>JAUIMM010000006.1:10042500-11450000 GCA_031769625.1 Taudactylus pleione
AGTCAGTAATAAATACACCTGTGCACCAACTAGGAGGTATTGGAAAACATGCACAGTTAGGGGTGCACTGCTTTAGACCATCAATAGGTTTAATTATTAATACTATATAATAATACACTATCCAGTGCATAACAAGACCAATATGTACATATATGTCCAGGGCAGTGCTAAGATATTCTGCTGGTCCGCCAGACTCCTGGACTTGCTCCAATGCTCTGGAATGGAGCCCACATCTGAAATAAATTCAGCTCAGACCAGTGGCGTAACTAGGGTATTTGGAGCCCAGGGCAAATTTGAAAAGGGAGCCCCCTACCCATGTGCGCGCGCCGAAGGCGCGCGCGTCAAAAAAATGGGCGTGGTCACTTAAAAATGGGGCGTGTCAACATGACACACCCCTTTATTTTCAAACTGAACATTCCTATCCATATGCACCTTAACCCCAGTAGTACCCCCAGTATGCAGTTGTGGTCCCTCTCATGCAGGCCCATAGTAGTGCCCCTTATACAGTATCCCCAGTAGTGGTCCCTCTTATACAGCCCCCAATTAGTTCCCCTTACTCAGTACCCCCAGTAGTGGCCCCCCAAATGCAGTGCCCCACGTAGTGTTCCCCCTTATGCAGTGCCCCCAGTAGCAGTCCCCACAATGCAGTGCGCCCAGTAGCGGTATCCCCTTATGCAGTGCCCTTTTATATAGTGCCCCCAGCAGTAGTCCCCCCCCATGCAGTTTTCCCAGTAGTGGTCCCCTTATGCAGGCACCCTGTAGTGATCCCCCCTATCTAGTGCCCCCTGTAGTGGTCCCCGCAGTGCCCCTAGCAGTAAGCCCCCTATATAGTGCCCCCAGCAGTAGTGTCCCCCCCTCCCATGCAGTGCCCCCAGTAGTGGTCCCCCTGATGCAGGCTCCCAGTCGTGACCCCCCCCCCTATCCAGTGGTCCCTGTAGTGGCCCTTCCTATTATTGCCCCCATTAGTGGTCCCCCGAGTGCAGTGCCTCTAGTAATACTAGGCCCCTTTTAGAATGCCCCCAGTGGTAGTCCCCCCCCAAGTAGTAGTCCCCAGTAGAGTAGCCCCCCCCAGTAGAGGTCCTCCCAATGGCACCCCCAGTAGATGTCCCCCCCAGTAGTAGCCAACCCCTCCCCCGTTGTGCAGATAGGTAAGGTTTAAAAATAAATAAATATATATAAAAATATACTTACCTGATTCCACGCTGCTCCTGTCCGCGAAGCCGATGCCGCTCCCGCCCTCCAGTCCGCCCGGGCTGGCGCGCTCAGCATTATGGGACTGACGTCATGACGTCAGTCCCATTACCCACTGCAGGAGCCGGACGGAAGTCCGGCTCTTGCAATGGGTGCTGCAGCAGTCAATGAGAGTCTATCTGACTCTCATTGGCTGCTGTTTAACACACGCATCGCCGCCAGCGCTGGCGGCGATGCGTGTGTTATGCACAGCCTGAGCCCGCCTCCTGGCGTTATTGGGCAAGCGCTCAGGGGGAGGGAACGGGCTCAGGCGTGCAGCACAGGACCGGCGCTGGAAGCCTAGCGCCGGTCCTGTGCAAATGTGTAGCGCTGACCGCAATCATCGCGGTCGGCGCTACACTGGCTATCTAGGGCGGGCGGGCCGGTACCGTGGCCGGCGGCGCCCCCCCGCGCCGCCGTTCCAACGGCGCCCAGGGCACGAACCCCGCTCGCCCTGCCCTAGTTACGCCACTGGCTCAGACAGAATGGCCCTACTTCTGCATATAATGGCATACTGTGATCACAGGTCTTGTATACGCTGGAATTATGACACCCAATACACTTTGTATGACGCATATTAAAGCTGCTTAAGTGATAGTTACGCCCTCTTCATGAACTGGAACTCACTCTAAAATTAAGCATTTGCAAACCCCCCTCTAGAAATCCCGCGTTTGCCACTGACCGGGATCCTAACTAGATCTCCTGTTGAGATTAAGTGAGACTCATGCTCTGCAGTCTTAATGTATATTTGGAGAACGATTACCACTAGTACTCCGTAGCGGAGTAAGGTGACGTCATGTCTGTCTTTATTATATGTGTCACTATCGTACAGTTAAATGTTAGGTTACACTAGTAGAAACGGACCTAAAAATTACTTTTTCAGAATAAAGCGCCTGATTTAGAGATGGGTACAAATCCCGTCATGACTGCAATTCCATGTTCAGTGGTCTTGCGAAAATATACTAATGACTTAGCTGATGTCTTGTGCACTTAGTCGCTCACCTCTGGCATCTCACATCCTATACGTACAAAAGTGGAAACTTTGGTCGCACATCGAACTTCCGAGTAAACCTATGGTGTGTCATACAGAGCGGCTCTCCTAAGACGCCGGGGCCTCTGCAACTACGAATGAATTGGCTGAGGCTCACTAGTGCACGGCCAGAAAACAGTCCCAACACTCCTGCGTTTTTCTAACCACCCCCTGTTATCTCTCTCAAATGCTGACTACCTGTCACTCACATTGTGAATAAATCCACTCTGTGACCGCTGTCGCTAATCCAACACTGCAAATGCGCAGTGAGAAAATGTCACTCAACTGCGTTCAACATCAACATTGCGTCCATCTCTGAATCAGGCCCAACAGTTACAAATTTAAATTGTGTAATAGTAACATAGGGCCTGATGCAGCAAGGAACGCTATTCTGCTTATACGCACGCAACTGCATTGCTAATTAAATGTTTGCATTCGTATTGCGTATGCAGCCTAACATAAGGACGCCCACTTCCCCTTTCATCTGTATACTAGGGCAGCATAGCGAAACAAATGGTAACATCGAGTAACATCGGACTCATACGCACAGTTAAGGAAGCCCAGACCTCACTCAGGAATTGCTAACTTCAGCGCATGTCTATGAGACATGCGCAGTGCAAATTAATTGACCGATTGCCTGTGTATACGCATAGTATTTTTCACTGGTCAGTGGCAGTATTCAATTGTTATGACTTTGGTCCATCTCTCTGCAAGGAAGGCATTCATTTAGCATTGTATATGGTCACAACAGATAAGACAGCCATGTGCAGAAAAGATAAGCTCCATATGCCACATACACATTCATTTACAGGTTAGTGTGCAGTCATAAAAGTAGAAAAACATATGAATAACACCTGCTAGACCTGTTCACAAGCTGTTTAATCCACATTGCTTTTCCTGATTTCCAGAAAACATTGCATTATAGCATAAAGTTGATTAATTGAAGGATGCAGTCCTGTGCTAGGGAGCTGCAAATGTTAATGACTGCACATATATTTACAGTAAGGCATATTTGCACAAGATACGATCAGTAGTAAAATGCATTAGCCTTTCATACAATCTCTTTGCCATGCCCACAGCAACAAAGTACATTAAAGCAAGACAGTTTGATCCAGTCAAATCTCACTATTTATTTTGCGTCTGTAAAAATATCAATGTATAATATTGTGTTTGTAACTCCTGGACCTAGAGGCCAGAATGCGGGTGGTAGGGTAAGCGGGGCCACTGCCACGGGGGGGCCTTGCAGTGCTTCATTGAGCAATGGAAACTGCACCTCCCAGCATGCCAATGGAGAGAGAGAGATAGGAGGTAAAGAGACTGGCGCCAAACAGGAGAAAGAAAGAAAAGACTACAGCCATAAAGAAGGTAAGCGCAGCCACCAGTGGGACCTTCACTTTATACAGCAGAGCGGATGGGTACAATTAGCAGCACACCAGAGTCCACTGAACCTGCTGAAGTCATTGTAAGAGTGAGTTCTGCAAGGAGAGACAATGGGCCTGATTCAGAACCGGACGCTATTTGCGGACGATCGTTCAGGAAAAGGGGGTGGCTATTCAAATGAACCGTTCGCTCTTTGCGGTCTGTTCACGCCTCCATGTCTGAACGAGCGAACAAATCTTGCGGTCGTTTTTTGGATAACTACGCCCCCTGGCCGTTTGCATCCTACGTCATGTCCGCTATTTATTAGATTAATCGAGTACATCGACCAGCGTATGAACTGCTCGCTATTCTTGTGGTTGGTTTTTCCTACCACAATCTTGCGAGCAGTTCTGACTATAAAATAACCCAGTGACGTGGTCAATGACGCTGCTGTATTAATTATGCACACCCATAAAACGCCCGTTTTGACCTTTAAGCACGCCTGCGTTCTGATCTCCACTCCCCGTTTTCAAGCACCTCCCCCTGTTACCACCCACATACGCCTCCTCCTGTCACTCAAAATAGCAGGCATTCGCTATTTAGCGAACAAGCGATTTTCGGCCGCACTGACTGGTTCGCGCATGCGTATTACGATCCGTACGCATGCGCAGTTGGGCAAACATCGCTCGGAACGAACGAGCGGCCGCTTACGAGCGACTCTGAATCAGGCCCAATGGCAGTATAATAGAGAGAACACCAAGAGAATCTGCCAAGCTCACTGAGGGAACAGAAATTCCATAGGGGAGTATTCCATTGCCAGAGAGTTAACTGCCAGAGATCCAGTAGTATCTGCCAGAGAATCAGAGGGAATCAAGTCCAGGGTGAAATGTATCAAGCCTTGGTGATAGATAAATTGGAGAATTTGCTCAAAACAACCAATCAGCTTTAAACTGTCATTTAGTTGAAACATACATGCCTACCCTCCCGGTTTTCGCGGGAGGCTCCCGATTTTTCGGGTAACCCCCCGCACCCCCGGAAGGGTAGGCATTTCTCCCGCATTCTGCCCACTTCCTAGTGAAGTGGGCAGAATTAGGAGAATACCCGCGGCAATCGCGGGTCTCCGTAAAGGGGGCGGGGCTTAAGCTGTGATTCTGCATGACGCGAATCGTCAAGCCCCGCCCCCGTCGGGCCCCTGCTGCTTCTCTTACCCGGGCTTCTCCCGGGAAGAGAATATTAAAGGTAGGCAACCCTGAGTTGAAATGATAGTTAGAAGCTGATTGGTTACTTTTGTCAACTTCTCCATTTTATCTTTATCTTCCAGGCTTCATACATCTCCCACCAGTCTAAAAGATGTCCAGGTACAGTCCAGATAGAGTTGGGAATCTTTTCAGTTGTTTGTAGAATATCCCTTTCCATTGCAATTGTTCAACTTGACAGAGTATAGACAATTACAACAAGAGAAGAGGAAGAGGAAATGTCTTCGAATGGTGCACTAAGCTAGTGTATATCTTAAAACTTAACTTTTATTGGTAAGTAATAATAAAGTTCTAATATCTTATCTAAACAAAATAGCGAAAATAAATATAAAATACAGATAGAGAATGTGAATGGAAATAAAGATGTGACTTAAAACATTATGTTCTAAAAAGAACATGTAGAGCAGCGCTTCTACCAAATTTTACAATTTATTGGTGTTGTTATGAATATCAATGGGGTGTGTATATTTAATTGTATATGTATATAGTGTTCTCACACTCCAATATATCACCACACAAATAGAAATAGAAATCCCTGTTATTGATGTTGTTTCTCCATATACTATCCTGTTAGTGGCTGTGACTTAAATATTTCAGAGACTCTTATTCATCTGGTAGTGTCCCATATACCCTTATACAGGGTTATAATAGGGACATCAAATCACATTTTATGACCTCAATCAACTCTGCGGTTTTTTGTATGCAATATCCTTGCCAAGGTTCTATATAGGTTTTTGTATTCTTAATAACGTCATTCACATATAGTAATTTTATTGTCCTTCTTAGATAACCCATATGGCAGGTCTCAGGGTATTAGGTGTTTATTTTTCTTATCAAGTCCGCTGTTATGAACCTGGGTATTATATAATGTTCCTGTTGAAGTTTTGTGGAGGTATATGTATTGTCAATAAAGTCATTCATATATCAACCAATTCATGGTATTTTTCCTAGGTGATTCTTATAGCAGGTATACCCAATAGTAGGTATGATGTATTTTCAATATCCCTCTATTATTGGCTCATATAAATATTATCAGTTTCAAAAAAAGTGTAACTGGTTTATGGTAATGCGATATCAAGTCTATTATTAAACACCCAAGTATGGTTCAATATTGCCGCAGTGATTCTTTAGAAATGCTTATGTCATTAGAATCACTAAGGTGTTAAAATATTATTAACACCTTAAATATATTCAGATCAAACTTATATCTCAGTAAGTATAATCGAATAACATAATATATTTAATTGTTTTTTTATATACTTAATGTAATAGCCCTCTGTTGTAGTATATATTCTGTTAGAATTTATCCAAATGCTTCTGGGAGAGATATGCACATCACTCAACTATACAGTATTACATATAAGCTGCGCCCCCATCAGGTGTTGTAGAGGTTACAGCCATTGTATAATCATATAAAGTGTAACTCTCCGCTTATAAGCGGGCTAACTTCAACTGGTATAAGGGATCTATCCAGATTCAAAGTACGGATAGTACAATCAGCAGGTATAAATAACATAACAACAACACATTATCATATTCATAAGTGGTAGACAGCGCCGCGTGACCGACGCAGCGTTTCGCTAAGGAGCTTTTTCAAGGTAAGCCGAGCTGACTAACAGACTTCCCTTAAATACCTACAAACATATCATGCCACCAATCAGGTATCTGGTGCGTCCATATACACCAATCATAACCACCTATGCTCACTAGTTCTGCCTCCCTCCCTAGATTGACATAATGCCCACGTGTTCTGGGGCTAATGGCGTCATCATGAGGAATCCTAATAGAACTAGGATACATGGATACAGTCTAAGTCTAGAGTAATCAAACTCCGAATCACATTCACATGCGTTCCCATCGATTAAGAAACTACGTGATACGCAGCACTATATGAGAAGTCAATGATATATATAGATGTAATATTGTAACACCTACTTTTTAGCCCACATGAATAACAATAGATTCATATAGATCCCTTAGGTCACATGATCGCTATAAATACTCGAGTTTATCCAGGATTTAAAATAGATAACAGATAAGGAAATTAAATCCAGGCTGGATAATAATAATCGAGCACCTATACAAAAGATGCTCACTATATAATCATAGATTCTAAATTAACAGTAATAAACAGTAATTGCAGAATTTGTGGTTCCAATGTTCCACAATGTTACTACACCCAATATGGATATAAATTAAAATAAACAATGTGTGAAAAATAAAAAAATATATTTAATAATCTGTATTGAAATAATAAAAAAATACTATAATATATGAAAAATACAATAATACATGGTGATTAATGTCAAAAAATGCTATAATAATATTAAAATATAACACATAAATTGGTGATAAGTGAATATGATTTATTTATTGTCCTCAATAAAGTGGATTAAAATAAATGAATAATAAAAAGTGACATTTGTCTAAATTAAAAAATGTGAAATGTACTTGATACAGAATAAGTGAATAAAAAATATATAGGTATGTGACATTATTGAAAAAATTATTACGAAACAAAAATAATTTTTTATATAAAAAAATATGTGATAGTGATATTTTGTTAATGTTCAATTAAGTGAGAAAAATGCTAGGATAAAATAAAATAAATGAAATGAAAATAAATATAAAATAAAATAGATTAATTGAACACACAATATGTGCAAAAAAATGTACAAATTTTTGAAAAAATGTGAAAAAACCCAACTAAAAAAAGTGTGCAATAGGATGTGACTATATTGAAATACTATATCTATAATTTTCAATAATTTTCAATAGAAACTTGTTGTAAATCAGAAAAAAGATTATAATGCCATGTATCTAGTGTAATAATTATTGTAAATAATCCTTTAGATATTCCCACAGAAGATAAATATACAAAAGAGAGCATAGATACTTTCAATTTGGACCTTCATTAGGATCATAAAAACAAAAAGATGTGCTCTAGTGAATAAATCATACAAAATATCAGTGAAAAACATAACTGAATACTCCATATCTTTGTACCTAATATCAACTGCAAAAAGACCATTATGATAGAATGTTAGATGACATAAATGGCCTTTTAAATGTTCCTAGGAGAGAGAGATTTATATATGATTAACCCAAAAAGGACACATAACTATTCTCTTCATTTAAACCTTTCGGTGTAAGGGTATCCATAAGAAAGATGAATTTAGTCTCCTGTTGTAGGAGTTCACGGTCCACATCACCACCTCTGATATTCAAATTAATCTTCTTCATCCCAAAGGCTGTTAAGCCCTTCGGGTTGCTTTCATGGTTTTTGAAAAAATGCCTAGCCACCGGTGTTAAGGATTTAAACATCCGTCTGTCTCTTTCCACATTCCTTATACTCCCTATATGTTCAAGGAGTCTTTTCTTAAGAGGCCTCTTAGTCTTACCGATGTAGTTCTTACCACATGGGCATTGTAAATTGTAAATAATTCCTGTTGAATCACAGTTGATATGTTCCTTGATGTGCCAGGTTTTATTATATCTGTCTCGAAAACTTGTAGTGGTGACCATAATTGAGCAAGCTTTACAAGTGCCACATTTTCTAGATCCTTTTTTCAAAAATAATTGTTTTTTCGGACATTCTAGATTGCTTCGGACTAAGATATCTCTATGGTTTTAGATCGTCTCCAGCTCATCTGAATTCTATCTCCAATTATCTTTACTAGATCTTGATCAGTATGTAATACATGGAGATGCTTGTGTAGTATTTCTTGAATGTTTCTCCGTTCATGACAAAAACTCCCAATGAATCTTACGCATTCCTCTTCTTTTATTTTCTTCTTTGGAATTAGGAGTTGTTCTCTCGTGTACATCTTGGTATCCTTATATGCTTTTCTGATCATTCTTCCACTATATCCTCGAGCTTTCAACCTAGTACTTAGTTGCTGTGACCGTGCTTGAAAAGTGTGTTCTTCAGAACAGTTACGTTTCATGCGTAAGAATTCTCCTTTTGGTAATCCTCTCAATACAGGTGGAAAATGTGAGCTCTTGTTGTGTAAAATACTATTCGTGGAGGTTTTCTTGCGGAATAGGTCTGAGGAGATATGTCCATCCTTTTCAATTGTCAGTGTGACATCAAGAAAATTAATCCGCTGTTTACTTGCTTCAAAGGTGAGTTTCAGGTTGAGAATATTAGAATTAAGTTGAAATAGAAATTTTTCAAAGAGTTGTATATCACCCTCCCAGATTATAAGGAGATCATCAATATATCTCAACCATAATAAAATATGGTCGGTATAGAGATCATTCTGATAGTTAAAAACATGTTCTCTCTCCCACCACCCCAGGTATAGGTTAGCATATGTAGGGGCACACGTAGTCCCCATTGCAGTCCCCCGTACCTGGAGATAAAAGTTGTTATTACAAACAAAATAATTTTTTGTGAGAACAAATCGCAGAAGTGAGATGAGGAAACAGTTAAATTCACTACTACTATTCATGCTAAAGAAGTACTCTACAGCCTGGATTCCATATTCATGGTTAATGCTCGTGTAGAGACTCTCTACATCACAGGTAATGAGCCAGGAGTCAGTATTCAAGAATATATCTTGAATCTTGCTTAGTACATCAAGGGTATCCCTTATATAAGATGGTAATTGTAGGACATACTTCCTGAGATGATGGTCCAAAAATTTACTTGCATTTTCGGTTAAACTGCCCATTCCAGAGACAATGGGTCTACCGGGTGGGTCAGTCTCATTTTTGTGGATTTTAGGCAGTAAATATAGAGTAGGAATTTTAGGGTTCTCCGTTTTGAGGAAATCATAATCCTTTTTGGTTATGATTCCACTATCCTTAGCCCCTTCTATAATGATATTATATGCTTCCAAAAAATCTCTCGTGGGGTTGAAGACCATTTTTTTATAGCAGGATTTATCCTCCAATTGTCGGTTAAGTTCTTTCAAATATTTATCCCGAGGCCATAGGACGATATTTCCCCCTTTATCCGAAGGCTTAATGATTGTATCATGCCATTCCTGCATCTCTTTTAGAGCCTGTCTCTCTCCTCTGTTCAAGTTGTTATCATAATCCTTAATTCTTGTTCTATTATTCTGCAAAGAGTCTAAGTCTTTACTCACCAAATCAATGAAAACCTTCACTGGTGGACAAATAGACATGTCTGGCATAAATGAGGACTTTTTCTTTAGGGGACTCGATGGAACAGCCAGGAGTTCTTGTGGAATTGGAGTACTATCTAGATTGATAGATTGCTGTAAAGATTCCTCTTCCAATTCTTCCAGAATAGAGATTGCATGTAGATCTTCTTGCGAGAGGGCTTCGGTGGCAGATGCCACATGTTTCCCTTTAGTCATGAAGAATTTTTTTAGCAACAATTTTCTAGCAAAGAGATTAACATCTTTTTCAAATTCAAACCTATTAAACGATGTTGTAGGTGAAAAGGATAATCCTTTATTAAGGATTTCAATTTGTGATGGTGTGAGGTCTCTGCTTGTTAAATTTATAATTCTTAGCGTGTCTTCTTCTATTTCCTGTATCGGCGATGGTCCCGGGGTTCTTCCCCCCATTCTCGAAATCCTCTTTTTCTTTGCCCTTCTGGTTTTCTTGAACTTAATCCTATATTGTCCCGGGTTTCTCTGGGAGTCACCCCTAAAAAATCCCTCTGTCGTCTGTGTGAAAAGGATCGTTCACCAGTGGATTCATTCTCAGAAGAGTCTAGATCTGAAGTGGTATAGTTAGATCTACCTTCTGGTGTTCTTTTTCTTATATGACTCCATCTATAGACCGTATTGGACAAAAAATCATTTTTGTCTCTTTGTAATTTAGATTTCTTTCTATTAATAATTTCTTGTTCAATTTTTTCCACTTCCAGTCTATATTTGTCATATGTTTTTTGGAACCTATCAAGATTTTCAAAATTCTTCAATTTAGTACTCAGTATGGAAATTTCTTGTGAATATTTATTCAGAAGTATTTCGTCATGATTGATTAATATATTTATTAAATTCATTGAGCAAGATGATTTACAACATGTTTCTATTGAAAATTATTGAAAATTATAGATATAGTATTTCAATATAGTCACATCCTATTGCACACTTTTTTTAGTTGGGTTTTTTCACATTTTTTCAAAAATGTTTAAATTTTTTTGCACATATTGTGTATTCAATTAATCTATTTTATTTTATATTTATTTTCATTTCATTTATTTTATTTTATCCTAGCATTTTTCTCACTTAATTGAACATTAACAAAATATCACTATCACATATTTTTTTATATAAAAAATTATTTTTGTTTCGTAATAATTTTTTCAATAATGTCACATACCTATATATTTTTTATTCACTTATTCTGTAACAAGTACATTTCACATTTTTTAATTTAGACAAATGTCACTTTTTATTATTCATTTATTTTAATCCACTTTATTGAGGACAATAAATAAATCATATTCACTTATCACCAATTTATGTGTTATATTTTAATATTATTATAGCATTTTTTGACATTAATCACCATGTATTATTGTATTTTTCATATATCATAGTATTTTTTTATTATTTCAATACAGATTATTAAATATATTTTTTTATTTTTCACACATTGTTTATTTTAATTTATATCCATATTGGGTGTAGTAACATTGTGGAACATTGGAACCACAAATTCTGCAATTACTGTTTATTACTGTTAATTTAGAATCTATGAGTATATAGTGAGCATCTTTTGTATAGGTGCTCGATTATTATTATCCAGCCTGGATTTCATTTCCTTATCTGTTATCTATTATAAATCCTGGATAAACTCGAGTATTTATAGCGATCATGTGACCGAAGGGATCTATATGAATCTATTGTTATTCATGTGGGCTAAAAAGTAGGTGTTACAATATTACATCTATATATATCATTGACTTCTCATATAGTGCTGCGTATCACGTAGTTTCTTAATCGATGGGAACGCATGTGAATGTGATTCGGAGTTTGATTACTCTAGACTTAGACTGTATCCATGTATCCTAGTTCTATTAGGATTCCTCATGATGACGCCATTAGCCCCAGAACACGTGGGCATTATGTCAATCTAGGGAGGGAGGCGGAACTAGTGAGCATAGGTGGTTATGATTGGTGTATATGGACGCACCAGATACCTGATTGGTGGCATGATATGTTTGTAGGTATTTAAGGGAAGTCTGTTAGTCAGCTCGGCTTACCTTGAAAAAGCTCCTTAGCGAAACGCTGCGTCGGTCACGCGGCGCTGTCTACCACTTATGAATATGATAATGTGTTGTTGTTATGTTATTTATACCTGCTGATTGTACTATCCGTACTTTGAATCTGGATAGATCCCTTATACCAGTTGAAGTTAGCCCGCTTATAAGCGGAGAGTTACACTTTATATGATTATAGAATGGCTGTAACCTCTACAACATCTAATGGGGGCGCAGCTTATATGTAATACTGTATAGTTGAGTGATGTGCATATCTCTCCCAGAAGCATTTGGATAAATTCTAACAGAATATATACTACAACAGAGGGCTATTACATTAAGTATATAAAAAAACAAATAAATATATTATGTTATTCGATTATACTTACTGAGATATAAGGTTGATCTGAATATATTTAAGGTGTTAATAATATTTTAACACCTTAGTGACTCTAATGACATAAGCATTTCTAAAGAATCACTGCGGCAATATTGAACCATACTTGGGTGTTTAATAATAGACTTGATATCGCATTACCATAAACCAGTTACACTTTTTTTGAAACTGATAATATTTATATGAGCCAATAATAGAGGGATATTGAAAATACATCATACCTACTATTGGGTATACCTGCTATAAGAATCACCTAGGAAAAATACCATGAATTGGTTGATATATGAATGACTTTATTGACAATACATATACCTCCACAAAACTTCAGCAGGAACATTATATAATACCCAGGTTCATAACAGCGGACTTGATAAGAATAATAAACACCTAATACCCTGAGACCTGCCATAAGGGTTATCTAAGAAGGACAATAAAATTACTATATGTGAATGACGTTATTAAGAATACAAAAACCTATATAGAACCTTGGCAAGGATATTGCATACAAAAAACCGCAGAGTTGATTGAGGTCATAAAATGTGATTTGATGTCCCTATTATAACCCTGTATAAGGGTATATGGGACACTACCAGATGAATAAGAGTCTCTGAAATATTTAAGTCACAGCCACTAACAGGATAGTATATGGAGAAACAACATCAATAACAGGGATTTCTATTTCTATTTGTGTGGTGATATATTGGAGTGTGAGAACACTATATACATATACAATTAAATATACACACCCCATTGATATTCATAACAACACCAATAAATTGTAAAATTTGGTAGAAGCGCTGCTCTACATGTTCTTTTTAGAACATAATGTTTTAAGTCACATCTTTATTTCCATTCACATTCTCTATCTGTATTTTATATTTATTTTCGCTATTTTGTTTAGATAAGATATTAGAACTTTATTATTACTTACCAATAAAAGTTAAGTTTTAAGATATACACTAGCTTAGTGCACCATTCGAAGACATTTCCTCTTCCTCTTCTCTTGTTGTAATTTCAATTTCATGTCTATGGTAGCACCCCCTTGACTACATTACTATTTTAAGGGGTTATTGTTGTCCCCAAATTTTGGGAGACATATATCCTGTGCGACTGTAAAATCTATATTGATCAGAGTATATACAAGTATTTTACAAATTCACGAACCTTACAGCTTTCCGTAACTGGTTAGAGTACATGGCTAGCATCAGGGGTGTATCTAGGAGTCCAAGCGCCCATGGCATAGTAATGGAATGGCGCCCCTCCCCCCATATTTTCTGTATCAAGACACACTCTGTACTTAAAACCTCTCCCTAGCCAACCCCCATGTTTCACCTGACAGTTACAGTAACACTACACCCTGTCACATACTCACACTCAGCCCGTCACCTGTAAAACTACACTCTGTCACACACTCACACTACACCCTGTCACATACTTGCACTCAGCCTTTCACCTGTAAAACTACACCCTGTCACATACTCACACTACACCCTGTCGCATACTCGCACTCAGCCTGTCACCTGTAACACTACATCCTGTCATATACTCACATTCAGCCTTTCACCTGTAAAACTACACCTTGTCACACACTCACACTACACCCTGTCACATACTCGCACTCAGCCTGTCACCTGTAACACTACACCCTGTCACATACTCGCACTCAGGCTGTCACCTGAAACACTACATCCTGTCACATACTCACATTCAGCCTTTCACCTGTAAAACTACACCCTGTCACGCACTCACACTACACCCTGCCACATACTCACACTCATCCTGTCACCTGTAACACTACACCCTGTCACATACTTGCACTCAGCCTGTCATCTGTAACACTACATCCTGTCACATACTCACACTCAGCCTGTCACCTGTAAAACTACACCCTGTCACACACTCACACTACACCCTGTCACATACTCGCATTCAGCCTGTCACCTGTAACACTACACCCTGTCACATACTCACACTCAGCCTGTCACCTGTAACACTACATCCTGCCACATACTCACACTCAGCCTGTCACCTGTAACACTACACCCTGTCACATACTTGCACTCAGCCTGTCATCTGTAACACTACATCCTGTCACATACTCACACTCAGCCTGTCACCTGTAAAACTACACCCTGTCACACACTCACACTACACCCTGTCACATACTCGCATTCAGCCTGTCACCTGTAACACTACACCCTGTCACATACTCACACTCAGCCTGTCACCTGTAACACTACATCCTGCCACATACTCACATTCAGCCTTTCACCTGTAAAACTACACCCTGTCACACACTCACACTACACCCTGTCACATACTCGCACTCAGCCTGTCACCTGTAACACTACACCCTGTCACATACTCCCACTCAGCCTGTCACCTGTAACACTACACCCTGTCACATACTCACACTCAGCCTGTCACCTGTAACACTACATCCTGCCACATACTCACATTCAGCCTTTCACCTGTAAAACTACACCCTGTCACACACTCACACTACACCCTGCCACATACTCACACTCAGCCTGTCACCTGTAACACTACACCCTGTCACATACTTGCACTCAGCATGTCATCTGTAACACTACATCCTGTCACATACTCACACTCAGCCTGTCACCTGTAAAACTACACCCTGTCACACACTCACACTACACCCTGTCACATACTCGCACTCAGCCTGTCACCTGTAACACTACACCCTGTCACATACTCACACTCAGCCTGTCACCTGTAACACTACATCCTGCCACATACTCACATTCAGCCTTTCACCTGTAAAACTACACCCTGTCACACACTCACACTACACCCTGTCACATACTCGCACTCAGCCTGTCACCTGTAACACTACACCCTGTCACATACTCACACTCAGCCTGTCACCTGTAACACTACATCCTGCCACATACTCACATTCAGCCTTTCACCTGTAAAACTACACCCTGTCACGCACTCACACTACATCCTGCCACATACTCACACTCAACCTGTCACCTGTAACACTACACCCTGTCACATACTAACACTCAGCCTGTCACCTGTAACACTACACCCTGTCACATACTCACACTCAGCCTGTCACCTGTAACACTACACCCTGTCACATACTAACACTCAGCCTGTCACCTGTAACACTACACCCTGTCACATACTCACACTCAGCCTGTCACCTGTAACACTACACCCTGTCACATACTCACACTCAGCCTGTCACCTGTAACACTACATCCTGTCACATACTCACACTCAGTCTGTCACCTGTAACACTACACCCTGTCACATACTAACACTAAGCCTGTCACCTGTAACACTACACCCTGTCACATACTAACACTAAGCCTGTCACCTGTAACACTACATCCTGTCACATACTCACATTCAGCCTTTCACCTGTAACACTACACCCTGTCACATACTAACACTAAGCCTGTCACCTGTAACACTACACCCTGTCACATACTAACACTAAGCCTGTCACCTGTAACACTACACCCATACTTGCCGACATTCAGCTCCCTCCTTCCGGGAGGGAGCTGAATGCCTGCATTGTGTGGGGGGCGTGGCCGGGCTATGATGCCGTTTTTTGGGGGGGTTGGGGGCGTGACCGCACAATCGCGTCATCGTGGCCCCGCCCCCTCTTCACAATGCCGGGAAAAAGGCATTGAGAAGCAGGGGGCGGAGCCACGATGACGCGATTCAGAGCGAATCGTGTCATCGGGCCCCCCGGCAGCGGGAGTTTTTGCTAGTAGTCTGGGGGGGTAGGCAGCAGCCGGGAGGCTTGCCTGCCTTTCCGGGGGGTCGGGAGCGGCACCCGATATTCGGGAGGCTCCCGACCAAATCGGGAGGGTAGGCAAGCCTGACTACACCCTGTCACATACCTCTGGGGTCCCGGCCCGGGTGTCCCGCTATCAGCCCGCACAGGAGCAGCCGGCAGGTACCCTCCCACATTCTCCGGTGCCCAGCAGCATGTGAGACGGGCTGCCAGGGTGGCCGAGCGGGGAGGAGGAGGCTGGGGGAGGACGGGAATGGAGGTGCTGGGGCGGGTGAGGAGGAGGTGCCGGGAAGTAGGGGGTAGGTGACTCCCTCTCACTCACCAGCGGCTGCCAGGCCCTGGACGGACATCATAGGGGCGTACCTGGGACTCCCCGGCAGTCCTGTCTTTATTCTACCCCCTGACCATGGGAGGCACTGCCGGCCGGCGCCCCCCTCGGCCGGCGCCCCTGGTGAGTGCCATCCTGGCCAATGGGTAGATACGCCCCTGGCTAGCATTAGTAACCTGTTACGTGCAGCATGCTCCTTCTAATATCTGTATTATTGTCTTCTAACCATTCTAATTTCAATCACTACTGATGTTGAATGCAGTGGAGCATTCTTTTCTTCTGCGCATGAATCTGGTAACACTGCGTATGCGTCCGGAGTCTGTGCACACAGAGTTGCAGTTGCCATTAAGACGCACATTCTCAGAAATGTAATGAAAATGTATTAGTCATTCCTGGGAGGTGACAGCGCATGCACAGAGATCATCCGTCTTGTGGGCGTGTTATGAGAGTGCCGGCTCACGGGATTCCAGCAGTCCGAACCCCGATGCCGACATCCTGACAGGGTTAGGATACACACATCTTGTCAGTCAGTATCTTAACCCTCCCCCTCTCCATACCCCTCCCTCCCCACTGCCTAAACCTAACCCTCCCCCCTAGAGCCTAAACCTAACCCTCCCCCTAGTGCCTAACCCTTAACCCTAACACCCACCCTAACAACACTACTAACCGTCAGGATGCTGACAGGTGTTGGAATTCCAGCATACTAATTCTGTCAGTATTATAACTACATTCCGTCTCTGAACTACTTGTGAGCTCAAATTTCGTTCAATTGAAGGCCATACTCTGATGGACAATCTGCACCTAACATGGGCATAGTGCAAGTTCGACTGTGTAAAGACCCCCCAAGCAGTATTTGTGCATCTAAAGATGCTGACAGTGGGTGTCTCAGTCTAAGCACATTGAGAAGCACCAAGGCCAGCCCGGCCATTACTTGTAGTATGCAGGCGTGTAGGGTTCCAGCCAGAAGAGGTTGCCAGGTTCCCTGTACAGAGCCGATCGGGCCGCCTGCAACAACCGCAGTGATCCCTGCACGGAGAAGCACATAAAGCACCACCCGCCCGTGCCGCTGCCGGCCCGCTTTGGAGTGGGTTGAGAGGGGTGCTCGGGAGATGTACTACTTACCTAATGTAATTGGGTCGGTCTGCCCCTGAGAAGCACGGTTGTACATTGGGGAAAGGCTTGTAGTAACATTTGCATAGATTCGCAAATGTGCGGCCGGCAAAACACACAGGCAACGCTGCGTGTGACTAAGAATCAGTCTCAAATTAAGCTGCTGCACATCTGGCGGCACAGGGGGCAAGTAACCCCGGGCTCTCCTTTCACAAGCAGGGCTGGCAAATGGAAATCTTGTGGCCTGGTACACTGATGTATCTGGGGGCCCCCCATCACCATCCTTGACTTCACTACCCTCAACCCTTGCACCCACACATACCTCCCCTGCGTGTACCAATACATGTAACACCAAATATACTAAACATACTCTTACCTTTTAGAATGTAGACATGACTTGGTACCACTGGCCTGGTACGGTGTTCGCTGCTATGCTGCGGCTTCCCCAGGGGTGTGGAGGGTGCATGCAGGCCTGTGCAGCAGACAGTGTGGCAACTGCTTTCCACACCGCACGCTTGCTCTCGCACGCTTTCTGCTCCTTGACGGTGGCTGGGGTGGTGACAGGGACAGAGAAGGGCAGCCGCATCACAGCGTCGCATGTAATGACGCTGCCTCTGCACTGTGGAACATGCACAGCGGCTGCGCACTAGATTACGTTTCCTCGGGGGGACGCGGATAACTGGACGGACTCCGAAGAGGTAACTATTACTTAGTTTTACTTAGTATAGTGCCGCCCCGCGTGGTCCCTATTTCAAATTTAGCTAGTTGGTGCTGCTGCCCCCAAATGCTTTGGTCTTGTGCCCATCCAGACTCGGAACCTCGGGGCCCAGGACAGGTGTTCTTAGTCCCCCCCTGTCGCCGGCCCTGCTCACAAGGGGCCCCCCTTGCACCGTGGGAAACTTTCATATTTTTGCCCCAAGGTCACGTAGCAGCATTGCTGCTATCATCAGAGCCAGCACTGCTACAGTGCTGCTGTGCTGAGCTGTCCTTCACACACTGCCACCAATGGGCTGAGGTGAGGATGCCTACTCCCTCCTCTCCCAAATGAGACTCCGCCCCTTCTCAATGGAGCCCCACCTATTTCTCTCCTCTCCCCCTCTGTGCTTCTCCACTCCCCTAGTCTCCATCCCATCCTCTCCTCTTCCCTGTCTGCATGTGTCCTCTCTCTTCTCCCCTGGAGTAGGGATGGCCATCGGTGGTGTAACCATCTATGGTTACTATAGATGGTGAAATAGTTAGTAACCATTGATGGTTACAAACTATTAACTGGATGACCATCGATGGTTTCACCATCCGATGGTCATCCCTGTCTTTTGACTGACTGGCCCATAGGCCAATCAGAACATGGGGGCAGGGCTATGCTCTGTGACCTGGCACTAGGTAAAAAAACATTCGATTATGCTTTTACATTGATGGAGTGATACCATCTGGTTCTCCCCCATCGATGTCAAAAACATTCGACAACAGCCATAAACCATCGATGATTTTGAGTCATCTAAGAGGAGGGTTAAGGTTAGGCAGTAACGGGGGAGGGTTAGGTTTAGGGTGTGGGGAGGGGGAGGTGAGACTTAGGCACTTGAGGGGAGGTTAGGTTTAGGCACTAGGGAGGGAGGGCTAAGTGTAAGGAAAGGGGGAGGGTTAGGATACCTACCGACAGGTGTCGGTATCCTAACCCTGTCATGATGCCTGCGTCGAGATTTTGACCGCCGGGATCCTGAGCACCGGGATGTCGTACCCATCCCCTTTTCTCCAACCATTCAACTGTCCAACTAAAACAGACCACACACCTCAACGTTTTCATCAAACCAGCCAACTTCTCTCTAACTTGTGAAGTCACAGAAGTAGGTGGAAAGTGTCTGCATGTTTTGAATAAATATTTGGTTAGACACACTGACACCTCACAGGTGCTACACAGTGACAGGCCATACACTTTATTTACAGTATATTATATATATATTAGGGGTGTGCACCGGCCACTTTTCGTGTTTTGTGTTTTGGTTTTGGATCTGGATCTTTCTTCGTGTTTTGGATCTGGATTGGTTTTGCCAAAACCACCCTTCCGTGTTTTGGGTTCTGGGTTTTGTGTTTTGGATCTGTATTTTTTTTTAAAAAAGCATAAAAACAGCTAAAATCACAGAATTTGTTGGTTTCTCTGCTCCTATGCTATTATTAACCTCAATAACCTTAATTTCCACTCATTTCCAGTCTATTCTGAACACCTCACACCTCACAATAGTGTTTTCATGTCCAAAAGGTTGCACCGAGGTAGCTGGATGACTATGCTAAGCGACACGAGTGGGCGGCACAAACACGTGACCCATCTAGGAGTGACACTGCAGTGGCAGACAGGATGGCAGTTAGAAAAACTAGGCCCCAAACTGTACATAATGCAAAGAAAAAAAAGAAGTGCAAGATGGAATTGTCCTTGGGCCCTCCCACCCACCCTTATGTTGTATAAACAGGACATGCACACTTTAACAAATCAATCATTTCAGCGCCAGGGTCTGCCACACAACTGTGGCTGAAATGATTGGTTCGTTTGGGCCCCCACAAAACAAGCTGGCAATTAATGTGTCCCTGCACAAACTGGCTCTACGGAAGCAAGATGTCATCCTCATCCTCCTCATCCACCGATTCCTCACCCTCTTCAGTGTGTACATCCTCATCCTCACAAAGTATTAACTCGTCCCCACTTGAATCCACCACCACAGGTCCCTCTGTACCTTCTGGAGGCTGGTCTCCCTGGAAGAGCTGATAATTCATTTTGATGAACATCATCTTCTCCACATTCTGTGGAAGCAACCTCCTACGCCTTTCGCTGACAAGGTTCCCGGCTGCACTAAACACTCTTTCGGAGAACACACTGGAGGGGGGGCAACTCAGGTAAAATAGAGCCAGCTTGTACAGGGGCCTCCAAATTGCCTCTTTTTCCTGCCAGTACAGGTATGGACTGTCTGACATGCCTACTTGGATGCTGTCACCGATGTAATCCTCCACCATTCTGTCAATGGTGACAGTATCATATGCAGTGACAGTAGACATGTCAGAAATTGTTGCCAGGTCCTTCAGTCCGGACCAGATGTCCAAACTTGGTCCTGCCTGCCCTGCATCACCGCCAGCGGGTTGCTTAGGATACCTAAGTTTTTTCCTGGCAGCCCCAGTTGCGGGAGAAAATGAAGAAGGAGCCGTTGACGTGTCACGTTCCGCTTCAGCTGACAGTGTGTTCACCAGCAGGTCTTTGCACCTCTGCAGGCTTGTGTCGGCCGGAAAGAGAGACACCACATAGGCTTTAAACCTAGGATCAAGCACGGTGGCCAAAATGTAGTGGTCTGATTTCAACAGATTGACCACCCTGGAATCCTGGCAAAGCGAATGAAGGGCTTCATCCACAAGTCCCACATGCCGAGCGGAATCGCTCCGTCTTAGCTCCTCCACTTTCTCCAGCTGCTTCTGCAAAAGCCTGATGAGGGGAATGACCTGACTCAAGCTGGCTGTGTCTGAACTGACTTCACGTGTGGCAAGTTCGAAGGGCTGGAGAACCTTGCACAACACGGAAATCATTCTCCACTGCGCTTGAGTCAGGTGCATACCCCCTCCTTTGCCTATGTCATAGGTGGATGTATAGGCTTGTATGGCCTTTTGCTGCTCCTCCATCCTCTGAAGCATATAGAGGGTTGAGTTCCACCGCGTCACAACCTCTTGCTTCAGGTGATGGCGGGGCAGGTTCAAGAGTGTTTGCTGGCGCTCCAGTCTTCGGCACGCAGTCGCTGAATGGCGAAAGTGGCCAGAAATTTTTCGGGCCACCCAAAGCGTCTCCTGCACGCCCCTGTCGCTTTTCAGAAAATTCTGCACCACCAAGTTTATTGTGTGAGCAAAACATGGGACGTGCTGGAATTTGCCCAGATGTAATGCCCGCACAATATTGGTGGCGTTGTCAGATATCACAAATCCCCAGGAGAGTCTAAGTGGGGTAAGCCACTGGGCGATGATTTCCCTCAGTTTCTCTAAGAGGTTGTCGGCGGTGTGCCTCTTACTGAAACCGGTGATACACAGCGTAGCCTGCCTTGTAACGAGCTGGCGTTTCTGAGATGCTGCTACTGGTGACGCTGCTGCTGTTGCTGCGTAAGGTGATACATCTACCCAGTGGGCTGTCACAGTCATATAGTCCTTAGTCTGCCCTGTTCCACTTGTCCACATGTCCGTGGTTAAGTGGACATTGTGTACAACGGCATTTTTCAGGACACTGAGGACACTTTTTCTGACGTTTCTGTACAGTCTCGGTATCGCCTGCCTAGTGAAGTGGAATCTAGACGGGATTTGGAACCGGGGACACACTACCTCCATCAATTGTCTAAATCCCACTGCACTAATGGCGGATACCGGACGCACGTCTAACACCAACATAGCAGTCAAGGCCTCAGTTATACGTTTTGCTTCAGGATGACTGCTGTCGTACTTCATCCTCCTCGCTAAGGACTGTTGGAGGGTCAATTGTTTAGTAAAAGTAGTGGTGTTCCTACTTCCTCTCTGGGATGATGAACGACTCCCAGCAGCAGCAACAGCAGCAGCGGCAGCAGTAGGCGTAGCAATGCAGGATCCTCCAGAGGAATCCCGGATAGGAGAGTCAGTCATGCCAGTGACATGGCCTGCAGGACTACTTCCGATCCTGACTAAGGAGGAAATTGACGAGGAGGGAGTTGACGGTGTGGTTTGCAGGCGCTTGGATACAACAGGACAACGGGATTTAGGTGTCCCTGGACTGCTTACGGTCTTAGCCAAAGTTTCTGAACTTGACAGTAACTTTTTATGAACGCGCTGCAGGTGCCGTATAAGGGAGGATGTTCCTAGGTGGTTGACGTCCCTACCCCTACTTATTTCACCTTTACATATGGTACATATGGCAAGACAGTTGTTGTCCGGATTTGGATAGAAATATTGCCAGACCAAAGAGGTGGAATGTTTGGTCTTCTGCCCAGGCATGACCGTGATGGGCTTTTTCATCCCACGGACAACAACTGTCTCCCCCAGAGCCTGATTTAAACAAACCACATCACCATCAGAATCCTCCTCGCCAACTTCCTCCTCAGCGCCAGCTACACCAGTATCCTCATCCTGTTGTACTTCAACAGTGACATCTTCAATTTGCATATCAGCAAGTGGACTGTGGGTGCTCCTTTCAGCACTTGCAGGGGGCGTGCAAATGGTGGTAAGAGCCACCTCTTCCCGTCCAGTGCTGGGAAGGTCAGGCATCGCAACCACCACCACACTTGGACTCTCCTTGGGGATTTGTGATATCTTCTTAGAAAGCACAGTTCTTCGCTGTGCTTTTGCCAGCTTAACTCTTTTGATTTTTTTAGTGGGAGGAGGGCTTCCATCGTCATGTGAAGCTGAACCACTAGTCATGAACATACTAGGGATCGACCTTAGCCGTTCCTTGCCACTCCGTGTCGTAAATGGCATATTGGCAAGTTTACGTTTCTCTTCAGCTGATTTAAATGTCTTTTTCAAGGTCATTTTCCTGAACTTTGCCATTTGGGATTGTATGTGCCCTCTACTATGACATTGGGCATCGGCCTTGGCAGACGACGTTGATGGCATGTTATCGTCTATGTCATGACTAGTGGCAGCAGCTTCAGCACTAGGAGGAAGTGGTTCTTGATCTTTCTCTATTTTATTTTTATCGGAGAAAGTTTGGTCCTCCATTTATGTTATATCGATTTGATATATACGTGCGGCTAAACACAGAAAATAATTTTTTTTTTGGTTTGGACTGGAGTGTACTTTGTGGGTTACAGCACCCTTTAACGGTCAAGCCAGCCGGCCCTTTACTTATGACACAGGCGCACTCTTGGCACTACTTTGTTGATGCACGTGCGGCTACTGCGCACACAATTCACAAACACAGAAAATAATTTTTTTTTTGGTTTGGACTGGAGTGTACTTTGGGGGTTACAGCACCCTTTAACGGTCAAGCCAGCCGGCCCTTTACTTATGACACAGGCGCACGCTTGGCACTACTTTGTTGATGCACGTGCGGCTACTGCGCACACAATTCACAAACACAGAAAATAATTTTTTTTTGGTTTGGACTGGAGTGTACTTTCGGGGGTTACAGCACCCTTTAACGGTCAAGCCAGCCGGCCCTTTACTTATGACACAGGCGCACGCTTGGCACTACTTTGTTGATGCACGTGCGGCTACTGCGCACACAATTCACAAACACAGAAAATAATTTTTTTTTGGTTTGGACTGGAGTGTACTTTGGGGGTTACAGCACCCTTTAACGGTCAAGCCAGCCGGCCCTTTACTTATGACACAGGCGCACGCTTGGCACTACTTTGTTGATGCACGTGCGGCTACTGCGCACACAATTCACAAACACAGAAAATAATTTTTTTTTTGGTTTGGACTGGAGTGTACTTTGGGGGTTACAGCACCCTTTAACGGTCAAGCCAGCCGGCCCTTTACTTATGACACAGGCGCACGCTTGGCACTACTTTGTTGATGCACGTGCGGCTACTGCGCACACAATTCACAAACACAGAAAATAATTTTTTTTTGGTTTGGACTGGAGTGTACTTTCGGGGGTTACAGCACCCTTTAACGGTCAAGCCAGCCGGCCCTTTACTTATGACACAGGCGCACGCTTGGCACTACTTTGTTGATGCACGTGCGGCTACTGCGCACACAATTCACAAACACAGAAAATAATTTTTTTTTGGTTTGGACTGGAGTGTACTTTGGGGGTTACAGCACCCTTTAACGGTCAAGCCAGCCGGCCCTTTACTTATGACACAGGCGCACGCTTGGCACTACTTTGTTGATGCACGTGCGGCTACTGCGCACACAATTCACAAACACAGAAAATTATTATTTTTTTGGTTTGGACTGGAGTGTACTTTCGGGGGTTACAGCACCCTTAACGGTCAAGCCAGCCGGCCCTTTACTTATGACACAGGCGCACGCTTGGCACTACTTTGTTGTTGCACGTGCGGCTACTGCGCACACAATTCACAAACACAGAAAATAATTTTTTTTTTGGTTTGGACTGGAGTGTACTTTGGGGGTTACAGCACCCTTTAACGGTCAAGCCAGCCGGCCCTTTACTTATGACACAGGCGCACGCTTGGCACTACTTTGTTGATGCACGTGCGGCTACTGCGCACACAATTCACAAACACAGAAAATATTTTTTTTTTTGGTTTGGACTGGAGTGTACTTTCGGGGGTTACAGCACCCTTAACGGTCAAGCCAGCCGGCCCTTTACTTATGACACAGGCGCACGCTTGGCACTACTTTGTTGATGCACGTGCGGCTACTGCGCACACAATTCACAAACACAGAAAATAATTTTTTTTTTGGTTTGGACTGGAGTGTACTTTGGGGGTTACAGCACCCTTTAACGGTCAAGCCAGCCGGCCCTTTACTTATGACACAGGCGCACGCTTGGCACTACTTTGTTGATGCACGTGCGGCTACTGCGCACACAATTCACAAACACAGAAAATAATTTTTTTTTTGGTTTGGACTGGAGTGTACTTTCGGGGGTTACAGCACCCTTAACGGTCAAGCCAGCCGGCCCTTTACTTATGACACAGGCGCACGCTTGGCACTACTTTGTTGATGCACGTGCGGCTACTGCGCACACAATTCACAAACACAGAAAATAATTTTTTTTTTGGTTTGGACTGGAGTGTACTTTGGGGGTTACAGCACCCTTTAACGGTCAAGCCAGCCGGCCCTTTACTTATGACACAGGCGCACGCTTGGCACTACTTTGTTGATGCACGTGCTTCTACTGCGCACACAATTCACAAACACAGAAAATAATTTTTTTTTTGGTTTGGACTGGAGTGTACTTTCGGGGGTTACAGCACCCTTAACGGTCAAGCCAGCCGGCCCTTTACTTATGACACAGGCGCACGCTTGGCACTACTTTGTTGATGCACGTGCGGCTACTGCGCACACAATTCACAAACACAGAAAATAATTTTTTTTTGGTTTGGACTGGAGTGTACTTTCGGGGGTTACAGCACCCTTTAACGGTCAAGCCAGCCGGCCCTTTACTTATGACACAGGCGCACGCTTGGCACTACTTTGTTGATGCACGTGCGGCTACTGCGCACACAATTCACAAACACAGAAAATATATTATTTTTTTAGCACTTGGGGGGAGCACCCCTGATGGACAGAGCACTCCCTGGACAACACTACAGCACCTCTTTAGGACTGGGCCACTGCACAGGACTTTGGAGTGGACACAGCCCCTATGGAGAACTGACTGCACAACACAGTCCAGCCAGCCCCTATGGACTTTGAAGTAGTGGACACAGCCCCTATTAACAACAGCAGCACAGCACAACACAGCCAGCCCCTATGGACTTTGAAGTAGTGGACAACAGCAGCACTACACTACACTACACAGCCCTAACTCCCTCCCTCCCTCTTCACTGTCCACAGCCGAGTGAGAAAATGGCGCCGACGTGGGTACCTTATATAGGATCCAAAACCCGCGAGACTCGGAAGGCGGGAAGATGACGTTTTGCCTCGATTTCAGAATCCGAGTCAGGCGGGAAAAGTCGAGCCTGACTCGGATCGGACTCGGATCGGGGGGGCTTGGGGGGGTTCGGATTTCAGAAATCCGAACCCGCTCACCCCTAATATATATATATATTAGGGGTGAGCGGGTTCGGATTTCTGAAATCCGAACCCCCCCGAGCCCCCCCGATCCGAGTCCGATCCGAGTCAGGCTCGACTTTTCCCGCCTGACTCGGATTCTGAAATCGAGGCAAAACGTCATCTTCCCGCCTTCCGAGTCTCGCGGGTTTTGGATCCTATATAAGGTACCCACGTCGGCGCCATTTTCTCACTCGGCTGTGGACAGTGAAAAGGGAGGGTGGGAGTTAGGGCTGTGTAGTGTAGTGCTGCTGTTGTCCACTACTTCAAAGTCCATAGGGGCTGGCTGTGTTGTGCTGTGCTGCTGTTGTTAATAGGGGCTGTGTCCACTACTTCAAAGTCCATAGGGGCTGGCTGGACTGTGTTGTGCAGTCAGTTCTCCATAGGGGCTGTGTCCACTCCAAAGTCCTGTGCAGTGTCCCAGTCCTAAAGAGGTGCTGTAGTGTTGTCCAGGGGGTGCTCTGTCCATCAGGGGTGCTCCCCCCAAGTGCTAAAAATATAATATATTTTCTGTGTTTGTGAATTGTGTGCGCAGTAGCCGCACGTGCATCAACAAAGTAGTGCCAAGCGTGCACCTGTGTCATAAGTAAAGGGCCGGCTGGCTTGACCGTTAAAGGGTGCTGTAACCCCCGAAAGTACACTCCAGTCCAAACCAAAAAAAAATTATTTTCTGTGTTTGTGAATTGTGTGCGCAGTAGCCGCACGTGCATCAACAAAGTAGTGCCAAGCGTGCGCCTGTGTCATAAGTAAAGGGCCGGCTGGCTTGACCGTTAAGGGTGCTGTAACCCCCGAAAGTACACTCCAGTCCAAACCAAAAAAAAAATTATTTTCTGTGTTTGTGAATTGTGTGCGCAGTAGCCGCACGTGCATCAACAAAGTAGTGCCAAGCGTGCGCCTGTGTCATAAGTAAAGGGCCGGCTGGCTTGACCGTTAAGGTTGCTGTAACCCCCGAAAGTACACTCCAGTCCAAACCAAAAAAAAAATTATTTTCTGTGTTTGTGAATTGTGTGCGCAGTAGCCGCACGTGCATCAACAAAGTAGTGCCAAGCGTGCGCCTGTGTCATAAGTAAAGGGCCGGCTGGCTTGACCGTTAAAGGGTGCTGTAACCCCCGAAAGTACACTCCAGTCCAAACCAAAAAAAAATTATTTTCTGTGTTTGTGAATTGTGTGCGCAGTAGCCGCACGTGCATCAACAAAGTAGTGCCAAGCGTGCGCCTGTGTCATAAGTAAAGGGCCGGCTGGCTTGACCGTTAAAGGGTGCTGTAACCCCCGAAAGTACACTCCAGTCCAAACCAAAAAAAAATTATTTTCTGTGTTTGTGAATTGTGTGCGCAGTAGCCGCACGTGCATCAACAAAGTAGTGCCAAGCGTGCGCCTGTGTCATAAGTAAAGGGCCGGCTGGCTTGACCGTTAAGGGTGCTGTAACCCCCGAAAGTACACTCCAGTCCAAACCAAAAAAAAATTATTTTCTGTGTTTGTGAATTGTGTGCGCAGTAGCCGCACGTGCATCAACAAAGTAGTGCCAAGCGTGCGCCTGTGTCATAAGTAAAGGGCCGGCTGGCTTGACCGTTAAAGGGTGCTGTAACCCCCGAAAGTACACTCCAGTCCAAACCAAAAAAAAATGATTTTCTGTGTTTGTGAATTGTGTGCGCAGTAGCCGCACGTGCATCAACAAAGTAGTGCCAAGCGTGCGCCTGTGTCATAAGTAAAGGGCCGGCTGGCTTGACCGTTAAGGGTGCTGTAACCCCCGAAAGTACACTCCAGTCCAAACCAAAAAAAAATTATTTTCTGTGTTTGTGAATTGTGTGCGCAGTAGCCGCACGTGCATCAACAAAGTAGTGCCAAGCGTGCGCCTGTGTCATAAGTAAAGGGCCGGCTGGCTTGACCGTTAAGGGTGCTGTAACCCCCGAAAGTACACTCCAGTCCAAACCAAAAAAAAAATTATTTTCTGTGTTTAGCCGCACGTATATATCAAATCGATATAACATAAATGGAGGACCAAACTTTCTCCGATAAAAATAAAATAGAGAAAGATCAAGAACCACTTCCTCCTAGTGCTGAAGCTGCTGCCACTAGTCATGACATAGACGATAACATGCCATCAACGTCGTCTGCCAAGGCCGATGCCCAATGTCATAGTAGAGGGCACATACAATCCCAAATGGCAAAGTTCAGGAAAATGACCTTGAAAAAGACATTTAAATCAGCTGAAGAGAAACGTAAACTTGCCAATATGCCATTTACGACACGGAGTGGCAAGGAACGGCTAAGGTCGATCCCTAGTATGTTCATGACTAGTGGTTCAGCTTCACATGACGATGGAAGCCCTCCTCCCACTAAAAAAATCAAAAGAGTTAAGCTGGCAAAAGCACAGCGAAGAACTGTGCTTTCTAAGAAGATATCACAAATCCCCAAGGAGAGTCCAAGTGTGGTGGTGGTTGCGATGCCTGACCTTCCCAGCACTGGACGGGAAGAGGTGGCTCTTTCCACCATTTGCACGCCCCCTGCAAGTGCTGAAAGGAGCACCCACAGTCCACTTGCTGATATGCAAATTGAAGATGTCACTGTTGAAGTACAACAGGATGAGGATACTGGTGTAGCTGGCGCTGAGGAGGAAGTTGGCGAGGAGGATTCTGATGGTGATGTGGTTTGTTTAAATCAGGCTCCGGGGGAGACAGTTGTTGTCCGTGGGATGAAAAAGCCCATCACGGTCATGCCTGGGCAGAAGACCAAACATTCCACCTCTTTGGTCTGGCAATATTTCTATCCAAATCCGGACAACAACTGTCTTGCCATATGTACCATATGTAAAGGTGAAATAAGTAGGGGTAGGGACGTCAACCACCTAGGAACATCCTCCCTTATACGGCACCTGCAGCGCGTTCATAAAAAGTTACTGTCAAGTTCAGAAACTTTGGCTAAGACCGTAAGCAGTCCAGGGACACCTAAATCCCGTTGTCCTGTTGTATCCAAGCGCCTGCAAACCACACCGTCAACTCCCTCCTCGTCAATTTCCTCCTTAGTCAGGATCGGAAGTAGTCCTGCAGGCCATGTCACTGGCATGACTGACTCTCCTATCCGGGATTCCTCTGGAGGATCCTGCATTGCTACGCCTACTGCTGCCGCTGCTGCTGTTGCTGCTGCTGGGAGTCGTTCATCATCCCAGAGAGGAAGTAGGAACACCACTACTTTTACTAAACAATTGACCCTCCAACAGTCGTTAGCGAGGAGGATGAAGTACGACAGCAGTCATCCTGAAGCAAAACGTATAACTGAGGCCTTGACTGCTATGTTGGTGTTAGACGTGCGTCCGGTATCCGCCATTAGTGCAGTGGGATTTAGACAATTGATGGAGGTAGTGTGTCCCCGGTTCCAAATCCCGTCTAGATTCCACTTCACTAGGCAGGCGATACCGAGACTGTACAGAAACGTCAGAAAAAGTGTCCTCAGTGTCCTGAAAAATGCCGTTGTACACAATGTCCACTTAACCACGGACATGTGGACAAGTGGAACAGGGCAGACTAAGGACTATATGACTGTGACAGCCCACTGGGTAGATGTATCACCTTACGCAGCAACAGCAGCAGCGTCACCAGTAGCAGCATCTCAGAAACGCCAGCTCGTTACAAGGCAGGCTACGCTGTGTATCACCGGTTTCAGTAAGAGGCACACCGCCGACAACCTCTTAGAGAAACTGAGGGAAATCATCGCCCAGTGGCTTACCCCACTTAGACTCTCCTGGGGATTTGTGATATCTGACAACGCCACCAATATTGTGCGGGCATTACATCTGGGCAAATTCCAGCACGTCCCATGTTTTGCTCACACAATAAACTTGGTGGTGCAGAATTTTCTGAAAAGCGACAGGGGCGTGCAGGAGACGCTTTGGGTGGCCCGAAAAATTTCTGGCCACTTTCGCCATTCAGCGACTGCGTGCCGAAGACTGGAGCGCCAGCAAACACTCTTGAACCTGCCCCGCCATCACCTGAAGCAAGAGGTTGTGACGCGGTGGAACTCAACCCTCTATATGCTTCAGAGGATGGAGGAGCAGCAAAAGGCCATACAATCCTATACATCCACCTATGACATAGGCAAAGGAAGGGGTATGCACCTGACTCAAGCGCAGTGGAGAATGATTTCCGTGTTGTGCAAGGTTCTCCAGCCCTTCGAACTTGCCACACGTGAAGTCAGTTCAGACACAGCCAGCTTGAGTCAGGTCATTCCCCTCATCAGGCTTTTGCAGAAGCAGCTGGAGAAAGTGAAGGAGGAGCTAAGACGGAGCGATTCCGCTCGGCATGTGGGACTTGTGGATGAAGCCCTTCATTCGCTTTGCCAGGATTCCAGGGTGGTCAATCTGTTGAAATCAGACCACTACATTTTGGCCACCGTGCTTGATCCTAGGTTTAAAGCCTATGTGGTGTCTCTCTTTCCGGCCGACACAAGCCTGCAGAGGTGCAAAGACCTGCTGGTGAACACACTGTCAGCTGAAGCGGAACGTGACACGTCAACGGCTCCTTCTTCATTTTCTCCCGCAACTGGGGCTGCCAGGAAAAAACTTAGGTATCCTAAGCAACCCGCTGGCGGTGATGCAGGGCAGGCAGGACCAAGTTTGGACATCTGGTCCGGACTGAAGGACCTGGCAACAATTTCTGACATGTCTACTGTCACTGCATATGATACTGTCACCATTGACAGAATGGTGGAGGATTACATCGGTGACAGCATCCAAGTAGGCATGTCAGACAGTCCATACCTGTACTGGCAGGAAAAAGAGGCAATTTGGAGGCCCCTGTACAAGCTGGCTCTATTTTACCTGAGTTGCCCCCCCTCCAGTGTGTACTCCGAAAGAGTGTTTAGTGCAGCCGGGAACCTTGTCAGCGAAAGGCGTAGGAGGTTGCTTCCACAGAATGTGGAGAAGATGATGTTCATCAAAATGAATTATCAGCTCTTCCAGGGAGACCAGCCTCCAGAAGGTACAGAGGGACCTGTGGTGGTGGATTCAAGTGGGGACGAGTTAATACTTTGTGAGGATGAGGATGTACACACTGAAGAGGGTGAGGAATCGGTGGATGAGGAGGATGAGGATGACATCTTGCCTCCGTAGAGCCAGTTTGTGCAGGGACACATTAATTGCCAGCTTGTTTTGTGGGGGCCCAAACGAACCAATCATTTCAGCCACAGTTGTGTGGCAGACCCTGGCGCTGAAATGATTGATTTGTTAAAGTGTGCATGTCCTGTTTATACAACATAAGGGTGGGTGGGAGGGCCCAAGGACAATTCCATCTTGCACTTCTTTTTTTTCTTTGCATTATGTACAGTTTGGGGCCTAGTTTTTCTAACTGCCATCCTGTCTGCCACTGCAGTGTCACTCCTAGATGGGTCACGTGTTTGTGCCGCCCACTCGTGTCGCTTAGCATAGTCATCCAGCTACCTCGGTGCAACCTTTTGGACATGAAAACACTATTGTGAGGTGTGAGGTGTTCAGAATAGACTGGAAATGAGTGGAAATTAAGGTTATTGAGGTTAATAATAGCATAGGAGCAGAGAAACCAACAAATTCTGTGATTTTAGCTGTTTTTATGCTTTTTAAAAAAAAAATACAGATCCAAAACACAAAACCCAGAACCCAAAACACGGAAGGGTGGTTTTGGCAAAACCAATCCAGATCCAAAACACGAAGAAAGATCCAGATCCAAAACCAAAACACAAAACACGAAAAGTGGCCGGTGCACACCCCTAATATATATATATATATATTAGGGCTGGTGATGACACTCTTTCCCCCTCACTGGGATGGGAACAACAGAAAGGAGCAGTGGCACTACATAAGTGACAGGAACATTTAGTGAAACAGAGTGACAGTGTGTACAGTATGTGAGGGAGAGAGAAAGAGAATCAGAGATAGGAAAAGAGGTAAGAGGAAAATACATAAGAGACGAAAGAGAGATAGGAGAGTGAGCGGTAAAGACAGGAGAGAGAGAGAGAGGGGGGTAGTATATGGAGAGGGCAGTACAAATTCCCCTTGTTGATATGTCACAATCTCTCACTAATTAAAAGCATGGTTGCCGACTTTCTGGCTGCCCCTTCCAGGAGGGAGCAGCCAGATCGGCAGGGCAGGGGGTGCAAGACCGGACAGATGACGACCATTTGTGGGCGGGGCGGGGCCACGCAATCATGTCATTTTGGCCCTGCCCCCGCTACACAATGCCGATATTACAGGCATTGTGAAGCAGGGCGCGGGGCCAAAATGACGCGATTCAGCGTGAATCACGTCACCGCCCCCTCTGGGTTTCAAAGGTAATTGCAAGATGGGCGGCAGCCGCCGGGAGGCTTGCCTGCCTTTCTGGAGGGGCCCGGGAGTGGAACACGATTTTCGGGAGGCTCCCAGCCGAATCGAGAGGGTAGGCAAGTATGATTAAAAGTTGTCTCCATGTTCTGTCAGTATTACCCCTCACAGTAGCCACTGCAATCACTACCTCTCGGAGGATGTTCGCCCCCAGTACCCGCAGCACAGGGGCAGCATTACAGTAATCAAAGTGGAGCACATTCTGGAGGACCCACTCAGTTTCTAGTCACGAGTCCCTTGACGCCATGCTTTTGCACTTAAATGCAATCACTGCCAATATTTTTCCCACTGTTTATCAGCATGACGGGTGCAGGGGATGCGGGGCCCCAGTAGCAGTTTGGGCCACATAGTAATGGCATCCAGGACTGTCATTAGACATGATGGACCCAGTACAAATGAAACACAGTGGCCCATCTCCCCATCACTGGTCCATTGGATGCAAAGGTATTCCATGGGGCCAAGGGTACCCAGAGTGAATGCATGCTACAATGCACTTCCCATAGTACTGACATGCGTCAGATGCTCCTCAGACCTCACCACAAAATCTACCTACATTCCCACCGACATGCCTCATTCCCTATCCATATCTATTGTTGTGTATACGTATATATATATATATATATATATATATATATATATACTGTATATATTATATATACATACTTATATATACTGTACATACATGCATGCACACACACACACTAGTGAATAAATGGACCCGGTATTGTATCTGCTGGTCACCTCAGCCAGCCCACTCCTCCTGTCCTCGTCCCCTCCCGTCCTATTATACCTACCCCACTAGTTCCTGGTCCTCTTCATTCCTATTGATGCAGAAAACACCTGCACGTCACAAATATTGTGCATGGCACGCACAGTGGTAGCTGGGGCACTGACCGTGTACGTTAGGTGCCACAGCCACAATTCATTCATATCCGGGTTGAATTATATAATAATAATAATATAGTATAGAAGTTTATCTTCACATATAAAATATATATACATGCATAAAATATAAACATATAATAGAAATACATAAAATAGAAACATAACATTGTGCTTACATGCCATCATTTAGATGATTTATGTGGTGCTGTACACGGCCTTGCTTCTGTGGTCTGCGCCGCTTCTGATGGCAGTCTCCAGCCATGTAGAGGGGGGGGAGGGAATATGCACACATGATGAGGTAGCAGAGATGGTGGCAGAGGTACAGGTGGCAAAGGGGGTAGAGGCACATCAGGGGGAAGTATCACAGGCACAGATAGAGGTGGACAGATGGAGTATGTGGCAAAGGTATAGATGGGAAACAGGAATTAGGCATAGAAGGGGGAGGGGCAGAGGCACACATGGAGGGGAGGGGCAAGAGGCATAGCAGACAAAGGTGGCAGAGGCACACATTGGTGGGGGGCAGAGGCACCCATCGGTGGGGGGGCAGAGGCACACAGTGGTGCGGCTTTAGAAGCACACATGGAGAGTGTAGGAGCAGAGGTACAGCTGATGAACTAACTGCCTCTGTCTAGCCCAACCAGGGGGAGGAGGAGAATGGAAGAGCTGTAGGGGACCTTGGGGGGGGAGGGCAACATGTAGTGGAGTCAAGGGAAGGAAAGTGAAAGTGAGCATAAAGGCCCTCATTCAGAGGCGGTCGGAGGATGCAAGCGGTCGCTCAGAAACTGGGCGGCCGCTTGCATCCTGACCGTCCGCCTCTGTTTCGGTCGTTAGGCTGTGGGTTTACACCCACAGCTCTAATGACCGCTAGGGTGATGGTCGCGATGGTCATAGACCATTGCGACCATCGGGGCTTACGACGAGGCCCTAGGGTAGGGTCTCACTTGTAAGCCCCAGAGAGCTTCTGGCTCTGTCAGAGCCGGAAGCTCTCCACTGACATCACTAGTGATGTCAGTGGGGCCTCCCCCAAACGGCAGGCGTTCCCATGGGAACGCCTCCGTTTGGGCTGCCACCCCCCCGGCCCGCCTTCCAAACGGGGCGAGCTGTCAATCAACATCGACAGCTCGCCCCCTTTGGAAAGAGACCCGCTACGACCGGCGCTGTCGGTCGTAGCGGGTCTCACGCATGCGCACGAAGGAGCCGGCTGGACAAACATTGAGGCGGCCGTGCGGTCGTAGACCATACGGCCGCCTCTGAATAAAGCCCAAAGTCCCTTGCAAGAGTGGGGGAGAGGAGCACACACCACTGTAACCTATAGGTGAAGGAGTACTTATATGGGGGTCAAATAGGATAGATAAACAAGTATGGTAATAAACTCCTACATTCATCTTTATTATATACAGTATAGAAATACTGCTAATATTGTAATTTTGTATACTCTAAAGGCATATATCCACTACATGATAAAAATGAAAGAATGAATGATTACGATATCGTCATCGTTCAATCGTCCATTAATCGTGCAGTGAATATGCACACTCACGCTGGTCGTTGTTGGCATCTGTCATTGCCTGAACATGCAGGCCAACCTGTCGATATTGTCAGGTTATGCATGTTCGGGGATGAGGGAGGGTGCCTGCACTGAACGACATATCGTTCAGTGTGGGCACAATATCCATTGCACTGTATGATGAACGATTGCGATTCTTTAGTAGAATTAGAATTTAATATGTATAGTTAGTTATAAATGTATAGTTGTATTAATGTAATATTTTGTGAGCTTGAGGGGAGAGGTATGTCCAGGGAAGGTAGTAAGGAGTAGTCCAACCTCGGATAGCTTGAGACGAGAGCATGTGGGCAGCAGGAAGTTGGTCGAAAGGGATGCCGGGCGCCGCGAGCGGACAGCCGCGGGGGGGGGGGGTGAGGGTTAGGTTTAGGGCACCCGGGGGGGACTTAGGGGTAGGCACCACCCTGAGGGACTTAGGTTTAGGCAGTACTTACTTATCGACGATCGGGATTTCCAGCGCTGTCGGGCTTCCGCTGCCGGGAACTCTCCTTTTGTCGGCCAGGCACTGCCGGGAATCGAAACGCCGGCCGTGCGGCCGGTGGTATTTCATACCGATCCTGCACAGACGGTGTAATGGTTAGTGTTACTGCCTCACAGCACTGAGGTCATGGATTTGATTCCCACTACGGCCCTAACTGTGTGGAGTTTGTATATTCTCCCTGTGCTTGCGTGGGTTTCCTCCGGGTACTGTGGTTTCCTCCCACACTCCAAAAATATACTGGTAGGTTAATTGGCTCCCCTCAAAATTGACCATAGTGTGTATGTTTGCGAGCATGTGGTAGGGAATATAGATTGTAAGCTCCACTAGGGCAGGGACTGATGTGAATGGTAAGATATTCTCTCTGTAAAGCGCTGCGGAATATGTGTGCGCTATATAAATAACTGGTAATAAATGGTAACAAATAAATAAAGCTATCTATTTTTTTGTTATTATTTTTATTTGTAATCATTTTTTTTTGCATTTACTAAAGTAACTACAGGCTTGGGCGATAAGTAAAGAAAAAGTAAGAGCTGAGCATATATTATTAAGCAGGTTCATACAAAGGTGAAGGCAAATTCCGAAGCATAGCTTAAATGTGGATGAAGGAAGCTGGAGCTGTACCGCGGTGGTGTGCAGTCACATGGAAGTGATGTGTAGAGTCTCTGAACGTCTCAGATTCTGGGCCAATACTCTCAATGAGGTCAAAACCCAAAGTTCAGCGATGAAGGATCACTATAGTAGTCTAGCCAATCAAATGTCTACAATTCTAGCTGGGGAGATATTTCAGTTTTATTAATAGTATTTATCATAAAAGGAATTAAATAAATAAAGGGACAGAGCTTTCTCGCAAGCATATGATATTTGATTCATCCTTGCAATGTATTCAAATATATCACTATATGAATTTATCACACCCATTCCACATCGTATGCGGATTCTGATAAATATGTCCCATAGTGAATAGACGTGCTGGTTGTATGGCCCCAAAATGAGTGTGAAGAAAGTTAAATGTATTGAGCTTAGGGCCTGATTCAGCAAGCAACACAAGTGAGAGAACGTATGATGCCAGCTGATGTTTGCAATCTGCGAATGCGTATGCATCGCATTGCGCGTGCGCGAACAGGTCGCTGTGTACTGTAAGGGCTCTCAGAGCACACAGGGAGCCCGCAGAGACCTTCAATGTTGATTGACAGGAAGTGCTGTTTGTGGGTGGTGACAGGGGGGTGGTCGGCCGAATGCAGGACTGCCTGTGCGTTCGCACGTCGTTACAGAGGCGTGTATAAATTAATCTCAGCGGCGTTGCACGCAGCTGGGCGCTTCTAATCCTGCGTACAGGAATCTCTCAAGTTGATGTATCAAGCAGTGAAAAGAGTGGAGAAGTGGACCAGCGGAGATGTTGCCCCTAGCAACCAATTGGCTTTGAGGTACATTTTATAAAATGATAGGTAGGAGCTGATTGGTTGCTACAGTATGGGCAACATCTTTCTTGATACATCAACCCCTTAATCAACTATGAACTTATTTCAATGTGTGAACATTTATTTAATTTGCTGTCTTTTAAAGCACATGCATTTTACAACCATATACAGCTTTCATCCATGATACAGTACGCTGGTGGTCATACCAGGTCACTCATGTCAGACATACAAGTCTCCTGGGTTGCCAGGGCTCTGTAAGATGCCACGTGTAGGTCTCAATGAATGAAACACGTTTATTGTTAGTGGGTAAGAACACTCATTAGGATCACCGGGTATCATGGACTGGCTGTCAACATTCAGGCTGTGGGGGGCAAGCAATAGTAGGTGGCCCTGGCTTTTCTAAAACAAAAACAAAAAAAACTGTGACAGAATACTATATATCAATATACATGTACATATACACACAGTCTACATAGTATACATTTACGTTATAATTTATATGCTGTGTATATATAGTGTGTATATGTACAGTATACATATATTAAAATATGAATAATAAATAAGAGTCCTCAAGTATTAACCCCACCACCCATAAAAAAGCAACAAATAAAGCAGCTGCACCAGGGGTGTTTCTAGACAGGAGGGGGCCCGTGTGCAGTCTCCGTCACGGGTCCCCTCCTCTCTGTACGACGGCCGGCTGCGCACTGAGCGGTGCGTGGCCAGCGCCGCACTTATAGACTCTGGGCACTAGAGTGTGCCCAGAGTCTATAGCGCATGCACAGGTCACCTGGAAAATGGCCGCGGCGGAGACACCGGAGCCGACGTGGGACTCCGGAGAGGTAAGTTTTATGGATGCAGGGTCTGCGGTGCGGGCCCCCCATGGACCCAGGAGCCCGTGTGCACCCATTATAAATACGCCCCTGAGCTGCACCTAAAATCTGCAACCCCATCCCTCTAATTGAAAATCAGGCTGTTATGATAAGTAAGAACCCTCCTGTCCCTTAAAAGAATAAAACCTCAGATGTATGGGGTGACCCTATCAAGTTACTCACCATGCCTCAGCTTGTCTGGGGCATAGGAAATGCTGTAAGCCGAGAGTATCTGCAGGCATGCAGGCAGCCTGGTCTGATCAGTCATAGTCTTGCGAGATTTGACGTCATAATCTCACGAGACTGTGACTGTAATTAAGATCCTGGGTTCCACTGCATGGGAACAGCTGAGCTGCCGAGGAGTACCGCAGCGAAGACCGTTACATGCTGTACTCTGGATTTCAGATAGGTAGAGTGGCCGGGGTCAAAGGAAAGTGTGTGGGGGCCCTTTCTCCAGTCCTTGCAGCTTCTCACCTGCACTCTGGTTGGTGAATGGCTCCAGCTATACACCTATGAATGTGTGGAGACATCCTACAGATTTGTCCACATACATCTATCCTCTGTGTGCTACAATTTGCGTTACACATAATGTGTGAGCGTGGTGTGACTTGGTAGTGCCGAGCGTCTTTTCGTGCAACTTTTTCCCTTAAATGCGACTTATTCCCAAAGTGATAATTTGTGAATAGGACGCACAATCAGCTTTTGCTGTGCTGATTAAAATGATATGCAGCATGCTTATACTCTGCGTGCGACTGCAGCTGTATCTGCTTGCGAAATGCTACTTTGCAGTGTCATAGCTGCTGACTCTGTAACATAGCATTTCACATGCAGATATAACCGCAGTTGCACACAGAGCTGCTGACACTGTAACGTAGCATATCGCATGCAGCTATAACTACATTCGCACATAGAATATAGGCATGCCACATACAATTTTAAAGAGAACAAACTGCTTGTTCATCCTATGTGCATCACTTTGCGGATAAGATGCATTTTGCGGGAAAAAGTTGCATGAAAAGACGCTTGCTCACTACTGAGTCAGGTCGCGGCATGGTGCAACTAGAAGGGCTGTTTAACGTGCAAGAAGCCTAGATGTATGTGGACACATCTGTACCACTGTAGTTGTAGTTCAGTGGCGTAACTAGGGCAGGGCGAGCGGGGTGCGTGCCCTGGGTGCCGTTGGACCGGCGGCGCGGGGGGCGCCGTCGGCCACGGTACCGGCCCGCCCGCCCTAGTTAGCCAGTGTAGCGCCGACCGCAATGAGTGCGGTCAGTGCTACACATTTACACAGGACCGGCGCTAGGCTTCCAGCACCGGTCCTGTGCTTCACACCTGAGCCCGTTCCCTCCCCCTGAGCGCTTGCCCAATAGCGCTAGGAGGTGGGCTCAGGCTGTGCATAACACAAGCATCGCCGCCAGCGCTGGCGGCGATGCGTGTGTTAAACAGCAGCCAATGAGAGTCAGATAGACTCTCATTGACTGCGGAAGCACCCACTGCAAGAGCTGGACTTCCGTCCAGCTCCTGCAGTGGGGTAATGAGACTGACGTCATGACGTCTGTCCCATAATGCTGAGCACGCCAGCCCGGGCGGGAGCAGCGTCGCGAGCAGGAGCAGGGATTCAGGTATTCAGGTAAGTATATTTATATATATATATATATATATATATATATAATTTTTTTTTAACCTATTTGCACAACGGGGGAGGGGGGTGGCTACTACTGGGGGGACCTCTACTGGGGGAGGGGTGGCTACTACTGGGGGCGCCATTGGGAGGAGCTCTACTGGGGGGGGCTACTCTACTGGGGACTACTACTTGTGGGGGGAACTATCACTGGGGGCATTATAAAAGGGGCCTACTACTAGAGGCACTGCACTCGGGGGACCACTACTGGGGGCAATAATAGGAAGGGCCACTACAGGGGGCACTGGATAGGGGGGATCACTACAGGGTGCCTGCATAAGGGGACCACTACTGGGAAAACTGCATGGGGGGGGACTACTGCTGGGGGCACTATATAAAGGGCACTGCATAGGGGGGGACTACTACTGGGGGCACCATATAAAGGGCACTGCATAAGGGGATACCGCTACTGGGCGCACTGCATTGTGCTACTGGGGGCACTGCATAAGGGGGAACACTACGTGGGGCACTGCATTTGGGGGGGCCACTACTGGGGGTACTGAGCAAGGGGAACTAATTGGGGGCTGTATAAGGGGGACCACAACTGCATACTGGGGGTACTGTATAAGGGGTACTACTGGAGTTAAGGTGCATATGGATAGGAATGTTCAGTTTGAAAATAAAGGGGTGTGTCATGTTGACACGCTCCATTTTTAAGTGACCACGCCCATTTTTTGCCACGCGCGCACATCGGGAGGTGGGGGCTCCCTTTTCAAATTTGCCCTGGGCTCCAAATACCCTACTTACACCACTGGTGGGTATCCAGGGCCTTCCGCCAATCAGCAGCTTAGCAGTGCGGCCTGGTGGTAGCTACATGTGCATGCCTACTGCAGCCGGGAGACTGGCAGAAGATGCTCATCTGAAATTCTGTTTATGTTAGTAACACAAAAGTAGCAGATTGTGAGCATCCTGTTTGTCTCCTGACTGCCAGGCATGTGTACAGGGCCAGTCCTGACCAATTTGGTGCCCTATGCAAGATATTAGTTGGTGCTTCCCCACCTCCCAGAAATAGAAAAAGCAGCGTCACATTAACATCTTACTCTCCACACAACTATGCAGCCGGAGCAGCAAGGGCCTAGTGCCCAAAGTAAATTCTAACACCCAAACCTAATTATGCCTATGGGCCTAGTAACCGATCTAATCGTCCACAGGTATAGTGTCCGCCTAACCATGGACTTAGCGCACACTTAACATGCCTGTGGGCCTACCCACCGACTGCATGCCCCGAGCATAACGCCTGATATCTTGGTAGTCTAGGGTAGTAATGAGAAAGGGTAGTCCCACTGGTACCTTACCTGCTATGCCGACCTTGGCGGGTAGAGAAGACTCCTCAGCTTGCCAAGCGCCAGATTCTCCCTGGCATCTCGGCATTGGTTTGACTTTGCCGGCTACTTGACTCTCGACGGACTTAACCTGAGCAGCAAGGAGACCAGTATAAGCTCTTTTTTTCACACTAATTTTAGGGCCATAATAAAATGTATTCTTTTTACATTATGCTTCCTATTTGTTTTTTCCTGTCTTTTACTTCCATATGTCTGTATGTATGTCCTTAAGCGGGGAGGATAAAGTAGTGTAGAAGCACAGGTTGGCTTCAAATACCAATATTGGGATTTCTTCAGAGGGATCCCTCTGAAGAAATTCCTTTAGGGAAGAAACGCGTTAGAGGTTTTTGGAGATAATCTACACTATGCACAGTACCTATTGGTATTTGAAGCCAACCTGTGCTTCTGCACTACTTTATCCTCCCCACTTAAGAACGGAGTAGGAGATCGGGAGCTCCGTTATTTGACACCAGACCTTCCAGACAATGCTCAGGCACTGTGTGTTCTCCCTGCAACAGGTTAGAGACGGCGATTGAGTGTTCCGTCATCCGTACCGGATCCCTCCAGCTATTATACTCCCCGCAATAGGACGGAGACTGGGATCGGAAACTCTCCTAATTCTCCAGCTAAATACTATCCTGCAGGAGACAGCAATTAAAAAACAGGAGAAGCTTACAGCTCTCCATTCCGGTGTTTCCCTCCTTAGGAATAGGGAGGTAAAAAGAATTGTCTCTCTTCTTTTTTTATGCTGACAGTCGTACCAACCATCATATACTGACCATCTGAAATCACTTCCCAAATTACAGCTCTAGCAAGTATATTATATGGCTTTTTTCTTTATTTGAGGCTGGTATAAAATAACCAATTTAGAAAAATTTTCTTTCTCATTGCTACATTTATATGGAACATTGTGTCTGAATTTTTAAACTGAGTTGCCTACATCTCAATCACAACAGTGTTTACAACTCACCTACACTGTGGATTTGTTTATTCATATTGACATTTTTTATCGGAATAAGATCTTAGTGGAATTATCCAAAGGAACGTGGATATCTCATTTTATATATCTCAAATTTTTATTTTTAAATATTTGCATATTATTTGTATATTTTTATGATGATTATGCTCATCTTTACATGTGTTGTATGTTTATATGTTTTTTAGGACCACAAGTGTCAGATTACTATGTAATGTTAAATATTGTTTATTTTTTTCAAAATTATTGGGCACATTTTTTATAATTAATGTTTTTACCTCCACAGCGCTGTCTATATATTTTTTAGTTTATTATTTTCTTCTAGCTTGCTACCACGTTAGACAGCTGCGTGAGGTTAATTAACCTTATTTTGACTCTGTTCAGCGCCAGTGGCTATTATTTTTTAAATATCTAAATGTCATTCCCGACATTGAGCATACACACTAAACGATATCAATAACGATATCCTCCCTCATCCCCGAACTTGCACAACCTGACAATATCGTCAGGTCGCCATGCAAGTACGGGCGATGACAGACATCGCTAATCCACAGGAGCGCGCATCATTAATGATATCTTGCATACACCCTGGACGATATTGAATGTGATGAACGATAACAAATTCATTATCATCCGTATTGTCCAATTTATCGTTTAGTGTGTATGCGGCTTAACATTGCCAGGGTAGACAGTTCAACTTACATCAGACTCCTCGGATCACTGGCTGAGAGATCCGACTCATCAGACAGCCCCGCCCCCCTCAAGTACTCAGCCGCTCCAGGCCCTAGCGGCAGACAGATGCTGATACCGCCGGTTTGTATGTACTCATGGCAAGCCCTGCATGTGTGTGCAGCATGTAGCTGCAGACAGATGGAACCTCCCCCTATCTCCCCCCCCCCCGGGGCTAAATCATTCCGGCACCCTGGCCCAGTCCTCCCCTGTTGGGTATCTAGCTCCATTGCAGGTAGTATGAATCTGTTGATATGCTTCATTGTTTGAATTTTTTAACTGAGTATTACAAATTATGTAGTGAATTGGCTCTAGTAAAAAAAATGTGGGTTCCATAATCTCTGGCAGTCTTATTCTAATGTTTATATTTCACATCACATCAGTTCCTGTCCCAGTAGAGCTTACAGTTTAATTTCTCTACCGCACATATGGGTTAATTTTATCAGGGGTCAATTCATCTACCACCAAGTTATTGGATTGTGGAAAGAAACTGTAGTGCCCAGTCTGTACCCACGTGAACCCCGGGAGAGAGATACAGTTGAAATCCTGGCGGCTGGGATGCCGGTGCTCAGAATGCTCTTGGAGGGAGGGTTAGGTTTAGGCTGCAGGAGGGCAGAGGTTAGGTTTAGGTTGCGGGGGGAAGGGGGAGGTAGGTTAAGGCTGCTTTATTTTTAGGGGTAGGGTTAGGATACTTACCGACAGGTGTCAGTATCCTAACCCTTTCGGGATGCCAGTGTCGGGATTCTGGCCGCAGGGATCCTGAGCACTGGCATCCTGTACCCAGCCCCTTGGAGAATATCAAGAACAAACTGTACACGACTCAACACATTTTCTCTTACATACTCTTAAAATAAATATTAGAAAATTAGAAAACAAATATGCCCCCATGAGTTTATTTACAGATACCAAGGTTTTCAGGGACATGACCAATCAAATGTAATGTTTTCTCAACTCAATGACTGTTTTCTTTCTGAGAATTCTTTTTGTGTATCAGCAGGTGTGTGAGTAATAGACAAGCTGTACCTTGAGCCTTGGACCTATTTCCTCATCTAGATGCATTCTGCAGAAAGCACATTCTACAGAATGACATTCTTAATATTGATTTATAATATAAAACATGAACTCAACAATCTTTGTTTACCCTTATTATAGTTCAATACAGGTACAGCATGTTCCAAGTATTGTATGTGGTTTTATGAGTACCTATTAAAAAAGTATTATTTCTTTATGTTGATAGGAGTCTGTCGCAATTAATATGATAACATGTAGCATTTGATGTGACTTGTTACTAAAATACAAAACTAGATTTGGTTAGACAGAATTTTACATTAACAGCGCAATTTTTTTTTCCAAACAAATTTTGATTCATTGAAGCATTAACATACATAGAAAAGGTAGAATATCAGTAAGTATAAAAATCCAAACCCATTACATCATTGCTGATCAGGCTACAAATGTGCGCATGCATTGCACCATGCGATTACCTGCAGCTCCATATGCTACAGTACTCTATGACGCGCACTTCGATTGAACCATGCAATTCTATGGGGTTGCGGGTTCGAACGCAATGCTTGTAACCGTTCACGGGCGCGCGACTTACACCTTGCGTGGAGCAATTTACCACACAAGCGACAAAGATGTGACTGGGCACATCTGTAGTAACAGCGTAATTTACAAAAACAATTACCACCAGAGTAGCTGAGCACAGACACAGCCAGCTATAATGCAGATAATCCAAAAATCAGCTTTCTCTTCACTGCTCCTTTCGGAGCAGTGAAACAAGTCTGCATGCATGACCTACAGGTCACGCATGCGCACAGGAGCTCCGACATCCAGCGGAAGGAGCCAGACAGGGGCGGAGGGATCCGAAAGCATCCCTCAAAGGGAAGAAGCGGGTTGCAAGCTGCGAGCGGGAGCAAACACTATCTGGAGATGGCGAATGCTCCCACAGTCAAGCTCCAAAAATATTGTACTTTGGGAGCTTGGTTAAATCTATCCCCATACTAGTGTATGGGGACAGCGGACTATTCCGTGAGAGGAAGGTAAGCAGGAGATATCTGTGATACTAGTGTATGGGGAGAGCAGGCCATTCTGCGAGTGGAAGGGAAGCAGGAGATATCTGTGATACTAGTGTATGGGGAGAGCAGGCCATTCTGTGAGAGGAAGGTAAGCAGGAGATATCTGTGATACTAGTGTATGTGGACAGCGGGCCATTCTGCAAGTGGAAGGTAAGAGGAGATATATGTGATACTAGTAAGGATACTAGATTTCAACCTCTGTACGCACCTACCTATACCTTCTAAAACCTGCCTATAAACCTCTAAAATTGACTCTATTTGCGTACGCAGTCATACAGTAAAATAAAGACTTTAGACCTTGAACATGTGTTTCCAAAGCACAAAATATTATTCAAGTAAAGTACAGTCAGTTACACGCTGTGATCTAAGTACAATTTAGCGCAAAGAATTATACAGACCCAAGATACAGTTATACATTACACACGCACTCTGGACAGATAACGGCATCAGCAAGAAACCTCCGTCAATCAGCAAGAAGACTCCAGACTGGGGTCACAACACACACATTTATACCCTCACAGAAACAGACAACACAATAGAGAAGTTTGTTGCTGATCCCATTGGTTCCCAGTGCGGGTGCATCTGTTACAGGGCATTTAACAGGTTGATTCAAATGGACACAGAACAGCCTCTCACAGCTTGTTGCCTCCTCTATTCTCCCTGCATGCAAATCTAGGCTGTTGGTTTCACAAAATACATTTTGGTGCTTTATATCTCTACGGTCCATAAGTTGAGAATGCATGTTGCGATCTTCACACCGATGATACCGGGAAGTTGTTGAGAAATTGCAGATCAGTATAATACCAAACACGGCTTACGTATCACGTATTAAACCTTAGATACCAAAATAGTCTTTATTTCACAGCATTTGTAATAAATGAATAAAACTTGGATCTTTTACTTTATAGCTATGGAACCTTTTATGTGAGTGTGCATTATGTAAGTATTAGGGGTTTGGGAAAAGACGCTAGTTAGGTTTATCTGATTTGGGGCTGATGTGCACGCATGCAGCTAATAAACAGTGTTCGCATGCAGGATATTGTGCATTTGCTAATGTGCGTCATGTTAGCAGCTCAACTGTGCGTAATGTGCGGTGTTTATGCATGAGATTCTATTTATGATGGATTTAATATATATATATTGTGATAGGATCACTGGTAAAGTGGTCTGTGACAGGGACATTTATCCCAGATTCCTGTCTTATGTGTTTTAAATCCCCAGGAGAAAGTCTGCAGTGTAGCAGGCTTGAGTCTCGGCTTTTTGAAAAGCCGGTTTGGGACCTGGGGGTTGTGGGTGAGAGGAGAGGGAGGGCTCCACCCACGGCCACTCCAGGTTTTGGTTCTCGCAGCCTGGTAACAGGCTTGATTGGGTTCCCACCTGAGGGTGGCCAATATAAGCCTAGTGTGTTGAGGGCTGATTGTCTCACCTGGGAGAGCAGACAGGGAGTTTGCTCAGAGACACTTGAAAACTCTATTTGTAAGTACTGTGCTGTGCTTTGTTGCTGGTGGGGGCATTAGGCCCTGCCAGGTTCTGGTAGTGAGGTAACTACCTGTGAAGTTAGTGCCCCGACAGGGCTAGGATTTATGTTTATGTTTTCTTTGTGTTATTTCTGACATTGTACAATAAAGACTGGCGCTGACCAGCTTGTACTCGCATCCAGACTGGTGTGCTGCTTCCCTGCTGCTGTGTGTGTGTGTAAGGAAGGAGTCCCCTACCCAAGAGAGGGACCTCCTAATCTGACTGTGTCACAATATGGTGGAGAATGCGGGCAACCCACACACACTGAAGTTGCAGCGAGAGAAAAACTTTCCGTTTAAAAATTAAAGGGACAGACACCCAATTTGTGAGTGTGGAAATAACACTGTGTCCTTGGAGTCCCATAAAGAAGGCGTCAGCCAATGCTCATAGAGGCAAGGTTCAGCTTCCAACCTACACCCCAGGACAAAATGGAGGACATTATTAAGGCCTTGCTCCAAGCTACAGCAGCTCAGCAGGAGACAAACAAACTTCAGCAGGAATCTACCAGAGCTCAGCAGGAGACTAACAAACTTCAGCAGGAAGCTACCTGGGCTCAGCAGGAATCCACCAGGGTGCAACTGTTGGCCTTGGAGACAGCCCAGAGGCAACAACAGGTCACCATCGCGGAAAACAGCTAGGCCATAAAAGAGGTGGTACAGCATCTGGTCGCCCAGCCCAGAGATGTTAATACGGGTCCTCCCACCACCACTCACTCCGTACGAGCCAGTCACTTCCTCCAAAAGATGACTTCGGGCGATGATGTGGAGGCCTATCTCGCCGCATTTGAAAGAACAGCCGAAAGGGAGAGTTGGCCCCAGGAGCAGTGGGCAAGTCTGGTGGTCCCTTTTTTGTCTGGGGAGCCACAAAAGGCCTATTTCGACTTATGCCTGGCTGATGCCAAGGACTATAAAAAACTAAAACAGGAGATCCTAACTCGCTTGGGAGTCACCACCTTTGTTCGTGCCCAACGGGTCCACCGCTGGGAATTCCATATGGACAAGCCTCCACGTTCACAGATGCATGACCTTGTCCATCTGTCCTCAAAATGGCTACAGCTACAGCCCGAGACGCTGACGGGACCACAGATCGTGGAAAGGGTCGTGATGGACCGGTACCTGCGATCGTTACCTGCGACTCTGCGCAAGTGGGTGAGCCATGCAGACCCTAAGTCCGCGGACCAGTTGGTCGAGCTGGTGGAAAGGTACGTGGCGGCTGAGGAGCTGAGGAGTATGCCCCAGTGAGCCCCGATGGCGCACCGGCGAACTCCCACAGACACCGGTAAGACTGTTCCAGGGGAGAAGGGTGCTGGGCGGTGGGATGAACCTAAGACTGAGGGTGTAGAACCTGGAGTCAGGCCTGCCAGGCCAGGAAGGTTCTTGCCCCGTAAACGACTAGACATTAATATGATTCAGTGTTTCCGGTGTGGTGACTTCGGCCATATTTCCGCTAAGTGTTCACTTACAACTGAACCTATGCAATGTGATACTGCTCATGTCTACCGCAGGGGGTCTTTCTTTGCACAGACAGCCTGTACGGCTGACCGGCAGGCTGAGACTGATAAGCACATGTGTGTACTTACTGTAGATAGCAACCGAGTAGAGGCACTGTTAGACTCTGGTAGCTTGGTGACACTTATAAAAGCTGAGCTGGTGAACCCCTTGAGGCATAAGGGGAAAACTGTTGGTGTGACCTGCATACATGGGAAAAATCTATATTATGTTACTGCCGAGGTGAACATCGAGACACCATGTGGCTCTGCTATAGTTTCTGTGGGTTTGGTGCCTGGTCTGATGTACGATGCAATATTGGGGAGAGACTTTGCTCACTTCTGGAAATTGTGGGAAAGCCGTTTTGTTCCTGAAGTGAACAACCCCGGTCCACTTGAGAAGGTTGTCGATATAGTGGAGGAGGGAGTTTCTTCTGAGTCAGAGTTATTCCCTTTTCCTACTATGGTTGGCGAACTAGAGAATGCGGAGCGTGACGGTGGCCCGCCAACTGATGTGCCTCCCATTGAGGTGGGAAGTGTTGTTGGGCCAGTGGATCGTCTGCCCGATTTAGAGGTCAGAAGAGAGGTCTTTGCCGTGGAGCAGTTGAATGACCCTACTTTGGTAAAAGCCAGGGAGAATGTAAAAGTAGTTGATGGTAAACCCGTAGACCCTGATAGTCCTTTGTCCTATCCCCACATGGTAATGTGTCAGGATTTGTTATATCAGGTGACTAAGAAGGGGGAAGATATTGTGGAACAACTAATAGTTCCCAAAGCCTACAGAAGAACAGTGTTGGATCTGGCCCATGGTCATATAACGGCAGGCCATCTAGGGGTAGAGAAAACCACTGAGCGAATAATGCAGAGGTTTTTCTGGCCCAGGCTTCATAAAGAGGCATCTGACTTCTGCGCATCCTGCCCTGAGTGTCAGTATCATGCTCCCAGACCACATTTTAAGGATCCACTAGTTCCATTGCCTATTATAGAGGTGCCGATAGTGAGAGAGCACCTGGAACAGGCTCAACAGGCACAGCAGAGGGTATACAACCGCAATGCTCGGTTACGCAGCTTTGCTCCTGGGGACAGAGTGTTAGTGTTGGTTCCCACTGTGGAAAATAAACTTTTGGCTAAATGGCAAGGCCCCTTTGAAATCTTAGAAAGAGTGGGACAGGTCAATTACAAAGTTTACCAGCCGGGGAAAAGAAAGCCGGAACAGATATACCATAAAAATCTGTTAAAGCCCTGGAAAGATAGAACGGTACTGTCGGCCGACTGAGCCCCTCCAGTAAATCTAAAGCCCTATAGGTTACCAGTAGCACAAAGAGAATCGGTGTCGAAAGAAATTAAAAATATGCTAGAGTTAGGGGTTATTGAAGAATCACATAGTGAATGGTTAAGTCCCATTGTGTTGATTCCAAAGCCCGACCGGAGTGTGCGTTTCTGCAATGACTTCCAAAAGTTGAACAGTGTTTCAAAATTCGATGCCTACCCGATGCCACAGTGGATAAGGAGGCGTTGGCCATAAAGTGGGCGTTAGAGGCTCTCAGTTACTACTTGGTTGGAAGAAAGTTCAAACTGATCACTGACCATGCCCTTTGAAGTGGATGTCCGGAAATAAGGACAGTAATGCGAGAATTACGAGATTTTTTTTGGCGTTACAAACTTTTAAATTTTCAGTGGAACACAGGCCAGGGGGCCTGTTGTTTAATGCAGATGCGTTGTTACGCGTTCATTGTTTGGGGGCTTCAGTTGTTCCGCCCCATAGGTTGAAACAAAGGGGGGGGATATGTGATAGGATCACTGGTAAAGTGGTCTGTGACAGGGACATTTATCCCAGATTCCTGTCTTATGTGTTTTAAATCCCCAGGAGAAAGTCTGCAGTGTAGCAGGCTTGAATCTTGGCTTTTTGAAAAGCCGATTTGGGACCTGGGGGTTGTGGGTGAGAGGAGAGGGAGGGCTCCACCCATGGCCACTCCAGGTTTTGGTTCTCGCAGCCTGGTAACAGGCTTGATTGGGTTCCCACCTGAGGGTGGCCAATATAAGCCTAGTGTGTTGAGGGCTGATTGTCTCACCTGGGAGAGCAGACAGGGAGTTTGCTCAGAGGCACTTGAAAACTCTATTTGTAAGTACTGTGCTGTGCTTTGTTGCTGGTGGGGGCATTAGGCCCTGCCAGGTTCTGGTAGTGAGGGAACTACCTGTGAAGTTAGTGCCCCGACAGGGCTAGGATTTATGTTTATGTTTTGTTTGTGTTATTTCTGACATTGTACAATAAAGACTGGCGCCGACCAGCTTGTACTCACATCCAGACTGGTGTGCTGCTTCCCTGCTGCTGTGTGTGTGTGTGTAAGGAAGGAGTCCCCTACCCAGGAGAGGGACCTCCTAATCTGACTGTGTCACAATATATATATAATCTCATTTCTTACTAACATTTTCAAACTGCAATGCAAATTTGTTATGTGAAGTGAGTTTCACTCTCAAAACAGGGTGGAGACCCCCAACCGTGTTGGTGCCAGCCTGCCTGAAAAAGAGCAGATTTAATTCAAGTGTCTGGGCCTTATTACAATTGCCACAGCTACACCTGTCCACATGTGGAGTCTCTCCATTTACATGCAAAAACACCCACAGTTCCTGGTGTATTGTTCTTTTCTAATTCCTTTTCTCAGGAAGCTGTTTTTCTAGTTGCTAACTGATACTGTGTTTGTTTTGGTATCAAGGTTGTCCCCAGAATGGGCTTTGTGTACATCAGGGCATGATTTCTGGAAGGATTACTAAAAAGTGTTCTAATGCTAATAAGTCATTTTTTATGTATGTTAAACACTGTCGGTATGTGTTTGGGGAAGATTGTTACTCTGGTTTTGACTGTGGATCTATTTCTAAGATGGAGTCTTGTCGCCATTCATGAGATGGCGTCACGCAGATTCCGATTGTAAACAGATACTGTCTCAGCTGATTATCCGGCTTTGACACTAGTGTATGGGGACAGCGGGCCATTCTGCCAGAGGAAGGTAAGCAGGAGATATCTGTGATACTAGTGTATGGGGACAGCCGGCCATTCTGCGAGAGGAAAGTAAGCAGGAGATATCTGTGATACTAGTGTATGGGGACAGCAGGCCATTCTGCGAGAGGAAAGTAAGCAGGAGATATCTGTGATACCAGTGTATGATTACAGCAGGCCATTCTGCGAGAGGAAGGTAAGCAGGAGATATCTGTGATACTAGTGTATGGGGACAGCAGGCCATTCTGCGAGAGGAAGGTAAGCAGGAGATATCTGTGATACTAGTGTATGAGGACAGCAGACCATTCTGCCAGAGAAAGGTAAACAGGAGATATATGTGATACTAGTGTATGGGTACAGCGGGCCATTCTGCCAGAGGAAGGTAAGCAGGAGATATCTGTGATACTAGTGTATGGGGACAGCCGGCCATTCTGCGAGAGGAAAGTAAGCAGGAGATATCTGTGATACTAGTGTATGGGGACAGCAGGCCATTCTGCGAGAGGAAAGTAAGCAGGAGATATCTGTGATACCAGTGTATGATTACAGCAGGCCATTCTGCGAGAGGAAGGTAAGCAGGAGATATCTGCGATACTAGTGTATGGGGACAGCAGGCCATTCTGCGAGAGGAAAGTAAGCAGGAGATATCTGTGATACCAGTGTATGATTACAGCAGGCCATTCTGCGAGAGGAAGGTAAGCAGGAGATATCTGTGATACTAGTGTATGGGGACAGCAGGCCATTCTGCGAGAGGAAGGTAAGCAGGAGATATCTGTGATACTAGTGTATGAGGACAGCAGACCATTCTGCCAGAGAAAGGTAAACAGGAGATATATGTGATACTAGTGTATGGGTACAGCGGGCCATTCTGCCAGAGGAAGGTAAGCAGGAGATATCTGTGATACTAGTGTATGGGGACAGCCGGCCATTCTGCGAGAGGAAAGTAAGCAGGAGATATCTGTGATACTAGTGTATGGGGACAGCAGGCCATTCTGCGAGAGGAAAGTAAGCAGGAGATATCTGTGATACCAGTGTATGATTACAGCAGGCCATTCTGCGAGAGGAAGGTAAGCAGGAGATATCTGCGATACTAGTGTATGGGGACAGCAGGCCATTCTGCGAGAGGAAGGTAAGCAGGAGATATCTGTGATACTAGTGTATGAGGACAGCAGACCATTCTGCCAGAGAAAGGTAAACAGGAGATATATGTGATACTAGTGTATGGGGACAGCGGGCCATTCTGCCAGAGGAAGGTAAGCAGGAGATATCTGTGATACTAGTGTATGGGGACAGCAGGCCATTCTGCGAGAGGAAAGTAAGCAGGAGATATCTGTGATACCAGTGTATGATTACAGCAGGCCATTCTGCGAGAGGAAGGTAAGCAGGAGATATCTGTGATACTAGTGTATGGGGACAGCAGGCCATTCTGCGAGAGGAAGGTAAGCAGGAGATATCTGTGATACTAGTGTATGAGGACAGCAGACCATTCTGCCAGAGAAAGGTAAACAGGAGATATATGTGATACTAGTGTATGGGGACAGCGGGCCATTCTGCCAGAGGAAGGTAAGCAGGAGATATCTGTGATACTAGTGTATGATTACAGCAGGCCATTCTGCGAGTGGAAGGTAAGCATGAGATATCTGTGATACTAGTGTATGGAGACAGCAGGCCATTCTGCGAGTGGAAGGTAAGCAGGAGATATATGTGATACTAGTGTATGGGGACAGCGGGCCATTCTGCGAGAGGAAGGTAAGCAGGAGATATCTGTGATATCTCCTGCGTTACCTTTAAGATGAATGGCCCAAAAACTTAATTACTACAATTGCAGGTGAAAATGTTAATTTTCACTTGCTATTGTAGAAATGAAGTGATGATGAATAGACCCTTATTAGATTACAGATTTTACATCATAGAAGTCATTGGCCCTCATTCAGAGCCGGACGCTATTTGCGGTCGTTCGTTTAAAAACAAGGGGTGGCTATTTAAATGATCCGTACGCACATTGCAGTGTGTTCACACCTCTAAGTCTGAACGAACGAGCAAAACATACGCTCGTTTATTTGTTAAAAACGCCCCCTGGCCGCACGCATCCTACGTCATGTCCGCTATTTATTAGATTAATCGAGTACATCGACCAGCGTATGAACTGCTCGCTATTCTTGTGGTTGGTGTTTGCTACCACAAATTTGCGTGCAGTTCAGGCTATAAAATAACCCAGTGACGTGGTCAATGACGCTGCTGTTTTAAATATACACACCCATAAAACGCCCGTTTTGACCTTTAAGCACGCCTGCGTTCGGATCTCCACTCCCCATTTTCAAGCACCTTCCCCTGTTACCACCCACATACGCCTCATTCTGTCACTCAAAATAGCAGGCACTCGCTATATAGCGTACAAAGGATTTTCGGCCGCACTGACTGGTTCGCGCATGCGTACTAAAAAGCGTACGCATGCGCAGATGTGCAAACATCGCTCGGAACGAGCGTACTGCCGCTAACGAGCGGCTCTGAATGAGGGCCATTGTTCCATGTGAATACTGATGATATCCAGCTGCATACATATTGGATTGGATATACAATATAGCTATATTCCATATTTAAAGGTTATGAGGAGAAACTTTTCCAGGATGGTCTGTATGCTTTATTAATTATATACTTATTTTTACATAGTGCTGGGCTGTATTGTGTCTTTAATAGTACCCAATGTCCACCAGCACTGAGCGTGTTCAATAATTAAGTACTTTTGTATAATGCATTTTTACCAACTTTTTGTCTGACCCCTCTGGAAACGTACAGCCAGGCCTCCGGTGCAGGGGGCATGGTGCAGCCAAGTGGGTAGTGCAGGGAGCATGATGTCGCAAATTGCAATTGGGGCCACGATTACGTGATTAGGGTGAATTGAATCTTCAAGCCATCTGCACTGCCCACTTCACAATTTGGGTATCTGGGAGGGCCTCCCAGACTTCCCGGGAGAGTAGGCACGTATGGTTTTATGCTAACAGCCAGGAACATCCCTGCATGCTTTCATCTTTCTACTGTACAGGTTCATATGATCACAATAGTCTAGTTTCTGCACAGCTTAGCAAAGAAGGTACTTCAATGGGGATACCTTCACTCCACACATAGCTCCTCCCCGCTGGAGGAGGAGCTAATAGGCTGCTCTGATTACTATGAGTGATATCATGGAAAAGTTATTCCATTGCCTCAGGTTATGTCCAACAACGTAATAATTAGGGGTCAGCGGGTTCGGATTTCTGAAATCCGAACCCCCCCGAGCCCCCCCTGATCCGAGGCTGATCCGAGTCAGGCTCGACTTTTCCCGCCTGACTCGGATCTGAAATCGAGGCAAAACGTCATCATCCCGCCTTCCGGGTCTCGCGGGTTTTGGATCCTATATAAGGTACCCGCGTCGGCGCCATTTTCTCACTCGGCTGTGGACAGTGAAGAGGGAAGGTGGGAGTTAGGGCTGGCTGGGCTGTGTAGTGTAGTGTAGTGCAGAGTAGTGTTGTGCTGTGCTGTGCTGCGCTGTGCTGCTGTTGTCCATAGGAGCTGTGTCCACTACTTCAAAGTCCATAGGGGCTGGCTGTGTTGTGCTGTGCTGCTGTTGTTAATAGGGGCTGTGTCCACTACTTCAAAGTCCATAGGGGCTGGCTGGACTGTGTTGTGCAGTCAGATCTCCATAGGGGCTGTGTCCACTCCAAAGTCCTGTGCAGTGTCCCAGTCCTAAAGGGGTGCTGTAGTGTTGTCCAGGGGGTGCTCTGTCCATCAGGAGTGCTCCCCCCAAGTGCAAAAAAAATAATATTTTTTCTGTGTTTGTGAATTGTATGCGCAGTAGCCGCACGTGCATCAACAAAGTAGTGCCAAGCGTGCGCCTGTGTCATAAGTAAAGGGCCGGCTGGCTTGTCCGTTAAAGGGTGCTGTAACCCCCAAAGTACACTCCAGTCCAAACCAAAAAAAAATATATTTTCTGTGTTTGTGAATTGTATGCGCAGTAGCCGCACGTGCATCAACAAAGTAGTGCCAAGCGTGCGCCTGTGTCATAAGTAAAGGGCCGGCTGGCTTGACCGTTAAAGGGTGCTGTAACCCCCAAAGTACACTCCAGTCCAAACCCAAAAAATATATATTTTCTGTGTTTGTGAATTGTGTGCGCAGTAGCCGCACGTGCATCAACAAAGTAGTGCCAAGCGTGTGCCTGTGTCATAAGTAAAGGGCCGGCTGGCTTGACCGTTAAAGGGTGCTGTAACCCCCAAAGTACACTCCAAACCAAATAACAAAATATTTTTTCTGTGTTTGTGAATTGTGTGCGCAGTAGCCGCATGTGCATCAACAAAGTAGTGCCAAGCGTGCGCCTGTGTCATAAGTAAAGGGCCAGCTGGCTTGATTGTTAAAGGGTGCTGTAACCCCCAAAGTACACTCCAGTCCAAACCAAAAAAATATATATTTTCTGTGTTTGTGAATTGTGTGCGCAGTAGCCGCACGTGCATCAACAAAGTAGTGCCAAGCGTGCGCCTGTGTCATAAGTAAAGGGCCGGCTGGCTTGACCGTTAAAGGGTGCTGTAACCCCCAAAGTACATTCCAAACCAAAAAAAATAATATTTTCTGTGTTTGTGAATTGTGTGCGCAGTAGCCGCACGTGCATCAACAAAGGAGCAGCGCCAAGCGTGCGCCTGTGTCCCATAAGTAAAGAGCCGGCTGGCTCATTTCTTAAAGGGTGGTGTAACCCACAAAGTGCACTACTCTCCAGCAAAAATAAAAAAATATTTTCTGTGTTTAGCCGCACGTATATATCAAATCGATATAACATAAATGGAGGACCAAACTTTCTCAGATAAAAATAAAATAGAGAAAGATAAAGAACCACTTCCTCCTAGTGCTGAAGCTGCTGCCACTAGTCATGACATAGACGATAACATGCCATCAACGTCGTCTGCCAAGGCCGATGCCCAATGTCATAGTAGAGGGCACATACAATCCCAAATGACAAAGTTCAGGGAATTGAGCTTGAAAAAAACATTTAAATCATCTGAGGAGAAACGTAAACTTGCCAATATGCCATTTACGACACGGAGTGGCAAGGAACGGCTAAGGTCGATCCCTAGTATGTTCATGACTAGTGGTTCAGCTTCACATGACGATGGAAGCCCTCCTCCCACTAAAAAATCAAAAGAGTTAAGCTGGCAAAAGCACAGCGAAGAACTGTGCTTTCTAAGAAGATATCACAAATCCCCAAGGAGAGTCCAAGTGTGGTGGTGGTTGCGATGCCTGACCTTCCCAGCACTGGACGGGAAGAGGTGGCTCTTTCCACCATTTGCACGCCCCCTGCAAGTGCTGAAAGGAGCACCCACAGTCCACTTGCTGATATGCAAATTGAAGATGTCACTGTTGAAGTACAACAGGATGAGGATACTGGTGTAGCTGGCGCTGAGGAGGAAGTTGGCGAGGAGGATTCTGATGGTGATGTGGTTTGTTTAAATCAGGCTCCGGGGGAGACAGTTGTTGTCCGTGGGATGAAAAAGCCCATCACGGTCATGCCTGGGCAGAAGACCAAACATTCCACCTCTTTGGTCTGGCAATATTTCTATCCAAATCCGGACAACAACTGTCTTGCCATATGTACCATATGTAAAGGTGGAATAAGTAGGGGTAGGGACATTAACCACCTAGGAACATCCTCCCTTATACGGCACCTGCAGCGTGTTCATAATAAGTTACTGTCAAGTTCAGAAACTTTGGCTAAGACCGTAAGCAGTCCAGGGACACCTAAATCCCGTTGTCCTGTTGTATCCAAGCGCCTGCAAACCACACCGTCAACTCCCTCCTTGTCAATTTCCTCCTTAGTCAGGATCGGAAGTAGTCCTGCAGGCCATGTCACTGGCATGACTGACTCTCCTATCCGGGATTCCTCCGGAGGATCCTGCATTGCTACGCCTCCTGCTGCCGCTGCTGGGAGTCGTTCATCATCCCAGAGAGGAAGTAGGAACACCACTACTTTTACTAAACAATTGACCCTCCAACAGTCCTTAGCGAGGAGGATGAAGTACGACAGCAGTCATCCTGAAGCAAAACGTATAACTGAGGCCTTGACTGCTATGTTGGTGTTAGACGTGCCTCCGGTATCCGCCATTACTGCAGTGGGATTTAGACAATTGATGGAGGTAGTGTGTCCCCGGTTCCAAATCCCGTCTAGATTCCACTTCACTAGGCAGGCGATACCGAGACTGTACAGAAACGTCAGAAAAAGTGTCCTCAGTGTCCTGAAAAATGCCGTTGTACACAATGTCCACTTAACCACGGACATGTGGACAAGTGGAACAGGGCAGACTAAGGACTATATGACTGTGACAGCCCACTGGGTAGATGTATCACCTTACGCAGCAACAGCATCAGCGTCACCAGTAGCAGCATCTCAGAAACGCCAGCTCGTTCCAAGGCAGGCTACGCTGTGTATCACCGGTTTCAGTAAGAGGCACACCGCCGACAACCTCTTAGAGAAACTGAGGGAAATCATCGCCCAGTGGCTTACCCCACTTAGACTCTCCTGGGGATTTGTGATATCTGACAACGCCACCAATATTGTGCGTGCATTACATCTGGTCAAATTCCAGCACGTCCCATGTTTTGCTCACACAATAAACTTGGTGGTGCAGAATTTTCTGAAAAGCGACAGGAGCGTGCAGGAGACGCTTTGGGTGGCCTGAAAAATTTCTGGCCACTTTCGCCATTCAGCGACTGCGTGCCGAAGACTGGAGCGCCAGCAAACACTCTTGAACCTGCCCCGCCATCACCTGAAGCAAGAGGTTGTGACACGGTGGAACTCAACCCTCTATATGCTTCAGAGGATGGAGGAGCAGCAAAAGGCCATACAAGCCTATACATCCACCTATGACATAGGCAAAGGAGGGGGTATGCACCTGACTCAAGCGCAGTGGAGAATGATTTCCGTGTTGTGCAAGGTTCTCCAGCCCTTCGAACTTGCCACACGTGAAGTCAGTTCAGACACTGTCAGCTTGAGTCAGGTCATTCCCCTCATCAGGCTTTTGCAGAAGCAGCTGGAGAAGGAGGAGCTAAGACGGAGCGATTCTGCTCGGCATGTGGGACTTGTGGATGAAGCCCTTCATTCGCTTTGCCAGGATTCCAGGGTGGTCAATCTGTTGAAATCAGACCACTACATTTTGGCCACCGTGCTCGATCCTAGGTTTAAAGCCTATGTGGTGTCTCTCTTTCCGGCCGACACAAGCCTGCAGAGGTGCAAAGACCTGCTGGTGAACACACTGTCAGCTGAAACGGAACGTGACACGTCAACAGCTCCTTCTTCATTTTCTCCCGCAACTGGGGCTGCCAGGAAAAAACTTAGCTATCCTAAGCAACCCGCTGGTGGTGATGCAGGGCAGGCAGGACCAAGTTTGGACATCTGGTCCGGACTGAAGGACCTGGCAACAATTTCTGACATGTCTACTGTCACTGCATATGATACTGTCACCATTGACAGAATTGTGGAGGATTACATCGGTGACAGCATCCAAGTAGGCATGTCAGACAGTCCATACCTGTACTGGCAGGAAAAAGAGGCAATTTGGAGGCCCCTGTACAAACTGGCTCTATTTTACCTGAGTTGCCCCCCCTCCAGTGTGTACTCCGAAAGAGTGTTTAGTGCAGCCGGGAACCTTGTCAGCGAAAGGCGTAGGAGGTTGCTTCCACAGAATGTGGAGAAGATGATGTTCATCAAAATGAATTATCAGCTCTTTCAGGGAGACCAGCCTCCAGAACGTACAGAGGGACCTGTGGTGGTGGATTCCAGTGGGGACGAGTTAATACTCTGTGAGGATGAGGATGTACACAACACTGAAGAGGGTGAGGAATCGATGGATGAGGATGACATCTTGCCTCCGTAGAGCCAGTTTGTGCAGGGACAGATTAATTGCCAGCTTGTTTTGTGGGGGCCCAAACGAACCAATCATTTCAGCCACAGTCGTGTGGCAGACCCTGGCGCTGAAATGATTGGTTTGTTAAAGTGTGCATGTCCTGTTTATACAACATAAGGGTGGGTGGGAGGGCCCAAGGACAATTCCATCTTGCACCTCTTTTTTTTCTTTGCAGTATGTACTGTTTGGGACCTAGTTTTTCAAACTTCCATCCTGTCTGCCACTGCAGTGTCACTCCTAGATGGGCCACGTGTTTGTGAAGCCCACTCGTGTCACTTAGCATAGTCATCCAGCTACCTCGGTGCAACCTTTTGGACATAAAACACTATTGTGAGGTGTTCAGAATAGACTGGAAATGAGTGGAAATTAAGGTTATTGAGGTTAATAATAGCATAGGAGCAGAAAAACCTACAAATTCTGTGATTTTAGCTGTTTTTATGCTTTTTTTCAAAAAAATACAGATCCAAAACACAAAACCCAGAACCCAAAACACGGAAGGGTGGTTTTGGCAAAACCAATCCAGATCCAAAACACGAAGAAAGATCCAGATCCAAAACCAAAACACAAAACACGAAATGTGGCCGGTGCACACCCCTAGTAATAATAAGTGTACTAAGATTTAAGTAATTGAAAAAGAAAGTGCTAGTACTCTGAGGCTTTAACAGCAAGACAAATATACGTACATATCACATGCAGAGTTTCATCGCAGTTGGTTTAACCATAGTACAATTATAATAGTTCACTCAGATATAGGGCGGGCTGTACTAAACATCGCATCCGCGATGCGGTACATCCCGCCACTTATTGGGAGAGTGCTGGGCACGCCCCCACAGTGACATGAACTGGGGTTCCTGCGATCTGCCCTATTTCATTGACGTTCCACAAGGCTCCATTCCCTTTTTGGGGCATGCCTTTGGCACACGCAATGTCCCGCATCCAGATACATAAAATTTGGTAGGTATGTAAATTAGAATGGCATTTGCCGCCACGGGAGACACTGGGTGACATCCGGTTGAATCCCTTGCGGACAGAGGTATCGCATTCAGGAGCTTAGCTTGGTACATATGAGAAATGTGGACAAACCCCCAACAACAGCATTTTTGGGGGATTGACTGCATTTTTGCCCATAGTACATCCCGTCCATAGTGTACAAACTTAAAAGATGAATCTGTATTCCAGTTAACATTGATGTCAAATCATACATCCCAACTGTCCCGCTAAATGACAGTCCCGTTTTTCTGGGACTGTCCCGCTGTCCCGCCCGCGAGCCGCATTGTCCCGCGGTGGGGGGGAAGTCGGGGGAAGCATACATGCTGCTCTGCTACGCAGAGCAGCATGTATGCAGAGCTAGAATAGACGCTGTGTGCATCTATTCAGAGTACGGGGGGGAAGCCGGGGCGCTGCCCACCATCTCCGAGATGCTGGGCACGCCCCATTAGTGATGTAAATGGGGGGCGTGTCATCAGACCATGACCCCTTTACGATTAGGCCGCGCCCCCTTTTCGGACGCGCCCCCTTTTCGGAGGTATGGTTAAATAACTGTCACAAAACCAGGACTACCCTCTCCAGGGACACAATGCTCTGGTCCTGGACTTCCCTGGTAATCTATGATTGGTGGAGGCTCCAGAGGTGGGGTTCCAGTACAGTCCAAGATTCAAATAGGGGAGTCATACCAACTGCCAGTGAGTCCCAGTGATGTTTGGCAGTGTGTGAAATGACAGTTGTGTGGCTCCTCTATTTGACTTTTGAACTGCGCTGCAGCCCAACCTCTTACCAGGGAAGTCCAGGACCAGAGCATTGTGTCCCTCCTGGAGAGGGTCATGTTGGGAGGTATGATACCCTGTCCAGCGGTGCTTTATTCAGGTGGGCTGTATCTCTACTGGCCTTCTGTAGTGTTCTGGACTACATGGGCGCAGCAATGTTGGATGCAGTCAGGTGACTGATCCATCCAATCAGATTATGAAAGAGCTGTGCTCACATTATCTCTGCAGCCAGGAGTGCCCTATTTAAAGCTGCACCTGCCACTACCACACTGTCGGAACAATGGGGCATGTGCTTGCAAGATGATTCCACTCTGCTGCCTCTGATTCTGTCTCATCTACTCTGCAGCATGTGTAACATATTTCTCTATGAGCTTTGCAAGCTGTTTCTGGTTCTCTAGTTCCTCTGAGTCAGTCACATCTACTCTGCAGCATGTGGAACATTACTCCTCTGTGTGCTCACTCCCCATTGTGCAACTCCTGTCTCCGATTCACTGCCTGAACCTGCACTTCTGTCAGCTGGACCTCTGCAAGCTGCTGCCTACGAGTCTACCTCTGCTACTCTGCAGAATACCACTATTTGCAAGTATCCTGCCATCACTCCTTCAGTCTGGGTTCAAGCTCCCCTGGTCCCAGTCTGGTTCAAGTCTCCAGTCCCAGTCTGGTTCAAGTCTCTGGTTCCAGTCTGGTTCTAACCTCTGGTTCCAGTCTGATTCAAGCCTCTGGTTCAAGTTTCCAGTCTCAGTCTGGTTCAAGGGGTCTATTTACTAAGTCTTGTATGGAAACAAAGTGGACAGAGATAAAGTACCAGCCAATCAACTCCTGTCATTTTTCAAACAGAGCCTGTGACTTGGCAGTTAGGAGCTGATTGGATGGTACTTTATCTCCATTCACTTTATCTCCATCCAAGGTTTAGTAAAGCCTCCGGTGCCAGTCTGGTTCAAGCCTCCTGTTCTCCTCTGGTTCCAATCCAGTTAAGTCTGCATAGCTTCAGCTTGTGTCCTTCATTCCAGTTTCAGTCCGGTTCAACTACCTCTATTCCAGTCCCAGTCTTGTTCAGCCTGTATCCATCATTCTAGTTCCAGTCCGGTTTAGCTACCTCCATTCTAGTCCCAGTCCTGCTCAGTCTGTGTCCATCATTCTGGTCCCAGTCTGGTTCAGCTATCCCCATTTTGATTCAGCCTTTGTCCTTTTAATCCGGGTCCAGTCCAGTTCACCCTGCTACCTACATTGCGGTTCCAGTCCAGTTCAGCCTGCTACCTACACTCTGGTCCCAATCCAGTTCAGCCTGCTCTCTACATTCCTATTCTAGCCTGTGTAGAAGTCTGAAGTATCCTGTTTATTCTGTTGACTGTTATAGTGCTTTCAAGTGCCAACTCTTCAGTCTGCTGCTATCCTAACTTCAAGCAAGTCTTTTAATAACAACTCGCCTGCTCATTGTGAGTCCAGTGGACTGTTCCTGTATTTCACTTCAGACCATATTTCTGCTCAGTGTGTTATACTTTCCATCTCAGCATCGCAGCTTCAAGTCTGTTCTTGAGCTATCTGCTTTCCATACCAACGGTGTCACATTCGATGAAAGTTGTTGTCCTGAGGGTTCTCTTTTTGAGTATTGGAGTTCGTGCAGAGTCTCCAGTGGTGTGGTCTACTCTGGGTGCTAGGGACTGGGGACTGGATCTCTATTCCCCTTTCAGGGTGTAGGCTCCAGGCATCCAGCTCTGGTATTCGAGTTGCACTATCTCTGGTGGATTACAGGCGGGCTATTGATTTTCTCTATTACTCTCTGTTTTGCTCCTGAGTTCTTAATGAATGGTTCCATCCTCATGGTCCTGAGGTCACCAGGCCTAAGGTGAAGTTTTATCCAATTGGTTCCAGGAGCAAACTGAGAGCCTTCCCGTGATTCCCAACCTCTCTGTTCACACTAGGCTATATGCCATATGGGCCCTACCCATGAGTAGACATCTTATCCTTTACACCTCATTATCCCAGTCCACAGGTCCTGACTCAGATTTGAATACTTAAACAGTGACAATAACAATTCTTTACACACACACACACACACACACACACACACACACACACACACACACACACACACACACACACACACACACACACACACACACACACACACACACACATATATATATACACATATATGGGTCACCTCAGTCTGCCACTCGGCTTTGCATTGCCCTTTTTCCTTACTACTCGCCCCCCTCTCTGCTGCTCTCTACAGCCCCACTCTGTCCCATAATGCTACCTATCTGCTCCATCCCACCACCATACTTACACTGTTCCAGGCAACTGGAGAGTTCTCCTTCTCTCCTGGGTCTCTGACTTCTCCCTAGCAATGTGTGCCATAGGGCGGATGGCACACACCAAGGCTCCCAGCGCACACATACTAGGTGTTGTCTCTGGTGCTCTCTCCCTCTCTCTCTCACTCTCTCTTTCTCTCTCTCTCTCTCTCTCTCTCTCTCTCGCTCTTTACTCCTGTCTTTCTCTCTCATCCTTTCTCTATTTTCAGTGCTCTCTCCCCCTCTTTTTCTCTTCCTCTATCTCCTCTTCTTACTCATCTCTTCACTATATTACTATCTTTGGCCCTCATTCAGAGCCGTTCGCTATTTGCGGTCGTTCGTTTAAAAACAAGGGGTGGCTATTCAAATGATCCGTACGCACATTGCAGTCTGTTCACACCTCTAAGTCTGAACGAACGAGCAAAACATACGCTCGTTTATTTGTTAAAAACGCCCCCTGGCCGCACGCATCCTACGTCATGTCCGCTATTTATTAGATTAATCGAGTACATCGACCAGCGTATGAACTGCTCGCTATTCTTGTGGTTGGTGTTTGCTACCACAAATTTGCGAGCAGTTCTGGCTATAAAATAACCCAGTGACGTGGTCAATGACGCTGCTGTTTTAAATATACACACCCATAAAACGCCCGTTTTGACCTTTAAGCACGCCTGCGTTCGGATCTCCACTCCCCATTTTCAAGCACCTTCCCCTGTTACCACCCACATACGCCTCATTCTGTCACTCAAAATAGCAGGCACTCGCTATATAGCGTACAAAGGATTTTCGGCCGCACTGACTGGTTCGCGCATGCGTACTAAAAAGCGTACGCATGCGCAGATGTGAAAACATCGCTCGGAACGAGCGTACTGCCGCTAACGAGCGGCTCTGAATGAGGGCCTTTGTCTCCTCCTTCCTCTATTTCTCTTTCTCTCCTTGACACCCTTCCCCCTCTTTCTCTGATCTTACAACATCATCCCACTGTTCAAGGTTTAGTACATCTCCCTCTTAGGGAGATGCACTAAGCCTTGGAGAGAGATAAAGTGGAGAGTGATAAAGTACCAACCAATCAGTTCCTAACTGTCATTTTTCAAAAACAGCCTGTAAAGTGACAGATTATTTTTTTGTACTTTATCACTCTACAAGGCTTTGTGCATCTCCCCCTATTCTTGATACTATCACGCTCCTTTACATAAGAGGCATAAAATATAAAATAAACTGAGCATACTTTATAAGTTAAATTAAGATGGTGTGAAATAAATGAAAATATCTAAGGTCTACCTGGGTGAAGCCAGGCACATCAGCTAGCAGAGCCATTACTAGACTTTTTGGTTCCCTGTGCCAGAGAGAGCATTTTCTGCTGCCCCCCATATTTTTAAATAGGGACATAAGATAATGCTCCTGAAAAAGGGCCATGGCTTCATGGGGAAGGGCCAGGGAAGAGATAGGGGAGGCCAGGAGATGCTGGGGATAAAGGAAGAGGAAGCTACAAGTGAGAATGATTACAAACCGGAAAATTGACAGGCCCAAACAGCGCCCCCTGCCATGGCATGGCACTGGTCGCACCACCCTAGTTACGGCCCTGTCAGCTAGTATTACATATAACTGCATTGCAGTTAGACTGTACAACATGACATAAGACTTACAGTAACTCAGAGAGAGCAGAATGTGACAGTACAGCGTTCTTTGTGATGTTACAGTATAAATTGTGCAACTGATGACTGTCAAGTTCCACCTTCCAAAGCACAATTACATATATAATAACATACTGTAATAATAATGTAATAATAATAATAATGTACATATGGAACCTGGACTGCAGCACTGTGTCCATGAACGTATGTGTGCATTGGCCCATAAAAGTAGACACACTTGTGCATATACAATACCATGTTGTAAGTATACATTGTAAATGACTGTGGAGCTATGTACCAATAGACTTTGGGGTCTATTTACTAAGCAGTGTTAGGAGACAGAGTGAAAAGTGATAAGAAAGTGATAAGGTGCCAGCCAATCAGCTCTGTCATTTTTCAAACACAGCCTGTGAGTTGACAGATGGGAGTTGATTGGCTGGCACCTTATCACTTTCTTATCACTTTTCACTCTGTCTCCTAACACTGCTTAGTAAATAGACTCCTCTATTTTCTGTCTTTTTCTTTCTTTAATGCAATATGCATTGTTTTCCCCTCACTCCTCATCTAGGGGTCTGGAGAATGATGCAGACCTCACTTTCCCTGTCTTACCTGTCACTTTCTAAAAAACATCATGCATGTTTATAACTTTTTCTATAAGATCCCATGAATTGAATGGACAGGCATTTAATAAGTGTATCTATTCTAAAGCATCACAGTGCTTAATATATGCTGTAAAAAACCCTCCAGCTTGTATGCAACCTTAGGACCTGATTCAGGGGTGCAGGCTAAATGCATGCAATACTGATGGAGCTATTATTTGCTATCGCGAATGTGCAAAATATTCTGAAATCCCCTATGACACATGCGTTACCCTGCGTTTATGCACAAATGCGCTGTTGCGTACGGGAATGCTGGTGTCAGAGATGGCATGGGAAAATCATATGTGTTCCTGAGTGGTGACTGGGAGGTAGCCAGGAGTGTATGCAAAACAAATCTGTAGCGCAGGTGTGTTATGGGAGTGAAAGCGGCTTATATCTGAGACACAGATCTGCAGCCACAGAGGCCCTGTTCAGACAGCGACACTGCACCTGCCATAGTGCTGATGCAGGTGTCAGTGGTGCACGTAATGGTGCCCTGATGGTGGAGTGTCTGGAGTCACTGGCGGTGCTACACTGCAGCAACGTTGAAAGTGAGTGTTTCAATATTTGCCCATTCAGGTGCATGTTAGTACACAAGGGGAGGCAGAAAGTAGCATTTGCATATTATTTCCACAAGAAGACGCCAAATCGGCGACTGCGTGCTCCTCTGTTTCAGTCCTTTAATATCTTCACATTTAATCATTCAGTATACTATAAGCCAATGAAGTATCTAAATGTTTTTACTGTAGCATATATTACCTAATAATAATATGGAAGTATTTGTTGTGTGTAAGATTACTATGGATAGAGATGGTGTCACACAGGTGGATTGATTCATCTCTCGGACAGCATCTTTCGTGTTTGAGATCTACAGCAGTCCATGACATAATGCTTAGTTCTTTATACTAAAGCATAGCTGTTTCCTCCAACAATATACCACATTTGAACAGAATGCACCTTGGCATTTAATATACCTTTTGTCTGATCTCATACCAAAAAAGCTTGTGGGGGACGGATACAGCCAGTGAGGCCGCAGCAGAACATAAAGGAAGCAATGATTAGCACAGGACCTCTGGCATTTCTGAGCTTTTATTGTGATAATATGAAGCAACGTTCCCAAACATTGTGCTTGACCAGTGCTTCTGAAATACAATGCCTGAAACATATTGGGGCACATATATAAAAACTGCTATAAAGGTACAGTAACTGTGAAAAGTACTATAATCTGAAACCAGTCAGACTATACCTATAAATGTTCTAATACATTTAGATACATGAATAAAAATGTCTGATTTACATGGATTATACTTGTAATGCATATGTACTGTATATATACTGTATATGTACTGCAGCCTTTACACCTTTTATTATATATATATATATATATATATATATACTGTATATATGCTGAACAATTGTATAATAAAACCTTTCACATAACCCATCACAAGATTGTTAGCAAATGTACTGCAAATTTTATTAGTAAATATTACTACATCACTCCCAGTACCTGTGACCAGAAATACACATGCTACTGTATGACATAAATACACATGCTACTGTATGACAGAAATACACATGCTACTGTATAGCTGGCCATCCACTATACAATTTCTGTCAGATATCTGTCCAATCTGGCTGGTTGGATTGAAAACCTGGTAATGTATGGGAGCAAATGACAGACAGTGAAGTCCGCAGCCTGTCTTCTAGCTGCGTATGCGCAGCTTGAATACAGGCAGTAAAAAGTTTGTCACTTACGAAAAACTGCTTCCTATGTATGCCTCCTAAACTATGTTTGAACTCGCAGCGAGTTCAAACCATAGTTATTACTTCAGGCGTGCACGCAGGGGGTTTTCTGAGTACCTAGAAACCCCCCCTGATGGACCAAATTTGTTTTATAGAGACGGAGACAGCCTTGTCTCCGTCTCTGCACTTGCCGCAGGCCTCTCGCGAGCGCGATTGACAGCCGCTCCTCAGACAAGGCTGAGGAGTGGCTCTCTGCTCTGCTTGGAAAAGCTCTCTGCACAGGATACACCGAGACCAGGGAAGCTGAGCTCTGCATAGATGACCTCTGTGGCAAGAGTCCTCCTGAGCCGAGAGCCCTCGGCAGGGGCATATCTACACATTGGCCTGGATGGCAGTTGCCAGGGGCGCCGGCCGAGGGGGGGCGCCACCCAGCGGTGCCATCCACAGCCAGGTGGTAGATACGCGCTGGGTCTTCTCCACAAAAAATTAACTTTATCTCACGGCGCCGGCAGGCGCGCACTTCAGGAAGCTGCACGGCCCGGGGAGGGCTGGTAGCAGCAGCCTCATCCTTGTTGCGATCGTGCAGATTGGCCGTGCCGCTTCCTGAAGTGCGCGGCTGCCGGCGCCGTGAAATTAAGTTTTATTGGTGTGGAGAGAAGACCCGCCGTGCATGACCAGTGCAGAAGAACGGCCAGAGGGCCTGATTCAGAGCCGGACGCTATTTGTGCTCGCTCGTTCAGAAAAAGGGGCCGGATATTTAAATAGAGCGCTCGCTCTTTGCGGTCTGTTGACGCCTCTATGTCTGAACGAGCGAACGAAAAATGCGCTCGCTTTTTTTTTAAAACGCCCCCTGGCCGCTCGCATCCTACGTCATCTCCGCTATTTATTAGATTAATCGAGTACATCGAAAGGCGTATGAACTGCTCGCAGTGCTTGTGGTAGGATTTTCCTACCGCAATCATGCGAGCAGTTCAGGCTAAAAGACAACCAAGTGACGTGGTCGATGACGCTGCTTTGTTAATTATGCACACCCTTAAAACGCCCGTTTTGACTGTTTGGCATGCCTGCTTTCGGATCTCCACACCCCGTTATCAAGCACCTTCCCCTGTTACCACCCACAAACGCCTCATTCTGTCACTCAAATTAGCAGGCATTCGCTATTTTGCGAGCACACAATTTCCGACCGCAATGATTGGTTCGCGCATGCGTATTGCAACCCATACGCAGGCGCAATTGTGCAAACATCGCTCGGAGCGAACGAGCGGCCGCTTACGAGCGGCTCTGAATCAGGGCCAGAGGAGCAATGGCCCACGACAGCACTGCAGCAACAAGGTAAGAAGTGGGGATTGGGGGCACAGAAGGGGAGACTGGCTTGGGAGGAACATAACAGGCTGGGTCTGGATGGTGAGTGGGGACACACAAGTGGGCCTGCTGGGGCTGGCTGGGGATTGGGTACTTAGAAGGGGGGCTGGCTGGGGAGTGGAGGGAGGGACATAAAAGGCTGGGGCCGGCTGGGGAGTGGGGGACATAAAAGGCTGGGGAGTGGGGGCACAGATGGGGACCTGATAGGGCTGGCTGGGGATTGGGTACTTAGACGGGGGGCTGGCTGGGGAGTGGAGGGAGGGACATAAAAGGCTGGGGCCGGCTGGGGAGTGGGGGCGCAGATGGGGACCTGATAGGGCTGGCTGGGGAGTGGGGGACATAAAAGGCTGGGGCTGGCTGGGGAATGGGGGCACAGAAGGGAAGCTGGCTGTTTTTTTTTGCCCTATGGAAGCCAATGTGTGGTTTTTAGTATTAAAAGTAGTAACAACTGTGTGAGGGGACGGGGCTGTGAGGGGGGAGAGCTGGGGGGGAGGGGGGGCGCCAGTCCCTTGTTTTGCCAGGGGCGCCCTGACCCTTAGATACACCCCTGGCCCTCGGCTTTGTAAGTGTGTCGTCCGTAGGAAGGGGGCGGGTCTAAATGACGCAAATGTGCATCATTTGGCTCCACCCCTCTGCCCATACCCGCGAATTGCGGAGTTTTCCTGTAAAAGGGGTGGGGCCTGATGACGACTATAGTCTGGCCCTGCCCCCCGAACCTGGGAGCAGCAGGTCCTCTTCAGCTGCTCCCGGAAAGGACTACAAAAAAGTAGGTAAGTATGGTGTGTGTTCTATGATCTGGGAGTGTATATGCATGGGGACATGCATATACTCTGTGCGGAGTTTGTATATTCTCCCTGTGCTTGCGTGGGTTTCCTCTGGGTACTCCGGTTTCCTCCCACACTCCAAAAATATACTGGTAGGTTAATTGGCTACCAACAAAAATGACCCCTAGTGTGTATGTGTGTGCACATGTGATAGGGAATATAGGGCCTGATTCAGACCCACTCGCGAGCGGCTGTCCGCTCGCAAGTGGGTCGATGTTCTGGACTGAGCATGCGCACGACGGAGGGAGCTCCGTCGTGCGCATGCGCCAGACGCGACGAGCGAAGGAAAGTCCTTCGCTCGTTGTGTCTGATCAATGGGGGCGTGCTGTCGATGTTGATTGACAGCACGCCCCCTTTGGTAGGCATGCCGGGGGCGTGCCTCCCTGACGGGGGCGTTCCCACGGGAACGCCTCCCGTCAGAAGCCGGCCCACTGACATCACTAGTGATTTCAGTGGGAGTGATTTTGTCTCTGATAGAGCCAAAATCACTCCGGAGCTTGCGGTTGAAAACCTCAACCGCAGGCTCCGGCTCGCAGTTTCGATGGTCGCGATGGTCACGACCATCGCGGCCATCAAAATGCGCGCTCGTATAGCCTGTGGGTGGTGACCCACAGCTATACGAGCGTCCAGGAGGACGCTCCATTTTCATGGAGGCCGGCCCTCATTCAGAGCGTGCGCTCTGCTTAGAGCGTACGGCTCTGAATGAGGGCCATAGATTGTAAGCTCCACTGGGGCAGGGACGGATGTGAATGGCCAAATATTCTCTCTGTAAAGCGCTGCGGAATATGTGTGCGCTATATAAATAACTGGTAATAAATAAATAATAAATAAATGCATGCTGTGTGTAAGTATGCTTATATATATGTGAGTGTGTATGTATGCATGCTGTGTGTAAGTATGCTTATATGTGAGTGTGTATGTATGCATGCTATGTGTAAGTATGCTTATATATATGTGAGTGTGTATGTATGCATGCTATGTGTAAGTATGCTTACATATATGTGAGTGTGTATGTATGCATGCTGTGTATAAGTATGCTTATATATATGTGTGTGTGTGTATGTATACATGCTATGTGTAAGTATGCTTATATATGTTAGGGCATACTTGCCTACCCTCCCGATTCGGCCGGGAGCCTCCTGAAAATCGGGTGCCGCTCCCGGCCCCCCCGGAAAGGTAGGCAAGTCTCCCGGCCCCAGCGACCCACCTGCATAAACCCCGGCAGCGGGGGGGCCGATGACGCGATTTGCGCTGAATCGTGTCATCGTAGTCCCGCCCCCTGCATCACAATGCCGATATTAATGGCATTGTGATGCAGGGGGCGGGGCTACGATGACGCGATTGCGCTGCCACGCCCATGCCCCGCCCCCAATGGCGTGTCATCCTAATAGCCACACCCCCTTTCTCCCGCAACACGCCCCCTTTTTGCCGAGAGACTTTCCCCTGTGATTGCCCGACAGCTCCCTCCCGGAAGGAGGGAGTTAAATGTCGGCAACCCTGTGTTAGGGATGTGCGCCCGATCATTTTTGCTGGATTTGGATTTGGCTCTGTTTCATCATCTGGCTTTGGATTTGGATGTTTTACAAAAATGTATAAAAAAAAGCTAAAATCACATAAATTGGGCTTTTTATTGTTACTAGAGTATTATTAACCTCAATAACATTAATTTCCAGCCATTTACAGTCAATTTAGACCACCTCAGCTTATAATATTGTTTTCACCATTATTGGCCAAATGTTGTAGTGAGCTGACTGGTTACTAAGCGACAGAGCAGCGGCGCAGCGGCACAGACACCACAGAGTCACGGTGCTTTTATATACAGAGGGCTAAGGCCCAAGGAGTCACGATGTTTGTATACAGTTAGCTAAGGCCCAAGCAGTCACGGAGCTTGTATACACAGAAGGCTTATGCCCACGGAGTTACTGTGCTTGTATTTTATACACAGAGGGCTAAGACCCACGGAGTCACAGTGCTTGTATACACAGTGGGGTACAGCACCAAAAAAATTTTTCTTTTTTTTTTCTTTTTAAACATTTAACTTTCTTTTTTCTACTTTTTTCACCTTTTTTTCTTTACACACAGCCACTTGTGAGTCACAACACTTTAATCAGTATAGCAGAGCATACATCAGTGTGCAGTCAGTGTGCCCCCTTACACAGTCACTTTTGCCAGCACAGCCACTTGTGAGTCTCTGGACACAGCACTTAATCAGCAGAGTATAGTACAGCATCAGCGTGCAGTGTACCCCCTATACAGACACTTTGCCAGCACAGCCACTTGTGAGTCTCTGGACACAGCACTTAATCAGCAGAGTATAGTACAGCATCAGCGTGCAGTGTGCCCCCTATACAGCCACTTTGCCAGCACAGCCACTTGTGAGTCTCTGGACACAGCACTTAATCAGCAGAGTGTAGTACAGCATCAGCGTGCAGTGTGCCCCCTATACAGACACTTTGCAAGCACAGCCACTTGTGAGTCTCTGGACATAGCACTTAATCAGCAGAGGATAGCGCAGCATCAGCGTGCAGTGTGCCCCCTATACAGTCACTTTGCCAGCACAGCCACTTGTCCCACTCAGACAGCTAGTGATCAGCAGAGCATTGCGCAGCATACATCAGCGTGCCCCTATATAGCCACTTGTCCCACTCAGATAGCCAGCCCAGTAGCAGAGCAGTGCGCAGTCCGGTGCGTGCAGGAGAAATGGTGCAGAATCGGGGGACTCGGCGCCTTATGTAGAGGCGAACTCTTGACTCTCGCAAGAGTTCGCACTCTCGCGAGGATCTGACGTCAGGACGCTGACGTTCAGCTCGCAGTGGGAATCCGAATTGGCGGGAACACCTGAACCTCGGTTCGGGTGGGACTCGGATCCCCATGTTCGGATTCCACAGAATCCGAACCGCTCATCTCTAATATATGTGTGTGTATATATGTATGCATGCTGTGTGTAAGTATGCTTATTTGCATACTTGCCGACATTCAGCTCCCTCCTTCCGGGAGGGAACTGAATGCCTGCATACAGTGGGGGGCGTGGCCGGGCAATGACTCTGTATTGGGGGCTTGACTAGGGGGTGACCGCACGATCGTGTCATCGTAGCCCGCCCCCTCTTCACAATGCTGAAATTAAAGGCATTGTGAAGCAGGGGGCAGGGCCACGATGATTTGTCGCAGCACAATATAAGGATGCCCACCTTACCTTACACACATCCGTAATATGTAGTAAGACTGCGAAACCATCGGTAACATTGAGTACCATCACAGCCTCACGCACACTTGCACAAGCTCTGACCTTTCTCCGAAATTGCTAACCATCCGGTACGCAGTGAGACCTCAGGCTGCGTAGGGCATCGCAGTGGATAATTTATGCACGCCCCTGCAATGGCGTTCAAACGCACTGGAACGTCTGCGTTTCGCTGACCACTCTGCCGTCACCATCCCCAAACGATACTTCCTGTCAATCACTCTGCAATGGGTCTGCGTAGTAAATGCGACCGCAGTCCCCATCGCAGTGGAGTGTTTGCGCACGCGCACTGCAAAGCATACGCATGCACAGTATGCAACAATCGTCCGATTGCGTGCGTAATTGCAGAGTTGCGATCCTTGCTGAATCAGGCCCTATATCCATATATTAGCATGAAAGACCTTGCAGCTGAATATAATTTTTTTATGGTGACCTTACAATGTTTTCATTAAATCCAGTAGCGATTTAAACTTGCCAAGAAGCCATTCAAGTTCATTGTCTGAATTCCATGTACTGTCAAGGCAGCACCAGAACATACAAACTAATTACAGGGCACCGTTTGAGTAAATGTCATTCTTGGAAACATATTATCATGTGATATTCCAGGATATAAATGTTGCTGTTTATTCAATATCATAACTGCATTGGCCTAATTTCTTTTATATCCCAGATGCAGGTTTATACCTTTTGGGTATACAGTTTAATTACGCCTATTTAATAATGATTTCAATATGTCATGATACACCCATTCCCCACTCGCTCCTGTCTGTTTGTAACTTCAGAAGGTGGTACAGACGTTACTGCTTTCATGAGATTCCTCCCAATGTGAAGAAATTCAACTGTCTGTAGAGACGTCATGTAAATAGAACCTACATAGCCAATCAGCCATATTCAATTAGAGGCAAAGTTTTCGCCTGTCCGACTGTTCGCTTCATTCGCCTGTTTCAGAGGCGAATTTATTCCGTGCTCGTCCCCGCACTTCGTCCAAATTCAATTGCAAAACAGGCGAAAACGGAAATAGGCGAATGTGGAACAGGCGAAAAGTACTGAAAGAATTGAGGAAATCAGTCTGTACCCCAGAAAAAGATACACTGCTCAAAAAAATAAAGGGAAGACTAAAATAACGCATCCAAGATCTGAATGAATGAAATATTCTTATTAAATACTTTGTTCTTTACATAGTTGAATGTGCTGACACCAAAACCACACAAAAATTATGATTGGAAATCAAATTTATTAACCCATGGAGGTCTGGTTTTGGAGCCACACTCAAAATTTAAGTGGAAAAACATACTACAGGCTGCTCCAACTTTGTAATGTCCTTAAAACAAGTCAAACTGAGGCTCAGTAGTGTGTGTGGCCTCCACGTGCCTGTATGACCTCCCTACAACGCCTGGGTTTGCTCCTGATGAGGTGGCGGATAGACTCCTGAGGGATCTCCTCCCAGAGCTGGACTAAAGCATCTGCCAACTCCTGGACAGTCTGTAGTGCAACGTGGCGTTGGTGGATGGAGCGAGACATGACGTCCCAGATGTGCTCAATTGGATTCAGGTCTGGGGAACGGGCGGGCCAGTCCATAGCATCAATGCCTTCGTCTTGCAGGAACTGCTCACACACTCGAGCCACATGAGGTCTAGCATTGTCTTGCATTAGGAGGAACCCAGGACCAACCGCACTAGCATATGGTCTCACAAGGGGTCTGAGGATCTCATCTCGGTACCTAATGGCAGTCAGGCTACCTCTAGCGAGCACATGGAGGGCTGCGCGGCCCCCCAAAGATATGCCACCCCACACCATTACTGACCCACTGCCAAACCGGACATGCTGGAGGATGTTGCAGGCAGCAGAACGTTCTCCTTGACGTCTCCAGACTCTGTCACGTCTGTCACATGTGCTCAGTGTGAACCTGCTTTCATCTGTGAAGAGCACAGGGCGCCCCAATCTTGGTGTTCTCTGGCAAATGCCTAACGTCCTGCACGGTTTTGGGCTGTAAGCACAACCCCCACCTGTGGACGTCGGGCCCTCATACCACCCTCATGGAGTCAGGGCCGCCAAGAGCCAAGGCGGGCCCCGGTAATAGGGGGCATGGCCTAATCTCGGGAGGCGTGGCCACGCCCCCTTTCCAAAAAAAAAAAAGATTTGCGGCGCTGCGCACCGGGGAGGGGGGCGCTCTGAGCCCCCTCAGCCCGGCGCAAAGCCAGGGGGGGCGCGATCAGTGTGATCGCTTCCCCGCACAGGCATAGGAGACTGCTGTGGCTCCTGCTCAGCAGCCACGAGCAGTCTCCAACTGCAGCTCAGCACACGCTGTGTGCTGGGCTGCTGTGAGGGAGGGGGGGGCGGCGCCGGGCCCCTCAGGAAGCCCGGGCCCGGGTAATCTGTACCTGCTCCCCCCCCCCCTCTCGGCGCCCCTGCATGGAGTCTGTTTCTGACTGTTTGAGCAGACACATGCACATTTGTGGCCTGCTGGAGGTCATTTTGCAGGGCTCTGGCAGTGCTCCTCCTGTTCCTCCGTGCACAAAGGCGGAGGTAGCGGTCCTTCTCCTGGGTTGTTGCCCTCCTACGGCCTCCTCCACATCTCCTGATGTACTGGCCTGTCTCTTGGTGGCGCCTCCATGTTCTGGACACTACGCTGACAGACACAGCAAACCTTCTTGCCACAGCTCCCATTGATGTGCCATCCTGGATGAGTTGCACTACCTGAGCCACTTGTGTGGGTTGTAGACTCCGTCTCATGCTACCACTAGAGTGAAAGCACCGTCAGCATTCAAAAGTGACCAAAACATCAGCCAAAAAGCATAGGAACTGAGAAGTGGTCTGTGGTCTCCACCTGCAGAACCACTCCTTTATTGGGGGTGTCTTGCTAATTGCCTATAATTTCCACCTGTTGTCTATTCCATTTGCACAACAGCATGTGAAATTGATTTTCAATCAATGTTGCTTCCTGAGTGGACAGTTTGATTTCACAGAAGTGTGAATGACTTGGAGTTACATTGTGTTGTTTAAGTGTTCCCTGTATTTTTTTGAGCAGTGTATATTAACCTAGGGAATCAATACAGATATGTACTAATAGCCCTAATAAGACTATTTTGGGTACTTAAGTTGTGTAAATTGCTCGCTATTAGCGTCTTTGTAAAAGTGGTGAAGAATAGCATAAAGCTTTTTTTTTTGTTGAAAATAAGTATTCCTGTCAAATTTGGGGTGCTTGAAAATGGGTGCTAGCATGTTTTTATGTCTCTAAAGTGAATTTTTAAAAAACATGAAAAATCCACCTGCTGCATGCACCTGCAATCCCAAAAACACCTGACCCATACTTGGGACCCCCAAGAAGTCTATTTCGCTACTTTTATGTTTATCCCCCCACTTTTTAAATTTTCACCCCAAAAATGCATGTCTTTTTTGGGGTGTTCTTAGGTTTTAGTTTCTGTTTTTTTTGCAGATTTGTCCATTGGGGGGCTGTTCCAAGGGGTCTGAGTTGTTTCCCCACGTTTGCACCCAAAAATAAAGATTTTGCATTTCTTTTCACCAGCTATTGATTGGAGAATCATTTTGGGAGAATTGTTTCCACTTAGGCGAAATTGTCCTGGAATTGAATTTGGTGAATTTTTTTTAGGCAAATTTTTCACAAAAAAAAACAGGCGAATATGGCTTTTCGCCTCTAATTGAATTCCCCTCTATGTCTTCATTTCCACGTTGTAGTCAATTGTAATATTAAACTTATATTTTATTGACTCAGTAAAGGCTAAAGAAAAACATGGAATTAAATATGTATGTTTTGTTAATAGGAAGCCACATATCATTTTTTTTTAATGTAAAAAAAAATGGTGGGGGGGGTCGAAGGGAGCAAGAGGCAGGGGAGGTAATGATTAGACTGGTAGATGAGGTAGCAGTCAGGAGGCACAGGGATGAGACAGCTGGACAAAGAGGCATGTGTGGCAGTCATACATACAGCCATGGCCAAAAGTTTTGAGAATGACACAAGTATTGGTTTTCACAAAGTTTGCTGCTTCAGTGTTTTTAGACCTTTTTGTCAGACGTTACTATAGTATACTGAAGTAAAATTACAAGCATTTCATAAGTGGCAAAGACTTTTATTGACAATTACATTAAGTTTATGCAAAGAGTCAATATTTGCAGTGTTGACCCTTCTCTCTCAAGACCTCTGCAATTTGCCCTGGCATGCTGTCACTCAACTTCTGGGCCACATACTGACTGATGACTGTCCATTCTTGCCTAATCAATGCTTGGAGTTTGTCAGAATTTGTGGGTTTTGTTTGTCCTTGAGGATTGACCACAAGTTCTCAATGGGATTAAAGTCTGGGGAGTTTCCTGGCCATGCACCCAAAATTCCGATGTGTTGTTCCCCGAGCCACTTAGTTATCACTTTTGCCTTATGGCAAGGTGCTCCATCATGCTGGAAAAGGCATTGTTCTTCACCAAACTGTTCTTGGATGGTTTGGAGAAGTTGCTCATGGAGGATGTTTTGGTACCATTTTTTATTATTGGCTGTGTTCTTAGGCAAAACTCTTATGGTGCATACACACAGTGAGACTTGCTAGATCAACGGTGAATGATTTAAACGATTTTACCAAAGATTTCATGAACGATTAACTATTTCTGACAGTATTTAAATGACTGTAAACACTGTAAACACAGTCAATTTCAGATATCGTTATTTGCCACACGGGCACGCATTCGTCAATGTATGTCAAACATGTCAACGATATGAACGATGTAACGATTTTTACAATCGTTATCGTTCATATCTTCCAGAAAATCTGACCGTGTGTCCCCTCCATTAGTGGAGGCAGTTATTTTTCCTGATATTTCTGTTTCTGTCTACATTATAGTGTTATATTTTTTTCAGTTGAAATGTCTGCTCAGTACAGCAGTTCCAATTTGTAATTTGTATTGCCTTAGGCCCATATTCAATTTGAAGTGAAAAGCCATTTTCGTGTGCTTTTGGCGGAAACTTTTCGCCGATGACGTCATTTTCGCCTGTTTTGATTTCACTCCTTATTCAATTTGGAAGACTTATCGCCTAGGCGGAAAGTCATTGCAATGTAATAGGTGGAAAAGTTTTGCCTTTGAATAGCAGGTGGATAAAAGTGCAGAATTGGGGTTTTGGGTGCAACGTTGCGGGAACCCCCGTGCAGCCTTCAGACAGTCCCCCAAAGGTAAACTGTGTCAAAAATAAAAAAAACCACTTAAGGAAACCCCAAAAAAATCACTTTGAATTTGGGGGCGAAAAAAAGATTTGTTGGGGACAAAGTTAAAAACTAGCGAACTTGACTCTGGGGGGGTCCCCAAGTATGCCCCAGGTGTTTTTTTAATTGCAAGAACTTACGGCAGGTGGATTTTTCACGTTTTTTTAAACTTAACTTTAGCAACTTTAAGATATGCTTGCCCCCTTTTTCAAGTACCCCAAATTTTCTGCAAAAAAACCTCCTGAAAACTATTCTTCACCACTTATACAAAAACACTATTTAGCAGCTATTGAGCCCGTTTAAAAACACCCAATACCTTCAGCAAGCCAAATCGGGGGGTATCATAGGGAAACCCCATGTCAGAGCATCTTTTGGGGGGTGTCAGGCTGATTTCCCAAAATCTGACAGTACTTTCCGTTTGTTTAAGTTTCGCCGGGTCCCGTTTTCGACTACTTTCAAATTGAGTACGGGGATAAGCGGGTACGCACGCGATACTTTTCCGCCTGCAAAACACGCGATGTAGGCGAAAAGTCCGGGAGGTGAAAAAGTATCGTGGCTCAGCTCAAATTGAATACGGCCCTTAATCTGTTGAGTTTCTTCCCTTTGTCTGCACACTACACACACACAATTTACAATATACTGTACATACAGTATATTACAATCAGCAAAATACTTTGATCAGCATCTAGATGTTGAACGCTGGAATTCCCAATTTTCCATGTAAATCATTATACATTAACATGGATCTGCACCTATACTTGGTATTGGCTATAAGACATTATTAAGCAAAATATTACAGACAAGCTCCAGTTGCTAAGAAAAAAAACAGAAAACAAAACATGTGACAGCTAATGTAAACCACAAATGTGAAATAATACAGATGACAACCATTAATCTGGGTTCATGATTTCAGCCAGAAAGATAAACAATAATATAGTGTACACTGATTAAGATTAGTGCAATAGTGTTTAATTTTAGTTAGGGGTGTGCACCGGCCACTTTTCGTGTTTTGTGTTTTGGTTTTGGATCTGGATCTTTCTTCGTGTTTTGGATCTGGATTGGTTTTGCCAAAACCACCCTTCCGTGTTTTGGGTTCTGGGTTTTGTGTTTTGGATCTTTATTTTTTTTAAAAAAAGCATAAAAACAGCTAAAATCACAGAATTTGTAGGTTTTTCTGCTCCTATGCTATTATTAACCTCAATAACCTTAATTTCCACTCATTTCCAGTCTATTCTGAACACCTCACACCTCACAATAGTGTTTTTATGTCCAAAAGGTTGCACCGAGGTAGCTGGATGACTATGCTAAGCGACACGAGTGGGCGGCACAAACACGTGACCCATCTAGGAGTGACACTGCAGTGGCAGACAGGATGGCAGTTAGAAAAACTAGGCCCCAAACTGTACATAATGCAAAGAAAAAAAAGAGGTGCAAGATGGAATTGTCCTTGGGCCCTCTCACCCACCCTTATGTTGTATAAACAGGACATGCACACTTTAACAAATTAATCATTTCAGCGCCAGGGTCTGCCACACAACTGTGGCTGAAATGATTGGTTCGTTTGGGCCCCCACAAAACAAGCTGGCAATTAATGTGTCCCTGCACAAACTGGCTCTACGGAGGCAAGATGTCATCCTCATCCTCCTCATCCACCGATTCCTCACCCTCTTCAGTGTGTACATCCTCATCCTCACAAAGTATTAACTCGTCCCCACTTGAATCCACCACCACAGGTCCCTCTGTACCTTCTGGAGGCTGGTCTCCCTGGAAGAGCTGATAATTCATTTTGATGAACATCATCTTCTCCACATTCTGTGGAAGCAACCTCCTACGCCTTTTGCTGACAAGGTTCCCGGCTGCACTAAACACTCTTTCGGAGTACACACTGGAGGGGGGGCAACTCAGGTAAAATAGAGCCAGTTTGTACAGGGGCCTCCAAATTGCCTCTTTTTCCTGCCAGTACAGGTATGGACTGTCTGACATGCCTACTTGGATGCTGTCACCGATGTAATCCTCCACCATTCTGTCAATGGTGACAGTATCATATGCAGTGACAGTAGACATGTCAGAAATTGTTGCCAGGTCCTTCAGTCCGGACCAGATGTCCAAACTTGGTCCTGCCTGCCCTGCATCACCGCCAGCGGGTTGCTTAGGATACCTAAGTTTTTTCCTGGCAGCCCCAGTTGCGGGAGAAAATGAAGAAGGAGCCGTTGACGTGTCACGTTCCGCTTCAGCTGACAGTGTGTTCACCAGCAGGTCTTTGCACCTCTGCAGGCTTGTGTCGGCCGGAAAGAGAGACACCACATAGGCTTTAAACCTAGGATCGAGCACGGCCAAAATGTAGTGGTCTGATTTCAACAGATTGACCACCCTGGAATCCTGGCAAAGCGAATGAAGGGCTTCATCCACAAGTCCCACATGCCGAGCGGAATCGCTCCGTCTTAGCTCCTCCTTCACTTTCTCCAGCTGCTTCTGCAAAAGCCTGATGAGGGGAATGACCTGACTCAAGCTGGCAGTGTCTGAACTGACTTCACGTGTGGCAAGTTCGAAGGGCTGGAGAACCTTGCACAACACGGAAATCATTCTCCACTGCGCTTGAGTCAGGTGCATACCCCCTCCTTTGCCTATGTCATAGGTGGATGTATAGGCTTGTATGACCTTTTGCTGCTCCTCCATCCTCTGAAGCATATAGAGGGTTGAGTTCCACCGCGTCACAACCTCTTGCTTCAGGTGATGGCGGGGCAGGTTCAAGAGTGTTTGCTGGCGCTCCAGTCTTCGGCACGCAGTCGCTGAATGGCGAAAGTGGCCAGAAATTTTTCAGGCCACCCAAAGCGTCTCCTGCACGCCCCTGTCGCTTTTCAGAAAATTCTGCACCACCAAGTTTATTGTGTGAGCAAAACATGGGACGTGCTGGAATTTGCCCAGATGTAATGCCCGCACAATATTGGTGGCGTTGTCAGATATCACAAATCCCCAGGAGAGTCTAAGTGGGGTAAGCCACTGGGCGATGATTTCCCTCAGTTTCTCTAAGAGGTTGTCGGCGGTGTGCCTCTTACTGAAACCGGTGATACACAGCGTAGCCTGCCTTGGAACGAGCTGGCGTTTCTGAGATGCTGCTACTGGTGACGCTGCTGCTGTTGCTGCGTAAGGTGATACATCTACCCAGTGGGCTGTCACAGTCATAAAGTCCTTAGTCTGCCCTGTTCCACTTGTCCACATGTCCGTGGTTAAGTGGACATTGTGTACAACGGCATTTTTCAGGACACTGAGGACACTTTTTCTGACGTATCTGTACAGTCTCGGTATCGCCTGCCTAGTGAAGTGGAATCTAGACGGGATTTGGAACCGGGGACACACTACCTCCATCAATTGTCTAAATCCCACTGCACTAATGGCGGATACCGGACGCACGTCTAACACCAACATAGCAGTCAAGGCCTCAGTTATACGTTTTGCTTCAGGATGACTGCTGTCGTACTTCATCCTCCTCGCTAAGGACTGTTGGAGGGTCAATTGTTTAGTAAAAGTAGTGGTGTTCCTACTTCCTCTCTGGGATGATGAACGACTCCAAGCAGCAGCAACAGCAGCAGCGGCAGCAGTAGGCGTAGCAATGCAGGATCCTCCGGAGGAATCCCGGATAGGAGAGTCAGTCATGCCAGTGACATGGCCTGCAGGACTACTTCCGATCCTGACTAAGGAGGAAATTGACGAGGAGGGAGTTGACGGTGTGGTTTGCAGGCGCTTGGATACAACAGGACAATGGGATTTAGGTGTCCCTGGACTGCTTACGGTCTTAGCCAAAGTTTCTGAACTTGACAGTAACTTCTTATGAACGCGCTGCAGGTGCCGTATAAGGGAGGATGTTCCTAGGTGGTTGACGTCCCTACCCCTACTTATTTCACCTTTACATATGGTACATATGGCAAGACAGTTGTTGTCCGGATTTGGATAGAAATATTGCCAGACCAAAGAGGTGGAATGTTTGGTCTTCTGCCCAGGCATGACCGTGATGGGCTTTTTCATCCCACGGACAACAGCTGTCTCCCCCGGAGCCTGATTTAAACAAACCACATCACCATCAGAATCCTCCTCGCCAACTTCCTCCTCAGCGCCAGCTACACCAGTATCCTCATCCTGTTGTACTTCAACAGTGACATCTTCAATTTGCATATCAGCAAGTGGACTGTGGGTGCTCCTTTCAGCACTTGCAGGGGGCGTGCAAATGGTGGAAAGAGCCACCTCTTCCCGTCCAGTGCTGGGAAGGTCAGGCATCGCAACCACCACCACACTTGGACTCTCCTTGGGGATTTGTGATATCTTCTTAGAAAGCACAGTTCTTCGCTGTGCTTTTGCCAGCTTAACTCTTTTGATTTTTTTAGTGGGAGGAGGGCTTCCATTGTCATGTGAAGCTGAACCACTAGTCATGAACATACTAGGGATTGACCTTAGCCGTTCCTTGCCACTCCGTGTCGTAAATGGCATATTGGCAAGTTTACGTTTCTCTTCAGCTGATTTAAATGTCTTTTTCAAGGTCATTTTCCTGAACTTTGCCATTTGGGATTGTATGTGCCCTCTACTATGACATTGGGCATCGGCCTTGGCAGACAACGTTGATGGCATGTTATCGTCTATGTCATGACTAGTGGCAGCAGCTTCAGCACTAGGAGGAAGTGGTTCTTGATCTTTCTCTATTTTATTTTTATCGGAGAAAGTTTGGTCCTCCATTTATGTTATATCGATTTGATATATACGTGCGGCTAAACACAGAAAATATTTTTTTTTTTGGTTTGGACTGGAGTGTACTTTGGGGGTTACAGCACCCTTTAACGGTCAAGCCAGCCGGCCCTTTACTTATGACACAGGCGCACGCTTGGCACTACTTTGTTGATGCACGTGCGGCTACTGCGCACACAATTCACAAACACAGAAAATATTTTTTTTTTTGGTTTGGACTGGAGTGTACTTTCGGGGGTTACAGCACCCTTAACAGTCAAGCCAGCCGGCCCTTTACTTATGGCACAGGCGCACGCTTGGCACTACTTTGTTGATGCACGTGCGGCTACTGCGCACACAATTCACAAACACAGAAAATCTTTTTTTTTTTGGTTTGGACTGGAGTGTACTTTGGGGGTTACAGCACCCTTTAACGGTCAAGCCAGCCGGCCCTTTACTTATGACACAGGCGCACGCTTGGCACTACTTTGTTGATGCACGTGCGGCTACTGCGCACACAATTCAGAAACACAGAAAATAATTATTTTTTTTGGTTTGGACTGGAGTGTACTTTCGGGGGTTACAGCACCCTTAACGGTCAAGCCAGCCGGCCCTTTACTTATGACACAGGCGCACACTTGGCACTACTTTGTTGATGCACGTGCGGCTACTGCGCACACAATTCACAAACACAGAAAATTATTTTTTTTTTGGTTTGGACTGGAGTGTACTTTCGGGGGTTACAGCACCCTTAACGGTCAAGCCAGCTGGCCCTTTACTTATGACACAGGCGCACGCTTGGCACTACTTTGTTGATGCACGTGCGGCTACTGCGCACACAATTCACAAACACAGAAAATAATTTTTTTTTTGGTTTGGACTGGAGTGTACTTTCGGGGGTTACAGCACCCTTTAACGGTCAAGCCAGCCGGCCCTTTACTTATGACACAGGCGCACGCTTGGCACTATTTTGTTGATGCACGTGCGGCTACTGCGCACACAATTCACAAACACAGAAAATATATATTTTTTTGGTTTGGACTGGAGTGTACTTTGGGGGTTACAGCACCCTTTAACGGTCAAGCCAGCCGGCCCTTTACTTATGACACAGGCGCACGCTTGGCACTACTTTGTTGATGCACGTGCGGCTACTGCGCACACAATTCACAAACACAGAAAATACATATTTTTTGGTTTGGATTGGAGTGTACTTTGGGGGTTACAGCACCCTTTAACGGTCAAACCAGCCGGCCCTTTACTTATGACACAGGCGCACGCTTGGCACTACTTTGCTGATGCACGTGCGGCTACTGCGCACACAATTCACAAACACAGAAAATAATTTTTTTTTTGGTTTGGACTGGAGTGTACTTTGGGGGTTACAGCACCCTTTAACGGTCAAGCCAGCCGGCCCTTTACTAATGACACAGGCGCACGCTTGGCACTACTTTGTTGATGCACGTGCGGCTACTGCGCACACAATTCACAAACACAGAAAATATTTTTTTTTTTTGGTTTGGACTGGAGTGTACTTTCGGGGGTTACAGCACCCTTAACGGTCAAGCCAGCCGGCCCTTTACTTATGACACAGGCGCACGCTTGGCACTACTTTGTTGATGCACGTGCGGCTGCTGCGCACACAATTCACAAACACAGAAAATATTTTTTTTTTTGGTTTGGACTGGAGTGTACTTTCGGGGGTTACAGCACCCTTAACGGTCAAGCCAGCCGGCCCTTTACTTATGACACAGGCGCACGCTTGGCACTACTTTGTTGATGCACGTGCGGCTACTGCGCACACAATTCACAAACACAGAAAATAATTTTTTTTTTGGTTTGGACTGGAGTGTACTTTGGGGGTTACAGCACCCTTTAACGGTCAAGCCAGCCGGCCCTTTACTTATGACACAGGCGCACGCTTGGCACTACTTTGTTGATGCACGTGCGGCTACTGCGCACACAATTCACAAACACAGAAAATATATTATTTTTTTAGCACTTGGGGGAGCACCCCTGATGGACAGAGCACCCCCTGGACAACACTACAGCACCCCTTTAGAACTGGGACACTGCACAGGACTTTGGAGTGGACACAGCCCCTATGGAGAACTGACTGCACAACACAGTCCAGCCAGCCCCTATGGACTTTGAAGTAGTGGACACAGCCCCTATTAACAACAGCAGCACAGCACAACACAGCCAGCCCCTATGGACTTTGAAGTAGTGGACAACAGCAGCACTACACTACACTACACTACACAGCCCTAACTCCCACCCTCCCTCTTCACTGTCCACAGCCGAGTGAGAAAATGGCGCCGACGCGGGTACCTTATATAGGATCCAAAACCCGCGAGACTCGGAAGGCGGGATGATGACGTTTTGCCTCGATTTCAGATCCGAGTCAGGCGGGAAAAGTCGAGCCTGACTCGGATCGGACTCGGATCGGGGGGGCTCGGGGGGTTCGGATATCAGAAATCCGAACCCGCTCACCCATAATTTTAGTAGAGGTTGAGTCTCCCATATCCAAAATGCTTGGGACCAGGGTTATTTTGGATAACAGAATATTCCGTATTTTGGAATATTTGCATACTATAATGAAATTTCTTGGGTATAGGACCCAAAACTAAGCACAGAATGCATTTATGTTCTATATACACCTTATACACACAGCCTGCAGGTCATTTTATACAATATTTTTAAGAATTTTGAGCATCAAAAAAAGTTTGTGTACATACATGAAATTAATTTATGTTACATATACACCTTATACACACAGCCTGAAGGTTATTGTATACTGTATTTTAATGATTTTGTGCTTTAAAAAAAGCTTGTGTACATTGAACCATCAGAAAGCAAAGGTTTCACATTATCAGTCATACAAAAAATATTCCGTAATTCGGAATATTCCGTATTTCGGAATATTTGGATATGGGAGACACAACCTGTAGTGCTTTTTACACGGGGTGTAGTCGGCATCCCAGCGCACACAAAATCCCAGCACCGGAATCCCAACAGCAGTCGGATTCCTGGCTCCGGAATCCTGATGGCTTTGATCCCATAGATAAGTATTAGGGTTAGGCCCTAGGGGGAGGGTTAGGGTTAGGCTGGGGAGGGTTAGGGTCAGGCTGCAGGGGGTGGGGGCGGATAGCAGGGGCACCGAGAGGGGGGGAAGCGGGTACTAATTATTCCCCCCTCCTCTTACATCACAGCTAAGAGGCAGCCACAGCAGTCTCCTAGGCCTGTGGGGGGAGCGATCAAGCTGATCGTGCCCCCCACTGGCTATGTGCCGGGCTGGGGGGGCTCACTGCGCCCCCCTTCCCAGCGCGCAGTGCCACTTTGCAGCGCTGCAAAACTTTTTTTTAACCTAACAGGGAGTGGCCCAGCGCGGCGGGTGGGGAGGGTTAGGGTTGGGCTGCGGGAAAGTTGGTTTAGGGTAAGGGGTAGGGGAAGGGTTAGAATACTTACCTGCATGCGTCAGGATTTCCACTGTCAGGATTATGCTGCTGGGATTCTGACAGCCGGCATTAAATCAGCGTCGGGATCCCGAACCCAACCCTTTTACACTGAACTCATATAGTTAAGACATGAGTACAGTATATATTAAAATCCATTCCCCCACTACACACTACATGTGATACAACCAGCTAAAGTGATGAAAGACAAAATCTAGTGCTCTGTGTGACCTTTTCCAGAAGGTAAAATAATACGGTAATAACCTTCTCTTACTAAAAGGTGAGATGCACCTTTTACTTACAAAACTAAGGGGTCTATGTAAGAAGTCTTGGAGAGAGAAAAAGTGCCAACCAATCAGCGCCTGTCATTTTTCAAACACAGCCTGTAAAGTGACAGTTAGGAGCTGATTGGTTGGTACTTAATCTCTTTTCACTTTGTCTCATTTCAAGGCTTAGTACATAGGAGCTCATTCAGACCCGCTCGCTAAGATGCAAACGCTCGCTGCTGCCGATGGTATGCAGTGTGTATTCATTGTGCGCATGCATATGCATCGCAGTGCGCGTGCGCATACCTTAGCGAAAGTTCACAATGCATTCGCTCTCTGCGCATAGACAGCCCAGCAGAGTGAGTGACAGGGGAAGCCGTTTGTAGGTGGTAACGGGCTGGCCACTAAAAACGGGGGAGTGGAGGTGCAAACGCAGGCGTGCCAGGGTATCACAACGGCGTTTTAGAGATGTGCATAATTATAAGACAGCATCATAGTACACATCACCTGGCTTGTTTTTACACTGAAGTGCTCGCAGTGCTTGCAGCAGGGTATGGTCAACCTCAAGTGCTGTGATAGCATCCGATGTACCGATGGTTGCATACACTTCCTGGACATGACGTGCACAAGTGGGCATCTTAAAACAGGCTGGTGGGTGTCTGCATACACTATGTGATCTCGCTCTAAGAAATACTGAGCGTGCTGATGCATTGCATAGCGGTTGCATTTCCTACGCAAGTTGCATACACATCGTGCGAGCGATTGCATCTAGCGAGCGGTTCTGAATCAGCTCCATAGACCCCTAAGTTCTTTAATTGATACTCTGTGGAATTTCCAGATGGTCAAAGATTCATAATGCATTTGATGCACTAGGGACGGGATTTTGAATGTGATGCATCCCGCCACTCATTGCAAGCATAACGGCGTTTATTAACGGCTCGTCACATTGTTACCCAGGTGCAAGTGGAGACGCAACTATGAATTTCCTGTAATTGCTCTAAATTACACTTTGCTAAAAATCATGAGATCTATACACAGATGGCATTGCATGCAACACTGAAACAGACCCATAGTCTTGGCTATAAGACAATTTACTTTGTACTTTACAAGTGGTTGCATTATGGCTTTCCCATGCTCCCTGCTGCCTAAAACAAGATGCGGTCAATATCCCGACGCTCAGAATGCCGGCACCATAATCCTGACACTTGTCAGAATCCCGATGCCGGCATTCCGACCGCCAGAATTCTGAAGGTAAGTAGTAGGGTTGGGGGGAGGGTTAGCATTAGGGGTTAGGGTTAGGCACTAGGGATAGGGTCAGGGTTAGGCACTAAGGGAGGAGGTTAGGTTTAGGCACTGGGGGGTGGTTAGGGTCAGGCACCGAGGAGGGAGGGTTAGGGGAGGGAGAGGGGGAGGGCTAGAATACTGACCGACAAGTGTCAGTATTCTAACCTTGTCGGGATGCCAGCGTTGGGATTCTGACTACCGGGGATCCCGAGTGCCGGCATCCCGCACCCATCCCGCCTAAAACATATTTAAACTTTATTTACTATTATAGCGCTTTTTAGTATAGCTCTATTTATAAAGTGCTATCATAATATACTACGTAATAATCAGATATAAGTGTCAGGTGAGCAGGAGGAGACTAAAATCATGTAACATCTTACATTAAGGTGGAACATACTTGCATAATTTTGAAAAAGCATTCCAGGGAGATTGTGAAAGCAACACCTATGAGCACCGCAGTAAAGTGAATGTGTTCTGCTCAGCCTAAAGCCTGTCTTAAAAGTGATTTACATCCAAATATAAATGAGCCTATATGGTGTTTGGGCCTTTAAGCCTGAATGCAGGCTGATTAATGATTGCACCTGGAAGAAGCTCATATAAGCTAGGTCAGGGTTTGGCTCAGGGTCACACACCTGGGGAGAACAAGCAGGCAGGATTGTTCAGAGCCACTGTGACATACTTATTGTAAGTAATGTGCATATGCTTATGTTTGTGGAGAGGGCAGTTAGGATCTGATTCAGACCCGCTCGCTAGGATGCGTTCACTCGCAGCTGGCAGATTTTCACATTCTGCGCATGCATATGCATCTCAGTGCGCAGTGTGTGTGCGCGAACCAGTGCAAGAGATCGGGATGCGATCGCTCACTGCGCATAGACAGCCCAGCAGAGTGAGTGACAGGAGAAGCCATTTGTGGGTGGCAACAGGGCCATTAAAAAACGAGGGAGTGGAGGTGCGAACGCAGACGTGCCTGAGCTTCTCAACGCCTTTTCAGAGGCATTCATAATTAAGAGACAGCGTCATTGTACACTTCACCTTGCTGGATTTTACACTGAAGTGCTCGCAGTGCTTGCGGTAGGGTATGGTCTGCCTCAAGCACTGCGATCGCATCCGATGGTACCCGATGTACCAATGGTTGCATACACTTCCTGAAGATGACGTGCGCAAGTGGGTGTCTTAAGACATGCTAGTGGGCATCTGCATACACAAAGCGATCACACACCAAGACGTAGTGGGCGTGCTAATGCCTTGCCGTGCGATCGCCTGTCTTGCTGTGGGTTGGGCGGATTTGCATACGCTGGGTACGAGCGTACGCATCTAGCAAGCGGGTCTGAATCGAGCCCTTAGTGCCCAGACGTGCTAGGATTTATGTTTATAATTTTCATTTTTTTTATTACTGCACAATAAAAACTAGCTCCAGTTAGCTTGCACGAAAACTCCCGACTTGTGTGCTGTTTCCTTGCTGCTGTGTATAAGGAAGTGTCCAACTACCCCAGGAGAGGGACCTCCTACCTCGATCTTATTACAATTGGTGGAGAATGAGAACATCACACTGAAAATTGCAGCAATAGAAAAAGTTTAAACTTTAAATTTATAGTGACAGACACCAATATGTTTGTTTGGACATCAACTTGTATCCTGTAAAATCCATGGTGGTGGCATCGGCAGTTTGCCAGCCTGGGAAAAGAAAGCCAGAACAGATATACCATGTAAATCTTATAAAACCTGACAGTAGCTAAAACCCTGTCGGCCGTTCAACAGCAAGACGTTAAAGAATTTCTTATCAGAAATTCAGACATACCAGGTAAAAACGCAGTCATTAAACATGACATAATCACTGACCCAGTGGTTAAGATTAATCTAAAGCCCTATAGGTTGCCAGAAGCCCAAAGAGAATCAGTGTCCAAAGAAATTAAAAAAATGTTGGAGTTAGGTGTAATTGAAGAATCGCAAAGCCTGACGAGAGTTTGCGCTTCTGCAATGATTTCCGTTCATTGAACAGTGTGTCAAAGTCTATGCCTATCCAATGCCTAGGGTGAATGATCTTATTGAAAGATTAGGAACAGCCAGGTATTTAATCACTCTAGACTTAACCAAAGGGTATTGGCAAGTGGCATTAACTTAGAGTGCCAAAGAAAAGACAGCTTTTCCTGCACCGGAAGGGTTGTTCCAATACAAGATGTTGGCATTTGGGTTAAATGGGGCACCTTCTACCTTTCAAAGGATGATGGATAAAATTCTAAGGCCCCATAGACAGTATGCTGCTGCTTATCTAGAGGATGTAATCATTTATAGTCCTGATTGGCAGTCTCACTTACCCAGAGTACAAGCAGTGTTGTACTCCATCTATAAGGCAGGATTGACAGGCAACCCAAAAAACTGTTTCCTAGGGATGGAAGAAGTAAAGTTTCTTGGATACACCATTGGCAGAGGCTTGATAAAGCCTCAACTTAATAAACTGAGGCAATAAAAAAATTGGCCACGACCCCTAAATAAGAAGCAGATGAGAGAATTCTTTTGAATCACAGGTATTATAGGAGATTTATACCCAATTTTGCCACCATTGCAGTCCCACTGACAGACCTTACCAAAGGTAAACAGAAAGTTATGGTTAAATGGAGTCCTGAAGCAGAAAAGGTTATTCAGGAGTTAAAAGTAGCATTGTGCGCTCAACCAGTTCTGATAACTGACTTTAATAGGGAATTTGTTGTGCAAACTGATGCATCAGATTTAGGGATAGGAGCGATCCTGTCCCAGAACAAAGAAGGTGAAGAACACCCTATTACTTCCTTAAGTAGAAAGTTGAATGTACATGAGAGGAACTATGCTACTGTTGAGAAAGAAGCATTGGCAGTAAAGTGAGCATTAGAAACTCTCAGGTACTATTTTATGGGAAGGAAAATCAGGTTGATCACCACTGATATTACCCCTTTGAAATGGATGTCAGAGAATAAAGAGAGCAATGGGAGAATAAAGAGGTGGTTCTTGCCATTACAAATCTTAAGTTTACAGTAGAACACAGGCCAGGAAGACAACTGGCAAATGCAGACGATTTGTCGTGTATATGTATTGTTTGGGGGCTGCAGTTGTTCCGCCCTACAGGTCGAAATAAAGGGGGGGGGGATATGTGATAGAAGCACTGGTGAAGTGCTAAATGGAGTGTACATTTGTTCAAAGTTTCTGACCTATGTCTTTGAGACCCCCAGGAAAAGTCTGTATTTGCTTTGTTGGAGTTTTGGGCTTCAAGTAAAAGCCAGATAATGGGTCCTGGGCATATGGATGTGAGAGAAAAGGGAGGGCTCCATCCACAGGGCCATTTCAGGTGTTTGGGCCTTTCAGCCTGAATGCAGGCTAATTAGTGATTGCACTGTGAAGAGGCTCATAAAAGCTGGGTCAGGGTTTGGCTCAGGGTCACATACTTGGGGAGAACAACCAGACAGGCTTGTTCAGAGAAACTGTGACATACTTATTGTAAGTAATGTGCATATGCCTATGTTTGTGGAGAGGGCAGTAGGCCCTACCACTGTTTAGAGATGGATGTCTATTGTCTAGTTAGTGCCCAGACATGCTAGGATTTATGTTTCTGATTTTAATTTTTTTTATTACTGCATAATAAAAACTAGCTCCGGCTAACTTGCATGAAAATTCTGGGCTGGTGTGCTGTTTCCTGGCTGCTGTGCGTAAGGAGGTGTCCAACTACCCCAGGAGAGGGACCTCCTACCCCGATCTTATTACAATATATACTGTATATATATTTATATATATTTATACGCACAGCATTAGCAGTCACTGCTGTACCTTCTCCTATTAATATAGGACCTGATTCAAAGATGTACACAGCAACTGTGTCTTTGGATGGTAGCCGTAGACACTGGCCAGGAACGCTACCACCTCTCTGCTCCCACACAGATGCGCAGTCCTCCCGCCATCGGAGACATACGCAAACCATCGGTTTGCGTACATCTCTGAATCAGGCCCATAATTTCATTTAGATAATGGTAGATGTAAGCTCTGGAAGATTATTATTATTATCCTTTATATGGCGCCACAAGGGTTCCGCAGAGCCATACAAAGTACAAAAACAGAGTACAGAAACAGTTGAACAGAGCAAGAAAACAGTGACATACAGTACAAGACAAGTACGTGGCATATAAACATTGCTGCAACAGTAGCAGGGTGTCAAGAGTTAGGTGCTGTTGTAAGGCATATAGAGTAGATAATATAAGTAAAGGAAGAAAAATCACATCAGGGAAGAGGGCCCTGCTCATTAGAGCTTACATTCTAAAGGGGAGGGGCAGACAGACAAGGGTCACGCAGATGGGGTGGACGGAGGGTTAGGATGACAGATGGGTGGATTCCTATTTTACAGTATGTGAGGAAGTGATTTGGAGTAAGATTTACTCCACTGACATTCTACTTTACGTGACAGTATGTGTAGGCAGAGGCTGGCTGGCAACTTTTAGCCTGGGGGGCAAATGCATGCAGGCAGCCCTGGCAGAGGAGCAGCGTGTAGCCAAGGTGCCCGAAGAACGTGAGTGCTACGGCGGCGCCCCCCCTCAAGTGTTTCAGGGAGGAGGCGGGTCCATATGGGATTAATGTAAGGTAAAAATAAAGATTAGGGGCAGCCCCCTGTCGTAGTGCCCATATGCAGTGCCCCCGTGTGCCACAGGAGATAACACCCTTATGCAGGCCTCCAGTAGTGCCCCCAGTAGTGATCCCCCCCTATGCAGTTCCCCTTGTGCCCCCAGTAGTGGTCCCCCCTGTTCAGTGCCCCTTGTGCCCCCAGTAGTAAGCCCTTTATATAGTGCCCCCAATAGTGGTACCCCCTATGCAGTGCCCCCAGTAGCAGTCCACCCCCCCATGCAGTGCCCCCAATAGTGGTAACCCTTATGCAATGTCCCTTAAATAGTGGCCCCAGTTGTAGTCTCCCCCCTATGCAGTACCCCCAGTATTGTCCTTTATATAGAGCCCCCAGCAGTGGTCCCTCGCAGTGCCCCCAGTGGTAGTCCCCCCCCTATGTAGTGCCCCTAGTAGTAGTCCCCTCCCCCCTATGCAGTGCCCCTAGTAGTAGTCCCCTCCCCTTGTAGTGCCCCCAGTAGTAGCCCCCCCTTGTAGTGCCCCCAGTAGTAGTAGTAGTCCCCCCTTGTAGTTCCCCCAGTAGTAGTAGTCCCCCCCTTGTAGTGCTCCCAGTAGTAGTAGTCCCCCCCTTGTAGTGCCCCCAGTAGTAATCCACCCCTGGTAGTGCCCCCAGTAGTAATCCCCCCCTGGTAGTGCCCCCATAGTAATCCCCCCCTGGTAGTGCCACCATAGAAATCCCCCATCTGGTAGTGCCCCCATAGTAATCCCCCCCCCTGGTAGTGCCCCCATAGTAATCCCCCCCTTGGTAGTGCCCCCAGTAGAGAGAGACAATAAAAATAAATAAAATAAAAAAACACTTACCTGAAACTCCCGCTCCTGGTCCCGACGCTTCCATCGGCTCCTCTGGCCGCTTTGCATTATGGGAGAGACGTCGTCATGACGACGGCTCTCCCATTACCCACTGTGGGAGCCGGAAGATGGCTCCCGCAGTGGGAGCAGCAGCAGCCGATGAGAGTCTGACAGACTCTCAGCGGCTGCTGATTACAGCGAACACACAGTTGCCGGCTCCGGCGACTGTGTGTTTGTGCTGTGTAGCGCTAACCGGACTATGTCCGGTCAGCGCTACACACGCGGTGCAGTCTGTGTCACAGTGACACAGACTGCACCGGCCCGCGGCCCGCATGATGCTGCGGCCCGGGGGGCACATAGCACCCTGCCCCCCGGCCCAGCCCGCCACTGTGTGTAGGCGTCTGTGGAGAGCCACGGTTGTTATTTCAGTCTACGTGAAGTTTGATGGGTAGCTGAAGCCACTCCATCAAGGGCTATTTAAAGAGTTTGGTTAAGGTGTGAACCAGCAGTCTCAGGTAAATGTAGAAAATTTGAAAGTAGTTGTTGTAATGAGATGTCAGATGTAAAATAATGATAAGTTGTGATCGAGTATGGGTTCCATAAGGCACATTTATTGATTTGGAGGGTGATGTGTATGAGGTTTGCAGGATAGTAAATCAGCTGTATGTGTGTGAGACCTGGATTTGGTGATATGTCACCAGCTAATAAAATCAGGAGGATAGAGAAGTAGATATAGTTGTAGGTGGTGTGTAAGAGTTTTTAAAGTGACACAATGAGGTTGTAATAGTCAATGCATGATAAACAGAAAGCTCATGAGTTTTTAGAGGAGATGAGTGAATCAATAGGGCTGTAATGAGCACAGAGAGAGTTAAGGATGTTATAGCCTTAGAAAAAATATGAAGGAGAGTTTTGATGAAAAGAAATCAGTTTTTAAATCCGTTTTTAAATCTGAAATTTCCTTAGAAGTTGGTCAATGTTTGTTCTACTGTTTGATTAACCGTTATGTTAACACACTTTGTGATTTAACACATTGTGCATTTCACCCCAGCTGCTAACACAGCGACAGCTGCCCCTATACTGAAAATAAAGGAATGGTATCCTTGATTACATGCACACGGCATCCATCACTCTCTGGGGGTCTGGCACCGCCGCACAGCTGCGGCGGTGAGGGTCCCCAGCCTCCTGATTTGACCACCCGCGGGCCACTTCGGCCTGCGTACGGAACAGCGGGACAGTACTATCCTGCTGAAATTGGGATGCTGGGGAGGGGTGCCGCCCTCTACGGGTGGCACCCCTGTGCGACCACACTGGTCGAACACCCATAGAGCCGGCCCTGCTTGATTAAGACAGGCTGCATCTGAGTCAAGTGGTCTGCTTATCAAAGGAGATAACTTGCTCTGAGTTGGAGCAAAGACCAGGCCAGATATATACCACAAACTATGCTTCACTGACCAATATAGACTATACAGATAAAAAACAAATCTATGCAGGAGATTAAGGGCTCTATTTACTACAATCCGCATATTGAATGCAGATTGTAGTGTGATATTACCTAGTGAATTCGCATTGCGAATTCAGGCAATATCACAGGGATTTACTACAAATCCCTTACAGGGACAGAGCTTGCGATAAAGCTCTGTCCCTGCGTATCCCCTTCGGAGCCTAATCACGGTATTTTTGCAAAAAATACCGTGATTAAGTGCCCGCGCATGCGCCTACTGCTCACCACTGCTGCCCCCCAGCACTAAGCCTCACCCCCGGCGCTAACCCTGCCCCTGTGACCCCCCTCTCCCTTAATTACACTTACCTGCATGCTCCAGGCCTCTGGTGATGTTCTCCATTCCTCCGGTCAGGTGATCTCCCATAATGCACTGGGGCCCGATCACCTGATGACCGGGCAGCAGTGCACTATGGGAGACCAGCTGACCGGAGGGGAGTCATCACCGGAGGCCCGATCACCGGTCCTGGAGTCAGGTAGGTAAATTTTTTTTTTTACTATTTCCTTTTTCTTTTTTTTGCAGCAATCAGCTTGCAGTCTGTTCAGACCACACAACTGATTACTGGGACCGACTCCCGGCTCTGCTCTCCCCGTTAGAGCAGAGTAGGAGGCCAGTAACCGGGGGAGACCCTTGATAACGCCACCTCCAGGTGGCGTTATCATCACAGGGCTTTCCCCGATATTTTTTCACATTTTATCTTTAGTAACTCTGGTCGGATCACATTTCCCATTACAATTATGGGAAATGCAATCTGCTTTACTAAAAATAAGTGATACTTAGGGGTTGGAGTAGAATTTTACGAATTCTACTCCAATTGCCCTGTAATAACTATAGGTGATACTAAAATAATGTGAAAAGGGTGTGAAAACACCCTTTTTCACTTTATTTTAGTAAAAATAATGTTAATAAATAGAGCCCTAAGTCACTACTACACAATATAGCATGAAGGTCTAGACAGGGCCGTAACTAGGGTAGTGCGGCCTGTGCCATGGCACAGGGCACCACAGATCAGGGGCGCTGTTTGGGCCTGTCAATTATCTGTTTATTATCATTCTCACTTGTAGCTTCCTCTTATTTCATCCCCAGCATCTCCTGGCCTCCCCTATGTCTTCCCTGGCCCTTCCCTATGAGGTTATTCCCCTTTTTTGGGTGCATTATGTCCCTTTTTGAAAAATGGAGGGGCGCCAATGCTCTTTCTGGCACAGGGCACCAAAAAGTCTAGTTACGGCTCTGGGTCTAGATGCACAGTATAGATGCAGTGGGTAGGATGAGAGATTGTCACATACATTTAAAACTACACAATATTGCATGAAGGTCTAGATGCACAGTATAGATGCAGTGAGTATGATGATAGGAAGAAAGATAATAATGGTAGCACATACTGTATGTTATTTATGTCACATTCAGATCAGTGTTGAGTTAATATATACCGATAAACAGCTTCAAACACTCCTGTGACGGTCAGATCAAGAGGCCAGGATCTGGTGTGCTGCACACGCTAGCTGATTCATGAATTCCCAGTCCGGTTGAAGATATCTAAAGACAGCACACACACAGCTAAAAAATGCTCAGTGTGTACGAGCTCACACCTATCCGATAACGCTCTGGCTGGTCACAGTGTTTATCGGAACACTAGTTCCAAGTTACAAGTTCTCCTTTCACATAAAACTGACTTTTTTAAAACTATAAATTCTACCTACTTTTTAAATGAAAAAATAAAATGTGACACTTTATATGCAATTTTATAAAACACATTCTCCTGACATCCATACACTTTCTTTGGCACATTATTCAGAGACTACACAGTTAAAAAAATATTTTTCTTACCCCAGATTATAATTTGACCGTTCAGGCAACATAAGAAAGCAATTATTGGCCACAATGTGTGCTTCACAGATCCAAATGCTGTTGTTTCTGTAGCAAAGGGAATTAAGACATACAGATAACTTGTCCTGTTGTTTTCTAAAGGCACTTACCGGTTTAAGGTCGTTCATATTTGTTTTGGGAAAAAAATTTGCCTTTTATAATTTGTTGGATAATTACTGAACAGTACATTCTGAAACAACCTTAAAAACAACATTTTCTGACTTTTATATTGCAATATGTTCCTTGAAAGGACACATTTGTAGGTAAGATTTCCCTGTTAGATATACTGGTGCCAATAATTGTCTTGTTTTCATAATGATCACTTTTCCACATGATTGAACTTGGATGTGTTTTCTCCCCAATGTGCTCAGTACATTGCTGTGATTATTGTGCTATCCAGCACTAATAAAGGGCTACTAGGAGGTCAAACTGAACAGAAGTGGGGGTGATTTACAGATTTTTAAAATGTATTTATTTATTTATTTATTACCAGTTATTTATATAGCGCACACATATTCTGAAGCACTTTACAGAGAATATTTGGCCATTCACATCTGTCCCTGCCCCAGTGGAGCTTACAATCTATATTCCCTACCACATGCTCACACACAAACACATCAATTTTGTGGGGAGCCAATTAACCTACCAGTATATTTTTGGAGTGTGGGAGGAAACGCACGCAAGCACAGGGAGAATATACAAACTCCACACAGGGCCGTAGTGGGAATCGAGCCCATAACCTCAGTGCTGTGAGACAGTAATGCTAACCATTACACTGTCTGTGCTGCCCAAGTTGGTCGCAGCAGCGATGCAAAAATATGGTAATGCCACAGGAGTTGTATGAAAAAAAAAGACGCCTCCTGCCAGCATCGCAGAGCCAAGTGCTGCATCCCAAGATGCATCATCGTATCACCATCGCGACCATTGGGCGACAAACCGATGTTTTATAAAACAGACCCCGTGGCAGCCCCTTCCTGCCCCCAAATGGCTACAGCCTGTCAATCTTTGGCTTAGGGGGTACTGTGTGTGACGATGCAGGACTCGTACTGTGCATGCACAGTCCTCCCAATATCACAGCTGTATGCATACCGTCAGACCCAGTGTTTCTTAAACCTGTCCACCAGTGGTGAATGTGTTCTGGACACATGAACAGTACAATGTATAAGATTACTGGTATTAATATTCCATGTGTCCATACAGTATATGAGAGATCCACACAACAGACACTATGGGCCCAATTCAGAGGTGCACAATAACTGCATGCAATGCCGATAATCATGCAGTTGGCCGATGTTGAAATTGCTGAGCATGCGTGCCGATGGTTATCACTGGGATACGCACAGAGAATTTGGATGCATAGAGTTGCCAATTTGGTTGGTGTCCCTTGGAGGTAACGGGTGTGTCGTGGTCGGCAACGGCATCTAAAGATGAAGCTGTACTGACATAGGTGGCCGTATTCAGACGGAGAATCTGCAACTCCAGACGGCTGGTCCAATCTTCCATGGTGTATCTTAAAACGATTGACGCATAGCTGGTGAGCATCTCAGTTTAGAGACCTTTGGCCATGGCCTGGAATATACTAAAAGGAAAATGTGGGTAAAAATCTGAAAACTGCCATTTTCGGAATTTGGACATATTTTCCATATGTGCCAAGCCCCGGAATGCAATACATTCCCGAGCTTGGACCCGGTGGGCATCGCCAATTTTATATGGCATTGCCCAATAGAAGTCTATGGTCTTCTCTCTGCATTCTAATCATAATCTCATTGTAATCTCATTGTAATCTCATTGTAATTGCATTTCTAGGTGAATACCGATGTTGTTAATGCTGGTATGTTCCCGATAAGTGGGATATACCGCATCCACAATGCGATGTATAGTACATCTTGCCCCAGGACAGAATGCTGTACATGCAGCTCATTGAAGTCCAGGTCTGAATTAGGCCCTGAGAGAATGCTGTACAATGGAATCCTTGGAGCCTTTACCTGTGTCTCCCAGCTCCTTTCTGCTTTATTGTCAGATTTCATTGTTACCTGTGACAGTCTAATTTACAATAAAGTGCCTGCTGGTTAGTAATTACAGATAGGTGTCTCATATTTTTTTGAGTAAATGTATTGATTTAACTCTTACTAAGGATAATACTAATGTGATGCCTTTTAAAGGTTACTGGCTATTCCATGTTTCCTTTGAACTGTACCAGGTTTCCCATCACTGCTGTGCAGTAATGTTCTGTCTAAATTGACTAAAGAAACGTACTGTAATATATGAGATTTGTGTTTTGGCTCTATTATCTACCTAAATGCATGTGTAGAAATATAAAGTAATTGCCTGATTCACCAAAACAAAAACTTCCTAAAGTTACAGTACCTGTTTCCTTAATATATTTAATTGCCTATGTGCTTACAGTGCTTGATCTATTTTCTGTGCTTCAATTTGATTTACTGAAGATCGTGCATGCCATTGTCACATACAGGTTGTACTGCAATTCTAACATTATATTAGTAAGCACTTCTATATATAGTGTGTGACGACAAGTTATTTTTATCATACTTATAATTCACGTCATGTAATTTCCTGATGTTTTCTTGTTTTTTTTTCTTTCTGAAACTTATTTGTTCACCTTCTGAAATGCCTTGCTCCAAGGTGGTATATATAGGTTGGAGGGCACTCACATGGGAATCAATGCCATGACCATATAGGGGGAGATTAATCAAACCATTTAAAGAGGACAGGTAGAGAAGTTTCCATAGCAATCAATCAGCTTGTGGCTATCATTTTACAAAATATACTTGATAAGTGATAACTAGAAACTTATTGGTTACTTATCATAGGCAAACGCAGGGGGGGTTTCTGTCTGTCTGGAAACCCCCCTACCCATCCCACACCATGACCACAATAGAAATAGTAATATAATAGAATTTTACAAGTGCTGCATGTTCTTCTCAGTATCACAAATGAAATAATTAGTACCACCTGTGGATCTTTTAACACGTATCCGCTAGTAAGTAATAACCTGTGCATCAACTAGGAGATCTGGAAAATATTCACTGTTAGGGATGCACTGCTATAGAGCCCAATATGTACATATATGTCCAGGGCAGTGCTAGGTTCTTCTGCTGCTCCCAGACTTCTGGACTTGCTCCCATGCCCTGGAATGGTGCCCACATCTTAAATTAGGCAGGATGGTCCTACAGCCGCATATAATGGGTTACTGTGATTGCTGGTCCTGTATATGCTGTAATTTTGACACACAATACACTTTGTATGACTCATATTAAAGCTGGTTAAGTGCTAATTTTACCCTCTTCATGGACTGGCCACACTCACTCTAATATCATACATTTGGAAACCCCCTTCTAGAAATCCTGCGTTTGCCACTGCTTATGGCAACTTCTTCACTTGTTCTATTATAAAAGATATAAAGAGAGTTCAAGGAAATAAGGAAGTAGAAGTAAACCACAAAGCTGGTTGTGCTGGGACTCTTAAACTTGGTGACATTGGACCTGATTCAGCATGGATCGTTATACTCCAAAATTGCTAACCTCGTTGCACACAGTGAGTACTCAAGCTGCGTATGCTGTCGCAGTGGCTAATTTATGTATGTCCATGCAACGGTGTTCCAACGGACAAGCACGCCTGCGTTTCTCCAACCACTCCCAAGCCACCATCCCCAAATGCTGGCCTCCCGTCACTCACTGTGCGATGGCTTTCTTTCTGCATGAGTGATCGCAGAGCGTTCGCAATGCTAACTCACACACGCGCACTGCCATGCATACGCATGTGCAGTACGCACCATCTACCGATCTGCGTACGCTGTTATAGTTGCGATCCGTGATGAATCAGGGCCATCTCAAGCAAGCATCTCATGTCAAATATTCAATGCTTGGAATCACCAGAGGGCCTGGGGTCATGTCAACAACAAGCCACGGCAAGGCGACCTCTGGAAAATGACAACCAGGATGGACAGAATGGTTAGTAGTTAGTCAATTGCTAATCCTCACAAGTCTGTGTGGCAAAAAGTCCAATATTTACAGCAAAAATATAAAGTCAACTGTAAAGCATCAACTAAGGGATCTCGGCTCACCGGATATCTGTCTGAACAATAATCCCTTTATTGATGCCAAGAATAGGAGAGCAAGGGTTGCTTTTGCCAAGGATCACCTCAACTGGACAACCGCTGATTGGTCCAATGTGTTATGGAGTGACAACAGCATATTTAATCTGATATCCTCTGACAGAATAGTCCCTCACCCTAAAAATAAAAAACAAATATACAATGCAAGGTACCAGGCAACCCACTGTGAAACATGGTAGGAAACACTTTATATTTTGGGGTAAGGGCATTGAACCTCTACACCGTGTTAAGGGTGTCATGGATCAGTTTGTTTACAGAGAAATCTTACATAAGCAAATGTTACCCTGAAGACAACAATCCCAAACACGGTTCCAAAATGATTCAGAACTACTTCAACAAAAATAAAATTAATGTATTGGAGTGGCCAAGTCAAAGGCCCAACCTAAATCCAATTAGGCACCTGTGGGAAGAGTTAGACAGGAGTGTAAGGGCCCACGAGTACACAAACCAGGACACTTTTTTCTGTGCTTTACAAAGAGAATGGACAAATATTCCTCTGGAATGTTTACTCAAGCTTGTTAAATCTATGCACAAACAATATCAGGCTGTAGTATCAACAAATGGTTTGCAACAATGTATTAGTGCTGTTGTCTTGAAATATCATTTTGTGTTGTTAATGAAAGGGTTTGCACTGTATTGTCCTTAAATTTATGAGTCTCATTATATTGTATCAATATCATAACACACAGTGTTGGACTGGGGTATGAAGGCACCAGCGAATGCTGTGGTAGGGGCCCAAGATAAAGGTGGTCAGCCACCAGAGGGGGGTATGGCTAGCCACCACAGAGGAACTTGGCCAACCATTAGCGAGAGCATGCAAACAACTGGGTCCCTTTATAAAGGAGGGGGCAGGGGTGTGTCAGGACCACTCACTTTGATTGGCAGGAGGGCTAATCTTGGTGTAGTTGTCACAGAAACATACCAAGCACCCAAGTTCTTCCATGATCCTGTTCCTCCCCTAGAGGAAGTGAGTGGGGCCCACCAGGGATTTCCCATTTACACCTGTGGGTCAGTCCATCCCTGCATACACACAAATACTGTGCAGTTTCCAATTTTGTTACCAATATTTGTTATTTTCTACTAAGTTTTTAAAATGATAAGCTCAATTTGTTGACAGTGGGGAAAATAAAAACACAGGGGATTCCACAGGGGACACTGGAGTTCAAGACAGTGGGGTACAGATGGTGGTAGAGCAGAGCCTGGCACTTTAAATTATTTAGAAGTGTGACTGGCTCCTTCCCCTCTATGCCCCATCAGCCCCAGTTTAAAAACTAAGCCCGAGAGGAGACGGTGGACAACAGAAAAATGAGGAAAAGGAGAAGACCACAGAACGGAACAAGACCGACTGAAGGAGAACAGAGGAACCCATTGCAGGGAACCATGCAGTCACACAACAATAGAAGGAACCAAACAAAATGGCAGGTACGCAGCGCTGGGCGAGCATCCAGTGTCCCCTGTGGAATCGGAGAAAGGGATTTATCGTTAAGTACCAAAATCCTGTTTTCTGCTTCATCCATTAGGGGACACTGGAGTTCAAGACAGTGGGGACGTCCCAAAGCCAACCTCCTGGTTGGGAAGCGCAGAGAACTTGCGGAGCCCTCGGCCAAACCAAAACAGGGAGCACCAAGAACCGTAGACCCAGCGGAAGCTGAGGATCAAGTGTTGTAGAGCACAGGAGACAAACACTACTACTCACTAAACAGTCACAGAAACTTCCACAACGTACAGCGTAAGTCAAAAGGATCAGAACGGCTGGCAAGAGAACAAACACAGTTTAGAAACATCAGAACCTGTAATCTCAGCTGAAAATAGACCAAACCGGACAGTTGGTAGTAGAGAGCCCCAACAATAATCCATAGGAGAAGGGCAGTAAACGAGAACAAACTTGAGAAACCGTACTAGAGTCTAAACAGGAAGCTGCAACAGCTGCAGACAGCAGAATCCCAGCACTGCTGGACATAATCGTATATATAGAAGTATAACAATACCAATCTACAGATACAGAGCTGATCCTGTCCACAGACTCCTAAAATAGAGTATGCAGGGAGGCAAAAGACAAGACCGAACACAGTTGTTAACCAGAGGAAAGGTTAGACCATAGAAGTCTCCAACGAGTGGAGATCCCACTGGGCATGAGGCAGAGGCGAAATCAAGAGGATTGAGACTACAATACCTTTTAGAGGGTTAGACAGCAGTACAACCCATTCTGAAAACAGGGATAAAACAGCAACTGAAACGCTGCCGCTAAAAAGAAAAAAACAGACAACTTCCAACATGATGGAAGTGTGTAGTCAGTACCAACTGCTGGCCCGAACATAGTATGAAAACAACCAGGAACCTAGCAATAAAAGAGCCACCCAGGGAGAGCTACTAATATAGGGAGCATCCCATACAGCAAGGCTAGAGAACTAGGACAACCATGAAGGTACCCGTCAGGTACCTGTCAGTGTGATAAAAATATCAACAGATACTGAACATGAAAACCAACCAGGCCCCCTGCATGGAACATAGTGACTGTCACACTTCTATGCACTAGCCCATATGTGCGCTTCGGTCCATAACCCACACAGATTCTAGTAGAATAGTGTCGCTAAGCCAATGTTGTAACTATGTACCCACATACCAGGAAAACTCTAAAGTGTAGAGCCAACTGATTAAAAGAGCGGATGGCTGTAGGACAGCAGCTAGGGTGCGTAAGGGACAATAACGCTATGTATGTCAGGTTGCATGAAAGAAGAGCATCTTCCGAGGCATTAGAGGGGTAAGCTCACTAATGCACACCCTCCTTTCTCCAAGCGCACGCGGCCGTGTACACAGTCTCTCAGAGAGAGCTCCGAGCGGGACTCTCATGGAGTGGAGACGGGACCGCGTGACGTAATTGCCACGCAGTACTCACGCAGTGCTCCTCTGGGAGTATTGTCCTTCCTCCAAGCGCACACGGCCGTGTACACAGACTCTCGGAGAGAGCTCCGTGCGGGGCTCTCTGGGAATGGAGGCGGACCGCGTGACGTCATGACGTCACGCGGTACTCGCGCAGTGCTCCTCTGGGAGCACTGTGGTTGGTGATTTCTTTGATCAAGGGCCTATGATGCCTAGTGGGAAATCCGTCCCTGTAAAGAACTCCCTGCTGCAGGTAGTGCACTGAGCTATACAGCTTGTGTGCAGGTAGTAACTACTGTCCTTAAAGGGGAAGCAGGGAGCGCTGTTGTAGTCGTTGTTCATGAAATACTGCGCTGTGTGTGCAAACTGTTACCCTCCAGTCAGCACAGCACTGCTAGCCCCCTTAATAGAACCACTTAAAGTGGAGTAGTTGAAGGTCCGGTCGGCACCGGGAACACGGGAGAGCATTCAAGGCTCCTGACGCAAAACCCCGCATTAATCGAACATCTCTCCTGCTAGACTGGAGAGGGGCCAACTCACGGGAGCACTGATCTTGTGCTGCTGTTGCAGGGCTTGACGGTCATACAGCGCTGCATTGGGGAGCCGTATTTCGCTGGTATAACAAGGCTATTAGCCCTACGCTATAGACTAGCTAACAGGGAAGCCTGCTCAGCCCAGCCAGGAGCTGCGGGATGCGGCGTCTCCTCCTCAGATTTAGATGAGGGGAGCTGCTAATAGCTAAGGAAGTGCTGCAAGCACAGGGAGAATATACAAACTCCACACAGAAAGGTCCGTGGTGGGATCCGAGCCCACGACGTCAGTGCTGAAAGGCAGTTATGCTAACCATTACACCATCTGTGTGATAGCGCTATGATAGCAGAACCTGCCTGAGCCACATAGGCTTTACTGGTGGAGTACAGGGCGGGAGGGTGCGCGGTGCAACGGAGACTCTCCCGCTGTCACTGTGCCACTCCCCTAACCAGAGACCCGGACACTGACCCTGTAAGCTGTGGAGGGTCTCTCCTACAGCTCCCACTAATGGCGGTCGTTTAGCACGCCTACCGTGGCGCTACACCTCCCCTTATCTATTTAGGGAGGATGACCCGGACCCAGCCGGTTTCAGCTGCGAAGGGCCTGTCAGCGCGGCACTGACTTTGTGATAAGCCTGCAGCATCTCCTCCTATGACAAAAGGAGGAGGGAGAGCCTGGAGATAGGCGTGCAGCGTTTTCGTATGTGTGAGAAACTCACACTGCCCAGTGGTTTCTTCCACAACTCCCTTGCTAGTCAGGGGTGGTGGTCATACTCACCACTGCTGCTGCCAGGACGCTGGGCAGGGGAGGGCGAGCGGGGGGACCAGGACACAAGCCGGTTTCAGCTGTGGCAGGCCCCGCTGAGTCCGATGACAATTCTTTATAGCCCCTGTCACACGCCGCTCTGGAGACCCCAGAATCAGACCCCGCCGCTTACCTTTGCGGGCGCTGACCCGCGCTTTCTTCCGGCTCCCGCGCCGTACTCCTCTCTCAGGGCGGTCTTCTCTGTTCTCCTCTGGAGGGTCCCGCTGCTGTGCTGCTTCCTCGCCGGCTCCTGCTGATCGCTGGTCCCCGCTGGTTTCTTCCTAGAAGTGCTGTCCTCCGGGTCCATGGGCGCGGCCATCTTGGATTGCCCATGTGACTCCACTTCCACCAATGAGGAATCTTCTCCTTCTCTCTCAGCCTGTCAGCTCTCAGCGTCCACTATAAAAGGATCCCCAATGCTGACACAAGTTGCCAGTGCAACTACTTTCTTAGTTCTACTAAGTGAGCCTTCCCACTGTGCTCTGAAGGTGTTTCCTGCTAGTATTCACCTCTCAGCTACCAACGTCTACCCATGGCTATCCTGCCACTCCACATAGCTTCCAAGTTACCACGCTACTTCTACATTCCTCAAACTCCTATCAGTTCGCTGCACCCTCTCATGCGGAGAAACGTTATTAAGCCAAGTCTCCTCCAGTGAGCGTCTGCGTCAAGTAATACAGGTCCAAGGCCCAGTCCGGGAACACAGCTTCCAAATTCCACAATTGTGACAGTTTGCACTGGCCAGATGGACTCGGCAAGTGGTCAAGATTCCTCGCAGGATGTACTATCTCGTCTGGAAAGACAGGAGACCTCTCAGGCCCAGTTGATCCAGTTCATCCAAGATATGTCGTCACGCTTGGACAACATTCAGTCCTTATTGGCTCATCCTGCTCCTGCTGGCTCCCAAGCCGCCTCTCCTCCTGTGGTGTCACCTGCTCCCCCGCTTCTACCTCCTGCTCGTCTTCAGCTTTCCCCTCCGAGCAAGTGCGATGGCAACCCCAAATTATGCAGGGGGTTTTTAAACCAATGCGAAATCCAGTTCGAGCTACAATCCGCCAATTTTCCGACAGCCAGAACCAGGGTGGCATATATCATCTCTCTGCTCTCTGGCCAAGCACTCGACTGGGTCTCGCCCCTTTGGGAGAAGTCGGATCCTCTGCTCTCCAACTATTCCGAATTCATTTCCACATTTCGCAAGATCTTTGATGAACCTGGAAGAACCACTTCCGCATCAGCTGATATTCTACGCCTCCGTCAGGGTAGCAGAACCGTCGGTCAATATGTAGTCCAGTTCCAAACTCTGGCCTCAGAACTCAATTGGAACGAGGATGCTCTCATCGCTGCCTTCTGGAGTGGTCTTTCAGAAAGACTCAAAGATGACTTAGCTTCCCGTGACCTCCCAACCAACTTGGATGATTTAATTTCCCTTTGCAACAAGGTGGATCTTCGTCACAGGGAGCATGCCTTGGAAAGAGGCAGACTAGATCGCGGAAGGCCACGTCCAGCTTCCCGTTTACCCTCTCCTATGGGCGAGGAACCCATGCAGGTCAACCGCTCTCGTCTATCAGCTGAGGAATGACATAAAAGGCAGAGACAGAACCTCTGTATGTACTGCGGATCTCCTCAACATTTAGTTAGATCCTGTCCCATCCGTCCAATTCGTCCGGGAAATGCCTCCTCCTAACTTATGACAGAGAGTTAAAGTTAGGAGTTGCCATCGAATCACATAGGAAGTCTGATTCCACCATCCAAGCTCAGTTAAAGCTTCCTCGAGGTTCCAAAGCTGTATTAGCTCTTCTGGATTCTGGAGCAGCAGAGAACTTTGTCACTACGGACTTTGCCCAGAAACATCAAATCCCCATAGAAGCGTTGCCTCGAGTCATCACTTTAGCTGCCATTGATGGTAGTCGCATTACTAGTGGAACCATCACACATCGTAAAGCACCACTTAGACTTACCATTGGTGTGCTTCATACCGAACAACTGTCCTTCCTAGTGATTCCCAAAGCCTGTCATTCTTTAGTCCTCGGACTTCCCTGGCTACAGAGACATTCACCACAAATTGATTGGACCACCATGCAAATAACCTCTTGGGGTTCCAATTGTTTCAAAGGCTGCCTTCAGCGGGTAGTACCTGTCCGATCTTCCGTCATACAGGATTCTATAGACCTGCCCAAAGCTTATGATGGGTTTTCGGACGTCTTCAGCAAACAGAGCGCAGATCTATTACCTCCCCATCGTGATTGGGACTGTCCCATAGATCTGATTCCCGGGAAGAATCCTCCTAGAGGCCGAACCTACCCTCTATCTCTCCCTGAGACTCAAGCTATGTCGGAGTATATTAAAGAACACTTAAGTAAAGGCTTCATTCGACCTTCCACGTCTCCAGCCGGGGCTGGATTTTTCTTCGTAAAAAAGAAAGATGGTGGGCTGCGCCCGTGTATTGACTACCGGGGTCTTAATGAAATAACTATTAAGAATCGCTACCCTCTTCCTCTCATAACAGAGTTATTCGGTAGAGTCAAGGGAGCCACAGTTTTTACCAAACTCGATCTATCCGTCCAGGCGATTGAATGGAAAACGGCCTTCAACACCAGGGATGGGCACTACGAATATCTCGTTATGCCCTTCGGCCTCTGTAATGCTCCAGCCGTCTTCCAGTTTTTTGTCAACGAAATCTTCCAGGATCTTTTGTACAAGTCCGTGGTCGTTTACTTGGACGACATTTTGATTTTTTCTCAAGACCTCCAAACTCATCGTGACCAGGTGAAAGAAGTCCTTCTGAGATTGCGGTCCAATCAACTTTTTTGCAAATTAGAGAAGTGTCTGTTTGAAGTCTCAAGTGTACCATTCCTGGAGTACATCATTTCCGGAACAGGCCTTCAAATGGATTCTTCAAAATTACAAGCCATTCTTGATTGGTCTCTTCCTTCTTCATTAAAATCCATACAAAGGTTCCTAGGATTTGCCAACTATTACCGCAAGTTTGTGAAAGGTTTTTCAACACTGGTAGCTCCTATTACAGCCCATACCCGTAAGGGAGCCGATCCAACTAAGTGGCCCGTCGAAGCTACCTCAGCATTTCAACTCCTTAAGCAAGCCTTCATCTCCGCTCCCATCTTAAAGCAACCGGATTCCACCCGGCCATTTATCCTGGAAGTGGACGCATCCTCCGAAGGTGTCGGTGCTGTACTCTCCCAGCGGGTTGAAGATGAAAAACTTCATCCCTGTGGTTTCTTTTCCCGGAAGTTTTTGCCTGCAGAAAAGAACTACACCATCGGAGATCAAGAGTTACTCGCCATGAAACTAGCCCTTGAAGAATGGCGATATCTTCTAGAAGGAGCTCACTACCCCATTACCATTTTTACAGACCACAAGAACCTGCTTTATCTTAAATCTGCAAATTGCTTGAACCCTCGTCAAGCCCGGTGGGCTATGTTTTTTTCTCCAGATTTAACTTCAAACTCTCCTATTGTCCCGGCTCACAAAATCTCAAAGCCGACGCACTTTCCCGTTCCATGACAAGCGACCCTGATCTACCCATGGAACAGCCCCAACCAATCCTGAATCCAGCTTTCTTCGCCTCTACCAAATTATCTTCTATACCCCCGGTTGGGAAGACTTTCGTCGCTCCAGAACTCCGCAAGAGGTTACTGCATTGGGCCCATGCTTCCCGGTTCTCTGGTCATTTGGATATGGATAAAACCCTTGAGTTCATACAGCGGTCCTATTGGTTGCCTTCGATGAAAAAGGACGTCAGGTCTTATGTCTCGTCATGCATCAAATGTGCCCAACACAAAATACCTCGGCGGGTTCCACACGGTCAACTCCAGCCTCTTGCAATTCCATTTAAGCCATGGACTCACCTCTCTATGGATTTCATCTCTGATCTTCCCCCATCTCGGGGCCACAACACAATTTGGATTATCGTGGATCGCTTTTCTAAAATGGCTCATTTTGTACCTCTTACTGGGCTTCCGTCTGCACCTCTACTCGCCCAGAGTTTTATAAAAGAGATCTTCAAGCTCCACGGCCTTCCTCAAGAGATCATCTCCGACAGGGGAGTACAGTTTGTAGCGAAGTTTTGGAGGTCACTCTGCTCAGCCCTTCAAATAAAACTCAAATTTTCTACCGCTTATCACCCCCAGACCAATGGTCAGAACGAAAGGGTCAATCAAGACCTGGAACAGTTCCTACGCACTTTTGTCTCCTCCTCCCAAGATGACTGGATTGAACTTCTTCCTTGGGCCGAATTTGCTCACAATAATCATTATCACACGTCCATCAACTCAACTCCTTTTTTTACAGTTTATGGTCATCCTCGAGTGCCAGATTTCCCTCTTCTTCCAACATTAGATGTGCCCGCGGCCAAGATGTCTCTTCAACGGTTCTCCAACATCTGGGAAAAGGTTCGATTCTCTCTGACTAAAACCTCAGCCCGGTACAAGAGATTTGCTGACCGCCAAAGACGAGCGGTTCCCAATTTCCAACCTGGGGATATGGTCTGGCTCTCTACCCGAAACCTAAGACTCCAAGTTCCCTCAATGAAATTTGTCCCGTGGCACATTGGTCCATTCCCAATCGTCAAAGTTTTGAATCCTGTGGCCTACAAGCTAAAACTTCCTCCATTTCTTCGCATTCCAAGTTCTTTCCATATTTCTCTTCTTAAACCACCGATTTCAGAAGGTCCTTCCCAAAGCTTCTAGTGTTCAAACACAACAAGGAGAGGAGTTCGAAGTTGACAGAATCTTAGATTCCCGTTGTCGATACAATCGTCTTCAATACCTCATCGACTGGAAAAATTATGGTCCGGAAGAACGAATCTGGATAAATGCCTCCGACTGGTCTGGTCAAAGCGTTCCATATGAAATTTCCTCATAAACCAAGGAAGTGTCCGGTGGCCACTCTTGAAGAAAGGGGGTACTGTCACACGTCGCTCTGGAGACCCCAGAATCAGACCCCGCCACTTACCTTTGCGGGCGCTGACCCGCGCTGTCTTCCGGCTCCCGTGCCGTACTCCTCTCTCAGGGCTGTCTTCTCTGTTCTCCTCTGGAGGGTCCCGCTGCTATGCTGCTTCCTCGCCGGCTCCTGCTGATTGCTGGTCCCCGCTGGTTTCTTCCTAGAAGCACTGTCCTTCGGTCCATGGGCGCGGCCATCTTGGATTGCCCATGTGACTCCACTTCCAACAATGAGGAATCTTCTCCTTCTCTCTCAGCGTGTCAGCTCTCAGCGTCCACTATAAAAGGATCCCCAATGCTGACACTAGTTGCCAGTGCAACTACTTTCTTAGTTCTATTAAGTGAGCCTTCCCACTGTGCTCTGAAGGTGTTTCCTGCTAGTATTCACCTCTCAGCTACCAACGCCTACCCACGGCTATCCAGCCGCTCCACGTAGCCACTCAGCTACCAACGCCTACCCACGGCTATCCAGCCGCTCCACGTAGCCAGTCAGCTACCAACGCCTACCCACGGCTATCTAGCCGCTCCACGTAGCCACCCAGCTACCAACGTCTCCACACGGCTATCCAGCCGCTCCACGTAGCCACTCAGCTACCAACATCTACCCACGGCTATCCAGCCACTCCACGTAGCCACCCAGCTACCAACGTCTCCACCAGGCTATCCAGCTGCGCCACGTAGCCACTCAGCTACCAACGCCTACCCACGGCTATCCAGCCGCTCCACGTAGCCACTTAGCTACCAACGTCTACCCACAGCTATCCAGCCGCTCCACGTAGCCACTCAGCTACCAACGTCTACCCACGGCTATCCAGCCGCTCCACATAGCCACCCAGCTACCAACATCTACCCACGGCTATCCAGCCGCTCCACGTAGCTACTCAGCTACCAATGTCTACCCACGGCTATCCAGCCGCTCCACGTAGCCACTCAGCTACCAACATCTACCCACGGCTATCCAGCCGCTCCACGTAGCCACCCAGCTACCAACATCTACCCACGGCTATCCTGCCGCTCCACGTAGCTTCCAAGTTACCACGATACTTCTACATTCCTCAAACTCCTATCAGTTCGCTGCACCCTCTCATGCGGAGAAACTTTATTAAGCCAAGTCTCCTCCAGCGAGCCTCTGCGCCAAGTAATACAGGTCCAAGGCCCAGTCCGGGAACACAGCTTCCAAATCCCACGATTGTGACAGCCCCCCTTCAAGGACGCCAGACACAGGCTGCAGTAGCCATGGCAGCTCCCTTCCCGGCGGCTCCCACGTAGCAGTCAGACTTCACAGAAAACAGTCTACCTGTCCTCCTTATATTTAAAAATATTTGAAAAGGCTGGAGACAGCCTGATGTGCTACCGGCTCTCTCGGGCCTTATGGGGCATAGAGGGGGAGGAGCCAGTCACACTTCTAAATTATTTAAAGTGCCAGGCTGTACCCCACTGTCTTGAACTCCTGTGCACCCTAGTGGATGAAGGAGAAAAAACATTTATTGAATACTATTTGTCAAAAACTGTTAAACAATACTGTATGCTACAGTATGTACTTATGTCATGGTTACCTATTGTACAATATTGTAGTCATGCTTGTACAGATGTGTCCACGTACACCTATCCTCAAATTATACCAAATAGCCCCATTTAGCTCATCACCGACTCTGCGATTTAGCTACGCTGAAACAGTAATCCTAAGTACATAGTACATTTTATAGCAATCTTGCAAAAACATAAAACTGAGGAAAAAATAGCACAATCTGGGTAAAAAGGCAAATGATAGGTACGATATGAGTAACTCCAACAATGCATTGTTATGTATAATCTGCAACTTTATACCAAGTACACAAATACTAATCCTAAATAACAAGTACACTATAAAGAAATTTAGCAAAGTAAGGGAAAAGTGTGCCGTCTGTGCAAGAAGGCAATATGAGTGACCTGCGCCATGCCTCATTATGCCTCTTTATGCCTCTTATTGCTTTATCTGCAAAGAAACAAAACAAACTTTGGATTGAACATTATTAATGACAACTTTTTGACAATTGCTTTCTACACATTGTTTTATAATGACCATGACATATTTGTATATTAAACACAACATTTTCTTCCATAAATATGTAGGCTATGAACTATTTGCTCCCCTAACTCTGATATACCTAGCCTTTACAGTATATGCTACAGATTGCACCTTTTATTGTACATGTTGTCTCACTAGTAGCACATCATTGATTCTTTATAGCAACATGACATCTGTTGGTATTTATCTATTACAAAGCAACACCTTCTTGTACTGTATCTATAGTACATAGATGCCTATCAGGGACTATATTTTATACTGTCCGTTTGCTTGGGTTAATCTCAAGAACCACCGGATGGATTTTGATGCAGTTTTCCCTATTCATTAGAGCAATTGTCAAGGAAGGTTTAGGTGTATGAAATATTAATGTATGACAAAAGGGAGCCGAGCAGTGACATTTTAGTAAAATGAGTCAATAAAAACAACGGACGTCTGAGCGTTTTTTTCTTTTTTTGTTTCCATTCCTATTTCATTTATGTGAAAAACGATTCTCGAATTCAAACGAGTCCAATTCCCGGTATGAGTTTGCTGTGGTATGAAAATAAATAAAGCACAGGGGCAGACACTTAACATGGCTGGAGCTGACCTCAGTGGAGTCTATTTTTCTCATGGACAACGTTACTTCACCCTTTTACGTGTCACATCAAAACGAAATGTTTTCATGTTGACGTCAGGAGGAAAAACGACTAATGTCGTCTACAAGGCAGTCTTATAAGACCTCGGTTATAAAAACTATCGCCGTAAATTCAAAAGCCAGGGCGGGTCGCTAGTATAAATTGTGTTCTAATAAAATGAACAAACCCATGCTCCAAGGCAGGGTTACTTTTTACTTGGACATAGAACTCTCATGCTGAAATGTTTCTTTTAATTGTATCGAAGCAGTGCACCCAAAGTATACGCATTATTTATGTATAAATATTTAGTGATCGCATCACCAAAGGCAAAGTTAATGTTTAATGATTTCCGTTGAATTGTGTATATACTACCAATAAAAGTTTGTATAATCAAACATCTTTTGACCTTCAACTCACATATCTATAAACATTTTTATTGGCTTTGCTACTCTGCTTGCAGTTCCCCTGGTTTTATTATTTGTAAATTCTCTTTAGCACTGCATTCCAGGTATTTTATGTTATTGAGTAGACCACATTTGACAGTTTTTTTATAAATGTTTTGTAATCATAAAAGAAAAGCCTGCAATCAGGGCCGGATTAAGGTCTGTGGGAGCCCCTGGGCAACAAACATGTGGGGGCCCCTATTAAATGTGACAAACTGGGGGTATGCGCAATGGGGACCTTATGCAGAGCCCCCAGTAGTGTCAGTGCCCACGGTGGTAGTGCCCCGTAAGCAGTGCACCCAGTAGTAGTGCCCCCTATGCAATACTCCCATTAGTAGTGCCCCCTGTAGTAATGCCCTCTGTATAAATGCCCCCAGTAGTAATACCCCTGTAGTTGTGCCCCAAATAGTAATGCCCTCCAGTAGTAATTGGGCATGGCACAATAGTAATGCCCTAGTAGTAATGCCCCCTGTATAAATCCCCCAGTAGTAATACCCATTTAGTTGTGCCCCCAATAGTAATGCCCCAGTAGTCATTCCCCCTTTAGTAGAGCCCTCTGTAGAAATGTCCCCAGTAGTAATGCCCCTCTATTAGTACCCCCAATACTAATGCTCCCTCTCAAGTAGAGCCCCCAATAGTAATGCCCCCCTGATTAATGCCCCCAGTAGTAATGCTTCCCCCTCCGAGTAATGCCTCCCCCCTGAGTAATGCCCCCAGTAGTAATTCCCCCTCCCAGAAAATGCCCCCAGTAGTAATGCCCCCCCAGTAATGCCCCCAGTAGTAATGCCTCCCCCCACCCAGAGTAATGCCCCCTGTAGTAATGCCCCCCACCAGTAATGCCCCCAGTAGTAATGCCCCCCCCAGAAATGCCCCCAGTAGAAATGACTCCCCCCTCCCCGAGTAATGCCCCCTGTAATAATGCCCCCCGCCAGTAATGCCCCCCAGTAGGCCGCTTGCACTAAAAAATAAAAATAAAATAAAGCTCATACTTACCTTAAGCTAAGCCCCGCGTCCGCTGCAGTCCGCTCGGCTGCTCCTCTGCACTATGGCAGAGACGTTATGACGTCTCTGCCATAGTGCACTGCGTGAGGCAAAAGCTGGAGCTCGCGTGAGCTCAAGCCTCTGACTCAGGCTGCCACTGCGGGGAGGGAGCCGGGCGCCCGTTGGGCTGGTTACAGCGGGCGCCTGGTAAATGCAGCCTCCCTGCGGCGCCGGGGTTAGATTGGCCGGAGGAGGCGGAACTGGTTCCGTCCCCTCCGGTCCACTTTAACCCCAATGGGTGTGGGGGCCCTTAATGTGTGGGGGCCCAGGGACGATCGCCCCTGTCGCCCCCACCCCCCCCCCACCGTTAATCCGGCCTTGCCTGCACTTTTATACTCACAGCATTAAGGGCTCAATCTCGTTAGGTGTGAGTTTAAGGGGGAGATTGTTTTTGGCGCGCTGCTCTGCAATGAGCACCTGATGGAGCAATTAAATTGATGCTGTGTGCCTGATTCATTAAGGATCGCTTTTGCGATCACAACTCCGTAATCGCACGCAGGTTTGCTGAAAAAATATGCTAATGAATGCTATCGCACTGCTATAGCACTGCCAGCATAGAGACGCCCACTGCCCTCTATCTCACATCCATAATAACTTGCAAACCTCCATAAACATCGGTAACATTGAGTACCATCAGTCCCTCACGCAGAATTAAAGCAGCCCTGACCTTACTTAGAAATTGCTAACCTTGTTGCACGCAGTAAGTACACAAGCTGCGTATGCAATCGCACTGACTAATTTATGCACGCCCATGTAACGGCTTTCAAACGGACAGATAGTACGCCTGCATTTTCCAGCCACTCCCCCGTTACCACCCCAACTACTCACTGCCTGTCAGTCACTCTGCGCTGGCTCTCCATGGTCACTGGTGCATAACATGCATGTGATGCATAACAATCGGCCATCTGTGTACGCTTTAGCAATAGTGATCCTTACTTAATCAGGCCCAGTGTCCTGACATCTCTACCTTAAAATATTTTCACCTGCTCGGTTGGGATATTTCCTCTGAAAAATAAATGAAAAATAAATGTGAGTTTGGAATTGGATTGCAAATTTAATTTGCAGTACGAGTTTGCTTTGAGAACGGCACGCAGCGCACAACTCATATCTAATAGGATTGAGCCCTAATAATGAAATAATAGTTAAAATAAAAATCAGAGTTGATGTAATAATACATTTATTATAAAATGAGTGAACATACAAGAAACATAAAATTGCTGTTTTATACTGAAAATAGTAATTACTGTAACGTGTTTGCTAAGCTATATATACTGTTACTTTAAATGTAACCCAATTTTCTAATATCCAGACTGAAAAATCCTTATGCTTATGCTGTTAAAATATTAAGAAACCCTTTATTTTTTTTAGCACAGTCTAAAGCCGGGTACTCACTAGACGATGTTTGTTCCCTAGTGTGTCCAGACTTCTGGTGTGTCGCATTACATTGCGACTGAGATGCATTTTCGGGCAAAAAAGACACCTGGCGCTCACAGAGGTGCACACGACCCGGCGGCACACTCACACCAGGCGTCTCGTTCCACATGGTGTATTGAGGCTAGATGTACTATATGAGGAATTCCAAAATCTCGATGATCACTACCAGGGCCGTATTAAGGCTTGTGGGGGCCCCAGGGCAACTAAGTTGTGGGGGCCCCTCCAAACCTCACAGAGCCTACCCCCCTGAAAACCCACACAGAGCCAACCCCTCCCTTACATATAGGTACCGTCTCCAGTTCAATATATGCATAAGTGGAGGGTTATAATAAATTATATATATATATATATATGTATATATGTACCCTCAACTTATGCATATACATATATTGAATTGGAGGCTGGGCCTATATGTTTTATATATATATATATATATATATATATATATATATAGATAGATAGATAGATAGTAGCTGGGGCTATTTGTAAAATCAGAAAAGGGGGCACTCACTAACTGTAAATATCAATTATAAATAAAGTTCAAACATCATGTAATAGAAGTTACACTTACCCTCACAAACAGCCGCTAGGACAGTGGAGGAGAGGAGCAGCAGCTTACAGCACAGCTTGAAGTTGTGTGCAGTCTGTGTGCCCGGCGGTGGTCCTGTTGTTCCTCGGTGGATGGTTCTCAGTGGCAGTACTCCAGGGACAAGAAGGGGTGGTGCAGCGTCATGCACAGTGACGCCATTCCGCAAGATGCATCAGCTACGGACCAGGTGACAGGGCAGTCTGCTTTAACTTTGGGGGCGGAGCTTTCATAGAATACACGGCGGCACACGGGCTGGGCTGGCCAGGTGCGGCCGCTGGGGGGAGGATACGGGTGGTCAATTTATTGTTTCCTATTATCCGCGGACCGTGGCCATTTTGCCACTGAGCCCTCTCAATCTCGGGGCCCCTTTGGAGCTCGGGGCCCGGCATTGGTGTACCCCCCTGTCACCGGGCATGGCCCTGTGTGGGGGCCCTCTGTGTGTGGGGGCCCCTGGACGACCGCCCCTGTCGCCCCTCCCTTAATCCGGCCCTGATCACTACATCATATATTTTATATGACTGTGGTTGCCATGGTAATCTTAAAACACTTAGAAAATTTTAAGTCCACAATAGTTACTTTCAAGAAAATCACTGAAATCAACAATTCATCTTCTTCTTACAGGACTTTTGCTTAATAAAGAACAAAAAAAAACTTTTCATACCTTGTTTCACCAGTACCGTAGAGCATAGTATTGTTAGTGTGCTGCTTCTAACAGTTGGTAATGTGTAATACTCATGTTAATGTTTTAATTAATGTTACAATAATGAGATTATTAGATTGAAAAGCAGCGAGACATAATGTATATAAATGACCTCACTGATAAATTTCAGATAAAAACATATCAAATGGAAAATAAATACAATGGTATAAACTAAGTCTTGAAAGAAAACTAGAGTACTAACTATATGTACAACCTCGTGGATAAATATACATTTGTAATATTTAATATAAAAACAATTAGTCTTCGATTTTTAATGGCATAACACGTAATATCACCTATTTTCTAAACCGTAACACATTGTAACGAATGCATCAATAACAATGAGGCTTATTTATTGTTTCATACATTTAATGCTGTATGGACGTGTCTATGTAATTACATAGGTGCACCTTTTAGGAGGAATATTATTAGTGGGAGATGGACGGCTGGTGCAAATATATGCAGTGGAAATGATGACTTTCAGCAAAGCCATCTGACTACTTCTGATTGTCTTCTTGCGGCTTGACGAGAGATATTAGTACATCGACCGCAGCTACTGTATATTAGGTTGGCTGTCTTTTAACCTTAATTGCCATTTTCATATGGACTGCAGCTAGGATAAAGGGACTGAGCTATTGTTTTCAATTTTTGTATATGATAATGCAACTTTTTTATTATCACATTATTGACATAATTGGAAATATAACATGATATGCAGCATGCAGCAAATAAATGTGTTATGATTCTCCGTTAGTATGTCAATATCATACCATATATATTTGCTGCTTGCAGTCTATCCATCATGTAATAATTCCAATACATATGATTAAAACATAGGGTCTGATTCAGAGGTGGACACAATGCTGATGTTTTAAAAGTTGAGCATTTATCAGTGTTCTGCACAAGCGTTGCACTGTGCATGTGTTGTTTCATTACCGACAGAGAATTTGGATGCAGTGTGATTGGCAGTCAGGGAGCATTTGTGGGAGGTGATGGGGGAGTGTTGGCTCAAACACAAATGTGCCGTGACCATGGCTCCAGTATTTCGGTACCCATGACCATTCTGCATGACCCATGTACTTCTGATTGTTACGTCCCCGTATGCAAGTGGCAGACTTGAGAAGCAGTCAGTAAGTATCTCAGTAAAAAAGTAGACGGCTGTGACATTCGCAGCTGAGAAGCCATTTGCTTACGTCTCTGAGTAAGGCCCATAATTTGGATATAATATATTATGCAGAAATAACATCATATCTAACATCTTGGATTAAGATTATATCATGTTGACTACCGAAGATGAAAATTAGGGATGTGCGCTGACCCCCGTGTTTTGGTTTTGGATCTGTATCTCCTTGTGTTTTGGATCTGGATTTGGTTTTGCCAAAACCGCCACTTGTGTGTCTTGGATTTGGATCTGTATTTTTTTTAACATTTTTTTTTATAAAATCTGCTAAAATCACATAATTTGTGTGTGGGGGGTATTCCTACAGTATTATTAACCTCAATAACATTCATTTCCACTCATTTCCAGTCAATTTTGACCACCTCACAGCTCACAATATTGTCTTCATCCGGTTTAGGCCCAAAATTTACACCAAGCTAGCTGGTTGACTAAGCTAAGCGGCAACAGTGGGCGGCACAAACAAACAGGTGGCAGTTCAACTTTCAACATGGCACATAAGGAAACATGTTTTTATTCTTCAAGAGGGAGTTTGAGTATGTATATAGTTGAAGGCAGGGACAGGAAGGGTTGATTGGTAGTAAATTTAATAAAATTTTTTGATTCCAAAGCAAATTTATTAGAGGGGAGGGGGGGAGGCATTTACAAAAAATGTTACTCATTCACATTAGTCCTTGCCCTAGAAGAATCCTTGAGTGCTATGCCTGCTGTTGTGAGTGGATTTTCATCACAGAAGGGGACCAGGAAGACTACTAGTAGATCTTTAAAAAACAATTCACTGTTAAACAATCCTTTGCAAAGATTCCACTTCACTAGAAAAGCATTTCCCAACCTGTATAGGGACATTTAAAAAAACTGAATTAGTGGCCTCAAAATGCCGTTGTACCCACAGTCCACTTAACCCCAGATATGTGGACAAGCCGAACAGAGCAAATGCAAGATTTAAGGTTTAAGTTGTGTCTTTCTTGAGAATTGATGAGCGCTATGGCTGCTGCTGCTGGGAGTGGATTTTCATCCCAGAAGGGATGAAGACGTTGTGTCTTTCTTCCCAATGGGCACAGATCTGAAGAGATGCAAAGAGCTGTTGGTAAACAAATTGTCATCTCAAGTGGCATGCGATGCAGCGGTGGCTTCTCCTTCAGTTTCTCCAGCAAGTGCATCTGTCAAGAAAAAACTAAACTTTCCCCCAAAAAAACCCCACTGGTGATGCAGATGAGTCAATACAACCAAGTTTTTTTGTCTTGTCCCCAGGCATGACAGTGGGCATTTTCTTATCATGGGCAACAACTGTTTTATCCACTGGTGCCTAATTTACACAAACAACATCCTCATCAACAACATCCTCATCATTAACATCCTCTTCACCAACATCCTCATCATCAACAACATCCTCATCAACATCCTTATTAGCATCAGCTACACAAATATCCTTCTCATCCTGGTGCACTTCCACAGAAGTATCTTCGATTTCTATGTCAGCATGTTCACTTGTGCTTACATCATCATAAGAGGCACAACCACCAGTCATAAATTAGTCTTTCCTTGCCACTTCATGTCGTGAAACTGGAATATTGCCAGTTTTATGTCTCTCTGCAGCTAACTTTCCCTTTGATGTTTTCTTTACCACTGTAAAAGATTGGTTCTTGATATTAGATGCCCTGACTTCAGGCCTGTATGCCCTTGGGCATCGGCTTCAGTAGGTGATGTAGATGGACTAGAATCGTCATGACTGGTGGCACTGGCAGCAGCTCCAGCACTAGTATGTGGTTCCTGCTCTCCTCTCAAGTCTCAACTGATCGTTCTTTATATCAACAAACACGAATTAAGTGGGGTACAGCACGCACATCAACTTGTACCAATTTTAAATATTACACTGCGGTATCAATAACCTACAGTGTCACAAAATTATTTATGATTACGAATAACACACTGCGCTACCACATAGGGGTAAATTTACTAAAGCGAGAATTTGGGAGAGTTTGCAAACGCTGGAGAGTTTGGTCATTTTTTTCCACTCTCAGAATTACTAATGTCAAACTCGGGAGAGAGATCGGGAAAATACTGGAGAGTTAGCTAACTCTCTGCAATTCACCATCGGCAAAACTCGAGAACCTTTTCACTGGTGAAGATAGGATTCTGGAATTTACCAAGCAGAGAGTTTCTAAACTCTCATGAGATGGGAAAACTGTCCTGTAAAAACTCGTGAAATAAATACACCTGCCTGTGATCTGCGAGTTTGGGTGAAACATACACAGATCACTGTGATCCATGTATGTTTCTGCCTGTAAGTATATAAAAAAAATTAAATATCAGAAAAAAATTACGTAGGCCCCGCTCCTCCCCAAAAAAAAGCCTAACCAGCCCCAGACTTGCCAGCCAGTCCTGGTTTCTAAAATTACGGGGAACAAAGTGTGTAGGGTTCCACCGTAATTTAGAAACCAACACCAGGCTGCAGGGCCAGTCCTGGTTTTAAATATAGGGGAGAAAAATTGCATAGGGTCCCCCCTATATTTAAAACCAGCACCGGACCCAAAACGGCCGGGCTGTAATGCCACAGCCCGGAGACCCTTTCACCGGGGCCAAAGCATTATCAGCCCAAGCCAGTCAGGCCAAGCCAGGGATCTAAGGAGAGGTGGGGACCCCCCAAGAAGGAGCCCCCCCCAAAACCCCAGGCTTAAAAACCCTGTGCAGTCCTGTCAGCTGTAATTCGTGAAGGATATGTATGTGTGGCACATACAGATCCTGGGTCCGTCTGGTCGGCTGTCATTTTTTTGTTTTGTCCCAGGAATGCTACGGAGACCAGCACCAGGATATAGGCGAGTATGAAATCTTTTTTGCAGGGCCAGTCATTAAGGATTCTACTGGAGAAGGGGACAGAAACATCTGGTATAGGAAAGTATGTGTGAATGGGTTGGTATATGTAATAAAGCTTTACTAATCACAGTGTGTGTGTTTTGTCTTTCTTTAACTATTTATTTTACAGTGGGGGTACAGGTGCCGCCCATCTGCTGGCACTTGTAGTTCCACAAGTGCCAAAGGGCAGGTATGCTGGCACCTGTAGTCCCACTGTAAAATACAATAGTTTCCTTCTATTCTTTACATTATTACTCCCATACCCAATGCTCCAAGGGTGTGGGAAAGAGCCCCGGGCTTCAGTCCAAGCCTGGGGTTTTGGGGGTGGGGGACCCCTTCTTGGCTTGGCCTGACCGGCTTGGGCTGATAATGCTTTTGCCCCGGAGCCCCGGTGAAAGGGTCTCCGGGCTGTGGCATTACAGCCCCGCTGTTTTGGGTCCAGTGCTGGTTTTAAATATAAGGAGGACCCTACTAAATTTTTTTCCCCTATATTTAAAACCAGGACTGTCCCTGCAGCCTGGTGTTGGTTTCTAAATTACGGTGGAACCTTACACATTTTTGATCCCCATAATTTTACAAACCAGGATAGGCTGGCAAGTCTGGGGCTGGTTAAGCTTTAGGGGGGGGACCCTATGTCATTTTTAAAAAAAACAGGTACAACACAAGCAGCTTACACATATCTCAATGATATGTGCAGGCTGCTTGCTCGGGAGAGTTTTGCAGAGAGAAGAAACTACAATCTTGGATGACTCATCTGCTACTTGGGGGAGAAATCTCCTGCAAAACCTGCTACTCAGGGGAGAAATCTCATTCTGCTTCACCATCGGACATCTCACTCTCAGCTAAACTCACTTCTTGGTGAATTTGAGAGTCTCAGGAGCCACAAATCACCCGAGTTTCAGTGAAGCTAATTGAGTTGAAAAAAAAGCAAACTCTCCCAGACTCCATGATTAGTAAATTTACCCCTTAATGTCACAAGATTAATTATTTATGAATAAGAATAACACACACACTTACAGTGTCATAAGATTAATTATTAATGAATAAGAATAACACACTGCGCTAACATTTAGTGTCACAAGATTATTTATGAATATGAATAATACACTGCGCTACCACTTAGTGTCACAAGATTAATTATTTATGAATAAGAATAATACACTGTGCTAACACATAGTGTCACAAGATTAATTATTTATGAATAAGAATAACACACTGCGCTACCACTTACAGTGTCACAAGATTAATTATTTATGAATAAGAATAACACACTGCGCTAACACTTGTGTCACAAGATTAATTATTTATGAATAAGAATAACACACTGCTCTAACACTTAGTGTCACAAGATTATTTATGAATAAGAATAACACACTGTGCTACCACTTGGTGTCACAAGATTAATTATTTATGAATAAGAATAACACTGCGCTACCACTTACAGTGTCACAAGATTAATTATTTATGAATAAGAATAATACACTGCGCTAACAGTTGTGTCACAAGATTAATTATTTATGAATAAGAATAACACACTGCTCTAACACTTAGTGTCACAAGATTAATTATTTATGAATAAGAATAACACACTGCGCTACCACTTACAGTGTCACCAGATTAATTATTTATGAATAAGAATAACACACTGCTCTAACACTTAGTGTCACAAGATTAATTATTTATGAATAAGAATGACACACTGTGCTACCACTTACAGTTTCACAAGATTAATTATTTATGAATAAGAATGACACACTGTGCTACCACTTACAGTGTCACAAGATTAATTATTTATGAATAAGAATAACACACTGCGCTACCACTTACAGTGTCACAAGATTAATTATTTATGAATAAGAATAACACACTGCTCTAACACTTAGTGTCACAAGATTAATTATTTATGAATAAGAATAACACACTGTGCTACCACTTACAGTGTCACAAGATTAATTATTTATGAATAAGAATGACACACTGTGCTACCACTTACAGTGTCACAAGATTAATTATTTATGAATAAGAATAACACACTGCTCTAACACTTAGTGTCACAAGATTAATTATTTATGAATAAGAATAACACACTGCGCTAACACTTAGCGTCACAAGATTAATTATTTATGAATAAGAATAACACACTGCGCTACGTCTTACAGTTTCACAAGATTATTTATGAATAAGAATAACACACTGCACTTCCACTTACAGTGTCACAAGATTAATTATTTATGAATAAGAATAATGCACTGTGCTACAATTTTATAGTATCACAATACATGGATGATAAACTGCTGTCTGGCCGCCAGTGTCACCAAACAATAATAGTGCAGCTAAGTTGCCAACGCACACACACAAAAAAATATATATTTTTTTTACACTGGGGAAGAGCACCCCTAAATGAGGCAGCAGCCCCTTGATGAACAACACAGACAGCACCCCTTTTTGATGGACAACAAAGCACCCCTGCCGAGTGCAGACAGACCACCTGCAGAGTCACAAATACGTGGACGATAAACTGCGGAAATGTCACCGTACAATAATAGCGCAGCTAATTTGCCAACGCGTGCACACACATAAAAAAAAGCACTTTTATTTTTTTTTAAACTGGGAACGAGCACCCCTAATTGACAGAGCACCCGTCCCCCTGGACAACAGCACACCTTTATGGACTGCAGCCTTAAGGACAGGACAAAACACAGTAGCAGCCTCAGTTAATTGACAGGACAATTGACACAGCAGCTGCAGCCAGGGCTATTTCTAGAGAGGAGGGGGCCCATGTGCAGTCTCTGACACGGGCCCCCTCTCCGGCGGCTGGCAGCGCACTGAGCTGTGCGCGACCAGCACTGGAGTTATAGACTCTGGGCATTAGAGTGCACCCAGAGTCTATAGAGTATGCACAGGTCACCGGGAAAATGTTCGCATCGGCCATTTTCCCTGTACTGCGCAAACGACGGGAAAAAAGCAGCGGCGCCCATTTTCCAGTCGTTTTTACAGCGCCGGACCCCCGCACTGATGTGGGACTCCGGAGAGGTAAGTAATACTATGGGTGTAGGGTGTGCGGTGCACCCATTATAGATACACCTCTGGCTGCAGCACCCACTGAAGGAAGCCCCCCTTTATATACTGCAGCCTAAGACCCTTTATGGACAACACAGCAGCATCCTTCAGGCCAAGACCCTGACTGGACACACACACTGAGTGACTGACTACATCTGCTAGCTTCTCTCTTTACAGCCGTAGTGAAAATGGTGCCGATCGTGGGGATTTATTATATAATCCAAAACGCGCGAGAATCCGACAGCGGGAGGATGACATTTTGCCTCGTTTTGAGATCCGAGTCACACGGGATACCTCGAGCCTAGCTCGGTTCTCACCTCGGATCCGGAAGTTCGGGAGAGTCCAGTTCTCAGAGGACCGGACCCGCTCATCTCTGCTGAAATTAGTAGTGTCCCAATGCCAGCTTAAAAACTGCCACTTGGCATCTTACTGTGACTTTGGTGGTATCACAAATACCCCTACAAGTGTAGTTGTTTTATTCAAATGGTGAACTAACCACTAGCCTTGTGAGCAGTAGCATTTAAATATAGATTAATAATGCTGCTCTAGTGCCCTCCTCTGGTATAATGCAGATTTGGAAGAAATAGGCGGCACTCAGTGTCTGATGCTTTTCAAAAGTGAGGTATTGTTCAAAAAGTATTGAGTAGTATATATATATCATACTTGCCAACTCCCTGATTGTCAGGGAGACTCCCTGAAATAGAGTCTAGCAATATCCCTGATTGCACCTTACCCCCATTATGTAGCTGTTATATACTTAAGCTGGGTACACACTAAACGACATGTGTACCCAGCGATGCGACATATGATCCTCCTGCCTGACGGGTTGACATATTGGGCGGTCCGTAAACACTGGGTGATCCAGTGCCCGACCGTCCATTATGCCGACCCCAGCTGCATAGCGCTGCATGGGATCGTCAGCCGCATCGCCTGATTTGACTACACATGCAAAAGATCAAGCGATGTGGCTGCAGTCTGTGGCTGTTACAATGGTGTGGGCGGATACATCAAGCTGCGGCAGACTGTAATTGTGATCTCAATCAATTATAAAAATAGGTAAAAGTCACTTGTATAGCAGTCCTTCCATAAAATATAATAAAAGAGGGCTATATTCTTTTGTTGCTTACGCATTTCTCAGCCACCTACAGCAGACCGTTTCTTCAGAGGAAGTGATCTTAGACCCTCAGAGCTGTAATATAATTACCTGTATCACTAATTGTTTAATTAAAACAAGTATGTATTAACACTTTTAGTGGTAAATTTACTAAAGTGAGAGTTTTTAGAAGTGAGTTTTAGAAGTGATGTTGCCCATAGCAACCAATCAGATTCTACTTAACATTTAACTAGCACCTTCTAGAAGATAATAGGTAGAATCTGATTGGTTGCTATGGGCAACATCACTTTTAAAACTCACTTCTAAAAACTTTCACTTTAGTAACTTTACCCCTTACTGTATGCTGGTAAAGTGCAGGTCCTGTAATCACCCAGGGCAGACTACTGTCAAGTTACATGTCATGTACTGTAATAATGCCAGTGTTGCACGGGTGAGCCTGGACCCTGTCTTGGCTACAGTACATGAATTCTGCATCCCATTTAGACTTTCATCTACCCCTAGGGGTACATTTACTAAAGTGAGAATTTTTAGAAGTGAGTTTTAGAAGAGATGTTGCCCATAGCAAAATCCCGGCGCAGGTATAGGGACGAGACGGGAGGGGAGAGACTGTGAGTAGGACTGCAGCCGTCCGCACAGACACACATGCAGGAACAGACAAGAATACAGCCCTACACAGACCATTTGGTTATTCCTACCAGCCAGCAGAGCCTGATCAACTCTGTAACGCACATCATCAAGATAACGGTACGATACAATATATATTTTTTACATTATACCCATCTTTTTGGCTGGAGTTATCACATGGAGAGACATCAACTGCATGTGTATGGATATATTTAGAACATTAGAGACATTTACCCACAATTTATGAATAATCATACTGTGGTCTAAGCACAGTTATTTTAAGCCTTTTTGGAAAACAAGCATTTATTTCAAACGTGCACGGGCTTATCAGGAACTTTGTCTCAATTATGTGGCGAGTAGGTTGCTAATGTAACCACACAGAGCAATAACACTATTCTCATCCTACACCTGTGGTTTGATACAAGAGATACTTTTGTATCCTTTTTACTGTGAAAACAAGATCTGTGGGCCCCCATCTATACGTACTATTTATCATAATTATTTATTCTCATTTTATTTCATATGGTTATTTTTTATGTTGGTATGTTATTCATTCAATTGTTTGTGTATGTTTTATTACATTTTATATTATTAGAAAATTATTAATGTGGATTGCAGTTCTACACCTTTAGCAGCACCCCACATTCAACCACCTTTTTTTTCCATTCCCATATTTCAGAGGGTCAGCTCCTGTGTGGTAGCAGCAGTTTAGGTTAAGGATTGCAAGACAGCGAGAGTTTAGATTAACACACATTTGAGTATAGTGCCTCCTTCTCTTTCTTTGTTGAGAGTGATAAACGACCAACCAATCAGCTCCTAACTGTCATAATACAGGCTGTGTTTGAAAGATGACAGTTAGGAGCTGAGTTGCTGGTCGTTCATCACTCTCCACTTTATCACTTCCCAGAGCTTCATACATCTGCCCTAGTGTGCGGTCCACACCCACGGCCGGAGCCTGGCTGTAGCTCACTCATGAGCTCCGCCTTCCGGCTCCTGCAGAGGGTGATGACTCTCCCATAGTCGTGAGCGGGAGGACGGAGGAGCGGATGGCGGCAGACGCAGGAGCGGGGATTCAGGTAAGTGTTGTGGGGGTTTTTTTGTGTGTGTTGTTCTATATATGTAAGGGGCACTGCATGGGGGGACCACTACTGGGGTCACTGCATAGGGGGGAACACTACTGGAGGCCCTGCATAGGGGGGACCACTACTGGGGGCACTGCATAAGGGGCACTACTGGGGGCACTGTATAAGGGTGCACTACTGAGGCACTGTATAAGGGGTACTACTGGGGGCACTGAATAAAGGGCACTACTGGGGGCACTGTATAAGGGGTACTACTAGGGGCACTGTATATGGGGCACTGTATAGGGGGGACCACTACTGGGCGCACTGTATAAGGGGTAATACTGGGGGCACTGCATAGGGGGGACCACTACTGGGGGCACTGTATAAAGGACACTGCTGGGGGCACTGCATAGGGAGGCCACTACTGGGGGCACTGTATAAGGGGCACTGCATAGGGGCGACTACTACAGGGGACACTGTATAAGGGGCACTACTGGGGGCACCAGTGGTGTATCTATAATGGGTGCAGGGTGTACACCCACCCATATTTTTTAAAACTTACCTCTCCAATGTCCCGCGCCAGGTGTCAGTGCTGTACAAAAAGCCGGAAAAATGGTGGCCACAGCCACTTCTCCGGTATTTTGCGCGTGCGCAGTAGACTCCGGGCACTTTCTAGTACCCAGAGTCTACTAATGTGGCCGGCTAGCCGCATCAGTCAGCTGCCTGCCACCGGGAAGAGAGGAGGGGGCCTCCTCCTCTCTAAAGACGCACCTGGGGAACACTGCATAGGGGTGACCACAACTGTATAAGGGGCACTGCATAGGGGGTCTTCTACTGGGGTACTGTATAAGGGGCACTGCATAGGAAGGACCACTACTGGGGGCACTGTATAAGGGGCACTACTGGGGTCACTGCATGGGGGGACCACTACTGGGGGCACTGTATAAGGGGCACTGGATAGGGGGACCACTACTGGGGGCACTGCATAGGGGGTCCACTACTGGGGGCACTGCATAGGGGTGACCACAACTGGGGGCACTGTATAAGGGGCACTGCATAGGGGGGCTACTACTGGGGGTACTGTATAAGGGGCACTACTGTATAAGGGTGCACTACTGAGGGCACTGTATAAGGGGCACTACTGGGGGCACTGTATAAGGGTGCACTACTGGGGGCACTGTATAAAGGTGCACTACTGGGGCACTGTATAAGGGGACTACTGGGGAAACTGAATAAGGGGCACTGCTACTGGGGACATTGCATAAGGGGCACTACTACAGTGGGCATCGCAAGAGGGGCACTACTACTGGGGGCATTAAGGTGCATATGGAATGGAAAGGAATGTTTCCAGAGTGATGAGAAATGGTGGGTTGCCATTTTTCAGTGGCCATGCCCCTTGTGGCAGGTGGCCAAGCCCACTTTTTCAGCATGTGCCTTCAGTGCACGCACATACTTCGGGGGGTGATCCAAATACCCTAGTTACGCCACTGGTCACAGATCAGAAAGGTTGATAAGTATAAAGGGTAAGCTATGTGGGTTTTATTATGAGGTGAAGGGATTTATGTAACATAGATAACATTAATAGTGTAATATTTTTATTGGTGACAAAAATGCTCTTGGTATTATGTAGCAGTCACAAAATGCTCCCAGTATGTATTTTTATGGGGGTGACAAAAAATGGTCTTGGTATTGTACGGCAGTCGCAAAAATGGTTTCAGTACTGTGTGACGGTCACAAAGTTGTTAATGGTATTGCTTTTATTGTTTTAGTGATTTTTTTTATAGTTTACCAATGACCAATATTTTAAGAAATTAAGTATGTATGTGAACAGTTGGGTGGAGGGTATTGGGGGGAGCAGGGACGGTATTTTGTAGCTTTTCTTAGGGCATACCTGCCTACTCTCCCGGAAGTTGCAGGAGTTTCCCGAATGTGTGTGCTTATTCCCGCACTCCCAGAAGAGTAGGCAGCCCTCCCACATCTTGCCCACTTCCTAGATAAGTGAGCACTATGGGGAGGATAATCCAGTGAATTGTGGTAAACAGTGAAGGTACGGAGCCAATATGATGTGTTTCTAAGAACGCCGTTACAGGGGTGTGTATAACTTAGCCACTACGATGGTATACGCAGCATGAGAAAGGGGAAGTGTGCATCCTTATGTTGTGTGAGTCAAGAAGGGAGACGTCCCATTATAAGTCTGTGTGACATTTTTCTATTGATAGGTGTAAAGAATATTGCTGATTGCTTGAAAGAGACATATAGAGATACATAACGTTAAGGGGGGTATTCAATTAGGTGCGGGAATAGCAGAAATCACGCAAGCTGCTGGGTTTTCCTGCAGGTGCAGGATTTTTGCTATTCAGTTAATTACGTGCGTGGTTTTTCATTTTCTGAGTGCTGGGATGTTTTTTTTTCACAGCCCTAGAGCAAGTCCAATTTTTACTAAAATCCATATTTTTTTTAGGAAAAATTAACGGGATTTGCTCTGGGACCCCTGCAGCTCCCCCTCCCCCTAATGACTAATTAAGCATTTGGAAGTTTCCAGTTAGCTTAATTAGTCAATGATTACTCACCTTCCAAAGCGGTGTCTTCTTCCTCCAGGCTGTTGGGACCCGGTCTTATGCAGTAGCGGTGTGTGGTATGTGTGAGAGGGAATCGGTATGATATCCCGGCTGCCGCATGGCTGGGAGTTTGAATCCCGGCAACGGCAGCCCGACAAAACAGCAGAGCCCGGCAGCGGAAGCCCGACAGCGCTGGAAATCCCGATCGTGGTAAGGTAAGTATCTACTAATCTAACCTAACCCCCCTAACCCTCCTTAGGGGTGCCTAACCCTAACCTCCCTCCCTGTGCCTAACCCTAATCCCCCCTCTAAGTGCCTAACCCTAACCCCCCCTTCCCCGCTGCCTAAACCTAAGTCCCCCGGGTGGGGTGCCTAACCCTAAATCCCTCCCGGGGGTGCCTAACCCTAACCCTAATCCGGCGGTTAAACAGCCGCCGGCATTACATACTGATTCCATGTGAGTGTCTGTGTGACCCCTGTGTGTGTGTGAGCTCCCCCGGAGGCAGCAACAGGGAGAACTACATCTCGCAGCAGCCACCTTCCCTCCCAGCAGCCTCCTCAACTCCCAGCAGCCCTCTTCCCAGTGCAAAGAGGGGAGATGACCGGGAGTGTGGAGACCACCACACCGTTAAGTATTTTTTTTTCTCTCACACTGCGGGCCTTTTAGTGCTAAAAACCCTGCATGCATTTTTTTCAATTGGATACCTTGGGAATCGGGAGCGCGCATACCCATGCTAATCCAAAATTGGCGCAAAGTTTGAATGATTTTTTGCAATGACAACCTCACTCCCAATTGAACATGCCCCTAAGTGTTTGGACAAAATAGTGCACTCATGGCTGTGATACATAACTGCTAGAGTGCTCAGTCTAAGTACTGAGGGCCTGATTCAGAGCCGCTTGTAAGCGGCCGCTCGTTTGCTCCGAGCGATGTTCGCACAACTGTGCATGCGTATGGGTCGTAATGCGCATGCGCCAACCAGTCATTGCGGTCGGAAATCGAGCGCTCGCAAAATAGCGAGTGCCTGCTAATTTGAGTGACAGGATGAGGCGTTTGTGGGTGGTAACAGGGGAAGGTGCTTGAAAACGGGGAGTGGAGATCCGAACGCAGGCGTGCCAAACCATCAAAACGGGCGTTTTCAGGGTGTGCATAATTAACAAAGCAGCGTCATCGGCCACGTCACTTGGTTGTTTCTTAGCCTGAACTGCTCGCATGATTGCGGTAGGAAAATCCAACCACAAGCACTGCGAGCAGTTCAGACGCCTTTCAATGTACTCGATTAATCTAATAAATAGCGGAGATGATGTAGGATGCGAGCGGCCAGGGGGCGTCTTTACAAAATAGCGAGCGCATGTTTCGTTCGCTCGCTCAGACATAGAGGTGTCAACAGACTGCAAAGAGCGAGTGCTCAATTTAAATAGCCGGCCCCTTTTTCTGAACGAGCGAGCGCAAATAGCGTCCGGCTCTGAATCAGGCCCTGAGAGATATATACGAGAAAGCTGAACATACTGCTTTTTTACTTGATGAGCAGCATTAGATGCTAACTTTTGACTTATTGTGGATGCATTATTGGGGATTACAAATACATGCAGGTAATAGGACAGTGACCACCTAGCAAGAGAGTACTCAGACAAAAGAACTTGTGCTTAGCTATAATTAAATGACTGATCAGTCTTGGGTATTTATGATCTTTATTGCTATTTTATATATATATGTGAAAGTTACTGCATATATTCAGAATATAATGTGTTGAAGGAGTTGAGGAATTGCATTTTCTACTTAATAATAGGTAAAGAGGTGCTGCAGCAGCCTTAAGAAGTGTATTTGATTGTTAATAGAAATGCAATTTGTTAGTTATTCATCAAAGGAAATGAAATGCATATTTGTGTCGCATTGTATGTAATTTGCATAGTGATAATTACTTTCTACATATTTGCAGCTTATTCTTTATTGTGTGAAGTCCCATTTCATTTGTATGCTGCCAGCTATACATGTATACCTTACACCTGGACCTGCGTCCTATTACTCCCTTTAATAAATTTGCCAGGTTATAAATTATTTCACTGTGTATGGGCCTGGACTCTCTGCTGTAGTCTGAGAAGGATAAGCTAGTGAAGTCGTTGCATGCCAGAAGAGGGAAGGTCCAATGGAGCTGCTGTCTCTATTAAAAGGTAGAGACAGCAGAGAATGAGAATGTGAATCTGTCTCCTGATAATAGTGTCCAAGGCAGGGACCGCGCATCCACAATAGCAGTCACTCAGAGTGGAGGAGAGCAAGCGTCTACAGTTGCAGTAGCATTACTACCACATCACTTACTATGATGCACTATTTTGGAGCATCCAGGCTCCCCAGTTGCTCTGGGAGATGATCATAATATAGATAGTAGCAGCAGGTACAGATCTCTAAAGGACAGCTGACAGGTTCCACCTTAATTCCTGGCCTGCAAGTAACAGTGTTGAGCAGATAGTAGAGAGATTAACCACAATCTGCGATCAAAGAACTTTGCCAGAATTAAAAAATGGGATTCTATTCCAGACAACAGTACCCAGGAGAATCGCTTTGTGAATTTCAAGTGTCTGGAACCAGTTCACCCCCGGAAGTTGCATTTCCTGAGTTGCTGGGGTACCCAGACTCACATCACCATTATCCCCTCAAGAGCCAGTTAGAGAGCCAGTCCAAGCGTTACAAGAGCAACTTACTGATTTGGCTCTCATTGTAAATAATCTGAAAAATGTAAAATGATGATGGCTTCAGTTATATTAATGCCACCAAGAAGTACAGGCAGACACTTCTATGACCAGTTAGATTCCGGCCGATTTGCAGGAGATGTACAGTGGTCATGTAGAAAGGATTTGCCAGAGATCTGAGCCTTTAAACTCTGAGACCCAAATGCTGAGGACCGCCCCTCAGGAGTGGTGGTCTAGCTATATCAGAAGAAGCCCTATCTTCAACATTAAAGTCAATTGAGTGGCCACACCAGCATTACTAGACAAAGGGGGGTAATTCAATTAAATGCAATGTTGAATAGTTCCCGGAGCTATTCAATTGGCCGCCCTGTTAACCCGCGACTTGAGGATTTCTACCCGCACTCTCCTGTGGTGTTAGTAGAAATCTAACTAAACTAAAGCCTTAATGCTAGTAGTGAAAATATATATAAAGAAGTACTGAATGTCAGAATATATTAAAATATTTTATTAAATGTAATACAATCTTTCACCAGCCGGTTATAAAACTTAACATTAAAATACAATGAATTACCACCATACATATAATATTCATCTATCCTATCGAGGAAATGAAACACTATTGTCTTAATAACGCTCTAGCAGCAGTAAATAACAAATTAGCAATCACTGTGCAATGCAATTTCAATTAGTAGCATATGCTTATTAGTGGCAGTAACACTGATCTCAATCTCCATCTGTACACACTGTAATCCACGTTGTAAGCTTAACTGTTTTGTTAGTAGCCCATGTTTTGTTAGTAGCCCATGTTTTGTTAGTAGCTGTACATTGATTTCAAGTATCTATTTGTAGCCAACGTTGTTATCAATTGTAACGCAACACAGTCACAGCAACTGTTAGTTTAGTATATGATTAGTTACACTTGTTCGTATTAAGGGCCTGATTCAGACCTGCTCGCGAGCACTGGGCGCTCACAAGCAGTTCGATGTTGGGCCAGTGCGCATGCGCACGACGGACCCGGCTCCGTCATGAGCATGCGCAAGACCCGGATAGCGATGGGCAAGCCGTCGCGATGGGTCTCGCTACAAAGGGGGCGTGCTGTCGATGGTGAGTGACAGCACACCCCCTTTGGTGGGCGTGCCGGGGGCGTGGCTGGCCAGACAGAGTGATGTCAGTGGGAGTGCTTTTGGCACTGATAGAGCCAAAAGCACTCCAGGGCTTGCGGCAGACGAGACCCTACCACAAGGGTCTCGTCACAAGCCCGATGGTCGCGATGGTCTTGACCATCGCAACCATCTTTTTGGCCGCTCGCTATAGCTGTGGGTGGTCACCCACAGCTATGCGAGCGGCCAAGAGGCCGCTCGAAAATTCAGAGGGACGGCCCTGATTCAGAGCGAGCGCTCTGTCAGAGCGTCCGGCTCTGAATCAGGGCCTAAGTTTATAGGAAACATCCAGCAACCAAAACTTGTAGGAGAAGTGAATTCCAATTAGTATGCACCATTGATTATTCAGGGTTCTATTAATACCCCTTTTACACCAGAGCTAAAACCCGGGTTATTGCAGGGTTAATCCGGGTAGCTCCTTGGTGTAAAAGGGGACTGGGTTAAATTCCCGGGAGAAGTGACCCGGCAATCCAACCCAGGTAACTTGCAGGGTTTAACACTGGAATGACCCATGAAACCCTGCAGTGTAAACGGCGCGATCCGGGTCATGATAACCTGGATCATGCCACATGCCTGCTGATTGGCTGACATCATCTCCAAGAATCCAGTTCAATGCCGGAAAAGCCGGGTCACTGCAGACCCGGCTCCGGTGTGAACGGCGCCGACTTGGGAATATCGGTGCCGGCTAAATTCCGGGTCTGATCTGGTTTGGAACCCTGTTCCAACCTCCGGGTCAGACCCAGAATTTAGGTATAGAAGCAGTATTACTAAGCTTTGTTAGGAGATAAAGTAAACGGTGATAAGGTACCAGCCAATCAGCTCCTAACTGCCATTTTTCAAACACAGCCTGTGACATGGCAGTTAGGATATGATTGGCTGGTACCTTATCACTGATTGGCTGGTACCTTATCATTCACTTTATCTCCTAACACAGCTTAGTAAATAGACCCCTCAATCACAGTCACTTGAGATGTTTATAGTTGTATGGACTGCTTATTCTCAGCAGTAAAAATTGAATCATACATTTCTTCAAATGTTACAAAAGTCCATTCATGTTTATATATAATAGCAAACTGAAAAGTTAATGAACCGATGGAAATAGTTGTCCTCTGTGTGACAATGTGGAGCAGCGATTCCTCCCAGCTGCTGGTTGCACTTCCGGTTTTGCTATTATATCCAGAGGCTATTGCAAGCTCAATTCACCTCCATTCAGGACCTGTACACCGGCAGGCTAAGGATAGTAGTGATTTCCCATTACGTGTTTCTCCGCCTCCAATCGCATTAACTGCTTCCTCAGAAGGTGACATCCTACTTTTGGGCTTCCTTTATATAGCCCCTAAGCGGCAGTTTGCGCATGCTCAATGGGCTGTCTTCCAAACCTCGTTCTCATTTAGACCACATGAGCAATAGTATGTAGTGCGTTCCATTTACTTATTACGGGTTCTCCTTACTTCCTTATTCATCGGACATCACTCAAATCTATAAATAAGTGTTAAAAGATTTATAATATATATTTAAATACCTAGCACCTACCATACTGCAGCTTATTCATATACAATAAACATATTAATATTAATTTTAAAAACATTAAGTAATTATGTAATCTATTTAATATATCAGTCACGTCAAGGGCAGCTGTATTATCTACATTAAATATTCCTAAAATGATACAAAAAGTACCAGAGCCTTATATCTAATTACAATATTATATATAACATTGACCAAATTTGCACTATCCCTTAAGGAAAAAAATACCAAATCCACAACCATAAATAGCTTAAGTTCAAAACTTACTCACAATACACATATTTATATGATATATAATATAATATTCCATAAGGGAACCTTTAATATCAAGGACCAGGTTTTAAAAGTAACAGTAGCGGACTTAGCATGTGTGCTAACAGCATCGCAGGTGGCACTTAAGATGGAGAGTGCGTTTACCACAACTAAACACCCGTCATTAGGTGCCGTAAACTGCATCTTCCGCAATAGGGACAAATAAATAGTTCCGGGCACTCATTCCCAGAGCAATTCAACATCACATTTATTTGAATTGCCCCCAGGATGCCAAGTGACAACAATACATTTGTCTAAATTCAAAGAATATTGGAGCGGAGATGAGATTATTTTGCCCCCTTCAAATTAGCTCCAACTGCTAGCAAGTGATGGAGTACAGGGAGCCAACCAAAGAATTAAGCCAAGCCCACCTACCTCTTTAAAGGTGTATCATTGCCAATATATGTGAAAAAGAAGTACCCCTAAGTGATTACCGTTCTACAGAATTGCCCAGAGGAACTGATCACAGCCCTAGAAAATGAATTGGGAACATTGGTGGGACCTGGGAGGAGAGCAGTGCAGCAGACAGTAAGGTTACTAGAACGGCATCAAAGATTTGTTAACTGAGAGGAAACATTTTGTGGAGAGTTGTATAGTTTAATGGGCCTGATTCAGAGCCGGACGCTATTTGCGCTCGCTCGTTCAGAAAAAGGGGCCGGATATTTAAATAGAGTGCTCGCTCTTTGTGGTCTGTTGACGCCTCTATGTCTGAACGAGAGAACGAAAAATGCGCTCGCTATTTTTAAAAAAACGCCCCCTGGCCGCTCGCATCCTACGTCATCTCCGCTATTTATTGATTAATCGAGTACATCGAAAGGCATCTGAACTGCTCGCAGTGCTTGTGGTCGCATTTTCCTACCGCAATCATGTGAGCAGTTCAGGCTAAAAGACAACCAAGTGACGTGGTCGATGACGCTGCTTTGTTAATTATGCACACCCTTAAAACGCCCGTTTTTACCTTTAAGCACGCCTGCGTTCGGATCTCCACTCCCCGTTTTCAAGCACCTTCCCCTGTTACCACCCACAAACGCCTCATTCTGTCACTCAAATTAGCAGGCATTCGCTATTTTGTGAGCACACAATTTCCGACCACAATGACTGGTTCGCATACTGGGCATACTGGGCAACTACAGGGGCCTCACTACTGGGGGTAACTACAGGGGCCTACTACTGGGGGCAACTACAGGGGCTTCACTACTGGGGGCAACTACAGGGGCTCACTACTTTGGGCAACTACAGGGTGCTCACTACTGGGGCAACTACAGGGGCCTCACTACTGGGGGCAACTACAGAGGGCTCACTACTGGGGGCAACTACTTGGGGCAACTACAGGGGCCTCACTACTGGGGGTAACTACAGGGGCCTCACTACTGGGGGCAACTACAGGGTGCTCACTACTGGGGCAACTACAGGGGCCTCACTACTGGGGGCAACTACAGGGGCCTCACTACTGGGGGCAACTACAGGGGCCTCACTACTGGGGGCAACTACAGGGGGCTCATTACTGGAGGCAACTACAGGGGGCTCACTACTGGGGGCAACTACAGGGGGCTCACTACTGGGGGCAACTACTGGGGGCTCACTACTGGGGGCAACTACATGGGGCTCACTACTGGGGGCAACTACAGGGGCTCACTACTGGGGGCAACTACAGGGGCCTCACTACTGGGGGCAACTACAGGGGCCTCTCTACTGGGTGCAACTACAGGAGTCTCACTACTGGGGGCTCACTACTGGGTGTAACTACAAGTGGCTCACTACTGGGGGCAACTACCGGGGGCTCACTACTGGAGGTACTGCATAGGGGGACCATTACTGGCGGGCACTGCATAGGGGGACCACTACTGGGGGCATTATATAAAAGGAACTGCATAAGGGGCGGCGGCGGCAGCTGGGGGTGGCATAGGTGCTGGGGGGTGGTACATTTTAGTTTGGGGGGGGCACCAACATTTATCTCGCCTCCGGACACCTGGGATGAAGTTACGCCACTGCTCCCAACCATCCCAATTTTGGCGGTAGTCCCGCTTTTCGGGCATCTATTCACAGGTGAGAGGTAACCCTTTAGCATATTTTGCAACAGTAGCATCTCACTTTATGCTAAAGCTAGCATCAGCCCTTCCCCTGGTGTATAAGTCTGCATCTGAATGTGTGTGCAAATCGATCGCACCATCAAAACTTGCACTAGCCCCAGGCTTGATGCAGAATCTTCATCATAATATGTCCTCCAATGTGAGTGTTTATGTTGGAAGAGGTGCACTCCGCGTTGTCTCCCTACGTTACATGCTGGGCAGCCAGTGCCCTATCACTGTCATGACCTATGAGTCTCTTCTCTGTATGTCCTCAATAATTAGAGGACATGCCCTTGAAAGGCTGTGTCTCATACGGGAGATACTACAACCTCACTGTGCCACCACTGATTACCAGGAGTACAGCATACCACTATTGTGTGCATAGACAGGTGCTACTCTGTTTAGGCACACCACCTGCATTTACCCTGAAGCTCCCGGCTGGATCTGTCTCTTACCACTGGATGTGCATGCTAGCATTAACCCTGTGTTACCGTGCATCCTGCCAGTTAATAAACCAACAAGCACAGCTAAGCTATTCACCGTGTGGTCTGACCTCCATCGCACACTGCTGACCCCTATCAACGGGATCTGGTCAAAATCCCGACAGTCGGGATGCCGGCACTTAGAATGCCGGCCCTGGAAACCCAACACCTGTCAGAATCCCGGTGCTGGCATCCCGATGGTAAGTACTGGGGTTAGTGGGAGGGTTAGGGTTAGGATTAGGGGTTCGGGTTAGGCATTGGGGGGGTGGGGGTGTTAGGATTAGGCACTAAGGGGGAGGTTAGGTTTAGGCACCAGGGAGGGAGGGTTAGGTTTAGGTATCAGGGAGGGAGGGTTATATGGTAGGGAGAGAATTAAGATACTGACCTACCCTAACCCTGTAGGGATGCCAGCGTCGGGATTCTGACCACCGGGATTCTGACCGACGACATCCCGTACCAAAGCCCTATCAACACCAAAGGACTGAAAATAGTTTAAAGTAAATGCCTCATGGCCTGATTCTGCAAGGATCATAATCGCAATGCTGCACAGAACCAGCTTTGCAATTGCGACCCTTGCACATATGGTAATGCATCATGCCTCCTGTGCATTACTTATCCGAGCTGCATTGTCCAACGCAACTTCGGATAATCTGCGTACCATCGGCCGGCTGCAGTGACCCATGGGGTCCCGCAGCCGGCTGCCGCAGTTTTCAGGAAGAGGTCAGGTTTCTTCCTTTCCCCACAAAGGCAGTAACACGCCTCCATTTCGGGAAACGGAGGGCATCGCCGCCCCCTCCCCGCCCCTAAATGGCAACAGACTGTCAATCACTGACTGTCTGCTGCCAGTTTACGTGCGGCCTCGCAGACTCATTCTGCACATGCGTAAAACAGGTCTGGCGCCTGCGCAGATTCCCAAACATCGGGAATCTGCGTTCAGCAGTGCACTAGCCTGCATTACTGAATTAGGCCCTCAGTTCACAACCAGTTCAGCAACACACTTGCGACAATACCTTAATACGCCCATAAAACGCCCATAAGACAGATTGGGGCCTATGTACTAAGCCTTGGAGAGAGATAAAGTGGATAGAGATAAAGTATCAACCAATCAACTCCTGTCACTTTACAGAATGTGGACCTCATTCAGAGACGCTCGCTTTTTGCGCACTGAATGAGGGCGAACATTTTTTTTTTTTAAACCAGCCTCCTGGCCGCTCGCTAAGCTGTGGGTGACCACCCACAGCTTTTGCGAGTGGCCAGGTGATGGTCGTGATTATCGCAACCATCGGGCTTGCGACGAGACCCTTGTGGTAGAGTCTCGTCTGCCGCAAGCCCCAGTGAGCTTGCTGCTCAAATAGAGCAGGAAGCTCACTACTGACATCACGAGTTATGTCAGTAGGGCCGCCCACAAATGGCAGGCGTTCCTTCAGGAACGCCTCTGTTTGTCCAGCCACCCCCCTTCCCCGCCTACAAAATGGGGTGAGCTGTCGATCAACATCAACAGCCGCCCCGTTTGTAGCAAGGCACGGAGCAAGTGAATTTCTCACGCGCTGCGCAGTACCCTGCCATCGACCCGCTTGTAAAAAATACTCGGTGTGGTGGTCTCCACACTCCCGGTCATCTCCCTTCTTTGCACTGGGAAGAGGGCTGCTGGGAGTTGAGGAAGCTGCTTGGAGGGAAGGTGGCTGCTGTGAGATGTAGTTCTCCCTGTTGCTGCCTCCGGGGGAGCTCACACACACACAGGGGTCACACAGACACTCACATGGAATCGGTATGTAATGCCGGCGGCTGTTTAACTGCCGACAGCGGCAGCCCGACGGATCGAAATCCCGACTGCAGCAAGTAAATACCCTAACCCTCTCCTCTCCCTACCCTAACCCTCCCTTAGTGGTGCCTAACCTTAACTTCTCCCCCTAGTGCCTAACCCTAACCTTAACCTCCCCTCCCCGCACCCTAAACCTAACCCTCCCGGGGAGGTGCCTAACCCGAACTCCCCCTAGTGGTGCCTAACCCTAACCCCCCCTTTCCCTACCCTAACCCTCCCAGGGGGGGTGCCTAAACCTAAGTCCCCCCCGGGGGGTCCCTATAACTAACCCTCCCCCCAGCAGCTAAACACTAAGACACATGGCATACCTTTGTTCAGCGGCCAGGTGATGGTCGCGATTATCGCAACCATCGGGCTTGCGACGAGACCCTTGTGGTAGAGTCTCGTCTGCTGCAAGCCCCAGTGAGCTTGCTGCTCAAATAGAGCAGGAAGCTCACTACTGACATCACGAGTTATGTCAGTAGGGCCGCCCACAAATGGCATGCATTCCTTCAGGAACGCCTCTGTTTGTCCAGCCACCCCCCTTCCCCGCCTACAAAATGGGGCGAGCTGTCGATCAACATCAACAGCCGCCCCGTTTGTAGCAAGCCACGGAGCGAGTGAATTTCTCACTCGCTACGGGGCTTGCGCACACGTGCACAGTGCCCTGCCATCGACCCGCTTGCGAGCACATAGCGCTTACGAGCGGGTCTGAATGAGGGCCTGTGTTTGAAAAATGACAGTTAGAAGCTGGTTGGTTGGTACTTTATCTCCCTCCACTTTATCTCTCCAAGACTTAGAGTTAGTACATAGACCCCTGTTTCTATGTGCTTCTGAAAAATCACCTCCCTGTCACTGCCCAAGAATGCCCAATACATTTCCAGTACATTTCACACTTCTCCATCACAACTGCAATTCTGTGCGTACACAGAGTATAACGCATGTGCCATACAAGTTTTTAGGGTTGGTCACACATGAATAGCAGTAGAAAACACCTAACTTCATGAACGTTGGCATTGTGTGCAACTGAATCAGACCCTCAATGTTGTGGAGTATAAATTTTGCTATGGGCCACACATAGCAGTGTCTCTCCTCAATGATTCTGGTAAAGAGAGTGTTTTGAGAGGAGGGATGGTGCTGATAAGTCTGACAGGGGGCCGCAGAAAACTGCTTTCTAGTCACAGGCTGAAGTGTGCCTGTGACTAAGAAGCAATTTGCAGTAGTGATCATCAGTGCTGCGGCCCCGTCAGACTTAGCCCAGTCGCTCCTCTCATTCAGTACTCATTCAAAAGTGGGTGGAAGTTGGAGGCAGGCCCCGTAGGTGCTGGGGACCCCATAGCAACCACATCCCCTGTACCCACAGTAGCTCTCTTTCATCAGAAGTATTCTCTTCAGACGATGAGGTATCTACCAACACCAGGGCATTTTGATGAACTTTAGGACTCTGATGCACCGTTCTTTCCAAAATGTTGCTCTGTACTGGGTCACTGGAATTCTGTGATCTGTATCTGTATAACTTTCTTCCTCGGCATGGAGCATAATGATATCACTGACGATAATAATTTCTGCGGTTTTGGCAGTACCAGTGTGAGTCAAGATTGGCTTTTGCTTTGAACTGGAGCACCCAACAGGATCAGTCACATTTGTGGCTTCTCCATGTACCACATCAAATTTTACAATCTCTCCTTATTCCAGGCTTCGAAGATTCTTTCTAGGATTGTTCTTCCGAGTGACAGTGTACTACACAAATATATCTTTCTTGGTGCTACTTCGATTAATAAAGCCATAGCTATATCACACATTGGGCCTGATTCAGAGCCGCTCGTAAGCGGCCGCTCGTTCGCTCCGAGCGATGTTCGCACAACTGGGTCGCAATTGCAAAGCTGGTTCTGTGCAGCATTGCGATTATGATCCTTGCAGAATCAGGCCATGAGGCATTTACTTTAAACTATTTTCAGTCCTTTGGTGTTGATAGGGCTTTGGTACGGGATGTCGTCGGTCAGAATCCCGGTGGTCAGAATCCCGACGCTGGCATCCCTACAGGGTTAGGGTAGGTCAGTATCTTAATTCTCTCCCTACCATATAACCCTCCCTCCCTGATACCTAAACCTAACCCTCCCTCCCTGGTGCCTAAACCTAACCTCCCCCTTAGTGCCTAATCCTAACACCCCCACCCCCCCAATGCCTAACCCGAACCCCTAATCCTAACCCTAACCCTCCCACTAACCCCAGTACTTACCATCGGGATGCCAGCACCGGGATTCTGACAGGTGTTGGGTTTCCGGGGCCGGCATTCTAAGTGCCGGCATCCCGACTGTCGGGATTTTGACCAGATCCCGTTGATAGGGGTCAGCAGTGTGCGATGGAGGTCAGACCACACGGTGAATAGCTTAGCTGTGCTTGTTGGTTTATTAACTGGCAGGATGCACGGTAACACAGGGTTAATGCTAGCATGCACATCCAGTGGTAAGAGACAGATCCAGCCGGGAGCTTCAGGGTAAATGCAGGTGGTGTGCCTAAACAGAGTAGCACCTGTCTATGCACACAATAGTGGTATGCTGTACTCCTGGTAATCAGTGGTGGCACAGTGAGGTTGTAGTATCTCCCGTATGAGACACAGCCTTTCAAGGGCATGTCCTCTAATTATTGAGGACATACAGAGAAGAGACTCATAGGTCATGACAGTGATAGGGCACTGGCTGCCCAGCATGTAACGTAGGGAGACAACGCGGAGTGCACCTCTTCCAACATAAACACTCACATTGGAGGACATATTATGATGAAGATTCTGCATCAAGCCTGGGGCTAGTGCAAGTTTTGATGGTGCAATCGATTTGCACACACATTCAGATGCAGACTTATACACCAGGGGAAGGGCTGATGCTAGCTTTAGCATAAAGTGAGATGCTACTGTTGCAAAATATGCTAAAGGGTTACCTCTCACCTGTGAATAGATGCCCGAAAAGCGGGACTACCGACAAAATTGGGATGGTTGGGAGCAGTGGCGTAACTTCATCCCAGGTGTCCGGAGGCGAGATAAATGTTGGTGCCCCCCCCAAACTAAAATGTACCACCCCCCAGCACCTATGCCACCCCCAGCTGCCGCCGCCGCCCCTTATGCAGTTCCTTTTATATAATGCCCCCAGTAGTGGTCCCCCTATGCAGTGCCCGCCAGTAATGGTCCCCCTATGCAGTACCTCCAGTAGTGAGCCCCCGGTAGTTGCCCCCAGTAGTGAGCCACTTGTAGTTACACCCAGTAGTGAGCCCCCAGTAGTGAGACTCCTGTAGTTGCACCCAGTAGAGAGGCCCCTGTAGTTGCCCCCAGTAGTGAGGCCCCTGTAGTTGCCCCCAGTAGTGAGCCCCTGTAGTTGCCCCCAGTAGTGAGCCCCATGTAGTTGCCCCCAGTAGTGAGCCCCCAGTAGTTGCCCCCAGTAGTGAGCCCCCTGTAGTTGCCCCCAGTAGTGAGCCCCCTGTAGTTGCCTCCAGTAATGAGCCCCCTGTAGTTGCCCCCAGTAGTGAGGCCCCTGTAGTTGCCCCCAGTAGTGAGGCCCCTGTAGTTGCCCCAGTAGTGAGCACCCTGTAGTTGCCCAAAGTAGTGAGCCCCTGTAGTTGCCCCCAGTAGTGAGGCCCCTGTAGTTACCCCCAGTAGTGAGGCCCCTGTAGTTGCCCCAAGTAGTTGCCCCCAGTAGTGAGCCCTCTGTAGTTGCCCCCAGTAGTGAGGCCCCTGTAGTTGCCCCAGTAGTGAGCACCCTGTAGTTGCCCAAAGTAGTGAGCCCCTGTAGTTGCCCCCAGTAGTGAAGCCCCTGTAGTTGCCCCCAGTAGTAGGCCCCTGTAGTTACCCCCAGTAGTGAGGCCCCTGTAGTTGCCCCCAGTAGTGAGCATCCTGTAGTTGCCCCCAGTAGTGAGCCCCTGTAGTTGCCCCCAGTAGTGAGCATCCTGTAGTTGTCCCCAGTAGTGAGCCCCTGTAGTTACCCCCAGTAGTGAGGCCCCTGTAGTTGCCCCCAGTAGTGAGCATCCTGTAGTTGCCCCCAGTAGGGAGCATCCTGTAGTTGTTCCCAGCAGTGAGCCCCTGTAGTTGCCCCCAGTAGTGATGGCCCCACCACGCGCACACACACAAAAAAAACAAAAAAAAAACACTTACCTTTATCCCCGCTCCAGTGCTGCTGCCGTCCATCCCCGGCGTCCGTTCCTCGGCACTATGGGAGTGACGTCATTACGCACCCCTTGCATCCTCCGTAGTTACGCCAATAGAGGTGGAGCGCCGATCAGCAGCGCTCCTTCTCCACGCAGCTCCCGGGGACAATGGAGCCAGGTGCCCCCTTTAGGACTGACACCCGGCGGCAAATGACTCCATTGTCTCCGGGAGTTCCGCCACTGGTTGGGAGGTATGAATGAATGCAGCACCAATGTGCCTTTGACTTCTCTAATTATAAGTGACATGAGCAGATTACCAATAGTTGGTCAACTGCGTAACCATCGGCATTGCGTCCATCTCTGATTCAACCCCAAAGTGTAATTAAGAAAAATCCAGCATGTACTGTATGCTTTCATCTTGGCTCACAGGTGGTGATTCAGAGGTGAACGCAGGAAAACCATTGTCCATTGGTTTCCCTCTGTGCATGTGCCGTGATGGTTACTGCACAGAGACGGTTGCTAATGAGCCGCGCTTGCAGCTGCTGTTGCAATAGCGGTTGCAGGAATATACTAATTCCAGCCTTCCCTTTGTGCTCCACAGTGCGATGGAGGGTACGAGTGGTGAGACGCCCACTCTCAGGCTCCGTAGTCTGTACATATGTGATTTAGATTGTAAACACGCCAATATCAACGTAACACCGGTGGCTCCATCAACATTTGCGGTAGCCTAGGGTCTACTCTAGCTACTCTTCTCAAATGCAACATTTAATTTCTATGGGTGTTTCTGGGTGGTAACTGGGGGGTGGCTACAAGTTGTTGCTACATCCTTTCTGTTGACTATTTGAAATTAATAATAGTTTTTTTTTTCTTAAATAGTGAACCTATACTAATTCCCTCCACACCCTTCTTTGACCAGTTGCCTAAAATACAGTATGTATGAACGTTCCTCAATTCCCATATGTTGTGCTGGGAATATCTATGACTATGCCATCTTCTTCGCTCTTTACATTCAGGCAAAAACCACATCCTTTTAATTCCACCCATGTTCTACTCACCACTCTTAAAAGATATGTCCTTTCCCACTCCTGATGAAAGCATGGTGCCAGGCTACTTGAAAATAAGTTAAGCCCTCTTGGCATCCTCTCTGGCCAGCAACTATTATATTGATATATATTTTAGCAGTTAAGATTAATTTGGGCCTGATTCAGGTCTGGAAGCTAGTGAGTCTATGGGCCTGATTCTGCAAGGATTGTAATTGCAAAGCTGCACTCAGGCAGCATTGCAATTGTGACTCTTGCAGATATGGTAATGCAGTCCAACGCAGCATCGGATGGGGTCCCGCAGCCAGCCGCTGCAGTTTAAAAGAAGAGGCCAGGAAGATCCTGGCTTCTCCCCTCCCCCGCAACGGCGGCAATATGCTTCCGTTTCGGGAAACGGAGAGCATCATCGCCCTCTCCCCGCCCACAAACGGCAGCAGACTGTCAATCACTGACAGTCTGCTGCCAATCTGCGAGCAAGTTAACAGGGCCCATTATGCACACTCGCAGAATGGGTCCAGCGCCTGCACAGATTCAAAAAACATCGGGAATCTGTATTCAGCAGAGCACTGCTGAATCAGCCCTATGAACGGAATTGCGGTTATCAGAAAACTGCGCATATGCAGGACCCGTTTCCTACAGACACCTCCTGCTGCATTTGCATTTGAGATGGATGGAATATCACAGCTGCTTGTGTGCAGCTCTGCAATTCTGTCCATCTATGAATCAGACCCCAGGTTCCGTAGATCATTTGATGTTATCCTTATTCTGACTTCAGCTATTGCTATGACCATGATTTGGTTGCCGCAGCTCCAACAGGAATGATTAAGCATCATAATGTCTTTCTCCTGCCCTTGACCTTGGTGTGTACAATTGGGTCTGTTTGGCTATTATCAGTTTGAACTTGGAAGTTTCTTATTGTACTTTATCTGCACAGATAATATTATCGGTGTACATTTGTATTATTATTATTCATATGTAGCCAGATTTCACCCTCTATAGACTCTCTAAAATAGCTGCCAGTACTGTTAATGTGATTTTTGAGTACATAAGTCCCTTCTTCAGTAATCTTTTCCTGCTTGTCCCCTGATTATTAACCATTTGTAATCCTAAATCCCTGAATTTCCAGCCTTTTTAGATAACTTACAGCTATCCGTTACCACCCACAAAAGCCCTCTGAGAATCACTCTCTTTGCGTCCAAATTCGTTCTATGTCTCGGTAACCATCGAAACGCATGTGCAGTGCAACGTGGACATATGCGCAGACTGAAAACATTGACCGCTTGCGTCCAACGTTGACACTGATTCCACCTCTGGCTTTAGTGCTGGGAAGGTGAGTGGTGCACCCTCTGTGCTGTGCCCACTTTTACCCCTTTAATAAAATGGATTTTTATGTAAAGATCAAAATGTTGCTCTCAGTCAGGTGCCACAGTCCAGACATCTACAGTATGTAGCTCAGAATCCTGGACAAAACAGAGAATCTTTATGTACAGGGTATTGATTCAGGTGCACATAGGGTTTCAAAAATATGAGACTCTTTTACTAACATTGAATTTAGGTGTAGATCTTTGTATATTATATGACAGCGCTCTACTCCAATGTCTTTAATAGCATATAATATCATCTTGTTATCAATTGTAATAATGATTATTGTGTAGTTTATATATTCAGCATTTCATAACAACATAATTTATGTCCTTTCAGAGGTGTGGAGAAATCTCATTTGATAACCCTGAGCAGAATGCCAGATGTGTGCGCATGCTAGGTAAGTGGTCTTTATTATTCTATGGGGAATTTTTGGTATGGAGCCTCACCAATATATTTTTGGTTATTGTGGAATTATTAGTCAATGCATTGCTCAGTTCTTACTCGCAAAATAATCCTATTTCTGTTGGCTGGGAACACAAACTTAAAATATTTTTATATACTAAATACTCTTTCTATAAAAATGTATGTATAATAAAATTTGAATTATCCTGTGAAAATGATGTCAAAACTGTTTTTTTCATGCGTCTGAAGCTTGTTGAATATTGGGCTGCAAGATGTTTGTGGTTTGAATCCCAATTCCCATAAACCACGTGCAAATAGTTTCTTGGCGTCCGCTGTGCAGCAAGCATTGCAAGGACATCACAGCAACTACATTATTGGCATCAGGCAATGAAGCAAACATTGTAGGGAAATAAATGACTAATTATGACTTTAGCTGGATCTTACAAAATGTAATTTTCTGAAAGTTACTTTATTTTTCTTTTTATGGTTTATTCACAGAAATAGCTACAATATACAGTATGTATCAGACAAATCATTACTGGCTTTTGAGATGGCTAATGAGAAATATAAGGTTTTCTTGGTAACATGAAAACAGACTTTTAAGTGCTTTAGAGGCCTATTCGTCTTGGAGTTGCGGCGGTGGATACTTAACTACCGGAGCAATTCAGTATTGCTCCACTGCGGAGATGGCTGCTCCGAAAAGCAGCTGTCCCTGCGATCACTGAGACTGCTATAGAAGTGGCAGTGATACTTATAGATGAGTCCTCATACACCTAGTCTCAATATGCCATGCGGCCCAATATGTCTGGGGTGAGGTGTAGCATCTTTTTTGGGTGTTTCGCAGCTCAAATGTGCATCTTAGTCGGGACTTGGCGTGAAATAATCCATGGCCGCTGCATCATAGCATTTCAGATTCAGACTCAGTCGCACACAGATTTACAGGTGTTGCATATCAAATTAATCAGTGCAGTCTTCTGAAGCAGTTTTGTCGCATTGCGTTGCACCTGAGCCATACATTCGAGCAAAAAAGATGCATAAAAGTTGCACGACGCAATTTGAGTAGCACAGGCCCTGGTGAGCCAAGGAGGACTGTTTAGTGCGACTGCAGCAATAGTGTATTAGGACACATCTGTACCACACCCAATCCAGCCTTCTGCATAGCATGTCCTGAGAACACACGTGAGCATGGCCTTAGGGCACGAGGGGGGAGGCTGTGGAGGGATCCGATCAGATCCCTCTTCTCAAGCACAGACCTCTTTCCCATAGGAATAAGCGCTGAGTTCCGGGAACCAACGCCAACAAGTTCCCGCAGACAAACTCCAGTTTGCTGAATACTAGGTGGCCCCATCAGGCCACTAACAATGAATGTGTCCATTACTTAAAACATGCGAAAACTAGTGTTTAATATAACGGGTGCATACAGAATAATGAATAGGCCCCTTAGATATTTTTAAAGACATTTCAATAACCATTTAGAAATAAACTGACCACTTCAATTGGCATTTTTTTTATCTTGCGTGAACCAATGTATGTTACATTTTCAGTGTGTTGTATTGTTAAACATTATGGGGCAGATGATGAGTTGAATTATCATGACTTAACATACGCAAAATTTTTGTCCAGTAGGGAGGCTGCACCATATGTGTGCATGCAGATTTGCATGAATCAGACACTTACGTCTGGACAGGCAGAACAGAGGAGCTAAGGTGCAGAGTAATATAAGGGCGTTTTTGCATATTTGCTAATGGATGCAGACCGTCACAAAGACACATAAATGCCTGTGCACCCATAAGCATAGCTGGGGCTGGATGATGTGATCTCCAGCACTACCTAACTACTTGTGATTTGCAGATTTATCTCTGAAGCTGACTGGTGCATTTTTCATTGCTGTTATATAGGGTAGATTAAGTAGATTAAGTTGTTTAAGTACTCGTGTTATCTATATGCTACAATGCAGAGCTGTAACTAGACTTTTTGGAGCCCTGTGCCAGAAAAAGCATTGGCGCCCCCCTCATTTTTCAAAGGGACATAATGCACCCAAAAAAGGGCCATGGCCTCATGGGAAAGGGCCAGGGAAGAGATAGGAGAGGCCAGGAGATGCTGGGGATGAAATATGAGGAAGCTACAAGCAAGAATGATAATAAACAGAAATTTGACAGGCCCAAACAGCGCCCCCTGACCTGTGGTGCCCTGTGCAATGGCACTGGCCGCACTACCCTAAGCTTCGGCCCTGCTACAATGTGAGTGTGGTAAGATTTATATAGGGAAAACTAAACACCAATTAAAGTTACGGATATTTGAACATATACGAAATATCTTTCATAAAGTTAAAAACCATAGTGTACCACGATACTTTGTAGAATGGTGCAATTTGACCTGACTATATTCAACTTTAAAGCTATTGAGGAATTAAGGCTTGATGAGAGAAAGGGATACATTTTGAAACAGTTATTGAAACGTGAAACATTTTTCATATTCACATTAAATAGTTTAGCTCCGTTTGGTTTAAATGAAAACTACAATATCATTCTTTTTCTGCATGATTAGTTACTGTTGTCGGACGTATAATCCTGGTCGCAGCTCTTATTAGGTCCGGTCTGTCCTTACTGGCTGCAGATATTGATTTTGTGGTTTTAGCTATTTTTTTATTTGTAAGGAAACAAGGTCTATTGCTAGAAGATTCTAACTGGGAAATTGGCTCTATAAAGGCTGTATTTCATTATTAATTGGGTATTGGAGTCTGAGATTTTATCTAGTAGAGATAATAGGAGGGTTGATTAATATATATACACAGTTTAAAGACCTTGATTCTAAAAAAGCTTGCTGTAAAATAAATATGAAGTTGGATCAGGCTTGCCTACCCTCCCGATCTGGTCGGGAGCCTCCAGAATATCTGGTGCCACTCCCAACCCCCTGGAAAGGCAGGCAAGCCTCCCGGCTGCCGCCTGACTTGCACTGATCCTGGATGAATAAGTTTAATCATATGGTGGTAAATACTGTATGTTATTTTAACCTTTTTTAGCATAAATTCATACTTACAGATGTGTCGTCATACACTGCCAAATAGCCCATTTTTGCGCACCAAGTCCCATTCGATAAAGGGTCAAAAATGAACAAAGGCAGTATAAATCCTCGTAATTTATTGCTTCTCAATATGTACTAAAGGATTTTTACTTCTGTTTGGTTGCCCGTGCTAAATTATGGCTTGTGCTTAGGAGTCTATGACAGTGCTAAATGTTCCAGAAGTTACTAAAGTGATTATTCACTTACCGTCTGATGGTTTCTCCAGTGTTGGCTTTGCCTCATATTGCTACCGTTATCTTGCTCCTTCGTAGTGTGAGGCCAGGTCAGGCATCCACAGTGGCTGTGTGTGCGGCTGAGAGCTCACGTGGTAGTGGAAGAAAGATGACCTTGTAGAGCAATTTTGATTGGTGGATGGGTTGCGCACATGCGCACATGCCCATCAGGGAGTGCTTAGTGTCTTTGCACACACCAACGAGAGGGTGTCTTTTCGTTCACCCTCTGCAGCAGAAGCAATCTTAGTACAAATCGCGGAAGCCGACTCCTGCTTTGCACTGATAACAGGCGAAGAATGAGCGGCTTTAACATCACGATAAAGGAGTATTAGTACATCTACCCCTTTTGTATAAAATGACTAGCCTATATGGAAGCGGTATGAAATACCGCCGGCCGCATGGCCAGGAGTTCGAATCCTGGCAGCGGCAGGCAGACAAATGAAGAGATTCCGGCAGCGGCAGGCCGACAGCGCTGGAAATCCCGATCGTCCGTAGGTGAGTACTTACTAACCTAACCTAACCCCCCTAACCCTAACCCTCCTTAGGGGTGCCTATCCCTAACCTCCCCCCCTGTGCCTAACCCTAACCCCCCCTATGCACTTTTGACTTATAATTAGGCTTTAGCATGCCATGTTTTCAGGATTCCCTTTTCAGGAACCACCTGCTCCTGGGTGTGGTATAACTAATCAACATTCAGAATGTTGACACCAGAATGTCAACAGGTTCAGAATTTCGACATTCAGAATGTCAATACCAGAATGTCAACAGGTTCAGAATTTTGACAGTCAGAATGTCGACAAGGACATTAGGTCGACAACCAATATGTCTACATACATTTAGGTTGACATAGTTAAAATGCTCACACGTTCAAAATGTCAACATATTTTTTTACTTATTTTAGCCTTATCCTAAACTTAACCAAAACCTTAACCCTAAACCTAACCCTAACCCTTAAAATAAAAAAAACAGAATGAAAGACCTGATATTTGTAGGTGCAGGATCTTGGGTGCGAATGGACCTCTCCACTACGTTCCATAAATACTCATTTGGTGTCATTTCTGGGAAACTTGGTGGCCACACTATTCGTTGTAACTTTCCAGAATGCTCCAAAAAACAATTCTGAACAACTTGGGACTGATGACACAGTGAATTATACTGCTGAAACATCCCATTTGAAGGGCTGCAAATGGTTGTCAAGTAATGCAGTGTAGTGGTTACTGGTCAATTACATGTTCAGGAGGACCAACGGACTCAACCCATGCTACGTGAAAACTCCCCACACAATTATGGAACCAACACCACCAGCCTGCATGGTGCCTTATTGACAACTGAGGTCCATGGCCTCATGGGGTCTGCACCACACCTGAATCCTACCATCAGCCCGAAACAACTGTAACCATGACTCATCGGACCACGCCACATGTTTTGGGTCCTCCAGGGTCCAATTAGTGATGTCATAAGTCCATATGAGGCACTGCGTTTGGTGTTGTAGTGTTAACACTCTGGTGGGTCTTCTCCTTCCATATTTCATGGAAGCTAAAGAATCCTGCACTGACCTGCTGGATATGCGCCTGGTACCTCCTGCATTGAATGTGGATGTGATTTGAGCCAGTGTCGCTTGTCTGTTACCACAGATAATTCTGGCCAGATGCCACTGGTCACGATTATTAAGCACCCGTGTTTGGCCACTGCGCTGTTCAAGGTGGGTGGTAGTGCCTTCTATGAGGTATTCCCAATACACATGTGACTCAGCAGATCGAGGAAAGTTGATTGTCCGCACAACTTCGTAAATGGAGTGTCCTATCTGTCGGGCACCCACTATTTCCAAGACGTCACAGTATGGTGAAACCACCTACCATTACCTTTAAATACTGCTATCCCATGACTTTTGGCACTTCAGTGTATATATATATATATATATATATATATAAATATATATATATATATTTATATATGTATATATATGTAGAAATATTTCAATATACAGTAAACCATACTCCGCACCCCTCCTATCCCTGCATTTGCCCCTATTTAGGTACGTATCTAAGTTAATTTTAAGCGTATTTGTTTTTTGTTATTATTGTTTTTTATTTTATTTATTTTTTTATATCAATTACAACAATGTGTTCCAGGGGAATATTATATAATATTGGGAGTTACAACACTGTAACATTCTGCAACATTTGTTTTATTTAGAAGGTGATTCATAAAACTGAATGCTCAAACTCCTATTTCAATCAACATATAACACATATTAGATGCATTAAAAAATAGCTTATAATTTGCTAATAATGTAACACAGGTTTGCTGCTGTGTTTTATATTCTTGTCTGTGCAGAAGGAAGAGGTGGATTTAATGTGTGTATGGGTTTCTGACGTCAGTAAAGGAATGTGGGAATCTAGTGCTTCCCACATTGTTAGCGCAGAGCAGATACAAGCAGCAGGCTCAGACTCCTGCCTAATGAAGAGGCCTTTGTGCTTCATTGCTGCCCTTGCAGTGAACTGATGTCAGTGGGCTGTTGTTTAATTGTTATCCTCTCTGGCACTGAGAAAAACTGCAATACCTCCTACAACTAAGATAACATCATGATTTTATTATTGATTAATTGTAGTTATTGCAATGTCGCTGTTATAGTTTCTTATTGACTTTAATAATTAGTAGCAATACATTCGGGCAAAGCTCTATGTGGTTAATAATCAGATATGACTCTCCAAAAGGACCAGGGTCTACTAGAAAATGACATGTACAAGGTGTAAGTCAGTGACCTAATCATAGGGATTTTTCACATAGAACATATCCCCTGCAAACAGAACTGTAGTGCTGCATTGTGTGTAAAGTTATGTATTGTACACCGTCATAACCAGACCTTCATGAGATAAAGGGTTTTCTCTATGTGACAATAAAGAGAATAACAAAAACAAGAACTGTAAATGTAAATGCATATGTACAGAGAATAGACCTCGATATTCAAGGTGGTTACATTAAGGTTTAGCTCCCGATATATGAGCTTTGTGAGATTACTAAGAAGAAAGACATTTGTACTGGTAGTGCTGCTTCTGTGTCATATGTTTTGTTGTTTCAAGTTGTAGATACAAGTAAATTGCCCCAGGATGGGGACAGCGTCATCATGATGTGTTTTGTCATTTGTGAATACTCTTCAGGTGCTTCTAAATAAACATAACTGGTCACTCTCACTTTATAGCAGCTTTTGGATTTTGATTTAATCCACAATTGTAACCCTACAGTATACTAAGCATTTAATTCAAACACACGTTCAGAAGATTTGCTTTGAGAATCCTCTACAGGAAAATGGCAAATTGGTAAAACTGATCCAAAAGATATTTACATTTAATTTATTTATATTGCTGTAAATTACTTTGATGTTAATTCCTCCCTACAATCTGCCAATTTAATACACTGACATCTGGTGCATGAAAAGTTCTAATTTATGACGATTACGAAGTAACACAAATATACTAGAGTAGACGGTGGTAGTACAAAAGCAAATTTATGAAGTCTGGAAAGAATAATACAACAGGAAATGTGAAAATTAATGTGAAAGGTGGGTATTTGGTATTGTAGGATTTCAGTAACTAGCATTTTAATTAATCTGACACTAATGTACTCAAAACTTTATTTAGAAGGCAGGCAATCATATTCCTGCATACTGGATGTTATTCTCAATATCTGATCCTTGTGGGACACAGCATATTCCATTTGTACTAGATCCCACAATGTCTGATGGCAGCCCTATACCATACCTCCCAACATTTGGGAGGGGGAAGTTGGTACTTAGTGTGTGCGCTGAAGGTGCATGGCTGGGCATGCCCACATTGGTTGGCAAGCTGGGGTGCCAGTGATTCCTGAGCTGCTGGGCTGCCCTCAGCTTCTTCCTATATTGTTTAGATCAGAGCCATAGCTAGACTTTTTGAAGCGGGTGTGTGCCCACGTGTGTCTCTTTAGAATGAATGACTCACCAGAGAGCGTAGGAGAACATAATAAGACAGAAAGTGACCACATGCTGCAGGATCATTACAACAGTCCTTTCTCAGGGATATAGTCGGCATCCCTGCGTGCGGGATGTCGACGGTCCGAATACCAGCGCCGAAATTCCGCCACCAGTATCCTGACCACCGGCATCCCGAAAGTAAGTATCAGGGTGTTAGGGGGAGGCTAGGGTTAGGTAGCTGGGTTAGGGTTAGGCATTAAGGGGAGAGTAATGGTTAGGCACCAGGGAGGGAGGGTTAGGATTAGGGTGCGGGGAGGGGGAGGTTAGGTTTAGGCACTAAGGGGGAGGTTAGAGTTAGGCACCAGGGAGGGAGGGTTAGGATTAGGGTGCGAGAAGGGGGAGGTTAGGTTTAGGCACTAGGGGGGGAGGTTAGGGTTATGCACATTTCCTGTTGTATTATTCTTTCCAGACAGGGTAGGGGTTAGAGTAGAGGTTAGAAAAATGCTCACCGCTGTTCTCTATGGGTGTTGGAAAGCCGCTGTCAGTATTCTGACCAGCGGAATCCCTACAGCTGGGAGTTGATACCCAACCCTTTTCTCCATACATCCATATACAAAAAGGCATACGTAGAGTGTGCATAAAAACTGTCTTGAATGAGATATATAAGGGCAATGTTCCTGACTTCCAACATAAACTCCACCAAATAGAACCCAAAAATTAGCAAAGTCCCTGGTGACTCTGTATGAAAACCATATGGATGTATGCACAGCGCAACATTGCACATTTCTTGTTATGAAGGCAGCTGATGATGCCAGCATTGTGAGGTGTGATGGGTATAAACAGGCAGCTGGATGTTTCTTGGTTTATATCTGATGCTACTGGACAAGTGCCAACACAGATAGGGATCACCCTCTTTTCTGAGTTGAGGATCTGGAGATAACAAAGTAGATGAAAAGTAACCATGTTATATATCATCAAATGACTGTCGCTCTGCACATACGTCCATTTAATTGGACAGAGATTAAAAACCATGCCCGATGCATAACACTACAAGTCGGACAGCAGGCAGTGCTATTGCAGGAACCTAAGGAGGATCCTTATGACGTCCTACGCTGAAACAGGACAAGAGAAGAATATTTACATTTAACAAAGTGTTCAATGAAGCAGCTACCCAGGAGCATGTGTATCATTCTACATTGAAGAAGGTGGGTTGTGACCGGATGACCTCACTTCGCCAGGCGATCACAGAATATTTTTGATACCACTGGATCTTGGAATATTACAACCTGTTACTGATTCTGCCCACTTTGCAGTGGGCGTGTAACTTGCTGCCACCACCAAACTTCTACGATAGGCAATTAGAGCCGCTTACCTCCACCCAGGCTCCTACACTGGCACCTGGAACCCCTTCTCCCTGGCTCCTATGTCAGAACCTGGAACAGCTTACTTCTGGGTATGTGTGGGCACGCTGCTGTGACACTTCCTGGATAGTGTTAATTGACTTCCACTGGTCCCTCACTAAGGACCAGTCTCTGAAGCGTAGCTGGCAGAGGGCTTTACCTTGGAAACATTGGGCACAATTCAGAACAGCTGGAGAACGGAATAGCATTTTGTGCTATTACCTGTATTCTAGTGGTCACAGGATACATATGCAGTCAGCTTAAAGGCAAGATGTTTATTGCTCAGTGTCTTGAGAAAAAAAACACTTCCGCTTTCAGATGGTGCTTGAGGGATAATAAAGCAAACAGAAGTTCTTCTTGATGATCAAAAAGCTACACATTTTCATAGCATGCAGGCCCGTCTTTTATCTGGTTCAAATACACAATAGCACAGGGGGTAAAACTGTCCTGGGTCCTTAACTAATCAAGCTAAGTGCATGTGGTGGTCATGTCCGGTATATGCACACATTTTAACATTGTCCATTATGGACAATGGGGAGTGGTCACTCTTCTGTGCCTGAGACCACCTAAAGAGATAATCAACTACCAGGTACTGGCACATCTGGAGGGGGTGGTTGGTTCCCTCCAAAACTTACTTCCAGGATTCTGGCAGGGGAAACTGCTAACTCCTCTATCTGAAATCTGAGCTCCATGCACAGGCAGGCAAGATCCGCAGGCAGAGAGGTCCTAGCTGCAAAGGGGAAGCTCTTTGGAGCTCCCAGATAACAATTAGCCTGCTGTGTTGGCCAGTTCTCACTGCTCCTACTCATGCCACTTCCAGACATAAGGCTGCAGAGGAACACACTCCGATTCACTGGGAGGGGGACAGGGGAACTCAGCTGTCGACAGAGTGCTCCGGATCCCCTGGACCTCCATGGAAAAAAAGTGCACTTTAAATAGACATTTAAACCTTCTTACATTAAATATTTGTATCTGTAAACTGCTGGTCCTTTGCTAACACAGTCCTGCAATCCTGACTGCAGAGCTGCACATTAGCTTAAATGCACCACTTTCTATTTTAAAACATACACACACATTCCTTCACCTTTTAAATATGCTGGTCTCAGTTCCTAGCGATGGAACTTGCTATACCTAAGCCTTACACTGCAGCCTGGGATTTAGCACTCCCACCTGCAATGATGCGTCTTGCCACCGGCTAAAACTGGCTAATACATTTACCGCAGCTGGAGTTAATACACCTAGCGCCACAGCTGCCTGACTTAGATCAATGCTGCGTTGCATGCTTGACCAAAACATTATTAAATATACATTTACAGTATATGTAGGTAGTAAGATAGTTCATATGAATTTGGTGCTGCAGCACAAGGTACTGGTATTAACCCTCTCAGTGGCACAGCTGTCTGTTGACCATGTGGTTCGGATCTCCGGTAACATGGGTGTTATAATTTCCAGGTAAAATGCCCAACAGGCACATGGAAGACATTTACTATGATGAGTAAGGATGGTGAGCCCGGAGTAATATTTCACACCTAAAAAACCTGTTGAAGGCCATTGAGACTGGAAGGAGAAATAACTTCTCTGTGTCATTAATCTATGCTGAGATCTACAATGAAGCTGTCAGGGATCTGCTAAGAACTTCTTCTGGGTCTTTGTCCCGCAGAGAGGTCCCTATGACAATATTTACCAAAATAGGCCCGTATTCAATAAGTTTCGCACCCGCGATACTTTTTTGCCTGCCTGACTTTTCGCCTACAGTATATCGCGTGTCTTGGGTGCAGGAAACTTTTCGCGCGCGTCCCCGCGATTCCCCGTATTCAAGTTGAAAGTACGCGAAAACAGCACCCGCTGAAACTTGAACAGGCGGAAAGTCCTCTCCAAAATGGGTTAATCAGCCTGACACCCCCCCCAAAAGATGCACTGGTATGGGGGATCACTATGGATACCCCCGAATTGGCCTGCTGAAGGTCTTTGGTGTATTTAAATGGTCTCAATAGGTGCTGTTTTGCGTGTTTGCTTAAGGGGTGAAGAACAGCATTTAGATTTGTTTTTTTGTGAAAACAACTTGTCCCAGCAAATTTTGGGTACCTGAAAATGGGGGGTAGCATATTTTAAAGTTGCTAAAGTTAAATTAAAAAAATTGTGACAAATCCACCTGCCGCAAGCACCAGCAAAGTAAAAAAACACCTGTGGCATACTTGGGGGTCCCCCTGAGTCTATTTAGCTAGTTTTTAAGTTTGTCCCCCAACTTTGAACGTTTTTGCCTCCAAAATGAAAGTACTTTTTTGGGGTGTTCTAAAGTGTTTTTTTTATTTTTTTTTTGACACAGTTTACCTTTGGGGGACTGTCTTAAACCTGCACGGGGGTTCCCGCAATGTTGCACCCCAAAACCCCAATTCTGCACTTTTTTCCGCCTGCAAATCATAGGCGAAACTTTTTTGCTGGGTCCATTGCATTGACTGCCTGTCTAGGCGAAAAGTAATTGAAATTGAATACAGCGAAAAGTTTTCGCCTGGTGAAATGACGTCATCCACGTTACTTTGTAGCCGAAACTGACTTTTCGCTTCAAATTTAATACAGGCCATAGAAGGGATTGCTGAATTCTTTTCTAGCAGTCTTGAAGAGGCCATGGCTTCGCTGAAGAAGGGAAGTAAGTGGCACTATGAAGCAGCCACGGGCGCCAATAAGAATTCTTTCCACTCCCATACAGTGTTACAGGTCACCACAAAGCAGACGGGCAATGATGGAGTATGCACAGGCAGGCTGTACATGGTAGACCTGGGGGGACCAGAATGAGCAAGCCAGACTAAGAACAGTGGCCAGACGATGAAAGAAGGTGGCTACATCAACTGCTCCCTTCTCGACCTTAGAAATTGCATCATGGCGCTATGTGAGAGACCCGGCAGCCATATCAATTTTTGGGACAGCAAGTTGAAATGGCTGTTAAAGGGTGCTCTGAGTGGCAACAGCAGGACAGTCATGATTGCACACATCAGCCCTGCGAAAGGAGCAGTGAAGTGCTTCGGGAAGACAGCTGATTTTCAGATCAGCTGTCTCCACACCTGGGCAATGAATTGCTCCGGCACCCAAGTCAAGATGGGTTGTTAATTATCGGGGTCCGATAATTAACATAATGAATAGACCCCCCTATATATGTGAATGCTTATGCTCAGTGTGTCTGCGACAGGACAGCTAGTATCTATGATGTCACCTTTTTATATTTACCAATATTGCATTCCTGTGTTTTTGTTTTATTTTGTACAGTTGTAAAATTGAAAGAAAAGATACAGTTTATTTAAGAATTGTAAAAAATATTGAAAACCCTTTATACATTACAAAATGCTTAATTTTCCAGAGATGGGGATAGCAGAAGTATCATGGTGATACAAGTGCTGCTGAGATGTTTGTTAAATTAGATTTAGAATTGGGAAGCTCCCGTGGTGCCATTGCCAGGGATATCACTAGAGATAACAAAGTTACTGTGGCCGGTAAGCCCTTTCCTAAATGGAGAAAATGAGTCGTCCCAAGTAAAAACTTCTGTTTCACAATAGAACTTTTCACCTTTTCACGAAAATGTTTTTTTGACACAAATCTCCTTTATGAGATGTATCCTGTAAATAGGTAGGATGTGGAACCTTTCACCCAGAAATGTTGGCAGCATAACCCTAATCCTAACCTTACCCTAACTGCAGCCTAATCCAGTGCTTAAAGTGGTCCTGGAGAAGTGGTGGGACTCACCACACCCCCCCCCCCCCCCCCTTGGAGGGCGTAGTCTCAAAAGAAAGGGGCGTGGTCACACAGTAGTATCCCTAATTCAAATGGCACCACACAGTAGCAGAAACTTATTCACATTACACCGCACATAGGGCCTGATTCAGAGCCGTTCGCTATTTGTGGTCGTTCGTTCAAAAACAAGGGGTGGCTATTCAAATGATCCGTTCGCACATTGCAGTCTGTTCCCACCTCTAAGTCTGAACGAGCGAGCAAAACATACGCTCGTTTATTTGATAAAAACGCCCCCTGGCCGCACGCACCATACGTCATGTCCGCTATTTATTAGATTAATCGAGTACATCGTACAGCGTATGAACTGCTCGCTATTCTTGTGGTTGGTGTTTTCAACCGCTATTTTGCGAGCAGTTCTGAGTTAAAAAAAACCAAGTGACGTGGTCAATGACGCTGCTGTATTAATTATGCACTCCCTTAAAACGCCCGTTTTGACCTTTAAGCACGCCTGCGTTCGGATCTCCACTCCCCGTTTTCAAGCACCTTCCCCTGTTACCACCCACATACGCCTCATTCTGTCACTCAAAATAGCAGGCCCTCGCTATATTGCGTACCAACGATTTTCGGCCGCACTGACTGGTTCGCGCATGCGTACTAAAAACCGTACGCATGCGCAGATGTGCGAACATCGCTCGGAACAAGCGTACTGCCGCTAGCGAGTGGCTCTGAATGAGGGCCATAGTGCCCCTGATTCACATTACACCACATAGTAGTGTCCCTTATTCATGTTATGATACAAAGCAGTGCCCCTTATACACAATGCCTACAGTAGTAGTGCCGCTAATACACATACTGCCCACAGTAGTAGTGCCCCTTATACAATGCCCACAGCAGTAGTGCCCCTTACACATAATGCCCACAGCAGTAGTGTTCCTTATGCAATGGCCACTGTAGTGGTTCCCCTTATGCAGTGCCCCCAGTAGTGGTGCCCCTTATGCAGTACCCCCAGTTGTGGTGCCCCTTATGCAGTGCCCACAGTGGTAGTGCCCCTTATGCAGTGCTCACAGTGGTAGTGCCCCTTATGCAGAGCTCACAGGGGGTGCCCCTTAAGCAGTGCCCCCAGGAGTGGCACCCCCCATTGCAATGGCCCCAGTAGTAATACCCTTGTAGTAATGCCCTCTGTAGAAGTGCTCCGGCAGTAGTGCCCACTGCCCCCTGTAGTAATGCCCCCAATAGAAATGTCCCCTGCAGTAATGTCCACTGTAGTAATGCCTACAGTGGTAATGCCCCCCGTAGTAGTGCCCCCAATAGTAATGCCCCCTTTAGAATTAATGCCCACTGTAGTAATTCCCCCTGCAGTAATGCCCTCAATAGTAATGTCCCCTGCAGTAATGCCCCTAATAGTAATGCCCCCTGTAGAAATAATGCCCCCTGTAGTAATGCCTCCAATAGAAATGTCCCCTACAGTAATGCCCCTTGTAGTAGTGCACCTAATAGTAATGCCCCCTTTAGAAGTAATGCCCCCTTTAAAAGTAATGCCCCCTGTAGTAATGCCCCCTGTAAAAGTAATTCCCCCTGCAGTAATGCCCCTTGTAGTAATGCCCCCAGCAGTAATGCCCCCTGTAATAGTGCCCCTTGCAGTAATTCCGCCCTGCAATAGTGCCCCCTGCAGTAATGCCCCCTGTAATAGTGCCCCCCAAGTAATGCCCCCCAAGTAATAGTGCCCCCTGCAGTAATGCCCCTGTAATAGTGCCCCCTGCAGTAATGCCCCCTTTAATAGTGGCCCCTGCAGTAATGCACCCTGTAATAGTGCCCCCTACAGTAATGTAGTAGTAACTAGATGTAGCTATCTCTATTTACAGATACAGCCAAATTACATGCGACTCTGAGTCAGCACCATATTATTTTGTTCTGATTACGTATATCGCATACTTGCAAACATTTTAAAGAACAATTCCAGAGCACTTCGCTGCTGTGTAGCCATGCAGATTAGCCGTAATATTGAACCCATCTTGCTGAATGCCCAAAGCAACCAATCAGCTTCTACAGTAAAGGTGCGTACACACTACACGATATGCTCCCTGAGCGATATCGTGTAGTGTGTCCCCGGCAGGCTGTGCTCAATGTCGTTCATGACATTGAGCACAGCCGCTGAACGATATCGTTCAGCGCCGGGCTCTCTCCCCCATTCCCCAACATGCAGCAACCTGACGAGGTCGTCAGATTGTGCTGCATGTTCAGGCGATGGACAATGTCGGAAACGACCAGCGGGAGTGTGCATCGCTGGTCGTTTCCGACATAAAAGTGCACGATTTGTGCACGATTACTGAGCGATTGCACGATTACGATGTCATAATTGTGCAGTCGCTCAGTAATATCGCCCCGTGGGTACCCACCATAACTTTCATTTTAAAGACTGTGTTAGATAAATGATAGAAGCTGATTGGTTGCTTTGAGCAACTTTTTCACTTTATCTCTCTCTAAGGCTTGATACATCTCTCTAAAATGACGGGAGTAGCAACTTTGTCTCCTCTGTGAAGTAATCTATCATGCCTTTCTGCCAATATTACCATCTGCCACAGCATGGGCCATTTTCACACTATAGGACCAATTCTGTCCTAGAACATAATGCGGGCCCTTAGGTCATACATACTGTAGGTGATGTGCAACTGCATCAAGTGTTATCATTTCGGGTGATTGCCACCCCAAAAGCATTCAAAAGAGGTCTGGCCCAGGGGTTCATGCCCCTCTGCCCCAGTGCAGCTGTGATATCACTTTGACATGTATGATGTAAGTCCAAAAAACATACATATGTATATATCCTCCAACTTTGAAGCACTGGAAATTGGGACAGGGGACATGGAAACATTGTGATGGTGGAGTGGCCAAATCGAGATAGGGTTGTGCCAACTCCAGGGCATGTGCCAGGCACTTTTGAAGCATTGGTTTTCCCTTATACCCCCAGTTGCTATTTGCTGTAGGAATAAGGTAATGCATAGATTATCATTCTCTGGTAATATGAGCTGGCGTGTCAGTCTTGGTGAAAGTGTTTGTGTGTCAGTCTATAACAGTTTGGTTCTATGAAATTTTTCTTTAACTAAATCATATGTATTAGAGCAGTGGTGTCAAACTCGGGCCCTTCAGCTTTTGTGGGACTACATATCCCAGTATGCCCTGCCAGTTTTAGCATGCCTCAATAGCAAAACTGTGGCACTGCATGCTGGCATGTGCAGTTCCACTGCAGCTGGAGGGCCCGAGTTTAACACCACTGTATTAGAGGAATAATGTATCCCAACTTTAAGTTAATATTTTTAGTAATGGGTACGTCCAAGTTTTTGAATCTGTATGACTGGTCATGGAACTTATTAATGACTTCTAATATCTTCATAATTTACAGTAAGTGATAGACCATTACCATATTTCCCAACATTTAAAATTCCTAATGGGAACATGGCCACAAACCTCTGAAAAGGGGTGCTTAGCATGTCTCAATATGGGCATGTGTACAGCCCCAGACCTCTTGCCTTAAAATCGCCTTTGATATATAGTATGCGGTACAACATCCTCACTTTTAAAATATCTTATTAAAGTAAACTCTACCCTACAGTACAATGGTTGTATGATATACATTCAGGTGCATAAATATTGGGACATTGACAGAATTTTCATATTTTGGCCTCTATTCACCACCACAATGGCTTTGAAATGAAACAAACAAGATGTGCTTTAACTGCAGACTTTCAGATTTAATTTGAGGATAAATTCATCCAAATCAGGTGAACGGTGTAGGAATTACAACGGTTTCTATATGTGCCTCCCACTTTTTAAGGGGCCACTTTTTAAGCATTCTATACAGTGCTAGTAATACAACACTGTATAGAATGCTTATAGATATTGAAAGATGATAAGGCACACAGTCACCTGATCAGTATTAGAAGCGTCTCTGCTAATTAGGGATATGCTGTCTGCATAAAATGCATTTTAGAATGAATGTTACCATTTATTTCTATTCAGCAGGAAACCAAAATGTTAAAGTAATAAGATTTAGACAGTAATTGGCAAGAAAGAATGCAGTGGCAGCAAGTTTGTGGGTCTAAATGACCCAGATCCAGACCACACGTTATTATGGATGGAATATAATGGTTATTGGATGCGGCTAGAAAAGTGTGGGGTTAGGTAAGGATAATAGTGTAGGAGGGGAAGTGCATAAAGCAGAAATGACATAAGAGAAATAATGATTTTAAGGACATTTTCCTTAAATAACGTTATTTTAGTATTCATGATGACACTTAGCACAGGAGATATCACTGATATCTCCTTGCTAAGTTCCCCTGCGTTCATTTCCACACTCCCCATACATTAGAATACATTGGAAATTATAGTATTCATCAAATTCCTAAAATTATGTATTTTCGGAATTTGCTGGAGCTTCTATCCGCCACTGTGAGGTGGCGAATAGCAGATGACACTTACCTGCGGTCAGCTGGACAGGTCCCCAGCAGCTCCCTCCGGCGCTGTGGTCCCTCCTCTGGCTCCGGTGGTTGCTCTCACACTGTGGGCCTGATTCAGAGCTGAACGCTCTGACCTGAGCGCTCGCTCTGAATCAGGGCCCTCCTACCTTTTTTTGGAGCGTCCACAGCATATGCGAGCGTCCATGATGATGGTTGCGATGGTCTTCACCATCGCGACCATCGGGCTTGCGACGGAGACCCTGCGGTAGGATCTCGCTGCCGCAAGCCCTGGAGTGATTTTGGCTCTATCAGAGCCAAAATCACTCCCACTGACATCACTAGTGATGTCAGTGGGGCTGGCTTGAGACGATAGGCGTTCCCATGGGAACGCCTCCGTCTGGCAGGCACGCCCCCGGCACGCCCACCAAAGGGGGCGTGCTGTCAATCAACATCGACAGCACTCCCCCTTTGGTGCGAGACCCGGAGCGATGGAGAGCCCATCCCTCTGTCGTGAGCATGCGCAGTGGGGGAACATCGACGACTTGCGAGCGTACTGCCACTCACAAGTGGGTCTGAATGACCCCCTGTGTTCTCCCAGTAGAACACAATAAAGTTTAGAAAAAAAAAATAAACGTTTTTTTTTTTTTTTTCTAAACAGTACTGTGATGTGCTAGGAGACCACGTGTCAGACCAGCAGGACCGAGCCAGAGGCTGCTGCACGGCAGGTAAGTGCGGGACGGGGGGGAGGTGAGCGGAGGGGGGAGGGGGAGCACACAAACTTACCGCCGCTGTAGGCAATGCTGTGCATGCGCTGGGTTTACGAATGTAACAGCGCATGTGCAGCACTGTTTCCAGCTGCGGTAAGTTAGAGCAGGCAGGGATAACTATCTATTTCCCGAAAAGCTGACATCGCAAAATGACAGCTTTTCGGAATAGATACTGATGGAGAGGAGGAATGATGAATTCCTGCGGTAATTAGGTAGAACTCCATGCGAGTTCTAAACTTAATTACCTCCATCAAATTTTAAGGTATTATGAATAGGCCCCTCAGTCACATTTCTTAGTAGAATACATAATAAACAGGGTTCCAATCACCAGTAAATTTATTGACAGTCTGTCAAAAACAAAATCTATTTTTCCATTAGGAAAAATTGACCATTACTGTACTATAGAGACAGAAAGTACCAATCCTGTAATATTCTGTAGATGGAGAGATTTTACTATAACAGAGGTAGTTAATGTCTGCATAAACGTGAAGGAAAATCTTCTACTAATGTCTGGGGCCTGTAGAACTTGAACTGAACAATGGGCCTGATTCAGTAAGGATCGCAACTGCGATTACACACGCATTTGGCCAATTGTTGCGTTCTGCGCATGGGTCTGCGTAGATGGGTCTACTACGCAGACACATCGCAGAGTGATTGACAGGAAGTACCGTTTGGGGTGGTGACGAAGGGTGGTCTGGGAAACACAGACATGCCAGTGCATTTGAACGGCATTGTAGGGGCGTGCATAAATTAGCCACTGCGATGCCATATGCAGCTTGGGCTTGCACTCTGTGTGATGAAGTTAGCAATTCCTAAGTAAGGTCAGAGATTGTGCAAGTGTGCGTGAGGCTGCGATTGTACTCTATGTTACCGATGGTTTTGCAGTCTTGCTAAGTATTACGGATGTGTGTAAGGTAAGGTGGGCGTCCTTATGTTGTGCTGCGACAGCATAGCGATCGCAGAGGATTAGCATATCTTCGCAGTGAGACTGCGTGCGTAATCTCTAATGCAATCACAGTTGTGATCCATACTGAATCAGGCCCAGTATACAGACCAAAGATCTGAAAATGCAGCTTCAGCGGCATCCTGGTCATAGGCTTCACCGGAAACTTTCTGATTGGCCGACTAGTCATGGGACAACTGACAACTCTGTTTCCTGGTTTATATTCTTTTAATATTATTATTATTATTATTAATAATATTCATATTCTTCTCTAATGAACAGACCCATGGTATGGTTATAATCGTGGCAGTTTTGGGACAGGATGTATTAAACGCTGTAAAAACCCAGAAATGCCGTTTGGGGGGTTTACTGCATCTCTCAGATGTGCTTCGTCCCCCCTGAGAAGGATCGAAGGATCCAATCGGATCTCTCCCATCACCCCCCCCCCCCCCGCTGCCCAAGGCCTTCTGCGCTTGCGCATGGGCAGAAGGATGCCAGAGGGACTTCTGGGTGTACCCTGACGCCATCAGTTACTATCCACATGGACATAGAGTGGGAATAATAACCTGTAGCGAGCAAAGCAAGCCACCGTACCTGAAGTGTGTCGAGCGAACAAGGGTGCAAATTTCGACTATTGGTGGCCAGATACTAGTTGAGATAAAATAATGGTGCTGTAAGGGCATGGAAACGCACTTCCACCCTCACTCCATGTCATGTCTGGTACTTTCACTGAAGGGGATCTATAAACATCAGGTTTTTTTGGCGATGCTCCTAGTTAAATTATTATTATTTATAAGTGTGTGTTTATTTTATATACAGTATTTATTGTAATCTTAGGGGTAAAGTGAGAGTTTTTAGAAGTGGAGATGTTGCCCATAGCAACCAATCAGATTCTGCTTAACATTTAACCTGCTCCCAGTACCCGGTGCAGGCCATGCTCCCTCTATATGATGTCACATGGAGGGCGCGTGGACTGGAACGTGCTTCGGGAGCGGGTGATACAGCAATGCCCAGAGCATTCTCAGGATGTAACCGTCTCGAGCCTCCTAAGGAAGCTCCAGGCAGCACTACTGCAGAGATTCTGGCAGCAGGGTGCCGTTACAGGCACCCTGCTATCCAGATGCAGGAGATGTGGGTAAGCGGTGGTGCCGCCCGCAGCGCTGCACTCTGTGCGGCCGCACCACTCGCACACCAATAGTTACAGCCCTGCATTTAACTATCACCTTCTAGAAGATATTAGCTAGAAACTGATTGGTTGCTATGGGAAACATCTCCACTTCCAAAAACTCTGACTTTAGTAAATGTAACCCTTAATGTGAAATTGCTAATTTTATGCTTCATATCTTCATGCAGAGTTCCAAACTCTGCTTTCACAGTCCAGGTTTTAAGAATATTCTGCTTGAGCACAGGTGACTAAAATAGTACCTCCATAAGTTTGATTTAACCATCTGGGCTCAAGCATGGATATCCTTAAACCCTGGACTGTAAGGTACTGGGGATCTGAATGGAGCCCTTCCCTGCAATGTGCTCAGAGTGAGGAGACCGCATCAGCGGTCTCTTCACTCCCCCTCGGGAGTCTTGTGGATGAGCAGTCTATGGACATTGTTGGGTAGGGCTCCTCTAGAATACTTTCCCAGTAATTTTTGCGAAAAGTAGCCCATAGGCATAAGCTGCGGAGGCCAAATTACGGAAGCTTTGCATTCCGGATCTTGCTAAATTTGACACCATCACATTCCCCATAGACACCTATGGGGGTTTGCGGCAGATATCATAAATACATCTGGGGAATACTTAATATTTGCGGGTATCTCCCAAAAACATGTGTTTTAATGATATATAGGCCCCTTAATAATTGAAAATTGTGCTTACCTGGCATCCTTAGTTTAATTTATGTGGTGTTGAACATGGTTGATCCTCTGTTCAGTCTTGCCTCTTTTGATCGCCAGCCAGCAGCCATTGGGTGAGGCTGCAGAGGCATGCATAAAGTGGGAAGAGACACAAATATGGAAAAGCACATACAGTATGGGAAAAAGGGACAGGGGCATAGATAGGCAGGGGGCAGTGGAAAAGGTATGGGGGCAAGGCACAGATGGGGAGGGTGGGAAGAATCGCAGATATGGGGAGAGGCAGAAGCACAAATATGAAGATGGAGCAGAGGCACAGATAGAGTGGTCAGAGGTACAGGAGAGAGCAAAGACACTATATGGGGAAGGGGCACAGGAAAGATGGCAAAGATAGAGCAAAATATATGAAGGGGCAGATGCACAGATATGGGGAGGGGGCAGAGACAGGAATGGCAAAGAGGACAGAATTGGGGTCCAATTCTCCCAACTTCCCACATGATGGGACAGGTGTCGATGATGACCCTGGACCCAGAGGGAGGTCGTGGCCAGCGTTCGTGGGGGGAGCCTGCGGTCAGGGGGCAGTGCCTCAGATGAACACCTGCAGGCTGCTGTAGCAGGGAAAAAAATCCTGTCTACAGCAGCATAGCGATTAATGCCTTGGGCCTATTTTGATGGACGGCCTGGAGCTGTAGCTCCACTCGTCCCATTGGTAATCCAGGCCTGGAGTCTGGACTGGAATATAAAAGGGTGATTCTAGGCTGGCATCAGAGCCGGTTGATTACGCAAGGTACAAACAAAAGGCGGGTAGCTGCTTTTTGTAATAATTGCCGTGCGCATGTGTGCCGCATCTATACACAGGAGAGGGGGTCTGGGGGCATGCATCCAGTGTGACAAAAATGGGGTTTGGCTCATGGGTATGGCTTTTTCAATGAGACCACGGCCCTTTAATTTATTCTGGCACGTGCAACAATATGCCTGTGGGTGCCAAAAAATATATTCGCTTACCAAAAAATTTGGGCTAGGGCCGGCCCTGGCTGGCATACAGTATAAGATTTTGATTACACCTAAGTTTTGATGATCACTCTGCCTATGGGCACTTCAACTCTACATTGACTCTTGAAACACTCCATTTTCCATTCCTATCAGTGGCGATGAGGATTTGGGATTTGTTGTTCAAGTATTCTATGTACTTTTTTGCTTGTCCTCTGGTGGGCGGTGACGGGACTTTTCTTTATTTACCTCATCGCAGTAGCTGAGGTCTGGCCTGATTAGTACCCTGGAATCCATTGTTTTTGCCTCACTGTTGATGCCTTTAATGCCTGTTGTTTTTATTTCCCTCACCGTTATGTACTCATATATACTGATTTCCTGATTACTCATACTTTTTTGTTATGTCTGTATTTTGCTATGCCTTAATGTGTGGAAGGAACTTAATTTACCTTTTGGGCCATGCTTATGGTCATGTAGTTTATTGCCCCTGTCATTAATGTAGTTTTACTATCCTTTATTTTGGTTAGGGGGAGGGGGGTTAGGAAGCTTAGTGTAGTTTGGGGGGGAGCATTATGGGATCCAAGTATACCTTGGTGAGGGTTATGGAGGAGGTTTGCTTTGGGTGTATTTGTTTAGTTTTGATATTTTGACAGATGTGATAAGCTTTTTATTTTTAGAATTTCTTCTGTCTTGGTATGTGGTTATTATAGTATGCGGCGTTCAAATCCCAGCTGCGGCAGCCCGACAGAGGAGGAAATCCCGATCGTCCTAAAGGTAAGTATAAACTAAACTAATTTTTCCCTCTAACCCTAACCCTCCTTTAGGGTGCCTAACCCTAATCTCCCTCCCCTGTGCCTAACTCGAATCCCCCCTCTAAGTGCCTAAACCTAACCCCCCCTTCCTCGCCGCCTAAACCTAAGTCCCCCGGGGGGTGCCTAACCCTAACCTCCCCCCGGGGGGTGCCTAACCCTAACCCCCCTTCCCCTAGCCTGACCCTAACCTCCCAGGGGGGTGCCTAACCCTAAGTCCCCCCGGGAGCCCTAAACCTAACCCTCCCCCAGCGGCTGTCCGCGCCCGGCATCCCTTCGATCGGAATGCTGGCCACTGGTCTCCCGGCGTCGGTAAAATGACAGGCGTCTAGATTTAGACGCCTGTCATTTAACCCTTGCCGGGATTGAGTAGTCTGGAAGCCGGCGGTCGGCATTGCGTCCACCGGCTTCCTGAACGTATACCGTGTAAACTGTCCCATATTTTATTATTTGCCTCGTATACTCCTGTTTGGCCTCTACTTCTGAGAACCTGAATGGCGCCTTTGGATACTTGATAGGTTTTCCTTATATGATCTGGGGTTTTATTAATATTCTGATTTGAATTTCCTGACCTTAAATTTTACTCTGCCTTATGCATCTTTATATGCCAAATTTCTTTCCATGTCTGCTGCATTTATTTCTTTGTATGGTGTGTATTTTAAATCTTTAATAAAAGTGACTCAATTTAAAAAAAAAACAATATAGAATTGATAGAATAGGGCAGGATTTGATAGCAACTTAAGTTATTTCTCTCTAATTTAATGTCATTTTAATTATTTCTATATGGCATTGGGATATAAAGAATATTTTATGTATATACTGTAGCCTCTGTTCATTTAGTTTAATTATGCAATTTCTCTATTTCATTCTGATCTATTCAGCAATGTCAATGCATAAAGTACACTAGACTTCTTTAAAATAAAAGAAAGTATGGTTCCAGAATATTGCACCGTTAATAAACAGTGGAAATACACATTATTCAGTTTAGTTCTTATGTTTCTAACTGAAGATAACAATGTTATAGTTTTGTGCTTAGATGTTGATCACGTCTTGCAATCGGATACGGATTTGTCACGAATGTGCCAAGAAAGGTTTTTTTTGTTTGTGAACTAATTTAAAATGTAAAAGTTTTTTTTCTAACTCATTTTTCCTATTTATTACCTACAGTACATTTTCCTAAATTTATATTTTTTAATTTATTTAGCTTTTATAATTGAAGCCTTAAGCCTCTTAATTATGCACTAATCGAAATAACTCTGTACAAATTACAGAATATGTAAAAATTCTAATGCTATATATTTAAATATATAATTTGGTTTCAAATGGGTAAACAACACAGTAATCCTAAAGCAGACAATTCATAAATCTGAGAGAATATCATAAAAAAAAATAGTTAAGTACAACAGGAGAATATTACTTTTTAACTGTGTACATCTTCTAAATGTTATAGTAGAGTTGCTTAGCTTCATGCTCAGACCTTGAAAACAGTTTGAGGAGCTTTAATGATACAAAGAGCTTCAATAAATATGGATTATAGCCATATAATTTTTTGAAGAACTGGTATTGCCAAAAATAGGACAACTTTATAACTGAAGGGTAAGGTAAACTGCTACAGTGTTTAACAAATGATTGGATGACAATGAGTAATTGTAGGGCACTATAAATGCCAACTATGTATTTCAGTCCATAATTAGATCTTTAGTATAGTAGATAAAACAGCATATACACAACATATGGTCATGATTGTGGAACCAGGAAATATGACTTGGTCACCTAGGAAGATGCCCTTTGGATGCTTTGAGATTAAAGTCCTTCAGGTGGTATGCTTGGAAATGGGATGTAGTTTGGAAGCCAACTGTCTAAATGCCGACCGCCAGCTTCCAGACTTTCTAATCCCAGCGTACCGTACAAAGGTAAGCCGGGGGCGGACAGCCACAGGGGGGGGGAGGGTTAGGTTTAGGCTAGAGGAAGGGAGGGTTAGGCACTCCCCAGGGGACTTAGGTTTAGGCAGCGAGGAAGGGGGAGTTAGGTTTAGGCACTTAGAGGGGAGATTTGGGTTAGGCACAGGGGAGAGAGGTTAGGGTTAGGCACCCTAGAGGAGGGTTAGGGGGTTAAATTAGGTTAGTTTTATACTTATCTTTAGGACAATCGGGATCTTTACCCTTGTCGGGCTGCCGCTGTCGGGATTTGAACCGCTAGCCATGCGGGATACCTGCTACACCCTTGGATATAGACTGGAGCAAGCACATTATGAAAATGCATATAGGTATTTTGCACATGTTATATTGCACATGTGATTCCATGAGCTTTAAAGTGATATTTCCATATATTTGCACACACTCCCATAATCCATGACAGCTGAAGGCATATCAGACCCCCAACTCCAGTGGCGGGCTGGGCCGGGGGGCATGGTGCCACGTGCCCCCCGGGCCGCAGCGTTATGCGGGCCGCGGGCCGGTGCAGTCTGTGTCACTGTGACACAGACTGCACCGCGTGTGTAGCGCTGAACGGATGGAGTTCGGTCAGCGCTACACTGACAAACACACAGCCGCCGGCTCCGGCAGCTGTGTGTTTGTTGTAAGCAGCAGCCAATGAGAGTCTGTCAGACTCTCATTAGCTGCTGCTGCGCCCACTGCGGGAGCCGCTCCATCTTCCGGCTCCCGCAGTGGGCAATGGGAGAGACGTCATGATGTCATATGACATCTCTCCCATAATGCAGAGCAGCCCGACCCGGGAGGACAGACGGAGGAGCAGATGGCAGCGGCGGGAGTGGGGATTAAGGTAAGTGTTTTTTTTAATTTTGTTTTTTATATTATGTGTGTCTACTGGGGGGGGGGCTGGCACTACTGGTGGCACTACAAAGGGGGGGACTACTACTACTGGGGGCATTACAAGGGGGGTGGGGGACTACTACTACTACTGGGGGCACTACAAGGGGGAGGGGACTACTACTACTGGGGACTACTACTACTGGGGGCACTATAAGGGGACTACTACTACTACTACTGGGGGCACTACAAGGGGGATGGGGGACTACTACTACTGGGGGCACTACAAGGGGGGTGGGGGACTACTACTACTGGGGACACTACAAGGGGGGCACTATAAGGGGACTATTACTACTACTACTGGGGGCACTACAAGGGGGGTGGGGGACTACTACTACTGGGGACTACTACTAATGGGGACACTACAAGGGGGGTGGGGGACTACTACTACTGGGGGCACTACAAGGGGGAGGGGACTACTACTACTGGGGACTACTACTACTGGGGGCACTATAAGGGGACTACTACTACTACTGGGGGCACTACAAGGGGGGTGGGGGACTACTACTACTGGGGACTACTACTACTGGGGGCACTATAAGGGGACTACTACTACTACTACTGGGGGCACTACAAGGGGGGTGGGGGACTACTACTACTGGGGACACTACAAGGGGGGGACTACTACTACTGGGGACACTACAAGGGGGGGACTACTACTGGGGGCACTACAGGGGGGGACTACTACTACTGGGGGCACTACAAGGGGGGACTTCTACTAATGGGGGCACTACAAAGGGGGGGACTACTACTACTGGGGGCACTGCAAAGGGGGGGACTACTACTACTGGGGGCACTACAAAGGGAGGGGACTACTACTACTGGGGGCACTACAAGGGGGGGGACTACTACTGGGGGCACTACTGGAGGCCTGCATAAGGGTGTTCTCTCCTGTGGCACACGGGGGCACTGCATATGGGCACTACGACAGGGGTATGCCCTAATCTTTATTTTTACCTTACATTAATCCCATATGGACCCGCCTCCTCCCTGGAACACTTGAGGGGGGGGTGCCATAGCACGCATATTCTTTGGACACCCTGGCTACACGCTACTCCTCTGCCAGGGCCGCCTGCATGCATTTGCCCCACAGGCTAAAAGTTGCCAGCCAGCCCCTGCCCAACTCTGCAAATTTTTGTAACCTGTTTATATTTTTTAAAACCAGCATATCAACATATCCCATATTGCATTTTCAGTATGGCTTATACTCCAAACTTAGGCTATTCAAATTGGACAACAAAAGTATTATTTTCTGATTTCTGCAAATATTTATTTTCTGTGTAGGCACTACTGTTTAATCTAAACCAAGGATTCTAAACTCAGGAACCTTGGCTGAACAAAGTGAGTCCCTATACTATTAGAATGGGCACTCGTATTTTTAGAAAACTGTTCTTTACCATCAACTCATAAACTTTTTATTAATATTTTAACATCAATTTGTACTAGAAGCTCATTTTATAGGTTATAGTGAATGTATTAATATATAAACATTTCTTTATGTAAAATAGCCAAATTAGTTGCCCTGGAGCCCCCACAAAACCTAATCCAGCCCTGGATGAGGTCACCACCAAAGAGAAGAAAAGTGCAAAGAAAGTCATAGTTTAGACTTGAAGTGGAAGAAGCAAACATAACTGCTGACAGGATGTAGTCAGCATCCGCTATACGGAATGCCGACGGTCTAATTGCCAGCGCCTGAATCCCGACAGCAGTCGGGATCCCGGCTCCAGTATACTGACCGTCTTCATCCCGAAGGTAAGTATGGGGGTTAGGGGAGGGTTAGGTTTAGGGTTAGGGTTAGGCACTAGGGGGAGGGTTAGGGATAGGCACTAACAGGGAAGGGTTAAGTTTAAGGTGCGGGAGGGGGAGGTTAGGGTAGGCACTAGAGGAGAGGTTAGGGTTAGGCACCGAGGAGGGAAGGTTATGGTTAGGGGTAGGAGTAATGGTTAGTGGTAGGAGACTTACCTTTTAGTGTCGGATTGTGGCAGTCAGGATGCCGCTGTCGGGATTCTGACAGCCGGCATCCTGACAGTCGGGATCCCATACCCAACCCCTGCTGACAAGTAAGGCTGCGTCATAATGTTTTCTATTACACCCAGTTAAATTAAGAGCATTTCAGAATTGAAAACTGTAATAATTGTTCATTTAATAACAGTTACTTATATAGTCCTATATATTTTGCAGCATTTCAAAGAGAATATTAAAGCCTTCAAATCAGTCCCTGCACAATGGAGCTTACAAATTCTCACTCAGACACACACATGTATTAATTTTGACAGAAGGCAATTAGTCTACCAGTGTGGAAGTATGGGAGGAAGCTTATTCAAAAAATGGGAGAACATACAAACTCAATACAGATAGTGGCCTGGATGGTATTGAACTCATGGGCCAGTGATGCTAGACAGCAATGCTAACCCCTGTGCCACCAAACTGCCCAACAGATGTAAATTTAGAGCATCTGCTTTTATTATTATAACCTATTAAAATTAAAACCTATGCGAATTATAATAGGTATACATGAAATAAATAATGTTTACAGTACTGTAGGTATGGTCACATATATTTAAGGTATTTTTCTGTTCCTAAAACTGGAAATCTGTCTTTTAGTTGACTCTTTTTAAATTGATTATCAAATGTAATTTTTTTTTAAATGTGTTTATAGAAAGGTTTTGAAATATTTTGCATCACACAAATAACACAAGTTACAAAATCACAGTCAAGGTAGATACAAGATCATATACAGGAGTAAAACAACCTAAAATCTAGGAAAACACAGCAAATGTATATGCTGCATATCTGTAATAAGCATGTCAATCATAACATCAGGTGGGGTCAGCGTTAGTCTGTCTACACATTGGGCCTCACAATAAGAAGCTGGGTACACACTAAACAATGTGTGTACCCAGCAATGCGACACACGACCCGGCTGCCGACATATCGGGCGGTCCATACACACCGGGCGATCTGGTGCCCGACCGCTCGATATGCCGGCCCCCACTGCATAGCACTGCTTGGGATCGTCAGCCACATCGCCTGATTTTACTGCATGTAAAAAAGATAAGGTGATGTGGCTGACAACCCCATGGAAGCGCACACTACACTAGTGTCAGCTTTTCAGAAAAGTGATACTTTTCCCCCTACAGGTCAGGATTCCATAAGGATTTCCTCACTGCGTCTGCCCGCCCTCTCTATTCCCCGCTGTCTTTCACCCCCTTCCCCCCCCCATGCAGCCTCGGTGTCTGATCCAGCCCACCTCCCATCCCCTGCGTGCCACCCCCCGTGGCCACCGCGGGTGTCTGATGCGGCACCCTCACCTCCCCCTTCCCCACAGCCACCACGGGTGTACGATCCGCCAACCTCAAATAATATACTAATGTATGGGGATTGTGGAAATTATCGAGGCACGTTGTAACCTGGAGATATCTGTGATATCTTCTGCGTTATATATGAATGTTGACTGGGTCTGACACTTAAATTATACAGAAGTAGGTGAAAATTTAAGTTTTCACCAAGGCTTTAAAGCAAGGGCCTGAAGACACCATCTAGACCCATGCAATACAAGCTATGGCCAGTGGTAATGCAAGCAGAATAGCTGTCAAGAAAATCCACAGTTAATATTCCATTAATAAAGAGGCAAGACACCCAGCCACCAACCAGACCACCACCATCACAGCAACATGGCATAAACAGACATTAGATGTACATAGAAAATATATTTTCACTCCCAAACAATGTGACAGCAGATTTTCAAGAAAAACACAACAAATACCCTAAAACAATTGCTACCCACCCGTACAACATTAGTATACCTGGAGCCCTTACTCATCAGTTTCACCCACTATCTAAACAAAACAAAATCCCACGACCCCACCACCCTCCCAAAATTGCAAGAAGGGGTACCCCAGTGTCCTCCTGTTAAGTATATATATATATATATATATATATATATATATATGAATATTGCAAATTGTGCCCCAGGAACTTGTGCATTTATGTAGGCGGTAATGGCAACTATATAAATAAGAGTACAGTGATAAAACGATTTTTACTTATGCAAAAGACAAAATTCGAAATGTGGACTTATGGACACCTATGTCATTGTAATCTGTAACCTAATGGTACAATAATCAAAATCAGGTTCTGATTAAAGTCCCATTACCGCCTACATAAATGCACAAGTTCCTGGGGCTCAATTTGCAATATTCATATACAGTATATAATCTGTGATTCAAGGCTAGAGAATGCTTTAGGATGGAGGGTAAAGTTCTCTGGACCCATAGCACAGGTGATTGTAACCAAATAGACCAGAGCTACATCAGATGGCAGGTTGTGTCTGATTAATGTAGATAATTATACTGTTTGGCAAAAGAAATGCAGGTAACTGGAAACACAGACAGGGAGCTTAGTTATACCCCTTTTCCACCTAAATTCCGGGTCTGACCCGGAGTTGGAACAAAGTTCCTATCCGGATCAGACCCGGAATTTTGCTGGCGCCGACTCGGGATATTCCCGAGTCAGCGCGCTCACACCGCAGTCGGGTCTGCATAGACCCGGCTTTTGCGGAGTGAAAGTGGTCGCTTGGAGATGACGTCATCTCCAAGCGCCACTGAAGCAGGACCAATCGGCCGGCTAGCAGCGCACTCCAGGTCATCGTGACCCGGAGTGCGCTGTTCTCACAGCAGGGTTTCACGGGCTACGCCCGTGTTAAACCCTGCTAGTTACCTGGGTTGGATTGCTGGGTCACTCGACCCGGCGATCCAACTCTCTGCCTTTTTACACCAGGGAGCTGCCCGGGTTAACCCTTCAAAAACCTGGGTTTTAGCTCCGGTGTAATAGGGGTATAATGTTGGTAGCTGGAGACTTGCAGGGAACTTGGTAGGGCAGGTAACTGGAAACACAGAGCTTGCAGATCAGACACAGGGCCTGATTCAGACCCGTTTGCTACCTGCGTACGCTTGCTGGATGCGCATGCAGATTTGTCAAAGTGACGCCACGGGAAGCGATCACTCGCCAAGGCATAAGCACGCCCACCATGTCTGAGCGAGCGGACACTTTGTGTATGCGTACGCCTAATCGCACAGGCAGAGCCGTCCACCAGCAACATGTCATCTCCAGGAAGTGTATTAAAACATTGGAACATCGAGCACCATCGGATGCGAACGCAGCGCTTGAGGTAGCTTTACCTTACCACAAGCATTGCGAGGAAATCAGTGTAAAAAAAGGCAAGTGACGTGTACTATGATGCTGCCTGTTAATTATGCACGCCTCTAAAATGACGTTGAAACTCTCTGGCACGCCTGCGTTCGCATGTCCAACCCCCCGTTATTAGTGTCCTGCCCCTGTTACCACCCACAAATGGCCTCTCCTGTCACTCATTGCCCTGGGCTGCCTTTGCTGGGCGAGCGGGAGGGATGCGATCGCAGTGTGTAGATCGCGCACGCACAGAACGAAGCGTGCACATGCGCGTACGCAGAACATCGGGCCATGTGTGAATGCACAGCGCGAGCCAGCGGCTGTGAATCAGACCCACAGTCTGAATTAACGAAGGTGAAGTGTGCTGATTAACCCATTCCTGACATTATGCCCTCTCCAACAAGCGACCCTTGGAAACTCATGGACCAGGCTTTAAAGGATGACAGAGATGGAAGGTTCAAACCTTAGTAGGAGCATGAATGTTAGAAGCATGTTCCCATGAGTGCTTATCAGGACCCTCTCCTTTCCAATGGATGGAATACCTTCATGTATTCAAGAGTCAAGGATGTGATCAGTTTCACATTCAGGTTACCCATCAACCAGAACTGTAGGAGGAGGTTTTTGGGCAAGACGAGTACATGGATCAGCATAATGAGGTTTCAGAAGTGAAATGTGAAAAATTGGATGAATTATTAGAGATAAGTGTAGTACAAAATGGTACGTGATTGGCCTCAAACTAGCTAAAACTTGAAAAGGTCCAATATATTTGTATTCTAATGTGCTGAATAAGGTTCAGAGTGAATAACCATACAAGATCTCCATTCTTGCAAATAGGTCATTGAGAATGGTGTCAGTTGGCAAATCGTTTATAACATAGGGCATGATTCATCACTGATCGCAATTGCAACAGCGTACACAGGACCTCATTAAGAGGCGCCCGCAAAATACGAGCGCTCGCTCTGAATGAGGTCGGCCACATCTATTTATCAGCCCGGCCTCCTGGCTACTCGCTAGACTGTGGGAGACCACCCACAGCTTTAGCGAGTGGCCAAGTTGATGGTCGCGATGGTCAAGACCATTGCGACCATTGGAGCTTGTGACGAGACCCTTGTGGTAGGGTCTCATCTGCCGCAAGCCCCAGTGTGCTTTCAGCTCTATGAGAGCTGGAAGCTCACAACTGACATCACGAGTGAGGGATCCGTCGGGAACACCTCTGTTTGGCAAGCCACCCCCCCGCCCCGCCTACAAAACGGTGCGAGCTGTCGATCACCATCGACAGCCACCCCTTTTGTACCGATGTATACGCAGGATTGCGAGGTCTTGTGGATGTGAGAAAGCAGTAGTGGGCGTCTCTATGCTGGCTGAGCAGTTGCAAACATTAGCATATCTTCGCAGCAGAACTGCATGCGTAATCGCAGCTGCGATCACAATAGCGATCCGTGATGAATCAGGCCCACAGTTGGTTAGAGGAGAGGAAGGCTTGCAGTTTCCAATGGATAGATTGGAGAGCAAAAAGCTGATCTGGAACTAAAGGAACAGGGCTGGTCATTGGAAAATTTGGAATGGATGTAGGATGCTAGCCAGAAGAGGCAAAAAAGGACTTGTAAACGTAGCAGTATGTTTGGTATTGTTGAAGACAAATTCAGGCAGTGGGAGGTACTGATACCAGTCATTCTGAAGAGTAGAAATGAAACCATGTAGACACTGTTTTAAGGTTTGGTTAGTACATTTTGTCTGTACAATGATTTGTGAGTTGATGAACAGAAATTGCAACATACTCTAGAAATTAACTGAAAACCTTCTCGGATAAGGACATCAGCCATTTCTAATGCAATGGGTAATTTCCTTAATGTTATACAGTGTGAAATTTTGGTCAGACAATCCAGTACCACCATGATGGTTTTGTGATCAGTTGAGTTAGGTAAGTTCACAATGAAATCTACTGTAATGGTCCAATGAGACACCGTGAGTGGTTGAAGCAAACTTTGTCGATGCACAGTTTGGAATGGGCACAAGACCGAACAGAACAAAAAATAGACAGAAATACTTGAACTGCATGGTACAAAATCTTGCAAAGCACTTTAATGAGTCTATCATGCCACATAACTGATCCTGTAGAATAAATGGATGTGAGGTGTTGTCAAGTTGTTCTGGCATGAATCTGATTGTAATATTGCCCAACAGAAGATGGTGGGATCCAAAATAGGTTCTTGTACAGACAAAACAGGCTCCTTTACATCATCCAATCGAGAAAAAGCATCAGCCTTGCCTTTACTTGAGCTTGGAAGAAATGTTATCACAAAGTTAAACCAACAAAAAAATTGAGCCCATAAGAATTGTGATGAAGATATTTTATGAAGATTATTTAAGATCTCCAAAATCAGTAATGGGTATGAATGGATGTACTCCTAACTGTAACTTTATAGCCAGCATTATAATGAAACTCAGTAGGCAACATCTTTCTATAGAAGTAATCACATGGATGAAAGATGTTTTAGAGAGAATTATTTCAGAGTACAACACCCACAGCTAAATCAGAGAAATCCACTTCAATAATAACATGTAAATTGGTATCCCTATGAATCAATATGGGAGCAAAAGTGAAGATGCTTGAGTAGTATATATCCTTGTTGTGCAGAAGGTTTCCATGAAAGTATTATTTCTTGGTCTTGAGAGCAGTATTTGTGGCAATGACAGTAGAACATTTCTTATTAAGATCCAATGAATCCATATGTGTCTCTTTAAGTGTAGTTGATACCGGCCACTCCACTACTGCCTTGATTTAAGCAGGATACATCTCCAGCCCTGAGGTAGACATACTATAGCCTAGAAAAAAACACAGAGTCTTGCTCAAACTTGCACTTCTCTGATTTGGCATATAGTTGATGAACCCTGAGTAAATCCAAAACCCATGACTTTTGATTTTCCTGCAGGATGGATAAATAGATTCAGATATCATCCAGGTACATCATGACAAAGTGATCCAGTAAATCAGGCAAGGTATGTTTTGCTCAAGCCTAAAATGTTGCAGGGGCATTATGCAGCCCAAATGTTATAACCAAGTACTTGTAGTGGCCATAAGGCGTTCAAAAAGCCATTTTTCATTTGTTCCTTTGTAAATTCAGACCAAATCATAGACCCCACGAAGATCTAGCTTAATGAACCAGACAGCCCCTGCTAAATTGACCATAAGTTTGGGAATAAGTGGCAGTGGGTACCAGTTCTAACTTTTTAATGGTTATTGCGTTTAATTTACCATAATCCAAAGGTCTCCAAAAAATATAGGTGCTTCAGCAGGTGAATAAGAAGGACTAATAATACCTTAATGTATGATTTTAATTCTTGTAATTCAGATCCTGCCATTAGATACATAATCCCAAATAGAATCTTGTCTCCATCTAAGAGGTCAACAGGACAATCGCAAATACTATGTGGAAAACAGACCTCTGACTGAGGTTTGATGAATACATCAAGATAGTCATAGTAATGGAGAAGCAATACAGTTGCAGATAAAACCTTTAAAATGAAGCTCCCACCCTTAGTGTTATTAGAGGGTAATTGAAGGAGAGCAGTTGAAAGAAATTGCAGTTTTCGGGTTCAGGGCCGCCATCAGTTACGAGTCATTAGTACTACCAGTACTAATGTTCCGGGCCCGGGCTCATTGGGGGGCCCGGCAGTGTGCGGATAATTAGTATGCTGATAATTAGTGTCTGGACCCTGGAGTGGAACATTGGCGCGCTGCGGGCCCCCCTGACTCGCACAGTCCACACTCTGCTGCTTGCACTGGCGGAAGTGACACAGCAGCCAACAGTAGACGATATGTGAAGAACAGACACTTGTTCCTCTGCGGTGGTGCTCTGGAAGGTTAGATGGCATCATGGCAGAGCTGCACGGCACGCACCACGTGTGAGGTGAGCGGCCGCGTGGTGGTTCTACCACTTCAGCGACGCGATCAGCCGCCAGCCCCATTAAACAGAGGACATGGACAGCAAGACGGAGGAGGAGCCCCTCTACACTCACTCACTCCCGACTGCTGTGGTAATGGCACTGTATTGTATTACATCAGTTTGTGCTGCTGTGTAAGTGTGTGTCTGTGTATAGTGTGCTGCTGTATACAGCAAGGGGTGGACCTATATATATAGCTATGTGTGTGTATATATATATATACCTTGCTGCCAAATCCAAGGGCCACTACTCTCTGATCATTCTCCTTGACCTCTCTGCTGCATTTGACACTGTAGATCACCCTCTCCTCCTGCAAATCCTTCACTCTCTTGTTTTACGTGGCACTGCCCTCTCCTGGCTTTCCTCCTACCTCCTTGATTGTTCCTTCTCTGTGTCCTCTCATGACTCCTCTTCCCCCCAACTTCCACTTACAGTAGGAGTTCCCCAAGGTTCTGTTCGTGGACCTCTCCTTTTCTCCCTATACACATCCTCTTTAGGTGAACTCATTAACTCCTTTGATATCCAATATCATCTCTATGCTGATAATACTCAAATTTACCTTTCCACCCCTGAGCTTTCCCTCTCGCTCCTTACCCGTATCTCCAATTGTCTCTCTGCTGTCTCTTCATGGATGTCCCAGCGCTTTCTTAAACTTAACATGTCTAAGACTGAGCTGATCATCTTCCCACCCTCTTCCACTACCTCACTTCCCACAATTTCATTATCTATTGATGGCACAACTATCTCCTTTAGGCCCAAAGTGCGCTGCCTTGGAGTTATCTTAAACTCCTCCCTCCCATTTAAACCACACATTCAGCAACTCTCGCAGTCCTGCCGTCTCCACCTAAAAAATATCTCCAGGATTAGACCCTTCCTCACCCAGGATGCCACTAAAACCCTCATCCACGCACAGGTCATCTCCAGATTTTACTACTTCAACCTTCTCCTAGCTGGCCTCCCAGTCTCTCACCTCTCTCCAGTACAATCAGTTCTCAATGCTGCTCGGCTCATCTTCCTCTCCAGACGTTCTAGATCTGCTTCCCCTCTCCTTCAAGCCCTACACTGGCTCCCCTTCCCCTTCAGATGCCAATTCAAGGTTCTTACACTCGCCTACAAAGCCCTCACCAAATCCTCTCCCACATACATTTCTGACATTCTCTCCTATCACACTCCCACCCATCCACTTCGCTCATCTAATGCATGCCGCCTCTCTTGCCAACTGATTACTTCCTCCCACTCCCGCATCCAAGATTTTGCCCGTGCTGCTCCCTACCTTTGGAATGCTCTCCCTCTCCCTATCAGACTCTCCACCTCTCTACAAATCTTCAAACGGGCTCTCAAGACCCACTACTTCATTAAGGCCTTCCAGCTCTCATCCTAACCCACCTCATGCTCTTTCCTCACTATCTTCCCCTTCTGTGTCATGCCTGTCTGTCTGCCCTCCCCTTTAGTATGTAAGCTCTCACGAGCAGGGACCTCTTTCCTCATGTGCTTCTCTTTACATTTTCTTCGACTCTTTTCTCCCCATTAGGGCACCTAACACATGAATGCCAACTTCCTGCTGCTTATTGTGAGTGTCTAACTGCTATTGCAGCAATGTATATAAATTGTGTCCTTGTCCTGCACTGTAATGTACTGTAAGTTACTTGTTTCTTGTTCATTTGTTAGTTCTATGTACTATGTAAGGCGCTGCGGAACACTTGTGGCGCCATATAAATAAAGGATAATATATATATATATATATACACACACACACAGATTATCTATGTGTGTGTATATCAATATATGTGTATATATTTATATATACACAGTCAGGTGTATAAATATTGGGACATTGACAGAATTTTCATATTTTGGCCTCTATTCACCACCACAATGGCTTTGAAATGAATCAAATAAGATGTGCTTTAACTGCACACTTTCAGATTTGATTTGAGAGTAATTACATCCAAATCAGGTGAACGGTGTAGGAATTACAACAGTTTCTATATGTGCCTCCCACTTTTTAAGGGGCCAAAAGTAATGGGACAAACTAAACATCCTAAATCTAACTTTCACTTTTTAATACTTTGTTGCAAATCCTTTGCAGGCAATTACAGCCTGAAGTCTGGAACGCATAGACATCACCAGACGCTGGGTTTCATCCCTGGTGATGCTCTGCCAGGCCTCTACTGCAAATGTCTTCAGTTCCTGCTTGTTCTTGGGGCATTTTCCCTTCAGTTTTGTCTTCATCAAGTGAAATGCATGCTCAGTCGGATTCAGGTCAGGGGATTGACTTGGCCATTGCATAATATTCCACTTTTTAGCCTTAAAAAACTCTTTGGTTGCTTTTGCAGTATGCTTCGGGTCATTGTCCATCTGCACTGTGAAGTGCCGTCCAATGAGTTCTGAAGCATTTGACTGAATATGAGCATATAATATTGCCCGAAACACTTCAGAATTAATTCTGCTGCTTTTTTCAGCGTCACATCATCAATAAATACAAGGGGAACAAGTTCCATTGGCAGCCATACATGCCCACGCCATGACACTACCACCACCATGCTTCACTGATGAGGTGGTATATTTTGGATCACTCTGGTACAAGTTGATCTTTGTCTCATCTGTCCATAGGATGTTGTTCCAGAACTATAATGGCTTTTTTAGATGTTGTTTGGCAAACTCTAATCTGGTCTTCCTGTTTTTGTGGCTCACCAATGGTTTATATCTTGTGGTGAACCCTCTATATTCACTCTTGTGAAGTCTTCTCTTGATTGTTGACTTTGACACATATACACCTACCTCCTGGAGAGTGTTCTTGATTTGGCCAATTGTTGTAAAGGGGTTTTTCTTCACCAGGGAAATAATTCTTCTGTCATCCACCACAGTTGTTTTCCATGGTCTTCCGGGTCTTTTGGTGTTGCTGAGCTCTCCGGTGCGTTCTTTCTTTTTAAGAATGTTCCAAACAGTTGATTTGGCCACACCTAATGTTTTTGCTATCTCTCTGATGGGTTTGTTTTGATTTTTTAGCCTAATGATGGCTTGTTTCACTGATAGTGTCAGCTCTTTGGATCTCATATTGCGAGACAACAGCAACTGATTCCAAATGAAAATGTCACACCTAGAATCAACTCCAGACCTTTTTCCTGCTTAATTGATAATGAAATAACAAGGGAATAGCCCACACCAGTCCATGAAATAGCTTTTGAGTTGATAGTCCCACTACTTTTGGCCCCTTAAAAAGTGGGAGGCACATATAGAAACCGTTGTAATTTCTACACCGCTCACCTGATTTGGATGTAATTACCCTCAAATTAAATCTGAAAGTCTGCAGTTAAAGCACATCTTATTTGATTCATTTCAAAGCCATTGTGGTGGTGAATAGAGGCCAAAATATGAAAATTCTGTCAATGTCCCAATATTTATGCACCTGACTATATATATTTATATATATATATTAATATATAATACAGTATATATATATATATATATATATACACACAGTATATTTATTGTGTGTGTGTGTGTGTGTGTGTGTGTGTGTGTGTGTGTGTGTGTGTGTGTGTGTGTGTGTGTGTGTGTGTGTGTGTGTGTGTGTGTGTGTGTGTAAGGTTGAAGGGGGGGGCTGTCTGTGTTTTCTGTACCGGGCCCCACGATTTCTGATGGCAGCCCTGTTCAATGGTAGTGTTAACCAGGGGAAACCAAGAAGCATCTAAAACATCAGATTATATCATATCCATGGGGCTATTCATCATGACAAAATTATCATTAGTGATAATTATGTTTCAAACTGGCTGCGAGTTTAAAAAATCTTTTGGAGGCATTCATCATGCCTCACTAACAAAAGTATCACTTCCGAAAAGCTGCTTTATTTGCGGAGTCAGCTTTTCGGAAAAGTAATACTTTTCCCCCTATAGGTGAGGTATCCATAAGGATTTCCTCACCGCGTCTGCCCCCCTCTCTATTCCCTGGACAACCCCCCCCCCCCTTCCCTGCGGCCTCTGGTGTGCGATAATTATCAATTTAGTCCATGGAGCTAGAAAGGCTGGAACTGAACACTTTTGATTCTCCTCTTCCTTACCCTGGTTATGTGAAGCCACCAAAGACTCAGGGAATCTCTTGGCTTTAACATTTGGAAGCATAGTGACCTGGCTTCCCACAATGCAGGTATAGATTTAATGTGCAATAACAGTTCTTCTTCTCCCTGTATAAATAACTCCACATATAGTATAATGCAGCTACCTAAGGTTCTAATGCAGATGGATATGCAGCTTCTGTTCTGTTAGAACTACCGGAGCAGTGCAAAGATGGATCAGCTTTTTTCCTCCGTCTCTCCTGAAAGCATATATCAATCTTGATGGCTAGTTTAATTAGATCGTCCACAGTCTCCGGAATGTCTACTCGTACTAGTTCATCTTTAGTGAGATCAGTCAGACACCTGCAGATATGAAAGTATTGGGTAGTGTTATTGCACACTAACAGCCACCCACTTATGGAGCCTTTCAGTGTTCTCAGAAAGTGAAGCTAATCAAGTTTCTGCAGTAGATGCTTGGTTGGGGTCATCAAACAAAATACTCATAGAATCTATGAGGTCCTGGAAATTTCCAAACAATTGAGAATTTTGCTCCATGAGAGGCAATACCCAGGCCAGTGCTTCACCCTTGATCAAAGTGATAATCAAACCCACTTTCATCCTGTCAGTGCCAAGGATAATGGCTTGACTGCTTGGTAAAGTAAAGCTGACATTGGGTAAGGTACTCTGGTGAAAAGATATTTGGCCCCCCAGATAAATTATCCGGTAATGATATCTTACGACTCTGAAAAAGTGGTTATTGTCCTGGATGTGGATTGAAAGATCTACAGTAAAAAGTTAGACAATATCTAGATAGACACCAGATGTTAGACAGTCAATAGTTCGACAGGGACAAAAGGTCGACAGGGACAAAGGTAGACACACTAAAGGTCGACATGTATGAAGGTCGACAGGTACAAATGGTCGACAGGATCAAAAGGTTGACATGAAAATGGTCAACACAAAAATGGTCAACACATGTTTTTTTTCTTTCTAACCCTAAAATTCACCCTAACCCTCCCCTTGGTGCCTAACCCTAACCCTCCCTCCTGGTGCCTAACCCTAACTGTTGGGGTATGTGCCTGACCCTAACCGTCCGATAAGTGCATAAACCTAAAAAAACTAAAAAAAAATAATTTGTCCACCATTTTTGTGTCGACCATTTTCATGTCAACCTTTCTCCTAGTGCCTAACCCTAACCTCCGATAAGTGCATAAACCTAAAAAAACGGAAAAAAATAATTTGTCCACCATTTTTGTGTCGACAATTTTCATGTCAACCATTTGACCCTGTCGACCTTTTGTCCCTTTCGACCTATTGACTGTCTAACATCTGGTGTCTATCTAGACATTATCTACCTTTTACTGTAGATCTTTAGACCAGATCCCATTGTCCCTGATGTATTTGATGTACTTATTGTTGCAAAGTTTGTAAAACCTGTCCCATAACTTGCACCTATTGGATTCATTTTGCCATTTTTATTCTTTACCAGCAGAATCCATATTAGCTTCTGTGTAATGCAAGGACTAGCCAAAGCTTAATTCAGGTTTTACCTGCAGTAGTGTACTCAGAGAAGGAGTGGGGTGGCTTCCGAGTCTCCAGAAACCCCCTGACGGACCAATTTTTTCCTGAGATGGAGAGGTCTCAAATCCATCTCTGTGATGGCCGATATTCTGCTGATGCATTGGGAGGAGGGCAGGTAGGCTCAGTTGATTGGCTCCTGCACCCATAGGACATATGTGCACCTTCAGTTACATCCTTCTGTACTTAAAACATACATTTTTCAGCACTCATACACCTAAAGCTATTTGATCCTGCATAGGAAGCCTTGTACAGTAATTCTGACTGTATGAAGCTACTGTAGTTGTAACTGACAATTGATCACAGCTAAGTAGGTCTATGCAGTGTGGAACCACACAGTGGCGAAAGTTCAAACCAGGCGCCTGGGCAGTAAAATAGATGGTGGTGCCCCCCCCAGCCCTCCCCCCCTCCTTCCTCCTACTCTTGGCTCCAGCTTGTGCATGTCTGTGGACACATACACAGTAGCACAGCTGAGGGGGAAAAGGAGGTAGTTGTGATCCAGATGACTCATCAAAGGTGCATATATGCGAATAAAGATTCTTTATTGCAGCGATAAGGAATCTTTAGTTTCAGGTGCTGGTCACAAATGATGATAAATAGCGACCTAAAAGTTTAGTGCACTACATTAAAGCAACTCCTTTCTTTCGGTATATAAGACACAGCAGCAGATGCTGTAGCTCACTGTATCAACACTGTGATGTGCCCCACACATCTTTGGAGGAGGGACCACCAAGGGGGCTTGTGAGCAAGAAAAGCAGTCAGCAGTAATTGCTGTAAATCACTTATAAATTGTGTGGAGAGAGATCTATCCTTCTATCCTTGCTCAGCTGCCTCCTTGGTCCTTGGTGCCCCCCAGACAGCTGGTGCCCGGACGCCAATGCTTCCATTGCCTCCGGGAGTTATGCCACTGCAGCGACACATCCAATCCACTGCAGCCACACACAGACAGGGCACTCTGTAGGGCAGGTAGCTGGAGACTCAGACAGGAACATTGCAATTTAAGATAACTGGAAACACAGTGAGGGAGCATGCTAATCAGACACAGGGCATGATTCAGAGAAGGACGCAGTTTTGATGTTCCCGCAGTTGATCAATTTTTTGCTTCTGTGCATGCCAAAAACTCAAAGAAATTCTTACTACACATGCACAAACTGAAGTGTCCAATGGCGACCGCAAATGCATACCGCTTCACTAACGCTTGAGAAGGGGTTTGCGATCCCTGGATTTTTCAGGGTGGAGACTGTCATCGCAAAAGGGGGCCGTTACTTGGGAGTGTTATAGGAGTGTCACAGGTGAGTCTGAGAATGCTGCTGCATTCCTAAATGCAAATCCTCAGCTTCAAAGGTGATGTTTAGTTGGATTTGAGGAAAGTAGCAAGAGTATACACTAGGCTACCACAAATACAGATAATGCATCCATATTGGAATGTTTAAAATCTCCAATACAAATGCCCTGCCACAGAACTTGAAAGTGGGCATTTCAATACTCATACACTCCATCACACTATCCCGTACAAAAGGAAGGCTGAGATTAGCATCAGGGGCGTATCTACCTATTGGCCAGGATGGCACTCGCCAGGGGCGCCGGCCAAAGGAGGGGGCGCTGTCCAGCAGTGCCACCAGCAGCCAATGGGTGGACTACCCCAGGGGCTTGAACTAGCCCCGCTAGTACCCCGGGCCCCACAAGTGTAGGGCAGACTGCAGTGAGAGTGGTCTGTCCTACACAGGGCGGCTGTGTGTTTGTTATAGTAGCCAGTTAATGAGAGTCAGACAGACTCTAATTGGCTGCTGCGTCCACGGAGGGAACTGGCTGGAGCTCACTCATGAGCTCCGCCTTCCGGCTCCCCCCATGACGTCTCTCCCATCCCATAGTGCAGAGCGAGAGTGGGCCCGGAGGAGTGGACAGCGGCGGACATCGGCAGGAGTGGGGATCAGGTAAGTTGCTTTTTTTTTGTTTTTTTTTCTGGCACAGCACAGGGGGGGTGTGGCTGCTAGGGTGCACTATATAGGGGGGGCCGCTACCGGGGGCACGTTATGGGGGGATGGCCGCTACTGAGGGCACTGTATAGGGGGGCCGCTACTGGGGGCACATTATGAGGGGTATGGCCACTACTGGGGGCACTGTATAGGGACTACTACTACTGTGGGCAATGTATAAGGGGGACTACTACTGGAGGCAATGCATAGGGTGGACTACTACTGGGGGCACTGCAAAGAGGGGACTACTGCATAGAGGGGACTACTACTGGGGGCACTGCATAGAAAGGACTACTACTGGGGGCAGTGCAGAAAGGGGACTACTACTGGGGGTACTGCATAGGGGGGACTAGTACTGGGGGCACTTCCTGAAATTATGGGGGGAGGCGGCGCCAGTCCATTACCTTGCCAGGGGCGCTCGGATCCCTGGATACACCCCTGATTAGCATTTGCATATTCCCACTGCTATTGTGAAAGTGTCAGCAACTGCAGCTGCAATACAAACCATCTCTGAATCAGGCCCACAGTCTGAAATAATATCCAACTGGACAGATGGGCATCGTAGAAATCGACCTTTTGAAAAGATCACTCTTCATGCCCACTAGATCATGATCTTAGATCCTGGAGGCAGGAGAAGGATTGATCCAAAACTTATGATGCTGGCAGTAATGTTTATACCTGTTCTCTCCCTCTACTGTGCATATGTGACCTCTCCCTAACTTCCCAACTGTGCACCTGCAACCTTTCTCCAACTCCTCAGCTACGCTTGCACAACGTTTCACTAACTTCCTGTGAGGTTCTGGTTTTGTTGTGGACCCGGGGTGGTAATAGGAGCAGACACTGAAGCAGGTTCAAAAGTAAATGTGGAGTTTTTAATGAGTGGCTTAGCAGACATGAATGTGGTAAAACAGAAAGTTCGGTTATAGCACTAAAGTGCACTTGGGAGCTGTAGTGAGGCAAATAGGAAAAAAGTCCAGTTAGTGACAGGCAATGGAAAATGTCCAGGTAGTGACTGGTTAATAGAAAATGTCCAGGTAGTGGCAGACAAGGGGAACTGTCCAGGTGGTGACTAATTAATGAAGAATGCAGACTGAGGAAGAAATATCCAGCAGAGTGTCAGTGGAGGCAAGGTGCAGGGTGAACAGCAGGACTCAGGTACTCAGGTAAGAGGAAGGTAATGGAGGCTGCGGGTAGTCCAGTGGGGTTGGAGCAGACAAGCAGGCAGGCAGGTAGCGTTTCACAGGTAACAGATGGTGAGCACAGGGAACTCTGTCTCAGCTATGCAGAGAAACACGCTGCACTGGCAATGAAGTGAGGCTCTGAACCTCCCTAAATACCAAGTGCTGTGCCGTGACTGGCCAGAGAGAGCATGTGACAAACCAGGATTGGGCGAGCAAATCACATGGCCGAAGGCAAGATGGCGGTGCCCATGCCAAGTGGAATGGAAGCACTGCCAGGCCTCACAAGCCCAATGTGACAGCATGCCCACGCAGAACCACGCACAGCCAATTCCCCTTGCCACACACCAGCACCACCGCCAGACGCCCCCCACCACAGTGACCTCACAGGTAATACCCGTCAACCACCATGCCGAGAAACCCTTGTCGTGACAGTACACCCCCCACCTTATGGGTGGCTTCAGGACACTCACCAGGTCTTCCTAGGATGAGCCGAGTCAAATTTTATGATGGGTGCGGGAGCATGGATGTCTCGGGCATCGGTCCAACAGCGCTCCTCCGGGCCGTAACCCCTCCAATCTAGGAGATACTGTAGTCGTCCCCTGCGGATATGAGAATCCAGGACCTGGGAGACCTCGTACTCCACGCCTCTCTCAGTTTGGATGCGGGGGGGAACAGGAAGGACCTTGCGAAATTTGTTCAAGATTAGGGGTTTCAGGAGGGAGATGTGGAAAGAGTTAGGAATTTTTAGGTAATTGGGCAACTGAAGGCGATACGCCATAGGGTTGATGATTTCTGTGATGGATAAGGGTCCGATGAACCGGGGAGCAAATGTCATTGAAGGTACTCTAAGGCGAAGGTTCCGGGTGGACAACCAGACTTGGTCTCCAACTTGCATGCAAGGTACCTTCCTACATCTCCTATCTGCCTGAAGTTTGTTGCGAGAGGACGCCTTCTTCAAATCAATACATAGTTGTGACCAATTAGATGCAAATCTTTGTACATTATCCTCTACGGCTGGCACATCAAAGACAGGTAGGTTTTGGCATTCAGGAATCCGAGGATGAAGACCGTAGACAATCAGAAATGGGGTTTGATTAGTAGAGGAATGGTAGGAGGCATTAGGTGCAAATTCCACCCATGGTAGCAACTCAGACCAATTGTCTTGGGATGATGACATGAAGATCCTTAGGAAGGTCTCAAGGTGTTAATTGACCCTTTTTGTGGATCCATTGCTTTGAGGGTGATAGGCCGTGGAAAAGTTCAACTTTACTTGTATAACAGAACATAGGGCTCTCCAGAATTTTGCCATAAATTCCGTACCGCGATCAGAAATTATTTTGGTAGGAAGTCCATGGAGGTGGAATATGTGCTGGACAAACAGATGAGCCAAGTCAGGAGCAGTAGGCAGTTTCTTTAGAGGTACATAATAGACCATCTTCGAAAATCGGTCTACCACAACCCAGATGGTGGTGTAACCCTGAGAGTTCGGTAAATCCGTTACAAAGTCCATGGAGAGATGCGTCCATGGATGTGATGGAATAGGCAGGGACAACAATTCACCAGCTGGGGCTTTATGCAAAGACTTATGCTGAGCACATAAGGTACATGAGGAAATAAACTCCGCCACATCAGCCTTCATGGATGGCCACCAGTAACTTCTTTTTAAAAGTTCCAGAGTCTTCTGAGTACCTGAGTGACCTGCAAAGTGAGAGGAATGAGCCCAGGTGAAGAGCTGCTTCCTTAACTCCGGGGCCACAAAGGTCTTCCCAGTAGGGGGTTGTATTTGTATGGTGGCAAACACTCTTGACTAATGCTCAGGGGCACTACGTAGGGTCTCCGAATTGTCATTACAGAGGAGAAATCTAGACAGAGCATCCGCTTTTTGATTAAGAGCTCCAGATCAGAAGGTCAGGGTGAACTGGAAATGAGCAAAGAAGATGGCCCATCAGGCCAGACGAGGACTCACACACTGGATATTTTTGAGAAAGGAGGTTCTGATGGTCAGTAAAGACAGTGAAGGGAAATTTGGCCCCTTCCAGTAAGTATCTCCACTCCTTCAGCACCAACTTCACTGCCAAGAGTTCTTGTTCACCTATGGCATAGTTCCTATCAGCAGGAGAGAACATTTTGGAGAAAAACCCACAGGGATGAACTCGATTGTCTTCATAACGCTGAGATAAAACTGCTCCCACTGTTTCTGATGAGGCATCCACCTATAATGAGAAAGGTCTATCCAGGTCCGGTTGTCTTAGGACAGGAGCTGTGATAAAGGCTTGTTTCAGAAGCTGGAAGGCTGTCTCTGCTTCAGGTGACCATAGGGCAGGATTGGCGCCTTTACGGGTAAGGCCCGTAATGGGAGCCATCAGTGACGAGAATCCTTTGATAAAACGTCTATAATAGTTGGCGAATCCGAGTAGTCTCTGGATGGCTTTCAAGGTTTGAGGTCGGGACCAATCCAGCATCGCCTGTACTTTCTTGGGGTCCATTTCTAGGCTGGAGCCAGAGATGACATAACTGAGAAATGGCACACTGGGTACACTAAAGACACATTTCTCCAGCTTACAGTAGAGGTGGTTTTCCCTAAGACGAGACAGCACCTCCTTCACATGTTTATGATGTTCCTCTGGAGAAGACGAGAAAATCAATATATCGTCCAGATAGACAACAACAGACACGTACAATAAGTCCCGGAAAATTTCATTGACAAAGCCCCGAAAGACAGCAGGGGCATTGCACAAGCCGAAAGGCATCACAAGGTATTCAAAAAGTCCATCTCTAGTATTAAAAGCGGTCTTCCATTCATCACCTGAGCGAATACGAATGAGATTGTTGGCCCCTCTAAGATCTAACTTGGAGAATATGATGGACCCCTTGACTCTGTCAAATAACTCTGTGATTAGTGGAAGCGGATATCGATTCTTGACCGTTATATCATTCAAGCCTCGGTAGTCTATACAAGGTCTTAAGCCACCGTCCTCTTCGGCAATGAAGAAGAACCCAGCTCCGGCAGGAGAGGTGGAGGGGCAAATAAATCATTTCTCCAAATTCTCCTGAATGTATTCAGACATAGCTTTGGTCTCCGGTAATGACAGAGGATAGGTGTGACCACGAGGCAGCATCTTGTCTGGCAATAGATCAATTGGACAATCCCACTCTCTATGAGGAGGTGAGACATTTGCTTGTTTTCAGAGAAGACATCAGTAAGCATTTGATATTCCTTAGGAATTGATGGAGATATTACTGAAGCTGTTTTCCTTACAGGTCGTATCTTGGGAAGACAGGATTTCTGACAGTCAGCTCCCCATGAAAGAATTTGCATAGAACACCAGTCTATCCTAGGATTGTGCAGGCGTAACCAGGGTAGTCCTAAAATGACGTCTTGAGACGTCTCAGGTATCACTAAGAACTTTAAAGAATCAGAATGGAGTGCTCCGATACGTACTAGTACTGGTTGAGTCTCTTTGGTGACGACTCCATTAGCCAGAGGCCGACCATCTACGGTAGTCAAGGAAATCGCATGATGGAGGGATGAACAAGAAATCTGTAGTTTGTCCACTAAGCTGGAGGTTATAAAATTTCCGGCCGCTCCAGAATCTAGTAGAGCAGTAACAAAGGCAGGTTTAGGCTTGATATCTATAGCTAAAGTTATGATGAAATCTTTATTATTTGAGGACAGACTCATTACCCCTAACTTGATGTCCCCAGTGTCAGTTAAGAGCGGGCGTTTCCCGACTTGCGGGAACAGGAGGCCACCAGGTGACCCGAATCTCCACAGTATAGGCAGAGGTTTTTTAATATCCTTCTCTGACATTCCTCTTTGGAGAGATGGGTATGGTTCACCTGCATAGGCTCTTCGTCCGTAGGAGGAGGGGCTGGACGGGTAGGCAAGGGAAGGGTAGATGACCTTTGCCTGTCAGACCGATGCTCTTCAGCCTGACGTTCTCTGAAGGGTAGGTCGATCTTGTTACAGAGCGAAATCATGTCATTTCGGTTAGTAGGGAGCTCACGGGTGACCAGATCATCTTTTAGTCGGCCCGAAAGTCCATGCCAAAAGGCTGAGGTGAGGACTTCCTCGTTAGACTTGAGCTCTGATGCCAAAATTTGAAACTGTACGGCATATTGGCTGACGGGACAGATTCCTTGTCTCAGAGTCATGATACCGGACGATGCTGATACAGTACGTCCAGGTTCGTCAAAAATCCTCCTGAATGATGACACAAAGCCTGCATAGTTATCCAGCAGAGGATCTGAACGCTCCCAGAGTGGGGAAGCCCAATCCAAGGCTGTGCTGGACAACAGGGAAACGATGTAAGCCACTTTGGTTCTTGCAGTGGGAAAATTATCAGACTGTAGGGTGAAATGTATATCACACTGATTCATGAATCCGTGACAGAGCTTAGGGTTGCCGTCGAACTTGCTTGGCATAGGGAGATGTAATCGGGGAGATGCCCTGCTTCCTGTATTCCCGTAAATAGAAGCGGGTGTAGTTGCTGGTACCCCAGAGGTGGATAAGGAGGTTTGCAGATTTTCCTGTCGATTAGACATTTCTTGCACAAACTGAGCCATTTGGTGCTGCATGGTTTCCAGGTTTTCCAGACGGCAAGCAATGCACTGAAATAAATCTACTCCAGACTCCTAATCTGTGGCCGGATCCATATGGCCAGTGCAAACTGTGAGGTTCTGGTTTTGTTGTGGAACCGGGGTGGTAATAGGAGCAGACACTGAAGCAGGTTTAAAAGTAAATGTGGGGTTTTCAATGAGTGGCTTAACAGACATGAATGTGGTAAAACAGAAAGTCTGGGTATAGCACTAAAGTGCACTTGGGAGCTGTAGTGAGGCAAATAGGAAAAGAGTCCGGTTAGTGACAGGCAATGGAAAATGTCCAGGTAGTGACTGGTTAATAGAAAATGTCCAGGTAGTGGCAGACAAGGGGAACTGTCCAGGTGGTGACTGATTAGTGAAGAATGCAGACTGAGGAAGAAATATCCAGCAGAGTGTCAGTGGAGGCAAGGTGCAGGGTGAACAGCAGGACTCAGGTACTCAGGCAAGGGGAAGGTAATGGAGGATGCAGGGTAGTCTAGCGGGGTTGGAGTAGACAAGCAGGCAGGCAGGTAGCGTTTCACAGGTAACAGGTGGTGAGCACAGGGAACTCTGTCTCAGCTATGCTGAGAAACACGCTGCACTGGCAATGAAGTGAGGCTCTGAACCTCCCTAAATACCAAGTGCTGTGCCGTGACTAGCCAGAGAGAGCATGTGACAAACCAGGATTGGGCGAGCAAATCACATGGCCGAAGGCAAGATGGCGGCGCCCATGCCAAACGGAACGGAAGCACTGCCAGGCCTCACAAGCCCAACGTGACAGCATGCCCACGCAGAACCACGCACAGCCAATGCCCCTCGCCACACACCAGAACCACCACCAGACGCCCTCCGCCACAATGACCTCACAGGTAATACCTGTCGACCACCATGCCGAGAAACCCTGGTCATGACACTTCCCAACTGTGCACCTGCAACATTTCCCTAACTCCTCAGCTACACTTGCACGTTTCAATAACTCCCCAACTGTGCACCTGCAACATTTCCCTAACTCCTCAGCTACACTTGCACAACCTTTCCCTAACTCCTCAGCTACGCTTTCACAACTTTCACTAACTCCCCAACTGTGCACCTGCAACCTTTCCCTAACTCCTCAGCTACGCTTCCACAACTTTCACTAACTCCCCAACTGTGCACCTGCAACCTTTCCCTAACTCCTCAGCTATGCTTTCACAACTTTCACTAACTCCCCAACTGTGCACCTGCAACCTTTCCCTAACTCCTCAGCTATGCTTTCACAACTTTCACTAACTCCCCAACTGTGCACCTGCAACATTTCCCTAACTCCTCAGCTACACTTGCACAACCTTTCCCTAACTCCTCAGCTACGCTTTCACAACTTTCACTAACTCCCCAACTGTGCACCTGCAACCTTTCCCTAACTCCTCAGCTACGCTTCCACAACTTTCACTAACTCCCCAACTGTGCACCTGCAACCTTTCCCTAACTTCTCAGCTATGCTTTCACAACTTTCACTAACTCCCCAACTGTGCACCTCAACCTTTCCCTAACTCCTCAGCTATGCTTTCACAACTTTCACTAACTCCCCAACTGTGCACCTGCAACCTTTCCCTAACTCCTCAGCTATGCTTTCACAACTTTCACTAACTCCCCAACTGTGCACCTGCAACCTTTACCTAACTCCTCAGCTACGCTTTCACAACTTTCACTAACTCCCCAACTGTGCACCTGCAACCTTTCCCTAACTCCTCAGCTACGCTTTCACAACTTTCACTAACTCCCCAACTGTGCACCTCAACCTTTCCCTAACTCCTCAGCTACGCTTTCACAACTTTCACTAACTCCCCAACTGTGCACCTCAACCTTTCCCTAACTCCTCAGCTATGCTTTCACAACTTTCACTAACTCCCCAACTGTGCACCTGCAACCTTTCCCTAACTCCTCAGCTATGCTTTCACAACTTTCACTAACTCCCCAACTGTGCACCTCAACCTTTCCCTAACTCCTCAGCTACGCTTTCACAACTTTCACTAACTCCCCAACTGTGCACCTGCAACCTTTACCTAACTCCTCAGCTATGCTTTCACAACTTTCACTAACTCCCCAACTGTGCACCTCAACCTTTCCCTAACTCCTCAGCTATGCTTTCACAACTTTCACTAACTCCCCAACTGTGCACCTCAACCTTTCCCTAACTCCTCAGCTACGCTTTCACAACTTTCACTAACTCCCCAACTGTGCACCTGCAACCTTTACCTAACTCCTCAGCTATGCTTTCACAACTTTCACTAACTCCCCAACTGTGCACCTGCAACCTTTACCTAACTCCTCAGCTATGCTTTCACAACTTTCACTAACTCCCCAACTGTGCACCTGCAACCTTTACCTAACTCCTCAGCTATGCTTTCACAACTTTCACTAACTCCCCAACTGTGCACCTCAACCTTTCCCTAACTCCTCAGCTATGCTTTCACAACTTTCACTAACTCCCCAACTGTGCACCTGCAACCTTTACCTAACTCCTCAGCTATGCTTTCACAACTTTCACTAACTCCCCAACTGTGCACCTCAACCTTTCCCTAACTCCTCAGCTACGCTTTCACAACTTTCACTAACTCCCCAACTGTGCACCTGCAACCTTTACCTAACTCCTCAGCTATGCTTTCACAACTTTCACTAACTCCCCAACTGTGCACCTCAACCTTTCCCTAACTCCTCAGCTATGCTTTCACAACTTTCACTAACTCCCCAACTGTGCACCTGCAACCTTTACCTAACTCCTCAGCTATGCTTTCACAACTTTCACTAACTCCCCAACTGTGCACCTCAACCTTTCCCTAACTCCTCAGCTATGCTTTCACAACTTTCACTAACTCCCCAACTGTGCACCTCAACCTTTCCCTAACTCCTCAGCTATGCTTTCACAACTTTCACTAACTCCCCAACTGTGCACCTGCAACCTTTACCTAACTCCTCAGCTATGCTTTCACAACTTTCACTAACTCCCCAACTGTGCACCTCAACCTTTCCCTAACTCCTCAGCTACGCTTTCACAACTTTCACTAACTCCCCAACTGTGCACCTCAACCTTTCCCTAACTCCTCAGCTATGCTTTCACAACTTTCACTAACTCCCCAACTGTGCACCTCAACCTTTCCCTAACTCCTCAGCTACGCTTTCACAACTTTCACTAACTCCCCAACTGTGCACCTGCAACCTTTCCCTAACTCCTCAGCTACGCTTTCACAACTTTCACTAACTCCCCAACTGTGCACCTCAACCTTTCCCTAACTCCTCAGCTACGCTTTCACAACTTTCACTAACTCCCCAACTGTGCACCTCAACCTTTCCCTAACTCCTCAGCTACGCTTTCACAACTTTCACTAACTCCCCAACTGTGCACCTGCAACCTTTCCCTAACTCCTCAGCTATGCTTCCACAACTTTCACTAACTCCCCAACTGTGCACCTGCAACCTTTCCCTAACTCCTCAGCTACGCTTTCACAACTTTCACTAACTCCCCAACTGTGCACCTGCAACCTTTCCCTAACTCCTCAGCTATGCTTTCACAACTTTCACTAACTCCCCAACTGTGCACCTCAACCTTTCCCTAACTCCTCAGCTACGCTTTCACAACTTTCACTAACTCCCCAACTGTGCACCTGCAACATTTTCTTAAGTCCACAATTAGAGAAGATTAATAAAATTTTCACAATTATTCTCTCTATTAAAACAAACATACTGTACCGATTCCATATCGATTCAAAAGATCGATATGGGACCATCGAATGGTCATCCATAGAAGAAACTCTCTTATAATCTCACTGCAACTGATGGGACAAATGCAAGAGTAGGTTGAAAAATGGGTACAAATTCGTAAAAAGTGCACAAAAAAATGTCATATCAAGATGTACCCAGAGCCATAGCAGCATATGCGTCTGGTTTACCCCAAATCATCTTCATTAATGTTATTTGCACCTGGTCTGCTGCAGGTGCAAAATATTTGCCTCCAAATAGGTGTATATACATTTCTGCATAAGCCATATTTCCGTCAACATGCCCTTACTGCTCTCGGCCTACATTTACACTCCCCTTCCCTTCCCTGTTCTGTATATCCGATGGTACAGTAAGTTGGTGCAAAAGCCAGATACACATAAATCTGTGTTTCCTTCGCGGGCATGTGTCGGGTAAATTTACAGAGCCGTAACTAGGGTGGTGAGACCTGTGCCATGGCACAGGGCACCGCAGGGCAGGGGGCGCTCTTTGGGGGGGGCAATGCTCGCTCTGGCACAGGGCACCAAAAAGTCTAGTAACGGCTCCGTAAATTTACACTTTATTTCGCCAGAGGACTTAATAAACCTCTATCTTTTTATTCCACCCAGAAACAGATCCAAATTATTTGGCATTAGAAATAAGATATTCTAACAGGACTATGACATCATGTGGGAAGAATATATGAGCAGCTGTTGCATAAGCATTCTTGCTCAGCGGGGATTTATACTTATCATCTCTCCTCTTTTTACAGTGCTAACTCATTGGAGAGGTGTAAATAGCTTCACTTGTGTATGCTTGCCACATAGAAAGCAGCTGATGGCCTGCAGTATTTCCATTAACGCATACAGTGGTTATAAAGTATACAGAATCAACAGCATTCACATCCAAATTTATATAACCGCTTAAAAGTCATGCATGTAACAATATTCATTCAGTACAATATATATTTTCTACAGCATCAATGCTACATTTTATTACCAAAATGAATTTTATTACTTACATTATTACTTACATTGTTACTTATATTATTATTATGTAGTGATAAACCATTTTGTACACGAGTATCCAAAAATGTTATATTGTTGCATAAACTATCTTCTTTAATCACTATTCATGCAGCCATTATCTACACACAATAGGCCTGATTCACTACGGATCGCTATTGCGATTACGTAGGCAGATCTGCTTAGAAAATATGCTAATGAATGCAATTGCAAAGCCAGCATAGAAATGCCCACTACCGCTATCTCACATCCGTAATACCTTGCAGTCCAGCGTATACATCAGGAACATCGAGTAACATTGGCCCCTAAAGCACAATTATAATGGGTCTGACGTTCCTCAGAAATTGCTAACCTCGTGGCACGCAGCAAGTCCTCAAGCTGCGTATGCTGCCACAGTGTCTAATTTATGCACGCCCATGTAATGGCGTTCAAATGGACAGGCATGCCTCCGTTTCTCCTTCCACTTCCCCGTCACCACTCCCAAACGCTGACCTCCCGTCACGCACTCTGCAATGGCTTTGTGTGAGCTGTGAGATTGCAGTGCGATCGCAGTTCTGTGGATGTGCAAGCGCACTGCAATGCATACGCATGCGCAGTACGCAACAATCGGCTGTGTGCGTGCGCTATTCCAATAGCGATCCATAGTGAATCAGGCCCAATATTTCTAATAGTGTCCATACAGCACATATACTGTAGTAGCCTGTAATAATAACCATATAAATAATGCTTATGATCTGAACTATGGCCCTGATTCAGAGCCGGTCGCTCTGACAGAGCGCTCACTCTGAATCAGGGCCGTTTTTCTTTTTTTTTTTATAACGGCCTCCCACAGCTATAGCAAGCGGCCAGGAAGATGGTCGCGATGGTCTTGACCATCGGGCTTGCGTCGAGACCCTTGTGGTAGGGTCTCGTTGCCGCAAGCCCCAGAGAGATTTCTGCTCTAACACTCGTGATGTCAGTGGGGCCGACCCCAAACGGAGGCATTCACATGGGAACGGCTCCGTTTGGGCAGCCACTTCCCCGACCAGCCCACCAAAGGGGGCGTGCTGTCACTCAACATCAACAGCACGCACCCTTTGGTACGAGACCCGGAGCAACGGATTGGCCGTCGCTAACCGGAACTCGCGCATGCGCACGACGGAGCCGGCTCCATCGTGCGAATGCGCTCTGGGCCACCATCAACCCGGTTGCGAGCGCTCAGCGCTTGCGACCGGGTCTGAATCAGGCCCTATGTACACATTGAAGGTTTCATTTACAGTTGGGGTAAACTCAGCATAGCTAAACCATGGTGTCCTCCTGGAATGGGCAAATTTGAAATGTGCAAATTTACTGATGGGAAGGTGGCATATTTTAGATATTGTCAGTGTTACAATAATGTTGCACAATAATGTTGTGTGAGCAGCATTTTTCTGTGTGGATAAGAAACAAAGAAAAGCATTTGCATTGCAGCAAGTTTTGTCATTCACAATTACCATCAGATGACATATACAGTATACAGTATGTAGCCCGCACAGCTCACACACTAAATAGATGCCAACACATCCAAGTCTCGCTCCCCCTTTTCACACCCGAGATGCTTGCCTCCAAGTCACTTGCATTCTTCTGATATATTACTGGCCACATGGAAGTGCACATCCACTATCATCACAAATTTTAGTTGCTGAAATGTCCTGAGTTTTTAAATACAACGATTATTCAAATTCCATTTATCTCGTGCTGAACCCATTGATTAAGCCAGTACCAGTGGGCTACTAAAGTTCAAACTTCCACTTCATTTGTTATTTGATGAATGATAGTATTATTTCACATTATGATTTCTTTACAAATGTATTCATTTACTATTTATGACTTACCTATCTTATGTATGCTTTTATGACCCTATTATTCTTTTCAATAACCCTCACTGTAATCACTAATTTTTAATATTTTAGTGATAGAATTTTAATAAGTTTTACTTTCTGCTGTATATTTGTTTTGCTCATCCCTATTTTATTTATCTTCATCCTTTCCATTGATTCACTCTTTTATACCCATCACCTCCAGCATTGTTTCACCTATACCCCTTTTACACTACAGGCAATAACCCGAGATATTGCACGTGAACGCACAGCAACCCTTGTTACTGTGTAGTGTGAAAGGGACAGGTTGAAATAGGCCAGGTCGAGCAACCCGGCATTTAAACCTTGGTCACAAGAAGGGTTGAACACGTGTTCAACCCGACTCACGGTGCAGTGTGAATGGGTAACCCGTTCACTGCATAGGAGAGCCGGTGCTTGGAGATGATCTCATCTCCAAGCTTCGGCTCAACATGTGGTGACGGGGATGTCGTCTACCCAGCATTAGTGCTGGGTCGAGCCGCGTCAAACTGGCTCTCAAGACCCACTACTTCATCAAGGCCTTCCAGCTCTCCTCCTAACCCACTTCATGCTCTTTCCTCCTTATCTACCCTTTCTGTGTCACGCCTATCTGTCTGCCCCTCCCCTTTAGAATGTAAGCTCTCATGAGCAGGGCCCTCTTCCCTCATGTGCTTCTCCTTACACTTTCTTCTACTCCCCGCAAGGGCACCTAACACTTGACTGCTAACTCCCTGCTGCTAATTGTGTGTATTTTAATCGCTATTGCAGCAATGTATATAAACCATGTCCTTGTCCTGTACTGTAAGTTGCTAATTTCTTGTTCACTTATTAGTTTATGTACTCTGTAAGGTGCTGCGGAAGATTTTGTGGTGCATTATGAATAAAGAATAATAATAATAATTGTTACCATACACTAGCAATCTACAGCCCCAATTGATCTGTGAAATCCAACATGTTGGACAACCTGAAATGACCAATTGCAATCACTTTTGGTCAAAATCTGCAATCTGTGAAGCCCATACATTGCAGATTTCTTTACACAATCATCTGCAAAACACCAAATTGCCCCAATTGGTTGCTGATGTATGAGGGCCTTAACACCCAGCCCCCCTTTACACATTTCTTCACTTCTCCACTCTATACCATTACCACCAGTGCACTTCTCCCTTTCTCTTGCACTAACACATATTATTCTATTACCATTATGTTCCATCTGAACCTATTTATAGTCCCTGCATAATTATATACATTATATATCTCACACGCCCTCTATAATAGCACACTGCACCATACTTGACTAACAATGTTTACCATATCTCATCCATGTCATCTATACACTAATACACAAATAATATTTTTTAGATCCTGTTATTATCTTATATATTTTCTCCTTCCCATTTACTTTTCCATCAAACATCTTTGCCTCTCTGTGTCTACATCATCTGAATATTTGCACCCTTCCTTAACCCTCCTACTATCCCAACAAGATTAATTTATTCTTGTATAAATTTATTATCGCTTTGGTTTAAAACCTTAAATATTTTGCTACAGCACTATGGCTATCCTAATCTAAGACATTCAGAATTTTCCACTCGATACAACGGATAACTGTCAGACATAACTCCATAAGTTTGCTCATAGTCTAAACAGGTGTATAACATAAAACTGTGTTTAACGTATACAATCCATGTGTTAGACAGATACTTTTTAGCCTGGTTTCAGTTCCTTTAAGTTTCTGGGGCCTATTTCATACTTGCCAACCTTGGGGCAGCCAGGGTGGGACTCCACTGCTTGGGGCAGCAAAAGTGGGGGTTGCTGATGGATGGGGGTGGCAATGCTATTGCATCATTGCAGCCCTGTCCCCGCTATGCAATTAGCGACATTATGAAGCAGGGGTCGAAGCCACAATGACACAATTCAGCACAAATTTCATCAACGGCCGACTGCACCGCCCACTTCACTCAGGTGGTGGGCGGATCTGCCAGACTTGCCCACTCTTCGGAAATGCCACCCAATTTTGGTAGCATCCAGGACGATCTGGGATGGTTGCCTAGTATGGCCTATTTATTAAAGAAAAAAAATGCCAGTGCAGCTGAAAGAACGGCTGGCCGAATCCCTACATATATAAAACGATTACAGTTTTTGTGGGGTTTTGCATCTTCTTCCTTTGATAAATAGAGCCCTCTGTGTGAATTTCTTAAGGGTATTGAGAAAGATAATGTCAACAACTCTAACCACTTATGCCACTCAAATAACATGAATTACCTTCCCAGAATAAATATGTTTTAAGTCTATTACATGCATTGTCTTTTGTGTGTTGATCTTTGGCTCATGTTTCTATAATCACTAGTAGTTCTTGCAATTACAATTCCTAGATAACAATATTCACTACATTAGTGATATTTTACATGCTATGCCATAATAACTGGTACACACTTAAGGGGATTCTTCCAGATACCCAGTTTCCTTCCTGTTGGCTGTTCACTCCCCGAGGATCAGTCACTTAACTGCATACAGCAGATTTTCCTATACCATCCCATCCCCGTATGTGTCCTGTCCTGCAGACAACATGTCACAGAAGGGATGGTGCAGATGTCAGGTGGTGAGCGCCCCATGTGTGACATGCTGTCAGCTACAGAGAGATGGACACAGAAGGTTTTCACAGAGCAGTATGGAAAAGGATGAGTGTTAAACCATGACTACTAACTTTCCAGATTTCAGCGGGACAGTCCTGATTTTGAGGGTTGTATTTCCCCATCACGATCAGATCTGCATTATTCCAATCTCAGGATACTCAGGACATTCCAGGAAGTAGGTTTATGCAAAAAGATAAATGAAACTTAAAACAATTGGTGTACAATTCTTACATATTGTAATATGGGTGAGGGAATGGGCTATTAAATTAATGGTAGGATGAGGTTGTAGGTGTCTTGGTTTTGGTATCCTGTAGCTCTGGCACAGGGCCCAGGGTATTAAGGAAATGGGGAGGCTTCAAGATACCATGACTCATAGGTAATACAGGAACTGGGAGACTAGAGACACTAGGATCACGGACCGGAGCAATGCAAGGATACTAGAATTGGAACAGGAACCCAAGCCACCAGGCAGCCTCTCACCTAATGGTCCACGGACCAATCAGACCAGAGAACTACTCCAGTGACAAGAAGAACCTGAACTCAAAACAGCATAGTACTGATAGTCTGGACCTGGGAACCAAGCCAGGAATCAGAATCTTATATTACCAGGGAAGAACTAATGAAGATATATCCCTAGTATAGCTCTGACGCAAGACCTTGACCAAATCCAGAAGGGGACCTCAGGATAGAGAGACACTTCAGGCACACACAGTTCTGAACACCTCGATGCTAAATGACTGTGACCCGATCATGCCCTCCAGCCCTGAAACCCCAGTGCTGACTCTCAGCCCAAGACAAGAGCACACAGTACAGAATAACCAAAATAGTCAACCTAGATTATACAGTAACCCACTATAGCCACAGAGTGTAGTGATACTTGCAACGCAGTCCAGATGATGCCCAAACAACACAGAGTGGAATCCACGCAGATGATAAGATGTGTGGCAACAGCAAATGGTATGCACCGCAGGTACACTGACAGAACTGGAGCTGGAGTTGAAAGCGGTCTGTGTGCAGCGTGGAAGCCGCAGCACTGATAGATGGTATACAGCAATAGATGGAATGCAAACAACGATGATCAGCGGGGAAGACGCAGTGCTGAGATGGTATACAGCAGCGATGGTAAACAGTCCCAGTGTTTATCTTTATGCAGCATGGTAGCCGCAGCGCTGAGAGGCAAACAGCGATGGTACAAGTGGGTAATGGTTGAGTTTCAGCAAGGAGAGTATCCACAGGAGAAAGCTCTGGAAACACAGGAGACACTGAGCCTGAAACAATCCTCAAGAAGGAACACAGTTGTTCAGACGAGTCTTTCCTAGGCCTGGAAATATATAGGGCATACTTGCCGACAATCAGCTCCAGCCTTCCGGGAGGGAGCTGATTGTCGGCTAATAGCGGGGGGCGGGGCTGGCCATTGGGGGCGGAGCGGGCATTTTGTGGCACACTGGGGGCGGAGCCGGGGCGGGGCCACACGATCGCGTCATCGTGACTCTGCACCCTCTTCACAATGCCGTGATTTTCGGCATTGTAAAGCAGGGGGCGGGGCCACGATGACGCGATTCTGCGCGAATCGCGTCACCGGGCCCCCAGCTGCGGGTATTTCTGTTTTTTTCAGGGGGGAGGTGGGGAGGGTGTGAGACTTCCGGGAGACTTGCCTGCCTTTCCAGGGGGCCAGGAGCGGCACCCGAAAATCGGGAGGCTCCCGGCCAAATCGGGAGGGTAGGCAAGCCTGATATAGGGAGTGGTAACAGGTACAGTAATTGGTCAGATGAGCACTGGGATAGTCTGTTGGAGGTTTTAGACACAGCAATTAATGAATGTTTAACCCTGTATGGGCGGCTAAAACCCAGATTCATGACAGTAGGGCTAATCAACTAATGGCTAGTGTGACCTATTATTTTATTGTTAGGGGTGGCGATTGTGGCAACTATGTAATAGTAGTCATAGTGGGGCCTATTAATTAATGGTGGATTGAGTGGTTTGGGGTGACTGTCCCACTCAGTCAGGACTTCTATGTCTTGCTTTACATAGCTCTGCAAGGGAAACTGTGTGCACCTTATAGTAGTGCACTGCAGCATTGCCCATCTATTTGAACTGTCCAAAATTATAGCCATGCTTTTTGCCTGCTGGTCATGGCCATTCTGGCTGCATGGAGTGACACGAGTAACTCTACTAGAAATCTGAATAATGTACATAAAATAGCCTTACTTCAATGCTGTGGGCACTAGACATTCTAGTGCAACCTTACATTTTATTGTAATTACTGTATAACTACCTGTAAACAAAAACTTCCACTTAATTTCTTATTTCCTTTCTTAAAGCCAAGGATACAGTACATACAGTTTTCACTTATTTGCTGACAAAATTGGACACTTGTATATTGAATATGCTGACATATAACCCACATGTACATAATTGTTAGATTCGGAAAAGTAAACACACACACACAGTATTTTCTGAGAGTGTAATAAACATTCCTTTATTCATATAAAAGCACATAGCAACAGCAATTTACTGCCTACTGGCCTCTCCCTCGCCAACAGTACAAGTGCTCCTGTTCTAAATTTATACAATTCATTGTCATAGTTATAAAAGTTTTACTTTAGTAAAAAACACACTTATTTCTTGCGAAAGTGCGGTTTCTTTTTTCATCCAGAGAAATGTGCAGTCAACATAAATTATCTGAAAGGCACAACTTGCTATACATGTTTGTGAGTGCAACTACATGTGAAGCGAGATTTGGTGTTACATGGTTCACATCTTTTTCTAGTTGTGCTTTCTATGTATTATTTGTAGAAAACAAGGAACATTTTTGAAATGAGTAAATCCTCACGCATAGTGTGTATTTCAATATCTTTGAAGCTCGGCTTGCCGGCGACACTGCCCGCAACGGTAGTATTATTCTTAGCGCTTGCCAGACCAGTTTGTGTTAAGTAGTGCAATCAGAAGAGATTATTAATACTAATCTTATTTGACCCCTTATTTATGTAGGAAGACCACAGCTATTTCTCTGCCACTACCTACACTTCTCAGTGGGCATTACTGTAGTATACAGCCATGGCCAAAAGTTTTCAGAATGACATAAGTATTGGTTTTCACAAAGTTTGCGGCTTCAGTGTTTTTAGACCTTTTTGTTGAATGTTACTATGGTATACTGAAGTAAAATTACAAGTATTTTGTAAGTGTCAAAGTAATTTTACTTCAGTATACCATAGTAACATCCGGGGCTGCCATCAAAATTTGTGGGGCCCGGGACTGAAAGAATAGGCAGGGCCCTCCTCCTCTCCATTATTGAATGCAGTCTGTGCACCCATCCTTTTTATTTGTATTACCTCACCCCCCCCTTATTGAATGTAGCCTGTGTACAGGCCCTGCATTTTCATCACCTCACCCACCACCCCTCGTTAGTGAATATATTCTGCGCGTGGCAGGCCCTGCATTTTTATTTTTATTACCTCACCCCCCCCCCCATTAGTGAATTTAGTGAGCTAGTGAGCGCAGCAGGCCCTGCATTTTTATCACCTCTCCCCCTCCTGCCCCCCTGGTAGTGAAGTCTGTGAGCGGCAGACATATCTCCCCCCTCCGCCCCCGGGTAGTGACATGTGTGCGCGGCAGGCCCTGCATTTTCATCACCTCACTCTCCCCCATCCCCCTGCTGCCCAGGCATTCCCCCACTTACCTTATGGATCCGGCAGCGGCTACTTCCTCCACGGTCCACCAGCACTGCAGACGCGCTCCTCTTCTTCCGCAGCTCACCCTACAATGGCGCGCCGTTACGTCACACGCGCTGACGCCAAAACAAGCTCGCGGACCGGCAGCCAATCAGGAGCAGCCGCTACGGCCGCTCCTGATTGGCTGCCATTCCGCAACCTCAAGTTGGCTTGTAGCCGCCCTGCTTCTATCTCCCTGCATCATTTGCTGCTGCAGCGGCGCTGCTACCCGGGCCCCCCTCCGTCTACCCTCCCTCCGGGCCCGGGACTCGAGGCCCGGCGGTCCCCCCCTGATGGCGGCCCTGACAAAAAGGTCTAAAATCACTGAAGCAGCAAACTTTGTGAAAATCAATACTTTAGTCATTCTCAAAACTTTTGGCCATGGTTGTATATAGAGGCTACATCTAGCAGCCTCATTTATTAATCATTAAGATTCTTATCTATCTCCTTTAGTTTTATCTGTTATATGGTGTAGACAGTCATCTTTGTAGCATTTCTTGCTACTATTTGTTCAGGAGGCCGAAGTGAAACTTCCTCTATGAGTCTTATCAGGTAGCCTACCTAAGTGTCTATGGGGGGAATTCAATTCAGTGCGATGTTGAATAGCTGCGGGAGGGAGCCCCCGAAGCTATTCAATACACCGTGCTGTTTGGGCGGGCAAAGTATTTATTCTCTCACCCCCCTGGGGATGTGAGGAGAAATCCGACAAAAGTGCCAGACGCGCAGCTGTTTTACTGCTTAGCTAACAGCCATGCGCCCGGCACTTTAGTCCGAGAATGCCAGTTCTCGCTCCTTAACACCCTTGTTAAGTCGCCAGCGCACTGAATTGAATAGCTCTGGGAGCTCCCTATTCAATTCACGTTGAACTGAATTCCCCCAAGATATAACATTACATTATGGTCCATATGCCTGATATGGCGCATGCGCAGAAGCTAATTTCTTCAGATTTTGTGGGGGTTCTTCAGAGATTCCAGAAGTGTAGAAATCCCTCCTGGATTTTGCCTATACGCTTCCGTGAAGATGGAGTCGGGAGTGGAGCGGAAAATGGCCTAGCAATCACCAGCGATACCCGTCAGTTATAACCGAGGCTTTAGTAGTACATCAGGAGAAGCTCTATATCTGATAAAAACACCTGTTTTTTGACGGAAATTGGCTTTTTTGATTCTTGTAAATAGACCATATTACAATGAAATTAAATATGTTTTTTTTTACCATTATACCAGTATATACATTGCAAGTAAGTGAACTTTAAACAGTTAATTTTTTCTATTTTTGACATCAAATATGTAGAAAACACAATATGAATTGATGTCTAGAATAAAAATGTGCGATGAACATGTGATGGTAGGAATGCTAATTATATGAATCATGAGTGAACTATTTTCAGCTTTGATTTATTATGTTGATATACCAAGAACAGACTGTACAACTCCTACCTAGTGAGTAGTTGCAAAATAAAGTGCTTAAAATATATAATAATATACTGTTTAATATCTGCTTGTATTACTACAAGCAACTTTCTAAAAAACAGACATTTTCCAAAATGTGTACCATGAAATAACCCATATCATATACAGTCAATTTGACTATTTACAGAATTCCCCCCTATTAAGGAGGGAATTCAATTAGCCCTGGGAATTTATGGAGGCTAATTGATCCCCCGGGAGCTATTCAATTAGCCCCGAAGCTGGCAGTCATCAGGGATTATTTCTCACCTGCCTGAGGCAGGCAAGGAAAATCCCTGATAATCAGCCCTGTTATGGCGATCGCAGGTCATGAAAACACATAGGTCTGTGACCTTTTCATGAATTCTATGAGTTTTCGCCTGAAAATATATATATTTTGGGCGCAAAAACCGGTGACTAATTGAATAGCACAAAAAAAATGGCAAAAAAGGTAAATAAATAGTTTTTCGCAATGTGGGCATAATGATACTGGAGACATAGTGTGGCATGGTGGAGGGCAATGAGCAGCATAATATTAATACAGGGGGCATTATGGGCATAATAAAACTGGGAGCGTTGTGTGGCATAGTGGAGGGAAATGTGGGGCATAATGTTAATACTGGGGCATTGTGTGGCATAGTGGAGGGCAATGTGGAGCATAATATCAATACCGGGGGCACTGTTTGGTATGGTGGGGGGCAGTGTATGGCATAATATTTGGGGCATTAAGTGGCATACTGTGGGAACTGTGTGGTATAAAATTAATACTGGAGGCATTGTGTGGCATGCTGTGGACACTGTGTTATACTGGGGGCACTGTGTGACATACTGGGTGCACTGTGTGGCATAATGTAATTTTATTGGTAGTAGGCCCTACAAATTAGTTGACTTGGGGACCATACAAACCTTAATCTGGCCCTGGGGCCCATTGCAAAGAACATGCGCAAACTAGTGTTCCCATAAGGGATCATAATTAGGCCCCTTAATGTCCCTCCTAAAAACAGAGATACAGTTACTTTTTAGTCGAGGTAGAAAATGTTGCTCAATTGTTTCATATGAAGATCTCTTTTACAGATTTCTTCAGACCTTGTGGATAGATCCCCTGACACTCCTGTGTAAACAGATCTGCAGTTCAAGAAACCTTCTAAAAAGCTTGTTTCAAACAGTGATCAGACTTATGTCAAGTATGGATACTATAGTTATGAAGCACTTGACCAACAATATGATAAATACAGCACGTGTTTGCAGATCACATCCATAATAACCTTAATAGGCCCGTTACACATGTGAAAGCGTGTCTTTCCGCATGTTTTTAGTAACAGGCCCATTCATTATTAGGTAATGGGGCTGAGAACTTAAAGTTTTTGGAGTTTGCTTGAGGGAACCAACGCCATCTCCAGATGGTGTTGATTCCCGGAGCCGCGCTCCTTCCTATGGGAAGGAGGTCTGGGGTTGTGGAGAAGGATCTGAGTGGATCCTTTCACCACCCCCGCATTTCAAGACCTACGGCCGCGCGCATGCATGAACTCAGGTCACACATGCGTAGTCAGCAAGCACGTCACCAGTACGTTACACTGCTACTTCGGCAGCAGTGTCTGATATTGCAAGGACAGTTCCTTTTCAGAGCAGCTGTACCCGCATTGGAGCACTACTAAATTGCTCCGGAAATTAACTATCCACCACCACAACTCACAACGAGTGGATACTTAATTATCCCAATGATGAATAGGCCCCTTAAATATAAAGGTTGACTGCCATATTTTGTGTCTTTATGGAGATTTACATTTTTCTATCAATTTATCTGACAATTTAAGCACCTATATCCATGGCAGTGCTGCAACTAGGGGGGCTAAGGGGCACGTGAGTCGGGTGCCGGACTTGAGGGGGTGCCAGGGAGAGGCTGCTGGGAGGCTAGGTTGCTGCTATTTTGGGTTTGCAGCCGCTTCCCGGCCTTGAGAGGCGCAGAGATAGTGTCAGTCTAATGTGGTGCCGGTTGCGAGCCAATCAGTGCTCAAGGACAGGTAGCCAATCAGCAGATTAAGATATATAGAGGAAAAAAGTCTAGGCACTAGGTGGTACTAATACCTATACATATACAATATTAGGCTGCTGCCTCCCTGAAAAGAGGAATGCCAATCCTCAATGCAAACAAACAGAATATAATAGATATACAGGTAGCGCTGCTAAACATATATGAAATATAAAATATAAATATATAAATTTAATAGGGATAAATTCCACAATATGTAATCTCCCGGGAGTATAATAATAACATAAAAATCAATATACACCAATCACCATATACAAGAATAAATATATATGCTGGAAGTTTGTGGACAAAATAAATTAGACCAAATGGATGTGTCTAATCATATGCCAAATCTTTGTGTTGGAAACACAATTGCCAGTAAGATGAATCACATAAAATGTAACAATGTAGACAAGCGGCTCTCAGGAATAAATGGCAGTCACTATGTGAATGTATCCAATAGTGCCGGCTTATAAGAGTCTATGCAGATAAATGCACAATAATATATCGTGATGGAAGAAACACACAGTGCCGTGGAGACTCTCGGTGTAGTCCTCGTCAGTCTCCACACGGTGCACTGTATAGATAATTACAGTCAATTGAGCTCTCTATGCTCATAATATGCAGAGTATAGTTACCGTCACTGTGTCAGAGCGATGTATGGGCAGACAGTGTCGCAAAGTGGTAGCCCACCGGGGTCTTGAGCAGGTGATGGGGTGTACAGCAGAAATCCGTAACTTCAACGCGTTTCTCTGCACATGGCAGCTTTTTCATGTTCTCTGCTTCTTGTCACTTATTCCTGAGAGCCGCTTGTCTACATTGTTACATTTTATGTGATTCATCTTACTGGCAATTGTGTTTCACACACAAAGATTTGGCATATGATTAGACACATCCATTTGATCTAATTTATTTTGTCCACAAATTTCCAGCATATATCTATTCTTGTATATGGTGATTGGTGTATATTGATTTATATGTTATTTTTATACTCCCGGGAGATTGCATGTCGTGGAATTTATCCCTATTAAATTTATATATTTATATTTTATGTTTCTATTTCATAGCCAATCAGAAGAGGCTGCCGGTCCGTGAGCTCTAATTGGCGAGCGTTGCTACGTTACAATGACGGCAGTACTGACAGTTCCCCAGCGTGTGGCAACCCCGTTCCGTGCCACCCCGAGCTCACCCACCGCATGGCCCTGGCAGGTAAGAGAAGGGAGATGGCTTAATGTAAAAGAGGCCTTACAGTGGCATAATGTGTAAGGAGCCTTACTGTGGCATAATGTAAAGGGGGCCTTACTGTGGCATAATGTGTAAGAGGCATTACTGTGGCATAATGTATATGGGGCAGTACTATGGCATAACTGTATAAGGGGCATTACTGTGGCATAATGCATAATGCATAAAGGGCATTACTGTGGCTTAATGTATAAGGGGCATTACTGTGGCATAATGCATAAAGGGCATTACTGTGGCTTAATGTATAAGGGGCAGTACTGTGGCATAATGTGTTGTAAGGGGCATTACTGTGGAAGAATGTATTGTAAGGGGCATTACTGTGTTGCATAATGTGTTATAAGAGTCATTAATGTGTGGCATAATGTGCTATAAAGGGGCATCACTATGTCACAAAACCACACTCCCTTTTTGTCCTCTATGTTGTATTTTTTTTGGGGGGGCGCCAAATTATGGCCTTGCCCTGGCTGAAAAAAATCCTAGTTTTGGCCTAGGTGTGTGTATATATATATGTGTGTATGTATATATATATATATATATATATATATATATATCAAAATCGGGCTGCACTCACCAATTTGTATAATAGAAAACAAATTCTTTATTCAAATTTGTGTCTCTTCATTGTTGACAATTTTCATTAAAGGAAAATTTTATATATAGTATATATATATTATATTTTGCATACCTTCCAACTGTCCCCATTTCAGCGGGACAGTCCCACTTTTTGGAGATTGTACCGCTATACCACCTGCAGGCCACAGTGTCTTGCATACCGGAGGGAGGTTGTTTGGGCACTGTCGCGCATGCGCTTGTAATCCGCATTGTGACAGGAGATGATGGGGCTGCCCACAGCTCTCTGGGCCTCATTCAGAGGCGGTCGTAGGATGCAAGCGGTCGCTCAGAAACAGGGCGGCCGCTTGCATCCTGAACGGCCGCCTCCATGTCGGTCGTTAGGCTGTGGGTTAACACCCACAGCTCTAACGACCGCTAAGGGAGATGGTCACGATGGTCAAGACCATCGCGACCATTGGGGCTTACGACGAGACCCTAGGGTAGGGTCTCGTCAACCTTAAGCCCCAGGGAGCTTCCTGCTCTGTTTGAGTAGGAAGCTCCCCACTGACATCACTGATGATGTCAGTGGGGACGCCCACAAAACGGCAAGCGTTCCGAAAGGAACGCCTCCGTTTGGCCGGGCATGCCCCCTGCCCGCCCAGCAAACGGAGCGAGCTGTCAATCAACATCGACAGCTCGCTCCGTCTGCTTCGAGCCCGCTAACGACGGGTGATCCGTCGTTAGCGGGGGCTCGTGCATGCGCACGACGGAGCAGTCTCCGTCATGCGCATGCCCTGTGGACCAACATTGAGTCGGTTGCGAGCACTCAGCGCTCACGACCGACTCTGAATAAGGTCCTCAGAGCTCTGGCCAAGCCCACAGCATGGCAAGAACAAGGACATGGCGGGGTGAGAGACACAGGGGGGATGCATCAAAATGCTGCTTTGCCCCGGGTGACAAAGATCCTAGTTTCGGCCCTGCATACCCAGACAGAGATCACTTGTGCATACAGATTGATCCACCTGTTGATGGAGCACACTATCCCGAAAATGAGCATTTATAGGAGCTAATTGTGCGGCAACCATGTGAATGTACGGAATTATTCCATCTCTTGAGAGTGTCATGGGAATTTCTGGAGTCTATATATTAAGCCTTGGAAAGAGAAAAAGTGAACGGAGATAAAGTAACAACCAACCAGCTCCTAACTGTCATTTTTCAAGCACAGCCTGTGGCATGGCAGTTAGGAGCTGATTGGCCGGTAATTTTTCTCCATTCACTTTATTTCCACCAAAGGCTTAGTAAATAGACCCCTCAGATGGATGTTTTGCACCCAGAATGCAGTAGGAGCAAGTCCATATATTAATTATGATGGATGCAGAAGTAAGAACTAGTGACGTGCGATGAGCTCAATGGCTGGGTGTCAGGGTTCAGCCTAGGATCGGCTATCTCTCACCTCTGTGCTGGCTTCCCCTGAGTTTCTTGTGGTCAGACGTCTGGTGCAGTGAGGGGTGAGATGCTGAGTATTTTGCCTTGGGTGCTTTTGCGGACTTCCATGGTCGGCTTTGTGTTTTGAGGATCGGAGTTCCCATCATGGGCGCCGCCATGACAGTTCCTCTCATGTGACAGTCCTCCTAACCAATGGTAGCATGATCTCAGTCAGCTGATGCTGTGCTCCAATAATCTGGTACCCCTGGGTATAAATCCGCCCCCAGAACTTCAAGTAACTGCTGTTCATCTTCTTTGTTCCAGTGCCTGTGATACTATGTTGCTCTGTGCTATTCCTGCAGAGAGTTGCTTCAGCCTGCTCACAGTTCTCTAAAGTCTCCAGGTTTAGCTTCCTTGCTATTCTCAGTCTGAGAGTTAGTTCTCTCCTAGGGGACAATTCATCAACACTAAAATAACGTTTTTAAGGACATTTTCCTTAAATAACGTTATTTTGGTATTCATGAACAGACTTAGCACAGGAGATATCACAGATATTTCCCTGCTAAGTTCCCCTGCGTTAATTTCCACACTCCCCATACATTATTATGGGGATGTGGAAATTGTGGTATTCATCAAATTCCGAAAATTATGAATTTTCGGAATTTGATGCAGTTACTATTCGCCACTGTGAGGTGGCGAATAGCAGAATCGACTTACCTGTATCCACGTGTGCAGGTCCCCCGACGAGTCCTTCCGGCGCTCTGCTCCGTCCTCAGGCTCCGGAGGCTGGTCGGACATGTGTACTCCCCAGCAGAGCATTTTAGAAAATTTTAGAAAAATAAAAAAAAGTTTTGTTTTTTTTTCTAATCTGTCATGTGGTCTGCTGGGAAACCACATGACAGACCAGCAGGACGGAGCCGGAGGCTGCTGCGCGGACAGGTAAGTCGGGGGGGGGGGAGGTGAGCGGAGGGGGGTACACTACCTTAACGCATCTGTAGGCAGTGTTGCGCATGCGCTGGTTTTACAGATGTAACAGCGCATGCGCAGCACTGTTTCCAGATGTGATAAGGTAGTGTAGGCAGGGAAAAGTATCTATTTCCCGAAAAGCTGTCATCGCAAAAATGACAGCTTTTCGGAATAGATACTTATGGAGAGGTGGAATGATGAATTCCACCTATAATTAGGTAGAACTCCATGCGAGTTCTAAACCTAATTATCTCCATCGAATTTTTAGGTTTAATGAATAGGCCCCCTAGTACCATGTTTTTCTATGTCTGTGTGTCTTTGTATATGTGCTACTGAGGTGTCAGATTACCTGCTAGTACTAATTAGCTCCCAGCTGCCTCTTTAAGCATTCCCAGCCAGTCTACAGCCCTGTGTTTGTCTGTTTAAATCTGCACCAGCATTCCTAAATTTTCCAGTATATGCCTGTCTTCTCTCTGTGTCTCACTGTGCTAATCAGCTCCAGAATCTGTTACTTTCCCAGTATTTGCCTTTGTCCACTCTGCTATGTGTCTTGTCTGTGCAAAGCAGTACCAGCATTTCCAGTACTCCCAATATTTGCCTTTGTCCACTCTGCTCTGTATCTTGTCTGTGCAAATCAGCACCAATATATTTAACTATTTCCAGTCCATGCCTGTGTTCTAGCATCCAGATTCTTTCCCTGTTTTCTAAGTATTCAGATCCAGCTTCAGAGTTCAAGCATTCGGTTCACCACCAGTATTATAGCATTCATTATAGTTTCCGCTCTTGTTCCATTCCCAGATACCTGTCCAGAGGGCCGCGACCTGCTCACTTGGTGCAGCAGAAAACCAAATCCCAATTGGAGGGGTCACTGGAGAAAACCACCAAGTGAGTTAGACTCCGCGCCTATGGGCAGGTCTAGCCAAACCTGGGTTTGGCTGCAACTAGGAGACCTAGTCCAGTCACTCCCATAGTCACCCGAACCCCCTGGCTCACCATCCTCCACAGAGGAACATTTGCATCGGATCATGACTCTGGGGAGGCACACTTGGAGATGGGTCTGAGTACTGGGAGCCTGTCTCATGCCCTACTCACTGTAACTTTCCCCTCACTACACTAAGCTTCAGTGATTCGACTACCTGCATCACTGTGTCTACTTTTGCTGCTGCTGATTGAACTCTGATCTCTAAACACTGCAGTGCACTTCATGGTAACATGACACATGCAAGGTGTTCATCAGTGCTCAAGGCACGCCACCCCCTTTCCCCCCGCACACACTCAGAGGCATGCCTCTATTAGCTCTCTTTCTGTGCAGCTTACTGCCAGTGGTGTCTCCCCGCCCCCAGCTCTGCAAGCAATGTCTGACTATACAGAAGCGAGTCTGAGCTGTTGCTGTCTCATCTCCCTGCAGTCCCAGGGAGCTCCACAAAGCTGGTGAGTGTTAACTATAAAAATGATTACAATAAACAAAGAAGATGTTTATAAGTTATAAATATCTTCTTTGTATTATTCTAATCATTTTTATATCAAATCTCTGGAGTATGACAGGGGAGGCTCTACCCTAACTGCATGTCACTGGTAAGAACAGTGGACATGATAGGCTTCCACATGCAGACTCACTGATTTTTAGTATACATGGGCGGATTCCCACATTAGTATAAAAAAGTAAGTAGACTACCGTGGCCAAACGAAAAAGCATCTGTGAATCTGTATTATAAATTATTATGGATATTACACATCTCCTCAGAGATTCATTTCAGCTACTGGCAAACAGTCTTGTCATTTGATATGGTTATAGAACTTGATTATGAAATCCTTATAATTTGTAGTAGGGGGGGTTTATTATTTCAACAAACTTGTTTTTATATTGTCCTTTGCCAGCCCTGTATAAAAGTAATGTATGGATGACTTAATAACTTTGTCTCAGGACATTGTGGAATATTTTAATCATTGCAGTACAAATAGAAACAAAATATTCACCATATCAAAACCATAATGGGTACAAAAGGTTCCTGTGCAATTCAGATATTCACACACAATATTTTCTTTTAGGAAATGTACAGTATCGTCATCTGTACATCATGTTTACTTCCATTCAGCAGGGTGGTAATTACTGCCAAAAAAACTCATAGCTAGAAAAAAGATGTAAATTATTTTTATATATTCAATAGAAAAACTACTACATATTTTTTTAAGATTTAACCCTATAATTTATCAAAATAAAATATTTTTGTATATTAAAGAATTGTGGATGAGTTATGGACTGAGTGGCATGGGTGTAACTACCATAGGAGCAAGGTGGTGCAGCTGCTATGCACATATTTTTTTATTAAGAATAGCCACCACTTGTCTTGAATCCAGCTTCATGTATTCTTTGTGTTCTTCAAGTTTTGAATAGAATCTTTTGGAACATTGTACTACTTGTCATCAATAACATCCTCAAGCTGCTTTAGAGATGATGGAAGAAGGAATCATCATTGATATGTAAGTCTGCGGATTGTGCTGGCCAGGGAAGATGCTGAAGATAATCTTCACGTTCTTCAAACCAAGACACTTCTGGCTGTATAGAAGTAGTCATCTTGGCAAATTGCATCAATGTTGGAAACAACTTCTGGGCCATCGGATGTATTTGGTTGCCAAAAATATCCATGTAGTCATTGGCATTATTTTGGCCCTAGAGAGTAATTATAGGACCAGTAGAACACCAAGATTCTTCTGCCACAGCCATCAGACCCAACTCCTTGTTTCAAAGTTGGAATCAGGAATTCATGATTATAGACTTCTTTGGGCATTCTCCATACATAAACCTGTCATGATGTAAGTAACAGCATGAAATATGATTTATCGGATCATATTATGTGCTTCAAAGCATTAGACATCCCAGTTATATACTCCCGACACCATAAACTTTACCTTTTAGTGTTGTCATTAATCAGAGGGTTGGCAATTGCAGTTTTACAGTACAATGGAGGTGTGAAGCTCTCCTAAACTGTTATTGTGGAAACAGAGTCTTACAACTTAATATGGAGTTCTGCTGCAGTATTTGTAACAAATGTTTCATCTAAATGTCCACCAACAATCTGCCCACATTGAAAGTCTGACAGGTCTCCAGTTTTGCAGTACTTCTGTGGTACCTCAGGTGTTGGTGTGGGCTCAGATAAGTTAGGTGCTGATGCTACCTTACATCAGAGATGGCAGGTCCAGCAGGTCTTCAATGGCAATGACTCTACAAGCTTTATCCACCTCAGACTGTAGCAGAGAGGTTAGCCCCATACACACAGTAAAATTACATAACGTGACAGCCTTGATAAATGGAATAATCAAGTACATTTATTACCAAAGGTAAGAGGATGTAGGTCCAGGGAAGGTCACTGTATGGCATAAATAAGGATCACCATACATACTGTATAACAGGGAATTGCAGCACAAAAGGAATGTAGCAATTTCAACACAGTAGTCTGCAATACAGTAGTGAATATGCAACTGTCAATAACTCTTCCTTCTAGTTAAATGGCTTCTTTTATTCTTTTTATTTCTTTGGCTACACTAGGAAAAATGCAGTTTCTCAACTGTTTCAATATACTATACTTAAAACTAGAGATGTGCAGGCTCATACGGTTCGGACTTTCCTGCCAAATTTGGATTTTTTCCACCAAAAATCGGGTCTCAGAAAGAGACAAAATGTCATCTTTCATGAACAAACATCATCTTTCATGGACTTTTGTCCATGACAGATGATGTATGTCCTTGAAAGATGATGTTTTGTTTCTTCTGAGACCTGATTTTTGGCAGAAGAGACCTGATTTTTGGCAGGAAAAATCAGAACTTGTTGGGAGAAAAACAAACTGAGTCTGCACATCTCTACTTTAAACACACAATAACCTTAGAAAAACACAGATATAGGCAACAGCAACACAGATTATTACTTCAGCAGATTTAACAAAAACATTTTGCTCTAAGTGTGTACAAAGTTCTGTCATTGGAGTATTCTCTATTGCTGAATGGTCACTGTCCTATAACATGCATATATTTGTTATCCCAAATAGGCACAAGTTATAGGATTAGCATCTAATCCTGGTCTTTCCTGATTCCAGGGAACATCAGCTTTGGCTTTCCAATGATAAAACACAATAAACACAGTTCCACATCAATATGGCAACTATTTTTAGCACTTTACAGTATAAATAGTTCAGTCCCCTAGTCCTCTTATTACAACTTATGATTAACACAAAATGGCTTTCTCTCTTTACACTGTTATACTAAGGCACTGTAGCTCAGACATATATATCACAAGTTGTCTGCACATACAAATCTTTAACTCAGTCTTTTGCACAAATTAGCATTACACAGTACATGAAATATGCTTCTTAATATACTTTCCACATCTCAGCAGATCTCAGTATCTCTCAATAATTCTCAGTATCTTTCAATAGTATCTCAGTATCTCAGTAGGAAAGCCTCTCTTTTACAGCTCTTACACACAGCCTCCATGAATCTCAGCTGCAGCTCCCAGGGCTCAAACACTGTCTATGTCTCTCAACCTTTGCACACACCACTCCTTGGTGTCTCCAGGTCTTAACTGTACATGCCCAACCAGCAACTCACTGTTCTGCTGCTGGCTTGTCTCTTTTTGGGTAGGTTGTGGCTCCACCTAGTGGTAGCTTAAACTGCAACATCCATTGGGCAGGAGTATCATATCTGACACTGGAAATTCCACCTTGGAGATATTCTTAATTACTGCACTCTGGCCCTGATTCAGACCCGCTCGCTGCCGGAGGCAGCTCGCAGGCCTGAAGGGCGTTTTTTTATTTGTGACCGGCCTCCTGGCCGCTCGCTAAGCTGTGGGTGACCACCCACAGCTTTAGCGAGCAGCCAGGTGATGGTCACAACTATCGGGGCTTGCGACGAGACCCTTGTGGTAGAGTCTCATCTGCCGCAAGCCCCAGTGAGCTTCCAGTTCTAATAGAGCTGGAAGCTCACTACTGACATCACTCGTGATGTCAGTAGGGCCGCCCCCAAACGGCAGGCGTTCCTTCGGGAATGCATCCGTTTGGCCAGCCACCCTCCTCCCCACCTACAAAACGGGGCGAGCTGCCGATCAACATCGACAGCCGCCCCGTTTGTAGCAAGCCCCAGAGCAAGAGAATTTGGCAGGAAAAATCAGAACTTGTTGGGAGAAAAACAAACTGAGTCTGCACATCTCTACTTTAAACACACAATAACCTTAGAAAAACACAGATATAGGCAACAGCAACACAGATTATTACTTCAGCAGATTTAACAAAAACATTTTGCTCTAAGTGTGTACAAAGTTCTGTCATTGGAGTATTCTCTATTGCTGAATGGTCACTGTCCTATAACATGCATATATTTGTTATCCCAAATAGGCACAAGTTATAGGATTAGCATCTAATCCTGGTCTTTCCTGATTCCAGGGAACATCAGCTTTGGCTTTCCAATGATAAAACACAATAAACACAGTTCCACATCAATATGGCAACTATTTTTAGCACTTTACAGTATAAATAGTTCAGTCCCCTAGTCCTCTTATTACAACTTATGATTAACACAAAATGGCTTTCTCTCTTTACACTGTTATACTAAGGCACTGTAGCTCAGACATATATATCACAAGTTGTCTGCACATACAAATCTTTAACTCAGTCTTTTGCACAAATTAGCATTACACAGTACATGAAATATGCTTCTTAATATACTTTCCACATCTCAGCAGATCTCAGTATCTCTCAATAATTCTCAGTATCTTTCAATAGTATCTCAGTATCTCAGTAGGAAAGCCTCTCTTTTACAGCTCTTACACACAGCCTCCATGAATCTCAGCTGCAGCTCCCAGGGCTCAAACACTGTCTATGTCTCTCAACCTTTGCACACACCACTCCTTGGTGTCTCCAGGTCTTAACTGTACATGCCCAACCAGCAACTCACTGTTCTGCTGCTGGCTTGTCTCTTTTTGGGTAGGTTGTGGCTCCACCTAGTGGTAGCTTAAACTGCAACATCCATTGGGCAGGAGTATCATATCTGACACTGGAAATTCCACCTTGGAGATATTCTTAATTACTGCACTCTGGCCCTGATTCAGACCCGCTCGCTGCCGGAGGCAGCTCGCAGGCCTGAAGGGCGTTTTTTTATTTGTGACCGGCCTCCTGGCCGCTCGCTAAGCTGTGGGTGACCACCCACAGCTTTAGCGAGCAGCCAGGTGATGGTCACAACTATCGGGGCTTGCGACGAGACCCTTGTGGTAGAGTCTCATCTGCCGCAAGCCCCAGTGAGCTTCCAGTTCTAATAGAGCTGGAAGCTCACTACTGACATCACTCGTGATGTCAGTAGGGCCGCCCCCAAACGGCAGGCGTTCCTTCGGGAATGCATCCGTTTGGCCAGCCACCCTCCTCCCCACCTACAAAACGGGGCGAGCTGCCGATCAACATCGACAGCCGCCCCGTTTGTAGCAAGCCCCAGAGCAAGAGAATTTCTGTCTTGCTCCGGGGCTTGCACACGCCGCGCATGCGCACTGCCCGGTCAATCATCGACCCACTTGCGAGCACATAGCGCTTGCGAGCTGGCCTGAATCAGGCCATCTGTCCCCTACTGAAACAGAGCTCAATGCCTGCCCCCACCACCCCTTCACAAAGGCTATAATCAATGAGAAGTCTAGTCTGACAGCGCAGGACTCACTGGGGGGAAGAGGATCAAAGTCTTGGTGATAGATCAAGTGGAGCAGTTGCTCAAAGGAACCATTCAGCTTCTAACTGTCATTTAAAAGACTATGCCCAAAGCAACCAATCAGATTCTGTCATTTATCTAGCAACTTGTCCACTTTATATCTCTCCATGCTTTGGGCAACTCATCCACTTTATATCTCTCCAAGGCATGAAACAGTCCCCCCTGAGTAGCACAGCTGCATCTGCGAAGGTGAAACGGGAATGGGGGAAATGGATCCTATTAGTGTGGAGCTTTACTGAGAGGGAAGACAGACGAGTCCCCCTTTTCAAGCCGAACAGCAGACTGGACCCAATTGCCTTGCGGGCAATTCTGGGTACTTGGAAGACAATTAAATGAGAGAGAGAAAAAATGTTGTTTCCCAGTTCAAGGGTCACATTGTGGTAATAAATCAATGAGTGCTGTTGTTGAGATGTTGCAGAAGTGCAGGGCAATCTGCGGGCTCATAAAAGTAGTCTTATAAGTCTCCCCATCACATGGACGGCTTCTTCAAGAGGCAAGTGTTTTTGATATAGTGGTTTTTATTACATTGTCCACTTCTTGGGATATTGGACATGTCACTTAATTTCATCCATACAAAGAAAAATGTAGACTGTAACCTGTGTAGAGCTCAAGTAAAAAACAAGGTCTATTGTGTACAGTTTGTGCAAATTGAGGATTCTGTATAGTTCATTTAAATATGAGGCTCATCCATATGTCTTTGCACTTCTGTACTGCAAACATACAGTAGTTCAATATTTATAACTGCTCATCATTAGAGAAATCCCATGTGATCTATAAAAGTTTTAAAGAAACGCTATTTTGTACTGTTGTGAGCTGCTCCATCAGTTGTAACCCGCAGCTTTGACACAAATGGCACCATCCTAACCTGAACCATAGTTTGGTAAATCTTAAGGTGCCCACACACATAGCGACATTTTACACGATTTGGCCGATTTCGACGAATCGTGACGACGAATCAGGTAAAAAAAGTACAAATCGTGAGTTTATACTCACGAGCATGATGCCGATGCGCGTCCCCGCTCGTCGTACATCGCATCTTCTGATCTGCCGTGCTGTAGGGCAGATTAGCCAATCTGGGATACAATGCATTGGCTGCAAGATAGATCTTTAGTCAGATTGGACATTTTTAACTCCAAATCGTGATCACGACGGCAAGGGAGCTACCGTGAAAGTTCATGAGGAAATTGGCCATAAAATCGTATCGTGAGGACATCGGTATGTGTGTGGGCACCTTTAGTCTACAATGATTCAATTGTTTGTTTTATGTGCTTGCAAATGCATCTGTTATTTTAGTTAACGGAAAGTGCACTTTTTCCACTTGGAAATCAAATAGTTAACTTTCATAGCAATGAAAATATTTAGCCTGAAGTATTGATAAGAACAACTGATATTAAATAAATATTATAACCCAGAAGACCACTAAACTATATACCAAAAAAGGAATGCATTCCATTTAGCTGTAATATTTTTACAAACAATGTGGATAAAATATTATTATAAACTCCTTGATGCATAAAGATTTGCTCAAAGTGTTATTGTCTTTCAAATGTTGGAAACTATAAAAATGTGGCCTTATTGTGTAGTATACCAGCCACGTTGTTCATTGTACAATATTGTGAGAGTCATGAGTCCTTACCCAAATTTTGATATGTTCTGGCCTTGCCTCCAGGTGGTACACAGTACTCAGGATAAGAACTTACCAGGGGCACAGAGAGGGCAGGGGCTTGTCCGGGGGCCAAGCCAGCCATGGAGGTGAGGCAATCCTGCTCTAGGAGGCGGCTGTGTGCAGATTACTTTCAGGGAATCATCTTGCGAGCGTGCTGCACTCTCTTGCACCGAGACTTGCAAGATGTCTTGGTGGCCCTGCCAGTGACCATGATGTGAAAAATTACCGTCATCTCCCTGCTATTAATTTCTTTTTCTATACAAACAAGAATGCTATTTGCTTGTTCTACTGATAGACTACATTGCTTGCGTATATTACTATTACCTGACTTAATAACTGTAGGTTTCCTCTCCTCTATTGTTGCTGACTTTAGATCACCTCCCAACCATCCCGATTTCAGCTGGACAGTTCCGCTTTTCTGGCACTGTCCCACCGGCATGCCGCAGAGTCTCGCAGTTGGGGGGACACTTTGTGTATTCAGAGCAACGGTGAATGGATGAAGCAGGAAGCCACACTGTGCTGTGAGAGGCTGGAGGCTGTCCAGCAGCTGCAAGAGTGCTGGGTAGACCCCTGAATGACAAAAGCCCCCAAAACTGCATACATCTACAAAAGTATGTGTCACCAGTAGACAGTTCTAATGCGTCACTTGAACCCATGTAAATGAATGCTACTACAAAATCTCTCAGAATTAGCAACTATTTGCAAATGAGCATGGGAGAACATTTCTGAAATCTCTATGGCACATGAATTACACAGAGTGTAAGTGTGAAACCCTACTGGTACTGTGGTACACTTACATGGGGTACCTGAATACTGTCTCTCACCTCTTCACGGTGACTCTCCTTTGTTCCGGCTATGGCGTGGGTATGGCATCCATGACCAGCAGGGCAGGGCCGGTGCAAGGTTTCTTGGCACCCTAGGCATTTCTTCAGCCTTACACACACCCCCCACTCCCACCCTCGATAGCTACACAAGCCCTTATACAGTGCCCCTAGTAGTGCTCCTTATACAGTGCCCCCAGTAGTGGCCCCCCTATGCAGTGCCCCCAGCAGTGCCGACAGTAGTGGTCCCTCCTATGCAGTGCCCCCAGTAGTGGTCCCACCTATGCAGTGCCCCCAGTAGTGGTCCCCCAATGCAGTGCCCCCAATATAGTGCCCCTTATACAGGGCCCTCAGTAGTGCCCCTTATACAGTACCCCAAGTAGTGGCCCCCCTATGCAGTGTTCCCAGAAGTAGTCTCCCCCCAGCAGTGTCCCCAGTAGTAATCCCCCAATAGCATCTCTGCCCCATCAGTGCCCCTAGTAGTATTCCCCCCCAGCAGTGCCCCAGTAGTAATCCCTCCCAATGCAGTGCCCCCAGTAGTGGTCCCACCAATGCAGTGCCCCCAGTAGTAGTCCCCCCAGTAGTGCGCCCAGTAGCAGTCCCCCCAGCAGTGTCCCTAGTAGTACTCCTCCCCCCAGCAGTGCCCCTAGTAGTAGCCCCCCCCAGGTAGTGCCCCAGCCGTAATCCCCCCCTACATAGTGCCCCCTGTAGTAGTCCCCCCAGCAGTACCTCTAGTACCCCCTCTAGGCAGTGCCCCCAGTAGTGGTCCCACCAGTGTGCAGTGCCCATAGGTGTCCCCGCAACAGTGCCCATAGTAGTAGTAGTCCAAGACCCCCCCCGGCCAGACAGACACACACACATGAAAAAACCAAAACTTCCACCTACCTTAATCCCCGCTCGGCATCTGCTCCTCCGTCCGGTGTCCTCCTGGGCCGGGGCGGCCTGCTCTACATGATGGGAGAGATGTCATGACGTCTCTCCCATCACCCACTGCAGGAGACGGAAAATGGAGCTCATGAGTGAGCTCCAGCCCGGCTCCGGCAGTGGGCGCAGCAGCTGATGAGAGTCTGTCTGACTATCATCGGCTGCTAAAACAAACACACAGCTGCCGGCGCCAGCGGCTGTGTTTATTACTAGTGGTGTAGTGCATACTACACATCAATCCAGTGGCGCCCTGCATTGGCCGGCGCTCTTAGGCAGCTGCCTAAGTTTGCCTAGTGGTAGTGCCAGTCTTTCAGCAGGGCCCCCGAATACTCGGGTGCTTAGCACAAAGTACCTGATGGAGGGAACACATGTGGACAATAGGTGAAGTGCAATAAAGAAATGTTGGGCGCCAGACCATCTCATGATGCAAGAACAGGAAAACTTTATTTACACTCCTCTATATCCTCCAGCACAGTAAGCGTAATGGTTAGAAGCTCTACTTCGCCAACTTCCTCCAGCACAACACTTGCTGCTACCTTTGCAGCCCTCCCCAATTCTCTTCTTATAGGGGGGCTCAATATCAGTGAGGCTGCCCTTTATCTGCAGTTCCCCTCCAGCTCTGTGGGGAGAGGTGACTCCCGCTTTATCTGTACCAAGGGGCCTCTACCCCTTTTAGCCACCCTAGGGGCTTCTTGCAGGGGGCCCCTTACTTTATTACAGGGGCATTCCCCTGTACATATAACATGTGGCTCATGGCAGCTGCCATGCACACTCCCCTGAACATCAGGGTACTGTGGGACCTCCGTCCTCCTGTCCCATGGCCCCAGCATAAGATGGCCGACCTCCTTTTTCCACAAGGACGCCAGGAAGCTGCAGCAACTGCTGGGAAGCATTCGCGCCTGCTGCGAGGCCACACCCCCTCTTGGTCCCACAAGGCCACGCCCCTTATGCAACCTGCTTCCTCCTGCCCTCCCGGTGATTGATGGATTACGTCACCGGTAGATGGGCCTTAATCATGGCAGCGATGAGAGGAGGGGCTTAATTGTGGGGGCGGAGCTTAAGCCCAGCGCTGCTGGGTATTACATACGCACAAAGGTGCTGTTCAGATGGGGACAGACTGTACCAGAAATAGTGATTGGCGTTCCTGGGCAGTGGCTAGAAGGTGGCTTGTAGTGCACACAAAAATGGTCCATTCAGTGAGCATATTATGGGAGTGTCAATGCAAGTAGCTGCATTCCCAGACTCACTGCCACAAGCATAAGAGGCCGTGGACGGACAGTGAAATGGACCTGCCATAGGCATCTTTATCATGGGTTAGGTGAGGGGGAAGTGATTGATTCTGCACAAGACCCTTTTTTTCCAAAAATTGTCATATAGCTACGTATGTATAACCAACATCCAAGAATTTTTTGGTTTAGATATATAATATCATTGTGTTGGTGGTGCACCCTAAGGTAGTAGCTGAATATATAGTCAGGGAGGGAAAGAAGAAACCTTTTTTGGGAAACTCTTACAAAATACAAGTAAATGTGATAAAATATAACTTTTATTAAAAATGCATTAAGAGGGGGTCAGTAGCTCCCTACTAGACCCATGTGTGTCCTTTGGAAACTTCAGACAGAGAACAATCAATAGGCTGTCATAATTGTATATTTTGCTTATATATATGGAGACATCACATCATAAGAAAATACATAATTTTCCCCATTTTGAATATAAGTCGGGCACTATGGTATAATGATTTTTAAATATAAACAGTAGTCTGAGAGCAGTGATTCTAACACTTCTACTTCCTTTCTGTATGATTCTAAGATCAGTGAACGGAAGGTGAGAGAGTGTCAGACTGTGCAGACTGGAAGAAAGTTAGTGATGCTTCTGCTGTCCAAGTTGCAGGTATGAGCCTTTTCCTGTTGTCATGTACATTGCAGGGACGGTTCAGTTTGCAGTTGAATGAGAGAGCACCGGAGAGAAGTACCTGATACCGTGGATTCTAGAGATGCCTACTCCTAGGTAGCCCGTGAACAAGCCCACGAACGGGCAAAACGTATGTCAGCAGCTCAACCCGGATACCCGTGGTGCGCACGCGGGATCCAGCAGATAGAGGCACCCAGTCCAGCAATCCTCTTTCAACATGTGGCTGAGGAGATGTTGTTGTATCTCTGTACCTATTTCTCTCACCAAATTATCTTGTCTAAAGAAAATTGCACCACCTAGAAGATTTATAGGGGAATTCAATATGGAGCGAAAACTCAGTTTTTGCGTTAATATCGCACCTATGACGTCATTATCGCAGGTTTTAGTTTTATACTGTATTCAATTTCAAAGACTTTTCGCAGGTTCGAAAAGTCTTTGAAAAAAAACGGGGATAACAGAATTGGGGTTTAGGGCTGCAGGCTTAAAAAAAATAGCCTGCACCCCTGGGAATGACATTTTAAAAATAACTGTGTCAAAAAAAATGTAAAAAAAAAAATAGGGACACCCCAAAAAATGAATTAAAAAATTGGGGCGAAAAAAAAAATGGGAAAAAAGTGTTTAAAAATAGGGAAATAGGTTCAGGGCTATTCTGCAAGTATGCAGCAGGTGTATTCTAGAATAGATTATTAGCGGCAGGTGCATAGTTGCAGAATTTTTAAAAACTTACTTTAGGGACATAAAAATGTGCTAGTACCCAGTTTCATGTACCCCAAATTTGATGGGACCACTTAAAAAAAGAAAAAAATAACCTAAGTGCTCTTCTGCAACACTTCTTCAATGTCGGGAAAAAAACACCTGCTGCGGCTATTTAAATCCCCGACTTTCATTTGCAGGCTAAAACGGGGGTATCCATAGTGATCCCCCATGTTTTTACAACTTTAGGGGGGTCCTACAATTTTTTCCAGGAAAATTTCGTAGTTTATCGCAAATCCCACTTCGCCAGGTCCCGTTTTCGTAGATTTTATATTGAATACGGGGATAAAGCGGGCGCGCGCCCGATACTTTATCCCTGAAAAATCTCCGATGTGGAGCGAAAAGTCCAGCACGGACTTTTCGCTCCCATATTGAATACCCCTCTGTGAGTCTAAGATTCTATAGCCTTCATTTATTACATTGGTCTTGTCTATAACCCCATTCCATTGATCCTGAAAAGGACCCCACTGTTTGCTAACATGGTTTTAGCCCTGAAAAGGTAACCTATCTATCCATTTATACAGAACATTTAGACACTGTTACCTCAACACTGAGAAATAAACAATGTTGTTTGTTTTTACATTAGGTGCCAGAATGAAAAGGCTGTCGGAAGCCCCCACTATTGAACATTCCACATACAACTGCCTAAACAGTATGAATGTAGTATACTAAAGAGGAAAAGCTCTGACAAGAAACACATAAGTCATTCACATGGATAACAATGCAATTTAGAAATAAATGACAGTGCAAGCAGGCGTATTCTCTGTTTGGAATGCGGTATATCATGAGCAGAGTGACTTACAGGACATAAATCAGTATAGCTTCCAAAATCACTGCAGTTTCAGAAATCACTGTAGAACAGAAATCATTGCCGAGCAGAAATCTCTAAAGAGCAACATTGGAGGGGATGTAGTTATAAACCCGACAGTCAGGATGCCGGCACTTAGAATGCCAGAATCCCGGCGCCGGCATCCCGATGGTAAATACTGGGGTTAGGGGGAGCATCGGAAGGGGGTCCACTACTGGGGGGGACTACTACTGGGGGCACTGCATCGGGAGACCTCTACGGGGGGGCACTGCATAGGGGGGGACTACTGCTGGGGGCACTATATAAAGGACTATGCATTGGGGGACTACTACTGGGGGCACTATATAAGGGGCACTGCGTAGGGGTGACTACTACTGGGGCACTGCATAGGGGGGACTACTACTGGGGGCACTATATAAGGGGCTTACTACTGGGAGCACAAGGGGCACTGCACTGGACCACTGCTGGGGGCACTGAATAGGGAGGACCACTACAGGGGACACTGTGTATAAGGGGCACTGGATAGGGGGGATCAATATAGGGGCACTGTAAAAGGGGCACTGGATAGGGGGATCACTACTGGGGACACTGTATAAGGGGCACTACTGAGGGCACTGCATAGGGGGACCACAACATGGGGCACTGCATAAGGGGGATCACTACTGGGGACCTGCATAAGAAGGACCACTACCGGTGTCACTATATAAGGGGAACTAATGGGGGGGTTGCATAAGGGGGTCCACCACTGGGGGCAAGGTATAAGGGGAACTACTGGGGGCACTGTATAGAGGGGACCACTACATGGGGCACTGCATATCGGGGACTACTACTGGGGGCACTATATAAGGGCACTGCATAGAGGTGACCACTACTGGGGTACTGCATAGGGGGGACTACTACTGGGGGCACTATATAAAGGGCACTGCATCCGGGGACCACTACTGGGGGCACTATATAAGGGCACTGCATAGGGGTGACCACTATTGAGTGCCTGCACAGGGGGGACTACTACTGGGGGGGCACTATATAAGGGGCTTACTACTGGGGGCACAAGCGACACTGCACTGGACCACTACTGGGGGCACCGAATAGGGAGGACTACTACAGGGGGCACTGTATAAGGGGCACTGGATAGGGGGGATCAATACAGGAGGCACTGTAAAAGGGGCACTGGATAAGGGGGATCACTACTGGGGGCCTGCATAAGGGGGACCACTACTGGGGGCACTGTATAAGAGGCACTACTGGGGGCACTGCATAAGGGGGATCACTACTGGGGACCTGCATAAGGGGGTCCACTACTGAGGGCACTGTATAAGGGACACTACTGGGGGCACTGCATAGGTGGGACCACTACATGGGGCACTGCATAAGGGGGATCACAACTGGGGGCCTGCATAGGGGGACCACTACTGGGGACCTGCATAAGGGGGACCACTACCGGGGGCACTGTATAAGGGGAACTAATGGGGGGCTGCATAAGAGGGACCGCTACTGGGCGTACTGTATAAGGGGCACTATTGGGGGCCTGCATAAGAGAGACCACTACTGGGGACATTTCATAATGGGGGTACTGTATAAGGGGCACTACTGGGGGCCTGCATAAGGAGGACCACTACTGGGGGCAGTACATAGGGAGGACTGTGTAAGGGCCCTACATTAAGGTGCATATGGAATGGAAAGGAATGTTCAGAGTGACGAGAAAGGGGTGTGTGTCATGTTCAGATGCCCCATTTTTAAGTGGCCACACCCCTTGTGGTCACACCCATTTTTTTTGCCATGCGCACCTCCGGCACGCGCACATAGGGGGAAAGGGGGGGGGCTCCATTTTTAGATTTGCCCCGGGCTCCAAATACCCTAGTTACGCCATACCCTAGTTACGCCACTGGGGGGGAGGTTAGGTTTAGGCAACTCACACACACCTGGTGGCAACAGGTGTGCAGCTAGGCTCAGGGTAAAGGCACTTGAGATTGGAGACCGGGCTGAGAGAGATCTGCTGCTACCTGGAGTCATTGAAAATATCCTTGCATGCCACCTTGTTGCACGTGTGCCAAGTGTTGCCAACACCAGGCATAGAATAGTTACTATATACACTATGTAAAATATTATAATTCATAAAGAGTAAATCATCACCGATGGACACATTGGAGACGACACAGAACTATGCCTGATTACATGGTGTAATTTTGTGATTTTGCTGAGAGTATGCCCAGACTTCCACTAATGCTTGTTTGCCAGGAGAGATAAGGTTATTCTAACAATAGCCAGGTATAGTAGGACATGTTTGTGCAATTGAGAATTTATGCCGACCATATATCATAGATGCATTTACCCTTTTGAAAGCCATCTTTTCTGTGTCCAGTCTGGGCAGATGCATATAATGTATGATGATGTTGGTCCCCTAGCAACAGTGAACCATTTGTAGTTGTTTGCGCATGTTCCGTTGATGGTTAGAGATTTCATTATCAGCCATATGTTATGCTCTTGTGTGCGTTTAAGCATATTTTGATTTTCTTTTTGTACATGAGACGCAGAGTTGTTTCTGGTGCATTACTGAGGTTTCTGTAGTTTATTATATGCCTAATATTGAATGTTGTTGAATATAAAATAAGTAGTTGAAAACAAGGTTGCAAGTGAGGAGCAACTAGGGCATGTGTTACTGGTGCCGCCACACAGAGCGCTGCCCAATGGCCGATTCCTCTGTCTAGCAGAGTGCCTGGAATGGCACCCTGCAGCCACTAACTTTGTGGCCATGCTGCCCGTAGCATTCTTTGGAAGCCATGTACCCTGTTTGGTACCCTGCCATGTATACAGCTGCACGGAGCGGACGCTTCATGCACTGCTGCACTTCCAGGTGGTAGTTGGCCACGCCCCCTATGTGCAATCCCGTGACGTCATGCGCAAAGGGGGCGATACCGGCAGAAGGTGCATTAAAACCCTTTATATGGCACTGGGCATTACTGTATGTGATGCGATGTGTGCCTGGCATAAACCTTAAATCTTAAGATAGTTGCCACTTTGCATATGGTTGCTGTTTTTTTAATTAATGCAGATTGCACATGTAAAATGGGGCGCAGTTGTGGCCAGCTCTGCATGAGCCCCTTTAGTTCCAGGTGAACATATTCATATATGTATAAGCTTATTTAACAACATAGTACAAGTTGAACAGCATTAAATCTATTAGATGTTGAGTTTTATTAGTCTAACTATAGGGTGCCTATTTATTAATTGTCCCCTTTTTATATCAATAAGACAGGTTTATTTTTGCTGGTTAGTGTGACTATAAAAAAGCAGCTAACCCTTTGAAGGGCCATTTTCTGCAGATATGCTTATGTATGAGTTGGCAGCATATGTACTGAAAATGAATACCCAGATACAGGCTTTTAGTTCCACTAGAAGAAAAAGAAATAAGTAAAACACAAAAGATGAAAAATATATAAAATTAGTAAACAGTATAAATGTAAAAACATTTATCCATTCAAAATGCATTATTCAAAGAATAAAACACTTAAGTTAAATTATTTTTATCTGGTATTGCCATTATACAATGGCGATAACAGAACAGATATTCCATCAGTAAAAGTACAACCACAATACTTGTTAAATAGGCTCATCCGTGGAAAGGCATAGGGAGCTATAGCATCTAAAGCCAGCTTATCTTTCCAGTGAAGGAGGTTAGGAGTGCTATAGCCGGCAGTGACTATTTGTTGCACAGGATGAAGTAAGTCCTATTGCCAAACAATTGTGTAACAGGTCTATTTTTTTATACAACCTATAGATTGTTAAAGATTATGTATTATTGTATGCTATTGGTTAAAGCCCATCATTACTCTATACACTATGGGCCTGATTCAGAGCCGGACGCAATTAGCGCTCGCTCGTCCAGAAAATAGGGGTGGCTATTCAAATGAACCGTTCGCTGTTTGCGGTCTGTTCACGCCTCTAGGTCTGAACGAGCGAACAAAACTTGCGGTCGTTTTTTGGGAAACTACGCCCCCTGGCCGCTCGCATCCTACGTCATGTCCGCTATTTATTAGATTAATCGAGTACATCGACCAGGGTATGAACTGCTCGCTATTCTTGGGGTTGGTTTTTGCTACCACAATTTTGCGAGCAGTTCTGGCTATTAAATAACCCAGTGACGTGGTCAATGACGATGCTGTTTTAATTATGCACACCCATAAAACGCCCGTTTTGACCTTTAAGCACGCCTGCGATCGGATCTCCACTCCCCGTTTTCAAGCACCTTCCCCTGTTACCACCCACATACGCCTCTTTCTGTCACTCAAATTATCAGGCATTCGCTATTTTGCGAGCACATGAATTTCGGCCGCACTGACTGGTTCGCGCATGCGTATAACGATCCGTACGCATGCGCAGTTGGGCAAACATCGCTCGGAGCGAACGAGAGGCCGCTTACGAGTGGCTCTGAATCAGGCCCAATGATATTAAATAAGCCCCATAAACATATGTCCTTGAAATTCCCAACTACAGTCCATTACATGGCTACCATACAGAAGGCTGTAGGGGAGCACACACTTTACAAAAGCTATGTATAGATACCAAAGGCAAGGTAGACTTGGGCCTGAAAGAAAATTATAGACTTGGATAAGCCTGGAGCTTGGGAAGGCAAGGTAATCTCAATAAACAAGAACATTAGCACTAGTCTGTTATCTGCATATATTATGCTACTACTATAATTATCGTAAAGTAGAACAACAAGATTTTCTCTTTCAAACATTCTGTCTGTGGCCTGGCCTCCACTAATAGACAGGTTATATGAGGTCCATGCATTTACTACTAATTATGAAGAGTAGTGTACAGAATGAGACAGATAAAAATATATCGTTCAAACAAGAAAGTAAGTGATGGTAATGTGAGTGAGGCAACAACTGTTGTCTATTCATGACCATCAATTGCAATATTAAAAAAAAGTTGGAAAAAGTTTACAAAAGATATTGGATGTGAGCAAAAGCTAACATTTGCCAATTTAAAGTATTTGATTCTGGTTTTGGAATTTCCTTACTGATTGCAGTATGAGTTGCAAAAGATATCAGATATTAATCTGCCTTTACTTTATTAAATTAAAATACCAGTTTGTCTTACTAATGTATGGTTATTCCTCATAATAAACACTTAGGGGCTGATGGAGTACTATGCCAGTTTGCGTGGCATATTCTGAGTGATTTCGGAAGGTGAATGTTCAGAAAGAAAACCCACAGATACATATATGTGTGATTGCAAATGCCACGCATTTTAAGTGTACAGTATTACAACTTACTGCCAGAGAGGCGGAATGGGATGTGAAGGGATATTCTCACACAGGCAAAGTTCAGAAAGGTATATGGTGTATGTATGAGCACTCACCTGTGGTGTTGGTGTGGAGGATGGATTGGGGGGAAGGGGGGTGGGTTTACGTATACATTTGTTAAGGATGGAGTCAGTGGAGGGAGTTGTGTTAGTGGTGGTGGTGTGAATGTTAAGTATGTAAAATTGTGGATGTAGAATAAAGAGAGGAGACTAATGTGGGGGACCAAACCATAAATTTTGAGTAGTCACAGTGCTTCTCTGCGGATAGTGGAGATGACACCGTGAGGCCTATTCCTATGTACAGGAACTTCTATCCAGTACAGTGGTAACTGTATTCCCAGTGATTGATTTGTAAATGGGGGTGCAGGGCCGGATTAAGGCTTGTGGTGGCCCCAGGGCAACTAAGTTTTGGGGGCCCCCTTCAAGCCAGATGGAGCCTACCCCCCAGCCCCTCCCCCAAGCCACACGGAGCCCTACACCCCCTTTCCAAACGTGATGTGTCACGTGACGCCAATGAGGGGACTTGGGAGCTGCTCTCCGCTGTATGCAGCAGCATTGACTGTGCTGCTGCATGCAGTAGAACACAAAGCTGCGACAGCTGAGCCCCCATCTGGGAACAGATGCCACTGGACACCTGTTCTCGGTTCGTGCCGCAGCGACCCTGTGTGGGGACCCCTTTGTGTTTGGGGGCCCCAGGGTGACCACCCCTGTCGCTCCCCATTCCTTAATCCGACCCTGTTGGGGAGGTAATTATGGTAGGGAGCACCTTTACCATGCATTTCTTGACCAGCACGTATCCCATACTGGACCTATGGTCTACAGGCTTTTGAGGATGATCGTAGGTGGTGTGTATGATCGAATGAGGTCAGAGTCAGCAACAGCATCCCTCTTGATACTGTAGGAGTACATGTTCCTACTGAGTGTTAGACTGAAAACGGTATATGTATGAACTGGTCACTGGATACTGTGGTGCAATGCATAATAGCCTGAGACAGTTTTATTTTTCCAGGCTAAAGAAAGTGACAACATGATCTGCTCAGACTATGCAAATACCAGTATTTGTATAGATTCTGGAAAGTACTAAAATAGAGCAGTCAAGTACTGTATACCCCAAAACTTCTATTGTTTTAAAATGATTATTAGATTGGCCAGGATTTTTACATTTTCACTGGTCTTTTTTAAATTCATAGGCAATCAATAAATTGTAAATGTTTGAACATGTAGAGAACAGACACACAGTAATTGACAGCTCAATAAATGTAGTATAATATTTCCTATAATACTTTCTGTAACTATTCAGGAATTTACACACCCTTACCTGGGAGAGGTCAACCACATCCAAAACCTCTCAGTTATGTGCAGAACTCAAACCTGTAACATAACATTCTTGCTTAACTTCTTAGAAAATGAGTAATAGAAATTGATGAGTGAATGAAATGATGAGTTAATGTAAATTGTTTGCCAATTATTGCATTGCAGCTTGCACTGTAATTTAGGAGCCATGCTAAGTACAGCCATTCCTGATTGGTCCTCTCACACATACTGTACACTTTGACTTGATGATTCTGTATTACATTAAGCTGCTTTTCTAATTGGCACTGCAGTGTTACAAGTATTTGTATATCCATCTTATACTGTATTGCACAGAGAATCATATTGGCCCCAGTGAAGCTTACAATCTATTTTCCCTACCGAAGGCACACACAATATCTAGTCAATATTTCTTGGGAACCTCATGTGAGTATAGGGAGAACATGGAAACTTCACCCAAATAAGTGTTTATGTCAATTAGCCCTGCTCCTCAGAAAATGTGTGAAACATAACCGAGCAGGGTAAATTGAAGGGAAACTCACATATTTGAAGTAGTGGCTATTAAAGTTACCAAAATATGCTTCAGTAGCTCAAGTAGCATGTTTGATTGGGTATGTTAGATCCACAGTTCTCATGTTGACTTGCATCAGGTCGACATGAGAATGTCAACATGCAGCATGTCGACCATGTGCGGCTGAGACTCTGAATCTGTATACAAAGTGCTACAATGTAGCAGCGGTGTTTGAGGCAGGTCAGACTTGATTTACAAGCTGCATGGCTGCCCTATCTGCGTCAATGTTACCGATGTTTACGCTTTTGTAGGTCATCGGACAGATATGAGAAGGTAGCAGTGGGTGTCCCTATGCTCGGCTAAGCTTTGGAAAGCATTAGCATATTTTAGCAACTGTGATCCATAAGAGATTGCAGTTGCAATTTCATTAGTGTAAATCTTGCAATTAGGCCCAGAGTGAATATAGGCAAATTCAGCAGTAGGTAAAAGTGCCATCTTCTTGATAGTAACTAATGAAACATTAAAAATATCGTTCATGAGTCTAATTAGTTCTTTCCATTTGACTATTTATTTACTGTAGATTAAAAGAAGAAGATAGATTAATATTATTTACTCCAAGGGCGGTGCAGAAACTGTTCCGGAACTTGTAGGTGAATTGACTCCACAATCTCATACATTATTGGGAATGCCATAATGTCTGATGATTTCCCGAATCACTCATTCCTCAGTCTGTTCAGCAGTGGGTACCCTATTGGTTGGGATAAAATGAACAGTCTTTGTCTACTACAACCAGAATTTTCATATTTCCTTTAGGAGGTAATCAATTATGAAATCCATAGACATAAAAAAGAAATAAGGGTGAGATGGAACTGGGAACCAGTGGTGCATTGCATGAAATGTTATTTTGGTCTCACATCACGTATGATAAAACATTTGCTAAAACATGTTTTTAAAAGTTTGTTCACCACAATTCTTGAGTTTTATACCCTTCAAAACATCCAGGAGGTTTGGAGTCATGGGCTAACTGTAACACTTCTATTTGTGCGCACTCATAAGTGCTATGAAGGTGAGTCCAATAGCCAATACAGGAATGCTAAATGTCACTATCAAGTATCAATCCTCTCTCTGAGAAGAGTGAGCAAATACTTGGAAATGTTAGGCACTAAAAATAATTGTCTATTTTCAGAGTTTCTCTCCAAATAGGGTTTAGAAAACATTCTAGAGAGAAATTCGCTTTGCCATTACTGGACCCAGTATAGTGAGGGGCTCTAGACTGCACACCCTAATAGTAATGAAAGGTGCTATCATGCTTAAATTTTAAAGTAATATACACAGAAAACGGAGTTGCAGATGCACTATGCGATCATTACTGTTCACATTTAAATGTATTTTATAATTAAATATAATTTCAGAGGTAGTTAGCATATCAGTGGCCAATGATACGGGCCTGCCCAGCAGCGTCAAGGTCACCTCTTTGAGCAGGTTCCTAACTCTCTGGGGTTCACATCTGGGATGCAGACGATGGTGGGCAGGCGCGTATCATTGATATGCTAACTACCTCTGAAATTATATCTAATTCTAAAATACATTTAAATGTGAACAGTAATGATCGCATAGTGCAGGGGTCAGGGAATTTTTTTACCTTTTACCAGAAAATATATTTAGATACGCCGACGTTACCCCCTTGATTTGAAAGGAAGGAAATCATATAGTAGTGCCCCCATATAATGCTCCTGTAGTAGTGCCCCCATATAATGCCCCTGTAGTAGAGCCCCCATAGTTATGCCCCTGTAGTAGTGCCCCCATATAATGCCCCTGTAGTGCCGTTTGTACAAAAAAAAAAACCCTTACCGTAATCCCGGCTCCTGCAACCTGCATCCGCCGCCGTCCTGTCCGCCCGGCTGCTCCTCGGAACTATGGGAGAGACGTCATGACGTCTCTCCCATAGTGCACATGGAGAGAGGCGGAAGCTGTAGTTCAGAAGAGAACTCCAGCCTCCGGCTAACGCGGAGCTGCAGGGAAGGAGCCGGGCGCCCGCTGGAAATAACATCTCAGTGGGCGTCCAGCTTAGAGCCTCCCTGCGGCACAGCCAGGAATGCATATGAATCATTCTATTTTAAAGAATGATTCATATGCATGTCTGGCTGTCCGTCCATTACCCCCAGGAATTTCATTTTTACCCCATGTGGGGTAATTTACTTCTGTTCCCTGACCACTGCTGTATATGTACTTCAAAGCCCATTCGTCAACCCGGGGAATGACGGGGATCGCAACTAGTTCTAAATATGGTAATGACATATAAGCATTCTGATATTTTAATTATTAGCCAGGAGGACCAATGGAGTTTATCTAACACTGCATAAACAAATTTATGTTGTTTCAGTTTACTGCAAATAATCTTGTGTCTTGTGGGCTATAGACAGATGGTAGTTCTTGAAGTAGAGTTGTGAACTGTAAAGACTGTGGGCCTGATTCAGAGGTCGATGCTAATGCATGGGCGGCTGCAATATTTTCCTGATTCGCTGTTGCCATAATATGTAAATGCTAGTTTCAGCCCTCCCTTTGTGTACTATCAAGTGAAGTACAGGTCAAGTCCTGAGACATTCACTTTCAATGAATCCGCCGGTGGACTCAACCATTCCACCATCAGGATCACCATGAACACAATGCCCTATAGCTGGTGCAGGGTCTCCTTCTGAACTTTCTCTAAACATGGCCTCTGTGGCTGCGGCTCAGCATTTGAGAATGCAGCCACATTCACTGACACACTCATGACGCCCCGATAACACGCCCATGAGACAGCCTTTTTTTGTGTTCACTTCAAGCTGCGTCCTAGTTCCTCCCTGAAATGCCTATGGCTGCCCGTCGCCAGCTGAAATGGGAGCTATTGTGTATGCAACAGCGATGTGCCCTGGTGGTTTCCAGGACCTTTTGCGCATGTACAGTAGCATAAAAATCGCTCAACTGTGCAAACATCAACACTGCATCCACCTGTGAATCAGGTCCTGTAATACCAAATCTAGTTGTCTTATATAACATATCTAGACCCTTTAGCAGCCTAAAGAGGGGTGCCAACAGGGCAGCCACAATGTGGATAGACATGATGGATCAGGTAAATGGTGATGAACAATCATTACACTTCTGTTCGATTGCGCTTTACTTGTCCGATTGCGCTGTACGTGTCCAATTGTGCAGGCTCAGTTTGTCTGTTGACACAATGACTGCAATGTGCACAGAATGCAGGAATGAAAGAGGCAAGGCTGGCAGGCACAGATTTAGGTGCTGAGGAGCCAAAGGGATACGAGGAAGGCACTGCAACCTCACAACATTCTCAGCTTGAAGCTCAGTCAGCACGATTCATGCTGAAGACAGTGAGTGAACCCAACCCAATGACCTCATAGTTAGTGACTGACTTAAAGTTGTTTACAATATATTTTGGTATAATATATAAATAATAGACAGACACTGACATTACTAGCATGGAAAAGAAAAAAATGGGCTATATAACAAGACAAGTTTTTAGCCTGTATCTGTATGAAATAAATTGCTTAACAGGTATTCAACCAACCAATGTATTGTTAACACACAAACTACCACTGTACAAATTGTATGGTGGTCAAACTACTATCTTTTTTGTAGTGGTCATTAATGTTCTCTGTATTGCATGGTGGTCACTGGTGCTCTCTGTATTAAATGGCAGTCACTGTGATGTTCTCTGTATTATCTGGCTGCCACTGACGATGTTCTCTGTATTTTCTGGCTATCACTGTGATGTTCTCTGAATTATGTGGTGGTCACTGTGATGTCTCTGCTTTTCACTGTGATGTTCTCTGCATTATACTGTATGGCGGTCACTGTCATGTTCTCTGCTTTATGTGATAGTCACTGTCATGGTCACTACATTATGTGGCAGTCACTTTGATGCTCTCTGAATTATATGGCAATCACTGTGATAATCTCTGTATTATATGGCAGTCCCTTGACGTTATATGGCAGTTAATGCAATGCTATCTGTATCATATGGTGGTCTATGCGGTGCTCTGTGGTGTGTGAGGTAGTGAAGTGCAGGTAGCAATGCTTAACTTTGAATCTTGAGACAGTGGAGCCTGCATGATCTATTTAAAATTTAAGTCACCCCAGAACCAAAGAATAAATGCAGCAGGCACCGGCGCCTTTAATGTAACGGAACTAAAGAAAATGGAGTTTGTCCACACCTTACATACATTTTAGTATTTATACTATAGATGAGTGGTTCAGTTTTACTGAAAACTGAACACACCCAAACTTTGGGGTCCTGAGTCAAAACAAGTCCCGGCTCGAATAATTTTGGGGTTCCAATTAGAACCCAGTCCTGACTCGTTTGGATCTCAAGAACGGATCTCGCATGTTTTGTACTGCAAATTCCTTGTGATTTCAAGCACCATTTCACATAGCATGAGTATGGAGAGAATGTGGGCTGTAGTTTATTCTGCAATACTACATACAGTGTTAATTGCCATTAGAGAGAGGTTGTAGGTAGATGGAGCGGATGGGAAGCGTGCAAAAGACTGCAGGCATCTTTGTCATTGCGTATGTTTGTTTGGCAGACACTAGCTAGCACCTGCAATCCAGTACAAACAGGCTCTTGTGTGTGTTAGAAGTGAACTGGAAGTGAGTTGCACTTGCAATTGTTTTTCATAGATGTGCTATATCTTTTAAACTGCCATGTGTTTGTGCCGCTGCTCTGTCGCTTAGTATGCCAGCCAGCTCGCTGCAGCCTTTGGCCTATATTTATGTTATTGATGTTAATAATACTATAGGAACAAAAACAGGCCCAAGTTAAATGTTTTTAGCTGTTGTTAACAATTTTTAAAGAAATCCAGATCCAAAATCAAAAGCAAAACCGAAACCAAAACACCTGAGGGTGGTTTTGTCAAAACCAAAACACGACGATGATTTAGGGGAACTATTTACGGCATATTCCCCGGAAACACCCGTTTTCGGGCGATAGCCGCATATATATTATGTATCCCCCAGATGTATTATGGATGGACTGCAGCAGAAGTCCCTCAATTTCCGACAGTAGAGGCACACCCCATAGGTTTTCTATGGGGGATGTGATGTTGTCAGATTTATCAAGCCCCCGTGCCGCTGTAGCCTATGGGCTACACATCGCAAAACTAACCGGGAGTGGGTTCCGGAGAAGCCCTCCCTGGCAATGGCTGCTGCGAATGACTGGCGACCGTGCATGCACTGGAGTCACAGCACAAGAGTGAAGAGACCGCTGACACGGTCACTTCACTCCCAGCATATGTCTGGGACAGGTTCCTTTCAAAGCCCCTGTCCCTGCAGGTGCTCTTTAATACAGTCTGTATTGCATACTGCAATGTGATAATGGGCACTAATATCGCGCCCAGATTGCATGCGATTATTGATAAATGGGCCCCTTAGTTAGAACGAAAACACAGGGGCCTGCACACATCTCTAATGTATAATATTAATAGTTACGTACAGTATATGCTAGCAAACCAATGGTGACTACTATCCTTGGGGGGTGCCAAGTTGAGTCTTTGCCCTGGTTGACAGAAAGCCTAGCTTATAAGTAGCAATATGTAAAGTGAATGCATAAGAACTTCCTGTGAGATATAACTTTAAGTACAAGACATCTCTTACTGGTATGTGCACACAATGTACAATATTTATTAACATTAATCTCGACTGTTGTCTTTATTGATTGGGGAACAATGAGTCAACTCTAAATTCTTCATAATGAAGAATTTAGAGTTGACAATAGATTACCACTTAAAATACTTATCAAGCTACCAAACTAGAAATGGTTATATGTGTATTTTTATAACATAAATTTCTATAAATAAATGTATCGGAGGGAGCTCCGTCATGCACATGCGCGAGACCCGGTGAGCGACGAGGAATACGTCGCTCGGGGTCTCGCACCAAAGGGGGCGTGCTGTTGATGGTGAGTGACAGCACGCCCCCTTTGGTGGGCGTGGCTGCCAGATGGAGGCGTTCCCATAGGAACGCCTACTGTCTGAGTCAGGCCCCACTGACATCAGTAATGATGTCAGTGGGAGTGATTTTGGCACTGATAGAGCCAAAATCACTCCTGGGCTTGCGGCAGCGAGACCCTACTGCAGGGTCTAGTCACAAGCCCGATGGTCGCGATGGTCTTGACCATCGCGACCATCTTTTTGTCCGCTCGCATATGCTGTGGGTGGTCACCCACAGCTATGCGAGCGGCCAGGAGGCCGCTCCATTTTCAGGGAGGAGGGCACTGATTCAGAGCGAGTGCTCTGGTCAGAGCGTTTGGCTCATCAGGCCCTGAGTCAGCAAAGCCATAACTAGATTTTTTGGTGCCCTCTACCAGAGAGAGCATTGGCGGCCCCCCATTAAATGGTCTACCTGAAAAAGGGCCATGGCCTCATGGGGAAGGGCCAGGGGCCAGGGAAGAGATAGGGGAGGCCAGGAGATACTTTGGATAAAAGAAGAGGAAGCTACAAGTGAGAATGATAATAAATAGGAAAATTGACAGGCCCAAACAGCGCCCCCTGCTCTGCGGTGCCCTGTGCCATGGCACTGGTCACACTACCCTAGTTATAGCCCTGTGAGTCAGTGAACAGCCTAGTACTTAATCAGCAGGGTGGTTTATTCAGCAGTATTGTTATTTGTACAGCAGTACTCACATTTATACATATATACCAATCCTACATGTAGCGGAGCATGAGCAGAGTACAGAGGACTCCAGCCAGTGACTCAGTGTGTATAGGCAGCGGTGCAAGATGCAAGTGATATTAGCAGTTGTAACAGGATGGACCTAGCAGGGTGTCACGCTTCCTAAGCGGAATCAATGTGGAACAATACAGTCCAAGGTAAGTAGAGGAGTAGCAGCCTTGGGGGCTGATGGAAGATACAGCCACTGGGCTGAGTAGCAGCCTTGGGGGCTGATGGAAGATACAGCCACTGGGCTGAGTAGCAGCCTTGGGGGCTGATGGAAGATGCAGCCACTGGGCTGTGTAGCAGCCTTGAGGGCTGGAAACAGATGCAGTCGCTGGGCAGTTTAACAGCCTTGAAGACTGAGGAAGATGCAGCCACTGGGCTGAGTAGCAGCATCGAGGGCTGGAAAACGGAAGTAACTTAATTGCGTCGGCAAAGACGCAGGAGTGCAACTTATGCCGCCGAGATGACACAAGTGGCAGATGATGCTGGGGTTTACTAGTGCCGCCGACATGACACAAGCAGCAAAATAATTGGTGAAGCACACTGGAGATGCTGGGTTACGGCTTGTGCCGCTGGGATGACACAAGTGGCAGGAGACACTAGATGAGACCTGTGCTGCCGAGATGACACAAGCAATGGGTGTCGCTGGGGTGCGACTTGTGCTGCCGAGATGACACAAGTGGCAGGACGCTGGAGTGCGACTTGTGCCGCCTAGTTGACACAAGCCCAGCCCAGTGATTTATACAATTGCAGTCCTGCACATATGCATATAGCTGGCTTAAGTTTTGTAATGTATTGATCAAAATCATTCTCGCCACCTCAATAGTATTTCTGTTATTAACTTGGTGTCAGTTGCAATATTTATTAGTCGTCTGTTCCATACATGGGACTAGGTTACAGCAACTGCTTGTCACATGGGGGAAAAAGCAAACACCTGATTAGTTGCTTACTCACATCCCCAGCTGCAATCTGCTTGAAATATTAAATTTCTCTGTGTCCAGGTTCTCAAAAATGGGTTCTTGGGATATCTGAAGTTTGCTTTATAGAAGTCCAAAAGAACCACACGCTGAGCAGTCACTGCTGTCCCTATTTAGCACTACCCGAAGGTGTGATGGTCCGGCAGTGGTCTTCTCCTATTCAGCGATTACCGGCTGCTCATGCAGGCCCGAATGAGCCGTGGCATCTCTTGATGACGTCATACGCCCGACGATCTTTGTGTCTGTAGTCCCGCTAGCTCCGGCTAGTGCCCGCTTGCCTCGTCCCGCTATGACCAACACATTCCAGTAAGTAGATTGCTCCTTCAGTCTCATATAATATATGATCCTTGAATTTGTAGCTTTTTCCTGTTTTCTGGGATTGAAAATTTTGTGTTAGTTTTTTATCCATTTTTTGGTTCCTACAGCCAGATCATGGAAGCCTTTTGTTTGTACATTAGATCTATGTTTTTGTACAGGTAAAAAACATGTTGCTAGCTGCTGCTTTAAGTTCTCTCTGTAAATTATTTTTGGTTTGAGTGGAATGTTTCTTTAGTTCTTCAAGTAACAGTATGTGCCAATGGGTATTTAGAATTGTTTCAATTTCTTTGTGATTTCCATTATACTGAGTAATAAATGATGTTTGTGGATTTGATTGTTGTTTTTATTTAGATTTATAGTTGACTAACTATGTTCTCTCTATTTTTAATACTCTATCAATTTCTTCCAGTATAAATGACTCTGGATACCCTTTGTGAAGGAATTTCTGTTTAATTTCATCACTCTGCTGTTGGAAAATATGGTTCTCTGTGCAGTTCCTCTTAATTCTCCAGAACTGCCACCCAGGAATGTTACTGATCCATTGTTTATGATGGTTGCTGTTGTATGCCAGTATTGTATTTCCATTAACTTTCTTGATATGTTTTCTGGTTTGTAACAATTGTTTTTTTATGTAAACCTCTAGATCCAGGAAAATCACTATATCTGTGCTATGCCTGGATGTGAATTCTAAGTTTAGCATGTTGTTGTTCATTATTAGCAAACTAGTATTTTGAGCTGATGTATATAAATAAATAAACAAGTATATATGTTATTTATCAATTGTGTATTTATTTTACACATCCTCCCTATTAGATGTCAGTGGCCAAGTGATGCCTCCGCCGTGAGATAGTTCAGAGGCACCACTGCTGATATTCCAACTTGTCTCTATAATGCACGCCGCACCTTAATTTCCAAGTAGCACTGTAACGTAGCAAGTGCTCAGTCACAGCGCAAGTCTCCGAGGTTCCGGCGCCCAGGGTCCCAATAGCGGCACAGCATGGTTTTAATGAATCAATCAAAGTGGAGGTATTCTAATAATAGCAGAGCTGGGAGCACCAACAACATGTTTCGGTCACTCCTGTGACCTTTATCAAGTTTTTGTTCATGTATTGAAATAATTATTCCAATTCTGTACTTGGACCATTCAATATGAAGAGGTCATCGATGTATCGATTCCAACTTATGATCTTCTCTGAATATTTGTTGTTGCTCCAAATATTTTGGTCCTCCCACCAAGCTACGAATAAGTTTTCGTAGCTTGGTGTGAAGGATGTTCCCATGGCTGTTCCTTGTTCTTGGAAAAATAATTTTCCGTCATACCAGAAATAATTATGATGAAGAATGAAGTCTATGTTTTCCATGATGAAGTTTATCTGAGCATTAGAAATATTTGTTTGAGTTGATAGGTAGTGGCATGTTGCTTCACACCCCACCATATGATCAATTACTGTGTACAGTGAATTTATATCACTGGTACAAAGTATGTAGGTGTCTTTCCATTGTATGATGCTTAATATTTGGAGGATACTCATTGTATCTTTCAGAAAACTTCTTTCTTTTTCCACAAGTGCCTGTAAAAAATTATTACTGTATTTGATTACTGTATTTGATTCCTGAAACAATTGGTCTCCCTGAGAGGTTTTCTTGGTCCATGTGCACTTTGGGAGGTGATAGAAGATGGGAATTTGTGGATGTTTTGTATATTATAAGGGCACAGTCATGCCCTTATATTAAGGCTGACTCTAAAAAAATGGAAATCTCCATAGAGAATTCCGGAGGGGGGGTCATGGTGTTTAAGGGGCTACACTTCAAAAGCTGTTGGAGGTACGGAGATGAAATTTGGCATGGCCGGGTAGAACTGTCACTTGGTGCTGCGTGCCAAATTTCAGGGCAAAACTATAAAAAATTAGGATTTCTAAAGTTCCAACTGTCATTTTTTTCTCAATTAGGACCACTTTTCTGCTGTTCTCTATGGGGGATTTTTGGGAAGGCATAGCTCAGGGTAGGAGGTGAATTTAGACTTGGGGTTTGTTTTATTAGGTAGCTATTATTCCAGGGTAGGTGCATTTGGGATTTAGGTAAATTAGAAAGTTACAGTTTTTAAATTATTACCTCAAGAATGCACCATTGTAGACATAGGAAGTTTCAACTTGTTGCGCAGCCTCAGTAGGAGCCTCCAGCAGGTGTACTCACTGTGGCTTTCCCCTGGGTGCACTAAGATGTCTGAACTCTGTGAGTGTTAGTGGGGGCCGGGGGGAAGGAAGCCGGCGTTTGATGTGGCCGGGAGGTGGGGGAGGAGGGGTAGGGGTTAGCGGGCGTTAGCTGCTGCTGGGAAATGGGGATGGTAGTGGACGTTGGCGGTGGCAGTGTGGGCGGCAGTGCGGGTGGTGGTGGTGCCGGCGTTAAGACCCGGGGGAGGTAGCAGCACACAGATGCAGGCTCAGATCTGGAAGGTCCATGATACCTGCATCTGTGTTTAAATAAACAAACACAGAAATACGGACAGGATCAGTGAGACCTGTCTGTGTTTCTGTGTTTAATTAAAAAACCTGTGTAAAAAAAAAAAAATTGCGTGGACCCACCCCCCCAAAAAACAACCAGCACCAGCCTTTGGAAACCCAGTACTGGTTGTGCTCAATACAGGGGAAAAACAACATAAGCACAACCAGCACCAGGCTTTTCAGAACCAGTCCTGGTTTCCAAAATACGGGGGACAAATGATGTAGGGGTCCCCCATATTCAGTGCAACCAGCACTGGACTCTGAGCCGGTCCTGGTTCTGGAAATACAGGGGGAAAAAATACGTAGGGTCCGTCTATATTTACTAGAACCAGCACCGGACCATTTCTAGTGGGGGGGGGGGTGATGCCACAGCCAGAGAAGCCCTTTCACTGGGCCCCCCAGCCGAAGCATCACCCCTGACCGCTAGTGAGCCCAGGCCGGGGATTGCTGGGCAGATGGGGACCCCTCCAATAAAGGGGTCCACCTCTCTAGGGCACCCCATGCCCAGGCTGATAGCCCGGGGCTATCCCCGGCACCGCTGGCCGGTGGGTGCCAGGTTATGTAAAGTGTGGTGCAAGTAAAGTTAAAATATTGGCTCCCCTGCATGCTGGTACTTGGAGAACCACAAGTATCAGCATGCGGGGCATTATGGGCCTGCTGGTACCTGTAGTTCCGCAGCAAAAGCAATATTAAAAAAACAGAACACACACACCGTAGAAAAGTGAAATCTTATTAAAACATACATGCACACATACTCACCTATGTATCCCTGTAGCCAATCTGTCCTCTTTTCCAGTAGATTATCCAATGGAGTACCTGTAATAAAAAATCTATACTCACCTTACCTCCTATGCATGGATCAGGTCCTCTTCTTTCCAAAGTATGCAATCCAGGGTCTTGACAAAAAAAAAAACGCAAAATGCGGACCCTCGTACATTAGTAGTGTCCTCTAAGGACACTATTACCCGAATGAATGCTCCGCCACGGAATTTCAGTACAGAAATCCCGGTGCGTATCACTCATTGGCTGAGTGAGGCGAGCCTTCCGCCTATCAGCCAATAAGCGGTTCTCACCTTTGACTTCAATGGTGAGAACCAAGAGTGCCCATTTCAAAAATGGTGCCTCAGCGCCATATTTGAAATTTAAAGATGGCCTCTGCGAGCCAATCACAACTCGCGACATCATCGCTCCGCCCCCTCGGCTGGCTTATATAAAGCCAGCGCGAGGCGTCGTCCATCCAGTCCATCAGCCGGGTAGCAGGACAGAAGACCTGCTAAAGCAAGAAGACGCCGTGGAAGTCCTGGATGGGCGGCGCCAGGAAAAAGAGCTTAAAGGCTGCCGCCCTCCAGGTGAAGACCCCGTTGAAGTCCTGGGGGAAGCGGCAGCCATGAAAAAGAGCTTAAAGGCTGCCACCCCCCACGTGAAGGTGCAGAGTAATAAAATATTTTAAAAAACTGTGTCTTTGTTTTATTTTAATATTTCTTTTGCTGGGGTACTATATGTACTATCGGGCTGTTAATGCCCATCCTGCTGGTACTTGTGGTTCTCCAAGTACCAGCATGTGGGGGAGGCTTGCTGGAGCCTGTAGTACTTTTGCGAAAGACAATATTAATGGTCTTTATTTTGCACTACACTTTACATAATCAACCTGGTACCCACCGGCCTGGGGTGCCGGGGATAGTCCCGGGCTATAAGCCTGGGTCTGGGGTGCCCTGGAGAGGGGGACCGCTTTATTGGGGGGTCCTCAGCTCCCCAGAGATCCCCGGTCTGGGCTGACTAGTGGTCAGGAGTGATGCTTCAGCTGGGGGGGGGGCAGATGAAAGGGCTCCCCTAGCTGTGGCTGGTTCTGGTGAATACAGGGGGACCCTACACATTTTTTTGCCCCTGTATTTCCAGGACTGGCTCAGAGCCCAATGATGGTTGCGCTGAATACGGGGGACCAATATGTCATTTGTCCCCCGTATTTTGGCAACCAGGACTGGTTCTGAAAAGCCTGGTGCTGGTTGTGCTTAATACGGGGGACCCCTACATAGTTTGTTCCCTGTATTTAGCACAACCAGTACTGGGTCTCCAAAGCCCGGTGCTGGTTGGTTTCTTGGGGGGCTGGGCCACGGCATATTTTTTTTATACAGCTTTTTTTTTTAAACAGAGAGGCACAGACGGGTCTCACTGATCCTGTCCGTGCTTCTGTGTTTATTTATACACAGATGCAGGTATCACGGATCTTTCAGATCCAAGCCTGCATCTGTGTGCTGCTAACTCCCCCGGGTCCTGCAGCTACACCACCACCGCCGCCACTAACGCCCGCTATCATCCCCGGGTCCCGGCTGCAGCTAACCCCCCTCTATCGGTTTCCGGCCGTAGCTAATGGCCACTTCCCCCAAGCCCACTACCACTACTGCCTGCACTGGCCAGCTGTCTTGGTGCACCCAAGTGAAGCCACAGTGAGTGCACCTGCTGGTGGCTCCTACTGCGGCTGCGCAACAAGTTGAAACTTCCTTTCTCTATAATGGCGGATTTGTGAGGTAATAGTTTAAAAACTGTAACTTTCTCAATTACCTAAATCCCAAAAGTAATTACCCTGGAACAATAGCTACCTAATAAAACAAACCCCAAGTCTAAATTTGCCCCCTACCCTGAGTTATGCCTTTCCAAATATCCCCCATAGAGTACAGCAGAAAAGTGGTCCTAATTGAGGGTGTCAGAAAAAACTGACAGTTGGAAATTTAATTACTCCCAAATCCTCATGTTTTATGTTTTTGCCCTGAAATTTGGCATGCAGCACCAAGTGACAGTTCTACCTGTCCAAGCCAAATTTAAGCTCTGAACCTCTAAAAGCTTTTGAGGTACAGCCCCTTAGAAGATTACACAGTTGTAAATATTGGGGAAGTTATAGTAGCATAGAGGTTAAGATAGTGTACATCATACTTGCCTACATTGTAGTTCCCTTTTGCGGGAGACTTGGGGAGAGGAGAAAGATCTGGTCGTGATGGGGGCGGGGCCTGACATCTTGCGCCATTAGGCCCCGCCCCCTTCACGGCAAATTGCCGCGATTGGCGTAGCTTTGCATAAGGGGCGGGGCTAAATGACGCGATTCCCGCAGAATCGCGTAATTAAGCCCCGCCCCCTACACAGAGACCCACGATTGCCGCGGAAGTTCTCCCCATTCTGCCCACTTCACTAGGAAGTGGGCAGAAAGTGGGAGAAATGCCTACCCTTCCGGGGGTGCGGGGGGTTACCCTAAAAATCGGGAGCCTCCCGCGAAAACCGGGTGGGTAGGCATGTATGGTGTACATGCATAGACAGAGTATGATAGTTTTAGAAATTAGGGAGCTGAATGTGTATTCTTACTCAGATGGATGTATGGAGTAAGAAGGATGATGGAACCCAGTGGGATTGTTGTGGTAAATGAATGGGAAGATTGTGGGCACTAAGTGGGATGTGTGTGCCACATAACTGCTCAGACCTCAGTTGCATAGACTGCATGTGTGTATTCCAATGAGCACACAATTTTGTGAATTAGCAGCTCCACCATTTTGTGAGTGACAGCAATCTTACTCTGTGAGAGTGCTTAATCTGCAGTTAACCACAGGGTGTGATGACATACCATATCTGTATTGCGCAAGGAACACGTCCATTAATGCGTCAGCCTTAATGATCATAATGTCATTGCTTTTTATTAGCTTAAGTGGCACAAATTCATTATGTTTTGTGAAATTTCAGATCATGTCTAAGAAGCCTTAATGGGACATGTGAAACCGTAAAGGTTTTTGTCTTTGGATATATATATTATTATCCTTTATTTATATGGCGCCACAAGTGTTCCGCAGCGCCTTACATAGTATATAGAACTAATAGGTGAACAAGAAACAAGTAACTTACAGTACATTACAGTGCAGGACAAGGACACGATTTATATACATTGCTGAAATAGTGATTAAAGCACTCACAATAAGATGCCGGGAGTTGGCAGTCCCGTGTTAGGTGCCCTAATGGGGAGTAGAGAGTAGAAGAAAATGTAAAGAGAAGCACATGAGGGAAGAGGTCCCTGCTCATGAGAGCTTTATATATATATATATATATATATATATATATATATTATATATTAATAATCATATACCTTTTTTGTGAGAATTCCTATGTTTAGTCCTTCTTCTAGTTCTTGGATCAGTTTAATCTGATATTCGTTTGTAGGATCTTTCTTTAGTTCTCTGTATGTTTTCCCATCAGAATTCCTTCTTCACTTCTTAATGCCTGTTTATCTTTCTTTCTCTTTCCTCTTCTCGTTCCCCTTTTCCGGATATTGGATTCTTCTTCTTTTTTTCTGTGCCCATCTCACAAAGTCTGGAGGTTTTTCTGGACCCCAAATTATGTCTAAAAAATCCTCTTCTTCATTTTCTTCTTCACTTTCCATATTTTCTATATAATTCCATATTTTGTGTTTTTTTCTTTGTTTCCTCAGGTTCTTGACCTTTCTTTCCAATCTTGTTGAGGAGTTCTCGGTAAGTCTGTGTTTCTTCTTAGCGTGCTTCTTCTGCTCCCTGTCTAAAGGATTGTTTGATCAACTCGTAAGGATTATTTTATGTGTATGTGAAGTTCCATGCATTATATGGCTTGTAGTTTCTTAATGTTCCTGATGTTTGTGGTTTTTGTTTAAGCAATGGTTCCCGTCTATGATCTGTACTATTTTGATATGGTTTTGTTTTTTGACATCCCATTGGTTTATCCTCATTTCCCTATATGTGCTTTACTGTATCTTTTTGTTTACCAGGTCCTGAGATTTCCCTCTTTCCTCTCTCTCCGAAATTTTCTCTGTTTCTGTTGAATTATGTTTTCTTCTAATTTCTCAGTTTTTTTGTTAGTCATTTCCATGAGGTTCCTATAGTCTTCCATTGATTGTAATGGTACAAATTTCCTCTCAAGGATTTGAATTTATTCATTGATATGTTTTAATAATGTTTTTCTATCTTCAATGATTAAAGAATTTAGGTTCTTGGAACAATTGTCCAGGGTCTCATTACATGTTTGTATGAAAATCTGTGTTTATACAGTAGGTTCAAAAGTGCAATATTTTAAAATTCTTAATTCTTTAGGGATCATTCCCTGTTCTAGATATTTTGACATTATGGTTAACTCCCACCATTGTTTAATTTCATGTGTATAAAATTTTATCAATTTGAAGAATTGGCTACAGAACCGTTCATCCTCTATCTCTAGTTCTGGTTTACTAATGTTTGGGGTGGAAAAATATCTTCCAAATTTTCCCTCCTTTGCTTCTGTGTTATATGTAATGACATGTTTACAAGCTTCAGCTTACTACAAACAGGGTAAATTTGGTAGTGGTAATGGTAGTGCTGCGCTAATGCGCATAAGTAGCTCAGTAATAAAACAATGGATAGGGTATATAGCTAAAATAGCTACAAACTGAGCGCTACTCAAAAACTGTAAATGATGTAGAGATATAACAGTATAATAACATGTAAAAGAGTAATATCAATATAAAAGAAAGCATACACTGTAAAGATATAAAGTGCAAGGTGCAATAAACTATAAAAAACACCAATATAATGTTTATAGCCTTTTTAAGATTTATATGGGGAGCAAAAATGGGGTCTTGGGAGATCTGAAGTTCACTTGGTAGAAGTCCAAAATTCTGCATGCTGAACAGTCACTGCTGTCCCTATCTAGCCCTACCCGAAGGTGCGATGGTCTGACAGTGTACTTCTCCTATTCAGTGATTACTGGCGGTTCATGCAGGCCCAAATGAGCCGCGGCATCTCTTGATGATGTCAAATGCCCGCCGATCTTCGTGTCTTTAGTCCCGCTAGCTCAGACTAGTGCTTGCTTGTCTCATCCCACTATCAACGCGTTTCGCATCACAACGGATGCTTTTCTCAAGGATGGATATGGAATTTTCCTTTGCTTCTTAAATAGGATAACCTTATTTTAAAAATGGACATTGTCCCAGAATACAGTTGGAAAGGCGACAAGCGCATTTTTCTGTGATCCAGATCAAATTAAATATTAAAAATATTTTAATAGCGTGTATGCATTTTTAAAACATATTTAATTAAAATGTGTATGTATAAAATGTTTTAAAATTAGTAAAATATTTTAGAGGAAGGCTTTTAATTCTATGTCTATATTCAATCCCAGTGGTTCTAAAGGTTGTAGCTCGTAGATCCACTTTGTCTTGTTCTTCTTTATTGTGGTTACTAGATCCTCCCCTCTCCAATAGGGGTTATCTTCTGAATACCAATAAACTTTAACTCTTTGGGAACCTTTTTGTGTTTGATCTATGTGTTTGATCTATGAAGTGAGACTATGTGTTTTCAATCCCTTTTTGATGTTATATAGGTGTTCTGTCACCCTTTTTTTCACCTTTCTTTTAGTTTTTTTTGTTTTTCTTGTTTTAACCTTTCTTTTTTCCTACATACTGGATCCCACATGGGCATTCCAGCATGTAGATTGCTCTTTCAGTCTCCCAACATGATATATGATCCTTGATTTTGTAGCTTTTTCCTGTTTGCCGGGATTGAAACGTTTGTGTTAGTTTTTTATCCATTTTTTGGTTCCTACAGCCAAGACAATTGAAACAGTCATGGAAGCCTTTTGTGTGTACATTAGATCTATGTTTTTGTACAGGTAAGAAACTTGTTATTAGTTTCTGCTTTAAGTTCTTTGCCTTTCTGTTAATAATTTTTGGTTTGAGTGGAATATGTTTCTTTAGTTCTTCATCAAGCAACACTATGTGAGAATGGGTATTCAGAATGTTTTTCAATTCCCTTGTGATTTCCATTATATTGAGTTTACCTGTGAAAAAAAATGACCCTAGTGGCTGTTGATTCACAGCCAATCAACAGGCGCTCTAGAGTAAGAGGCCGGTGATTGGCTGTGACCCACGTGGCTGTTGACTGATTGGCTGGCAGGCCCGGAGAATGACAGAAACCATCCGGTCTCTGTCATTTGCAGGGGTAGAGATATATGTGTTATCATATACAGACATTTGCAGTAGAGGCCTGGCAGGGATGAAACCCAGCGTCTGGTGATGTCTATGCGTTCCAGACTTCAGGCTGTAATTGCCTGCAAAGGATTTGCAACAAAGTATTAAAAAGTGAAAGTTAGATTTATGATTGTTTAGTTTGTCCCATTACTTTTGGCCCCTTAAAAAGTGGGAGGCACATATAGAAACCGTTGTAATTCCTACACCGTTCACCTGATTTGGATGTAATTACCCTCAAATTAAATCTGAAAGTCTGCAGTTAAAGCACATCTTGTTTGTTTCATTTCAAAGCCATTGTGGTGGTGAATAGAGGCCAAAATATGAAAATTATGTCAATGTCCCAATATTTATGCACCTGACTGTATATCTCTACATGTCCGAAATGGTATGGGCAACTTGTTGGGTTTTTTTTGCCAAGTACCGTGTGGAGCAATGGCAAACGCAGGAATTTGAAAGGGGGGTTTCCAAATATGAAAAGAAAAAAATTTAGCCACAATTAATAATATATATATATACCTCCAAAAAACAAACGGCACTAGGACACTGGTGTAAAGAACAATAGCTTGTTGTCAGGACCATACAAACTGTTGTTTTTTTTACAATAAAATCTGTTGTTCTTTACACTAGTGTCTTAGTGCCGTTTGTTTTTTAGGGGTGTATGATATTGGATTCTGACACAGGATCAAGTTGCCACAGTGTTGTTCAGAGTGTCAGCAGAACTGTGGATATATATATATTTGGATGATGGACAGAGTTTGGCATCTCACACACAATGACACAGACACACACACACACACACACACACACACTAACCTAGACAGACACTCGCAAAGACTACGCACAGACACACGCACCAGCACAGACACTGACACACATACCTCTTTCACAAAAAAAACATAAAAACACCCCCACTGGCAACTCCCCCCCCCCCCCGCGTGCTGGCAGTAACCCCCCGCTGGCAGACCCCCCACATGACTTCACCTGGGCTCCAGGTACAGGAGAAAGCATCGGCGGCAGCTCAGCCTGGCCCTCTTGCAGTCAATTCCCCATCCTTCCTAGGAGGAGCTGCGCGCTTCCGCAGCAGCTCCCCCTAGTCAGCCAGCCCAGCTTCAGCCGCAGCCAGTGTAAGAGAACTCCGGCAGCTCCTTTTAATAGAAATAAATAAAATGTTGTTTAGCTGCGCGGCAATGGAGCGGCGGCCAGGGGGGGGGTTTCTAGGTACTCAGAAACCCCCCTGCGTGCGCGTATGTGGAGCCTACTGGACAAGGGACAGATGCTACGCCAGGAGGTAGGTGAGTATTGGATTTTTGTTTTCACAGGTAAACTGGGGGAATTCTACTGGAGAAGTAGATGGAACATCTGGCAGAAGGTAAGTATGTGTGAGTGTGTTACAGTATGTATGTAATAAATTTTTACTTTCAACGGTGTGTGTGTGTACTGTCATTATTTTACTATTTTTTTTTTACATGGGGGTACGGGTGTCGGCCGCCTGTTGGCCTTTGTAGTTCCACAAGTGCCAAAGGGCAGGCACGCTGACACCTGTAGTTCCACTGTAGAAAACAATAGTACAAATCTATTTTTCCCACTATTACCCCTGCACCCTCCGGCTAGTGCTCGGGAGAGGGGGTACCCCTTTATTGTGGGGGTCCCCATCTCCCCTGAGATCCCCGGCTTGGGTTGACTAGCTTGGGGTGTTAATGCTTTCGTCGGGGAAAGGGTCCCCTGGCTGTGGCATTACATCCCGACTTTGTATGAGTCCGGTGCTGGTTTTAAAAATAGGGGGAACCCCACGCCATTTTTTATCCTACTTATAAAACCAGCACTGGTTCTGGGAGCCCAGCGCTGTTTCCTAAAATACGGGGGAACCCTACACATTTTTCCCCCCTGTATTCTTAGAACCAGGACAGGCTCCGGAGCCGGGGGCTGGTTATGCTTTTTTTTTGGGGGGGGGGGGGCTTTAAAAAAAAAAAAAAATTAACCATTTATTTTTTACACATACAAGCAGCCTGCACATATCTCACTGATATGTGCAGGTTGCATGTTCGGGCGAGTTTGGCTGCGTTCAGACTCAGGGAACTTGGGGATAATAGCGATTCAGCAAATCCTGATTCTTGGTTAATTTATTAGTTTCAGCACCCTATAGTCCCTCAATGCATATATTAAATTTATGTTAATGCGTACTCAAAGTCAGCATCTTTTATTGTTCAAATTGTTATTTAAAATATATTTTTTTTTTTATGTCACTGAACATGTGTTTCGAGTGACAGGGGACAGGAAAAATAGATTAGTGGTGGGGTTAATAGATTAATGTATTTAAGTATTTTTATAAGACTTTGGGTGGGATGCACTAACCTTGCAGTGTACATCCCGCCAGTCACCATAACCTTACTAATCTCATATGTACTAACATATGCGATTAGTATCGCAAAGGACAGCTCTCCGTGGGACTCCACCCCCTCTGAGCCCTGGGAACTTCCTGCTGGTGACCTGTGCAGGAAGTCCTGGGCTCCTCCTCCCTGCACCCGGAAGATTAGGAGGAGAAGGAGGCAGAGGACCCAGGAGGAACACGGGCCGGCGACCAGGAGACTAAGGTGAGTGGGGGCCAGTGCTGGGCGTCGGCCAAGCGTTGGGTGCGGGATGCGGTAAGAAGCCCATTGGCTTCTATAGGCAGTAGCGGCTCCAGGCACGGGCAAGCCGGTCCGCCACCCGGAGCGCCACTGCATCCGGAGGGCGCAGGAAACGTCCACCACCCTCCCGGAGGTAGATGGAATATTTAAGCTCAGGGGGAGGGAGCGGAGAAGGGAAGGGGCTGCAACTCCATACGGCGCTGGGCGCAGCACAGCCTAGCTCCGGCCCTGACTATAAGCTAACGCCAGGTTTTTCTGCCCACCGATAATAGGGTGGCCGGGGCTTAGTACATACGAAAATGTGGTAAAAGCCCCGAAAACAGGGTTTTTACCGCATTTTTACTTTAGTACCTCCCTGCCTTTATTTGTTTAACTTTTATGTCATCTTCAATATGTCTGGATGGTCGATAGGGTATTTATCAAAGTTGGGAGAGAGATAAAATAGCGAGAGATAAGGTACTAACCAATCAGCTTCCAATTTACAGGCTGTGTTTAAAAAAATGATAGAAGCTGATTGGTTGGTAATTTATTTTTTACAATTGTATCTTTCTCCCAGCTTTGATAATGTATTGTAATTCCCATTCGCTGGGGTTATATACAGTATAACAGGCAGACAGGAAGAAGAGCTGATTACACAACATGTAATTGGGCTTCTGCTTGCAGCTCTGATTCACTTCTCCCTGTGTACAGCCTCTGGTATGTGAATCACTATTATTTCCCTTGCAGCAGCAGGCTGAAGACAGTGCACCTCATACTCAGTAGCTCCCCTGACAAGCTAAGAAAGCCGGCGGCCACAGTCTTGTGTCTGAGCACCTGAGGGAGAGGCAGCGGTCACCGAGTGCTGCTAATGTGCCATTGGATTAATGCCCTTATTATAATGCAGTGAAAGTGGGGAAGCTCCGGGGATCGCGGTAGCGCCTCTCTCCGTCCCCCTGACCCCGGGTGCCGTGAGCTGGGCACATGTCACTAAACGGGGCTACAGATGCAGAAACCCCGGGCAGCTGCCGACGAGGAGGGAGGAGAAGAGATGAGCGGATACGACAGAGGGGAGGAATGTACTAATATATCGTCTTCTGCCATCACTCAGCAATCTGGCGTGCAGGAATAGCTATTCCCATCGGAGTGACTGCGGCTTCCTCAATTCTCTGCCTTCCCTGTGACGGAGTGAGTGGGCTTCCCCTGAACACGCGTGTAACCGGAGCTGGTGTGCCAGCAGCCCGTCTTCGCTCACTCCCGGGCAGGATGCCAGTGCTGGATACATGCTATAACGCGGCAGAGATAGGCAGGAGCTGGAGGACAGGTGAAGTACTAGCACCGACTTTCATGGGTAGTTTGCCAGCAGCCTTTCACCCGGGAAGTCTGTCCTGCGAGCTGCCGGAGATTATAGAGATGGTGAAGCTCCTGTGGAAGTCTAAGAACGGACTGCAAAGTGGGAAACACAGGGGTCTTCTGGCCAATGAAGATGCCCTGCCCGGGTTACCAGGTGAGTCCAGTGATGCTCGGTGTCTCTATGTGAGTATATCAGACCGCTCCTGACTGATAGTAATATGGCAGCACAATTACAGCGAAAACCCAAACTGACAATCTGTGTGCTTGCCTATCAAATCCACATTAATGTATCAGTATAAATCTTTTTTCCTTTTTATTTTCTAAACCTGATCTTTTGCTAACAAGTGTGAATGGATCACTCGCATTAAGATACACCTGAGGGATTTGCTCCCAATGGGGTAGATGTATGAAGCCCAGAAACGGTATCAGCGCACGTTAAGTGCGCTGATACCGTTTCTCCCCGATGTATGATCGGGGGTCTGGGCGGTAAATGACAGGGGCACTATGCGCCCCTGTCATTATCGGTGCTGCTATCTACAAGATAGCAGCGTCGACAGCCTGGGCTATGTACTAACGGTCAGATCGTCTGACCGTTCGGCCGGCTGTAGCTGTCGTTATCGACAGCTACAGTCAGGCGCTAGCCTATCCCCACAGCAGGGACAGCGCTGTCCCTGCTGTGGCGGCTACCGGCTCCAGGGCTGCACGCGGGGATCTCGCGATACTTGCGAGATCCCGCGCATGCTCATTGGAGCCGGCCGGGCCTGACAGACATCGCATCAGCACTAGGCTGATGCGATGTGGTCTGTAGCGGGTAGCGCCGGAGGGGGGAGTTAACGCTCCCCCTCTCCGGCCGGTGAGATGTTCACACATCTCAACGGTAGTGCTTCTTCCTGCTTCGCCTCGGTAAAGAGGCGAAGCAGGAAGAGTTATAGCGGCACTTAACGTGCCACTATAATACATCTACCCCAATATGAATTATATGCACTCACTGGGGGTTATTTGGGGATATATGTATCAAAGCTTGATGTGAGATAAATTGTGAAATATATACCACCAACCAATCAGCTCCAAACTATCATCTTTTAAACACAGGCTGCAAAATGTAAGTTAGAAGCTGATTGTTTGGAGATATATATCTAACAATTTTATCTGACATCAAGCTTTGATAGTAAAGTGCAAATGAGGAATTAATTATATCACCCAATTATTTATGGATGTTTTTGTTTACGTATCACAAAGGTGTCATTTTTAAACCTTGGGGACCTATGTATCAAGCTGTTATTTTACATAATTGTATGTATTCTACCTGTGTACTAATGGCACAATGCAGGGGATTTCACAGAAATCTCTGACAAAGCAGTCCCCATTGTTCTCAATGGGGACTACGATCTGACTCCTTTGTATCAAACTCCAAAAAGCAAAGCTATGCAGAGTTTCGCCACAGTAGTTTACACCATCTTAAGATGGCGTAAACTGCATTAAGCCTATGGAGCTTCCAGGAGAGGGAGAGAGAACATTTTGATCTCACTCTCGCAGACCTCGGCCGGCTCCGGAAGCTGATACTGTGCGCATGCGCAGTGACAGCTTCCTCCGGAGTAGTCTTTCACTGAGATAATAATCTTGGCATTTCCGTGATTATTAGTACATATAGCCAGTGGCGGCTCCTTACCTGTCTGGCCAGGGGTCTGCTGTGCACATTGGGGTCTATTCATGAAGCAGAGAAGAGCCCTGTTTAGCTGAGATCATGGCTCTTCTCTGCTTCGTGCTATTCATGGAGCAAGTTTACCGTGGAGATGTGTATTACTTCTCCAGCGGCACCCCCGCTCCATGCCTGCATTGCATCACCATACTTTTGTATGGTGAGTGTGATTCATGAAGGAACGGAAAGCTCTGCTTTAAGTTTCTCTCGTGCGGTACAGATTCGCCATCTGAAGATGGCGTAATCTGTACCGCAAGCCGAACAGAGCACGGAAGCTGCATACTTCCCTGCTGTCTAACCCGGCACCTGGAGCTGACTCCGCTCCCTTTTCCCAGCGTCCATTGCAGCAGGTCTGACCTGACCTGCTGCTGCTCAGACGTCGGTGCATGTGCAGTGAGAATACAGACATATCGGGTACCCGATATGTCGGTCTTCTCAATGCATACAGGTATAGCGGAGGGGCCGGACAGCGCCCGAAGACGCTGGACAGGTAAGTCTACATGAATGGCTACTAAACTTCACTATATATCACATCGATGTGATGCAATATATAGTGATATCTTTTAGTAGCCACTTGATGTTCTACATGAATAGACCCCATTATCCCGCTTTTCCCTTGCCATCCCAGTGATTGACAGGTGATGTCACCGGGAGGCGGGGCTAAAGTCCGGCTGCAGCAGAGATCGTGGCCCAAATAAGGGGGCGTGGCTTAAGCCCAGAGCTGCTGCTGCACTAGCAGACAGGCTGGCTTTTAGGGGCTGCATTAGCTGCAGACCCTATGAGCCAGATAGGGCTGCCGTTATAGCAGGGAAGTGGTTTCCAATGGGAAGCCCTCTTTCTGCTATTGCAGTCTGGACTAGCAGTCCCAGGGGAAGAAAACACCTCCCCTGGTACTGCCTGTCTGGCTGTGATCAGCAGGAGGTGCTTCCAATGAGGTCACTACCACTGCTGCTAGCCTAGGCAGTTCCTACCGTTGGTAGATTTTACTGGGGGGGCTGCAGTCCCTAGGTAAAATCCGCCACTGCATATACCCCTAATTCTCTGCACATGCAGCGTTTTTTATGGCTAGAGCATACATTTGCACAGTTAAATGGCATTTTTCAGGATATGCAAATATTTGGGGTTGAGGGATGACCTAATTGTATTGGGGCATTTCTTACAAAACATAGGATTAGTGCACAAATATAGGTGAACTTTAGTCAGAAAACCAAAAATCTTCAAAATATTATGCAAGCCAGTCCAAACTGACCATTAAAATGTAAAATGCCTGTTTACTTGTGTTAGGTAATACACATTTTCACTTTTGCATTTGTTTTTTTATTTATAAATAATCCCAATACATGTATCTTCACTCCAGGACAAAATGCAAGTGCAGGTACAAATTAAGCTAGCTACACACTATACAATTAATAGAGCCAATTTGCCAATAATCGGGGGTGAGCAGCCTTTGGATAGTGTGTATGAACAATTGTTTGTGTTTCACCAATAAAATGGCTTGAAAACATCCACAAACGCATTACTTCGATTACCTTATCTGTCGGTCAAGACCGAAAATCTCAGCCTCAATTTCCAGATATCGTGCAGTGTGTGTGCATTCTCGATAACCTGGTCATATTTCTTATGATTTTTCCTGATCACCTCATCATCCTTGTGGGCGTACATATGCAAATTCGGCAGGTATTTCATTTATATTGTATAGTGTGTAGCACAGATTTTGGGACCGTGACTTTGCCGGAAAATCGTCCCAATTACCGTTTTGATTGAAAAATCTCATAGTGTGTACCTAGCTTTAGCCTTAAAATGAGTTAACCAGGGATCTGAAAATCTTGAATTCAGTTGTACCTGTTTAAAGAATATTGCTGCTATAATATTTGAATTTCCAGGCAAATATTTTTAGCGTTCCCGCTAGGCTGTTTTAGCGGGGTGCCGCGGCGCACCATGCCCTATTTCTAAAGGGTAAAAAGCACCCTGCCCTCTGGCGCAGCGCTCCGCTGAAACAGCCTGTGGGTGCCGTCCCCACCTGTGGGTCGCAGTGTCCCGCGGGTGGGAAAAACTGCGGTGTAGCAGTCACCACCGGTGAATGGATGCCGGCCGCATGCGCCATCCATTCACACTGACAGCAGAGCTTGGGGCAGCCCGGCGCCGGACCTAGGGTGAACTATATTTTTTGTGTCCTACAGTCCAAAAAAAAGATAAAATAATAATATATGTTTCAACCTACCTGGAATTAAAAGCTGGATTGATTACTGGGGTCATGTATTTCATTTGTAAAAAGTACCTCAAATGATCCATTTGGGGTATTTTTAAATAGGCACAATTTACAAGTATGTGTAAGACTCAAGGCCCCTACACAGTACACAATTTTGCTAACGATTTGGCCGATTCCGACACATCGGAGCGACAAATCGTCAATATTGTGCAGTGTGTATACACTACATCATGTACTGCGCGCTCCTATGGGGTCATAAGCCGCATCGCCTGGTCTTTTGTACTTGCAGGAAGATCAGGCGATGCGGCTGACGATCCCATGCAGTGCTATGCGGTCGGGCATTGGATCGCCTAGTGTGTACGGACCGCCCCATATGTCGGCCTGTCGGCGCTGGGATCGTGGGTTGCATCGCTGGGTACATAATCGTTTAGTGTGTAACCAACTTTAAACCATTGTGTTTGGAATGTTTTAAAATGGTGACCTATGGTTACCAGCCGCACTAAATACAACTGGATAGGTTGGGTGTTGCCAGTGCTCGGGATCCCAGCAGTCAGAATCCCGACGCTGTCTTCCTGACAGTTAGGATACGGACACCTGTCTGTAAGAATCTTAACCATAACTCTTTCTCCTTGCACCCTAAACCTAAGACTCCCCTCCTAGTACCTAACCCTAACCCTCCCCCCTAGTGCCTAACCCTCCACCTAGTGCCTACCCCTAACCCCACTACTTACCTTTGGAATGGGGGGTGGGGAGGGTTAGGCTACAAGAAGGGAGGGTTAGAGGTGGAAGGGGGGAGGGGAAGTATACTTACCCGACCCGTCGGGATACCATCCATCGGGATGCCGCTGCCGGTATTCTGACAGGAGGCATGCCGACAGCCGGCATTACATACCCATTCCATTTTTTATTACTGACAAATTTTCCTTGGACCAATTTTTGGAGTAGAGTAGGGAGGATAACCAGACAATATCTAAAAATCCTGCGTTTTTTTTTTACTGATTTTACAAATGGCAGCTATCAAATATTGTCAATGTACATATAATATATTACACATGTTTAGAGGGAGATTAATCTGAGAGGTTTATAGGAGCAGAAATGTGACTTAAAATATCAGGTAGATCAGCACTGTAAATCCAGTTCATGTTACACAACAGAGTTCCATCCAGTGTAAGCTGCCATTAGTCAACCACATGATGCATCAGCACTAATTACTGTACATTGTTCTGTAACAAGTGCTTGTGAAATATGTAGGTTACACACCACTGTTGGAAAAACCCCTCTCTTTTATGTATATGGACAACAATATTCTCTCACTTTAGTGTAAAATAATGTGAATTTGCAAATATATACAGTTCACATAGCTTTGCCATCGCAACTAGGATTATGAGCAGCTTCTATAAATAGCAAATGAAGGCTAATATGCTGTACATTGACATTCTAGTACTCTAATTTAGAAATAAATCTAGAATACACTAGATGTATTAGACTTGCAGAAATCTCCTTTAAGATATTTGTAGTCATGTCAAATACGTGTCCTTGTGTGCCTTTTAATCAAGTGGCTGCATTTGTACTGACACAAGCTGTATATTTCAAAGATAGCTGTAAGATTACCTATATAATAGACATGAGAATCTGTAGACCCAAGTATTTGGTTAGATAATTAAAAAACACAAGTTCTCAAACCGTAACTGGGTTATAGTTTTTTAGAAAAGAAAAAAAAAAACATGTAAAGGGCAAGATTATAACATTTCAGAGTGAAATATGAAATCTCATTAATAATTTAGAGACACAGAATGGCCACGGATGTCTTTATATTAAGCTTATACACCTTTTTAAATAACTTTTTTATGAAATGTTTCTGTTCATCATAGTGACTTTTACATGTGGAGAAAAGATCGAGATTTCTTGCAGATGTACAGTATATTTTATTATAGATTAGAGAAGAAAGCAGGAGATCCAGATCTTACATTTGGTTTCCTTTAAAATATTTGTTACATATGACATGCTTCTTTTTATTTAGAAGCACATTTGATGTCCTGCATTTCACACATATTGTTTCCTGGAAATACAGCTGCATGTTTTGCAAATATCAGTTCCATTGTGCCACCTCTGCATGCAAACCAGCCTCCAAATTATATTGAGCTGATTCACAAGAAAAATAATGAGACAGATTCAAAAATAGATACATAAAAAATGCGTAGGTATTATATGGTCCAGTACGTGGCCTAGAATTTCAGTAATTACTCCTTCCCTGTGTGCCATTTGCTATTTCAATATATATCAGTAGCTGGGACCATCACCATACACAGTAAGGACCTGATTCTGAGTATCATACAAGAACGAATGTGTCTGCACCTCACGATTTTTAGCTAACTGCACATTTACTGTACACAAGTTAGAGAAGCTAAGAGCAATTCTTAATCTCTTCTCAACTGCAGGTGAATGGACACTTTTGGATCGCAACCTGTCTGCACGTAAAACAAGCTTTCTGTGGGCATACTGGTAAAATAAGCTTTCTGTGGGCCTCTACACCTAGCCCCAATACACCAGAATGTGCGCCTTATACCCCTTTCACCCATACACTTTTTACCAAGGTTTTTGCCGGGGTATGTGGCTCGATCCGGGTCTTGGCTGTGTGTGAACAGACCCGACCCGGGTCACCTGTAGTGTGTATGAATGTGACCCGGGTCGCACTGATTATTCTTTGATTGGCTGTTTGGTGCATCATCTGCAGGCGCCAGAGCACATGACAGGGGATCAGACGGAGCACGAGTCCTCTATTGGGCAGACCCGTGTTCAATGTGAACAAGTTCGACCCTGAAATTTCCCATGTCCAAGGTGTAGTGCAAAAGGGGGTCCCTAGCTGAAATCCGTGTTAAAGCTGTGTCAATAGACTCTGGTCAGAGCCGTGTATTAGCCGGGGCGTATGTTTGAAAGGGGTATTAGTCATAACTTGATGCGATAAAACAACTTCAGGAGATGGCACTGATTAATCTGATAGGTGACACTTTTAGATTTTTGTGCAACTAAGTCTGAATCTGTACAACGGAACTTGGCGTAAAAAAAAGGTACAGCTCATAAAACTTCATATACAGATTCAGACTCTGTCGCACACAGTTATATAAGTATTGCATATCAAATTAATCAGTGCAGTCTTGTGAAGCGTTTTTATTGCAACGCATTGTGATTATGACACACATTTGAGCACATGGACCTGGCGCGCCGAGAAGGGCTGTTCGGTGCAACTGCAGCAATAGTGTACGAGTATAAATCTGTGTAGTCAGAGTAGCAAACTATTCAGAGTTGTGCATATGCAGAGTGTGCACCATTTTCAGTCGCATTTACTGCACCAGACATGGGGTTAGTGTAAGTGCCATTACTGTAGCTGACTGCTAACACTAGAGCTGGTGCTGTTTCATAGATGCGTCTGACTCAGAGTATGAGAGAATATTTACATAGGACTTGCAATTCCGGAAGCCTCCAGCGTAACCGCATTTTGTGCTGCTCAGAATCAAGCCATAAGGGGGGAATTCAAGTGTTTGTAGGCACCCATTAGTGATGGGCGCCCAACAGAGTTATTAAATGCTTGCTCAATTATGCCCGAGTGCTGTGGTTATCGCGCTTGATGTGCTTAAATGTACCGGGTTTAGCTGCAGCTAAACCTGTCTAAGGTCCCGCGTGGCTTGCCCAAACAGCAGTTTGGGCACCCAAAGAGCTGACTTTTCGAGGATTTCTGCTTGCCAACTCCGGACGGTGCGAGCGGAAATCTGTCAGCCAAGAGTGTGCAAAGCTGTCATCCAAGCAAAAGGGGGCTACTTTGAGGAATATAAAATATAAAACATTTTGACTCGTTTAACACTTTTTTGTTTACAACATAATTCCATATGTGTTCTTTCATAGTTTTGAAGTTCTCGCCTCCAGTCCACACCATGAAAAGGTTATCAATGTATCTAACATAAAAATTGATAAATTTGGAAAAAACAGGATGGGTCATGATATGTTGTCTTTCATATGCATACATGAAAGGGTTGGCATATGATGGGGCCATGTTTGACCCCATTGCAGTCCCCCTTAACTGCAAATAAAAATCATTGACTAATAAAAAATAATTCTTATGTAATATGACCAATAAAAATTAAATCGGTGGACCATCATAGTGTGGACTGGAGCCTACGACCTCCTGGACTGCTCATATACCCTCTTCATGACAGATATTTGTATACAAACTGGTGGCATCTAGTGTCACCAGAAGACAATGGGCTGGTAGCTGACCAATGGATTGCAATTTTTTTTAAAACTCAGACATATCCATCAGAAAGTATTCTGGACGACTGGCTGCAAAAAATAGTCTATCCCAAGGAGATTATATAAGATATTATAGGTCGCCCAGGCGGCCGAACTAGGGACTTGTGTATTTTCGGCAAGGCATGCATTAAGGGCATCCTGGGATACTCCGGTATGAGAAATTTGTCAGTTTGCGTTCGTAGATGGCAGGTCAAATGTACTTTTTACTTTAAATGGGGTTCTGGTACCGGATATATCTCCCTGTTTTGGCAAAAAAAGTTGAAGTTTTAATTGTCTGTGAAACTTGTATAGTTCCACTTCACAGTCAAATGTCGTCTGCCTGTGGGTTTGATCAAAGGATAACCCCTTGGACAAAACTGAAGCCTCCGCCTCAGTGGGACAATAGTCTGATAAATTATATTCCACTATTTCCTGACCCCCTTGGGACCTCTTGTCCCTGGTCTGCTTATGCCTGATGCCCCCTCTGCGGACAGCTTTTTTAAATTTTGTTCCACCCCAGGTTTGGCTGCGGGTGTAGATTTTCTTGCCTAAAACAACGCTCCTATCATTAGTATCAGGTTGATTAGAATCACTCTGTGAGGCTTGAGAATCTAAGTGAGTAAACTGTGGCTCAGTTCTCTGCCTATTCCCCTGTAAGGGTCTTCAGGCCCGTCTACCCGACTGATTATTCAACCAAGGATAAACCCTCAGTTCTCTGTAATCCTCTTTCACTTTCCTGTATTTTTTTTTTTAAATGAGAAGTTCTGCTTGTCAACCTTTTTGTGATATTGCCAGTTTCCACTAGGCAGGCATGAGACTACATATGCTGGAATCGATTTATTTATAATGTGATATATATTTATGATACCATATTGTTACTGCTCTTTTGTATGTGTTTTCTCACATTGTATGTTCTTTTGACTCTAACTGGATCTTTGATATGAGTTTATGATTTTCCATGTGATTTTTATGTATATGTGTGCACATTTGTTTATAGTGATCACCGTGATTACTGTGCGACCGCTTCCGGGTGCACACATGCCTTGGTCTTCCCCCTTCTGTGGATGATGCAGCTTAGTTCCGCCTTTCGGCGTCACTTCCGGTTTGGTGGATAGTGGCTGTACTGTTCTGTTGGGGGATGTGCAGGGCGGCGCTGGCGGACGGAGGCGGGCGCATGTTGCCATGGTGTCTGATTAGGTAAGCATGCCGCTTATGTATATAGACCTGTCTGTCCCTCAATGTGGTGATGCTGCCTCTTGAAAACGGTGTTAACCGAAACAGTTGTCGGGTTATGGCATGGAACATATGACTTCCAGACTCACGGTTCAGTAGAACATGATTACTTGTCTGATGATTGAATATCATTAAATATCTATTTTTGACTTTTGCAATTATATTGGAGTGCTGGTTTAATCCTTTTCTGGCAACTTAAGAGGACTTGTCTCTATTTACACCGTAACCTTGCACCCTACTGTTGTTTCTAAAAGTGTGCGGACCATATATATATATATATATATATATATATATATATAATATGAGAGAGAGTTGAATTTGTCATTTATTGGACCACCTTCGTATATATAGTAAACAAGAGTCTGCATGTGAGCTCATGTTCCTGGCGCTGACACTGACGGAGGGGGGTGTCGTCTGGGGAGGACAGTGGTGCACACAAGAGAGCCCCCTGACAGACCACAATTGCAGCGGGTGTATGGATGGACGGGACCAATATGTTGAAATAATTTTAATTGGATACTGCAAGTATCAGGAGCGTTCATACCGCAGTGATCCAAAATCAGTCGCAAGGTCCATGTGATTTTTTTTGCACTTAAAACCTATGCCCCATAATTGATTTTTTTTTTATCCTATCCACTGTTTGCTAAGTGCCCTGAGCCAAAAGAGGACTGACAACTATTGGCTAGGAAAAAAGTACTATAATATATACTGTAAATGTGCACTATTTTTGTATTGAATATATATGAACTTTCCATGTTATTTATTAATTTTGTAAGTATACTTAAAGCAAATATATATTCATCTTAGCACTTTTCTATATTACCATATAAGTGGTTCTGAAGCATGTATTAACATCCTGAGAATCTGAGTGGGCCGTTGGTTTATATAGTAGGAAGCAGTAGTGTTTATAGTAAAGAATAATTGATGTTTTGCATGTGAAAAGAGAGCCTGCAAATGAAGATTTGTTTGAGAGACTTGTGAATAATAATGAAGTACATTATACATTATATGTTTATGCCATAGTGTGCATTCTGAGTCTAGGTGGTGGCTGGAGTCCATTCTCACGCTGTGAGGTAGAAGCCTGCTTTTCTTGGAGCCACAAACTCACGTATTGGATGCTGATCTGCTTCCTGAATCAAGTCCAGTTTTAATGTCAGTTAATCATAATAATATAGAATGACTCAGATTCCTGGATTCTAAGTTGAAAAGCACATTTTTCTTCAGTCCATATGCTTCCCTCTTCTTTTACTGCACTATCCAATTTTAAATTGAGGAATGGAACTGTTCCAGAACTTTAAAGAAACTTAACATAAAGCACTGGCTGAGTAATGATTTGTTTAGGTCCATAGCAGAACATTAAAAAACTTCACTATTTTAAGTTAGTAGGACTAACATAATACATATACCTGAAAGCTAATTTACAAACAGCAAACACAGAAGCCCCACATGGCTGTTTTATTTCACTGTCTGGTTTTTTGCCTTCATGCATGTCATGGCGCATGGCCACTACTGAATCCTTTGCTAATCCTCATTGAGAATCCGTTTACTTTACACCATGTTTTATACAGGTTTGCAGAATCACCTTAAAGTTTTGAGTAAGTAAAACATTTTGTGTGTCAGGATGTTCTTATCACATTGGTTGATATGTGCCTACAATTTTTTTCCCCAAAAGTGCAACTAGAAAGTGCCCAGTTTAAAGTATTGGGTGAGACCTCATCTCTGTCACCGGGTTGGGTATGAAATCCCGGCTGTCGGGATGCCGCTTTTCAGAATACCAACAGCAGCATCCCGACAGCCAGAATACCGACACCCATAGGAACGTCTGGTAAGTATTTTCCCTACCCCTAACCCCTACTCTAACCCTAACCCTCCCTCCCTGGTGCCTAAACCTAACCCCCCCTTCCTAGTACCTAAACTTAACCTCCCCCTCCCTGGTTCCTATACCTGACCCCTAGTGCCTAAACCTAACCTCCCCCTCCCCGCACCCTAATCCTAACACTCCCTCCCCAGTGCCTAACCCTTCCCCTAATGCCTAACCCCGCTAGCTATCGCTAACCTCTCCCTAACACCCGATACTTACCTTCAGGATGCCGACAGTCGGGTTACTGGTGCCGGTCGGGATTTCGTCGCCGGTATTTAGATCGTCGGCATCCCGCACGCTGGACTGCCGACTACATCCCCTATCACCTCAGAGGTTTGAAAATCCCTCTTGCTGGGAGAAAACTGAGCTGTGCGCCTCTCACAAACAAGGCAATGTGCAGGGTTGGGTACAAAATGTAGGCACTCAGAATCCCGACGCTGGCATCCCAACAGGGTTAGGATACCGACACCTGCAGGTAAGTATCCTACCCCTAAGCCTAACCCTCCCTCCCTGCAGCCTAACCCTGCCTCAACTACTTACAAACGGGATGCTGGCGTCTGGATTCTGACAGCTGGGATATGAACTACATACCCAATGTGCACCTCCCTACATGCACCCACTAACCTGTAACGAGAGGTGCAGTTGTTCAAAATTAGGAGCATGAGGTCACAAAATAGTACAGTATTAGCATTTTGCACTTCTAGAAACTAATCCTAATGCATCCTTTCCCTTACCGTTCCACTATAGAAATCTATCTCCAGTTGGCTAAAGGCAGTAGTTGAAGTCTACCATATATCTCCTGTAAACAAGTCACCAAGGAGTTAAATAGCTATTACAATGCACAAATTTGAAGGCCAGTTGTTTCTATACAAGGCATTAATCTCTAAAGTGACTATTCAGTTACTACAGGGATGGGGAACCTCAGGCCCGGGGGCAGTATAAGGCCCGTGGATTCATTTGGTCTGGCCCTCTGAGCTTTTCTCTGCTAGCCTCATCTGGCTAGCAGGGTGCCTATAGTGTCATCCTGCAGCCAGAATCTATGCAGCAGTGCCGCCAGGAGCGTCCTTAGGACCTCAGGATGCTCCTGCGATTGCTGTAATCATCGGCGATTGTGGCCCCGCCCCGTGTGACGTCACACGGAGGGAGAGTGGCCTGCATCAGGCCCGCGAATAATGTTATATATATCAAAATGGCCCTCGGCAGAAAAAAGGTTCCGCATCCCTGACTTACTATATAAAGCCTTTTAAGTTATGGATGAGCTTTGGCTATTTTATTATAATTATTTTTCCTTTCCAATTACTTTGGAATGCATCTTTGCAGAAAAGAAAATACATTTATATATATCACTTTTATTATTTGGTTTTTAGTTGTTGTTTTTTTTCACTCCATTGAATGAAGTATTCAAGTTTGAGAGAGTCAATGAGTGTAAAAAAATATAGTAGCCTAAGATGCATAACAAAATAACAATAACTAAATAGCAAAAACAATAATAATGAATTGACTACAGCCATCATGGTGTATGAGGAACTTGGTAACCTTGGGGCTGAGCTTAGCTTTGCTAATATTTACATGCTCATTGCTCGAGTAATAAAAAAGATGCTAATTCCACTTGGCATCCAAAGAGTGCTATAAGCAAATATGTTTATAGTATATGAAACATGCTGAATTGTATCTTTAAGGCACACATCCACTTGCAGACCATAAAACGACTGCACGATTACGACATTGTTATCGTGCAGTCGTTTCACAGTCTGTTCTGTGGCTACACTGAATGTTAAGTGTAGGCCCTTCAGTCATCCCCTACCATGCTCAGCCTGACGTTATCGTCAGGTTGTACAGCATTTTCGGGCGAAGATTGATGTCGGAAACGAACAGCGGGATCGCGCATCACTGGTTGTTTCCAACATAAAAGTGCACGATTTGCGAACGATTGCTTAGCGATTGCCCGATTACGATGGCAACCAGCTGACTAGAGGAGAGAACTCACCGATCAGCGGACCCAAACTATATTTTTTACAATGGGTTCCAGCCAATGAGCGGCCGTTATATGTGAAGCGGCCTCTGATTGGCTGGCGGTCCGTGGGAAAACCCATGACGTCCCGTCAGCTGGCATTCGCATAGTGTTGTTATGTGTGACAACACACATACCAATACTTGTCTGTTTGGTTTCGGGTAATCGTTTTATTGTTTTACAAAGACCCCCCTGGATGCTATGGAGACCAGCGCGAGGATGGAGGTGAGTATAGGATCTTTGTTGCAGGTACTCCCAATGGATTCTACGGGGACAGAAACATCTGTCAGAAGGTAAGTATGTGTGAATGGGACAGGTGTATGTATTAAACTTGTACTATATACGGTGTGTGTTCTGTCTTTATGTAACTATTTATTTTACAGTGGGGGTACGGGTGCCGGCCGCCTGCTGGCACTTGTAGTCCCACAAGTGCCAAAGGGCAGGCATGCTGGCACCTGTAGTTCCACTGTAAAATACAATAATTGACTTATATTTTACACTTTACTACCCCAGTACCCACAGCCCAGAGGTGCTGGGAAGAGCCCCGGGCTTCAGATCAAGCCTGGGGTTCGGGAGAGGGAAGACCCCCTTTTTTCGGGTATCCTCACCTCCCCTGAGATCCCCAGCTTGGCCTGACCGGCTTGGGGTGAGAATGCTTTGGCCCTGGAGACCCGGTAATAGCGTCTCCTGGCTGTGGCATTACACCCCGGTCGGTTTGGGTCCGGTGCTGGTTTTAAATATAGGGGGACCCCTATGCAATTTTTTCCCCCCTATATGTAAAACCAACACTGGCCCTGCAGCCAGGTGCTGGTTCTTAAATTAAGGTGGAACCCTACTCATTTTGCTCCCCGTCATTTTAGGAACCAGTCCGGGGCTGTTAAGACTTTTTTTTTTTTCTTAAAAAATAACCCTAAAAACATCATTAGCAAACACACACGAATCACATTGATTTGTGTATGTTTGATGGCAACTCGCGGATCAGGAGGTGGTGCATTTAAAACTTCTACTGGCTGTAAAACTGCCGAATATAGCAAAACGAATAATAGAAAATTCCCGATTTAGGCAGAAATTAATGAAAAGTACTTCCAATTTCAGCTAATGGTGATTTCATTTCTAATGAAAAAAAACCGCTGAATTTGTGGCATTAAATCACCCAATTTCAACCCCAAAAGATGAACAAATCACCCGACTTTCATGATAGTAAATTCCCGATTTGCAAAAAAGTGATATTTTCACTCGAGATAGGAATCTCTGATCAACACAAATCTTAGTAAATTTACCCCCTAGCCTCTATACAGCATGTGGCGCGAGTAAGCTGTGCCATGCTGTGTAGTGTCTTTTTTTAGTCGAATGTGCATCTTGGTTGCAAAGCAATGCGACTGCACTGACTAATTTGATATGTGACACTTGTATATATGTGTGCGACTGAGTCTAAAAGGGAAAATTTACTAAAGTGAGAGTTTTTAGAAGTGGAGATGTTCCCCATAGCAACCAATCAGATTCTAGCAGATTAAAGCGTACATTACAGCAAAAAAGATGCTCAGCGCAAGCCAAGTCAGGACCTGGCGCCTCTTTCGCAATAGTGTATGAGGACTCATCTATACATCTCCGAACTACCACGCTGATACCTCTATGCCCTGCTGCACTACATCACTGACTCCTTCAGTCTGCCCTAGACTGCACTTCATCACTGACAACTCTATACCCTGCACTACATCACAGACCCTTTATACTTTGCACTAACTAATTGCACTATATCACTACACTAGTTCTCCAATTCCTATATACACAGCACACTGAGGGCATGATTTGTACGCAGCATGAAACTCAGATGCAGCGGAGCAATGTTTTTAGTCTGCGCTTGCACCTGAGTCACAGTGCACATACATCCTGAAGCTGTTTGTACAGGACCGCAGTACATATTCATACACACGGTAACAGGAATGTAGAGGAAGTGTTTGTGGTGTTCCTCAGCGATGACTTGGAAGTAACGTGGGTAGCTAATCAAACGCATTGAGATGTAGCGTATTTGGGAGTGTCGCAGATGTGTCAATGAAAGTGGTTGTGTACAGAGATGCTGAATCATTTACATAGGAGACCATACTCAGACGGATAATCTGCACATAGGGCTAGTGCAAGTTTTGATGGTGTGACCGACGGTGGCATCTAAAGACACCGCAAGTATGATTTCAGAGTCTATATATACGCTGAAAGTGGGAGTCTCAGTCCTTTGCATTTTTTGCCAAATGTCCAAGACAGCTGCCACTGCATCTGACTCAGAATCAAGCCTTAAGACCTCTATACGCTGCACTACATCACTGACCCCTTTGTTTATCCACCACTGCATCATTCACCCCTCTGTAGCATACACTACCCTGTAACACCTCACCATACTACCTCTCCACTCTATGGGCCTTGATTCAGAGCCGCTTGCGAGCGCTCAATGTTTGGCCACTGCGCATGCGTCGCGTCCGGCATGCGCGAGCCCCGCCGAGCGACTGAACTTCAGTCGCTACGGGCTCGCTACAAGGCTGTCGATGGTGAGTGACAGTTCGCCCTGTTTTGTAGGCGGGTAGTGGGGGTGCTGCACAAACGCAGGCGTTCCCTTAGGAACGCCTGGCGCTTGTGGGAGGACCTACAGACATCACTACTGGACTTGCTGCTCTATTAGAGCAGGAAGTTCACTCGGCCTTGCGGCAGCCTAGACCCTATCACAGGGTCTTGTCGCAAGGCCGTCGGTCGCGATAATCGCGACAGTCTCCAGGTCGGTCGCACAAGCTGTGGGATGTCTCCCACAGCTACGCAAGCGGAAAAAAAAATGCCCACAGACCCTGCGAGCTGCCTGCTGCAGAGAGCGGGTCTGACTCAGGGTCTATAACAGAGAGAAAAACATTGTAAAATTGAAGTCAAAGGGTAAAGTGGTCAACAGATTACACATTAGAGCAGTGTTGGCTAACCTTGACACTCCAGCTGTTATGGAACTACATAACCCAGCATGCATTGCTACAGTTTTGCTATTAGGGCATGCTAAAACTGTGGCAGGGCATGCTGGGATATATAATTCCACAACAGCTGGAGTGTCAAGGTTAGCCAACACTGCATTAGAGGAAGGAGAGAGAGGGAAAGAACACAAGGGGAAGGTCGAATGAGTGGTGGGCTAGGGAAAAAATGAAGACTATAGCTGGATACACACTATAAGATGTATAGCACGGATCGTATAGTGTATATGCCCAATCTTGCATGTATGAGGGTCATTCATCGCATTGTGCAATGAACGACGCCATGCTGTAAAATGCAGCATGGAACAATACATCGCGCCGTCGTACACGAATCGTGCAGTTTATACAGTTGGCTCAATTGTATAGTTAAATCACGTCCTTCCGTCGGCTGGATACACATCATAATGTGTACCCAGCATAAGACATTTATTGCTAATGCTCTGGACAGATGTCCCGATTTCCAGATTGTCCGGAGCAATCCCCGACGGGTGCAACCCTATTCTTGAAACTAACGAATTTCGATGAGTCCTCTTGGTAGAGTTATCTATCCTCCCAAGCCTGTTTATTTTTCTTGTGCAATGGGTCCAAAAAAGTATGATGTCTTTTCAACATCAGGACTGCCTTTATTACATGTATTATTTGTGTCTATTTTGTTACTGAAAAAATCAAGACCTTTTGCAGAGAGGAAAAAATGTAGTGTGTCACCCTAATGCAGGGAGCTCCTCTCCTCATTTGCATAATCTTTTATTTCTTTTGGTACAAACAATGGGCACACTTATGGGCATAATCTGTATTCGGCAGATGGATTGAAATGTTTCACCCCTGCAGACACTGTCATTTTAATCAATAAATCAATTTACTATTTACCCATAACATTGGGTGCAATAGTATACCTATGATGTCTAAAACCATCATGTGCCAATGCTTTTGCGCGTTGGTATTTTTATAAACCATAGTGTTATAATACAGAGCAGGATGGTCTGTGTCAAGGAAATCAGCTTTGCATTATAATGAACAGGGTGTCATTTGTAATTGTAGAAAAATAGGTATTCTATAAAAGCCAAGATAATTATGGTAAAGGATGTAAATGTTAGTGTTAGCACAGCAAGTAAATATATTATGTCAACATTTTGAAGCTGGGAGAGAGTGAGAGCAGTGTGCCAAACTTCATCAATGAACTGTGTCTCTAGATGGCTGGGTGTTTTATTCTGCAGAAAAGTTTTACACAATATAAACTATACGTATGAAAGAATGCTGTGTTTTGCCATTTTAATGTGTTTTGTGTAGGGAAGTTAACTTTGTTTATGTTTTCCTATATACAAATGAAGATCTACTATTAAGCATGGCATATTGATTGAGTGGGATGTCATTTTTTTTTTTTGCCCATACTCATAATAAATTCAGTTTATTTATTTTTTTTCTTTATGTAAGTGTGCACATTTTCCTCCCTAAAACTTAATATGACACATGCATAAACACATTAACTTTTTATACATGTGCATTGTAAACCATGCACATTTGTTATGACTGGTAGATATTCACATGTAATTGTTATTGTGGCATAAGTGAGACTGCAATGGCAAAAGCCAGACTAATGTTAAGATTACTGGGCTGCAACCGCCCCCTTCCCCTCCGCCCCCAGTAAAAATCTGCCACTACCAATAATCCACCAGTAATTGCAGAAATGTCCCATTGGAGGCACTATCTGATAAACACATGCTGGGCAGAGAGTTGGACTGCAATCAGCAGATAGTGCCTGAAATGGGAAGCCACTTCCCAGTCTTTCTGCCAGCTATAATATGCTACTAGGGCCTGCAGCCAATGCAGTCCCTAGAAGCCATGGGAGAGAAGGGGGGCTGTGTGCGCATGAGCCAGCTGTAATGTGCATTTAGGGTGCTGCAGCTGATGCAGTCCATTGAAGCCAGGTACTCGTACTCATGCATAAGTCTCATTTTTATTTTCTTCCCCTACACTTCACTCAGCAGCAGCAGCAGCCCCCTCAAGACCACAAGTAGAAGTCTCCATTTAATATATTGGCCAATATGATAACAATTATAGGCAAACACACCTGTTTGCACTGTCAGTGGGACACTTTGCCCATTGATCATACAACTGTCCCACTTTCCAAGGGGCACTGCTTACTAGAAAATAGGTGGAGTTTTATCACAAAATGGTTATTTGGGGCAAAGTTTGGTTTGATTGGGGATGGGGCTTATTTTGTCCCAATTTCACATGTTTGGAGGTATGCACTGATTAATATTCCAGTATATTTAACATTTTAGAAACTTGTGGAATGCAAGAAACACTAAACATTTATTGAGGGCAAAAACTTTATTATTACCAATTTTGCCTGATAAATTCAGTATATACTGCATCAGATGTGTTTCAAACTTACCTCATGCACCAATAATATCTGCATCTTATGACATTGGAGAGGGCAGAGTATTCGCAAATCCATGTACCACGTGCCTATTGTCATTTCCTAGCCAATAAGTGCAGCATTCAATGCTCCATTTGCTATAGGGCAATATGTGCTGATGTACTTGGACTGGAATACAATTAGGAATGTTTCTGTTTTGTTTTAACACATTTTTAATGAAATTTACATGCCAGTATAAACAGTCAGATGAAAATATAAAGTTCCTTTTATTTACTAGTTTAGGGAAAGTGAAATCTATTTAAAAATATTAATATACTGTTATGAGCATTTTGCATATCTAGTGTTCCTTGAAGTTAAAATTTCCTTATTAACATTACGTAATAATGATGATTAAAAAAATAAACATGTAAGCTTGTTTTATTTGTGCGTAAGAAAACTATTTTAAACATACAACTTCCCAAGTAAATGACCTTTCAAGCGAGTGAGCGTTTAAACATCCAAATCACTGGCGTTTAAACTTGCAAGCTTCTTTGCCAAATAAATCGACCTTGACTTAATCGTCTGCTCGTCCCTATTTTGTGATGTCAGATTGCTCATTGCAGATATCTATCTTGATTCACATGAGAGAGGGTCATGGGAGTTCAGATCAAACAATTGTAGACGTGTTGTACTTTTATTTCAGTTTTTAAAATATATGTTTATTGCCTTCTCTGATTCAAAAAATAAACAGATTATGGGAAAAATAGGCAAACTTTATGTCAGAGTGTCCTTTAAATCACTTGACGACTTGCATGCACTGAATAAAGCAACTACCTTATAACAGCAGTTAACAATTTGGGGAGTGTTTACACAAGCTGACTGGATAGGAAAGGATAGTTGTAAGCATTCAAATATTAAAATAGATGAATATTACATGGAATTCTTGTAGTATTGTATTCCAGTTTGACAATGGCCGAAATCTTTTCTTTTAAAAATGAAATGAAATTAAAAGAGCCTTTAATATTACTTTCATCATACTGCCCAGTACAGTATTTCCGCTTACATGATGCCTCTTTCTTCCACAGTTCTGAAAAGGTTTTGCTGACTGTATTAGCTAAAATACATGTGGTCTGATATATTTTCTATGGAGGATAGACAGTCACTTGTGATCAGTTGTATTAAGAAATAGAGTTTTATGTGCCTTCATTGGCACCATTTCCAGTCACTTCGCATGCTGACCAAAGGATGAAATAAACCTGGAGTAATGTTCCTTCTTCATGAATTATAAACAACAATATGTATTAAGACATTTACACTGTGGGCAGATTTAAACCCTGTTAACAGTTATTTTTTCTCTCGGTTTCTCCAACATGAGGAAGCCTATTTAACAAGTATTCCAGCGGTACTTGTACTTAAATAATACTGTTATTGCAAAAAAAATGCTTTATTCTCAGAATAATTCCAAGTAAGTAAATTATTTTTTGAACATTATTTATTTTTTCATTTGGTTTTCAGTAATTGGAACTTACGCCCAAATATGACCTTTCAATTCCATTACAGATGCGCGAGTCAGCAAGATGGCTCAAGCATGGACACATTTGCAGAGTCTGGATTGTTAACTGTTTGCTACAATAGGTAACTTCTCATCAATAATATAAGCATAATTAAAAAATCCTACTTATTGTTGGGATTGGTGACAAGAAGGAGAAATGTGCCCCCGACTGATTAATTCAAGACCACAAATGCATAAAATGCTTCAATTGCTGCGCTAAGAGAAAAAAAAATAAGCAAATGAACAGAAAATGAAACAAAAAAGGTGGCCTGGAATCTCATCTGAGATACACCCAGGGCCGCAACTAGGGGGAGGGGGCTGGAGGTGCACATGCACCGGGTGCGCCGCTGTACCCAGTGCCAGTGACCTCCAGCCCGGCGCTGCAGAGAGGCCCCAAGCCAGACGTCCGCTGGTAATATTTATTACCAGCGGGCGCCCGGCTCCTTCTCTGCAGCGACGCGGTGTCTCCCGAACTCCAGCTTCCGGCTCTCCCCAACGGGCACTATGGGGGAGACGTCATGAAGTCTCCCCCATAGTTCCGAGGAGCAGACGCTGGATGCAGGAGCAGGGTTCAAGGTAAGTATTTTTTTTTTTAATAAGCTGCACTACAGGGGCATTATTATGGGGGCATGGGCATTATCACAGGGGCATTACTATGGGGGCATGGGCATTATGACAGGGGCATTACTATGGGGGCATGGGTATTACCACAGGGGCATTATTATGGGGGCATGGGCAATAAGGGCATTACTAATGGGGCATGAGCACTACAGGGGCATTATTATGGGGGCATGGGAATTACCACAGGGGCATTACTATGGGGTCATGGGCACTACAGGGGCATGAGCACTACAGAAGCATTACTATTGGAGCATGAGCACTACAGGGGCATGAGCACTACAGGGGCATTACTATTGGGGCATGGGCACTACAGAGGCATTACCACAGGGGCATTATTATGGGGGCATGGGCATTACCACAGGGGCATTATGGGGGCATGGGCATTACCACAAGGGCATTAATATGGGAGCATGGGCTCTACAGGGGCATTACTATGGGGGTATTAACATATGGGCATTACAATATGGGCACTACTACGGGGGCATTATCATATGGGCACTACTACAGTGGCATTACCTCAGGGGACATTACTATAGGGGCACTGCTGCAGGGGGAACTACCAGGGGAGGGGGGCGGGGGGGGTCAAATTACTGTCTTTCCCCTGCTGACAAAAATCCTAGTTCCGGCCCTGGATACACAAACCCTACTTCCCTTAAATGAGGCCTGAGAATGAGTGATAGTAAAAGAACTAATGACTGATAAAAAGAATCTTCAAAAGAAAGGGTCACAATACTGCATTATTGGCTCGTCATCTACAGCAATGTTAAATAAAGACCGTAGTGTGTTTTGGAATTATTGGTTTAGCTTTGGGGGCAGGAATGTTAAAGAGAACAAGGCTAAGTAGAGGCAGAATCATTTCCCCAAACTTCCTATGTGCTGCTGCCAAATACATTGTGGTCATCATCTTGGTGGTTATGTGTGTGTATTTTTACCTGTTCAGTGTTAATTACCTTTACTGTATGCTAACCGTATTATAGAATGTATTCAGTATCTCTTCCAATGACTCAACAATAAAGATGTGGCATGTATTTGGAATGGTAAATGGCATAGGATTGGACTAATCAGACTACAGTAAGTAAATTGTAACGAGGGAATTAATTTTCCCAACATCACATATTATAACCAGGTAGCTATATTACTCCATCTTATAGATTGGCCTCACAACACAAAGCATACAAGTATATACTGACTCAGAACTTAAAAGTTATTTTCTCCATGGAGTGAACTTGGTTTAATTTCTCCATATACATGACCAGGAAACCCCTCACCCCCACAGATAAAACACAACCCTCTCCTTTGGAACACAGGTCAGGTGTTGCTTATACTGGGATATAAGGCATACTTAAATACACATAATACACTCATAATGTTCCGTACATTTGTGGGCTGGAAGTAGGGAGGTATTGGGGCTATTGGTAGTTTAATAGATAAATCACTTAGAAAACCTAACAATGGAAACATAACCTTCTCAGCACTTACTCATTTGCATATTTTTAAGTACAACATTATATTGGTTAAGTTCCGAACCATTTTTCAGACCAGCATTTAAGCAATCTGTCAGACACATTTCATAAACCTCCACGCTATTAGGCAGTTTCCACACATTATAACCTTATACATGACCAAATGGACTGTAGCAGTTAAAACAAAGGGAGTGCCACAATGGTAACTTACACCATTTTCTTAATTCAACAGATGATAGACTTTTTGCTGCCTGATGCCTGCCAGTATGCATAAAGAATTATTTTTAATGAGTTTCATAGGACATATAGGAGCATACCCAATTTGGAGCGAAAAGTCAGTTGCTGGACTTTTCGCCATCATCTGAGGTTTTCACGTCGAAAATCTATCGCGCTCGTCCCCACATATCCCCGGATTCAATTCCAAGTCGGCGAAAACAAAATCTGCGAAATGTCCTATCATTTTTGGGGAAATCGGCCCGACACCCCCCAAAAGATGCCCTGACATGGGTGTTCACTATGGGTACCCCTGAATAGCCCTACAAAAGGTATTTGGGGTCTTTGAATGGTCTCAGTAGGTGCTATTTAGCGTCTTTGGGACAGTGGTAAAGAATAGCATTTAGCTACTTTTTTGGGGGAATATAAGTAGTCCCATCAAATTTGGGGTACCTGAAAATGGGTGCAAGCATATTTTAAAGTGGCTAATGTGAACTTGAAAAATCATGAAAAATCCACCTGCCGGAAGCACCTGCAATCAATAAAAACACCTGGGGCATAGACTTGAGTCAATTTTGCTAGTTTAAAAGTTTGTCCCCCAAATTTTTTTTTTCGCCTCCAAAATTAAAGTACCTTTGTTGGGGTATCCTGTGGTACTTTTTTTTACATTTTTGACACAGAATAACTTTAGGGGATTGTCCAAGGGGTGCAGGGTGGTTTTTGGAAGTCTGCACCCCAAAACCCCAATTCTGCACTTGTTCTCGCCATCTATTCATAGGTGATACTTTTCTGCTGGTCCCAATGCATCGATTTTTCGCATCGGCGAAAAGTCGGGCAAATTAAATACAGGGATAAGTGAAATCGGCGAAAATTATGTCATCGGCGAAAAAGATAACGGCTTTTCGCTCCAAATTGAATATGGCCCATAGCCCTAAGCGCACTTTGTGGGTACATAATTGGCTCGTCCTTGTCCCATAGATGCCCTACATGCGAGGAGGATGAGGCTACTTTACTTTGTTTCTTTGTCTTTGGGATTGTTCTTAAGTTAGGAACTTCTGACCCCGAGTTAGATATTATGCCCTAAACATGGTAAACATTTTGCCATTTAATTTAGCTTGGGAAATACTGTGCATACTTCCACAGTGTCAGACGGTATCTAGGCCTGGTAGAAGACATTCTTTTTTAGCATTGAGTGCTGCAGATAATGAAAGTATCCTTAAGGTGTGAGTACAACCTGGAATACCGCTATTCATTAAGACTGCAGTAAAGAATCTAAAGTTAACAAATTTTTAATTGTGGGAAAGCTATTTTGAGATAGTTCCCACAAAGCAGCAAATTGGCTGTTGCCTATCATCTATATAGCATGGTGTGAACAGAGAAGTCTAGATGGTGACGCACCTATACAGTTGTAGGGGGACTTAGCCTTAGCGGTATACACACTTCTTTAGTACATTATAATTAGTATATATTTTGTTTGCGAACATAATATAACAAGAATTTCTCATTCCTTACTACTATCATGTTGGTAGCACCATTGTTTGGTGATATGTTGGGATATAAATTAACATTACATTGTATAGTATTCCCTGGTTTAATGTGATTCCTGGATGATATCTGCTTTGACAGTTTGTAATTAATGTCACTCATTGTGATCTTGTTTTATACATCTGGGGGCCCATTTATCAATAAATCACACATTTTGGAGCGTAGCAAATCTGGCAGCATCGCATCCCCCATTAAATATATGGGGGTAGCAGCTGCTATCAGAAATGGAGGGACCACAGCAGATATTGGTGATATCTGCTGCAGTCCCTCCATAATACATCTGGGTGTTTTCAGGGAATATGCCACAAATATTTAAAGATAATTGGGCCCCTATCTGGCATCTGTTTGCTATAATGAGCCTCAGTGGTATATTCTGGTGTGTGAATTTAGCAGATGTACAACAAAACTAATGCAAATATTCCATAGGTTATGCCTAGTAAGAGTACCTTAGAACTCTGGGAAATGAGCTAGAGACTCAGGGATATAGGACCTCATTCAGAGGCGGTCGCACGGAGCGATTGGTCGTAGCAAGCAATGTTTTTATCAACTGCGCATGCGTGTACATGGCAGTGCGCGTGCGCAAGCCTGTCTTTCCGACTGCAATCCTCTTGCTCGTTAGTCACTACGAGGTCGTAGTTGAGATTGACATTTTGTGCCGTCGGTGGGTGGTTACAGGGGAAGGTGCTTGTGAACGGGGGTGTGGTGGTGCGGACGCAGGCATGGTTGACCTTAAAAAGGGCGTTTTAAGGGCGTGCATATATTACTGAACGAGTCATCACACACGTCATCTCGTTGCAATAACGATGCTATTGCTCGTAGTGCTAAAGGTAGCCCAGGGTCTACCTTTAGCTTTACTAGTACAGGTGATGGTTTCTGCCTCAACCGATGGTTGTAGGCAATTAACAATGTAACAGGTGTTAATCGTGCTGACGTAGGTTGCCGCCTGCGACCGACTCTGAATTAGGCCGTAGAGATAGGAGGTGTGCTTTCATTGTTGTGGGTGTTTCCGTACTTACGATGTGCGTTGCGACTGAGCGCTCGTTTTGCATATTCTCGATCACTTTGGGTGCTACCGATCGCTCCCGAGCAACCGCCTCTGAATGAGGTCCATATTTTCTTAAGTGCTGTTATTTTAGAAGTGGAGATGTTGCCAATAGCAATCAATTAGATTCTAGCTATCATCTTCTAGAATGTACTAGATAAATGATAAGTAGAATCTGATTGGTTGCTATGGGCAACAACTCTACTTCTAAAAACCTGCACTTTAGTAAATATACCTCTGTCTGTTATGTGACATTGGATAAGTCGGTATCACCTTGGATTGCAGGCAACATGTAATAGATTGTACACTCCAATGAGTAGGAGGGATACCTTGCCTGACAAATTCTGTATGTACAGTACTGCTTAAAAATAAATGATAGACAAAAATCTATTTAAAAAAAATTCTGCAAAATATATAGCAGACATGAAGGAGTATGTCAGTTCATAAGTTATAGGACTGACAATCCTCATGGGGAAAGGGTCCTATAGTGTTCACTCTAGCTCCGGCGGTGGGCAGGGCGCCGAGCTAGAGAGGGCACTTTTGCGTGCGCCCGAAAAGGGGCCATGTCCATTGAAAAGTCTATAAGACGCGTCCCCTTTTCGTCACTCTTGGGGGCGTACCCCGCACTTACGGACATGCCGGGCAGCCCCCAAGCACTGCAGACAGGGAGAATAGATTCCGCATGCGCCCGGTGTCTGTTCTCCAGCGGTGACCAGGTCACCGCACATTTCTCCACCCGCGGGACACTGTGACCCGAGGGTGAAGACGGCACCCGCAGGCTGTGAGGGCAGGGCGCTTTTTGCCCTCCTTCTGGAGGGCAGGGTGCTTTTTGCCCCGTGCCCCGCTAAAACAGCCTAGCGGGAACACTATCCTAGTTTTATAAGATAATTTCCTCCATAGCTCTAAAAGGGTATATGTGCCATATCATCCATCATTTGCTTTGTCTGCTGCAAATACTCTAGTTTTTGTGCAGATTTTCACCTTGGAGAAATGTAACTTTCTGTGATTGCCTAATATAGCTGTATGATACAAAACCTTCATATACAATTATTTCAGCTCATTCTGATTTACTGTTTGGGTAAGTATGAAATAATATTGTTTAACGCATACTGCAAGGTTTTACATATGTATCTCTCTGTAGCTGAATGTTTCTAATCTATGAGACAGAGAAAAATCTTTCTGTGAAAATGCATATGAAAGTAATTATGTTTGAGTTTAGTTCCTCTAAATATGTTGAACTTTACTGAATTTTTCAGGTTGGTCCTTAAATAATAAACTAAATCACTGCTATAGTACTTTATATTATTTGGCTTTTAACCTTTTATATATTAAACACAATCTAATGTCTAGTATCTCAAGCATCTCTTGCTGTAAGAACATATACCACCTGTGCTAGGGTTGAAGACTGTACAAATGACCTTTAAACATAGGATATATGGATCTGGCTGATACATTCTCAATTGTGCGGCATTACTTACATTACGTACATTCCTTCTGAGTGTAAAATATGTGGCACTTAAGTTAAGTACTGAAAATGTGAGGAAATGGCAGACATGTCTGGCTTTTATAAAACGGAAAAGAGAATACATTGTATAGTCTTTCTTACTAGCATGTACTCACTGTATGGGCTAATAATGTTATATCAAATGTGTTGCCAAAAGATAAAAACAGAATTATGAAATGTCTCTGGAAAATATTTCAAGGTTGAAAAGCTTGTCACATATAATAGCCAATCAGAACAAATGTGTGCGTAATCTCAGGGTTACTCTATCTTCTGCATTGACGCAATAAACCTTCAGGGAGGATCAGACATGTTTGAGAACACTTCAAATGGAGAATTGTATTTGGGAAATGTCAGGAAAGTACAAAAGACTCAAGAGTGAAGTAACAAAGCAAAATAATACAGTTGGATAGTGCAGGAGGATAGTCCTATCAACATTAAGCAACTAGTTTGGTGTAGAGAAGCAGTTTCCACTGTTTAGTTGTTGGTCTTTATTGTGAAAATATACATAAATATTAGAGGATAACAAAGGAGGGTCAGATTGCTTAATTATAAAGTTAATTTGTCCATTCATGGTCCTATATGATTATGGGACAATTGTATCTTATTGGTCGCCGCAGTCACACTCATGTTAGGCTGCACGTGAACTAGTTTTACCAAAGCTATGTGTGTTTTTGGGGTTTGGGCACCAAGTCTACACTTGTGGTTGCTTGTTGACATTAGGCCAACCATTTAAAACATAATGACATGTCTAGGTCAAGCACCTTGTTGCATATAATCAGTGTCAGACTGGAGAAAGAAGGGCCCACTGGGGAAATTCAGTTGTAGGGGCCCATGCTTAAGGAGGTGGACAGCCACCAGAAGGGTTGTTTGCAGCCAGCAAAGATAACTGTCCCTCTAATAGAGTAACAATGTAGAATTTGACAGCACAGTTTGGAACCTGAACCATAGAGGAGGGGATGGGCCCTCAGGATTTTCCCCTGTGGGCCAGTCCAACCCTGTGCTTAATATCATATCAACTTATGAAGAAGAAATATAAATAAGGGTCCATTCCTTACAAAACAGGCTAGTTTTCAACAATGCTTTTTAATAAATCTCAATTTATTATGTTACATTTGATTAGTATTTTGTTTTCCACTACAGATAATACTTTCCATATCAATACATATTGGTTTTATATCAGTAAATGGTAAAAATCACATATTGATTTTATTTTGGGAACTGAACAATATTTCGCGAACATGTTGATAGGTTTGTACCCCCCGATATGTCTGCAGCACAGCAGATGGCCGATATATCTGCAGATATCGGCACAACTGGCTATTTGTATGGGCGGTCAGCAGACGACTCAAACACCTGCTGCAGGGACCGCTGGTGACTGACAGCTCAACTGAGCGAGCTAGTTGTTATGTCAGAAAACACACATCAAGTGGCTGATCGGTAAATCTGTATAGCTTACATGATCAGCCACTGTGTTTAAAACTGGTTACACATCTGAAAGATTTATCTGCAGATTGACCAATACATGTTCATTACCAAACTGTTCTTGGATGGTTGAACAGTTCCCCAACCATCCAAGAACAGTTTGGTGACAAACAATGCCTTTTCCAGCATGATGGAGCACCTTGCCATAAGGCAAAAGTGATAACTAAGTGGCTCAGGGAACAAAACATCGAAATTTTGGGTCCATGGCCAGGAAACTCCCCAGACCTTAATCCCATTGAGAACTTGTGGTCAATCCTCAAGAGGTGGGTGGACAATCATAAACCCATAAATTCTGACAAACTCCAAGCATTGATTAGGCAAGAATGGGCGGCCATCAGTCAGTATGTGGCCCAGAAGTTGATTGACAGCATGCCAGGGCGAAATGCAGAGGTCTTTTTAGATAATCAGTGATTAATATTTTTATTACATTAATGGCCAGACTAGGTGGCATATGTACTAAAACTTTTGGTACTTTACTTGATTCTTCCCACTGTGTACTAACTGTAACTTGCAGGGACTGCAGTAGCAATAACCACTGTCCCTGCCAGTTACATCCCGGGGCATTAGAGGAGTTTTCACATTTCTGAAAAGGGTCCTCCTGGGAAATTGACATCAAGCATGCGCAGAGTGTTATTTCAGGGGTTGCGGATGAGTAGATCTTTCTCCTGCAAGAAAGCCTCCATAGCCATAAAGTGGTTTACACCATCTGAGGATGGCGTAATCCAACGGGGCCAAACTCCAAAAAGCTATACTTTTTGGAATTTGGTACATGCTGTAGGGGTCAGACAGCTGTCCCTATTTACATTAATAGGGACTGCGGTCTGCAGCTATAGTTAGCCTTTTGTAGGAGATTTCTGTTATATCTCCTCCATTAGGCTGTTGTTACAAAGCTAGGATACATACATTTATGCAGAAACTGCAGTTTTTAATGAAGAACCAGCTTGATAAATAGCCCCCTAAATTTTATGTGTAGCAGATCTGCTTTTCCCACCAAAAAAACAGTTTTCACATATGCCCAGACCAAGGCAGCAAAAGTGCAAGGGTGGGACTATATTTTTTTAAATTTTTTATATTAATTACACAGGTCTGCAAAATTTAAGGTATAGAAAGCTTTTTTAATAATACTTTTATATTCTTAATTATACTCCTGTGTACATCAAGAAATAGTATATTAAAAAAAACCCTGTTCTTCACTGTAGTCTCCAAGATTATTCGGGAAATGCTCAATATGGGAATTCAAAAAATTTACCTTTAAACTCATATTGCAGCCAAAGTTTCTGTAACTATTAAGCATTTCCCTGACAAGTTCTTTGTAGTTTGGATCCTCGACATTGCCTAAAAATTTTGAAATCACTTGTTTGAACGAAGTCTACGCCGAAAGTTCCACAATATTCATTACACGCCCCAAAATGTTCATCTTTTATTTATAATGTCAGGGCCTGTAAAAATGCCTTCCTTCGGTGTAGCATCGGATAGTTTAGGGAATTTGGTGCCAAGATATTTGAAAGTTTCTCCATCTTTAGGCATTGCTTTTACAAATTGTTTTATCAGTCCTAGTCTTATATGTAGAGGTGGAAGTAAAACTTTGTTTGGATCTACTAAACTGGATTTGATAACATTGTTTTTTCCAATTCCTAAACTTTTTTAGGCAGGGGTTAAAATGAACCGGCGCAGGGCAAAACTGTGTTGCATCTGTTGTATTTGGTTCCACCTTCGCCATGTCACCTTGTAGTTATTGTGTGTGTGCAATGTTCCTGTAGATAGTATGGGGTTTAGGCCCTTTGTAAATTTCAGCTCCAGGCCCATGTGAACCTTAATCTAGCACTGGGCGGGGGGGGAAGTTTTATGACGAGAACTGAATTGCAATGTTCTATACAACCGACTGAATTCATTTAAGACCATGTTTTATAATAAATGTAGGCAGAATACATTTACAGTCAGGTGCATAAATATTGGGAAATTGACAGAATTTTCATATTTTGGCCTCTAGTCACCACCACAATGGCTTTGAAATGAAACAAACAAGATGTGCTTTAACTGCAGACTTTCAGATTTAATTTGAGGGTAATTACATCCAAATCAGGTGAACGGTGTAGGAATTACAACGGTTTCTATATGTGCCTCCCACTTTTTAAGGGGCCAAAAGTAATGGGACTATCAACTCAAAAGCTATTTCATGGACAGGTGTGGGCTAATCCCTCGTTATTTCATTATCAATGAAGCAGGTAAAAGGTCTGGAGTTGATTCTAGGTGTGACATTTGCATTTGGAATCAGTTGCTGTCGACTCTCAATATGAGATCCATCATTAGGCTGAAAAATCAAAACAAACCCATCAGAGAGATAGCAAAAACATTAGGTGTGGCCAAATCAACTGTTTGGAAAATTCTTAAAAAGAAAGAATGCATCGGAGAGCTCAGCAACACCAAAAGACCCGGAAGACCACGGAAAACAACTGTGGTGGATGACAGAAGAATTATTTCCCTGGTGAAGAAAAACCTCTTCACAACAGTTGGCCAAATCAAGAACACTCTCCAGGAGGTAGGTGTATGTGTCAACAATCAAGAGAAGACTTCACCAGAGTGAATATAGAGGGTTCACCACAAGATGTAAACCATTGGGAGTCTCAAAAACAGGAAGACCAGATTAGAGTTTGCCAAACAACATCTAAAAAAGCCATTACAGTTCTGGAACAACATCCTATGGACAGATGAGACAAAGATCAACTTGTGCCAGAGTGATGGGAAGAGAAGAGTATGGAGAAGGAAATGAACTGCTCATGATCCAATACATACCACCTCATCAGTGAAGCATGTTGGTGGTAGTGTAATGGCGTGGGCATGTATGGCTGCCAATGGAACTGGTTCCCTTGTATTTATTGATGATGTGACTGCTGACAAAAGCAGCAGAATGAATTCTGAAGTGTTTCGGGCAATATTATATGCTCATATTCAGTCAAATGCTTCAGAACTCATTGGATGGCGCTTCACAGTGCAGATGGACAATGACCCGAAGCATACTGCAAAAGCAATCAAAGAGTTTTTTAAGGCTAAAAAGTGGAATGTTTTGCAATGGCCAAGTCAATCCCTTGACCTGAATCAGATTGAGCATGCATTTCACTTGATGAAGACAAAACTGAAGGGAAAATGCCCAAAGAACAAGCAGGAACTGAAGACATTTGCAGTAGAGGGTCTGGCAGAGCATCACCAGGGATGAAACCCAGCGTTTGGTGATGTCTATGAGTTCCAGACTTCAGGCTGTAATTGCCTGCAAAGGATTTGCAACAAAGTGTTAAAAAGTGAAAGTTAGATTTAGGATTGTTTAGTTTGTCCCATTACTTTTGGCCCCTTAATAAGTGGGAGCCACATATAGAAATCGTTGTAATTCCTACACCGTTTACCTGATTTGGATGTAATTACCCTCAAATTAAATCTGAAAGTCTGCAGTTAAAGCACATCTTGTTTGTTTAATTTCAAAGCCATTGTGGTGGTGAATTGAGGCCAAAATATGAAAATTCTGTCAATTTCCCAATATTTATGCACCTGACTGTATTACTTTAAAGAATATGAAAAGAATGACTTATTCATAAATACGCGTTTTGCAGAAAAACTTGATGTGATATGCAAAATCGGGAGTCATTTTCGTGTTCAGAAGCCAAAAATCTATAAGTATCACATAACTTCATTTTAAAAGCTTTTTCATAGTAGACCTGTGTTGTTATATACATATAAACTTTTAACCATGGGTTATATTAGAGTTTTATTACTGAGGTAATAAATTGTTCTTCATTATTCTTCCACTTGCAAAATGAACTAGGGAGTTGAAAAATGTTTTTGTGTTTGTGGATGAGAGCATGCAGGTAGCAGGATGGCAACTGTAGTGTCTTGAATTATTGATCACTTTCTTATATAATGTTTTATTGAGGTGGGGAGGGACAAGGTTTATTCTTACACACATTACACTGCATCTATATGATTTCTTGTTGTGAAAATAAATTTTAGCATGCAATATTCCAGTACTCACAGGATTTCAGTAGCTATAATCAGGGGCGTAACTAGGTATTTGAAGGCCGCACAGCAAAAGTTTGTAGGGCGCCTATGTACCATCCAATGGTGAAAAATGTATATAACATGTAACTTTGACATGGAAGATGGGCCCCTTAGCAGCTGCTCCTATGGTAGTTACGCCCATGGCTATAATACTGAAAACAACATAGAAATTCAACATGTTACAGGATTTCCTTTAAAGTCTATCTCAAAGGCCATTTCTATGCAGTACTTCAGATGTACTTCGCAACTGAGCCTACTGAAATCATATTTTCACTCTCTTGTAAATAATGTTGTACAGGTCATTTCCTTTATACGTGTGGATCCTCTCTTTGTTTTAAGTTCACTGTCTTAGGAAGGCATCTAGTGCATACAAATGTTACTAGAACTAAGAAGGAGCCAGGAAAATAATATGTAAACATGGATGCACGCGAGCACACATCCTTACTTCAATGTGAAACATCTTTAAAGGGATTCAGTATGAATTTGGCCAGCAGTTCAAATCCCAACAGCGGCATCCCGGCAGCAGTGGAAATCCCGGTCGTTGAAAGGTAAGTACTCACTAAGGTATTCTACCCCCTAACCCTCCCTTAGGGGTGCCTAACGCTAACCTCCCCCCGGGGGTGCCTAACCCTAACCACCCCTACCCCTAGCCTAAACCTAACCCACCCCCCGTGGCTGTCCGCGCCCGTCGCCCGGCTTACCTTCGATCGGTAAGCCGGGTGTCCGGCTCCCGAGCGTAGAGAAAATGACAGGTGTCGGGTCTTCGACGCCTGTCATTTAACCCTTGCCGGGATTGTAGAATCGGAAAGCCGGCGGTCGGCATTCCGTCCATCGGCTTCTCGACTGTTTCCCCTGTAAAGAGTAGCTTGGTTTACAGATGATGTACTACAGAGTAGACATAACTGTTATAATGCTTTTTTTCTCTTCATATCGCCTGATGCATACTACCTATTTATGGTGTTCTATAAATACACTGTTTCTTTGACTCAGTAGTACATATGGCTTTTAAAAATCACCATACTTGTCATATATTTTGAAACTAAACTAAATTGTGATGATTATTTGTCATGACAAAAGTTCCAGGAGATCCCAATATCTCACTTCCGCTCTCACACTTAAGGTACGTACACACTAGACGACATGCAAATGAAGTGATGGTATTCCAGATTTACTTTGAACTCCCAGGCAAACTATCCAGTGCATACACGCTGGGCCTGATTCAGAGCCGCTCGCTCTGACAAATCGCTCGCTCTGAATCAGGGCCTGGCTTTTTTTTTTTCCGGAGTGGCCTCCTGGCCGCTCACATAGCTGTGGGTGACCACCCACAGCTATAGCGAGCGGCCATGATGATGGTCGCGATGGTCAAGACCATCTCGACCATCGGGCTTGCGACGAGACCCTTGTGGTAGGGTCTCATGGCCGCAAGCCCCAGAGAGATTTCGGCTCTAACAGGGGTGGACACCCCCAAATGGCAGGCGTTCTCATGGGAACGCCTCCGTTTGGGCAGCCACCCCCCAGCCCGCCCACCAAAGGGGGCGAGCTGTCACTCAACATTGACAGCTCGCCCCCTTTGGTGCGAGACCTGGAGCGACGGAGTGCCCATCGCTAGCCAGGTCTTGCGCATGCGCACGACGGAGCCGGCTCCGTCGTGCGCATGAGCTGTGGGCCACCATCGACCCGGTTGTGAGTGGTCAGCGCTTGCTACCGGGTCTGAATCAGGCCCACTGTGCAATCTTCCTAACGACCGAACGATATGTTTTGCATCGTTTGGTTAGATCGTTACCTATATAATGTTAACATATCGCCTGGTCGTCGTGCGTACACACCGCACGATTTGCCGGAAATCTTGAACAAGATTGACAGATTGAGCTGCTTGTAGGGGCAACCTGAAGATGCGAGTGATGACGCTGCGGGAGCACGCATGTACTGCATACACACTTGACAATTTGAACAATTGGTCATTCCAATGCGTCGGAGTTGGGCAAATCGTTAAAAAAAATGTGTCTACTGTGTACGCACCTCTAGGGCCTGATTCAGACTTTGGAATAGAATAAGAAAGAGCAAGTAACTGTGCATCTTGGTAAAACCATGTTGCATTGCAGGCAGGAGCAGATTTAAAATGTTCAGAGAGATTTAGATTTTGGAGTGGTGCATCCAAAATTAAATCTAAATTGCAGTGTCAAAATAAACTCTCCAGCATTTGTGGGCTCCATGCAAAAGAAGCTGGTATTTACTGCACATGCAAAAAAAATTATGTATTTGCACCCCTTGCATTGCAATATGGTTTGTCCAGGTACACAGATCTGAATCTGGCCCTTAATTTTTCTGCCATCACTGAGGCTGCTTCTTTCAGGAGGCCTTAAGCTCTCCCTATTATCTCACTACCATTATACCTTAAATCAGTCCCAGTTATCATTATCCAAATAGTAACCTGTATCACAGTTATATAGCACTTATACTTACTGAATTTACAGGCACATGAATTCTGTAGAACACAGAGACAGAACTTATTTAATTATGTTTAATATCAGAAAATACAATTATTTTCATTTGTAGAATTTATTAACAGTTTTGAAAATACAACCAACATTGGCTATGATTCAATTATCAATTAATAACAAAAAAATTAAAACATTTAAAAAAACTGAAACATGAGAAAATACAATCCTAGCTGCTGAGCCCAGGGTTACCTTGGTCTGTTTGTTTTTGTGTGTGGTTTGTGGTGCTTTTTTTTTCCCTCTAATTTTCCTCCCTCTTTCTATATTCCCTTTTAAAGTATTCCCTCTACTGTAGTGTATTTTCCTGTATACCCCCTTCTTTTATGCCCACCCCCTATATTCTCTCCTCATTTCCTTGTATTCCATCTCCCTTTCGCTGTATCTTTTTTCTACCAACTATATTAACTCTTTCTTGCTGTATTCTCTCTTGCTTTATTCTCCCCTGCTGTCTCTATCATTATCTATTTAAAACGAAGAAGTTTATTTACTGCCATCTACCATCACAATGTCTTATTGTGATGGTAGATGCCACATGCCGCAGTGATTACGCATTTCGTATATATCTTCAAAATTAATCATATTACCCGATTTAGTCATTTTCCCTAAGGAGCATTTAACATTGTTGAAAGGTGCGTTAAATAAGATTAGGGATTGTGACATTTCACAGACTCTCAAGGAATTTGGGGGATGGATGATCTTTGGATTAAATTGTCACCTAAAAATTTGCATATTAGTAACCAGAGTTATAGGAGAATTATACTCTTTAGCCATAATCCGTTTTTCTCTCCCCTCCATAAGCAGCTAGCATACAACTTTATCACCAATTTGTGTATTATCTGTTATTCTAGTGAAATAACCCATTTTGTCTCTTGGTGTCCCTTGAATACTGAATTCAGATGTTTTAAAATTCAAATGATATACATTGACTTATTTTTTAAACTATTTATTGAACACTGCAATAAGGATCAGTAGCAGCATTACATAAACAAACAAAAAACACAAAAGGAGAGACGGCAAACATTTACTTATTTTGTTAACGTGATTATTATTATATTTACCTTTGTAACCTGACAGACTAATTTTAAATGTTGCAAGTATGTCCCAGTATAATCATGTGATTTAATAACTTTAGGTATAGATTACAGTCAACTTAAAGATCATGGAACAATCAATCTGAAATATAAATGTATTGAAATAATGACAAACAAATTTTTGTTCACAATTTTTCTGACTACCACATCATATTTAAGATTTATAACATTTCATCTCAGTGGATTTCGTGTCCATATCTCTGTGGGGACATGGTGAACGCGTTAGGTTGCACCATGATCCTTACTACCATACTACCCATTCACTGTCATAGTGGTGCAATGCTAAGACAGTGAACTGGAGATGCCTCCCAACTTTACAGCCCAATTGTTACAATGCAGTCCCTATCAGGAGGATTGGTCAGACTAGAGCCCTCAAATTAAGACTTTCCCACTGAAATTGCGATAGTTGGAAGGTGTGTTGGGGACATGTACTGTAATGTGAAACAATAGTCATCTCAGCTTTATTGATATTTTATTATGGGCTTTCAGATTGCTTCCAAATCACAATTCTTTTCTCTTTTTAAAGTAATCTCTCTAAAATACAGTCCCTGGTTTGGGGTCTGTCTGTTCGTTTGGGCTATCTCTTGAACCACTGGATGGATTTTGATGGGGTTTTCAATATTCTATACAGCATTGGTCGAGGAGAGTTTAGGTGTATGAACCATTCATCTATGACAAAAGGCAGCTGAGCATTGCAATTTTATTGAAGCAAGTCTTGTGCTGTGTGAGTGACTGACTGCTGCTGCAGGGACGAGGGCTGCACTCTGATTGGATCTCTGGGACAGTGAGAGCCAATCATAGCTAGCAATGTGCCCTGTTGCTTAGCAGCAGTCTAGAGAGGGGAGGGAGTCAGTGACTGAGCAGGGTCACATCTGAGGCAGACAGAGAATGAGAGACAGCCGCCAATGAACCCATGAAGGTGCCCTGTTGCAGACACACTAGCCAGGAAGGAGAAAGGGGAGGCATAGCTATCGGGAATTAAATAAACAATCATTGAAACACCATCGAATAATTTCTATTGGTGGCAGACACCTGACCTCCACCATTAAATGGTAAAAACACTACCATCAGAGCAAAACATTGATGGTTAGCAACCATCGGACTCCGATGTCCATCGCTACGCTGAACCTGCAGGCAGACTCCGGCCACCAATCCTCCACCGTGAAGTGCTCCCTCAGCCACACGCCTTCAGTGAACAGGAGGCACCTCTCATGGAAGTCAGTGCTGTTCTCAGACAGGGGTACAATGGCGAGGAAGCTCAACGGGAAGATCAGGAAATACAGGATACATTGTGCAAAGAGGACATTGCTCATCGCCATGTTCGGCAGCCGGGGAGGGGTGCGCATGGAGGCTGCAGAAATATGCACAGGTGCACCAGCAGCTGGCTGCAGTACATATCTCACATCCATGATCTTCCTGCCCTTCCCTGCACATCCCAGTGGCCAGGCAGCAGCAGCAGGGGGGTTATGGTGACACTGGTGAGATACAGGTGGCAGGAGTGAGAAGCAGAGGCCTGTGGTGAGATGCAGGGGGCTTTTGGTAAGAACCAGTGGCAGAAGTGAGAAGCAGAGGCTTGTGGTAAGATGCAAGGGGCTGTGGTGAAATATAGGAGGCTGTGGTGAGATGCAGGGGACTGTGGTGACATGGCGTAGGTTGTTATGAGATGCAGGGGTCTGTGGCGAGATAAATTTGCTGTGAAGCCGGTGCGGGTAGCTAGTGTAACTTATACAGCAGTAAGAATTCCCTGCCAACCAAACACCAAAAAGATAATTTGTTGTTCTAAAAATAAACCCACAATATATCTTGGGTTTTCAGGTTTTATAGCTTATTTGCTTAGAAAATGTATTTAAGTGTACCAAAAGGAATTTGCAATAAAATAATTGACAAATTAGGCACCAGGAACTGTGAGCTCTGTGATATAAACATTCCTGCAGGAATCAGCTATAACCACAAACAGCAAATCTCCAATAAACATGACTGCAGCTCAGAGGAAACTATATATTTATTGACAATAGCTTTTTATTATGATGTATACGCGCATTAAAAGCAAGAATTTAGAGAGATGCATTTTCGACAGCTGTTTTTCAATAACAATCAATGTCATGTCCATTTTAGTGCTGGTAATAGTAGTGACCCTTAGTGGTACCAGCTATTTTCAAACATGTTTTAGCATGTTCCCCTGCACACATTCCCCCATGCATACCAACATGTCCCCTTCACATATTATCCACTGCACAGCAACATGACCACCCTCTGCACAACATGATTCTGACTACACCCAGCACAATAACATGACTCCACCTGCATAACCACATAATCGCCCCCTTGCACAGAATCCACTCAATACAAAGTAATGCAATTTGCCATCTGAAAGCTAGCAATGATATCTGTCCAACTTCTGGCTTGCTATGTTTCAGCAATGTACTAACTGTACATGCTCATAGGTGATTGAAAATTGTTGTGTTATATAGCAATGAGATGGAAGATAGTGATTTATTTATTTTTATATATTTTTTTGTATATTAGCTATTTCTAAGACATGGCCCCCAACATTGTCCTCTTGAAATTTGGGATAAGAGAGCAGGTCACTCTGCTGTGGAACGTTGACATGTCAATGCGACTGTATCTTCAGAAGTGTTTAACTGGCCACTAATTATCCATTTATCATTTCAAACAGCCAACTAGTTGGCTGGTTGGAATGATAATCAGGTAATGCATGGGAGCAGATGATAATCATACATTTGTTCATAAATGCTGGAAACGTCCTAAAACTGATGTTCAGACAAGTTGGTTAAATCAAACAAGTTTGATTTAACCAACCCAACTGAATGATAATCATTCAGTGTAGGGGAAAACCTTTACCCTCCTGAAAGATTTTAATAGAAATAGATGTACACTGTCCGCCTACTTCTGCTCCCGCAGTCTAGTACAGCATGACACCACCTTTGAGGACTGGCCAGATCCCCAACTGTGCCAAGCCCTGCATCACCCCAGAGGAGAGAATCTTTACCAGCTTTTGGATCAGTCTCTGTCTACCTGCTGTTCTCTGTGGGCTATCTGGAGAGATTAAGCGCCAGCCATGAGAGGATGGTCTGCAACCGGGAGCATGACCTGGAGCACATCCACTACGAGGTCACAGGACCTGGCAGCTGGTATGAAATAGGGCAATGAAGCCATCATACACGGCAAGTCCTTGTATTTTCTAGCATTGCTGTACTATGAATTGTTCCCATACAGTGTTCTAATGTATGGTACATTCTAGGTTTGGTCTTTGGTGTTCCTTATGGTTAAATTTAATTAAGTGATTTGCGCAGGTGCAGATTACTAACCATTAGGGTGGTCCACTTTAACATTACCAAAAACAAAGATGCTTGAATTATGCTTCCACATAGACTATATTTGTCCATTATAATGTAGTAACTTGTGTACCAAATTTTAGCTTTGTACGTTGTAGTTTAGTAGTCGCCCAGTTGTTTACTTTCTGGAAGCTGACACAAATGGAGATTATGCTTTGAAATGTCTTCCCATGTATATTCGGCTCTACTGGAGGCCCAGAATTTGGAATTTTCAACCGCTTTCAGAAAGAATGGAGAAGTATTGATAAAAACGTTTATGGTGCTGTAGATATTGCCCTCTTCCAAGATCCTGTATTAAACAGATTACTACAGGAAATGTTATAATATTTACCAATTGCACTGGATAAACAGCAAACGAGAGACGATTATCGAGAGCTTTTGACTTTATTTCTTTTGTTTCTTGGTGGTGGAAATGGTAGGGAAACATTTTGAGCTCCTGGACCTACTCACCATGCTCGATGGATGGGTACAGGTATTTACGCTCTGACTGTATGTCTCTTTCGAAATCCATTACAGTTAACACCTAGAGAGGCAAACAACATGGTGAATTTGGCTTTGTTTGTAAGTCTGGTTTATGTAAAGTGTTGGAATGAAGCTCCATTGGGAATTAGAGCACCGTATAATGACAACGAGCTCTTAAGTCTCATAAAAATCTACCCTGATGTAACAATTGGTAAGAAAGCTCACATTGCTTTTTCCAGACACCTCTGGTTTCTTTCTGTACACTTGGTAACTTTAGCATTTTTTGACAATCGAGTGTCTGCATAAAAAACAAAGGAAAAAATGGTAAAAAAAAATCTAAAATGTCCACAGCTACCCGATTTTCTGCAACGTATTCAACTATCTGAGGATGCAGATCTAAGTCTAGAAAAGTGCAATATTGTGCGACCCCTCCATATTGTTTGTTTGGAAAATGTTTTGGTGTACTACCCATTGATGTACTAAAGAATAAAATTAACCTTGTGGAGAAAGGAAAATTTTAATGTTTATTTTTTGGACCACCCTACTGGCCATTATGGTAGAGAAATCTCACTTGATTTAGCTTGCTCCTCTACGGGGTGTGAGCTAAAACAAGCACGATTTCCCTGGCCTGAGAACCCACAATGCATTAATATGTAAGGTTCAGATGAAATATCACTGCTAATTGAATTCCACCAAAGTTAGAACTGATGAAAGCATAAAAGAAAAGAAAAATGTTTGATATGTTGTAGAGCAGGGATGGGGAACCTCAGGCCCGGGGGCCCGGTATAAGGAGTCATTTGGTCTGGCCCTTGGAGCTTTTCTCTGCTAGCCTCATCTGGCTACCAGGGTGCCTAGACTAGCACATTGCAGTTAGAATCTATGCAGCAGTGCCGCCAGGAGCGTCTTTAGGGCACTTCAGATGGTCACACCGTTGCCCTTACAGCTCCCTTGCTGTAATCACCGGCGATTGTGGCTCCGCACCGTGTGACGTCACATGGAGGGAGCATGGCCTGCACCGAGCCTGCGATTAATGTTATATATATCAAAATGGCCCTCGGCAGAAAAAAGGTTCCCCACCCCTGTTGTAGAGGATGGAAAGCGGAATTACTTTTTAGTGAATATCAGAACAACTCTTAATTAGGGCAGTATTTGGAAGCTATTCATCATGACTAAGAAAGTCTATCCCACGTCCTATGTGCTTAAGTCATTGACTTCAATCAATAAATAAATCTACCCTTTTAACAGTAATGTGTTTTGCAGCCAATTGTTCCAACCTACCTTATTACCTATCAAACTTCAATAATAAACAATTAGAGCAAAACATTTCTGCTACTGCAGAACTTGATATTGTCTTAACATATACAACTCACTACTTTGAGTTAGATCATCTTGGTAACAAAAAGGCTGAGATAATACATCAGATATGTTAATTACTTTACACTTGTATCACTTTCATATGTACGATTTAAGAATTTCAGTCAATTGTCCAAATGGAAATACCATGTCTGTGTAAAGTACTAGTATTACTTGAGGAATTGTGATTATTGGCAGCACAATGGTTATCTTACTGCCTCACTGAGGTCTTGGGTTCAATAAGCACCAAGGCTGTTATCTGTATGGAGTTTATATATTCTCCTTGTGCATGCGTGTGTCTGTGTACATGTACATGTGGTAGGAAATATATGGTGCAAACAAATTATCTGCTATGATCTTGCAGGTGTCATCGCTACAACAGCTGCACTTGATGGCAGCCCGAACTCGCACAAAAGTGATCCCAGCCCCAGCGCGAATTTGGGCTCGGAGCGGGGTGCGAGATGCCGTGCCATTGCCAGTGTTTTAACGCCGTGGCAAGGGCAATTCCCACTCTTCACAAGCAATTGAATTGACCCCATAGATTGTAAGCTCCACTGGGGCAGGGACTGATGTGAATTACTAAATATTTGTAAACTGCTGCAGAATATGTGTGTGCTACATATATATATAAATTAATAATTTCCTGTGTTCTAGAATACTCTGTAAAATTAATTTAACAAAGTAAAGCTAAGAAGAATTTGCTCTCAACAAGGGCATTTGAAGGGAAACCAATTCATAATCATCACTATATCCTGTCTGTTGCTGTCTATACGGTTTTCATGTTTCCTGTTCTCAGTGTTTGTGGAACCTATGCATTGTTTCCTTTCTTCTTCCTAGAAAAAACAGTTTATTCCTATTGTGTCTATAACTTCTAGCTATGACTCTGCTAAAACCCTTTTTTTTCATTTGCGGTGATTTCATGTAAATTCCTGCATTTGTTGTTGCTTTTACTATTGTAAATATGTAACAGTAAGCAACCATAGCTCCGTAATAAAATGTTAATAAAAACACAATTCTACCTCCTTGTCCCCCCCACCCACATGCAACCTATAATGTTTAGTATTACATGTATGTACACTTAACTTACAATTACACAATAATTCACACAACGCAGATAGGGGAAGTGGGTGTAGCAACATTTGCACAGTCCGTTGCACACTGTTTCAGTGGGGGAGTCTAACAGGCATTACAATATTTTTGCACATGAATTGAGAGCGCAATCGCAGCTGCCTATGCTGTGGCGTACAACTCTGAATCGGGCCCTTTGAATCCAAGATACTCACACAAACTTGTAGTGTTCACTTTAGGTCCAGCGCGGGGCAGAGTGCCGGACCTAGAAAGGTCAAACGTTAACCTGTGTGCGCCGTAGGCGCAGGGGCGCCCGAAAAGCGTGAAAAGGAGACGTGTCTTTAAGATGCCCCCTTTTCATTACTCTTGGGGATGTGCCCGGCACTTATGGACATGACTGTCTGCCCCCAAGTTCTCCTGTCTCTGTGAATAGATGCGCCCGGCATCTATTCACCGGTGGTGACTGCTGCACTGTTGGATAAGGCGCATTCTGCCCTTTTGAAATCTGTAATGGCGCAGCGCCCTGCTAAAACAGCCTAGCAGAAACGCTAAACTTGTATTATGAATATGCTTCCTAAATACCCCAAACATGTTATTCCAAAGCCTTTTCTCCCTTCTGATTCTGCTCACCTTGGGTTTTCCCTGACACTTTCCCAAATTCCATCCTCCTTTGTAGAAACGCTGCAACATCTGTCTAGCCTGTAATCAATGTCCCTACCCATTTTTTATTCTCAGACAATTTCATCCATCTTGCCTGGCTTTGCCCTACATCTCTATCTGCTATGTGCCTGACCCTGGTACCTCATACATAAATAGGCAATGATTGGTGTTTTTCATACTTGCCTACTTTTTGTGCTTCCCGCTGGGAGATCTAGAAGGGGGAGGTTGTACATGGTGCCAGTGTGGGAGGTGCGGTGATGCGATTTGTGTTGTCATAGAACTGCCTCCCAATACAATATGTTGTCATTTGCAGCATTATGCCGCTTGGATTGGGGCTTAATATATAACTATGTAACTCATTGCTAAATATATTCTGCAAACAATTTATCTATTGCAGATTTTTTTCTGTTACATTTATCATTCTGTGAGCTATATATTGTTCAAACTGTTATCTAAGGGCTGACTTGTGTTATAAATGAATAGAATAAATATGGTAGAAATAAATGTTTGATCGCCTGTATTACTGTCTGTAAGGGGCCTATTCATCATCACTTAATTTTCACAAAAGCAGGTGAAAATACAAGTTTCTTCAGATGGCGAATGCTCCTTCTCCAGCATCACAACCCACTGGTTCAGGGGGGCCCCGCACCGCACACACTGCACCCATATTATTTTAGACTTACCTGTCCGTGGTCCCGTGGCGGTTGTCTGCGCTGCTCAGAACACCGGAAAAATGGGCTCCGCGGCCATTTTCCGGCGTTCTGCATATGCGCAGTAGACTCCGGGCACACTCTAGTGCCCGGAGTCTACTAAGGCTCCAGTGGTTGGCTAGCCGCGTCAGCCGGCTGCCGGCCACCGGAAAGACAGGAGGGGGCCCCGCACGGGGAGTGCACACGGGCCCCCTCCTCTCTTAAAATGCCCCTGGCGCCGGAGCAATCATGAATTGCTCCGGCAGTCGCCACGAGTTCGGATGTTGATTATCGGGGTCCGTTCGGACCCATATAATTAACATGATGAATTGGCCCCTATATGATAATGCAACAATTAAAAACATTTCCAGTTAGCTGTGCATGTCTGCTGGTTGGCTTATTATAGTGCTTCCTGTTAGCATCCGCCTGTATTCAACTGAAGGTGGTCACACATGCAGTAGGTGGGTCATGCTGCTTGACCTAAAAGTCAAAAGATAGTCATTGTTTCATTTGGGCCTACGTGTAGTTCACTTGTGGATTTATTGCAGCCTGTTGGTGTTGTTGGAAGTTAACTTTTCCTAATAGAGATCCTATTAATTCAATCTGATCATTATCTGGCACAATACAACTGCCCAGTACTGTCTGCGTTATTACAGAATAAGTATAAAAAAATAAATAAAAGTACTCCAGGTGCTGTGTGTGGCCATCTTACTGTTTTGTTTTGTTTTAAACAATCTATCAGCAAAATCCCCTGTGCTAATTTTTTGTTTCTTTCAGGAGATGCTCGAGTGAGAGGTCCAACAGGGTTTCTCTCTGAACGCCGTGGCTCTTACCCTTTTATCGATTACCGTCTTTTGAACAGTATGTATGACTTAAATTTTATATTAAATATACATTCAAATTTTGTAGAATTCAGATATATGTTAAGAGGCACCCTTAAGAAGGGTGCAGTTGTTATTTATTTTGTAAGGATAAAAGTTTGCACAGTTATCCATTCTATTGCTGGAAAAATAATGCATCTCAATATGGTTGTTTTGGTTATTAACTCTATAGCTTTCCCCAGTTCCAAAATGTTTCACTGTATGGAAAACAGTTAGTAATAAGACTACAATCTGCCTATACCTATAGTGATAATTACAAACGCCTATATGTGTGTGCGTCATACTTGCCTACTTTTACAAAGCATTTCAAGGAGATTGTGAAAACAGCACCTATGAGCGTGGCTGTAAAGTGGACATGTACTGCTACATCTGAGAGGCGCGTCATAAAATTTATTTACATCCAAATGTAAGTGAGCCACAAAGCAGTTAGTAAGATCTATTTGTTGCTGAAAGCACATGCATATAGCTCTAGGGATCATTGTGCCTTATATCCGATGCAGGGAAATTATGCTAATGATCCCATTTTAATGTATATAGCTCTGTCTTTTTTTTTTATATTTAACAGCTTCATAATGGGGGTAAGGTGGAGATGCAGTCAGTAAGCCGACGGTCGAAATGCCGACCACCGGCTTCCCGTTTGTCAAATCCCGGCAGGGTACTGATGATAGGCGTCGAAATCCCGACACCTGTCATTAGACCTACGCCGGGGAGCCCGATGCCCTTAATACCAAATGAAGGTAAGCCGGGCATGGACAGCCGCAGGGGGGGGAAGGGTTAGGTTTCAGGGCTCCCATGCGGCCGGCGGTAATACATACTAACTCCGTAAGGTGCAATCAGGAAGATTGCTAGACTCTTCAGGGAGATTGCTACTATTTAAGGGAGTCTCCCTGACAATCAGGGAGAATTGGCAAGTATGGTTTGCGCATGTGTGTATATATTAGGGGTGTGCACCGGCCCCTTTTCATGTTTTGGTTTTGGATCTGGATCTTTCTTCGTGTTTTGGATCTGGATTGGTTTTGCCAAAACCACCCTTCCATGTTTTGGGTTCTGGGTTTTGTGTTTTGGATCTGTATTTTTTTTTTAAAAAGCATAAAAACAGCTAAAATCACAGAATGTGTTGGTTTTTCTGCTCCTATGCTATTATTAACCTCAATAACCTTCATTTCCACTAATTTCCAGTCTATTCTGAACACCTCACACCTCACAATAGTGTTTTTATGTCCAAAAGGTTGCACCGAGGTAGCTGGATGACTATGCTAAGCGACACGAGTGGGTGGCACAAACACGTGACACTGCAGTGGCAGACAGGATGGCAGTTTGAAAAACTAGGCCCCAAACTGTACATAATGCAAAGAAAAAAAAGAGGTGCAAGATGGAATTGTCCTTGGGCCCTCCCACCCACCCTTATGTTGTATAAACAGGACATGCACACTTTAACAAAGCAATCATTTGAGCGCCAGGGTCTGCCACACGACTGTGGCTGAAATGATTGGTTCGTTTGGGCCCCCACAAAACAAGCTGGCAATTAATCTGTCCCTGCACAAACTGGCTCTACGGAGGCAAGATGTTGTCCTCATCCTCCTCATCCACCGATTCCTCACCCTCTTCAGTGTTGTGTACATCCTCATCCTCACAGAGTATTAACTCGTCCCCACTGGAATCCACCACCACAGGTCCCTCTGTACGTTCTGGAGGCTGGTCTCCCTGGAAGAGTTGATAATTCATTTTGATGAACATCATCTTCTCCACATTTTGTGGAAGCAACCTCCTACGCCTTTCGCTGACAAGGTTCCCGGCTGCACTAAACACTCTTTCGGAGTACACACTGGAGGGGGGGCAACTCAGGTAAAATAGAGCCAGTTTGTACAGGGGCCTCCAAATTGCCTCTTTTTCCTGCCAGTACAGGTACGGACTGTCTGACATGCCTACTTGGATGCTGTCACCGATGTAATCCTCCACCATTCTGTCAATGGTGACAGTATCATATGTAGTGACAGTAGACATGTCAGAAATTGTTGCCAGGTCCTTCAGTCCGGACCAGATGTCCAAACTTGGTCCTGCCTGCCCTGCATCACAACCAGCGGGTTGCTTAGTATAGCTAAGTTTTTTCCTGGCAGCCCCAGTTGCGGGAGAAAATGAAGAAGTAGCTGTTGACGTGTCACGTTCCGCTTCAGCTGACAGTGTGTTCACCAGCAGGTCTTTGCACCTCTGCAGGCTTGTGTCGGCCGGAAAGAGAGACACCACATATGCTTTAAACCTAGGACGAGCACGGTGGCCAAATTGTAGTGGTCTGATTTCAACAGATTGACCACCCTGGAATCCTGGCAAAGCGAATGAAGGGCTTCATCCACAAGTCCCACATGCCGAGCGGAATCGCTCCGTCTTAGCTCCTCCTTCACTTTCTCCAGCTGCTTCTGCAAAAGCCTGATGAGGGGAATGACCTGACTCAAGCTGGCAGTGTCTGAACTGACTTCACGTGTGGCAAGTTCGAAGGGCTGGAGAACCTTGCACAACACGGAAATCATTCTCCACTGCGCTTGAGTCAGGTGCATACCCCCTCCTTTGCCTATGTCATAGGTGGATGTATAGGCTTGTATGGCCTTTTGCTGCTCCTCCATCCTCTGAAGCATTTAGAGGGTTGAGTTCCACCGCGTCACAACCTCTTGCTTCAGGTGATGGCGGGTCAGGTTCAAGAGTGTTTGCTGGCGCTCCAGTCTTCGGCACACAGTCGCTGCATGGCGAAAGTGGCCAGAAATTTTTCGGGCCACCCAAAGCGTCTCCTGCACGCCCCTGTCGCTTTTCAGAAAATTCTGCACCACCAAGTTTATTGTGTGAGCAAAACATGGGACGTGCTGGAATTTGCCCAGATGTAATGCCCGCACAATATTGGTGGCGTTGTCAGATATCACAAATCCCCAGGAGAGTCTAAGTGGGGTAAGCCACTGGGCGATGATTTCCCTCAGTTTCTCTAAGAGGTTGTCGGCGGTGTGCCTCTTACTGAAACTGGTGATACACAACGTAGCCTGCCTTGGAACGAGCTGGTGTTTCTGAGATGCTGCTACTGGTGACGCTGCTGCTGTTGCTGCATAAGGTAATACATCTACCCAGTGGGCTGTCACAGTCATATAGTCCTTAGTCTGCCCTGTTCCACTTGTCCACATGTCCGTGGTTAAGTGGACATTGGGTACAACCGCATTTTTCAGGACACTGAGGACACTTTTTCTGACGTTTCTGTACAGTCTCGGTATCGCCTGCCTAGTGAAGTGGAATCTAGACGGGATTTGGAACCGGAGACACACTACCTCCATCAATTGTCTAAATCCCACTGCACTAATGGCGGATACCGAACGTACGTCTAACACCAACATAGCAGTCAAGGCCTCAGTTATACGTTTTGCTTCAGGATGACTGCTGTCGTACTTCATCCTCCTCGCTAAGGATTGTTGGAGGGTCAATTGTTTAGTAAAAGTAGTGGTGTTCCTACTTCCTCTCTGGGATGATGAACGACTCCCAGCAGCAGCAACAGCAGCAGCGGCAGCAGGAGGCGTAGCAATGCAGGATCCTCCGGAGGAATCCCGGATAGGAGAGTCAGTCATGCCAGTGACATGGCCTGCAGGACTACTTCCGATCCTGACTAAGGAGGAAATTGACGAGGAGGGAGTTGACAGTGTGGTTTGCAGGCGCTTGGATACAACAGGACAACGGGATTTAGGTGTCCCTGGACTGCTTACGGTCTTAGCCAAAGTTTCTGAACTTGACAGTAACTTTTTATGAACGCGCTGCAGGTGCCGTATAAGGGAGGATGTTCCTAGGTGGTTAACGTCCCTACCCCTACTTATTTCACCTTTACATATGGTACATATGGCAAGACAGTTGTTGTCCGGATTTGGATAGAAATCTTGCCAGACCAAAGAGGTGGAATGTTTGGTCTTCTGCCCAGGCATGACCGTGATGGGCTTTTTCATCCCACGGACAACAACTGTCTCCCCCGGAGCCTGATTTAAACAAACCACATCACCATCAGAATCCTCCTCGCCAACTTCCTCCTCAGCGCCAGCTACACCAGTATCCTCATTCTGTTGTACTTCAACAGTGACATCTTCAATTTGCATATCAGCAAGTGGACTGTGGGTGCTCATTTCAGCACTTGCAGGGGGCGTGCAAATGGTGGAAAGAGCCACCTCTTCCCGTCCAGTGCTGGGAAGGTCAGGCATCGCAACCACCACCACACTTGGACTCTCCTTGGGGATTTGTGATATCTTCTTAGAACGCACAGTTCTTCGCTGTGCTTTTGCCAGCTTAACTCTTTTGATTTTTTTAGTGGGAGGAGGGCTTCCATCGTCATGTGAAGCTGAACCACTAGTCATGAACATAGGGAAAGACCTTAGCCATTCCTTGCCACTCCGTGTCGTAAATGGCATATTGGCAAGTTTACGTTTCTCTTCAGATGAGTTAAATGTCTTTTTCAAGGTCATTTTCCTGAACTTTGCCATTTGGGATTGTATGTGCCCTCTACTATGACATTGGGCATCGGCCTTGGCAGACGACGTTGATGGCATGTTATCGTCTATGTCATGACTAGTGGCAGCAGCTTCAGCACTAGGAGGAAGTGGTTCTTGATCTTTCTCTATTTTATTTTTATCGGAGAAAGTTTGGTCCTCCATTTATGTTATATCGATTTGATATATACGTGCGGCTAAGGCGCACACAAACACAGAAAATATTTTTTTATTTTTGCTGGAGAGTAGTGCACTTTGTGGGTTACACCACCCTTTAAGAAATGAGCCACCCGGCTCTTTACTTATGGGACACAGGCGCACGCTTGGCACTGCTCCTTTGTTGATGCACGTGTGGCTACTGCGCACACAATTCACAAACACAGAAAACATTTTTTTATTTGGTTTGGAGTGTACTTTGGGGGTTACAGCACCCTTTAACGGTCAAGCCAGCCGGCCCTTTACTTATGACACAGGCGCACGCTTGGCACTACTTTGTTGATGCACGTGCGGCTACTGCGCATACAATTCACAAACACAGAAAATATTTTTTTATTTGGTTTGGAGTGTACTTTGGGGGTTACAGCACCCTAAAATGGTCAAGCCAGCCGGTCCTTTACTTATGACACAGGCGCACGCTTGGCACTACTTTGTTGATGCACGTGCGGCTACTGCGCACACAATTCACAAAAACAGAAAAAATATTATTTTTTTAGCACTTGGGGGGAGCACCCCTGATGGACAGAGCACCCCCTGGACAACACTACAGCACCCCTTTAGGACTGGGACACTGTACAGGACTTTGGAGTGGACACAGCCCCTATGGAGAACTGACTGCACAACACAGTCCAGCCAGCCCCTATGGACTTTGAAGTAGTGGACAACAGCAGCACAGCGCAGCACAGCACAACACTACTCTGCACTGCACTACACTACACAGCCCAGCCAGCCCTAACTCCCACCCTCCCTCTTCACTGTCCACAGCCGAGTGAGAAAATGGCGCCGACGCGGGTACCTTATATAGGATCCAAAACCCGCGAGACTCGGAAGGCGGGATGATGACGTTTTGCCTCGATTTCAGATCCGAGTCAGGCGGGAAAAGTCGAGCCTGACTCGGATCGGGGGGGCTCGGATTTCAGAAATCCGAACCCGCTCACCCCTAGTGTGTGTGTGTGTGTGTATGTATATATATATATATATATATATATATATATATATATATATATAGATTCACACACATTGGGTTGCTGCCACACAAACATTCAAGAATTCTTCATTCCAACCATTTTTGAGGTCAGTGGATCCGGTCTACAAAGAACAAAATGTTAAGATGCAAAATGCCTGTATTTGTAGCTGTAGGCCATGAACTGCACTCGTGCACCTTTATTTCCAGCAGAATGCATTGGTTTCTGCAGAGCATGATGGTGGAGCAGCTGTAGTTTACACTTGTCATTGGGAAGCATTGGGTATTCACTGCACATCATATAATATACAAGGTTCAGTGTTTTTGCCAGCTTTCTATTAAAGAATACAGCTGTGGATTTGGATCTACTGCTGTATTCTGTAATGGAAAGCTGTGAAGGGTATTCTAGAGACAATTTTCCAGATGCATCCCATATACTGAAAAGGCAAAAAGGAGGAGATATAGGGATGTGATTTGGAAAACAATATTTTTACATTTCTTTTGCAATCTATTTTCATTATAGAAACAATTAGGTGCTGAGCCAACAAAGGGCTCGATTCTATTCAGCGCGATGTAAATAGCTCCCGGAGCTATTCAATACACCGCGCTGACAAGTCCGACTAATGATTTCTTCTCTCATCCCTCCGGGGATGAGAGAAGAAATCCGACAAAAGTCCCGGCGCGAGGCTGTTTTCTGCCCTTAGCGCCGGGAAAACAGCCTCGCTGTTAGGTCGGGGAATGCCCGTTATCGTGCCTAAACACCCTGTTTAAGGCGCGATGACGAGCCTTCCCTGACCTAACAGCGCGATGAATTGAATAGCTCCGGGAGCTATTTCCCGGCGCTATTTACATCGCGCTGAATTGAATCGTGCCCAAAGAATGCATTCTGATGAATTACTATACCCTGGCCTGAGGTGTTTCACTCTTTTATAATAATTGTTACTTTTATTATTTATTTACTTCAACTGGACTTTATAGATTAATCATACCTCCCATCTGTCCCGATTTTAGGGCATCCTGATTTGATGGCTCTGTCACTGTCGTTCGGCCGTAAGGTTGTGATGTATATTCTGTATAGCATAGCAGGTCAGCTGTGCTTAGGTGCTAGATGCACATGCCATGGTGTGTGCAGTACAGAGCTTTGGTAGTACTGGCTACAACCCCCTGATGCGTACGTCACCACCAACCTTGCTAACAATAACAATACACTGCCTGCGGAAATATACAGGAATGCTGGACACTACCCAAGTATCCCTAGCGGACTAGATTTCATTGACTTTCAGTTTTAGGTGAAATTTATATTTGAATTCATAATAAAACAATTAATCTATAAATTGCAATTCATTTGCTCATTCATTTATATATTACTCCAGTGGTTCCCAAACCTAATTCAATCACGTTGCCCTACGGTAAAACCTTTTTTTGTTTAGGACACAGCTAGGTCAAAAGCTTCTTACTGAGAAATTCAGCAGACATTGTTAAATTAGGTAAATTGTGTGTACTTGTCATCTTTAGTTTGAATTATGTGGGAGTGAACAGTGGGCCTGATTCAGACCTGGTCACAAGCGCTGAGCGCTCGCAACCGGGTCGATGGTGGCCCAGAACGCATGCGCGCGACGGAGCCGGCTCCGTCGTGCACAAGTGCGAGACCCGGATAGCGACGGGCACTCTGTCACTCGCAACAAAGGGTGCGAGCTGTCAATGTTGAGTAACAGCTCGCTCCCTTTGGTGGGCGGGCCGGAGGGGTGGCTGCCCAAACTGAGGCGTTCCCATGTGAACACCTGCCGTTTGGGGGCGGCCCCACTGACATCACGAGTGATATCAGTGGAGAGATTCCGGCTCTGTTAGAGCCAAAATCTCTCTGGGGCTTGCGGCCACGAGACCCTTACCACAAGGGTCTCGTCGCGAGCCCGATGGTCGCGATGGTCTTAGCTATGCAAGCGGCCAGGAGGCCGCACAGATTCAGAGCGAGCGCTCTTTCAGAGCGTCCGGCTCTGAATCAGGGCCTGTGTTTGTCCATTTATTTAATGATTGGCTGCAACTGCCAGTGGTTTTACCTATCACATGAACCATACATAATTTGAATTGGTAGAGGACCACCAACCCATGGCACTCCTGCAAATGCCCAGCTGCTCCCCAGGGTGCCACAGCACCTAGTTTGGGAAAAACAGTATTACACAATAAAAGTAAATAGGGCAGGGTAATTACATTGTATTTAATTTTACTATAGACAGCACTTTAGAGCACACTCTCATGTCACTGTAGCTCCCTATATAGCAGTTGATCTACATCACTATAGAATTTTAATATATAACCGATTTTCTTTATTTTCATAATTAAACTTACATTGTTATATTTTAACCCAAGTTAAGTGAAAGCGATGCCTGAACAATTTCTTTAAGCTATGTATATAACTGTTCATAAGGTTATACATTTTGACTCAAAATATGGACATTTATTTTCAAACCTTTTTTTACTGTAAAATGGTTATGATTATAAATGCCAAATTCACGACTGACCTATTGTTCAATGAAACGGGAAGGGTGTTCTAGAGATAACTTTCCGGATGCATCCCATATACTGAAAAGGCAAAAGGAGGAGATAAAGGGATATGATTGTGAAAACAATAAGACATTTCTTTTGCAATCTATTTTCAACAATTAGGTGCTGTGTCACAAACAATGCATTTCTGATTAATTATTATCCCCTGACCTGAGGTGTCTTACTTTTTTATAATGACTCGTTTTACATTATCAATGAGTTTTTGATTTTTACTGTATTATTATTTATTCACTTTTACTGGACAAATAAAATTAATTTTTTTACTTCATGGGCATTCCATAGGAAAAACAGAAAATTCTGATAAAATCTACTGATGTGTCCGCACAAATCTTATCTCCGTGTGACTCGGTAGCGGTGTGTGTCTTTTTGCGCAACTTTATTTTACCTTCAAACGCGTCTTATTTGCAAAACGATGCGAATAGGACGCACAAGCTGCTTCTACTGATTAAAATGATTTGCGGCATGCTTATATTCTGTGTGCGACTGCGGGTGTATCTGCATGCGAAATACTATGTGACAGTTTCAGCTGCTGTGACACTGGAATGTAGTATTTTCCATGCAGATACACCAGCAGTCGTACACAGTATATAGGTATGTCACATCGAATCAGTATGTTATACAGCCGGCCGCTTCCCCCCGTCCCCGCAGCCTAAACTTAAGACTCCCGGGGATCTGTCTAACCCTAACCTTCCCCCGGGGGTGCCTAACCCTAACCCCCCCTTCCCCTAGCCTAAAAGTTACTCTCTCTGGGGGGTGCCTAACCCTAAGTTTCCCCGGCAGCCCTAAACCCTAACCCCCCCATGGCTGTCCGTGCCCTGCGCCCGGCTTACCTTCGTTCAGTATACCAGGCGTCGGGATAATGACAGGCGTCGGGATTTCAACGCCTGTCATTAGTACCCTGCCAGGATTTGACAGTCGGGAAGCCGGCGGTCGGCATTTCAACCGTCGGCTTCCTGACTGCTTCCCTGCCACATTTTAATCAGCAGAAGCTGCTTGTCGAAATCGATAGCTGCAGCTGTTGTAACGGTCAGTGTCACTGACCGTTCATACATCTGCCTGCACATCGGCAGTCCTATCTTGAAGATAGGAGTGCTGGTAATGACGGGTGCATTCTGCTCCCTTCCCTGCTTTACTACAGAGAAGCGGTAACTGCATTACGTGCATAGTTACTGGTTTCCCCATTATCTCCCCTTCATACATCTTCCCCGTTGTGTCTCTGGGCAGTACGTTGCTTGAGAGCAACCCCGTAACAGGGCTTAAGTGTGCCCTGTGCTGCTGCCGACCCCTCTCCCTGAACGCATGCCATCATAAGGCTGTGGCCAAGAGCAGCGCACACTGGGCCTGATTCAGACCCATTCTCTAGCCAGCGATCGATCGAAGTGAGCAATGTTTTTCAATGTGCACATACGTACGCTTCGTACTGCGCGTGCGCGAACTAGAACAAGCGATGGGGTAACTCGCTCGCCAAGCATAGACAGCCCAGCTGAATGACAGGTCACGCCGTTTATGGGTGGTAACAGGGGCAGGCCACTGGAAACGGGGGAGTGGAGGTGCGCCTGAGAATTTTAACGCCGTTTCAGAGGCGTGCATAGTTAACAGTCAGCATCATAGGACACGTCACTTGCTAGAAAAATACACTGAAGTGCTCGCGGCAGAGTATAGTCAGCCTCAAGCGTTGCGATCACATCCGATGGTCCTCGATGTACCAATCAGGCCCACTGTCTGTATAATCCTAAAGACGCTTCGAGCAGCCATACAAGTTGCAGGGTGTGTCGCTGGAGTATCTGAACGATGCTCTGGCCCATACTGCAGAATCGATCCTGGCTTGAGGGTGCCAACCCAGGCAAAGGCTTCGCCTTGTGCGACGGCACCAGCCGTACCACCTCCTTATGGCCCTGCTCGAGAGTACTATAAGACTTTGCTCTTAATTAAATCTCTTTTATAGATGCAAAAGCTTGGCATAGGTAGACATATCTTAATGACTGGGGGCAGGGCCGGATTAAGGGGGGGGCGACGGGCGGTTGTCCATGGGCCCCCACACACGGAGGAGCCCCCACTAGCAGCGGTGCGCTGTCTGCACCCGCCGCTAGTGTCCCCTCCGCTAGTGTAGTGTAGACTGCACAGTGAGCGCGGCCACACTACACAGTGATATACACACAGCCGCCGGCGGCAGCTGTGTGTATGTTACAGCAGCCGATGAGAGTCAGACTCTCATTGGCTGCTGCACAACAGAAGGGAGCCGGCTCCCCCCCGCAGCTGGTGATGATGGGAGAGACGTCATGACGCTGATGTCTCTCCCAACTGTGCAACAGAAGAGCCGGGACTCTCGTTTTGTGTGTGTGTGTGTTTGTGGGGCACTGTCACTGCATAGGGGGGAGCTAAAAGGGTCACTGTATAGGGGGGCCACTTCATGGGGGCACTGTATGGGGGGGGTTGCTACTGAGGGCAATGCCCGGGGGTGGGCTACTACTGCGGCACTGTATAGGTTGGGACTACTACTTTGGGCAGAGCATGGGGGACTACTACTGGGGCACTGTATGGGGGGGAATACTACTAGGGGCACTGTATAAGGGGGACTACTACTGGGGCCACTGTATAGGGGGGACTACTACTGGGGGCACTGTATAGGGGGGACTACTACTGGGGGCACTGTATAGGGGGGACTACTACTGGGGGCACTGTATAGGGAGGGACTACTACTGTGGGCAGAGCATGGGGGGGACTACTACTGGGGGCACTGTATAGGGAGGGACTACTACTGGTGACAGAGCATGGGGGGGGACTACTACAGGGGGCAATGCTTTTGGTGGAATACTACTGGGGCCCCTATATAAAGGACACTGCATAGGGGGGATTACTACTGGGGGCACTGTATAGGGGTGGACTACTACTGCAGGCAATGCATAGGGGGGACAACTACTGGGGGCACTGTATAGGGGGGAACACAACTGTGGGCATTATATAAGGGGCACTGCATAGGGAAGACCAATACTGGGGGCACTGCATAAGGGGCACTACTAAAGGGGGCACTGCATAAGGAGCACTGTATAGGGGTGGGACCATTACTGGGGACATTGCATAAGGGGCACTTTTACAGTGGGCATTGCAAGAGGGGCATTAAGGTGAATAGAAAGAAAAAAAATCCTAGGGTGACGAGAAATGGTGGTATATAGGGGCCCCCACAAGTTTGTTGCCCAGGGTCCCCCACAGACCTTAATCCGGCCCTGACTGGGGGAAGGGAGCTGCTGACATCTTTTTCCAATAAGCAAATTTGTTATTGAGATTTGATGCTCAAGTGTTTTAATTTGTCACAGAATATGCTGGAGAGGGGGTGATGACAAACATATCAATTTTAGTCCATGTGATGTGAGTTATGTCATAGCCATTCTCATTGCTGACCTTAGCCTTGGCTAGTCAGTGACTTACTGTGTATATGTGTATATATTGTTTTCTTGGTAGTATTACAGCAGCTATGTTGGCGACTGTTTCGCCTCTAAAAGCCATAAGTTAGTTGGCAGGTGAGCTTTAAACCAGTGTGATAGTAGTTACCAGGTTTTCAAAATCACGACTTAGTGTAGAACCTGCAGACAAATTTGGTCCCGTGATGTGGGCTGCAGGCTTAAATGCTTTGCTCAATCCAGGAACCAAAACTCCATTATTCATATACTATGGTGACTGAATTTATGGTAGTGAGTGCTCTGAGCTTTGTGTTTTATTTATTTCAGCAATGTGGTCACATGCCATTTTGCATCCCACACCTGGGAACGGTGATTGCAGGTTTGCAAACCAAATATATATATATATATATATATATATATATATATATATATAATTAGGGGTGTGCACCGGCCACTTTTTGTGTTTTGGGTCTGGATCTTTCTTCGTGTTTTGGATCTGGATTGGTTTTGCCAAAACCACCCTTCCCTGTTTTGTGTTTTGGATCTGTGTTTTTTTGAAGAAAAGCATAAAAACAGCTAAAATCACAGAATTTGTGGGTTTTTCTGCTCCTATGCTATTATTAACCTCAATAACCTTCATTTCCACTCATTTCCAGTCTATTCTGAATACCTCACAATAGTGTTTTTATGTCCAAAAGGTTGCACCGAGGTAGCTGGATGGCTATGCTAAGCGACACGAGTGGGCAGCACAAACACGTGGCCCATCTAGGAGTGACACTGCAGTGGCAGACAGGATGGCAGTTTGAAAAACTAGGTCCCAAACAGTACATAATGCAAAGAAAAAAATGAGGTGCAAGATGGAATTGTCCTTGGGCCCTCCCACCCACCCTTATGTTGTATAAACAGGACATGCACACTTTAACAAACCAATCATTTGAGCGCCAGGGTCTGCCACACGACTGTGGCTGAAATGATTGGTTCGTTTGGGCCCCCACAAAGGAAGCTGGCAATTAATCTGTCCCTGCACAAACTGGCTCTACGGAGGCAGGATGTCATCCTCATCCTCCTCATCCACCGATTCCTCACCCTCTTCAGTGTTGTGTACATCCTCATCCTCACAGAGTATTAATTCATCCCCGCTGGAATCCACCACCACAGGTCCCTCTATACGTTCTGGAGGCTGGTCTCCCTGGAAGAGTTGATAATTCATTTTTATGAATATCATCTTCTCCACATTTTGTGGAAGCAACCTCCTACGCCTTTCGCTGGCAAGGTTCCCAGCGGCACTAAACACTCTTTCGGAGTGCACACTGGAGGGGGGGCAACTCAGGCAAAATAGAGCCACTTTGTACAGGGGCTTCCAAATTGCCTCTTTTTCCTGCCAGTACAGGTACGGACTGTCTGACATGCCTACTTGGATGCTGTCACCGATGTAATCCTTTAACAGACAAACGCACGCTTGTCGCTGCTGCTTTGAGGATGCAGGTACGGCTACAGCCCACACATTTCACAAAGACAGAAAAAAAAATTATTTTTTATTTTTTGTGGAGCGCACTTTGGGGGTTACACCACCCTTTAACAGACAGACGCACGCTTGTCGCTGCTGCTTTGAGGATGCAGGTGTGGCTACAGCCCACACATTTCACAAAGACAGAAAAAAAATTTATTTTTTATTTTTTGTGGAGCGCACTTTGGGGGTTACACCACCCTTTAACAGACAGACGCACGCTTGTCGCTGCTGCTTTGAGGATGCAGGTGTGGCTACAGCCGACACAAGTCACAAAGACAGAAAAAAAAAGAATTTTTTTTTTTTTTTGGAGTGCACTTTGGGGGTTACAGCACCCTTTAACGGACAAGCCAGCCTGCCCTTTACTTATGACACAGGCGCACGCTTGGCGCTGCTCCTTTGTTGATGCACGTGCAGCCACAGTGCACACAATTCACAAACACAGAAAATATTTTTTTATTTTGTTTGGAGTGCACTTTGGGGGTTACACCACCCTTTAGCAGACGAGCCAGCCGTCCCTTTACTTATGACACAGGCGCACGCTTGGCGCTACTTTGTTGATGCACGTGTGGCTACTGCGTACACAATCCACAAACACAGAAAAAATATTATTTTTTTGCACTTGGGGGGAGCACCCCCTGGACAACACTACAGCACCCCTTTAGGACTGGGACACTGCACAGGACTTTGGAGTGGACACAGCCCCTATGGACAACTGACTGCACAACACAGCCCAGCCAGCCCCTATGGACTTTGGAGGAGTGGACACAGCCCCTATTGACAACAGCAGCACAGCACAACACAGCCAGCCCCTATGTACTTTGGAGGAGTGGACACAGCCCCTATGGACAACCGCAGCACAGCACTACACTACACTACACAGCCCAGCCAGCCCTAACTCCCACCCTCCCTCTTCACTGTCCACAGCCGAGTGAGAAAATGGCGCCGAAGCGGGTACATTATATAGAATCCAAAACCTGCGAGACACGGAAGGCGAGAAGATGATGTTTTGCCTCGATTTCAGATCCGAGTCAGGTGGAAAAAGTCGAGCCTGACTCTGATCGGCCTCGGATCGGGGGGGTTTGGATTTCAGAAATCCAAACCCGCTCACCCCTAATAAATAAATAAATATATATATATATATATATATATATATATATATACTCCAGTACGGGTGGCACTCACATGTAATACAAACAAATGTCAGGTGCCCTCCGATGAATCTCCTCAGCGGGGGCTCCAATGTATACACGATCCGGCGGCACTCAGTTCAAATAAAACTCAGACAGCAGATGTAGGAATCAACGTTTCGATGTTACACCATCGTCATCAGGATATCAAAGAAACATACAAACAATGCACTTACTTATACCCCCACCTGTTAACGTGCATGAAGACAGCTTCCGGGTCCGTCCTGGTGGCGCCCACAGATGACGTCACCCACGTGACCCGTTACCATGACTACTGTGCAAACATAAAAACAAAAGTAAATATGAGGACAAAAAAACTAGTCACGAGGTTACACACATCACAATAACGCTATAGAAATCACATTGCAAATACATAGAAAACGTATAATGTACACAAAGGTACTACTATGATAGATGTCATACATAAACATCGTAATGTACATCCAGTAACATCGTGTCTGCATTAAATTCGAACTGCACATATATGATTGAATTCTTATGATCATAGTATTTTAGAACTAGCATATAACAATGACAAACACATAACAAGAACAAAGACACATACATCATAAACAATAAAAACTAAATTTTTTTTTAAAGAAAATCCATATATGACTGTCAACGTCCCTGAAGAAATCTTCTACAAAGTTACAAGTAACCAACCCAGCAACCAATCTGAGTATTGTACATATAACATCCAGACCACAATAAATCAATATTACCAATAGGGAAAACTGACAAAATATTGAAAATTTATAGACAGTCAAAAATCTCCGAGCCAAATACATTCCTTAAAGCAATAATGAATAAAGCATAATGCTGTAAATATCACATCACAAAAAGCAATGCAAACCAAGGTTATCATTTAACCCTTTAGGGTATAAAGTGCCGAGCCTCAAAATCCACTGGGATTCACACTGTAGAAGCCTCTTAGATCGATCACCACCACGAACTAGTGGTGGGATATGATCAATTAAAATATAACGCAGTGCTGATATATTATGTCCTGCCTGTGAGAAGTGTCTGGCGACCGGCTGGTCACTGGTACCAGTGACAATATATATATATGTGTGTATGTGTGCATATATGTATGTGTGTGTGTATATACATATATATATATATATATATATATATATTGTGACAGTCAGATTTGGAGGTCCCTCTCTTGGGTAGGGGACTCCTTCCTTACACACACACACACACACACACACACACACACACACACACAGCAGCAGGGAAGCAGCACACCAGTCTGGAAGCGAGTACAAGCTGGTCGGCGCCAGTCTTTATTGTACAATGTCAGAAATAACATAAAGAAAACATAAACATAAATCCTAGCCCTGTCGGGGCACTAACTTCACAGGTAGTTCCCTCACTACCAGAACCTGGCAGGGCCTAATGCCCTCGCCAGCAACAAAGCACAGCACAGTACTCACAGATTGGTTTTCCAAGTGTCTCTGAGCAAACTCCCTGTCTGCTCTCCCAGGTGAGACAATCAGCCCTAAACACACTAGGTTTATATTGGCCACTCTCAGGTGGAAACCCTAACAAGCCTGTTACCAGGCTAAGAGAACCAAAACCTGGAGTGGCCGTGGGTGGAGCCCTCCCTCTCCTCTCACCCACAACCCCCAGGTCCCAAACCGGCTTTTCAAAAAGCCGAAACTCAAGCCTGCTACACTGCAGACTTTCTCCTGGGGGTTTAAAACACAAAAGACAGGAATCTGGGACAAATGTACCTGCCACAGACCACTTTACCAGTGATCCTATCACAATATATATATATATATATATATATACAGCGTATAAAGAAAGTGGTGCAGCACTCCAGGCGTCTTAGAAATGAAGAACTCTTATGCAGCATATGTGAAAAAGGCAACGTTTCAATGCCGTTTATTGTGGCATTTTCGTCAGGCTAAAGACAAACAATTACATCTTACCTTAAATAACCCCATGAAGTGAACGCCGGAAACGGGACCACACGCCCGTTCAATCGGCGCACAAAGGATGACGTCATCAACAGATGCGTCATCAAAGTGCTACCATCACCATAGATACAAAAAAACAAAAATAAACCAACACAACAAAAAATGGGTAATAGGAACAAAGCGCATGTATATAGATAGAATAGATGATCATGTCAGGGACATAAAGCCATGGAACAATATTATATATGGCCAATAATTATAAAGTAAACAACAATATAAAAAGCGATTGCAATATAAAGATCAATTAGATTAATAATAACTAACACAAAGATAATAGGTGCAAAAAATTATAGAAAATTACTGAGTCCTAATTGCTCATTAAGTCCCTTGGGAACAAGAGTACCCAGGCGAAAGATCCAGCGAGTTTCTAGTTGAAGCAGCTTAAGTGACCTATTACCGCCGCGGACAGATAATGGAACCTGGTCAATCATCCTATATTTCAAAGTGGTAAGGGGGTGATGAGCCTGGCAGAAATGACGTGCAACAGGCTGGTCGCTATTGCCACTGAGGAGAGATGCTCTGATGGATGACCTGTGAGCTGCCATACGTTCTTTGAACATACGTTCTGTTTTCCCAATATATGACAGCCCACAGGGACAAAGCAGTTGATAGATAACAAATTTAGAACAACAAGTCAATCGCTGGCGTATAAATAATGTACGTCCCGAATGGGGATGTTGAAAAGTGTCACCTGGAATCATGTATTGACAGGTGGTACAAGTGCATTTAATGCATCCTTTCTTTGACGTTAGAAAAGTTGTTTTGTTACTAGGTATGCGTGTAATATCAGATTTAACTAATATATCACGAAGATTCCTACCTCTAGTATAGCAGGGCATCAAAGTTGAATCACTTAATCCCAAATCAGGATCGGTTTTTATAATCGGCCATAGGTTCTTGGATATACTATTAATTCCTGAACTAGCAGGATTAAATTGACATACCCAAGGGATCCTGGATGCATTGCCTGTCTTACGATTATATTGCAATAAAGTATTGCGATCTAATTGTAATACTTTTTGTTTAGTTTGTTCCAAAAAATTAGAATGATATCCTCTTTGCTTAAATTTTTCTATCATGGTATCCATTTGTCTTTCTGCTACAATAGGATCAGATGTAATTCTCTTAATCCTTAGTAGTTGGGAATAGGGAAGGCCACGTTTTAATGGTTTAGGATGAAAGCTACTATATTGCAATAAGTTGTTCCTGTCAGTGGGTTTAGAGTACAATGCTGTGTTAATTCTACCCTCAGTTAGTGAAATTTCAACATCCAGAAAGTTAATTGAAATATTACTCATGGTATACGTTAATTTGATAGGATGAGATTTAATATTATGTTGATCGATGATCCCAATAAGGTTATCTTTAGAACCTCTCCAGAACAATAAGATATCGTCGATATAACGATAGTAAAGGGCGATATTAGCTGCATCTGTAAAGAAAATATCCTGTTCTACTTCGAACATGAATATATTAGAGTAGGCAGGGGCCACACTAGAACCCATGGCACATCCTCTGCCCTGGAGGAAAAAACGACCATCATAATAGAAAAAGTTTTTTGTTAATACCATCCGCAGTAATTCTAGAACAAGTTTCAAATCTGGACCGTGGTAATCTGGATGACCCGCAAGATATTTGCCGGCAGCCGCCACGCCCATATCATGAGGGATCACCGTGTAAAGACTTTGAACATCAATACAACACATCAGAATATCATCACTAAATGTAGGCAAATTATTAAGTTTGATCAATAAACTCGTGGTATCAAGTAGAAATCTGGGGTGTGACTGAATACAAGGCTGTAAGATAGAATCCAAAAAGAGAGCCACAGGTTGAAATAAAGAATTTTTTGCCGATATAATCGGGCGGCCCGGAGGTTTCACAAGTGACTTGTGTATTTTAGGAATTATGTACAACAATGGTACGACAGGACCTATCGGAATCAGGGCATCTCTAATTTTACTTGATATCAAACCGCCTTGTACTGCACCATCCAAGAGATCAAACAGTTCTTTTTTAAAAGAAAAAGTCGGATCCCGCGGTAATTGACTGTAAGTATCAAGATCCAACAGCTGGCGATCAATCTCATCCTTGTAGTCTTGGAAATTAAGGATAACCAGGGCACCCCCTTTATCCGCGGGTCTAAAAATCAAGTCTTTATTGGACGCTAAAGACTGTAATGCTTTTCTCTCGTGAATAGACAAATTACTCCTTAATGTTGGTTGTTGTGAGGCATAGATGTTAGTCTGATTTTCAAGTAATCTCATGAAAGTACGGATAGAGGCATTATGTGACTGTGGCTCAAAGGTAGATTTAGGGAGGAGTTTAGAGACTTGTGCGGGCACCTCATGTAGAGCTGATGGCATCGGAGGATTTTTGAAAAAATATTCCTTTAACTTCAACTGTCGATGTAATCGGAATTTTTCAATTTCCCACTGTAAAGGATTTTGCCGATAGGTGGGTACAAATGACAGTCCTTTAGTTAGTAACTGTTCCTCATAGGTGTTTAATTTGTAGTCCGATAAATTGACTATTAAGGTCTCCGACCCCTGGGCGGTCTGCCCACTCGATTTCTGCCTCTGCCATTGCCGCCCCCGTCTAGTGTACGGGCGCCTCCGCCTCCCCCTGCACCACCTGTCCTGGTAGTAACCCCTAAAGGGCGATTATCAACAGGATTAATATGCATACTATCCGATTCACTTGCTGTAGATGTATAGCTGTTTGATGAATCAGGATCTCTCTCTATACGATGTTTATGACGAAAAAATGGTTTTTTGACACCAAAGTTACCTGGTCTATCGGTCCACCGATAGACATTATGGTTCTCGTAATCTAAATCTACCTTTGTTCTTTTATCAGATTTAAATTTGATTAGGTCACGCTTATAAATATTTATTTGCCCATTCAATTTTTCGTACCAATTCTGAGTTGTATCAGCCTCAATGATGGATTTATGTATAGATTCAAAATCAGCAATTTTTGTTTTAAGACAATTCATTTCTTTGGTAGATTGTTCAATAATTAATAACATGAGATCCATGGAACATTTGTTAAGGATTCCCACCCATTTTTTACAAAAGGTGGGATCATTGCGCCCTATCGTGGGTGAGTTTCTTACTCGAAGCCCTCGAGGAATCTTCTTAGCGCGATGGTAATCACTGAGGGATATACAGTGGTAATAGTAGTCAATTTCCTTACGTTTAAGTTTTAACAATGTCCTATAAAGATCATCTACCGGTGTTGATTCAACTTGTTCAGCCAGAATCTCTTTATAAAGGATATCATCAGCTTCAGCTTCAGAGTAACTGTGTACATCTCCTATGGTATACGTCATAAATGAATAACCACTAGCCTCATTCAAACCAGTTTCATCTGTCATGTCTTAATTTTATAAATATATGTAGTAGATCAAGAGAAAAAGCAAATAAATTGAATGATGTCAATAGATGGTATCAAAATTGATCGATATTATATCAAAAAAATGCCAAATAGATATATATCAACAAGAAAAAGAAAAATTCAAACAGTCCCAATCATATGATCAACGTATGATTAAAAACTCAATTATTGCACATAGTCCCAAAAAAAAAAATATATATTAAAATAAAATTCAATACATATATTTAATGAGCAGGGGATTCAGTATAAACCCTCCTGCATAGATAGGTGACGATATAAGTCCACTTCATTGAGAATCCAAATAATATATAGCAGGGAGCCTTGACAGAGTTAGCATATGAATGCTATATATGTAACTCACATAAATATACAGCGGAAGGTCCGGCTCTCCCTTATGACATACAGCAGCGTCGGGTGCCCGCACAAGGTAAGATACACAGCGTATAAAGAAAGTGGTGCAGCACTCTAGGCGTCTTAGAAATGAAGAACTCTTATGCAGCATATGTGAAAAAGGCAACGTTTCAATGCCGTTTATTGTGGCATTTTTGTCAGGCTAAAGACAAACAATTACATCTTACCTTAAATAACCCCATGAAGTGAACGCCGGAAACGGGACCACACGCCCGTTCAGTCGGCGCACAAAGGATGACGTCATCAACAGATGCGTCATCAAAGTGCTACCATCACCATAGATACAAAAAAACAAAAATAAACCAACACAACAAAAAATGGGTAATAGGAACAAAGCGCATGGTGATGGTGATGGTAGCACTTTGATGACGCATCTGTTGATGACGTCATCCTTTGTGCGCCGATTGAACGGGCGTGTGGTCCCGTTTCCGGCGTTCACTTCATGGGGTTATTTAAGGTAAGATGTAATTGTTTGTCTTTAGCCTGACGAAAATGCCACAATAAACGGCATTGAAACGTTGCCTTTTTCACATATGCTGCATAAGAGTTCTTCATTTCTAAGACGCCTGGAGTGCTGCACCACTTTCTTTATACGCTGTGTATCTTACCTTGTGCGGGCACCCGACGCTGCTGTATGTCATAAGGGAGAGCCGGACCTTCCGCTGTATATTTATGTGAGTTACATATATAGCATTCATATGCTAACTCTGTCAAGGCTCCCTGCTATATATTATTTGGATTCTCAATGAAGTGGACTTATATCGTCACCTATCTATGCAGGAGGGTTTATACTGAATCCCCTGCTCATTAAATATATGTATTGAATTTTATTTTAATATATATATATATATTTTTTTTTTGGGACTATGTGCAATAATTGAGTTTTTAATCATACGTTGATCATATGATTGGGACTGTTTGAATTTTTCTTTTTCTTGTTGATATATATCTATTTGGCATTTTTTTGATATAATATCGATCAATTTTGATACCATCTATTGACATCATTCAATTTATTTGCTTTTTCTCTTGATCTACTACATATATTTATAAAATTAAGACATGACAGATGAAACTGGTTTGAATGAGGCTAGTGGTTATTCATTTATGACGTATACCATAGGAGATGTACACAGTTACTCTGAAGCTGAAGCTGATGATATCCTTTATAAAGAGATTCTGGCTGAACAAGTTGAATCAACACCGGTAGATGATCTTTATAGGACATTGTTAAAACTTAAACGTAAGGAAATTGACTACTATTACCACTGTATATCCCTCAGTGATTACCATCGCGCTAAGAAGATTCCTCGAGGGCTTCGAGTAAGAAACTCACCCACGATAGGGCGCAATGATCCCACCTTTTGTAAAAAATGGGTGGGAATCCTTAACAAATGTTCCATGGATCTCATGTTATTAATTATTGAACAATCTACCAAAGAAATGAATTGTCTTAAAACAAAAATTGCTGATTTTGAATCTATACATAAATCCATCATTGAGGCTGATACAACTCAGAATTGGTACGAAAAATTGAATGGGCAAATAAATATTTATAAGCGTGACCTAATCAAATTTAAATCTGATAAAAGAACAAAGGTAGATTTAGATTACGAGAACCATAATGTCTATCGGTGGACCGATAGACCAGGTAACTTTGGTGTCAAAAAACCATTTTTTCGTCGTAAACATCGTATAGAGAGAGATCCTGATTCATCAAACAGCTATATATCTACAGCGAGTGAATCGGATAGTATGCATATTAATCCTGTTGATAATCGCCCTTTAGGGGTTACTACCAGGACAGGTGGTGCAGGGGGAGGCGGAGGCGCCCGTACACTAGACGGGGGCGGCAATGGCAGAGGCAGAAATCGAGTGGGCAGACCGCCCAGGGGTCGGAGACCTTAATAGTCAATTTATCGGACTACAAATTAAACACCTATGAGGAACAGTTACTAACTAAAGGACTGTCATTTGTACCCACCTATCGGCAAAATCCTTTACAATGGGAAATTGAAAAATTCCGATTACATCGACAGTTGAAGTTAAAGGAATATTTTTTCAAAAATCCTCCGATGCCATCAGCTTTACATGAGGTGCCCGCACAAGTCTCTAAACTCCTCCCTAAATCTACCTTTGAGCCACAGTCACATAATGCCTCTATCCGTACTTTCATGAGATTACTTGAAAATCAGACTAACATCTATGCCTCACAACAACCAACATTAAGGAGTAATTTGTCTATTCACGAGAGAAAAGCATTACAGTCTTTAGCGTCCAATAAAGACTTGATTTTTAGACCCGCGGATAAAGGGGGTGCCCTGGTTATCCTTAATTTCCAAGACTACAAGGATGAGATTGATCGCCAGCTGTTGGATCTTGATACTTACAGTCAATTACCGCGGGATCCGACTTTTTCTTTTAAAAAAGAACTGTTTGATCTCTTGGATGGTGCAGTACAAGGCGGTTTGATATCAAGTAAAATTAGAGATGCCCTGATTCCGATAGGTCCTGTCGTACCATTGTTGTACATAATTCCTAAAATACACAAGTCACTTGTGAAACCTCCGGGCCGCCCGATTATATCGGCAAAAAATTCTTTATTTCAACCTGTGGCTCTCTTTTTGGATTCTATCTTACAGCCTTGTATTCAGTCACACCCCAGATTTCTACTTGATACCACGAGTTTATTGATCAAACTTAATAATTTGCCTACATTTAGTGATGATATTCTGATGTGTTGTATTGATGTTCAAAGTCTTTACACGGTGATCCCTCATGATATGGGCGTGGCGGCTGCCGGCAAATATCTTGCGGGTCATCCAGATTACCATGGTCCAGATTTGAAACTTGTTCTAGAATTACTGCGGATGGTATTAACAAAAAACTTTTTCTATTATGATGGTCGTTTTTTCCTCCAGGGCAGGGGATGTGCCATGGGTTCTAGTGTGGCCCCTGCCTACTCTAATATATTCATGTTCGAAGTAGAACAGGATATTTTCTTTACAGATGCCCATATTGCAGCTAATATCGCCCTTTACTATCGTTATATCGACGATATCTTATTGTTCTGGAGAGGTTCTAAAGATAACCTTATTGGGATCATCGATCAACATAATATTAAATCTCATCCTATCAAATTAACGTATACCATGAGTAATATTTCAATTAACTTTCTGGATGTTGAAATTTCACTAACTGAGGGTAGAATTAACACAGCATTGTACTCTAAACCCACTGACAGGAACAACTTATTGCAATATAGTAGCTTTCATCCTAAACCATTAAAACGTGGCCTTCCCTATTCCCAACTACTAAGGATTAAGAGAATTACATCTGATCCTATTGTAGCAGAAAGACAAATGGATACCATGATAGAAAAATTTAAGCAAAGAGGATATCATTCTAATTTTTTGGAACAAACTAAACAAAAAGTATTACAATTAGATCGCAATACTTTATTGCAATATAATCGTAAGACAGGCAATGCATCCAGGATCCCTTGGGTATGTCAATTTAATCCTGCTAGTTCAGGAATTAATAGTATATCCAAGAACCTATGGCCGATTATAAAAACCGATCCTGATTTGGGATTAAGTGATTCAACTTTGATGCCCTGCTATACTAGAGGTAGGAATCTTCGTGATATATTAGTTAAATCTGATATTACACGCATACCTAGTAACAAAACAACTTTTCTAACGTCAAAGAAAGGATGCATTAAATGCACTTGTACCACCTGTCAATACATGATTCCGGGTGACACTTTTCAACATCCCCATTCGGGACGTACATTATTTATACGCCAGCGATTGACTTGTTGTTCTAAATTTGTTATCTATCAACTGCTTTGTCCCTGTGGGCTGTCATATATTGGGAAAACAGAACGTATGTTCAAAGAACTTATGGCAGCTCACAGGTCATCCATCAGAGCATCTCTCCTCAGTGGCAATAGCGACCAGCCTGTTGCACGTCATTTCTGCCAGGCTCATCACCCCCTTACCACTTTGAAATATAGGATGATTGACCAGGTTCCATTATCTGTCCGCGGCGGTAATAGGTCACTTAAGCTGCTTCAACTAGAAACTCGCTGGATCTTTCGCCTGGGTACTCTTGTTCCCAAGGGACTTAATGAGCAATTAGGACTCAGTAATTTTCTATAATTTTTTGCACCTATTATCTTTGTGTTAGTTATTATTAATCTAATTGATCTTTATATTGCAATCGCTTTTTATATTGTTGTTTACTTTATAATTATTGGCCATATATAATATTGTTCCATGGCTTTATGTCCCTGACATGATCATCTATTCTATCTATATACATGCGCTTTGTTCCTATTACCCATTTTTTGTTGTGTTGGTTTATTTTTGTTTTTTTGTATCTATGGTGATGGTAGCACTTTGATGACGCATCTGTTGATGACGTCATCCTTTGTGCGCCGATTGAACGGGCGTGTGGTCCCGTTTCCGGCGTTCACTTCATGGGGTTATTTAAGGTAAGATGTAATTGTTTGTCTTTAGCCTGACGAAAAATGCCACAATAAACGGCATTGAAACGTTGCCTTTTTCACATATGCTGCATAAGAGTTCTTCATTTCTAAGACGCCTGGAGTGCTGCACCACTTTCTTTATACGCTGTGTATCTTACCTTGTGCGGGCACCCGACGCTGCTGTATGTCATAAGGGAGAGCCGGACCTTCCGCTGTATGTATATATATATATATATATATATATAAATTATTAGTACGTGTGTGTGTGTGTGTGTGTGTGTGTGTATGCGTGTATGCTCCTCGTATCAATTCTAGACAACTTGGTACCGGTGACACACGCATTATCCTGCTGGAATACTCCATTGTTGTGGGATGGGAGTACATATAGTCGGTGAAGGGCTGCAAATGGTCATCAAGCAGTGCATAGCAGTTAATGACGTGTTCAAGCGGACCAGCAGACCTAACTCATGTCACGTGAACACACCCAACACCGTTATGGAACCACCACCAGCCTGCACGGTGCCTTGTTAACAACTCATCAGTGTTGCGTACGCATCGGTACACAACACATGTTGCCAGTCCTCCAGGGTCCAACGTCATCAAGCCCAAGTGAAGCGCTGTGTCCAGTGTTGTAGTGTTAGCAGGGGCACTCTAGTGGGTGTTCTGCTCCCATATCACATGAAAGCTAAAGAGCACTGCACAGACCTGCTGGATATGCATCTGGTACCTCCTGTATTGAATGTGGATGATGTTTGAGCCAATGTCTCTTGTTTGTTACCACGGACAATTCTATCCAGAATCAGCTGGTCACAATCATTAAGCCACTGCGCTGTCCACGGTGGTGGTAATGCATTCCTTAAGGTACTCTCCGTACACATGTGACACAGTAGTTTGAGGAATGTTAAAATAGAATGTCCCATCCGTCGGGCACCCACTATCATGCTCCGTTCGATAATTCATGTCGCCTTGCTAGGAGCAGCCTAGCCAGTGTTCAAACAGACTCATGAGATGTCATATTACAAGTTATGAGAGTGATAAACTGCCAGCCACTCACCACCTAACTGTTATGTTACAGGCTGTGTTTGAAAAATGACAGTTAGCAGCTGATTGGCTGGTGGTTTATCACTCTCCAATTTAGTAAAATTTAAATTCAAGTCTTTGAAATGAAGGTTAGAAGCTGATTGGTTGCTTTGGGCAACTACTCCTATTTGTATATCTCCAAGGCTTGATACATCTCCCCTCACATGTATATGACCACTGGACAATGTCACTAAAGTCTATTGCACTTTAAATACTTGTTATTAATAATTCTAGCTCATACATATTAAGCATAAAAAATCCCATATAATAGTATACATACCTGAGTGCAGTTGGTCTATGTTGAAACACAAGGACATTTTCAGCGACAAAATTATAAACCGCAAATCTTGGAAGAACCTGAAACTGTTCATGAAATGTAAATATTGTGCCTCAGTGACTTCATAGTACCTCTTACAAAATTAATTCAGTGGTTTACTTGAAGTCTTAGGGGTATATTTACTAAAGGTGAGGGTTTTTAGAAGTGGAGATGTTGCCCATAGCAACCAATCTATTATCTTCTTCAAGGTGCTAGATAAATGTTAAGTAGAATCTGATTGGTTGCTATGGGCAACATCTCCACTTCTAAAAACCCTCACTTTACCCCTTAATTTCTGTAGTGTTAATATTTTATTTTGTGTCTCATTCACTTGTAAAGCTTTCAGTGCTGTCACACTAAAATAACTAATGCATACTCTTAATGTACTGTATTGCATATTGTTTTCTTTTAGTCTCAAGCAAACTCCTGAAATACGACCATTAGTTTATAGACCTATCATTGGTACCATTAACAGTTATAAATTAAATGTCTCAAGTTTTTTTTATTTATTTTATTATCTTCAGGTAATTATCGCTAACTAGTAGAAAACACTCTATAATTTGAAAAAAAAACCTGTTTTATTGAATTAAAAAAATAATAATCAGGCAATAATGTCTTTATACGTACATACCCTCCAACATTATCTCAGAGATAATCGGGGAAAAAAGGGAGTGGTGGCATAAACGTATAATCATACATGCCTTCCCTCCCGGAATTCGGGGGCGGCTCACGATTTTTCGGGTAGCACCCCCGGAAGGGTAGGCACTTCTCCCGCATGCTGCCCACTTCCTAGTGAAGTAGGCAGAATGGGGAGACTATTAGCGTCGATCGGCGGTTCCGTATATCGGGGCAGGGACTAATGACGCCATTCTATGAGAATCGCATAATTTAGTCCTGCCCCCTAATTGAAATATGCGTTGTAGCTGCAAATTCCCGTGAGGGGGCGGGGCTTAATGATGCAATTTCTGACTGCTCCACCCACCAGCTTCTCCTCCCCGGACTTCTCCCGAGGATGAGAAATTCTAAGTCAGCAAGTATCCGTATAAAGTGTTAAATTCTTACCACATAGTGGGGTTTAACGTTCCTTATGTGGCGTGCCTAGCACTGCTGAAGCACTAGGCTGCTCTTTACCTCTCATCCCCACAGCAAAAAAAAACAGGTTTTGTACTTTGCAGCATATCACTATGGTGATGTCTGCATCAGAACAGTCCTACTGACTAACAGTATGGCATATTCAGACTGCTCAGGACAGTGTAGAGCAGTAGTCCCCAACCCGTAGCTCGCGGACGTAATTTGGGTAGCTCGCATAGCTGCAGTACTGTTGATGCTTATGTTATCCTAGGATGTTAGACATAAGCGCTATAGTGTCCTCACCAATAGCTTCGGAAGCTGCTGGGCACAGAGGTGTCCAGACTCTGAGAGATCAATGGTATAAAATATGGGTTGTGTGTCCAGCGCTAACCTTATATGCCTATGGATGTGAGATCAGCCGTGTAGTTTAACAGATGTACATGAACCACGATATGTTAAAAAATTGGTTATTTATTGTAAATAAGTGGAAAAAGGAGTCACAATGCACCTGTCTGGAATTAAGTGTTCAAATTTCGTAACAATGATCTGTTGCCAATGTTGGCTCTTAGTGGGTAAAATAAGTTGATGGACAGTTGGGAACGCCCACTGAGAACTGCGACAAGACCCTCGTGATAGGGTCTCGTCCGTCGCAAGCTTCCGGCTCTAATAGAGCCGGAAGATCACCACTGACATCATTCGTGATGTCAGTGGAGCCGCCCCCAAATGGCAGGCGTTCCTTCAGGAACGCCTCAGTTTGGCCAGCCACTCCCCCCCGGCACGCCTACCAAAAGGGGTGAGCTGTCGATCAACATCGACAGCCGCCCCTTTTTAATGGGAGCTCCGGAGCGAGTGATTTCTCGCTCGCTCCGGGGCTCGTGCATGCACTGCCCAGCCATCGACCCGCTTGCGAACTGGTCTGAATCAGGCCCTATGTGTATATAATAGGCTACCCCCTAAAATCCCATTCAATACGCAAGAGACGTAAGGGAAGACTGTTATTCTAGTATGGCAATGATCAAGAGCATTGTGGCTTAGGGGTGCGAGTCATCGCGACAATGGGCACACTTAATGGCAGCCCGGATTCGCATAAAAGTGCTCTCAGCCCCATAATGCTCCAATCAAAACTATGTAAATTCGGGGTTGGAGGAGGACGCAAAGTTGCGAGGTGCGGTACTGTTGCTGGCAACTCACACCCTTCACATGTAATTGGATTGACCCCATGGAGTATCCTAAATCCCAGTCCTCAAACCCATTAAGGATCTATAATAATGTCAAAACTTTCATGCTACCATGCTACCAGATCTGCATAGCTGGTCTTCTCTTATCCATAGAGAAATTGCAGGTAAAGACACATCTTTATAGCATTGAAACAAGGTAGTAATTGCATAAAATATATGTTTTTTAGAATTTGACATTGTGTCAACCAGTATTATCAATTAACCACTTAAGTTACATTTTTTTCCCCAACCCCCCCCCAAATAATTAAAATGTTTTAATATGTAATATTTAATAGTTGGCATTGCTGCACTGGAATTTATATTTTTCAGTGCTACAGCACCGACAGGTTTGGCTCCAGTGCTGTACGCCAATTATAGACATGTATTTTTAAAGTATTTGATTTATATGATATTGCCAATTTGATGATTAGATTATTTGTGACATTCTGTCATAAAAAGTTGAGTGTCAATTATCCAGTCCCCAGGAAAAGACTTTTAGGCCCGTATTCAATTAGAGGCGAAAAGTCGGAAAAGTTTCGCCTGTCTGACTTTCCACTTCCTTACCAGTTTCAGAGGCGGAAATGTTACTCGCGTGTCCCCGCTTTTCTCCATATTCAATTCCTAAACAGGTGAAAACTGAAAGCGCAAATGCAGAACAGGTGGAAAGTACTGTCAGAAGTGGGGAAATCAGTCTGTACCCCCAAAATAGATGCACTAACATAGGGAATCAATGTAGATGTGTATTAATAGCCCTAATAAAAGTGTTTGGGGTACTTAAATTAAATTGCTTCTAATTAGCGTCTTTGCAAAAGTGGTGAAGATTGGCATAAAGCAGTATTTTTTGGTGAACATAAGCAGTCCAGTCAAATTTGGGGTACTTGAAAATGGGTGCTAGCATATTTTTACGTCTGTAAAGTGAACTTTTAAAAAACGTGAAAAAACCACCCTCTTACATGCACCTGCAGTCTTATTTCACTAGTTTTTATAGTTGTCCCCCTACTTTTTACTTTTTCGCCTCCAAAACGAAAGTACTTTTTTGGGGTGTTCTGAGGTAATTTTTTTTTTTAAATGTTTTGGTTGATTGTCCTTTGGGGGGCTGTCCCAAGGGCTCTGAGTCGTTTCCCCACGTTTGCACCCCAAAATAAAGATTTTGCACTCTTTTCATCTGCTATTCATAGGCGATACTTTTCCGCCTATCACAATGCATTGCCTTTCCGCTTAGGCGAAATCGTCCTGAAATTGAATATGGAGATACTTTGAAAACAGGCGGAAAGTCCGAATCCGCGGAAACATCTTCAAATGGCACTTTTTGCGTCTAATTGAACGCGGCCCTTAGTGTTAATTGACCAAGCACATTTCTTTCAATTGAATGGTTTACCCCCTGGCAACATGTGTTTTTAATCTGTTTAAAAGGGCTTTGTAACCTCAAATCGATTTACCATCTTGAATATCATAGTGTGCATCATCTGAACCTGTTACGCACCAAACACTTAACCATTCTCTGTTTGTCGGTTGAGCCTAGTGTACCTGCAATGTGCCACACATACCCAGAAATAAGTGTTTCCTGGTGCCAGAGTAGAAACTACAGATGTGTCCTGACACATCTTTGCTGCAGTCCTGCTAAAAAGCCCCAGGCGGCATGCCAGGTTTGTGAGTCTCTGCTAATGCTGGGCGTCTTTTTTTGCGGGTTTTTTTGTGCTGAAAATGCGTCTAAGTGAAAGTTGTTACTAGGGAATGGACCAGGCCATGCTGAGGCATGACTTTGTATGAATAAATCAATTGCAATCATGTAAGGAATATAAAAAGGGCACAATGCCATCTCACACAGCATACTAATCACAAAATACTCTGTATATGAGCATTGTGCACAGCAAACACAGGTAACATGTTAATCATGTCAGTTAATTCCTGTATTCTCTTCATTGTTACAAGTGGACCATACTGTATGCATACTCTTAGGGGCCGATTCAATTAGCCATAGGTTCTGTGTCCTGTGCTCAGAGCCGACCCTAGGCATAGGCATAATAGGCAAATGCCTAGGGGCATCCCAAGCCTAGGGCCAGATGTAGAAACTTTTCTCTTTGAGCTGGCTCGGAGCGGCAACCCAAGCCAGTCAGGACTCTGCAGCAGCAGGACACCTCTCACACAGGCAGGAAGTGTTTACTTTCACTTTCGCTGAGGCAGCTGCTGCAGCAGAGTGGAGAGGAGGACAGAAGGGGATCTAGCTGTGCAGAGGAAAGGCAGGCAACACCCGCGGAGCTGCTGCTAGACCATGCCACATCACACAGCATAAAGGTAAGAGCTGGATGAGGGGTGACACATATGGGGAGTGGGGGCTGATGACACTGCAGTGGGAGGGGGAGACAGAGATATGGGGAGTAGGGGCTCAGGGTGCTGATCAGTGGTCGAAGTGGGAATTTTGAAGTGGGGGTATGGCAAATGTAGAAGTCGTGGCAGTGGTGCAACCAGAAACAACGCGTCAGCAGTGATACGAGTCGAGGGCGTGCAGAAAAAAATGAGCATTGGCACACATCACAAGGGGTGTGTCAGGCAGTGATTGACAGGGAGAGAGTGAACGGAAGAGGCAGAGGGTGAAAGAGAGAGGCAAAGAGTTATGGGCAGAGGGTTCCGGGGAGAGGGTGACGGTGAGTCAAAAGGTGACCGGGAGAGGCAAAGAGTGATGGTCAGAGGGTGACAAAGAGAGGCAAAGAGTGATGGTCAGAGGGTGACAACGAGAGGCAAAGGGTATCAGGGAGAGGCAAAGAGTGAAGGGAAGACAGTGACAGGGAGAAGCAAAGAGTGATGGGCAGAGGGTGACGAGGAGGGCTGAGGGTGAGGCAGAGGGTGACAGAGAGGCAAAGAGTGATGGGCAGAGGGTGACGAGGAGGGCTGGGGGTGATGGTGAGGCAGAGGGTGACAGAGAGAGGCAAAGAGTGATGGGCAGAGGTTGACAGGAGAGGCAGAGGGTGCCGGGGAGAGGGTGACTGTGAGGCAAAACTTGACAGAGAGAGGCAAAGAGATATGGGCAGAGGGTGATGGTGAGGCAGAGTATGACAGGGAGAGGCAAATAGTGATGGGCAGAGGGTGCTGAGGAGAGGGTGACGGTGAGGCAGAGGGTGACAGTGAGGCAGAGGGTGACAGGGTGAGGCCGAGAGTGATGGGCACATCGTGACGGTGAGGCAGAGGGTGACAGGGAGAGGCAAAGAGTGAAAGGCAGAGGGTGACGCTGAGGCAGAGCATATCAGGGAGAGGCAAAGAGTGATGGGCAGAGGGTGACAAGGAGAGGCAAAGAGTGACGGGGAGAGGGTTGACTGAGGCAGAGGGTGACAGGCAGAGGCAGAGGGTGACAGGGAGAGGCAAAAAGTGATGGGCAGAGGGTGACAGGGAGAGGCAAAAAGTGATGGGCAGAGGGTGACGGGGAGAGGGTGAGGGTGACAGGGAGAGGCAAAGAGGGATGGGCAGAGGGTGAAGGGGAGAGGGTGATGGTGAGGCAGACCGTGACAGGGAGAGGCAAAGAGTGATAGGCAGAGGGTGACGGAGAGGCTGAGGCAGAGCATATCAGGGAGAGGCAAAGAGTGATGGGCAGAGGGTGACAAGGAGAGGCAAAGAGTGACGGGGAGAGGGTTGACTGAGGCAGAGGGTGACAGGCAGAGGCAGAGGGTGACAGGGAGAGGCAAAAAGTGATGGGCAGAGGGTGACGGGGAGAGGGTGAGGGTGACAGGGAGAGGCAAAGAGTGATGGGCAGAGGGTGACAAGGAGAGGCAAAGAGTGACGGGGAGAGGGTTGACTGAGGCAGAGGGTGACAGGGAGAGGCAAAAAGTGATGGGCAGAGGGTGACGGGGAGAGGGTGAGGGTGACAGGGAGAGGCAAAGAGGGATGGGCAGAGGGTGATGGGGAGAGGGTGACGGTGAGGCAGAGGGTGACAGGGAGAGGCAAAGAGTGATAGGCAGAGGGTGACGGAGAGGCTGAGGCAGAGCATATCAGGGAGAGGCAAAGAGTGATGGGCAGAGGGTGACAAGGAGAGGCAAAGAGTGATGGGGAGAGGGTGACTGAGGCAGAGGGTGACAGGCAGAGGCAAAGAGTGATGGGCAGAGGGTGACAGGGAGAGGCAAAAAGTGATGGGCAGAGGGTAACGGGGATAGGGTGAGGGTGACAGGGAGAGGCAAAGAGTGACGGGCAGAGGGTGAGGGTGACAGGGAGAGGCAAAGAGTGATGGGCAGAGGGGGAAGGTCTGTGGGTAGTAATTATAGGGCGCAGATTGACATACATAGGACCAGTATAAGTGTGATACCCCTTGGGGGTGTCACATAAGGAAGGTGATAAGTGGCAGAACAAAGCAGTAACACTGACACCATTTGCACTTACCTAGGTACAGTGTAGAAGGTCAGCAGCGCTGTGGAGCAGAGTCTGGGCAGCAGCGTCTGTCGGTGTGCACTATGCAGCTGATGCATGTTTGTTTCCTGTGGCTGCGTATGCCGGTGACACCGGATGGTGGAGGCAGCGGCCGGTAACAGTGCAGGACAGGTCACCTGCAGCAGTGACATCCCTCCCCACCATGTCACCCGGTGAGGGGAGGGACGCTGTAAGGGGCGTGGCTTCATGGACAAGGGGCGTGGCCACACCGGTGGGCGTGGCCTTGCGGGCCGAAAACCATGCTCTAATGTTTATTACCGGGGGTGCAGGAGCCAGGAGGTGCGGGCTGTGTAGTGTGCCGGCTCCCTCCCGGTGTCAGGAGCCGAGTGCTGCACTTAATACTACAGTGCAGCACTCGGCTCCTGTCACTGAGAGGGAGGCTGCACCTTGGTGTCACCCCTGGTGGGCGGTTGACACCCTGGTGGGTCCGCACCCCCCTTGTAAACCGGCGACGCCACTGACCCGCAGTCTGGCAGGTGGCAGAGAGACTGGCCAATGGTCCCCTCCTCCCGCCGGCAGCACTCACCAGCTCACCTCCCCAGCGGCGCCAGGCAGCGGCTGACAGTGCAGAGGGATTGCTACTGACAGTTTGCACTGTCCGAGGCAATCCCGGAGAGGTGGCAGCGCTGACAGCTGTCAGTCTGATGACTGTCAGTGCTGCGGATCACCAATGATGATCCGATCGTCAGGGAGGTCACACTGGGTTCCCTACGCCTGCATCCGGAAAAGTTAAAAAAAATAAAAAGGTTAGTGCTTGAAGTGCCGGTATGTCATACCATCACATACCGGCACACTTCGAGCACTGGTGCTGATGATATTTACTGCTAAGGGTGGAATGGGAGGTAAGGAAAGGTAAGAGCTGGATGAAGGGTGACACATATGGGGAGTGGGGGCTGATGACACTTATGTGAGGGGGGAGATAAAGACATATGGGGAGTAGGTGAGGTGTGGGGGTATACCTGTGCTGTGAGTGATGGGTGCTGACTGTGCTGTGCTGGGTGAAGAGTGCTGTGCTGGCTGAGGAGTGATGGGTGCTGTGCTGTGCTGTGATCTGTTCTGTGATGGGTGCTGTGCTGTACTGGGAGAGGGTACTATACTCGGTGATGGGTGCTATGCTGGGCGAGAGGTGCTGTACTATAATCTGTGCTGTGAGGGGTGCTGTGCTGGGAGAGGGGTACTGTACTGGGTGAGGGATGATATGTGCTGTACTGTAATCTGTGCTGTGAGGGGTGCTTTGCTGGGTGAGGGGTTCTGTGCTGTAATCTGTGATGGGTGCTGGGAGAGGGGTACTGTGCTGAGTGAGGGGTGATGGGTGCTGTACTGTAATCTATGCTGTGAGGGGTGCTGTGCTTTAATCTGTGCTGGGTGACAGGTGCTGGGAAAGGGGTACTGTACTCGGTGAGGGGTGATGGGTGCTGTGCTGTAATCTGTGCTGGGTGAGAGGTGCTGTACTATAATCTGTGCTGTGAGAGGTACTGTACAGGGGGAGGGGTGATGGGTGCTGTACTGTAATCCGTGCTGTGAGGGGTGCTGTGCTGTAATCTATGCTGGGTGCTGGCAGAGGGTTACTGTACTTGGTGAGGGGTGATGGGTGCTGTGCTGTAATCTGTGCTGTGAGAGGTTCTGCACTGGGCAAGGGGTGCTGTGCTGTAATCTGTGCTGTGAGAGGTTCTGCACTGGGCAAGGGGTGCTGTGCTGTAATCTGTGCTGGGTGATGAGTGCTGGGAAAGGGGTGATGGGTGCTGTGCTGGGCGAGGGATGCTGTACTATAATCTGTGCTGTGAGATGTGCTGCGCTGGGTGAGGCGTGCTGTTCTGTAATCTGCGCTGGGTGACGGGTGCTGGGAGAGGGGTACTGTACTGGGTGAGTGGTGATGGGTGCTGTGCTGTAATCTGTGCTGGGCAAGAGGTGCTGTGCTGTAATCTGTGCTATCGGGCTACTGTACTAGGTGACAGGTGCTGTGCAATGAGGGAAGAGGAGTGCTGTGAGAGGAGAATTTGCCCTGTAGAATGCCTTCTGAGGTGAGGGTATAATGAACTTTCCCCAAAAACCTGTCCCTTTCTCTTCAGTTACAGCGGTGTGCTGAGAGGGGAGAACCTGGGATTTTCTGCTGGGGGCAATAGACAAAAACTTACCTAGGGCAGCAAATTGGTTAGGGCCGGCTCTGCCTGTGCTTGCCGGTACATTTCACAGGATTTTCCCTTGCAATTCAATTAGAAATGGCAAGTCGTGGATGTCAAGTGTTAAATCTGCCGTGTGCGACCTATGTGAATTACATGAAAGAGGGGGGAAATGATCCTGAAAAAGTGTCAAAACAGATAGAGGGGAAAATGTATGAGGCTGCCAGTGGACATAGCAAAGTATTGGAGGCAATTTAATTGTGTAAATGGGTGATTTTTGTAACTTTTAAAAATTATGGAAAAATGATAGCTGGTATATGTATTTCTGCAAATCTATATCTGTCGTGATATTTAAATGTTTATATACAAGTTTGTAAAAAGATGGAAAACAACACTGGCAACGCCCATCTGCAAGTTCTGCATGTCATTAACCCTTTTTTCAGCCTTGCAGAGAAAATCACCTGAAAAATGACATGTCATCATTATTAGACCCATTTTCCTATATAAAAACAAATCTCTAAATACATTATTATTCATTGGGAGTGGTGTCCCAGGGGTACTGTACTGTGCAACAACATTTATGTTTTTACCCTTCATTTTACATAGGATGGAGCTGCAAAGTAATACCCGTTTGACACCTCTTTTACATGTGATTGCCGGGCCGCACCTGGGATTATGTTCACGCGCCCAACCCCAGTGTGACCTGGCTGAGACCCCTTACAGACAGGCGACCTGTCCCGGCACTAATTCCGGGTCGATGACGTCCTCTGCATCACGTGACGACCCGGCATTGGAGATGATCTCCAAGCGCTGGCTCTTCCTAAACGGGACCCAGTTCACACTGCATCATGAGCCGGCTAATTTCAACCTGGCCCTTTCACACTGCACAGTAACCCGGGTTGCTGCGCGTTCACATGCAATAACTCGGGTTATTGCAGCAAGTGTGAAAGGGGTGTTGCACATGCAGTGACCTGGGTTATTGCATGTGAATGCGCAGCAACCCAGTTTACTGTGTAGTGCGAATGGGCCAGTTTGAAATAAGCCGGGTCGGACGACCCGGCATTTCAACCCTGGTCACGCGTTCAACCCGGCTTGCGGTGCAGTGAGAACGGGTAACCCAGGTCGATGCGACCCGGGTCCCGTTCACTGCATAGGAAGAGCCGGCGCTTGGAGATGAGCACGTGTGAACCCGGCATTGCGATGTGAAAGGGGTATAAAACCTGTGTTAACTCCCTTTGAGACCTGTATTAGCTACTTGAAACAGCCCCTTAATGTTACAAATCATTGTTTAAATGGGCACCTTATTGTGTAATAGCTATATTGTGTCTCCTGTACTGACAATTTGTAAGAAGCATTTCTATCTCTTTCTTTATTTGCACAAATATGTCATGTGTACTTGTACCTTCCATGAGACTGTAATCATTCATCTCTAGCATCTCTTCCTTCTCTTGCTGGGGTCACTTCAGGCTAAGCTGTGTTTTCATTCTCAGGGGTTTTTTTCACCTGTCTTGTGCAGTTCCCTTAAGCACTTATTTCCTCCCTCAGAAAGTTTGGTATGTGCCTCCTAAGTCCCTGAATGAGCCTTGTTACAGTAACACCATTCTTCGTTAGTTGATAAGAAATATTTTTCTACAGATAATTCAGACAAGTTTTGAATTGTTTTGAGAAGGTGATAAATGATCAAAATTAGATGTAATGAAAATATAGAGAAAGGAGCCTTTTATGTAATTAAAGATGTATTTAGATTATGCCTGTAGTTTTTTTAGACTAGTACTGTATTATGTGTACTTTACAACAGGCCCCTATATTATAACACGACGACTGTGTGAAAGTATGCCATTGTTGCAGATGCCTAGATTTGTGTAGAGATGGCTAACGGCGCCTTTGCAGATCCAAGCGTTTGCATACAGTGACGCAGCATGTCGCAAGTGCTTTGATAATTGGTCTTCTGAGTAACCCTATGGTGGCGCAGAATAGGTACGTGTACTGACATGCTGAAACCATTTTTTTTACAATTGGAATCGCAGATGCAGGCTGCAACACGCCCTGAAAACAGTCTCAGCACTCGTTACCTCCCACAAACCCATCCTGACTGTCAATCACACTGTGGATAAATAGTTGCTGCAAGCGACAACAGTAATATACCTTGATGCATGAGCAGTTTACCGATAATCACTCAACTGCGTAAATATGGGCATAGCATCCACCTCTGAATCAGGCCCTGAATGTGGTACTTTGCTAGCGTCTAGGTATGTGTAAAGGAGAGCAAAGGAAAGTCCATTTACAAAACAGCAAAAATGATTTGCCTTTTTCAATGGAAGTGTACTAAAACAGTGATAGTGTGTTAGAGAGGGTTCTATGCCTGTTCAGAAGGCAGGAGCTTGGCTGTTCAGGGTGTTTCTTGCTGATTGTGAGCTTCTATTGTATGAACTTGCAAAAATTAGACTTCACTTTTACAGTATGAGATATTTGAGTTTCAAGAATTGGAACATTTACACAGACATTGCTAGGATAGCAGGTGGCTGCTCCGTTTTCTTTTTCCCACCACACAGGACTTGATTTTTCTGAATAATGACATGTAATAGATCAGCCTATACATTAAATATGAGCCTTTTCACACTTTCCAAGTACACTGCATACATTAGTGATGACACTCTATCAATGTAGTAACACAAATGTATGATCGTAGCTAATGTAACAATGAATTCCAGATCTCTCGTCATTCTCATGACTTAATTAAGACACGGAGGAGGCTTGGCCAAGTAGTATTTAAGAAGAAAGGGACAATTAAATTAGTTAAGGTAATGCCCAAAGATAGGACCTTGAGGCTAAATTTATATTCTTGTTACAATGGAATATGTGCATTTTTTTTTTTAGATCTTCAGAAATTAACTGTGTCCAATGTCAACTTCCTATTTCCAGTGCTTATTTGTTTGTTCTGTAATATATTCTTAGGGCAACAGTAAATGTTTCCTAAGTGGCTGTGCTGAGACACACTCTGGGATGTTTAATCTGCTGCTAAACTGCTCTGTTTATCCCTTCAAAGCTGAATTTGCTTCTTTCTTAGAGTTTTGCAGAGATGGTGTTAGAGTGAGGACCAATCTGAAGCTGTAATCTCTGTGATTGTAGCTCCTGATTGGCTCAGCCATACTTTTCGGTCAGGGCTTTGAGAGGCTTCAGGGAAGAGAGAGCAGATTGGTCACAGTCTACAATAGGTGAGAACATATACTTGCTCCTTATTCTGTCAAGTTACCATACACATTTAATTCACTGTCACACCTTTTGTTGAGAATTACCCTCTTCATGTTTTGTGGGATCCCCTATTTTTTCCTCCTTTTGTACTTCTGTATTTTAATGCTTTTTTATGTATTTATTTGTGCTTATAGATCTTTCTTAAATCTAACGGTACATTTTTCATATGATATTTTCTGGAGATACAGATGTGTCCACATACATCTAGCCTCCTTTCACGTTAAACAGCCCTTCTAGTTACGCCATGCCATGGTGTGTCTCGGTAGCGACGAACATCTTTCCGTGCGACCTTTTATTTTCAAATGCATCTTATTGCATAGTGATGCGCATAGTTAGCACAAGCAGCTTCTGCTGATTAAAATGATATGCAGCATGCCAATATTCTGTGAGCGACTGCTGGTGTAACTGCATGTGAAATGCTACGTTACAGTGACAGCAGCTGTAACACTGTAACATAGCATTTTGCATGCAGATACACCCGCAGATGCACAGAACATAGGCATGCTGCATATCATTTTAATCAGCAGAAGCTGCTTGTGCTAAATATTTGCATCACTATGCAATAAGACGCATTTGAAGGTAAAAAAATTAACACCAAATGCGGTCAGCGTTATGTGTGGCACGACTTGTAGTGAATGGAGGATAGATTGTAGCGTGAGGATGTATGTGGACACATCTGTAGTGGATATCTGCAAATATCCATAGTTGCCTTTAAAGCTGCTCTGTCCTCCCTAAAATCTTCCTTTGCACTGATTTAATTTGGAGAGTATAACCACTCCTACTTTTCAATAATTCAATCTAGAGTTGAACATCTTAAGAATAGTGTTTCACTGTAAAACTGTAATAAAACATAATGAAAAGCAATTACAATATGAACAGATGTAATACAAACGTAAACATGACTAAACTGTCAGCAGATCTATGGTAGCAAAAAATGTGAATCAGCATTCCTACCATTGATGCTGTGCTGAGGAGAGTAATATTTGCACCTGTTTGCTGATGTCATGTGAAATCTAAGATGGATGCCTCCACTATCCCCTTCCCTAGGTGCATTGGGAACTAACAATGGAGGCCTGAGAGTTCAGTTAAGCTAACACTAAGCTGGCCATTAGATGGAGCTTACATATAAATAAATGCATATGAAACAAACAATGTTGAGGGCATAACAATAGCTGTTGATATTTCCTGTAAGATGTCCTGTTCAGTCCTAGGAGTCATTTACATTGTCTCAGCAGCTATTGTACATCTAGAGTGACATCAGGGTTACAGCTATGCTCTTTTTAATAAAACTAAAATAATATGTAAATAGACCAAAACTAATCAGTATTTCTGACAGGAAGTCTCCCAGAGAACTGTATAAGATACAGTGATTTGAGAACTTGCAATACAAATGCAAATCTGTCAGAAATCAAGTCTACAAGGAAGAAGTGACCTGCTTCTTGGACAAGATATAAATACAAATTTCTTTTTACAGAATTACGGCTCTGAGCTACATGTTGTGTCATGGGAAATCAGGCTTGTTAGAATAACCAAAGGATCGATGGAAACGCTAAACATGTCCAGCATGTAAATGCAACTACCTAGAAACTTTTTTTCCTTTGACATTGTTACATTTACTTTGGTTTTCAAAAGAGGAACAGTTGTGCATACAGTAGAACACATGACTTTTACCCAGGGCCGGCAACAGAAATCATGGGGCCCGGTACACCCATTCTTTTAGGGGACCCCCATTCCAGGGTCCCTGGCAGCAACAGGCCAGTTGCTTGTGTCTGCCCTCCGTACACAGTGAAGAGATGCAGCGGTGAAATTGATTTCTCCCAACTCCTCCCCACCATGGGACACTGCGGCCCGCGGGTGGGTGCCGGGACAGTACCTGTATAGTGGGACTGGCCCACCAGAAGCGGGACAGTTGGGGGGTATGGCTATATGTGGTTTTTCCCGGGGAACCTCCGGACCCCCACAGTTTCCCACCATGTCCCACACTTACCTTATTCTATATATGCCTGCCGCAGTGTCTCTGCTTGTGTGCCCTTTCCTCAGCTCACCATGCATCGGATCCTCTCGTCTCTCAGTGCTGGCTTGACTCCACAGGCTTAATCTAAGTGGCATAGGGACTGGTATTAGCTCCTTTGCAATACCCCGGGACAAACCATGTTACGATGCAAGGGGTGCAAATGCACTTATATTTTTAACATGCAGGGTAATTACTGTCTGCATTTGCATGTAGCCCATGAATGACAGACAGCTTTAAAGTGGGTATACATTAGACGATATGTCGCCTGATCCAGCGGATCGGGCCGACATATCATCCACATCGGCAAATGTGTACCCACTATGGACGACCATGCGCGCTACTGCAGGTCATCCATCGGGTCCATCAGCCTGCATGTCGGGCCGACGGAAAGACCCCCCCTTCCTACGCCAGGCAGGTGAATGAAGCCGGTGTCCGACATATCGGGTGGTCGGGCACTGGATCGTGTAATGTGTACTGACCGCACAATGTGTCGGCCCTCGCATCACTGGATAAACACATCGTTAAGTGTGTACCCAGCTTAAGTTTTACACTGCAGTTTAGATTAGAGTTTGGACACACCTCTCTCAAATCTAAATCTCTGCACATTTTGACATCTGCCCCACCTGCAGTGCAGCATGGTTTACCCAGGTGCTCAGTTACTTGCTCTTTTTTGCTTTACTCCCACCTCAGAGTCAGTCATTGCATTTGTGCCAAATAAAGTAAAGGCCCCTGCCAGACATGTTTTTAGGCAAAACAATTGGACATGACTAGGGCCGCTGTGAAGAATCTCAGGTATGGTATGGTCACTTCGAAGACCACTCTGGTTACAAAAGTCATCTCAGTCCACATGTACAGTAGTTTTGGGGAAAGCTGGTACTGAAAAGGTGTGGCCATTCAGAACAACAGAAGGTTATTGGTCCACATAATCACCTTCCCCTGATGTGATCTCAGTATTTGGCACAGCACAAATATCCTTGTTCTATTTGGAATTAAACTTGTCAAAATATTCCTTCAACGTATTCCGGATGTTGCAAAGATTCTTTGTTCAAAAGAGCGCTTGCTAACCTGTTATTACAATATTGAACTTCCTGAAGTGCTATACTTACAGAAGTACCAAAATTGGCATTTTGAAACCATATTTTAATTAAACTGGCACCAGACATTGTGATGGAATTTGTTTGTTTCCTCTTCATAGCTCCTGAAGGAATATGATTTCTGGCACTTGTCACTATGAATTTATCATTTAGCAGAAGGTAATATTAGGTGAAACAGTCGTTTCCATTTTTTTTAATTTTTTTAATTTAGAATCTGAACATTAATTTTGTTGCCATGGACTTAGGGCCTGATTCAGAGCCGGACGCTCTGACAGAGCTTTCGCTCAGGGCCGTCCCTCTGTTTTTTAAAGCGGCCTCCTGGCCGCTCGCATAGCTGTGGGTGACCACCCACAGCTATAGCAAGCGGCCAGGAAGATGGTCGTGATGGTCAAGACCATCGGGCATGCGATGAGACCCTTGTGGTAGGGTCTTGTTGCCGCAAGCCCTAGAGTGCTTTCGGCTCTATCAGAGCCGAAAGCACTCCCACTGACATCACTTGTGATGTCAGTGGGGTCGGCCCTAGATGGTAGGCGTTCCCATGGGAACGCCTCTGTCTGGCCAGCCACGCCCCCGGCCTGCCCACCAAAGGGGGCGTGCTGTCACTCAACATTGACAGCACTCCCCCTTTGGTACGAGACCCGGAGCGACGGCTTGACCGTCGCTATCCGGGTCTCGCGCATGTGCCCGACAGAGCTGGCTCTGTCGTGCGCATGCGCACTGGGCCAACATCGACCCGCTTGCGAGCGCTCAGCGCTCGCGAGCGGGTCTGAATCAGGCCCTTAGTTCAGTCTGTCTAATCCAGGAGTGGGGAACCTTTTTTCTGCCGAGCGTCCATTTTTGATATATATAACATTATTAAGAGGCTGGTGCAGGCCATGCCCCCTCTATGTGACGTCACACTAGGGTGGGGCCACAATCGCCGGTGATTACAGCAATGCCCGGAGCATCCTGATGATGTTTCGGGGAGCTGTAAGGGCAGCGGTGTGACCGTCTGAAGCCCAAAGGACGCTCCAGGCGGCACTGCTGCAGAGATTCTGGCTGCAGGGTGCCAGTCTAGATGAGGATAGCAGAAAAAAGCTCAGAGGGCCAGACCAAATGATTCTGGGAACCTTGTACGGCCCCCTGGCCTGAGATTCCCCATCACTGGTCTAATCCAACAATGGATATGTTTCAATAATTGAAACATCTTATACATCTAAATTAATAGGATCTTTGGGGATACGTCCCTTTAACTCCCCTTTAGATTATAAACTCTCTCTAAAAATGATGGTTGCCGCCAGTGTAAGGATTCAGCCTGGGATCGGCCGTTACTCACCACGACGCCGGCTTCCCCTGACTAGCCACGCGGTCAGTCGTCAGGTGCGGGGACGGGTGAAATGCTGAGTATTATCTCCCACGGCCCTGTTGACTTCCATGCAATTCTCCATATCGGAGTTCCTGCGGCGGCGGTCATGGGCGCAGTCATATTGTTTGTCTCACCTGACCGGACCCTCCACCAATGGTAGCCTGGTCACCTCTTCGCTGACTCTTTCCTTCAGTGGACATCTACCTAAGGGTATAAAGCAGGACTCCAGGAAACAGGAAGTTGCCTGAACAACTTCTCTTCTCCAGTAGCTGCTAGCTTTGGATCGCTGTTTAAGGATCCATGCTGTTGTTTCCTCAGTACGCTTTACCAGCCTCTGCGATATTCTTCAGTGATATTCAACATCAGTTACTTCTGATATTCTCCTTTGATATTCAGCATCGGTCACTATCGATACTCTTCAGTGATATTCAAGATCAGTCACTATCGATACTCTTCAGTGATATTCAACATCAGTCACTACCAATACTCTTCAGTGATATTCAACATTAGTCACTACCAATATTCTTCAGGAATATTCCATCATCGGTCACTACTGATACTCTTCAGTGGTGTTCTACATTGGTGATTACCGATATTCTCCATTGATAATCTCCAGCCACTCAGTTGTCTTTCTTATCTCCCTGTCAGTTGCTAATTCCTGGGTTCCTGATCTGGGGGCTGCTACCTGCTCATTGGGGGCAGCTTAAGCCATATCCCACTTGGAGGGGTCACTGGTGAAAACAACCAATGAGTTAGACTCCGCTCCTCTGGTCAGGTCTCGTCAACACCCGGAATTAGCCGATGAGGAAGTCATATGTACTTCCTCCTCGTCTACTGCTGCCTCCCCATCTAGTCAACCCAACTCAGTCCTCTGACTGGAAACCTCAAGGGCCAGGTTGTGACACACTAGCCCAACTGTGGCGCTCACCTACTCCACCAAGCATTGTTTCTGTTGAGGTGAAAGTGCACAACCATTTTGAGATGAAATCAATAGAGTGCGTATTCTGTGTCTGCCACTTTGCAATTAATTAAATTGTTTATACGACATGAATACTGTTCTGGAGAGAGAAGAACCCTATTTTTCTATATTGTTCCCTGGACCCTTTTCCCAATATAAATATAAATACATGGGACAGTAGTAACATTAGTGGTGGCTGTGATTTGGTAGTGACTTCTAGTTGCAGCTCCTATTCCTTTATTAGTCTACATGATTTTCTTATGTTTTTAATGTACATCTTACTACCGTGTTGCTGAATGCTTGTTTTAACTTAACCTAATCGTTTGTCAAGTGTACTATTGCATGTGTATATCCCATCCTCTTTCTGCCATGTTATATTCCTTTTTATCTTCTGCATCTTATTTATATTTCAAAATCAATAAAAATTATTTCTGAAAATAAATTAATGGATGTCAAATTTGTGTGTATGTGTATATACAGTAAGGTGCATAAATATTGGGACATTGACAGAATTTTCATATTTTGGCCTCTATTCACCACCGCAATGGCTTTGAAATGAAACAAACAAGATGTGCTTTAACTGCAGACTTTCAGATTTAATTTGAGGGTAATTACATCCAAATCAGGTGAACGGTGTAGGAATTACAACGGTTTCTATATGTGCCTCCCACTTTTTAAGGGGCCAAAATGAATGGGACTATCAACTCAAAAGCTATTTCATGGACAGGTGTGGACTATTCCCTCGTTATTTCATTATCAATTAAGCAGGTAAAAGGTCTGGAGTTGATTCTAGGTGTGACATTTGCATTTGGAATCAGTTGCTGTCGACTCTCAATATGAGATCCAAAAAGCTGTCACTATCAGTGAAGCAAGCCATCATTAGGCTGAAAAATCAAAACAAACCCATCAGAGAGATAGCAAAAAACATTAGGTGTGGCCAAATCAACTGTTTGGAACAATCTTAAAAAGAAAGAACGCACCGGAGAGCTCAGCAACACCAAAAGACCCGGAAGACCATGGAAAGCAACTGTGGTGGATGACAGAAGAATTATTTCCCTGGTGAAGAAAAACTCCTTCACAACAGTTGACCAAATCAAGAACACTCTCCAGGAGGTAGGTGTATATGTGTCAAAGTCAACAATCAAGAGAAGACTTCACAAGAGTGAATATAGAGGGTTCACCACAAGATGTAAACCATTGGTGAGCCTCAAAAACAGGAAGACCAGATTAGAGTTTTGCCAACAAACCTTAATACAGCCCTGGGTAGAACGGGAGATTTGCAGTACAAAGGAACTAATGATATCATGTCAACATGTAACAGAATCTCTAAGAAATGCTTCCAGCAGTTTGTTGAATCTATGCGCGAGGAAATCATATTGTTCTGGAGCAAAGGGCAGTCCTACAGTACTTCTTATTAGTAATGTGCACGTAATAAAGTGGCTACTGAGTGTATATAGTTTAACAAGGACATAAAAGTGTGATTTACAAGTTCCTCGTAGTTCCTTGCTAACCGATCATTACATCTAGTGTTCAGACTGAATGCAGTAAACTTTCTTTATAGAATAACCCCCTCCCTAGGTGGGAGAACTAAGTCCACATGTCTTACTGTTCCCAGTTAGTTTACCTCAGACTATACTGATTTTGTCACTTCTCCAGTGCTAGAACTCTGCAAAAGTTTCAGTGAATACACACACTGTGGAGTCTATTATAACTGCAATAGGGCTGATTTTCTATGTTTCAACGAAATCTGGCCTGCTAACTGTTATAATACTGCTTTGCTGATTCAGTCTAAGAGGATATGCCCATGTGTGACCCGGCTAGTCAGTTGGCACATGCACAGTGGAAGACTTGGGCCTTTAGTTATACTGTAACTTTATTTTATTTCGAAATAAATAAAAAACAATTGTAAACCCCCATTGAGGATACAAATGGTTACAGGATGCCTGCCACTGCATTGAGCAAAAAGCGAATAGCATCTTCATAAACTGATAGTTGTTGCTCCTTCATGTCACCGTACCCTGGCCCGTATTGAGGATGGATATGAAATTGCACCCAAGTGCACCACACCCAGTCTGAAAACCATATATAAATCCCTCAACTTCTGGATCTTTTATTACAGAGATTAAATAATTAGCTAGGTTTAGGTTCAGCTTAAATTGCAATAATACCAGCAACTTTATAGCCTATGCAGTCTTTAGACCTAATGCAGAGTGAGTAATACATCAGTCAAACTGAACCAGGGTTGACGACAGTCTGGCTGCCTGTTCTGGGAGGAGGCAACCAGATCAGTACTGCAGGGGGCGTGATGCAAATTTGGGTGGGACGGGGGAACGTGGCTGCGCGATTGTGTCATCGCGGCCACGACCCCGCTACACAATGTCGAGATTACAGGTATTGTGCAGCCGGTGGTGGGGCCGCGATTACGCAATTCAGCACGAATTGCGTCATCGGGTCCTCCGGACTTGGCCAATTACAAGGGGGAGCGAACAGCGGGAGGGTACAGGGGGATGGCACCGAATGGAAAACTTGCCCACTCTTACGAGGGGCTGGGAGCACCACCCAATTTTTGGGAGGCTCCCAACCGTCCCGGGAAAGTAGGCAAGTATGAACTGCACTGCGTATGGAAATGCAGGACAGGAGGGGGGAGCAGTCATTCTAACGTAGGCGAGCTACAGTAATGGCATGTTTATGCAGTTGTATGCACATACGCAGATGCCAGTAAAGACCATATTACTTTCAAATGGTCAAGGGCAGTTACAAATAATGGATGATGATGATAGCCAGCACTAGCAACCCATTTCTGACATATATGATGCTTTTTTGAGCATTGTTTTTTTTTTTAGTTTCACAAGCAAGATGGAGAGTTGTTGATATAATAGAGAAGTATTGATTAACAGTTACTTATATAGCGCGTACAGCAGCGCTTTACAGAGAATATTTGTCCATTCACATCAGTCCTGGCTGTAATGGAGCTTACAATCTATATTCCCTACAACATGTACACTAAGGTCAATTTTTTCGGGAGCCAGTTAACCTACTAGTATAGTTCTGGATTGTGGGAGGAAACCTGAGCACCCGGAAGAAACACACGCATTGCGCAGGGAGACTATACAAACTCCACACAGTTATCGCCGTGGTGGGAATCAAACCCATAACCTCAGTGCTGTGAGGCTGTAATGCTCACCGTTACACTAACTGTGCTGCCGATGTGAGCTTGATTGATGCCTGATAGGGAAGGTGTATTTTACAAAACACAACAACAAATGGCTATAAACATAGGTATGTGAGTAAACTGGGTGGAATACATATGATTCACCGCCGGCCGCTCGGCAGAGGAGGAAATCCCGATCGTCAAAGGTAAGTATTTACTAACATAATTCTACCCCCTAACCCTCCCTTAGGGGTGCCTAACCCTAACCTCCCGCCCAAGTGCTTAACCCTAATCCCCCCTCTAAGTGCCTAAACCTAACACCCCCTTCCCCGCCGCCTAAACCTAAGTCCCCCGGGGGGTGCCTAACCCTGACCTCCCCTCGGGGGTGCATAACCCTAACCCCACCTTCCCCTAGCCTAAACCTAACCTCCCGGGGGGTGCCTAACCCTAAGCCCGGGAATGATAAACCTAACCCTCCCCCCCGCTGCTGTCCGCACCCGGCGACCGGCTTACCTTCGATCGGTCAGCCGGTTGTTGGGCTCCCGGCGTAGGTAAAATGACAGGCGTCGGATATCGACGCCTGTCATTTAACCCCTTGCCGGGATTAGACAGTCGGGAAGCCGACGGTCGGGATTCCATCCATTGGCTTCCCGACTGCTTCCCAACTGGGTGCATATGCTACTGGGGCTGACCTGCACATATCTTTTGATAGTTGCAGCTTTGCATGTACATGCAATTGTGGATTTTTTAGTAACACACATTTGTCCAGGATTTTGAGATTCAATTGCATCCAACAATGCATCTGCCTCTTTATTACTACAGGTTAAGTATTCCTTATACGAAATTCTGAATTCTGAAATTTTTTCAGCACAGACTTTCTGATGGTTTAATGTATATAAACTCTTTGTTTCAAGCACAAAAAGAAAAAAAAATATTGCCTAAAAGTACCTTCAGGCTATGCGTATAAGGCGTATATATATAAAACATTAATTATTTTTTGTATTTAGACTTGGACCCCAAGATATCTCATTATGGGGCAATTCAATTAGCCGCTGCAATTTACTGCGGGCTAATTGATCCCTTGGGGCTATTCAATTAGCCCCAAAGTGCAGCACTTATTAGGGACTTGTTTTCATCACTGCACAGGCAGTGAAAAAAATCCCAGATAACTAGGTGGTTAACGGGTGTTGCGACCCTGTTAACGCACGTTTCAGTGAACTTTTCATGGATCTGTGTGTTAGCATCCGTTAACACATCACGCGATAAATCCCGAGGCTATCTCCCTATTTACCCGTGAAAACTTTCTACTGCTAATTGAATTCATCCTCTTATGTATTTGCACATATTCCAAAATGTGGAAAAATCCAAAAACCAAAACACTTCTGTTCTTAAAAAATTTGGATAAGGGATACTCAGCCTGTACTGTATTACTCTTCTACATTATGTATTGCAGCAGTAGTTCCTTTGTGAGCCTCTACTTTATGGCTTAAATGACCACTTATTCTGCATTAAAACTTGGATTATATAAATAACTCATGTGAATAAATATATAAAAGTTCACCTGTTTTCACAGAACTTGAGATAGTTGTCATTATATGTGAATGTTATTTATTACTAGCCCAATACAATGATCCACATTGGCGCATACCACAGTCAATAAAAGTTCAATAATGTCCATCAAATTAAGAATTAAATACAAAAAAATCAGCTGAGTGGGATTTGTTGACTTTCTGTATGTACGTCTTGTATATATGATAAATCAATCCTCAAATATTTCCAAAAGTGAGCTGTCGGGTCTTCTCTCTCAAATGGAAACAAACCATTTGGTGCAATATTGTCAAGCACCAAACAAGCAATTTATTTATACACAGTCGAGTCACATTATTAGGACCTCCAGGTAATAGCCAGAGTAACCGCCGTGTGCAACTCGGACAGCTGCTAGACGGGCTGGTAGTGACTCAATAAGGTGCTGGTAGGTTGGCACGGGTATCTGGAGCCATGCTGACTGCAGTGCATCTCACAGCTACTGGAAGGTGCTTGATGGAGTATCCATAGAGTGAACACAACGATCGAGGTGGTCCCAGAGATGCTCAATTGGGTTCAAGTCCGGGGAATTAGGGGGCCAGGTTTATGACGCTACAGTGTGAGGCAAAATAAACACACACAGTCACTAAGTGAGATCTTCCACCTATAACACCAAACCGTTGTTCCCTTAAAGAATTTAGCCTGGTGCCAGGACTTACTCACGGCACAGTGTGGTCTTACCTTACTGACACCTGAACGTCAGAGATGGTACGCAGTCGGGACGTACCTGAGGTGGAAATCCCGATCTGGACGGAGTTTGAATCTGAACACCCAGCGATGGACTTGGCAAGGACTGATACGCCAGCAGGTGGACAACAGGTTCCCTGTTGCAAGGAACACAGATGAATAAGCACAGGTGAATGGCTCTGACGAGACAGGAGACCGGGCTGACTGAACCAAAACAGACTGGACACTAGGAACAGACTATCACCATCAGGGAATGCTGGGACTTACCTGCAATTTAACAGGAGGAACAACCAATACAAAACCAGCTTCCTTGATTAGAGATTAATTTGCAGCACTGCACATACAGTGAGAGCTTGAGTACAGGCTGGCTGCAGCTGAAACTTCAATACATTGACAGCTTCCCTGCTGCCTCACAACAGTCAAGACTGGAAAACTGCAAGATAGTCAGAAATCCCGGCAGCGGATCGAAACAGCCAGGGAAGTACTTGGAAGTCTTGACCGTGCTCGTCCAAAGACTGTCAGACATTTCTAGGCATGTCACATGTCGCATTGTCTTGCTGGAAGATCCCATCCGCCCCAGGGAAGACAATCAGCATGTATGGGTGTACGTGCTCTGCAAGGATGGATTCATAACCAAATCGGTTGAGGGTATCCTTCCACATGGATGAGTGGCCCCAGAGAATGCCATGAAAACATTCCCCAGACCATAAAGCTGCTACCACCAGCTTGTGTTCTTCCAGTAATGGTTGCAGGGTGTTTGTTCTCCAATGTTTCTCGTCTGACACGCCAACATCCACCCTTTCGATGAAGTGGAAAACGTAACTCATCAGAGAAAGCAACCCTTCGCCAATCATTGGAAGTCCAATTCCAATACAGGCGTGAAAATTAAAGCCTTTTCTGCCAATGCATCTTTGTTAGCATAGGTGCAATGACCATCTGTATGCTTCGGAGTCCCATACGCAGCAGGGTTCACTGAACTGTCATTTTAGACACATCTGGTGACCCCTAGGTTAATTTTGATGGTGACCTTCTCCACTTTAGCGTGTCAGTCGGCCCTTAGGCACCTTCATAGCCGACGTTCACCGCTCATATCAATGGCACGTCGTGCTCCATAGTTTCCACGTCTATTATTTGCAATGGTACCATTTGTCCAGTCACGATACACCTTCGCCACAGCAGCACGCGAACAGTTCACAAACTGCGCTGTTTCAAAAATACTACCATCCTTGGCCTGAAGCCAATAATCATCCCTTTTTGCAACTCGGATAAATCGCCCCTTTTACCCATGACTGCAACGAGTGATATGTTTGAAGGCGGCTTATCGCACACCTTATATACCCACCAAGCCAGCGCACAGTACGTGATGTACTTCATGGGCTATGCGCTGCCGACAAATGTAGGAGGTGGTCATAATAATGTGACTCGACTGTGTATATCACACCGTTAAAACATTAAACAAGCATGTAACACCACTAAGGGTGAATAAATGGTCAGGAGATGTCCACACACACAATTACCCTCCCAGGTGGTAATGAAGGAAGAATGGAACATCCAAAGTACCGGATCTTGGCGCTCCTATTCCACTCGGGGATCTAGGTAAGTGCTTGAAGTGGCTTAGCTGGGATACCCGGCCTTGCCCGGGTTGCAGCCTTTATTTATTTATTTACAATGTCCTTGCATATAACCCCATTCCATTAATCCTGAAAAGGAGCCCACTGTTTGCTAACATGCATGCACACAGTGGTGTAACTACTGTGAGTGTAGGGGGTGTGGCTGCTATGGTGCCCAAGCTGCCCCTGTGGCCCGCCACTCCCCCTGCCCCCAGTCTCCCACAAGGTGGGACGGTTAAGTCAGGGCCGCCGAGGGGGGCCTGGGTGGCAGCTGGCAAAAGCGGCAGGTAGACATGGAGAGACCGCACCGCTGGTTTCGTGGCAATCAGAGCTCGCAGACCGACAGCCAATCAGCAGTGGTGGCTCCTGATTGGCTGCTGGTCCGCGAGCTACAATTGGCTTGCAACCTGCGACAGATTTAAATTGCACCAGCGCTGTCTGTCCATGTCTGAGTGCCAGCTGTAATTGGCTGGCAGCCTGGCCCCAAAGCCACACCCGCTGGCTGCTGATGGAACACAGGGGAAAATGAGAGGCTGCTGGAGGGACACGTGGAGGTGAGTTGCTGGGGGGGAGCATAATGTGTAAGGGGCATTACTCTGTGACATAATGTGTAAGGGGCACTATTATTGTGTGGAATAATATAGGGCACTACTTGTACTGCCCCGCACTAAGTATCTGACAAATTTGGAGCAGCCAGCATAACCAATACTCTATCTTCCAATAATCCAGTCAGATGTGATCTGAAGAACTGAGCTTATTATTCGATAGAGGAACTTGCGTGGATGTACACAGATCGATGCGTATAAACAAGTGTGCACATGTGTGCGATGATAAGTAATCACAAGTGATGTGGTAAAACATTGGATGCTGTACCAGGTTGAGCATATATAATTATGACTGTCTGGGAGCATGTGAAAAGGAAAATGGCTGCTTACAGCTCCTTTAGCCCAGAATGCATTGCTAGACTGCTATGGAATGTTAAGAAGGACAAAATGGATTAGATTTAAACTGCTGCTGTCCTGACCACTAGGTGGGGCTGCTAATGTGAATTAGTGTAACATAACAAACCCTATACTGAAGGCATGACCTGTAAAGGGCATTACTGTGTGGTATGATGTGTAAGTGGCATTACTGTGTGGCATATTGTATAATGGGTACTACTGGATGGCATAACCTGACTGGGCTCTCTGTGGGGGCAAATGTATGTGTTTTTTTTTTTACCTCTGAGGGGGTCCTTTTAAGATCTTGATATGTGGTCCCCAAAAGTCTAGTTACACCCTTGCATTCAAACACAGAGGGCTGACTAATATATACGGTCAATATATTTATGGCCGACATATCGGATCATGGGTACACATCAGAACGAGGTAATGAAGAACAGAACGCTAACTCGTTTCGTCCTTCATTACCTGCAATGGGGTCGCTTGCGATATCATCCAGTTGGACGTGCAGCATGGCCGACCAGATTATGTCGCAAGTGTCCACGGGAGTAAGCATATTGGCCATACACTGAGCGATGCGGCTATGTCATTCCAATTCGGCTGAAAACTACATATCGCTCCAGTGTGTACCCTACGTTACTCTGAACTTGCATGAGTCATGTTTGACACTTGCTCAGAGATTAAAAGGATACTTTTGTAGCTTTCACACAGGTTTTTGGCAGACTGCCAATTTCCAATTGAGCCAGCCATGGAACCTGTGTAATTTCAGTGTAATCACAAGGGGAAAGAAGGAAAACCTAAGCACTGGTAAGTCAAAGAACATAACACAGTGATGACACAAATATAATTGTATATTACCCACTATGCAAAGTAGATTTTCTAGTACATAATTATCACCAGGAATCACAATCGTGGGGGTGCACCCTGAGAGTATATTATTAGTCAGGGCAAGAGATATGAAGAAAAGAGACTCTCTTTTTTGGGGGGGGCTCTCATTATTTATATTAAAACTTCACTTTTACTAATCCATATAAAATACACAAATATTCTAACCAACATATAAGCGTAAAAGCAATGATAGAGCTCAAATATTAGCTTAATGAGAAGCAACGAAAATATTATTAGCAATATAATACAGTTCTAGAAGTACAAATACTTTCATCATGTGGCAGCCAGAAAATATGGCAGAAATCTGCACCGAGTGTCATAAATCCCTATATGAATCAGTGTGGTGTCTGATCTGCAAAGTACTCTCTATTAAGGTCTAGTTTACGTTATTAGTTATATAGAGATTTGGTACAGTAAACCAGACATCAATCAGAGTATAGTGGCAAGTTCCTCACGATAATCTGAGGTATACTATAGTATCACAATTTGTCAAAGTTTTTATATTAATACATACATCAAGATCAGTGGAAAAAAAACCTAGAAAAATAACAGATCCCTCTATGCTCTGGTGCAGCCGCTGCTCCCTGTGTGCAAGGCATTAGTACAAGGAGTGAGCGTACCCCATAGTCTGCTCCGGGACGTGAATGAGTATAAGAGCTTCTGCTATTGCACTCATTGTATGGTGGACCTTGCTGAAACAGCGCAAGTACCTCCAATACAAGTGGTGCAATGAGAGTACCCCGAATCTTACAGAGAAGTTTGAAATAAGTTAATAGTGAATAGTGGTTAAGAGAAAATTGTACACTTAGGGCTCTATTTACTACAATCTGCATTTGTAATGCAGATTGTAGTGTAATATTACCGACTGAATTCGCATGGCGAATTCAGGCAATATCACAGGGATTTACTACAAATACCTTGCAGGGACAGAGTTTGCGATAAAGCTCTGTCCCTGCGAATCCCCTCCGCACACTTATCACGGTATTTTCGCAAAAATTACCGTGACAAGTGCCGACACAAGCGCCGACCGACCGTTGGCAAGCCCCGCCCCTGGTGCTAAGCCCCCGTCCCCCCCCCCCTCACCCACCACCCAGAGTACACTTACCAGCAGTCATCAGTGCTCCGGTGATGTCCTCCGTGGCTCTGGTCAGCTGACATCCCATACTGCACTGGGACCCGGTCAGGTGACGACCGGGCCACAGTGCAGGCTGGGAGACAAGCTGACCGGAGGGAGGACATCACCCGAAGCCCCGATCACCGGTCCCTGGACACAGATAAGTTTTTTTTTTTACTATTATTTTTTCTCTGTTTTTTTTTTTTTTTTTTAGCAGAGATCAGCTTGTGGTCTGTTTAGACCACACAGCTGATCACTGGGGCCGGCTCCGGGCTCTGCTCTCCCCGTTAGAGTAGGGCAGAAGCCCGGTAACCGGGGAAGATCCTGGATAACGTCACCTCCAGGTGGCGTTATTATCACAGGGCTTTCCCTGGTATTTTTTCACAATTTATTTTTAGTAACTTTGGCCAGATAACATTTCCCATTACAATTATGGGAAATGTGATCTGCTTACTAAAAATAAGTGATAATTAGGGCTTGGAGTAGAATTTTATGAAATCTACTCCAATTGCCCTGTAGTAACTTTAGGTGATACTAAAATAATGTGAAAAGGGTGTGGAAAACACCCTTTTTCACTTTATTTTAGTAAAAATAATGTTAATAAATAGAGCCCTAGATCACAATACTGCAAGCTGCTGCTTCCCCATATGCAAATTAGCTTTGGTGGGGAGTGAGCATTGGTATTGACAGGTATACACTTTCTCTCTTTCAGTGGACTCTGGGCCTGATTCAGAGCCGCTCGCTCTGAATCAGGGCCAGGCTTTTTTTTTTTGGAGCGGCCTCTTGCATAGCTGTGGGTGACCACCCACAGCTATAGCGAACGGCCATGATGATGGTCGCGATGGTCAAGACCATCACAACCATCGGGCTTGTGACGAGACCCTTGTGGTAGGGTCTCGCCCAGAGAGCTTTCAGCTCTAACAGAGCCGGAAGCTCTCCACTGACATCACTTGTGATGTCAGTGGGGCCGCCCCCAAAAGGCAGGCGTTCTCATGGGAACGCCTCAGTTTGGGCAGCCACCCCCCCGGCCCGCCCACCAAGTGAGGCGAGCTTCACTCAACATCGACAGCTCGCCCCCTTTGGTGCGAGACCCGGAGCGATGGATTGCCCGTTGCTAGCCGGGTCTCGCGCATGCGCACGACGGAGCCGGCTCTATCGTGCGCATGCGCTGTGGGCCATCGACCCGGTTGCGAGCGCTCAGCACTTGCGACCGGGACTGAATCAGGCCCTCTCTGCTTTCCCATTAAGTTGAGGTGGGTGCAAACTCTGCGATGTCTCTTGATATCAGATTCCCCCCCCACCACCTTAGGATACACTTGTTCCATGATACTGAACGAACCACTATTCACTATTAACTTTATTCAAACTTCTCTTTAATATTCGGGGTACTCGAGCATGCCAGAGAGGGATCTGTTATTTTTCTAGTTTTTCTTCCACTGATCTTGATGTATGTTTAACTTAAAAACTTTGACAAATTGTGATACTATTGTATACCTCAGATTATCGTGAGGAACTTGCCACTATACTCTGATTGATGTCTGGTTTACTGTACCAAATCTCTATATAACTAATAACGTAAACTTGACCTTAATAGAGAGTACTTTGCAGATCAGACACCACACTGTGATTCATATAGGGATTTATGACACTCGGCGCAGATTTCTGCCATATTTTCTGGCTGCCACATGATGAAAGTATTTGTACTTCTAGAACTGTATTATATTGCTAATAATATTTTCGTTGCTTCTCATTAAGCTAATATTTGAGCTCTATCATTGATTTTACTCTTATATGTTGGTTACAATATTTGTGTATTTTACATGGATTAATAAAAGGTGAAGTTTTATTATCAATAACGAGCTCCCGCCAAAAAGAGTCTCTTTTCTCCATATCTATTGCTCTGTCTAATTTCAGCGTGTCCCAATTTTTAGGGAATGTGTGACAGTGTGTGGCCCCGATGACGTAAAAACCTTATCCTGATCAAACCACACCACCATGATAAATTAGGTGGAACTAGGGGCCTGATTCAGCAAGGAACGCAGTTGCTAATACGCACGCAATCTGACGATTGTTGCGTACTGCGTATGCATTGCAGTGAGCGTGCGCAAACGAGCCATTACAATTGGTATTGCGATCTCATTGACTGATTACTCAGACCACTTGCAGAGTGATTGACAGTACATGCTATTTGTGGGTTGTGAGGGGTGGTGGTCGGTTGAACGCAGGCCTGCCAGTGCACTTCAACGCCGTTGCAGGGGTGTGCATCAATTAGCCACTGCACTGTCCTACGCAGTCTGAGGTCGTATAGCATGTGTGGTTGTTGGCAATTTCTGAGTAAGGTCAAGGCTTATGCAAGTGTGCATGAGGCTGCGATGGTACTCGATTGTTCCGATGGTTTTGCAGTCTTGCTAAACATTATGGATGTGTGGTAAGTGAAGTGGGCGTCCTTGTGTAGTGCTGTGAGGGAATAGCAATCGCAATAAAGTAGCATATTATTGCAGATGAACTGTGTGCATAATCGCTATTGCATAAGCAGGTGCGTACGGTAGTGTATCAGGCCCTAGGACCAACACTCCGGCTGTACATAAAGGACAAACAGACAGATACGCTTTCTCTCTTATTATATAGATTATTACCAGTTATTTATATAGTGCATATATATCAAACAGCGCTTTACAGATAATATTTGACAGTTCACATCAGTCCCTACCCCAGTAGAATTCGCAATCTATATTCTCTACCCAGGTCTTAAAAGGGGCGAGGCGATAAGTGCAATGCTGACCGGGCGTCCAGAGGTCACCACTGGTCAGCTGCACAGATCGAAGTGTGCCAGTTTGGAGAGTGCACAAGGATGCTCCAGACTGAACTCGACACGCAATCCTGGCTGCAGAATGCCCTTCCGGGCACCCTGCTGCGGGGCGAGCACGGTGCCGTCCGCAGAACCCTTCTGCTCTGTGCAATGGCACCGGTTGCACACCCCTAGATATGGCTCTGCTCTACCACATGTACACACTAGGGTTAATTTTGTCAGGAGCCAATTAACCTGCCAGTATACATATTTTTGGAGTGAGTATGGTAAGAAATCGGAGTACCTGGAAGAAATCCACGCAAGCACAGGGAGAATATACAAACTCCACACAGTTAGGGCCGTGGTGGGAATCGAACCCAAGACCTCAATGCTGTAAGATAGCAATTCTAACCATTATGCTGGGTACACATTGGCAAATATATTGGCCGATCAATTGAAAGGCCAATATGTCATTAACATCGGGTGTGTACAAACTATATATCTGTGAACTACGCCATTCACAGACATATTGCATCGGCTGTGCTGCACACCTGTTGCTCAATATATCTGCAGACATATTGGTGTATCGTGCTGAGTGTATGGCCGACCAACGATTGGTTGGCATTCAGCTGGATGGGCTGGATTATTCAAATTATATTCCTCCCGTATGGGAGCAGCAGTTTCTGCAGTGCAGCGCAGCGCAGCGTGCTTCGTTGTGGGACAGGAGTTTCAGCACGCAGACAGAATCCCGCTGCCATTGGAGATTTGGCAAGTCACAGGTGAGTAGTTTACATCTAGGGCAAGACACTGTTGGAGATGAGGCAGGTGTCGGGAAGAAGGAGCCGCCAGCAGGAGCTGTGAACTGCGACCTGTGGGTTGGTGGCAGAGTCGTAACTAGACTTTTTGGTGCCCTGTGCCAGAAAGAGCATTGGCGCCCCCCTCATTTTTCAAAGGGACATAATGCACCCAAAAAAGGGCCATGGCTTCATGGGGAAGAGCCAGGGAAGATATAGGGGAGGCCAGGAGATGCTGGGGATGACATAAGAGGAAGCTACAAGCAAGAATGATGATAAACAGAAATTTGACAGGCCCAAACAGCGCCCCTTGACCTGTGGTGCCCTGTGCGATGGCACCGGCCGCACTACCCTAGCTATGGCCCTGGTTGGTGGTAATGTGCAATATCATCGGGAGACATGGTCAGATGAAACTGACAATGGGAGCCCCAACCGCCAGGAGCCATGACCTGAAGGAAGAGGGGATGCGGGTGATATGATCATCCGGAGGCCGCTGTCAGCCTATTGTGACTTGAGAGGGGGGGTGCGGGTGCCGGAGCTGTGACCTTGGGAGGGGGATTATGTGACCATGATGTGAGGGAGCTGACAGTGGGAAGCCAGCAGGAGCCTTGACCTGTGTGTGTTGGGGGTTAATGCAGGTGCCCCTGTTAGCCAGAGCTGTGGGGGGGAGGGAATGACCATTGTGAGGCACTGTCAGAGAGAGTCTACAGTGGGAGCCTCAGTCAGCCTCTATAAAAAAAACTTTTAATATATATATATATATATATATATATATATATGCAAAGTATATACACTGCGCATGTATGTGTGTTTATATATATATATATATTAGGGATGTGCGCCGGACCATTTTTGCCGGATTTGGTTCTAATTCGTCGTCCGTATTTGGATTTGCCAAACTGCGGTGACTGGATTTGGATTTTTTGCCAAAATTGGCAAAAAAATCTAAAATGACATAAATTGGGCTTTTTTTTCTTCCTAGAGTGTTATTTACCTCAATAACATTAATTTCCAGTCATTTCCAGTCAATTTAGACCACCTCACAGCTTAAATTATTGTTTTCACCATTATTGGCTATGGGTTGCAGTGAGCTGACTGGTTACCAAGCGTCAGAGCAGCGGTGCAGTGGCACTGACACCACAGTTTAAAGCACATTTATGAAACTATGCCACACAGCAGTAGCAGAAATGAAAGGTAGTGCTAGATGGAATTGTCCTTGGGCCCTCCCACCCACCCTTTATGTTGGATCTTAAAAAGGACATGCACACTTTAACAAACGAAGCATTTCAGCGACAGGTACTGCCACTTTGTGGCTGAAGTGCTTGGTTTGTTTGAGCCCCCACAAAAAAATATTCCAATCTACTAAAGGCAACAGGTCTACAGTGGAATGATGTCACCATCATTGCCATCTTCACCCTCATCATTTTGTACATCATCCGATTCCTCACACAATATCAGTTCATCCCCGTTGGAATCCACCATTACAGAAGTATCTGTACTGTGACGTGATTGGCGGGAAAGGTTTTCCTCGTGAAATTTCCAGTTCATTTTAATGAACATCATTTTTTCTACATTTTGTGGAAGTAGCCTCCTTCGTCGTTCGCTCACAAGGATCCCGGCTGTACTGAAAACTCTCTCCGAGTACACACTGGAGGGTGGGCAGCTTAAGTAATGCAAAGCCAGTTTATACAAGGGTCTCCAAATTGCCTTTTTTTTCTTCCAATATTCGAAGGGACTCTGTGACATGTCTACGTGTACGGTGTCCTGAAAATAATCCTCCACCATTCTTTGGATGGTAATCGTATTAGATGGAGTTACGGTAGAGGTGTCACTGGTGTTGGGCAATTCTTTTAGACCCGACCAGATGTCAAAATGTTGACTTGACTTATCTGCAACACTGGATCTTTTGGAAAAGGTGCATTTTTTTCTGGCTGCTGCTGGAGAAACCGAAGGAGGAGACGTCATCGTAGTGCCATGTGTCACTTCAGCTGCCAACTTGCTCACCAAGAGCGCTTTGGTTCTTTTAAAATCTGGGTCAGTTGTAAAGAAAGACACAGCATATGACTTGAACCTAGGATCAAGAATGGTTGCTAAAATATAATGATCAGATGTCAAGATCTTGGCCACCCGTGGATCCTGGCGAAGCGAACAAAGTACTTGATCTATCAGTCCAGCATACTTTGCGGAATCATTTTGTTTAATCTCATCCTTCAATTTCTCCAGCTGCTTTTCCAAAAGCGAAATCGGGGGAATCACCTTACTCAAGCTAGCAGTGTCAGCACTCACTTCACAAGTGGCAACTTCAAATGGTTTGAGCACCTTGCACAAGACAGAAAGTACTCTCCACTGTGCTGGGCTAAGGTACATTCCCCCTCCTCTCCCAATGTCATGCTTGTTGTATAGCTATGGATGGCTTTTTGCTGCTCCTCCATCCGCTGAAGCATATACAGGGTTGAGTTCCACCTTGTTACCACTTCTTGCTTCAGTTGATGGCAGGGCAAATTAAACTGCTCTTGCAGGTGCTGCAATCTCCTGCACGCTGTTGCTGAATGCCAAAAATGTCCCAAAATTTTTCAGACCACAGACAGCATCTCCTGCACGCCCCTGTCGTTTTTTAAAAAACCCTGCACCACTAAGTTTATTGTGTGAGCAAAACAGGGGATGTGTTGGAATTCACCCAGCTGTAATGCTTTCACTATATTTGTAGCATTGTCAGAAATCACAAATCCTGAGGAGAGTCCAAGTGGGGTAAGCCATGTTTCTATGACATCTCTTAGTTTTTCTAAGAGGTTGTCAGCGGTATGCCTCTTTTTGAATCCGGTGATGCACAGAGTTGCCTGCCTCTGAATGAGCTGGTGTTGTTTGTTAGATACTGTTGCTGCTGAAGGTGATTCACCCACCCAGTGGGCCGTCACAGTCATGTAATCTTTAGTTTGTCCACTACCGCTTGTCCACATATCTGTGGTTAAGTGGACAGTGGGTACAATAGCATTTTGCAGGCCAATAATTAGGTTCTGTTTAACGTCCTGGTACAGCCGAGGAATGGCTTTTTGGGTAAAATGAAACCGAGATGGAATTTGTTACCGGGGACACATGACCTCAATTAGCTGTGTAAATCTCACTGCATTAATTGCGGATATTGGACGCAGATCTAATATTAGCATAGCTGTCATGGCGTCAGTGATCCGCTGTGTGACAGGGTGAGAGCTGTCATACTTGCTTCCCCTTGCAAGAGATTCTTTAACAGTCAATTGTTTTTTTACTAGTAGTCTTCTTGGTCCACTTCTGGGATGAAGATCCACCAGCAGCAGCAGCAGGCCTAGCGCTCAAAGATTCAGTTTCTTCTGAGGTGTCCTGGAAATTGGAGGAGTCACCGTGACTTAGCATTAACAAATTGGATGTTGTACTACCACTGATCATTCCTGAGGATATTGAGGAGGAAGGTGGTGTCGGCGGAGATTGCAGGTGCTGGGATTTAGTAGAGAGAAGGCATCTAGCTAATGCTGGACTGCTTGTTGTTATTTTTTTGCAGTAGTTTCTGTTATCAAACACCTGTCATGAGCTCGCTGCAGATGACATAATAGCGTAGAGGTTCCTAGATGCTTAACGTCCCTACCTCTACTAACTGTGGTCTCACAGAGGCTACAAATGGCTTGACAAACGTTGTCAGGGTTTGGGTAAAAGTAATTCCACACAAAAGATGTGGATTTGTTGGTTCTATGCCCAGGCATGGCAATGGCCTTCTTATCTTGGCCAAGAGCTGCTTCCACTGGTGGCTGACCTATACAAATAATATCCTCATCCTCAACATCCTCATTAGTGCCAGCGTCAGCTGCACATATATCCCTCTCATCCTCTTGCAATTCCACGGTGGCATCCTCAATTTCTATGTCCTCGGCAATACTGCTCATCCCCACATCTACAGATGGAAAAGAAACTGTGGAGGGCGGCTTCTCTGAAAGGTCAGGCTTACACATAGCAATGCCACTCGTGGACCCACTTAGACTCTCCTCAGGGATTTCTGAAATTTGTGTTTCAAAAAACAGTTTGTTCTACTGCCTTATTGGTTTTAAATTTTTTCAAACTTCTATAGTCTGATTGAAAAGGTCTTTTATCATCATGAGAGGCACAAGATGCCTCACTGACAGTTGCAGAACCACCACTCAGAAATAAAGGGCAAAGCCTGAGTCTTTCCTTGCCGCTACGTGTGGTGAATGGTATGTTGCCAATTTTCTGTTTCTCTGCAATAGTAGTAGTCTTTAGAGGTTTTTTTTTTCTTTACCCCTGTGAAATCTAATTTTTTTGATTGCAGGTTCCCTAACTTTTTAAAGCCTCTACGCCCTTGAGCATCAGCTTTAGATGAAAGTGATGGACTTCCAGCCACTGCAATGCTAGCATTTACATGTTGTTTCTGCTCTCCTCTCGGTTCATTCTCGTGATCCATATTAATTTATCACTATGAACTGGAGTCACGGAGCTTGTATACACACAGTGGGCTGTGCCCTGTCACGGAGCTTGTATAATACACACAGTGGGCTTATGCCCTGTCACGGTGCTTGTATAATACACTCAGTGGGCTTATGCCCTGTCACGGAGCTTGTATAATACTCAGTGGGCTTATGCCCTGTCACGGAGCTTGTATAATACTCAGTGGGCTTATGCCATGTCACAGAGCTTGTATAATACACACAGTGGGCTTATGCCCTGTCACGGAGCTTGTATAATACACACAGTGGGCTTATGCCCTGTCACGGTGCTTGTATAATACACTCAGTGGGCTTATGCCCTGTCACGGAGCTTGTATAATACTCAGTGGGCTTATGCCCTGTCACGGAGCTTGTATAATACTCAGTGGGCTTATGCCATGTCACAGAGCTTGTATAATACACACAGTGGGCTATGCCCTGTCAAGGAGCTAGTATAATACACTCAGTGGGCTTATGCCCTGTCACAAAGCTTGTATACACTCAGTGGGCTTATGCCCTGTCACGGAGCTTGTATAATACACTCAGTGGGCTTATGCCCTGTCACGGAGCTTGTATACACACAGTGGGCTTATGCCCTGTCACGGTGCTTGTATAATACACTCAGTGGGCTTATGCCCTGTCACGGAGCTTGCATAATACTCAGTGGGCTTATGCCCTGTCACGGAGCTTGTATAATACACTCAGTGGGCTATGCCCTGTCACGGAGCTTGTATAATACTCAGTGGGCTTATGCCCTGTCACAGAGCTTGTATAATACACACAGTGGGCTTATGCCCTGTCACGGAGCTTGTATAATACTCAGTGGGCTTATGCCCTGTCACGGAGCTTGTATAATACACTCAGTGGGCTATGCCCTGTCACGGAGCTTGTATAATACACACAGTGGGCTTATGCCCTGTCAGGGAGCTTGTATAATACTCAGTGGGCTTATGCCCTGTCACGGAGCTTGTATAATACTCAGTGGGCTTATGCCCTGTCACGGAGCTTGTATAATACACTCAGTGGGCTTATGCCCTGTCACAGAGCTTGTATAATACACTCAGTGGGCTTATGCACTGTCACGGAGCTTGTATAATACTCAGTGGGCTTATGCCATGTCACAGAGCTTGTATAATACTCTCAGTGGGCTATGCCCTGTCACGGAGCTTGTATAATACACACAGTGGGCTATGCCCTGTCAAGGAGCTAGTATAATACACTCAGTGGGCTTATGCCCTGTCACAAAGCTTGTATACACTCAGTGGGCTTATGCCCTGTCACGGTGCTTGTATAATACACTCAGTGGGCTTATGCCCTGTCACGGAGCTTGTATAATACTCAGTGGGCTTATGCCCTGTCACGGAGCTTGTATAATACAGTCAGTGGGCTATGCCCTGTCACGGAGTTTGTATACACTCAGTGGGCTTATGCCCTGTCACAGAGCTTGTATAATACACTCAGTGGGCTATACCCTGTCACGGAGCTTGTATAATACAGTACACACAGTGGGCTTATTATGCCCAGTCACGGAGCACACACATTGGGCTTATGCCCAGTAAAGTCACAGAGGTTATATTTTTGATAATATATATAATTATATATATTAATGCCAGCGGCAAGAACACTGCCTACTCTGTCTAACTCTAGTCTCCAGTCTAATCTAACACTAGCAGTCTAGCACAGTGCACGCACTACCACTAACCGCGTGACACGCGAAATGGCACCGACTGCCGGGCGCCGCGCCTTTTATAGAGGCCGAACGTCACCCGGCTCTCGCGAGGTCTCGCGAGAATCCGACGCCTGACGGGTGACGTTCGGCCTCGAGGTGGAATCTGAGTCAGACGAGAACACCCGAACTTGCGTTCGGGTGGACTCGGATTTCACCTGTTCGGAGCGGTTCGGATTCCTCAGAATCCGAACCGCTCATCAGTAATATATATACAGTCAGGTCCATGAATATTGGGACATTGACAGAATTTTCAGAGTTTGGCCTCTATTCACCACCACAATGGTTTTGAAATGAAACAAACAAGATGTGCTTTAACTGCAGACTTTCAGATTTAATTTGAGGGTAATTACATCCAAATCAGGTGAACGGTGTAGGAATTACAACGGTTTCTATATGTGCCTCCCACTTTTTAAGGGGCCAAAAGTAATGGGACTATCAACTCAAAAGCTATTTCATGGACAGGTGTGGACTATTTCCTCGTTATTTCTAGGGGTGAGCGGATTCGGTTCTACTCTGTTCCGTTCGGATTTAAAAACCGAATCTTATTGGGTATCAGCTGTCACGAGTTTTGTATAGCCAATAAGATTCGGTTTTTAAATCCGAACGGAACCGAGTAGAACCGAACCCGCTCACCCCTACGTTATTTCATTATCAATTAAGAAGGTAAAAGGTCTGGAGTTGATTCTAGATGTGACATTTGCATTTGGAATCAGTTGATGTTGACTCTCAATATGAGATCCAAAGAGCTGTCACTATCAGTGAAGCAAGCCATCATTAGGCTGAAAAATCAAAACAAACCCATCAGAGAGATAGCAAAAACATTAGGTGTGGCCAAGTCAACTGTTTGGAACATTCTTAAAAAGAAAGAACGCACTGGAGAGCTCAGCAACACCAAAAGACCCGGAAGACCACGGAAAACAACTGTAGGGATGACAGAAGAATTATTTCCCTGGTGAAGAAAAACCCTTTCACAACAGCTGGCCAAATCATGAACACTCCCCAGGAAGTAGATGTATATGTGTCAAAGTCAACAATCAAGAGAAGACTTCACAAGAGTGAATATAGAGGGTTCACCACAAGATGCAAACCATTGGTGAGCCACAAAAACAGGAAGACCAGATTAGAGTTTGCCAAACAACATCTAAAAAAGCCATTACAGTTCTGGAACAACACCCTATGAGATGAGACAAAGATCAACTTGTACCAGAGTGATGGGAAGAGAAGAGTACGGAGAAGGAAAGGAACTGCTCATGATCCAAAACATACCACCTCATCAGTGAAGCATGGTGGTGGTAGTGTCATGGTGTGGGCATTTATGGCTGCCAATGGAACTGGTTCCCTTGTATTTATTGATGATGTGACTGCTGACAAAAGCAGCAGAATGAATTCTGAAGTGTTTTGGCCAATATTATATGCTTATATTCAGTCAAATGCCTCAGAACTCATTGGACGGCGCTTCACAGTGCAGATGGACAATGATCGGAAGCATACTGCAAAAGCAACCAAAGAGTTTAAGGCTAAAAAGTGGAATGTTATGCAATGGCCAAGTCAATCCCCTGACCTGAATCCATTTGAGCATGCATTTCACTTGATGAAGGCAAAACTGAAGGGAAAATGCCCCAAGAACAAGCAGGAACTGAAGACATTTGCAGTAGAGGCCTGGCAGAGCATCACCAGGGATGAAACCCAGCGTCTGGTGATGTCTATGCGTTCCAGACTTCAGGCTGTAATTGCCTGCAAAGGATTTGCAACAAAGTATTAAAAAGTGAAAGTTAGATTTAGGATTGTTTAGTTTGTCCCATTACTTTTGGCCCCTTAAAAAGTGGGAGGCACATATAGAAACCGTTGTAATTCCCACACCGTTCACCTGATTTGGATGTAATTACCCTCAAATTACATCAGAAAGTCTGCAGTTGAATCACATCTTGTTTGTTTCATTTCAAAGCCATTGTGGTGGTGAATAGAGGCCAAAATATGAAAATTCTGTCAATGTCCCAATATTTATGGACCTGACTGTGTATATATGTATGTGTGTGTATATATATATATATATATATATATATAAAATATGGCAAAGTCCAATGCAACCAGAACAAACCAGTACTCCTATTTCAAATTTGCCAAAAAATTTATATGTTGTGCATGTTTAAAAAGCATCCAAAAACACCTTCAGTCACAAATCAAAGTGCATCATGCATAATAGCAGCTGACATACTTCATGGGTATAGATCCATCAGCAGCCTGACAGCCGTTTCGGTTTCCTGGTGTAACCCAGGCACAGATACTACACTACTCTCCTGGTGTATATACTACTGTTCTCTCTTGGTGTAATCCAGGCACATACACTACTTATATTTTACAGTTTTACTATATTGTTTACAGCTTGAAGTAGGAAGCAAAAAATTAAATTTTAAAAATTGCGTGGTAAAGCTGAACTAATGTGGCCGCCATCTTCCCAAAAGCCACACCCCTGACTCATATAATAATCTTTTAAAGTATATCTAAATGTAGATAGTATTTATTTTTATTTGCCTTATGACCCAAGGTACTATGACACAGATGCTGATACGGCAGCAGAGGATAACAGGGGAACAGAGGGCCTATTTTCTTTCCCTGTGTGCTCTTCAATAGGCCAGCCCACTATATAAATTACAGGATGATTTAGCACATTCCACAAAGACGATCTGCCAGTGTGTACGGAGTACAAGATTAATTGGCCAATGTCCTTACAACGGATATATCTTTAGACATACTTGTCCCCGGACCCCCGGTAGAGTAGGCATTTCTCCCGCATTCTGCCCACTTCCTAGAGAAGTTGGCAGAATGGGGAGAATTTCCCCGGCGATCGTGGGTCCCCATGTAGGGGACTGGGCTTAATGACGCTTAATTACATGAGCCGTCAGGCCCCGCCCTCATTGCAACCCACCTGCTTCTCCTCCCCGAGCTTCTCCCGGGGAGGAGAGAAAAAAAGTAGGCAAATATGTCTTTAGATGACAATGACGGTTGGTCAGTGTGTATGAGCAACCATCATCTGCAGATATATCAATATTTCGGTCGATCTGCAGATTTATCTTTCAGGTGTGTACCCAACTTTACTGTATCTATGCTGCCCATTGTATACTGTTCTCTTTTACCAACCGTACGCTGGCTAGAAAACAATATCTGGATTATTAGCGCAGAGTTACATTTTATAAATCTGGCACAATCTTGGATCAATGCAAAAAAATATGCATATATTAAAAGACCCATGGGATTTATTGATGCAGTTTGTTTGCACATACATTGTCAGAACAATCACTTCCTCTGAAAACTAAAAAGTTATATAAAGAGTTGCATGCTTACATTTTATTTATCTTTGGACTGGCCTTAAATAAATCACCCAATTTCCTGAGCTCTTAAGACCTACCACTGAGTCAGGAACAGTTTTGAGTTTGGACACTTGTTATATTCCTTGAGCACAATCCAGGAATAGGAATGACAAAAGGCTATGTTAACCCAAGCAGACATACTACTGTATATACTACTATAAAACATTACCCCAGCAGTGTCAGACTTCAGCCTGCTTTAGCTAGTAATATCCAGTTTCAGTTTAGGGTTGTGGAAAGAGTCAGGCTTGTTACCACATACCATGAGATTCTCATTTTCATCAGATGTAACATGGTGAGAACTTACAGCTATTCCAGCTTTTCATATTTGATAAACCACTTTTTTTTTCTTCATGTGGGATGGCTTCCACCTGAGATTCCTGTATAGAACTGTGGTATGTTCAGGTACAGGCCCCTTTATAATACAATATTGTAGCTGTGTTTTTCTTCTTTTTAAACTACATTTATACATTTGATAACTGCTGCATAGCTTTCAGTAATATTCAGCCTTGCAGCACATCACAGCTTTATTTATTTCTATTCATTTTGCTGAGATCACGTAGACTCCGCTACCCTTTACTACACTTTGATTTGATGGTTTCTTGTCTCAGCTGTGTTGGTGAATAAAGCTGAAGCTGATTTTAAGTTGACATAGAACTAGCGGAACACCAGGAAAGACAGGCAGATGCAGCAGCTTTTTCTAAGTCTACAGGGGCTTATCCAGGGGCAGATTTGGAATTAAATGTGACCCTGGAAAATGACTTCATGTTGTAGGTGTGGCCAACTTGTCAGGAGTCAGGCACTAGACTGTAAATATGCCAGTGTGTGTGCCACCATACCTTCGAAATGGAAGTGGCCATCATGCAAGGGCATGGCTTTCACTTCATCTTCCCCTTCATATACAACAGCAATGCTGCGTGGTTCATGTTATGTGCACTTAGCTCTCGTGAAATTGGACATATCGCCTATCCCTATTGGGCATTAAATAATCTACCCCATGTATCTAACAGAGTACCTTCCAGCAACCCCTTGGATGCTGTGAGTGGTAGTGCAGTAACAGTGCACAGTAATAGAAAGTAAGACATACTACCTTACAATTACTTTTACTTCCTATAACTGGTGTATTATTATGGAACTAATATATATTCCGATCAGACTGGAACCGCCCATCCACCTGTCAAAAATCCGGATTGATAATTGCTAAATTGTCTGGGAATCGGTGAAATTCTTCATGTTAAAAAATCCCCAATTTGCTGATCCCTTTTGATCAGCAAATCAGGGAAATCCAACATGATGTATGTTATTATATTGTCTTTCCAGTAAGAGCTAATTTACCAGAAAATATGTTTATTTAGGTCATATGCGCGTGAAAAATATGAAAAGTTCTGCTTCAATTGCTAAGTCATGAATTTGAGGAACACACATTAGGGAGCATGAATGTACACCCCTATCCATACTTGCCTACTTTTGAAAAAGCATTGTGAAAGCATGACTGCGCGTTAAAGTGGGTGTGCAATGCTACAATGTAGAGGTGTGTCATAAAACTAATTTACATTCAAAAGTAAACAAGCCCAAAAGCAGTTAGTAAGATCTATTTGTTCATGAAAACACACATGCATGCAGCCATAGGAATAGTTGTACCTTCTAACCAATGCAGTTAAATTATACTAATGATCCCATTTGAATGTATATGTGTATATATATATATATATATATATATATATATACAATATATAACTGCTTCATAATGGGGGTAAGATGCAATCCAGGAGATTGCTAGGGGTAAATTTACTAAGATTCGAGTCTGATTGAGCTTTTGTTTATTTAAACTCGATTTGCCTCACCGAAACTCTGTTGATTTTCCCGTTTTTAATTCTCAAATTTACTAAGAAGTTACTTTAGCTAAAAGTGAGTTGGCCGATGGTGAAGCAGATCGAGATTTCTCCTCCGAGTAGCAAGTTTAGATGAGATTACTCACTCGACATTGCAGTGTTTTCTCTCTGCAAAACTCTCCCGAGCAAGCAGCCTGCACATATCAGTGAGATATGTATAGGCTGCTTTTGTGGTCTACCTGTTAAACAAGGGTTAAATCTTTAAAAAAAAAATGATGTGGGGTCCCCCCCAAAAAACATAACCAGCCCCGGACTGCTCAGCCAGTCCTGGTTCCTAAAATTATGGGGAACAATAAGAGTAGGGTTCCCCCGTAATTTAGAAACCAGCACCTGGCTGCAGGGCCAGTGCTGGTTTTAAATATAGGGGGAAAAATGCATAAGGGTTCCCCTATATTTAAAGCCAGCACCAGACCCAAATCGACCAGGGTGTAATAGCACAGCCAGGAGACCCTATCACCGGGTCTCCGGGGCCAAAGAATTAACACCCCTAGCCGGTAATCTCAGGGGAGGTGGGGACCCCCCCAAGAAGGGGTCCCCCTTTTCTCACAAAACCCTAGGCTTAGACTGAAGCCCGGGGCTCTTCCCCGCACCCCTGGAGCGGTGGGTATGGGGGTAATAATGTGGTATATAGTTTTAAACTATTGTAATTTACAGTGGAACTACAGGTGCCAGCACGCCTGGGACTACAAGTGCCAGCAGGCGGGGGGCACCCATACACCTACTGTAAATTAAATAGTTAAAAAAAACACAGTACACACACACCGTATACAGTACAGCTTTATTACATATCTACCTATCCCATTCACACATACTTACCTACTGCCAGCTGATCTGTCCACTTCTCCCATGTAGAATTAGTTAACAAATTAGTTGAACAAATAGGTCAATATGTAGAAAATATTTTATTTTTGTTGCTAATTGGTGCCAGACACTGGGGAAAAGAGAGCATTCATAAAAAAAAAGGTTCAGTGCGATCACTCCCCCTGCCCGCATCATGCAGACAGAGGAGACTTCTTGGACCCAGCACACAGCAGCTGGGCTGGAGAGAGAGGCTGCTGCCCTTGACAAGAAGGGGGCAAGGGGCAACTACCATGCCCGGTCCCAGGTGATTAGTACAACAGCTTAGAATGTCTCCTACAGATGATGGGAGTCAAGTGACAGATATGCCAGAGGAGTGAACCAGGAAAGAACTGGCCAAGATTCAGTGAATACAAGGTGGGTCACGCTTTGTAAAAATATGTTAATGCCCGCAGGAGGCGTCTGAAGGGAAAAGATCTCAGAAGATGCAGGATCGGATCAACATCGCGAGCTTTGGTCACAATGTTAGCAGCATCGGCCATATAAATAAGCCTGAGCTCAGTCAGAATGGCCACCTCCTGCCTGCTTGCGAGGCCAGTAAATTTGTCACTGGCCTTCCAGAAAACGGGGCTGACACTACCCCATTTTCCGAAAACTCAGGAAGCGCCGCCCCACATGTCAATCATGCTGCGACTTGGGGGCACATGTGCATAACAGGTCGTACATGCACCCGCCATCGGTGATGTACGCAAACCATCGGGCCCGCCCAGTGTGGATACTTATATAATTGCAAATGAGAATGTTTAGTGTTGCAGTTAATATCAAGCACACTGGCTATGTAACACTTTTTCTTGACATCTTTTAACACTTATCTGACACATAACACATAGCAGAGTTATACATATATCTATAACACATTCTAGGATTACATGGCCAACTGATCTACTCATATCATTTTATCGGTGTCAACAGTGGAGTGCTGATTTCTGGACATCAGTTGCTAAGCACAGGGTATGTAAAAGTAAACAGATGCAAACATTGACTACTGTATGTAGGAGAACTGGTTCATATTCAGCATTTCCTACATCCTTTCTCAATACTTTGTACTTTCCCTAGCATTTTCAATAAGTTCCTACGCTGGCTATGGCACCTTCTCTCACCTCCCTCGCAGCCCGACCTCACCCAAGACTCGCTGACTTGTACATAGCCCTAAGGAACTGCAAACAAAAATCAGTGAGTATGAAGCTGCATATAGCCGCACTTACTTGCAGGGGCGAGTAAATTGAATCGACCCCATATTATCCACTATTGTCCATACCTTTATTCATTTTGCCTTGCAAGATATTTGACGGGAAACACAGATTTTTTTTTTTTTTTAGCAATGTAACGTTTTCTATTTAAAAAAATAAAATAAATTATAATATATACTGTCTGAGGGGTGAATGTATGTGGCTGACATAGGGGCACGAGCAAAAACACATCCAGACACAATGTCATTCACTGTGCTCCTTTTCTGATTGGGGTATTTTGGGCTTGTTAGCTACATAAAGTATAGTATTCTAATAATAATAAATGTTTGGAGCCCTTTCTAGCTGATAAAAATAAATCTTAATTCACAGCAAGATTTCTACTGATATCAGTTTCTGGAAAAATAGATCAGGAACTGTTGGTGGAGCTATCATATATACATATATTTAGTATTTAGAAAAGAAGGCACTGAATCAAAATTAAACTTATCTTATGGAAAATACATTTTGGCCCAGGACATTACATCCCAGTTTAATAAGAGGTCCAGGAACTGAGTTCCTGCTTGTCCCTGCTGAAAAATAGCACTGTCAGGGCCTGATTCAGACCCACTCGCGAGCGGCTGTCCGCTCGCAAGTGGGTCGATGGTGTGCACTGCGCATGCGCACGACGGAGGGAGCTCCGTCGTGCGCATGCGCGAGACGCGACGAGCGAAGGACTTTCCTTTGCTCGTTGTGTCTGATCAAAGGGGGCGTGCTGTCGATGTTGATTGACAGCACGCCCCCTTTGGTGTGCGTGCCAGGGGCATGCCTGCCAGATGGAGGCGTTCCCAAGGGAACGCCTACCGTCAGAAGCCGGCCCCACTGACATCACTAGTGATGTCAGTGGGAGTGATTTTGGCTCTGATAGAGCCCAAATCACTCCTGGCCTTGCGGTTGAGAAACTCAACCGCAGGCTTCTGCTCGCACTGGCGATGGTCGCGATGGTCAAGACCATCGCGACCATCATCCTGCACGCTCATATAGGCTGTGGGTGGTGACCCACAGCTATACGAGCGTCCAGGAGGACGCTCCATATTTATGGAGGTGGGCCCTGATTCAGAGCGAGCGCTCTGGTCAGAGCGTCTGGCTCTGAATCAGGGCCTCAGTTCCAAATGCAACTTAACTGCTCACCTAGTATTGTGTGTCAGCGTTAAATCCCTCAAGAAACAGTTTGCAATATTGTATTGGGAATATAAAGAACTGTCTGGGTACACACTAAATGACGTGTGTACCTAGTGATGGAACCAGGCCCAGGCTCCACTCCCCCCCCCCCCGAAATATTGGGCGACCGGTACACACTAGACGATGCTTGACCACCCGATATGTCAGCCCCTGCTGCTTCCCCGCTGAATGGTATTATCATCTGCATAGTCAGGTTGACCTGCATGTAGGGCCAACCTGACGATGAGGCTGACGACCCAACGGGAGCGCGCATTGCACAAAATAGTGGGTACACACTAGACGATTTTGAGGATTTTTCGTACCGATCTGACGGAATCGGGCAAGTCGTTAAAAAAATCATTTTGTGTGTACACACCTTTAGATGTACAATTTACACATGGGGTCGCTGAGTATATTGCAAAGCTTCTTATGAAAGTGGTTTCAACACTTGCGCCAAACATGTCAAATAAAATTGTTTCATTTTCGAACAAACTCTCAATGCACTGAGTTTGGATTGCGTAATGACATCTGGAAATGGGATGTAGTTACCATTTTGGCGGTTGGGATTCCGCCACTCAGAATACCAGCGCCAGAATCACGACAGTCGGAATTCCAGCGCCAGAAGCCCGACCGCCGGCATCCTGACTGTAAGTGTTAGGGGGAGGGTTAGGCACTAGGGGCAGGGTTAGGTTTAGACTGTGAGGGGGGGAAGGTTAGGGTTAGGCTACGGGGGGAGTATTAGAGTTAGGCTGAGGGGGAGGGTTAGGTTTAGGCTGCGGGAAAGGTGGGTTAATGTTAGGGGGAGGGTTAGGGGTTAGTGTTAAGACACTTACCTAATTGGGTCAGGATTCTGCTTGTCAGCATGCAGCTGTCGGTATTCTGGTGGGGATGCCATACCCAAACCTAGGAAAAAATTCTAAAGCTTTGTTATTGCGGCATAAAATACGATGTTACGTGTCCTGTGTGCTTGGTTTAATAGCACACCCCCACACTTCTATTGCAAACTGTCCCTCAACGCCTTCACTGATGAGTGCAAGGAATTCAAAGAAGTTATGATGGCCTTGAGAAACGTCAGTATACAGTATGCTACTGAGTTCTCCTTCAAACCACAGTGGTGGAGACAAATTGCTGCAAGATACATTCTAGTATCACCTCGCCCTGATGGCGTGTTCCTATTCATGGGACCAGTCATTTGAATTTTTTGCGAACTTGATTTAATTCATTAGTAGATTGTCCCTCTATAAGGTGAACATCTGGGTAAGTACATTGCCTTCCTTCCTCTAAATGCCATTTGGTATGATTATCATTAAAGTCTACCAACAAGGTAGAAATCACTACATTAGACATTTTCTTTAACAAAATTATACATTGTACATGTCACATTAATTTCAGTACAGTTTGCCGCCTTGTAAGACGTTGAGAGTTGGCCCAGTCTACAATTATATCCGATAATCCCTGTTACAAGTTATTTGGATGTCTGTATTTTGTAGAACCTTTTAATTTTATTTTAATTTTGGAACTGTGTTGTAAAAGTTCTGTTTCCTAACTATGTTTTTCTTTTGCCAGTGCACATGATTTTATTGTTATCTATGTGGTAACAGTAAAGAAGCATTAGAAATTCCCGGTATATTGTTTAGGCTGAAATGTCCCTTTTAGGATGCTAAAATGTTCTTCTTATAAGAAACACATACTATATCGCTATAGCGTGCTTATTATACTAAAAATACACTATTATCAATAGTAATGCAATTCTTTTTAACTGAAGAACAATAAAGTAAATACTTTATTTAAATGGGACATTTACATTCATTTTCTATAAGCTAATGTCAGTTTATCCCTGAAGTATGAATTTACTGAGTAGCTATTTCTTGCATACTTTGAAAGCTATTATGCTGGGATTATGTAAGGAGGAACTTTTAATTTAGATGTGTTCCAAAAGTGGTGACACAGTTGGCGATTTTGTCTGCTGCTTTGACCGATGTAGAGCAAAATGTCCTGAAAGCCCTGTGTGTGTGTGTGGGCCTCCAATGCCACCAGTATGGGATAAATGATTAAAATCAGATCTCTATTTGTGTGCGGTCACTATAACATTAATGCTACCCCATGGGATCTGGTCATTTGGCACAAACAGCCATCCAGTTTGGCTACCCACATGTGTAGGAAAACTTATCACAGTTAAAGTTGTTTTTGTGTGATTTTAATGTGTGTGGCCAGTTAAAAAAAACAAAAACTAAGGAAAGTATTAAATGCTTTGATTCTAGATTATTTATGTATGCACAACTTAATGCTGTCCACTTAAATGCATACTTAGGTAATGATTAAGGGATGGATAACGTGCATAAGCATATGTTGCATGGTTTTATTTCTGTCAATGACAGTATTAACTGGAGCATTTATTTAAATTAATAGGCCCAATGCAGTGTGAATGATACATTTAGCAAATTAGCACTTTATGTATGGCAGAGCCATAACAAGACATTTGTTTTTGCCCTGTGCCAGAGGGAGCATTGGTGCCACCCCACCCCCCACACACACACACACATTTTTTAAATATGGACATTAGTCATGCGCCGAAGAGACGTGGCCTCAAGGGGGAAGTGGCGTGACAAATTTGATTTGTCCTGTACAATGATGAAGGGGTGACAGTCCCTTTGTACAAACTGCCAAAGCAACTGTTATCCAGTCGTCACTGCCAATTACAGTGTGAATCCAATGGCTGCAGTGATGATACACAATAATTATGCTGTATAATAACTCACCAGCGCTAGATGTAGGAGAGTGCTGGTGAAGCTGCATCAGGATTTGTGCATCAGAACAGCCATGCACAAAACTCATCGGCATCCTCCCCTTTAAAACTCGAATCCACTGCTCCAGCTGATCAATTCTAAAACCAAATAAAGGGGGCTCACAATCGTGCATCAAAACATTTTTTATTAAAAGCAATCACACTGCAAGTAAACACACAGCGAGTACCAATGTAAGCGGTCAGACCACCCGAAGTATGTAGAACATGGGGTTGATTACCAAAGGCAAGTGGCTACTTCCACATGAGGTCGTCTCCATGCCAAGCCACGTCCCTACGTGGTTTCGTCATCAAGACTTCGTCAGAGGGCTTGCTTAGCTTTCTCAGATGTCCGTATAAATGGAGTAAATCCTACTAATTAATTACATCAATAGCAGAAATCGGCTCTCTTAAATGTTGGTCGCGCTTTTATTACGTCACCAGCAATAATTCTACATTACCAACCAGCTGCAGCAGGGCACTAAGGTGCTAATAGCAAGGAAAATATGCCTATCTATATATATATATAGAAATAAGGGACTTCCAAATAAGACTCGGAACGCAGTAGTGTGGTGCATTCAACGTTTCAGTCGGTGAAGACTTTTATAAAACACGTTCTTGATAAAAGTCTTCACCTACTGAAACGTTGAATCCACCACACTACTGTGTTCCGAGTCTTATTTGGAAGTCCTGTAAGTGCCGCTGTTGTTCTTTCTGCACGCAAGGTCACACACACCTGAGATGGCAGCAGGGCGAGTATCCATTTTTCATGTGGAGTGCCGGCTTTTATTGACATATATATATCTATATATATATATAATAAGGTTGTGGCTATACATAAATTATTTTAAAACATTTTTGGAGAAATGTACTCCTTAGGACTGTGTATGAACTATGGAGACAAAAAAAAAAATTCAGACATTTTGTGAAACTGAGGTGTGTATTATCTCAATGTGCCATCAGGGAGAGGAGGAATAAAGGAAAAGCCAGACGCTTGACACTCAAGCCAAAATTTACTAGATGTATATAAATATAATTTTTTTGGAAGAAATATATTTTTGGTGACTGTTTATGAAATATGGAGACAAAAATTTTCGGAATTTGCACAGGCTCCTCAAGTCCAAAATTACTATATGTATGTATGTGTTGGGTATGGGAGACCGGCAGTCGGGATGGCAACTGAAAAGACCGACAGCGGCATCCCGATGCTCACAATTCAGACATGAGGTAGATAAGTATACTAACCCTTCTTCCTTCACCCTCTAACCCTCCCTGCCTCCTAACTCTAACCCTCCTCCCGCACCCTAACCCGAATGCTCCCGGTTAGTACCTAAACCTATCCCGGTTAGTACCTAAACCTATCCCTCCCCTCTTCATGTCTAACCCTAACCCCTGGTTGTGCCTAACCCTAACCTCCCACCCCCGCAGCCTACCCCCCCCACCCCCCATAGTGCCTAAACCTAACCAAGGCTAACAGCTAACTTGAGCCACTATACATATGATCGGTATGCCGGCTGTCGGGATTCCAGCATCGGAATCTCACCTGATGTTGGAATTCCAGTGCCTGTGTTGTGGCCGCATGTCGGGATTCCAGCACCGGCATTTCACCCGCTGGCATCTCGATCGTAGGTAAAGTAATTACATCCCTAAAAATACATATATATGTCTGTGTGTATGTATGTATGTATATATGTGTGTATATATATATATATATATATATATATATATCTTGATCTATTTCACAGAAAAATCCAACTATATAGTAAGCACTAATCAGGCAGCTTATCTTGACTCATGAAGTTGCAGTATACATGTCAATCCAGTAGATGGCGCACAAAGTCAAATAATCGCTGCTCATGTTACATTGTGTTACTGTAGGTTAAGTAGCAACGGATTTGGGATCTACAAGATAGTGCAATTGGACTTTCATCGCACAGCATTGCACTGAAAGTTGGTGTTCCGATCATGCTTCTGCGGAATTTGACTCTGCCCAAGTTATGTAACGTAACCCGACGTAGTCACTCGCTCCGGGGCTCGCTAAAAGGCGGGGCGGCTGTCGATGTTGATCGACAGCTCGCCCCGTTTTGTAGGCGGGATGGGGGGGGGTGGCTGTACAAATGGAGGCGTTCCCGAAGGAACACCTGCCGTTTGTGGGCGGCCCTACTGACACAGTGGTGATGTCAGTAGTGAACTTTATGCTCTATTAGAGCAGGAAGTTCACTGGGGCTTGCGGTGGACGAGACCCTATCACAAGGTTCTCGTCGCAAGCCCGATGGTCGCAATAATCACGACCATCGCCAGGCCGCCCGCTAAAGCTGTGGGTGGTCACCCACAGCTTAGCAAGCGGCCTAGAGGACGGGGTAGAAAAAAAGTCCCGCCCTGATTTAGAGCGAGCGCTCGCAAATAGTGAGCGCCTCTGAATCAGGGCCTTAGTCACTGCTCTACAGAGGAACCTAATTGAGGCACCGATTCTAACGGGATGTGGTGCAGGTGAGATTGTGTTTATACCACATATACCCCTTATCCCCAACAAATTTTCTTTCCAATTCAAGTGCCTGCAGTTTCCTGTAAGCGTCTGCTTCGCTATGACGATCGACAAGTCGCAGGAACAAACTCTTACTACCATTTGGGGTGGGTGGTGTGAGAACCCGATTGTGGTAGTCCTGGTGGATTGGGCTGGTATTCTTCAAACCACCAAACTTTAGCCAAAATCAGATGTCTTCTCCCAGGGGTTTCACCAAAGGTAACAGCACAGCAGGGGTCAGCTTGGGCACTCTGACCTGTCTGCAGCATTGTGTGTTCTGACACCTTTCTATTATAGCCAGCATGAATTTTTTTGGCAATTTGTGCTATAGTAGCTGTGAGATTGCACCAGATGGGCTAGCCTTCATATCAGTGACCCTTGGGCGCCCATGACCCTGTCAACGGTTCACCAATTGTCCTTTCTCGGACCACTTTTACCACTGAATACTGGGAACATCCCACAAGACCTGTCGTTTTGGATATGCTCTGACCCAATCGTCGAGCCATCACAATTTCGCCCTTGTCAAAGTCGCTCAGATCCTTATACTTGCCCATTTTTTTTGCTTTCAACACATCAACTTTAAGAACTGACTGTTCACTTGCTACCTAATATATTCCACCCCTTGACAGGTTAAATACATTATGAATTTTCCTTAATTTGGAATTGTTTACCTGTTTATGTGTTTACATTTTATCACGTGTGAGCAAAAGTTTGTGTGAGTTTATATGCATAAACTCATGCTCCAAACCAAATACTCAGTTCATTAATTAAAGTACCTAATATTACTCCACAAATACAACTATATTCATCTTTATTACCCTACAAGAACATCTAAATTATTCAATACCACATCGCGTATCCATATAGATTAGCACTTCCCAACCTGTGTAATGTGAGTTTGTCCCTGGTGTGTCACACACAATGACAACAGGGTAAAAAAAAAGGGCGGGTCCCACAAGACATTCTCTGGCTAATCAGCAAAACAAGGGGAGAAGACTGTGCTTTACTGCTCTCCCCCTACTCCACTTGATACTGTGCAAGCTCCTGCAGTGATTAGGTACAAGGAGCCGAGCATTGGCACTAGAAATTTCAGGTGGGGTCAGACCCCACAGCAGGTACGTGACTAAGGGTGGTGCGGTATTCAGACTCGCGGCTTTCAAAGTCCCATCCGCCACATGGTTTCCTGCAGCATCAGAGAGGAGCCTGCAGCAGGCAGACAGCAGTTGTTTAGGCATCTCAATATCATGTTGTCTCTTTTGGAGAGGAGTCGGCAGCTTACAGACTCAGAGGATGGAATTGAGAAGTACGACAATATAATTTAAGAATGTTATAGTTTAATGTTGGTGTTTTTTTAAAGTTGGTATTGATGGGTTAGATATGGTATCGTCTATTGGTAGTGAGTGAAGGAATTTTCACTTTCAGTGGGTGAGGCATGGTGTCAGGGAGTAGTGGTGGGTGAGGGCTATTTCAGTGGGTGAGGCATGGTGTCAGGGAGTAGTGGTGGGAGAGGGCTATTTCAGTGAGTGAGGCATGGTGTCAGGGAGTGGTGGGTGAGGGCTATTTCAGTGGGTGAGGCATGGTGTCAGGGAGTAGTGGTGGGAGAGGGCTATTTCAGTGGCTGAGGCATGGTATTGGAGTAGTGGGTGAGAGGCATGGTGTCAGGGAGTAGTGGTGGGGGAGGGCTATTTCAGTGAGTGAGGCATGGTGTCAGGGAGTGGTGGTTGAGGGCTATTTCAGTGGCTGAGGCATGGTATTGGAGTAGTGGGTGAGGCATGGTGTCAGGGAGTAGTGGTGGGGGAGGGCTATTTCAGTGGGTGAGGCATAGTGTCAGGGAGTAGTGGTTGAGGGCTATTTCAGTGGGTGAGGCATGGTGTCGGAGTGGTGGTTGAGGGCTATTTCAGTGGGTGAGGCATGGTGTCAGGGAGTAGTGGTTGAGGGCTATTTCAGTGGGTGAGGCATGGTGGCAGGGAGTAGTGGTTGGTGAGGCATGGTGATGGAGTAGTGGTGAAAGGGGTATTTCAGTGATTGAGTATAGTGTGAATGAGTGGTGCTGAGTGAGGGATTTTTCAGTGGTTAAGATATAGTATCAGGGAATGAGAGTGGGTCAGGTATGGTGGCAGGGAATGAAGTGAAGGCTTTCCATGATCCAGCCTCGTACTGAAAAACTATGCAAATTACACCAGTCGCACATCTCCCATTAGCTCAAAATATATTTACTCAAATATGTCTAGCAGATTTTAATAATACGATAAGGTTCATTTAAATTTATTTTTATATATTTAACATTTTGTGTCACATATTTGGATGCCACTCTTCAGTGTGTCACGGCAGAAATGTTTGAGAACCACTAATATAGACTATATAACAACATAATCACAAATGATCACACTCAACATCAAATTCTTTCAAACTGTTATACTGTACTACAAAAATTGTCCTCTGTTATGCATATTACAGCACATTAAGCGCTGGGCTGCCCCTTATCCATCTTTTGTACTCTTATCCAGCCTCATCTACTGGAAAAACTTTTAGTGGAGCTGCTTTTATGTTATGCCAGTCGCTAAATCTATGTCTAAAAGCTTAATTGAATCTGAGCATGGTCTTCAGCATTTCAATGGCAAAATAATCTGGCGTCATGCAATCATTATATGTTTTAGTCCCTTCATAAATTAAACTCATGGTTTTATAATCTGTTTTTATGCATAAAATACCATACAAAATGAGTATTTAAGCAAAATAAAGCTGTATCATGTTCCCATTGTATAAGCATTAGTCAGACCCCATGCAGGATAGAGAGCACAGTTCTGGGCATCAATTGTTTAAAGGAATAATGTGCAATTGGAATGTGAACACAAATAAGCTAAATTATTATCAAAATTGCTTTATAAATGGGTGAAATGGTGGAGAGATGAGTTATTACCTGCATTTCCACGCTATTGCAACGGCACTGCACCCTGCTCGCTCCTATTTGAATTGACCCCGTAATATTTGCACTGCCTGTTACTATCAGTTTTTACTCCAGAACAAAGCACTGTATTTTTATTCATCTTTGGACATAAAGGACATTTTATTTGAATTAATTAGACTAGGGAACATTTTTTACTGGGAATCTGCTCAATTACAATTGAGTACGAAATGTCCTGTACTTCAGGTAAGAAGTGATACTAGATAAGGCTGTCCTTTGAGGTGCTATTAGGCATAACCCAAATATCGGGGGTGAAAAATGTGAGTGGTAAGGCCTACAAATAGTCAATCTTTATTGATGATACTCTACTTACTTTATTTAACCCACACCTCCCTTCTAAATTTGTATAAAGTCTGCCTGCGTGCAGCTTTGCAAATAAAATCCTTACAGAATCAGGCCCTTAGTTTGGACCTTCTACATTCCCTAGGGTTTAATAATAAATTATTGTGCTCATAACAGTGCAATGACAAAAATATTTGGGTACTTATATTACCCTACCCCTTATCTGATTGCAACCTTCAAAGGGGCACAATTCCTGGGGTGGGGCATCTCTACATGTGGCTGTTCTGGGGTGGTTCAGGACAGGTCTGAGCAAATCGAGGATGCGTACTATTTTGTCCCTATTGTACTTGTCTAAATGTTGTGCCATGTCGACTTTTTGTAGATAAATTAAAATGTTAATTTGTTCTAAAAACTTAGTAGGCACAATGTGTGTAATTTTAGTTTTGGTGATATTTGAGGAAGGCATTGCTTTTCTTTCGCCACTTCCCATTAATCTAAGTTTAAATGTATAGAAATAGTGTTTCTTCTTCAGGGTCCATAAGGGGTCCACAGGGATACCATGGGGAATGTGGTTGGAGTGATCCTGGCACCAAACAGTTAAGCTTTCAGCTCCCAGGATGCCTCGGGTCCTCCTCCACATATACCCCGCCCATGGCCACAGGCATTCAGTTTTTAGTTTGGTGCGGCAGGATCAGTTGCACCTCCTAACAGGGGGACTGCTTAGCAGTTCCAAGCTTTTTATTATTTTTTCTTAAGAGCAAGCAGCAGTAGGCGTCCTGATGGACGCCAATGCTGCTGCTCCATCTACCTCCGCCGACACCACAACACCAGTAACTGGACTGGTGGTTTCGGTGGGCACCAGCAGAGCTTGGCTAGCGGCGATGCTGGGACCCAGGACTGCGGCCGGGTACAATGAGATGCAGGTAAGGCACTCGCTAGAACCCGCGCGTGGCAGTCCGTACCTCCGGCGGTGGAGACCCGCCAGAGGTTGCTGTAGTGGGGCGACCAGTGTTTCCGCTCCCCCACTAAGACCAACGGCGGCATAATTGTCTGGTGCCAGGGACGGTAGTAGTGGTGCTACGGGATACTAGCGCACATGGGGGTTAATACAGCATAGGGGAGGTAGGCTCTCCCCGGCAGCCCCTCCCCCAGCTCAGACGGCAATCCATCCAAGGTTTTCCCTCATCTGGGTTTTTCCTCCTACCCTCCTCTGTATATGAGATGCCCAGCGACCACTTGTCAGTGTTTTGCTGAAGCTGTTGATCTCTGAAGGTTTTGGGTTTAGTCTCCCTTTATTCCTCTCAACAGAGGCCAGGTTATACAGTGCTCAAATCCTACCAAACCTTGTGTTTTCAGTAGTTAATTGCTAGTATATTGTATGCATTGTATGTGACTTATGCTAGCTCTGCTGTGTTGTTACTGCCTTTATTTTCTGTACTGTCAGTTATAACTATCACTGCTATTTCTCCTCAACCCTTTGCTACAGGTGTGTGGGGAATTTTTTGTTGTTGTTGTCTCTCTATTGTACTTCATTTATTGATACTTGTGAAGGCAGTCACATTTACACTTTTTACACTTATTCATTAAAAGTAAGGGTAAAAAGGAGGCTGAGGCCTCGGTACAGGTTTCATGTAAAAGCTGTTTGGCAGACTTGTCCCCTCAGGATTTTATACAGGATGGTTTGTGTGCTATTTGTTATAAATAACTACCTCACCAGTCTAGTCTACCATCCCCTGTACAAGAGCCATTTTGGGTGTCCTCCTTGTTTCAGGATATGACACAGCTAGTGGACTGTTTGGCTGCTCCCACGCTGCCTCCCATAATAGGATACCCACAGCAGTTCCAGACTGCTATGTTTGCCCCCCCAATACCTCCTTCCTGGATGGTTGTTTATGCCCACTCAAGTCAGAGTACGGCTCAGTCAGCTGCTGCGTTTCAGCAAATTTTGCAGGCAAACAGACCGGTAGCCATTAAAGCGCCCAGGCGGACGGTATCATCTTGTCAGTCCGCCCAGCTTGTAGATTCTGACGCATCATTGAAGGAGTCAGATGATGCACTGGGTTTTTCTCCAGGATCTATCTTGGGAGAGGAAGACCATCATTCTACAGTAGATGTCCCTTCTTTGGTGAGGGCGGTCAAATTAATCCTAAATATAGAGGATGACGAGCCAGCTCCTAGACCTAAGGATCCAGTGTTTAAAGACCAAAAGGTGGTAAAAGCTGAGTTTCCTAAGTCTGAGCAGCTCACTGAACTCATGGGAGAAGCATGGAGTACTCCTGATTAATGGTCCCATGTTACAAAAAGATTAGCATATTTGTATCCTCTTCCACCTACAGAATGTACTAAGTGGGAAGTCCCTCCTACTGTGGATGCTCATGTGACGCATTTAGTCAGGAGCGCTACATTGCCTATACTGTCTGCATCTTAAGGATCCCACAGATAGAAGACTTGAAACCTGTCTTAAATCAGTGTTTTCATTGTCTGGAGCTGTTACCCGGCCGGTTATAGCTGCAGCCTGGGTATCCAAGGATGTTGAAGAATGAATGGGGGCATTGGAAGACACGCTACTAGATGCTACCAAAGAACAGCTGACCTATATCTCCCACATACGGGAAGCGGCCTCTTATGTGGGAGAAGCTGCAATAGATACTGGACTCCTGGCTTCTAAGGCATCTGCAGCTTCGGTTGTTGCTCTTAGAGCCCTTTTGATTAAGGTCCTGGAAAGCAGATACGGGATCCAAAAAGGCTCTGGAATCCTTTCCTTTTTATGGAAACATACTATTTGGAGCAGAATTGGATAAGAAAGTGACTACTCTGGCAGCCTCAAAATCTACAGGCCTGCCATCAACCGCTACATCAAAGCTTAGGCAGTCCTCATTTCGATTATTTTGTCCTCAGGGAGGAACAAAAGGAACGACTTTCTCCAGACAGTCTAGTTTTCGCAGGACCACCAAGCCGCAAACTAAAAGGTCTTGGGCGGTCAGACGTCCAGCATCCAAGCCTGACGACAAACCCTCCACCTGATGGGGCGGGCCTCCTCCTGGGGGATCCCAGTGTGGGAGGCCAACTTCTTCATTTTACAGAATCCTGGCATCAAACAACAATAGATGCCTGGGTGGTCTCACCTTCCGGAGGCGTCCCAGAAGTTTTTTGTACAACTCCCCGATCTGACTCTATCAAGGCCTTGGCCCTCCCGGAGGCCATTTACTCCCTGTTGAAGGCAGGGGTGATAATCCCGGTTCCTGTGGTTCAACAAGGAAGGGGTTATTATTCCAATCTGTTTTTGATTCAGAAACCAAATGAGTCTCATCGCCCTATTCTAAATCTGAAGACCCTCAACAGGTTTATCCATGTACCCAAGTTCCGTATGAAGACTCTTCGGTTAGTTGTTCTGGCAATGGAACCTGGGGATTTTATGGCTTCCCTGGACATTCAGGATGCGTGTCTGCATGTACCTATTACGCCATCTCACCAACAATTTCTACAGTTTGCTGTACTGCAACAACATTACCAATTTCAGGCACTGCCCTTTGGTCTGTCAACGGTCCCTCGGGTCTTCACCAAAATAATGGCAGTAATGTCGGCCCAACTCAGGCATCAGGGAGTCAGAATACTGCCATACTTGGACGACCTCCTCATATTGGCACAGTCTCCAGCTGTTTTACGCCACCATCTCCAACTGATCATTGCCTGCCTACAGACGCACGGCTGGATCATCAATTGGAGGAAGTCCTCCCATTCTCCAGTACAGTGGATGGTACATCTGGGGTCACTTCTGGATTCTCATGCACAGAGAGTGTTTCTGCCAGGGGACAAGATTTCATCCCTATTATTGTGAGTGTGGAAATTGCTCTGCAAGCGAAGGGTATCCATTCTGCGATGCAGGTCCTGGAGTCAATGGTATCCACCTTTGACATGGTGGAATATGCCCAGTTCCACTCCAGGCCTCTGCAACATTTAATACAGTCCCAGAGGATCCTTCTCACTCTGGAAGTTAGTCTCTCTCTCTCTCGTGGTGGCTACAAAAGTCTAATCTGGACAAGTGTCGCCCATTCTGGTTTCAAAATTAGGTGCTCCTCACCACAAACGCCAGTCTTCGTGGATGGGGGGCGGTGACAGGTCAGCATACCTTTCAGGGAAGATGGACAAATCAGGAAAGTCACCTGCCCATAAACATCCTGTAGCTTTGTGCAGTATACAAAGCTCTCATCCTGGCACAGGACCTCTTCCAAGGCAGGCCGGTCCAGATCCAGTCCGACAACGAGACCACAGTAGCCTATCTCAAGCATCAGGGAGGCACGTGAAGTCAGGCAGCCATGAGGGAAGTGGCAAACATTTTGATCTGGGCAGAACATCATCTTCTGGCTATCTCGGCAATATTCATCCTGAGAGTCCTCAACTGGGAAGCGGACTTCCTATGTCGTCAGGACATACATGCCAGAAAGTGGGCTCTCCACCCGGGAGTCTTTCAACTCCTGGTGAGCAAATGGCGCCTACAGACCGAGGGCCTGATTCAGAGCCGCTCGTAAGCGGCCGCTCGTTCGGACCGAGCGATGTTCGCACAACTGCGCATGCATATGGGTCGTAATGCGCATGCGCCAACCAGTCATTGCGGTCTGAAATCGAGCGCTCGCAAAATAGCGAGTGCCTGCTAATTTGAGTCACAGGATGAGGAGTTTGTGGGTGGTAACAGGGGAAGGTGCTTGAAAACGGGGAGTGGTGATCCGAACGCAGGCGTGCCAAACAGTCAAAACGGGCGTTTTAAGGGAGTGCATAATTAACAAAGCAGCGTCATCGACCACGTCACTTGGTTGTTTCTTAGCCTGAACTGTTCGCATGATTGCGGTAGGAAAATCCAACTACAAGCACTGCGAGCAGTTCAGACGCCTTTCGATGTACTCGATTAATCTAATAAATAGCGGAGATGACGTAGGATGCGAGCGGCCAGGGGGCGAGCGCATGTTTCGTTCGCTCACTCAGACATAGAGGCGTCAACAGACCGCAAAGAGCGAGCGCTCAATTTAAATAGCCGGCCCCTTTTTCTGAACGAGCAAGCGCAAATAGCGTCCAGCTCTGAATCAGGCCCAGAGACCTCATGGCCTCATATCACAACCACAAGGTCCCCAGCTACGGGTCCAGGACCAGAGATCGCTCAGCCGCCTTCGTGGACGCGCTGGCAGTGAGATGGGATTTCAAGCTGGTGTACCTCTTTCCTCCAATTTCCTTCCTCCCAAGAGTCCTCAGGAAATTCAAGCAGGAAGGCGGCACAGTAATATTGGTAGCTCCTGCTTGGCCCTGGCGCTATTGGTTCACAGACATACAGAATCTATCCATAGACACTCCTTTTCCTCTATGGCCGGATCTGTTGGCTGCTTTCATCTGGACCTACCTAGTCTGTCTTTGACGGCTTTTCCTCATGAGTCTTCCAACTTAAGAGCCAAAAGTTTCTCCAGCTCTGTGATTCAGACGATGCTTAGGGCATGAAAGCCTTCCTCTGCCCACATCTATTACAGAGTTTGGCATTCCTTTGGCCAGTGGTGTTCCCACAGAAAGTATGACCCTAAGAATTTTAGGGTTTCCCGGGTACTTGCTTTTCTCCAAGCTTTGCTAGACCTCGGTCTCCGCCTGGCCACCCTGAGGGTACAGGTTTCTGTTCTGTCAGTTTGGTTCCAGGGAAGGATCGCTTCTCTGCCGGATTTTAGAACTTTTTGTCTTTGGTTCTCAAGGGGCTACAGGCTCCCCCATTTGAACCTCTGGACTCAGTAGATTTTAAGTGGTTGACAGCGAAGACACTTTACTTGGTCTCATAGTCTTCTGTCAGCACCTTTCTTAGGTTCTACGCCTTTGACACCTTTGCCTCTCAGGATGCTTCCTTTGAGCGGTGGATTCTCTTTTCTGCTCAGGAGCATCCCCACCCTTAAGGGAACTGCTTTAGGACATCCCCATGGTATCCCTATGGACCCTGAAGAAGAAAATAATAGTTATGGTAGACTTACCTTTTTGTTAACTCTTTTTCATCAAGGTCTATAGGGTCCACAATGCATCTGGCTTCATTGGGTAATTTTTCTCTCAGTCACGGATTCCCTCATCGGCTGTGAGAGTGTTTCTGGTGTACATTGTCCTTCCTTCTCCTCTTTCCTTCTCCTGCCTTGGGCTTGTTTACAAAACTGAATGCCTGTGGCCAGGGGGTATATGTGGAGAAGGACCAGAGGCATCCTGGGAGCTGAAAACTTAACTGTTTGGTGCCTGGATCACTCCAATCACATTCCCCGTGGTATGCCTGTGGACCCTATAGACCTCGAAGAAAAAAACAAAGGTAAGTCTACCATAACTCTTATTTTGTAGTGTTTTTCTAGTGTATTTTGTGTTTTTCTATTTCATTGTTATATAATTGTTATATTTCTGTTTTTATTATTATTATTGAGCATTTGTATAACTAATTTATACTGTTTATACCAGTTGTCATTTTAAAATAAAGTATACAACACCATAATAGAACTTAGCAGTAGTGAACACAATGAGCAATAATATTTCACTACCCCAGGGACCACTAGAGAGCATCTTGCGACAAAGGGATTGAGGCAAGATCTGCCTCCACAGGAAGCTTGGAGAATTCAGAATCAAGCTATTTAACCCAAATATTATTAAACTTCGATTCCGCATTTCTAGCTATGTAGGTGTATTTTACTTGTGCCACTGTGGCGTTAACCATTGGTTATAAACTGGACCAGTAGTGGCCAACCAAGTACGCACAATACAGACTTTAGCCAACATGCATATGTTCAACACGTATTGTTTAGTATATTTAACCACTACAGTGGATAGTGGTTCCTATAAGCAGGAATATTTGTTTAACAACCAAGAACATTGGATCTAAAATGAATACTATTCATATAATTTTGTTTGTATTTGGTGTTTGTTGCTGCAGATACAGCGCACTCAGGAGAAATTGGTACTAAGAAAAAAGTAAAAAGACTCTTGAGCTTTCAGAGATATTTTCATGCTTCAAGGCTTCTACGTGGAATTGTACCACAAGCCTCACTGCACTTATTGGATGAAGACTATCTTGGCCAAGCACGGGTAAGTATAAAAAGACAGCCCTGTATACTCACAATGCTTACAATGGTGTCTCCCAAAAGGCAGATGCTGTATTTATCACTTATCTGCTCACAGCATATGGTACATTTTGAATAAAGCACAAACAAAAAAATATCTTGAATTTAAAGTAGTTTCAGGTGCAAATTAGCACACAGGGTGTAAGCTAAATGCTTGCTGTTTCATCTCTGCAGAATATATTGGATTTTTATTAATTTTTGACTTTCAGCAATATAGTTTATATATTTTTAAAAACTGTGCTTAATGTGTAGAAACAAACCAATTCTATACAAGTACATTCTGTACACATCAATAACATGGTATACTATACACAATGCTTAGGGAGAAATAGTAAGTGCAATGAGTATAGCTAGACAAAAGAAAGACGTAATGTTAATTGGGAACTGAAAGTGGGCTCATATAGGCGGTCCCAACAAAAATGTAGACTAGTTTAGCAAACTGTAAGCAATCTGTTAGCAATAGCCACAATTCAATACAAGGAAGCATCCTGGTGACCACCATTCAAATCATGAGAGCATTCGTGTGACAGTCATACAGTACAAATAGCATCCACAAGGCAGCATCCCAGTGACCGCCATACAGTATAGATGGCATCTCAGATCCCACCATTTAGTGCAGACCCAACATCACTGTGACCACCATACAGTACAATGACCATACCAGTGTCCATTATTCAGTGCATTCAGCATACCAGTGACCGCTACACAGGATATTGAGAATCCCAGTGCCAGACATACAGTATATTTAGAATAAATGTGACAGACATTACCCATATTCATGAATGCCATACAGTACATTGAGCATCCTTATTACTATCATACACTACATTGTGTATCTCCTTTACTGCCATACAGTACATTGAACATCCCAGGGAACGCCATACAGTATATTGAGCATCTCAATGACATACATAGAGTACATTAAACATTAATGTGACCACCATACAGTACATTGAGCACCCCGTGACCGCTATATAATACATGCATCTTAGTGACTGTTATACAGTACAAACGTATGGCAACAACATACCCAGCAGTTACAAAACTATATAATACACATCCCATAAGGAAAAAGAGAGTCTGTGTGAAGTTGCGAGGAAGGCAACCTGTGGCTGCATGCTGGAAGTTGTTATTCTTCATTAGTTACCAGTAAACAAGTAGTTTAAACAGGGGTGTAGCCAGACCTTTATGGGCACTTCAGGAACATTTTGAAAGATTCTCTGTCCCAATGCTTTTAGGTAGAGATCTTCCTAATTTTGACACACTGTCCCTTTCTGGAACCGTCCTAATTATGGAGCTCAATCCCCATCACCCAGCTCACTTAGCAGGGGCTGTAATTAAGGAGAAGTATACTCTGACCGTGTCAGGCTCTCTGATTAGATCACCTGTGCCTGTGAGGGTAAAGCGGGAGTGTGGGGGATGGATGATATCAGTGTGGAGATTTTTTGAGAGGGATAGACAAATATTTCCACCTATATGAGCACTAAAAGGGTTCCCCTTTTCAGGATGGGCAACAGTCCGGACTCAATTGCTTAGCAGGCAATTCCTGGTGACAACTATATGACTAGGGTTTGGGGGTCCATAAGCCTCTGGGCCCCATAGTAATGGTAGCCCCTGCACCCACTATAGTTATAGCCATAAGCACATGGATTAGACCGGGGGTAGGCAACCTGTGGCACTTCAACTGCTGTGGAACTACACATCTCAGCATGACCAGCCACAACTTTAGCATTTATTAACTGCAAAACTGTGGCAGGGCATGCTAGGATGTGTATTTCCACAGCAGATGGAGTGCCATAGATGCCCTCCCCCTAGTATACACTGTTATGCTGAACTCCCTGCCATGTCTGTTACTTACTGTTTTTATTATTACAACATTATGGCTCACTGATTAGCATTAATGAGCTACTTAATGAATGATGTTAATTAGAAGGATAATAGATTATTTAATCAACTACTTTATCAAAATGTGAAAATTTGGTTGAAGCTATGTATATGCCACATAATTGGGGGGGGTGATTTATCTCTTCAAATTCTAGCCATTCGTGAGTATATTTTTTAATGCACATTTGTATAAATAATTTTTTTATAATGTGATTTTTGGCATATATACAGTTATACGTGCCATATTCTCTTTCAGACATATAGTGTATATAATAAGTAAATACTGTATATTCCGCTAATTACACAATTAAAAATATAGTTAAGAAGAAAGCTGTATTGTAATATAATCCGTTTTTTGTTTTATTAACAGCATATGCTATCTAAAGTGGGAATGTGGAATTTTGACATTTTCCTGTTTGATCGCCTGACAAATGGTAAGTTAGATATATTACATACAGATGTAGCACACATCAAATTGTCTTCTACTGCCAGGTGATTTCACTTTTCATTTGCGTGCTGCCGCTTTATGGAAAACATTACATCATATGATCTGTGTTTCCAAAACTCCAATATTGAAATTCTCTGCAATACATTTGTCGTCCCCTTTGAGAGAATCATACTACACTTCTGTGATGAATGAAAAGTACTTAGCACAGTGTATTGTTCTTTATGAATCAAATCACTATGTCCTTGTTCTATTTAATATATTTACTGTATCTGTGATCTGGGCAGAGGTTGAAAACCACAATAAGAACATAGACATCTGCTATAGTAAAACAAGTAAGCATAGAGCTGGTGTCTCTGTGGGTGACAACCTTGTTCATCACTTTATTAAATTAAAAACACATTTTTTTCTTGGTGTGTAACTCACCACAGGGCCTGATTTAGAGTTGTACGCTATTAGAACAGCAGCTGCCACAGGAGGTGTCTTGCGTAAATTGACGCCTTCTGCCGGCTTCTGTGATCCGCTGCTGCATCTGAGAACGCAGCATCTATGTGAACATCGATCATCTGCGTAACCTTCACTGGCTTCAGTACGCCAAGAAAACGGGGATGACACTCCACCATTTTCTGGGACGCTGCTTGATGCCGCCCCCAAACGAAGCTCGCAGAAGGAGATGTGCAGATGCGCAGTACAAATCCTGCACATGTGCAGATCCGCCAGTATCAGAGATGTACACAAACTATCTAGATATGTGTACATCTCCGAATCTGGCCCATAGCCCTAATGGGAAAGAAAACAACAGAAAAATATATATAGTTAACAAAACAACCCAACTGCACAGTAAATAATCATAACCAAGATTCCCCAGGACTTCCCTGCAAAAAAGGGAGTCCAGATTAATCCCTGCTTTGATTATTTTGAGGCAGTCATTAATAGTGAGTGAATGGGTCACTTATATGGGGATATCAGGGTTTTTATTTATTACTATTCCCAGTTTGAAATACAACAGACCTGGGAAGATTAAACAACATTTTTTTTATTTTATTGCTAACTTAGTGAAGTAGTGACTGAAGATTTTGGCAGCAGGAGGTGTCTGTAGGAAACTATATGGTGATCCAGACTGCATCCGTATGGTGATTCAATCTGCATCCGAGGTCGCAGCCTGGGATCACCATCTCAAGCGATCGTCACGATGGTTGCCCCTTTGGCCAAGTTGAAGTAGCTGAAGCTTACCACAAACTAGCCAGATCCTGGCACCTGCGATGCCAGGAAATCTGCATCCACTGACGCAGACTATGGTCCCATCCATCCCGGAAAATGAGCGCAGAACTGATCCAGCGCATACGAAGATCTTAAACCATCGGAGATGTACGCTAACCATCAGATTAACGTACATCTCTGAATAAGGCCCACAGTCCGGACAGTTGGAAAGAGTCCTGGTGCAAGGTTGGTGGAGTCTAGAAACATCAGTCTTGTGCTGACTAGACTGGGACTTATTTTCACTAATGCACAGACCTCACGCTTGGTTGCAGTGGAAACCAGCCCATGCTGCCAAGTGCTTTGGTAGTTGGAGGATTTGGTAGTGCTGCCCATTTTAAAATTATTGTATATTACACAGTCCAGGATTTGTGCAAGTGATTGACAGTAACCTCCATTCAGACCAAACCTATATCTGACTTATTTATTTATCCTCCGCAGCAACTAGCATTCATTATCCTTGTGACCTCCTGTATTTACAATTCAATATCAAAGTATGTGATTACCCATAGTAAAAGTAATCAATGGCATGGTGCTTAACATTTGAATGACATTATTGTATCTCATAAACTATGTGTGGCTGTGTATTGCCCAGCATTAAAAGACAATTTGATTCATGCTTCAATTGTATATCTTATTACCTCAAATATACTTGATATTGGGCCTGATTCACAGTTGTACGCAAACCCGATGGTTTACAACTCTGTTGGTGGGTGGACTGCGCTTGTTCAGAACGAGGTCTATTAGATCCCACAAAGTGTTTGGGGGTGGGGATGGGGCGACACAGATTTCCTGGCCTTGCAAGCAGGCAGGAGATGGCCACTCTGAGTAAGTCTTTGGACGCAGGCATTGGATCTGAGATGCCTGCAGGAGGCATCTTTTTCCTTCAGAAAAATAGTTTTAAACGCATATAAAGTCACAGATGAAGCACAACGGAAATTGGCACAAGAAATATCTACGGCAGCTGCATCATAGCACTTTGTATACAGTTTCAGACTCATTCACACAGATGTACAAATGTCGCACATGAAATTGATCAGTGCAGTATAGCTAAGTTGTTTTGTTGCTTCCACTTTTTTTAATTGTGTGAATAAGACGCACATTTTCAGCGAGGGGAGCTGCTTGGGACGACTGAAGCCACAGTGCATGAGGACACCTCTGTATTATCTAGTCTTGTTCATATACACTGCTTCATTAATTAATTTCTCCATCAGAAACCCAGCTGGTTACTTATTTGCTAACAATCTAGACCATTATTTTAATGCCAGTAAAAGAATGTAGACGAGTATTGGGATGAAGCCTGTTGTTTGCATGACTTCATACAAGCTTTCCTCTGTGTCTGGAGGCTGTAGTAACAAAGCAGTGTCTCTTGGATTATACCTGTTCTATACTCTCTTGTTTACCCCCTCAAATACAGGTTACATAGCACTAATACAGGTACTTGTTAAATAGCACATGCCAAACATGTTGTGTAGAATGTAAGCTCTCACAAGCAGGGCCCTCTACCCTCTTGTGCTTACTTATACTTTCATCTACTCCTCACTCCGCACTTGGGCACCTATCACTTGGTTGCTTACGTCCTGTTGCTTATTTAAGTGTTATGATCGCTAATGCAGCAATGCATATAAACCTTGTCCTGCATTGTATTGTACTGTAAGTCACTGGTTTCTTGTTCACTTATCTATGTACTTTGTAAGGCGCTGCGGAACATTTGTATAAATAAACGATAATAATAATAAAATGACATGAGGAGTTGTTGGTGCCTTTTTTACTGAATTGTAAGATTCCACTGTTTTGATGTCAGATATCTGTGAATATATAGGCTGCCTAGAGACATGTATCTAGTCTAACAAAGTGGTCATAAAGAGATTAACAGAGCACACAGAATCAACAGTGATGCTTTCAATCCAGGCTTAGTAGTAAAGTGCATTACATAACAAAAATCTAATCAGCTTGAATCTGTCAACAGATGGTCATAGTTTAAAACAGACACTTCTATGCACTCAAGCTGAATTATCTACCGTGTTCTCCTCTTGAACCCGCGTAATTTAAAGATAATTTATTTACTTAATTATTAAAATTGCATTGTCCACATATGGTTGTCATGAAGGAGCACCAGCTTCAAGTAATTTAAAGAAGATAATGTATATATCAAGATGCACAAAGTTATTTGGACAATTTCTACAAAAGAAAATACCGTACTCCATTTACATCCATCTTAAGGGCCTAGAGTTAGAGCTGGTTATTACAATGTCATTGTTTTCTGTGTTTCTGTTGAAGTTAGTAGCAGTTATACTGATGTCTGAGTTGGCAGCATGACTATAATATATATTAGGTACCACCAGGTTTGAAACTGGTGTCCAATCCTAAGTGGACCCTTTGTCATATCTGACTCAAGGGAACTTTACTATTTTATTTTTATCTCAAAGTTCCAAAATCAATATATTGTATGTTATTGTATTTATAGTACAAAATGTAATTTCCTGACGTGCTCTCTTATTTCCAGGCTGGCAATGGCTACGCCAAACCTGCAGGCATGTATCTAATAAATGTAATCACCTCAAGCATAGCTGTATCAATAGTGGTATGGGAAATCTCAAAATACAAAACAGATCAACATGTGTCAATGGGTATACGTTTAGGAAGCCGGCGGACGCAATGCCTTCCGCCGGCTTCCAGACAATTTAATCTAGACGCCTGTCATTTTACCGATGCTGGGAGACCGGTGCCCGGCATCCCGATCGAGCGGGTGCCGCTGCGGACAGCCGCGGGGGGGAGTTAGGTTTAGGGTTCCCGGGGGGACTTAGAGTTAGGCACCCCCCCCAGGATGTTAGGATTAGGCTAGGAGGAGGGAGGGTTAGGGTTAGGCACCCTCGGGGGGAGGTTAGGGTTAGGCACCCCCCCCCCAGAGAACTTAGAGTGGGGATTAGGGTTAGGCACTTGGGAGGAGGTTAGGGTTAGGCACCCTAAAGGAGGGTTAAGGTTAGGGGGAAAAATAGGTTAGTTTATACTTACCTAGGTACGATCGGGATTTCCTCCTCTGTCGGCCAGCCGCTGTCGGGATTTGAACCGCCGGCCAGGGCTCCAGCGGTATTTCATACCAATTTCTGTCAATGTAGTAAATGAGACCTCATATGAAACTACATTCTTAGTGCAGAAATGTCTACAATGCTGCAGTAATCTTAAAAATAATATTACAGGTATGGAATTGTTAAAATAAATACAACTAAAGTGTACATAAGCCAGAGGAAATATGTGTGTACACATCAGACGTTTCTAAGTTCTATCATCAAAAACATAGAACTCCAGTTTGAGAAGTATTGATCTTTGCTCATCTGTCTCTACAAGGAATATAAAGGACTGCCGTTACCCTTATTACTTCGCAGCCAGCTATTGTGATACACAATATTACCCTTATTCATTGGCTCACAGTCAGTGGTGGAGAGATAGCAGTCATGTATTATAGTGAAAATGTCAAAAATAAACAAGGTAAACAATTCTGCCCCTCGGGGTACCAGAAGGGAAATGTATTGCAGTTACAAATAATGGCTTTCCCCTCCCCCATTATCCTTACTCTGGGAAAAAAAGTGAAAGAAGAACTCTTGAAACACTTGATTGACCTTATATGTGTATTCTTGAATAATGACTTTGTGAATAATGTTTATACAAACAGCATATTTCTTCTGTTTCAGGTAACAGCCTAGTAACATTGCTGTGTCATCTGTTCAACGTGCACGGGCTTATCCATCACTTCCAGCTTGACATGGTGAAGTTGCACAGATTTTTAGGTAGGTGAAAATTTACTGGGATCCATCTGGACTACTGTGGCATACACAGTGCACCCCTATGGGTAAAGAAAATGAAAGATGATGTCACTGTAGCAATGGTCCTCACTATGTGGCCCACGTCTTTTATTGTCGTACCTGAGAAAGTTACTAGTCTAATGTATTTTTAAATGCATGAGTCTAATCTGACTGCACTGTCTCCTTGGATTGCTGTTACATTGGGCACTCCAAGGCGATGTCAGGCAGCCCACAATCCCATGCTCAGAGATAAAGTCTGAGCCGAATATTGTATAAGTGCGCAGAGGAGCCGCTATTGGAGCTTGTCACAACTAAGAAGGGTATTCAATTAGATCCGAAAAGTAAGAAAATTTTCACTTGTCCAACTTTTCGCCTAATTCACCTGTTTCAGAGGCGAAATCATTCCATGCGCATCCCCGCTATTCACCTAATTCAATTGCAAAACGGAATTAGGCGAATGCAGAACAGGCAAAAAGTACTGAAACAATTGGGGAAATCAGTCTGTACCCCAGAAAAAGCTACATTAACATAGGGAATCGATATAGATGTGTACTAATAGCCCTAATAAAACTATTTTGCCTACTTAAGTTGTATAAATTGCTTGCTATTGGCGTCTTTGTAAAGGTGGTCATTAAGCAGTATTTTTTGATGAAAATAAGTAGTCCAGTAAATTTGGGGTACTTGCAAATGGGTGCTAGCATATTTTTATGTTTCTAAAGTGAACTTTTAAAAACACGTGAAAAATCCACCTGCGCATGCACCTGCAATCCCAAAAACACCTGACCCATCCTTGCAGCCCCCCAAGAAGCCTATATCGCTAGTTTTTATGCTTGACCCCCCACTTTTTACATTTTGACCCCAAATATTACATGTCTCTTTTGGGGTGTTTTTAGGTTTTTGTTTTTGCTTTTTTTGCAGATTTGTCTTTTGGGGGGCTGTCCCAAGGGTTCTGAGTCATTTCCCCACTTTTGCACCCCAAAATAAAGATTTTGCACTTCTTTTCACCTGCTATTGATTGGAGAATCTTTTTTGGAGAATTCAATGCATCGAGTTTCCGCTTAGACGAAATAGTCCTGAAATTGAATTAAGCGAACAGTTTTTAGGTGAAATTTTCGCCAAAAAACAGGCAAAAAAGGCTTTTTGCCTCTAATTGAATATGGCCCTAAAGGTTAATGTTTGTGAGGACAATGAAAGAGTTATGCAGGATGAGGGAGAAATGAGATATGGAGGAGTTTGAGAGAGATATGGCATGGTCTATGAGATATATGGAGGAAGCAATGAGAGATGTGAATGGTCAATGTGGGAGATAAGAGGAGGCAATGAGAAAGATATTAGGGGGCAATGGGAGATGTATAAGGGTGATAATGGAAATCATGAAGGGAGAATGAGAAAGATAAGTGGGATATTATAGCGATAGGAGTAATCAATGGGAGAGATGTGAGGAGGGCAATATTTATATATTTGTGTATAGTACATTATTGTACTGTATATATTAGTGTTAAATATTGTGTAATGAATAATCTAATGTACTTGTAATTCATTTGGCAACTTCAATCCTCAGGAAATAATGTGCAATCTTGTAATTGAGCAAATTGAATAAGGGTAGCAATCCTGCAATCTCATGGATTTAATAAACCAAAATATGTACAGCGTTTCTTTGGATCTTGCTCTATTCTGCCTTGTCGTTATGCTACACCAGTTGTGTACTACCAACTATTAAATGAATTATTTTTTTTTATTGTGATTTTTTTTTTTTTATTGTTTTAAAGTCCTTGATCTCCAATATTCTGATGTTTATTAAGTTGTTCTGGAGATCAGCGGAGTGGGGCCATTCCCTGCCAAGTACAGAGTAAGGAGATTCATTTTTATTTTGTAGTGGGATTTATAAAAATAAAGGGATGGAAAGGGGACATTTTTAGTCTTTCGTCCTGTGCAGATGACTGCACAGCCATTTTCACTTCTCTAAATGGCCTAGATTTTTGCACCCACTCGGGCGTTATCCAAAATTCTTAAAAGGACAAATTTTGTGACATTTCCAGGTGCACTATTCCCAATGTAAAATAAAACCTAAAAAAGTGTATAGCTAGCCTTCTGGGAAGTTATTTTCATTTTGTGATAAAAAGTAATATGCATCATAAATTCAATGATTCACCGAGATCTGGTTACTAATTGCAGTTATGGTTCAAGAAGATTATCACAGCCAAAATCCATATCACAATGCTGTCCATGCTGCAGACGTCACACAAGCTATGCACTGCTATTTGAAAGAGCCAAAGGTATGTCTACTGTCTATTAATAGGATGTGTGTGGTGTTGAATTGCATTTCTAATGCTAATAATATATTTGTTTTAAAAAAAGGACTCAAGTATAAAGTTTTTAAAATCACTGTACTTATGGTATGTGATACATTGTGGCATTAGGACATCAATAGTCCTGGTTACTTTCTAACAAACTGCTCCTGCCATATTAGTAAGAAGTTAAAATCTCCACAACCTCTACTGTTGCTTTCCTCAAATTATTTGAGTTTATTGATCATGAGCTGTTACAATCGGCATTGCCAGAGTGGTTTTCTTATCTTATCCCTCTCCCTGTATTTCCTATCTTTATATTCTCTCTTTCTGTATTTTCTTTATCTCTCTTTCCCTGTACTCCCTCTGCCTCTTGCTGTATTCTCTCTCCCCCTCCTTATATTCCTTCTCCCTCTCCTTGTATTCTCCTCTGCTGGCTCTCTCTCATTGCCTTCCTAAATCTGTATAAGATTGTCCCCTGCCAGCTTCCATCACAACGTCTCATATCCTGCCCGTGTTTAACATAGTGGATGCACTCTGTACTTTAGCCGCATGTGTCTTCGTGAGGACATATTTTTTCCCCCTAGAAACATATATTAATAGCTTATAGTATTTTAGCGCCATGATCAAATAATATGGAGCCCTAGGATCAGTGCAATTTTTGGGCCTTTAACATTCTTTTTACTCCTTATATGTTTATTAAAATATATGCCACCATTTAGCCATTCTGCTCCATAGAAGGTCTCTGTCCTGCCTGAGCTTGCCTTTGGACATCTGCGATACGGTTTGATAGGTGTACTTCCCCAGTCAAACTCCGCACCTGCCACATTAATGGCTATATGCCTAGCTTTGCAAGTTCTCATAATAGTGTTGTGATAACAGAAAATCATTAGATCACAATCAATTATCAGCCCTATAGCCTGTCCTTGGCTCTAGATGTGCAAATTTCCCTGATGCTGCATTGACTGTGTTATCCCAAAACAATCCTACTTCATTTCCCAGAAAATGTTTACCTTGGATGGTTTATTTTCCTTGAATTAACAAAGATAAATGGGAGTAAATTCTGACAATTATGTGAAAACGTGTCAGCAAAAAGGAAACAAGTGGCGGTTTTCATGGACTTTTGTCTTCCAGTTATCTATTTTACAAATCTTAGGGGCCCATTTATCATTCAATATTTGTATGAAGGAGGGACCGCAGCAGGTATCTCCGATACCTGCTGCGATCCCTCCAATGCCGCTAGCAGCCGCCTCCCCCATAGGTTTCTATGGGGGATGCGATGCTGCCAAATGTTCCAATATCCGGAATGCGAAGCTTTCCCAATATTGGCCCCAGCAGCTAACGCCATCTGAAGATAGCGTTAGCCGCTGTAGTCTATAGGCACTTACCGCATATCAGCCAGCGGAGGGATCTCCCAGATCCCTCCGCCAGCAAAGGGCGCCACTTCGGGGCTGCTGCATGCGCAGCAGCCCCGAATGCACTCCGGCCACATCGCAGGAACGGGCTCCTTCCGGAGCCGGTCACCCTGCATGTGCCGGTTAATACATCCGGCCGCTATGATCGCATTTTGCAATGTGATCATGGGCAGTACTGCATGCCCTGATGGCATTGCAAAATGCGAGCATTAATAAACGGGCCCCTTAGAGCCCTTGCTGAGTTATATCTTTATTGACACACAATACAGAGCTTATCCTGGTTTACATCCGTTATCTGCAGTCCTTGTGCCTAAGCTTTTTAGAAATGGAAAGATCTGCTTGCCTCTTACAGCTTGCCAGCTATCTCACTCCTCTGGATATAATGCTTGGGCTGTTGGCAGCCGCAGCGCATGATGTGGATCATCCAGGAGTTAACCAGCCATTTTTGATAAAAACTAAGCACCATCTAGCCAGCCTGTACCAGGTGAGATTGAAAGTGGGGTTCTTGTCTTTTGTATCGCTTGTATTTTATCTAAGTGAAATGTCCATACTGTGAAGATGTAATAAGACAGTGTAACTAGAAGGATTCTTAGCAAGGCACTGTAATTCAGCACTGACTGACCAGAGGCTCCTTTAAAGCACTAGCGGATTGCAGAGCGCTGCTGATAACTATGTATTATGCCTTTATTTGGTGCTCCTTATATGATAACAACCTCTAGCAGCCTGTGGACACATGTCTTTATACACAGTCCCTCTGTGTACTTTTCTCACCACACCTGTTACATTTATTCCACCATTAGGTATACTGAGCCTTTTCCCCGCACAGGCCATATAAGTGAACCACAAAGGAAGGATGACACACTATAGTAAGAGCTGCATGGATATTCAGCTGGGTTTCTTACATTCTACTCAATGTAAATGCATAACAGATATTGATAGTGAAAGGACAGGACACCAGGCTATAGTAATGTAGTGCCAAATAAGAGATATTACATAGTAGGTTGTGCTAAATAGACACATAGTTAGGATTGAATAAGGATTATTTGAAGAGTCTATGTTTATTCTACCGTGTTTCCTTCAATAGAACACATCTGTTTTAGAGAACCACCACTGGAGGTCCACTGTTGGCATGCTGAGAGAATCAAGGCTTTTAGCACATCTGTCAAAGGAAGTGACGTAAGTAGTACATATAGCAGAACATTTATTTTTCATACAACTCGTCAGATTTAAAATATTAAAGAGATTCTTAAACACAGATCCAGCTTCTTAAAGTGCAAAAATCATGATCTAAAATACCTTTCTCCTTATGTACAAAGATACTGTGTTTTCATTTTTGGTCTCACCATGTAATTATTTCAGGCAGGGTATCGAACAGCAGTTGGGCTCCTTGATATTATCAACAGACATCAATCGGCAGAATGAGTTTCTTAGTCGGTTTAAAGATCACCTTGACAACAAAGATCTCATCTTGTCTGATCCAGACCACAGGCACTTTATGTTACAGGTAATAATAACTCAGTCCAAAGGGGCAATGCTGCATGCAGGAGTAGACTTTGTAGTGGAGCATAGCTCAGGACCTCATTTCTATTCACTGCTGCATATTTTTTAGACTGGTCAGAATAATGGAATTCTGACCATATTATTTATAGGTCAGGAACCATAATTTAGTAATTTGTAAGTGTAGGTATAGAGAGGAGAACTATTTATTTATATAACACCAACATATTCCAAGACTAGATATTGACAGAGCGTTAAGAGGGCCTTGCTCACAAGCTTACAATATATAGGATGACAGGAGTTTAATACATGAGGATAAGTGCTACATATTGTATATTGGTCCAGCCAAATTGCAAGGGTAAAAGTTAAAGGGTGGATATATGATTCAGTCACACAGCAATGTTGGTCTGGGGTTTGGTGGGCTATTTGATCTAAGCACACAACCCTGTTGGTTTGGGGTTAGATTGTCTTGAGAGCAGGGGTGGTTTAAAAGAGGAAGAGGAGGGGGCCTGTGAATATTCCATGTGGTCCCCCTCCTCTCTGTGGTGCAGTAGACTCTGGCATTGCGCCAGAGTCAACTGTGCATGCACCCTGGTACTGGGGGACACCTCTATGCACAAGTGCAGGTCACCGGTTAAATGGCGACCACGACGTGGAACAGGGGACGTGGCTCGTGCAGCGTCAAAGCGGGGATTTAGAGCGGTAAGTATTAAGGACACAGGGGCACATGTGCACTACACATACTGCTCCCATTATAGATATGCCAAATGCATGGGAGTTTACAAAGAGAACAGATGTAAGTTTTATGTAAACTTCATAGAGAGGAGGTAATTGGGTAGAAAAGTTTTATAAAGTTTATGTGGGTGGTTCAGGAATTTGATAAGCTTGCCTGAAGAGGTATGTTGTCAGGGAACATTGGGAGGTTTGGAGGCTAGAGGAAAGCCTTGTTGTACTGGTAGGGTTTCTTCTTTGGGGTCCATGGGGTCCACAGCCATTACGTTGGGGTGTGAATCCCGGTCACCAAACAGTTAACACAAATGAGCTCTCTGCTCCCAGGATGCACTGGGGTTCCTCCTCATATACCCCACCCCCTGCCTCAGGTAGCCAGTTCTTCCTGTTTGATGTGTTACACCACATAGACAGTGGGACTGCAGGAGCAGTCCAGCAGACGAGTAAAAACAAAAAAAAAAGAGAGAGTTTTACTCTCTATCTCAGCGGGTGGTCTGAGCTGTCCTGGAAGCAGCCTTGCGCCTGATTGGAGGCGCACCGGCCACACGCTGCGACTACCTCCTCCAGCGCCACACCGCTAGCCTTGGCAGGTCCATGGCTAGGGCTTCGGCTGGGGCTCTCATGCCCTGGACCGCACCCGGATCAAGGGGATGGCAGGTGGTTGCGGCAGCCGCTGACGCCGGGACCATGTAGCGGTCCGGCCTCCGGCAGTGAGACTGGCCGGAGGCACGCTGCAGTCAGGAGGCATACGGCTTGTTTTCCTACCTTAGACCGCCGGGATATGATGTTCCTGACCAGCCGGGGCTTGTGGCGGCGGCCAGGTCAGCTGCTTGAGCAGGTCCAAGCAGCATAGGGGAGGTACGCTTCCCCAGCGGCCCCTCCCCCAATCCACACGCTAATTCAGTACTCTGGCGCAGTGATTGTGGGTTTCTCCTCCCAGCCTCCATATAAGGCAGCCAGCGTGTATGTCAGTTGCTCTCTGATCGCTGCTGTTGCAGGACGCTGGGCAGTCTCCCTGTATACCTTTCCTACTGCTGGTTCAGGTTTTACAGGGCTCTATCCTACCTAAGCCTAGGCTAATTATTGGTAGTGAGAGCTTATATGCGTATGACTCATAGAAGTATTTATGCATGACATGTGATTGTTGTTTATGGATACTGTTTCCTCTGTAAAATAACTGTAATTCCTGTATACTGTCACTGTCTCTCCCCTTCCCATGCTACAGGTGTGTGGGTTGAGAGTAGAAAGCAGCACATAGACACTCAGAACCATTGGCATAGTTGACATGTCTAAGGAGTCTGAGGGTCAGGTGGCGGGAGCCCCGTTGCTGATATCCTGTGTAGCCTGCAAGGCAGGATTGTCCCCACAGGACTTTCTACAAAATGGGCTTTGTGGGAACTGTTTCAGACAGCCACCACACCAATTAAATTTGCTTGTTACAGGCCCTGAGCCACCTTGGGCATCATTTTCTCAGGTTATGGCTCAGGTGGCGGAGCGGCTGGCTGCCCCGGTACCACCGGTTTGGGGTTTGCCTCAGTAGATGCATCCTATGCCCATGATGTGGCCGCCTTGGATGGACCCTTGTGCTGGTAGGGTTATGTCAAACCAAAGCAGCCTAAATCTAGGCGTCATTTGCCTTCTCACATGGGTGAGTACTCCAGTGCCTCCGAGGAGGAGGAACAGGCACAGGACTCTTCACAGGAGTCTAGCTCCGAGGACGGAGATGATCATTTCCCAGTAGCCGATGTCCCCTTTCTAATAAGGGCTGTAAAATCTGTGTTAAATATCGAGGAAGGGGATCCTCCGCTTAGGAAGCCCCCCCTGTTCAAGCACCAGAAGGTGGTTAAGGCAGAATTCCCAAAGTCTGAACATTTGTCAGAACTTATGGAGGAAGCGTGGGTTTGTCCGGATAAGAAAAGCCATTCTTCTAAAAGAACAACGCTTCTATATCCTCTTCCAGCAGAGGACTGTGCCAGGTGGGAGAATCCACCGTCAGTTGATGCACATGTGGCGCAGCTGATTAAACGTACCACTCTGTTAATTCCAGCAGTTTTGCTGAAGGAAGCCACGGATAGGAGATTGGAGACTTGTCTCAAATCAATTTTCTCGCTGGCAGGAATGGCCACCCGCCCAGTAGTTACAGGATCATTTGAGGCTGACAGTATCATGTCTGTACAGTCACGGCTGGATCATAAACTGGCAAAAGTCGTCACCCTTTCCGGTACAACAGATGTGTCATTTGGGAGCAAGATTGGACTCCGTGGTGCAGAAAATATATCTGCCGGAGGAGAAGATTCTTGCCTTACAATCACGAATACGCAGGTTGCTTCGCAACAGGCAGATATCTGTTCTAGTGGCCATGCAGGTTCTGGGGTCGATGGTGGCCACTTTCAGGATGGTGGAATACGCTCAATTCCACTCCAGACCACTGCAGGTCTCAGTTGCTGCGTCTCTCTCCAGAGGTGCGGTTGTCCCTGTCCTGGTGGTTGCAGACAAAGCATCTCAGGCAGGGTCGCCCCTTTTGGTTGTCAGATTGGACATTGGTCAAAACCGACGCCAGTCTTCAAGGTTGGGGAGCGATGACGGGGTCACACACTTTCCAAGGAAAGTGGTCAGTGGCGGAAAGCCGGCTACCGATAAACATCCTGGAACTAAGAGCTATATTCAAAGCTTTAGTGCAGGCTGAAGAAATCTTAAAGGGCAGGCCGGTGCAGATACAGTCGGACAATCGCACCGCGGTTGCCTACCTAAATCATCAAGGGGGCACAAGGAGTTGGGCTGCCTTGGCAGAGGTATCAAAAATCTTGGTCTGGGCAGAGACTCATCTTCCCACGATATCTGCCGTGTTCATGCCGGGGATCTTGAATTGGGAGGCCGACTTTCTCAGTCGGCAGGAGATAAATGCAGGAGAGTGGGCCCTACATCCACAGGTTTTTCGGAATCTTGTGGACAAGTGGGGTCTACCAGAAATAGATCTGATGGCATCAAGAAGGAACAACAAGGTTCCCAGGTACGGATCCTGGACAAGAGATCCAAGAGCCGAGTTTGTAGACGCACTGACAGTAAAGTGGCGTTACAAGCTGGTATATCTGTTCCCCCCGTTTGCTTTCTTCCCAGAGTGGTCAGAAAGATAAAACAAGAGGGCAGCATCGTCATATTAATAGCTCCGGCGTGGCCGAGATGGCACTGGTTCACAGATCTACGGTCTCTCTCCATAGACACTCCATGGCCTCTGCCATTGAGACTGGATCTGTTGCTACAGGGTCCCTGCTGGTACCCGGATCTTCATCGGCTATCATTGACGACATGGCTCTTGAGGCCTCCTTCTTGAGGAAGAAGGGGTTTTCCGAGTCTGTTATACGGACGATGCTGAAGGCACGGAAACCATCTTCAGCCCGTATATACTATAGAATTTGGCATACTTTCTTTCAGTGGTGTGAACTGAAAGGGTATGACACACAGAAATTTCTGATATCCAGAGTGCTTGATTTTCTTCAAAGCGGTCTGGAAAAAGGGCTCCGTCTGGCCTCTTTGAGGGTACAGGTGTCTGCTCTTTCAGTCTGGTTCCAACATAAAATTGCTCTGAGACCAGATATAAAGATCTTTTTTCAAGGGGTGTTGAGTATTCAGCCTCCCTTCGTTTCCCCGGTTGTTCCGTGGGACTTGACTCTAGTTCTGAAGGTTTTACAGGCTCCTCCGTTCAAGCCTTTAAATTCAATAGACATCAAGTGGCTAACTGCAAAGACGGTATTTCTTCTTGCTATGGCATCTGCACATAGCGTGTTGGATTTAGCTGCGCTTTCCTTCCGTGAGCCGTTCTTGACATGTCATCAAGATAGAGCAGTACTACGTACTAGGGAGGGTTACCTTCCGAAAGTAGTGTCTAAATTTCATATTAATGAAGAAATAGTAGTTCCAGCATTCCAGGGCTCTAGTCTCTCACCAGGTGAGGCTTCCCTGGATGTGGTCCGTGCGTTGAGAGTGAGACGCACTAGCAAATGGAGGACGTCTGATTCACTTTTTGTGCTTTATGGTTGTCATAGGCGTGGCTGGCCAGCCAATAAACAGACACTGGCCAGATGGATTCGCATGGCAATTTCATTGCCTTATACACAGGCTGGTATGAGGGTGCCGGATTCAGTGACTGCACATTCTACTAGGACGGTAGGTCCATCATGGAGCGGCCCGCCGCGGTGCTTCTGATGAGCAATTATGCAAGGCAGCCACATGGTCTTCCATCCATACCTTCGTCAAATTTTATTCCTTTGACACTTTTACCTCTCAGGATGCCTCCTTCGGGCGTAGGATTCTCCTCTCTTCTGAGAGTCAGGAGCGTCCCCGCCCCTAGGGTTAGTGCTTTGGGATATCCCCAACATAATGGCTGTGGACCCCTTGGACCCCGAAGAAGAAAATAAGAGTTATGGTATGACATACCTTTGTTAACTCGTTTTCTTCGAGGTCCATGGGGTCCACAGGACACCCACCCAAACGCACCTGTAGTTCTGGGGGAGGTTTCCATAAGTTTCTTCTCTTGAGAGTCTGGACTCATGAGTATGGGTTTCTTCTTTCTTACCCTTTGTTTGTCTCCGCCTGCTTGAGCTTGGTAACGAACTGGCTACCTGAGGCAGGGGGTGGGGTATATGAGGAGGAACTCCGGTGCATCCTGGGAGCAGAGAGCTTGTTTCTGTTAACTGTTTGGTGACTGGGATTCATACCCCAACGTAATGGCTATGGACCTCGAAGACAAAGAGTTAACAAAGATATGTCATACCATAACTCTTATTTTTCTAAAGAGTAGGTGCAGCCTGAAAAAAGTTATGTAATGGTGAATGGTAGCAGGTAATGAGTGTTGATGAAAGACACAGATCTTGTGCAGAGCAGAGGAGTTGAGAGGAATTTTTAGATAATTGAAGTTATGGTGTAGTTTTATTAATAGTCTTACATGTAAGTAGAAGTATTTTATATTGAATTTGGTCAAATACAAGCAATCAGTGTAGGGACTGGCAGATCACAGTAGCAGCAGTAAAAGGAGACTATTACAATAGCCACTGTGGGAGATAAAGAGCGCATGAATCAAAGTTTTTATAGTGTCTTGTGTGAGATATGTGCATATTCTAGAGATGTAGGGATTATTGTTCTGTTGCCAAGAACTCTAGAGATGTCAGGAAGGTGACTACTATTGGCCAGTGGGAATATTGTGAACTCCGATTTTGAAAATTGAGTTTGATGTGGCGAGATGACATTCTAGATGAAGTGGGCAGTAAGACATTCAGTAATGCAGGGAACACAAATGGTGATAGAACCAGAACCAGAGGATAGGATAGAACTAGTGTTTTATTTACAGCAAAAGCAACTGCTTATTGTTTATTTTGACACAGTTACTGCAATATTCGTAACTTGCTATGCTTTTCTGTTTGAATATGTATATAGTGTGTGAAATTGCCATATAACCTCTACAAGTGGAAGGATACAGAGTTGATTACAGAATGTTTTCATTTTCTTAAATGTAGGCTAAATCAAGATTTATCAAAATACAGCCAATGTATTCTGTTGGAATTAGTGACAGTACCAATGCATGTTGCTGTAGTTCCTAAAGAATTGATCGTTTGTGCTCTCAGACAACAAAACACACGTCGCTACTGTGTGTTGGAGAGGAGGGAAAATACTGTGAACTTAACTGTGCATCTTGAATTCCCGGACACATAAGGGTTAATGTTGAATTGGGTGTAAGTGTTAGTGCAGTATTTGTTTATCAACAGTGGCGTAAAACAATTGTACGCCTAAGTTTGCGGGCCTGAGATGTACGCTTATGCAAAAGCCATAGGAGGCATCTTGTTTAGAAAGACATACACTGCAAGCTTTTGTGATCCAATGCTGCCTCTGAAGAAGCAGCATCAGATCATCTGCGTGAACATCTGTCATCTGAGCAACCCTCCGGTTACTAAGGATGGCCACGTATTTCACTCTTCCAAGGACATTGCCACATTTTCTGTAACGCCATCACTGCCCTTTCCCCACCCCCAAATGGACATGCTGCGGCTTCGGGGACACTGCGACAGTTGTCACAGACACGAATATACACATGTGCAGTACAAGTCCTGCACATGCACAGATTGCCATGACTATTACGTAAATCATCGGGTTTGCTTACAACTCTGAATCAGGCCTTGCATGCACTAGTATGTATTAGACTCTTGTATCTCTCTATACTTAGGTGAAAAGGGTGAGGGGAGGGGTGGGTTAGCAAGCATAGAGAAAGTACAGTAAGGGAGTTTTACTGTCAAAATACTTTCATCTATTTTTAACACTATTCATTGTCATACCCACCAAGTAGAGGGAATAGAGCCCATTATGAACGACCTATGCAATTTACACCAATATTTTTAGTGTGAATTGCGTCCAACTCTGCATTGCAGTCCCATAAATATAGGTCCAGAAAGACGCCAGGTTTACAGTAGCATAACCTGATTTTTTTGTACATTGTTACCTTAGCTTCTCCCTTATCATGACTGTTAAACAGAGAATAAGAATCAGTAATTTGCATCTGCTGTTCCAAAATAAGCACAATAAGTATATTACATCAAGTCTTTCCTTGGCACTCTTCACACACTCTTATTCTTAGGGATTTTCTGCTCTAACCGAGGAGATATTCGTTCCCTTTTAGACAAGGTAGTTGTATTACTTTATTTTAGCATAAAACATGTTTTGCTAGTAATGTATATCATATACAGTGTAAGACAGGTAGATAAATAGTCTTTACTTTCATGTAAACTATTTTACAGTGGTTTTATCCACTGCAGCCTTTGATCAATAAAAATACTACTCATTGGTAAATGTATCCTTAAATAAAACCTAACATAATAAAGCATTGAAATTACATTTGGGGTTTTGTTCAAACCCCTATATGATGTCACAAAGAAGCAAATCGGATCAGTTAGGGCATCATATTGTGCACATAGCCTGAAAGACATCAATATTGTTTTCTTATAGTGTAGCCAAGATGGTGCAGATCTGGACACACAGTAGGCAAGCCCTGTGGGTGCCATAGTTCATTAACCTATTGCTCCATTTTGATGATTGATTTTTTTAAACCAGGTTATATCCTATATATTAATTGCATGTGACAACATGATGTGACCTAGTACACTTACATACTGATAAATCTCATGAACCAACCATTACCAGACCTTTGTGTTTTGCAGATTGCCCTGAAATGTGCTGACATCTGCAATCCTTGCCGTGTGTGGGAGCTGAGCAAGCAGTGGAGTGAAAGAGTCTGCGAAGAATTCTACAGACAAGGTTAGATATTGCTAGAAAATCAAAGCAGCCAGTGCAACAGTGCCAAACCAATACCTTCCGTCTGCTTATTTACACATACATTACAATGTCCACTTAGTACAAGGTTAAGGGTCTGAAGCAGTTAGCAAGTTACAAGTAAGTTAGCATTTGCTTATTTCATTTCTGTAAGTGAGTAGGAGGCAGAGAATATAGGATGTTTATTGCAGACTCAGAGATTTAGGGGTACATTTACTAAGATGGGAGTTCTATTAAGAAGTGATGTTGCCCATAGCAACACAATAGCGAAAGTACAACAATAACTGTATTTTACACAGCACACACTACAGTCATGTAAAAACAATAACCACAAACTGTACACAATATATACAGAAATGCCAGTAGTATTAGCGACACCACCACCCCTAAACAGTAAGCCCTTCAGTAATAGAATTAGCAATCAGTTATGGAGTCTTGCTTACCCACCTGGACTGGGCAAAGTACAACTGCAAGGGAGGCTGCAGAGCAGGATCCCACTGAGAGCGATGTTGCTGGACTACTTCACGCTTCTCAGGATGCAGCAGCTTCGAAATCCAGCCACTGGGGCCCGTGATTTGCTGATCCCGCCCACTTGGCCTGATGTGTCCTCTACCAGCTGGGTAGGTCACACCTGAAAGTTACCCTGTTCCAGCAGGCACACCACCAGGACAGCCGCAGACGGCTCCTGATGGAGCATACGCTTTGGCTTTTCGCCGGACCTTCACCATAGAGCAAGGTGATGGCAGTCTGGAAGGAAGCGCTGCCGACAAGCCAATCACGATCCACATATTCCTAAATCAGCTCCACATTCGACCTGCACAAAGGCCAGGGACAATGAACAAAGAATGCAACTAACCTGTGTATCTGGTTTTGCTTTATTCCTACAGTCAGTGATTGGCTGGCTTCTGAATTCCAGCAGGTATATGAGTTCTGTCTCGGGCAACATGGGGCTTATAAGTCTGTATGCTGCCAGGCACAACATTCTAAGGGAGGGAGTAAGATTTAAGAGTGGTGATAATTCACTGTGGAGGATCTTCTCTCCCCCTGTATCATTAAAACTACATATTCATAGCACAAGGAAGAATGGGCACTGCTACAATTAAAACCCTCAGACAATACCTAGTAAGAAACCTTACATCATCATTAAATTGGCCACACATTACCCCACAGTCTGTATTATAAGAGGCAGTCAGGACATTAATTGGTCATGCTGTTCTTTTCTCCCTGCATTTATATACTGATAAGCAGAAAAATAGTCTGTAAAATGTACACTATCTGGGTTTCTACCCTGTGACGAGCCCAGCTGCAGGGTTAGTAATGAGCTGGGGGGCCTCAGGTCGTCACAGATATCATGACTATATCTATGCAAATTGATCAGGTTATACTTAAAGGGATTGTTCAAACATATATTTCCTTTTGGATACAATGAGATTGGCGAAGCTGGTTGAAAATTTGGTGCCCATAACCATTCCTTGTATTCATATGTAAAACTTACCTAAAATAATATAATAATTTGTAGATAAACAGTAGATATACCATCAGGGCCAGCTCCATGTCTACTAGCACCCTGTACAAGAAGCTTTGGAGCCCCCATCTGACTGTATCCATAATTAATACTTTATTATTGTTATTAATTTTATTATTAAAAACACACATATTGGTCCCAATAGGAAAAAAACAATCATATTGTCTCTGGTAGGAAAAAAACACACATTGGCCCCGATAGGAAAAAAACAACACATTGGCCCAACTGAACAACACACACACACACTGACCCCTACAGGAAACAAAAACAGATTGGCTCCCACTGGAAAAAATAAAACACAATGGCCCCAGACAGGAAAAAGAAAACAAACACATTGGCCCCAATAGTGAAAACAACGAACACATTGGCCTTGATAGTAAAATAAATTAAAAAAATACAGTGGTCCCCACAGGAAAAAGAATGAAACACACTGATTCAAATTCATTGCACTGCAGCCCGAGTCAGCACTGCTGCCTACCCTGCTGTGTCACTGTGGCGTGGCGTGCGGCTACGTGACCTATGACATCACTTCGCTGAATCACCATCTCTGGGTCACGCCAGACTCTGGCTGCCTCTGAGCCACCTGGAAAAGCCCAGCACTACCAGGCTACAGCATGGTGGGGGCTGCCAGGTAGGCCTGCATCAGAATTTCTGGGGCCCAGTATAAATTACACAAGTAGGACCCCCAATCAGAGGCACACAGATAGGGGAAACTTGGCAGATGCTCACAAAGGCTGGGTAGGGCACAGGTATATATGGGGAGGGTGGACAGATGGGGGGGGGTCAGGCAGAAGGACACATGGGAGGGGTGTGCAGAGGCACACAAGGGGGCAGGCAAAAGCACACATGGGGGTTGGGGCAGAGGCACACGTGGTTTGGGGAAGAGGCACACATGGGTGGTTTAGGGAGACACGTAAATATATAAAATAGCCATTGACAAACATACTGGGGGGTGTAGAGCTGCAGACACAGACTTTGTACACAAACAGCGGGAGGCAATGTGCTGGGGGGCAACTTTACATACTGACTGCCTGTCATTAAAGTCTGCCGGCCGCGGGGAACTCTCTACTTTGTATATAAGTGTGATGAGCACTCTCAGGAGATTTTCCTGATCTCGCGAGACTGAGGGCCTGATTCAGAGCCGCTCGTAAGCGGCCGCTCATTCGCTCCGAGCGATGTTCGCACATCTGCGCATGCGTATGGGTCGTAATGCGCATGCGCCAACCAGTCAGTGCGGTCAGAAATCGAGCGCTCGCAAAATAGCGAGTGCCTGCTAATTTGAGTGACAGGATGAGGCATTGGTGGGTTGTAACAGGGGAAGGTGCTTGAAAACGGGGAGTGGAGATCCGAACGCAGGCGTGCCAAACGGTCAAAACGGGCGTTTTAAGGGTGTGCATAATTAACAAAGCAGCGTAATCGGCCACGTCACTTGGTTGTCTCTTAGCCTGAACTGTTCGCATGATTTCGGTAGGAAAATCCAACCACAAGCACTGCGAGCAGTTCAGACGCCTTTCGATGTACTTGATTAATCTAATAAATAGCGGAGATGACGTAGGATGCGAGCGGCCAGGGGGGCGTCTTTACAAAATAGCGAGTGCATGTTTCGTTCGCTCGCTGACACATAGAGGCGTCAACAGACCGCAAAGAGTGAGCGCTCAATTTAAATAGCCGGCCCCTTTTTCTGAACGAGCGAGCACAAATAGCGTCCGGCTCTGAATCAGGCGCTGAGAGCTTTGCTGCTCACCACACTGCCACCACACTGTAATGACAGACTGCCAGTCTAATTCGCTGCTAGGCAGCCTGTCCACACAAGCAGGTGCCCCGAGAGAAGAGGGAGCGGGTACTAATTACCAAAGCCAGGGATTGTTGGAGGGGCCTGGGTCCGACGCTGCCCCCCTCCCTCTTACCTGTCAGCAGCCCAACACACGAGCACACTGGCAGCTCCCCCTCCTCTGAGACAGACACCAGCGGGCCCTGAAACCACTAGCAGCAGCCGCACTACGCCCATTATGTGGTGGTGTCCTTGTGTAGCCACTCTGCTGGAATGGGCCTCGAGCTGGCCTTGTATACTATACTGCCAAGATAGCTACATGTTTGACAATTCACGTGACTAGTCGCACCAACCCTCTTTTCTTTGGTTTGTGCAGTGGTGCAAATATGTTTACTGTTTTGCAGTTACACTGTGCATGAGCTGACCAAAAATTAGGTGTGACTCACGTTACACATCACGGAGCATGTCTGCACAACACCCCATTCTGTTTCTTGTCACACTTGAGGCTTCCCCAATGCTTTGGGAGCTGCTAGGCTGCCTGGTCACTCATAGCCCAGAGTCCATCTCGCTGCTGAGTGCTGTGACTGGCTTGGTGCACAGCTAGTGGAGCCGGTGGTAGACGGTACGAGCGTATCGGCTACTAATTTCATACTGGTATGCTGCAGCAGCCCCTAGTTGCTCGGTATGCTAATTTCTTACTGGTGTGCTGTACCAGCTTTACTTGCTCCACTAGGCTTGTATAAAACACATTATAAAAATTAGATCAGTTTCATGTCTATCATTCTCCCTTTTACCTAGGGCGATTCCAAATGAGCCAAATCGCTCCCAGGCACTGGCTCGCCACATACTTAATGCTGCCAATTGCTCTTTAGCTGGAAATTGGAAAAAAAACAGCCTCCCACATCGTCTCTGCTTAATTCTGTCTGGAACACGTATCACTAATAACATATCAAGTCTTTCCCATGAACATCCCCATTAATTCAATGTTATCTGGACTCCCTGGGTTTCTCTTAATCAAGCCCCTGTCTGTGGCTAACTTGGATTTTGGTATGGCCAGCTATACAAAGGTATAGAGGTGGAGAATCCCAGGTGGCCATGTTACTGGTGTGGCGCTGAAACTATAACAAGGCGGCATGGGACGTATCAGTTCAACGGAGGTCACTGTGCCAGTGTGATCAAGAAGTGATGAAATCTCCTGCCCAAAGTGTCACACTTAGATTTGCTCCCGAGACACAAGAGAAAGCTGGCATGGTGTCATTGAAACTAACAGCTATTTACTTGCTTTTACTATCTTGAAGAAAAACCTAGTAAAAGCCTGATTTCACCTATATTACGCTTTACTCTACAGTCACAACACTTCACATTGCGTGAATCCTTTCACCTTATTGTTTTCGCAAATCCTTTTCCTTAACTTTCCTATAGGTTTTAGTATGGGGATATAACATTTTTCACTAACTTATAGATCAGTTATTATATTTACCTAGAGGATGAAATAACCTAACATGTTTTTAACATTGATAATAAAGTATATTTTTTATGTACATAAGTTTTGAAAGTGTGGCCCATTTTAAGAGTACTGTTCTGTTTCTTCGTCTTCTTCTTGTGAAAATCGGATATATCAAGGGCAGTATTACGTGTGTAGAAATGCATGTTGTATACTTCAGAGTGTTTACAATCTATCTTTGAATTACCAGAACAAAAATGTTTTCTTCTTTCTGTACTTGGAAAGAATGAAGCACAATGCAAGGTTTAATTATTAAATACCTTTCTATCGTCATGCACCCTTGGCAACCATTGGACATGTAATGTGCACGCATGTATGTAGTCAGTGAGGTAACAGCTGAGAACTGAACACAAGATTTGCTATCTGCTTACTAGGAGACCTTGAACGGAAGTTTGGCCTAGAAATAAGTCCGCTTTGCAATCAACAAAAGGATTTAATTCCTAGTATACAAGTTGGTAAGTGTACCTAAGCTGTTTGGTATGTTTTAAAGGTATATTATCTACTACCATTTTATCTACTGTATCGATATATAGCACAAACACACATGTATTTATTGTAACCCCAATCCTGGTTTAATAAATAGAGTAGGAGTTTTAAATATGAATTTGCTTTGTCATTTTAACATAATGTGCGCCAAATTTGACAAAAATTTAAAATATAATTCAAATCTTAATTTAGTTGCATTGTTGGTTCTCTAACATCAGCCAATAGAATAATGGGCTCTAACAGGAAAAACTTTGGTTAATTAACCTACCCCCTATGTATTTAGTGTTCGGGATGTGTTGAACCCATGCAAACTGATAGCCCGTCATCAACAATTGTATTCAAGACACGGGTGCTGTGTAAAATTTACGTTTGTGTGTGTATATATACATATATATATGTGTGTGTGTGTATATATAATATACCATAGACAAAAAACCTTATGATTTCACATGTCCCATTGAGACTTCTTGGACATGGTCTAAATATTCACAAAACCTACTGTGGTTAACTGCAGATTCAGCACTCTCACAGAGTGAGATTGCTGTCACTCACAAAATGGTGGAGCTGCTAATTCACAGAATTGTGTGCTCATTGGCATACACACATGCAGTCTGTCTAACTGAGGACTGAGCAGTTATGTGGCACACACATCCCACTCAGTGCCCACAATCTTCCCATTCGGTCACCACAACAATCCCACTGGGTTGCAACATCCTTCTCACTCCATACATCTATCTCATTTAGAATAGACATTCAGCTCCCTAATTGCTAAAACTATTATACTCTGTCTATGCATGTACACTTTCTTCCCCTATACGCCTCCATGCTGCTTTATCTTCCCCAATCCCTACTGCTTTGTGGTCTCCCAACTTTGCTAGTCTGTATTCCCTCATCCGCACCAATTTGTCTTTCCCCATCTGCGCCGCCCTGTCATCTTGCATCCGTGCCAATCTGTTTCCTTATGTCTGGACCACTGTCTTCCCCTCATCTTTGCCACTCTTTCTTCATCTTTCTGCACCACTCTGACCCCCCCACCCGCATCACTCTGTCTTCCCCATCAGGCTGCAGCCTAGAATCGTCCGTTACTCACCTCAGCGCCATCTTCCCCTGACCTCTAGAGCGGTCAGATGCCAGGTGCGGCAGCGAGTGACGTGCTGAGGATTATACTTGGGGTCTGCTAGGACATCCATGTTCTCGCTCCGTGATTTGGTTCCTGCGGTTACTGTCATGGGCGCACCTACTAATTTTTTATATTTATTTGTATATTACCTAATACCCGTATACAGTCACATCACTACATGTAAACAGACATAGAACAAATAGAATGTCTCTTCCACCATAGGGTGAAGTCTTCACAAGTGGATATTTAGAAAGTCATATGTGTAATCATATGGAGCTGTATAGTTCTCCCGGAGTGTAGCTCCTATGCTGGACTGTGTCAGTTTGATGATAATAGTCTTCAGTAATACGCAGTAAAGGGAACACGCCACCTGGCATTTTACTTACCTTTGTCGTTATTCTAATGTATTCAGATTGGATACACATTCTCTGTTAACCACAGCTTGCTGTAATGATGGTAAGTGGTAATGATGGTAAGTATCTTGCAGTGCTATGCGTTGATCTTCAGTGAGCTGTGGGTCCAGAAGCAAAGTGTCCGCCAGCAGACTGATGTATGCTGTACCTCTGTGCAGGAGATTCTAGTCTAAGAGTGTCATCGATACCTCTGTAATCAACGCGTTTTGCCTGGCTAAGCAGGCTTCAAAGCCTGCTTAGTCAGGCAGAATGCATCTATCGTGGAGATATCAATGACACAATGTTATATTTATATTCACAAAATGACTTGGTATGTTCTTTAAAATGATTGTTATTAATACCAATATTATTATTATTATGTATGCACCACGTATCCTTACTAGTTACAAGGTGAGTGCTGGGTAAAATATTTCTTTAGTCCTATCACCGGGGAGGGAGTATCACTGTTTTCACCTAGCAGCTATCAGTAACTTAAGAGTGAATAAGCGCATCCTAAATAACCTAAACTGTGGTTTAATAGCATTTTCTCTATCACTTGCCATGTCTTTTATGATATTTACCATATCAAGTAAAATACTTATTTTCAATTTTCCAAAGGTTTCATAACCTACATTGCAGAGCCATTGTTTGTGGAGTGGGCAAGATATACCGGGGACACTCCTCTATCTGTAAATATGCTAAATCACCTCAGGAAGAATAAGTCCAAGTGGAGAGCCCTGTTACACAAGCAGCGCAGCAAGAGCAATGATCGCTTGGGACCAGTAACTGAAGGCAAAGAAGACCAAAAGATCAGTGAAGGTGGAGCCCCCTAATGACAATGTCTTTACTAGAGCATTGCTGTCCTTTTCTTTGCTGCTTTCAATGAAGTGGGATTCATATAAAGCCCAAATGGGCGGCTGTTGCTTTTCACAACAGGGCTATGAAAGATAAGAAGGAAGCAGAGTATAGTTATCTGGATATTGGTGGCAATCTTATCTCAGTTTGAGCAAGGCCAGCATCCCTGATTTCCAGTGATCAGAACTGACTGATGGGAAATGAGGACACAGGGATATGTGGATATGTTCTTGGATGAACTTTGCAACTTGAATATGCCATATCCAGAGTAATGTAGCAGCATATAGCACTTTTAGACTACTTTTCAGAGCTTCGTGCAACTACCCCAACCTCCAGAGTACCACGCCACCACAGCCACAAGAGTAAATACAGAACCACAAAACAACCGCCAGCATCAACTGGACTCAGAAGAGATGTGTCTGAGTAGACAACTTTGTAATATTAGTATCTATATGATCATAAATAAGATATTCTTTTTTTATTTTTACATTTTATATTCTCTAGATCAGAACAAAATGTAAATTTGAATGAAGCACTACCCAAACCACCCTACAAATGTACAGACATGTTTGAATGTTTTCACACCACTTTGGATGTAACGAGTAGTGTGTTTCTTTCTGCAAAAAGAAAGCTATCGCCACATAAACTGTTGGTTGGATGTGTTTGGCTTTTTATCTACACATGGCCAGTGTACCATTTGTATGTAGAGGGTTTATAAATGTCATTGCAACAGATGTCTTTTTACATCTGCACTGTTTTCTGTATATACTGACCTACTGATCTCCATGCCAAAATACTGACGCTTTGTGATAACTGCTACCTGTACAGATATCGGCACTGTGAATACTGTTACTCTTAACAAAAACATATATATTCTAGCATCTGTAAATATAGTACATAGACTATTTCTAATAGAGCGCTCATTTTAAGGCCTTAAATTTTAAATTGTCATGTATCAATTGTTGTATTTTCCACATAATTCACCAATGCCTTTTGTCAATTCTCTACAGTTTCTATATTAATAGTGACTATGAAACCGGACAGTAGGGCTCATTTATTAACAATGCCTTTAGGTACAAAACATGCACACATCCACAACTGTTGTCTTTGAGCTATTTGTTTTTAGCTGTCTAGTTGTAATTAGACATTATTGGGGAGTTTGTGATTGCTATGGTCTAGTGAAAATGTTGCACCCAAATGCAATGTTTGTAGCTAGGCACTAGAGATTGTTTGAAATATTTTACTTCATAACATTCCACAACATAGATTATGTACGAATAGGGGATAGATCTCAAAGGATCACTGTAGTTGAAACTGACTTCATCATAGGGTTCTTGATAATGTCTGTTTCAACTGGGAACTAACAACCTCAATCTAGAACAGCTCCTGACCTTGAATAACAAAGATTAATTTTTGACATATTTATAAAATCTTGACCTAAGAGAAATCATTATTTTAAGGCAATCTACAAAAAATTAACAAATTAAATAAAATAAGTACATCAACAAAATGCGCCATGAGAAACTCAGTAGGTTTCATGACATAACGCACTGTGTAGCTACTACACCAAGAAACACAGCAGCTTCAATTCTATTAGGCACCATGTAGCTACTACACTAAGAGACATGGCAGCTCCAATACCATTAGGGACTTAGCTGTGTGGCTACTACACTAAGATACACGGCAGCTCCAATACCATTGGGCACTGTATAGCTACTACACCAAGAGACACGGCAGCTCCAATACCATTAGGCACTGTATAGCTACTACACCAAGAGACACGGCAACTCCCATACCATTATGCACTGTGTGGCTACTACACCGAGAGATATGGCAGCTCCACTACCATTAGGCACCATATAGCTACTACACCAAGAGACACGGCAACTCCCATACCATTAGGCACTGTGTGGCTACTACACCGAGAGACATGGCAGCTCCAATACCATTAGGCACCTTGTAGCTATTACACAAACAGGGACGACAGCTCCAATACCATTAGGCACCATATAGCTACTACACCAAGAGACACGGCAACTCCCATACCATTATGCACTGTGTGGTTACTACACCAAGAGACATAGCAGCTCCAATACCATTAGGCACCTTGTAGCTACTACACAAACAGGGACAGAAGCTCCAATACCATTAGGCACTGTGTGGCTACTACACCAAGAGACACGGCAGCTCCAATACCATTAGGCACGGTATAGATACTACACCAAGAGACACTGTGCAGCTCCAACACCACTGATCACTGTGTAACTATAACACCATGTGGTGGTCCCCACAGCAACCAATTGAATTCTAGCTATTATTTATCTAGTATAGTTTAGAAAAACAATAACTAGATTCTGACTGGTTGCAATAAGTGACACCTCCACGAAGCGTTGGTAACTCTATCCTCATGAGGCATTATGCGGGTCCAGCTGTATCAGGAAATCTAGAACTAACATCTTCAGAGGAGGGAGGGAGTGCTGGAAGCAAGGCATAGCAGCATAGGGACTTCACCTGTGGAATCGTGTCATCATATAATAGCAATTACACATAGTTACTATCATCTTTCCTTCTATAGACTCGTAGAGGAGCGAGCAGTGCATACCACAAGCTCACTAACTGGAGAAAACCAAGAGTCGGGAGAACATTTTTAAGAAGACGGAGGGGATTTATGTAAAAAAATATTTTAAATGTATCTTTACTGGTCCTTTCATTTTTAGAGCATTTTAGGAAAATGATTTGCTAGAGCTTAATTATGATGAGACATATAACATAGTACTTTTCATGCACTAATTTTTTAACTGTTTAACTTCTTTTGCAGTCTACATATATAGAAATCATCCAAAAAAAATCTGGCTGCCTTGTGATTCAATGTACCTGTTGTATACCATTTTGTATAATGTGTATTTGTTGTTTTATTATCAAATTCATACACATGTTTTCTTTTTCATTTTTGTTTGCGGTGGTTATAGTATACATTTATATTTTATAGAGAAGTCATTGCTTCATTTTTAGAAATGTATACTTCTCATTAACTTAGTTCTACCTGTGTTGTTTTGATGACATAATTATTTTGTTTTATGTATTACACATGATCTGCTATGAATACAAAGTCCCCAGCAAAAAAACAAGATGAAAGTAAAGAAACATGCGAGAGCCTACTATTTGAGATTTTCACCCAATATATTTCTTAACCCCTCCCCACTAATAGTATCAAGATGATTTGCAAAACATTGTTAAAACCTTTTTGCTATCTAACAATTAAAAAACAGCTTTTAAACCCTCCTACTTTTTTACAACATACCTATCTGGTGGGTGGGGAAGGGGGAGATTGAAATTGGTTCCCATCCAAAAATATTTATTTGGGCTACATTCTGCATTGGTGAAGAATATGTATTGCAAACGGCATACTTACGTGCTTTATAGTAAGCATAATGTGTGAGAAAAAGGAATAATAATGAATCGTGAGCTGGGGACATGATTTTTAAAAACTGGTCATATCCTTTAAGTGTGTGTGTTTTCATATCTGTATGGATTATTTATATAAGGGTAAGGAAATACCTCCACATTGACTTCCAAAAGATTAAGGGGCCTATGTATCAAAATGTTTTTTTTATATAAAATTATGTAGAAACTGCAGTTTCTGAATAATGTTAGGAATTGTAGCTAGGAATTGTAGCTAGGAATTGTAGCTAGGAATTGTAGCTAGGAATTGTAGCTATGTACTAATGGCACAATGCAGGAGATTTCACAGAAATTTCTGGCAAAGTACTAATTAGCACTGCAGATCGCAGTCTCCATTATTATCAAAGGGGACTACGATCTCAACCCTATGTAGCAAACTGCAAAAAGCAAAGCTTTTTGAAATCTGACCCTGGTAGTTCTAAACTGCTGAAAGCCTATGGAGTCTCCAGGAGGAGACTCATTGGTAGCCATGTAAACCTCTTTCACACAGCAATTGTGCAAAGGGAACACTGAGTTATTTATAGGTGAACCTCTTAGAAAAATAAGTTTCATGTTAAAAATACAACTGTAAAGAAAGAGTATATACAGGATTGCATGCAGAATTTAAATTGTGTATTCATATCAAATAATTCAGCACAGATCTCTGCTGTAAAAAAAAAAAAAGCTTGGCAGAATGGGGGTAAAACAGTATGTACTGTGTGAAATGAGTTACGTTGGAACGTGTGTTCCATTCATTTCAATGTAACAATACCTTGTCTTGTGAAATATTCTAACCAGAATGGACATAATTAGTTCACATTGAAATTGAAAATTTATGTTTCCTGCAAATATATTGTTTTAATAAGAGGTTTAGTTTAGATAAATTAAAAAATATGAACTGTTCACATTGGGATATTTCTGTAGTCATTTTGCATGATGTACAAACATTTGTACATAACAAAATAGAAATACATTCATAGATAATTACAATCATGAAAAGTGGAGTTATTTAAATATTGCTGTCTCATATTTACATTCATAATTTTGTTAAATAGCACTTATTGACTTTAATAAAAATAAATGCATTTTTTTACATTAAAAATATAACTTGTCTAACATTATAATTATGCATTTTAAAATTTTCAGTACTTGCAACAAACCCAGGCTTATTTAAAAAGTATTTATATTTAGGTTTGGTTCTTTAGAGCATAAAACCCACACTAGGCACAGTAAAACATTTTATACACAACTTAACACAAAAAAAAATAAAGCAAAAAAGACCATGGTTTACAAAGTATCAGCCATAATTAAAACAGATGTATTAATACTGATAAAAGATTTGTAGAAGATTGATCATAAACCTTCTTTTGATAAAGTCTCACTTTGAAGGCTATTAAAGAATAAATGTATGTATAAATGTAAATAAGGTACATGTATTCATTTAATATGGAGGGAGCAATTGTTTAACAGGTGGCAACCTAAAGTTTATAGACCATCTATACTCTAGAGTACAGATTCACCTGCAGATGGGACTGTCCTGCTAATACCTCTGTGAATGTCTAGGTTTGTCAATCTTGCAATTTTAAACTCTATGTGGGACGTGGTGCTCCTGACAACTTTCATTTGGATATATACCAATTGGCACTTTCTATTATTATCAACAATTTCAGCCATTTAATTTGGATCCATCCTCAATCTGGTATATACCTATATTCATGGAAGGTCGTTACCATAAAGTTTACAGATCTACAAATCTTTAATCCGTATTAATAGATTTGTATAAATTATTATTGATTCTATGTAAAATCATGGTCCTTTGATTTTATTTTTGTTGTATTAAATTGTGCATAAAAATGTTTTACTTTACCTGGTATAGTTTTCTGCCCTATTAAACCTAAGAATAAATACTTATTTAAACTTTATAATGCCAGTCCATTTCTTAGTGTGTTATTTTATTGTTTTAAATTTTAAGGGATTCTGCAATTTCATTATTATTGTTTGAATCAAAAGTGTTACAATGATTATATTATTACACAATGTTTCATATTAGCACATGAATTAAGATTGTTTTATTTTTTTAATTACGTTTTTAAATTGCTAGAAAAAAGTGGAACTTCAGCATGACTTAATGGAAGGTGCAAACAATTAATTCTTAAAAATATACTTCATATATGAAAACTAAAAACAAGTACTGCAATATCTTGTACCATGGCTACAACCTTAATGAGGCATCTAATATTATAAAAGGAAAATGAGCCATTGTAATCACATTAACTGGAAAAGGATGATACTTCTGGTCTCGGTCTCTCTCTCTAACTTGCACTCCCTCACTCTCTTTTTACTACAAAAAAAAAATCACTATGTATGTGTAATATACAAACAGTATGTATTTGTGTGTATGTATGTGTGTATATATATATATATATATTATTATTTTTTTTGTGTATATAAAAATATATATTAAAGCATGAGCACTCTCCTTTAGAATAGAATATGACTTTTTAATTACCACCCAAATAACATGTCCAATGAGACCAGTTGCAGTATACTTCCTTCACTCCTTCAGACATCACATTCAAATATACAAGTTGTCGACTTTTCACTTTTTTTTTTTTTTTTGCAAAGATGACTAAATTTTTGGGGGGGTTTTTTTATATATTTTTTTTATTTTTGTATACTATGTGCATTTTTTGATTTAGGTTTATTTTTTTTTTTTTAAAGGATTCTATTTTTGTGTATTTCTGGTTGTAGTATACTTTAATATGGTGAAACAATATTTTTTCAGTTTTTATACTGTGGTGAGAGGGGTTGTCTCTCATCTGATATGCCCACATTCCTGTGGGATCAGCTCTCTCCAAGGGAGGCTGGTGTAAAGCATGTGCTGTCACAACCAGGGTTTCGCGGCGTGGAGGTTTGCGGTCCTTACCGGTGAGGGCGCTGTGGCGCGGTCCTTCTGTCGAGGGAGCTGGCATGTGGAGACTGGCATTGGCTGTATGCAGAGGTCCTGGCAAGGGTAAGTCTAACGGCATCTCTGTGTCACAGGTATCTGGGCGCCGCCATGTTGTCTTTGGCCATGTGACATAGCAGGCTAATCGTCTGTAGGTAACCTGTTCTCTCTGGCCTATCACATTCTGCTACTGGGTACTTAAGGGTGTTTGGAGCTCCCTGTAGTTGTCAGTGCAACGTGTTCACAGCGTAGCTGTGAGAAAGACTTCTCTACACTCCTGAGACCTAGACTTGTGTTCCGGTGCTAGCTCCAGCTACTTGTCGGCCTCTGGCTCCCTGCATAGCCTGCACCACTCTGCCTTGCTTCCTGCTGAGATCAGCCCTGCACCTTCCACCAGACCCTTTCTTGCCTGAACCTGTCTCCACAGTTAACCCACTCCTGCCTGAACCTGTTTCCTCAGTCAACCCATCACAGCATTTCCGGATTTCCATTTCAGCCTGCATCACCTCAGTACTGGATATCCCCTTCACGTATGCTAAGGTGCAGTGTCTGCTATCACTTAGACACTGCTTTACCAAGTATCTGCCTGTCTGGAGTCCTCATTTCAATACTCCATTTTACAATACATAAATGATTTTAGAATGTTGTTAGAGTGATAATTGAAGCAATAGGTTTTGTAGATTGAACTGTTTTTGTAAATACCCAGCAGTGCTCTATAGTAGTGGCACCTAAAATACTTTTGGTGTATTGCACTGGTACTACAGTGATTTGAGTTTATCGGTCCAGGATTAATGGGTCATTGGCTGTATAAATTCTCATTGGCAAGGTGAGGAAGTTTACACATGCTCAGCGCCTTTGTTTCAATTCCACGCTGGAACGCAGGAAGTGATATCAGTGTGAGTCACTGACTGGAAGTACCTGAGTGTAGCATACACGGCCGGCTCTGTTGAGATGCTGAGACGAAGCTGTTTACACCAGGGACAGGAGATAATGAGGGAGCAGTGCCTTATATAGATCAGCTTCGGGTAAGTGTTTAATTGTACATATTCTTGCTGGGGGCGTTCTATAGTGTATGATATATGGCGGAGGTCTTGAAAATGGTTAGTCATGTGACCGAAACGTCAACAACTTGTATATTTGAGTATGATTTCAGTGATGTATGAAGGAAGTGTACCGCAACTGAACTAATTGGACATATCTTTTGGGTGGTAATTAAAAAAGCCATATTCTATTACAAAGGAGAGTGCTCACATTTTAATTGTATTATAAGTGTGTGTGTATGTGTTTCTCTACTCCTCAAAATGATAACTTGGGGTGTCATTAAAATAAGGAATGAAAGAAAGCATTTCAGGGAATTAATTTATTTCTGTAGTGACCAGATTTACGAACCCGTGGTTTGTCAATGCCGCTGATCATCGGCAGCTTTGACAAAATGCGTAATGGTAAATCTAGTCTTAAGTGTTGCTTTATGTCAATGTTTCAGATACAAACAGGGCTCTTTATCAAACAGTGTTTTATTTTATTCCTTTTGGAAACTTCTTAATCATGGAAAGGCCAATGAGGGGGGAATCCCACGGACCAATGAATTTTTTATTACAAAGACAGCTTTGTTTCCGTCTCTGCACAATCAGTGGGCCACCCTCGGAGCTGCCCAGCCGCTGCCTGTTCAGCTGTTAGCACTTCTGCGTCAGGTGGCTTTCATACCACCTGACGCGGAAGCGCTGACAGCTGAACAGACAGTGGCCAGGCAGTGTGCAGCGATCAACAGGGCCGCCATCAGGGACTAGACTGGACGCCCAGACAGAGAGGGGGCCCGCTTGCCCGGCACTGTCGCTGCCGACCCCCGCGCCTGCTATGCTGCAGTGCAAAGCCTGCAGGATTATTTTTCTTCTTTGGGGTCCATGGGGTCCACAGCCATTACGTTGGGGTATGAATCCCAGTCACCAAACAGTTAATACAAAACGAGCTCTCTGCTCCCATGATGCATCGGGTCCCTCATATACCCCACCCCCTGCCTCAGGTAGCCAGTTCTTCCTGTTTGGTGTGTACACCACATAGACAGTGGGACTGCAGGGGCAGTCCTGCAGACGAGCAAAAAAAAAAAAAGTTTTACTCTCCATCTAGGTGGGTGGTCTGAGCTGTCCTGGAAGCAGCCTCGCGTCTGATTGGAGATGCACCGGCCACCCGCTACAACTACCTTCTCCGGCGCCGCACCACTAGCCTTGGCAGGTCCAAGGTTAGGGCTTCGGCAAGGACTCTCCTGCCCTGGACCGCATCCGGATCAAAAGGGATGGCAGGTAAGCGGGTGGTTGCGGCGGCCGCTGACGCCGGGACCACGTGGCGGTCCAGCCTCCGGTGGTGAGACTGGCCGGAGGTTAGCTGCAGTCAGGGGCAGAACAGCCTGTCGCCTACACTAGACCGCCGGGATATGATGTTCCTGACAAGCCGGGGCTTGTGGCGGCGGCCATGTCAGTTTACCGGGCAGGTCCAAGCAGCATAGGGGAGGTCCGCTTCCCTGGCGGCCCCTCCCCCAATCCACACGCTAGTCCAGTCCTCTGGCGCAGTGGGGTGGGTTGCTCCCCCCAGCATCCATATAGGGCAGCCAGCGTTTGTCAGTTGCTCTCTGAATGCTGCTCCTTCAGGATGCTGGGCAGTCTCCCTGTATACCTTTCCTAATGCTGGTTCAGGTTTTACAGGGCTCTATCCTACCTAAGCCTAGCGCTGATTATAGTAGCAAGAGCTTATATGTGTATGACTCATAGAAGTGTTTATGCATGACATGTGATTGTTGTCTGTGGATACTGTTTCTTATGTAAAATAACTGTAATTCCTGTAAACTGTCACTTGTCTCTCCCCTTATCCCTTACTATAGGTGTGTGGGTTGAGAGTAGAAAGTCAGCACATATACACTCAGAACCTTGGCAAAGTTGACATGTCTAAGGAGTCTGAGGGTCAGGTGACGGGAGCCCCATTGCTGATATCCTGTATAGCCTGCAAGGCAGGCTTATCCCCACAGGACTTTCTACAAAATGGGCTTTGTGGGAACTGTTTCATACAGCCACCACATTTACAGGCCTATTACAGGCCCTGAGCCCCCTTGGGCATCATTTTCTCAGGTTATGGCTCAGGTGGCGGACGGCTGGCTGCCCCGGCACCACCGGTTTGGGGTTTGCCTCAGCAGATGTATCCTGTGCCCATGATGTGGCCGACTTGAATGGACCCTGGTGCTGGTAAGGTTATGGCATCATCCTCGGGGGTTTTTTCAGCCTCCTCAGGCTGTCAAATCAAAGCAGCCTAAATCCAGGCGCCATTTACCTTCTCACACAGATAAGTACTCCAGCACCTCCTCTGAAGAGGAGCAGGCACAGGATTCTTCTCAGGAATCTAGCGCCGAGGAGGGTGATGATCATTTCCCAGTAGCCGATGTCCCCTTTCTGATTATGGCTGTGAAATCAGTATTAAATATCGAGGACGGGGATCCTCCGCTTAGGAAGGCACCCCTGTTCAAACGCCAGAAAGTGGTCAAGGCAGAATTCCCAAAGTCTGAGCATTTATCAGAACTTATGGAAGAAGCGTGGGTCTGTCCGGATAAGAAAAGCCATCCTTCCAAAAGAGTGGTGCTTCTATATCCTTTTCCAGCAGAGGACTGTGCTAGGTGGGAGAATCCACCGTCAGTTGATGCGCATGTGGCGCAGCTGATTAAGCGCACCACTCTGCTAATCCCAGTGATCTCACTGAAGGAAGCCACGGATAGGAGACTGGAGAGTTGCCTCAAATCAATCTTCTCGCTGGTGGGAACAGCCACCCGTCCAGTTATGGCTACTGCTTGGGTAGCAAGAGCTATTGAGGAGTGAGTTAAAACTCTAGCAGAGTCTTTACCAGATGCCTATAAGGAGCAGCTGGACATAAGATGCCCCTTCTCTAATAAAGGAGATTATCTAGGAGACGCCGCCTTGGATGCAGGGATCCTTTCCTCTAAGGTTTCAGCGGAATCCGTGGTGGCACGTAGGATTCTCTGGTTAAAGGATTGGAAGGCGGATGCCGGGTCCAAGAAGGCCCTAGAATCCCTGCCATTCACAGGGGGCGTTCTCTTTGGTCCAGAATTGGATAAAATTGTAGCCTCCATGGCAGCCTCAAAGACAGCAGGTCTGCCATCAGCAGCCTCTTCTAAACTTAGACGGGCGTACTTTCGGGGGTTTCGGCCACAGGGCAAGGCCAAGGGTCAGCCCTCGGCGAGATTTCCACCTAAAAAGGCGGGACCCAGAAAGCCCTGGCAGAACAGGCGTCCAGGATAAACCAGTGGCCTGATGGGATGGGCCTCCCTCTGGGGGATCCCAGGGTGGGGGGCCAACTGCTTCGGTTCTCAGAGCCCTGGCACCTTACGACGGAGGATGCCTGGGTTCGAGGAGTCGTCTTCCAAGGGTACGCTTTGACGTTTTGGAGGACTCCTCCTCAGAGATTATTTTGTATAAACCCGCAGAAGGGTTCAGAAAGGGCTTTGGCCCTTCAGAAAGCAATTCTTGCATTACTAGCCTCGGAGGTTGTGTTTCTGGTGCCAGAGAATCAGTTCTGAGAGGGGTTTTACTCCAATCCGTTCTTGGTTCAAAAACCAAATGGGTCATACCGGCCCATTCTAAATCTGAGAGAGCTCAACAAATTTATTCGAGCCCCCGGTTTCAGGATTGAAACGTTGTGATTGATGGCAATGAAGCAGGGGGACTATATGGTATCCTTGGATATGCAGGATGCCTACCTCCACATACCGATCACACAGGCTCATCAAAAATTTCTTAGTTTTGCGGTAGGGGAGGAACATTTTCAGTTCCAGGCCCTACCTTTTGGCCTGTCCACTGCCCCTCGGGTGTTCACCAAGGTGATGGCGGTGATGATGGCATGTCTCAGACACCAAGGCGTCAGAATCTTGCGTCCTTGGATGATCTCCTGTTGCTAGGGCAGTCCCCGCAGCAGTTACAGGATCATTTGGGGCTGACAGTATCATGTCTGTACATTCACGGCTGGATCGTAAACTGGAAAAAGTCGTCACCCCGTCCGGTACAACAGATGTGTCACTTGGGAGCAAGATTGGACTCCGTGGTGCAGAAAATATATCTGCCGGAGGAGAAGATTCTTGTCTTCTAATCGCGAATACGCAGATTGCTCCGCAACAGACAGATATCTGTTCTAGTGGCCATGCAGGCTCTGGGGTCGATGGTGGCCACTTTCAGGATGTTGGAATACGCTCAATTCCACTCCAGACCACTGCAGCAATTAATTCTGTCTCGCTGGAACAAGGATTACCACATGATGAGGTCTCTCCAGAGGTGTGTTTGTCCCTGTCCTGGTGGTTGCAGACAAAGCATCTCAGGCAGGGTCGCCCCTTTTGGGTGTCAGATTGGACATTGATCAAAACCGACGCCAGTCTTAAGGGTTGGGGGGCGATGACGGGGTCACACACTTTCCAAGGAAAGTGGTCAGTGGCGGAAAGCTGGCTACCGATAAACATCCTGGAACTAAGAGCTATATTCAAAGCTCTAGTTCAGGCTCAGGGAATCCTAAAGGGCAGCGCGGTGCAGATACAGTCAGACAATCGCACCGCAGTTGCCTACCTAAATTATCAGGGGGGCACAAGGAGTCGGGCAGAGGGTCATCTGGTGTGGGCAGAGGGTTATCTTCCCACGATATCTGCCGTGTTCATTCCGGGGGTCCTGAATTGGGAGGCTGACATTCTCAGTCGGCAGGAGATAAAAGCAGGAGAGTGGGCCCTACATCCACAGGTTTTTTGGAACCTCGTGGACAGGTGGGGTCTACCAGAAATAGATCTTATGGCATCAAGAAGGAACAACAAGGTTCCCAGGTACGGATCCTGGACCAGAGATCCGAGAGCAGAGTTTGTAGACGCACTGGAAGTAAAGTGGCGTTACAAGCTGGTATATCTGTTCCCCCCGTTTGCTCTTCTTCCCAGAGTCGTCACAAAGATCAAACAAGAGGGCAGTACCGTGATATTAATAGCTCCGGCATGGCCGAGACGGCACTGGTTCACAGATCTACAGTCTCTCTCCATAGACACTCCATGGCCTCTGCCATTGAGAACGGATCTGTTGCTACAGGGTCCCTGCTGGTACTCGGATCTTCATCGGCTATCTTTGATGGCATGGCTCTTGAGGCCTCCGTCTTGAGAAAGAAAGGGTTTTCTGAGTCTGTTATACGGACGATGCTGAAGGCACTGAAACCATCCTCAGCTCACATATACTATAGAATTTGGCATACTTTCTTTTAGTGGTGTAAACTGAAAAGGTATGACCCAGATAAATTTCTGGTCTCCAGATTGCTTGATTTTCTTCAAAGCGTTCTGGAAAAGTGGCTCCGCCTGGCCTCTTGGAGGGTACAGGTGTCTGCTCTTTCGGTCTGGTTCCAACAAAAAATTGTTCTGAGCCCAGATATAAGGGCCTTTTTTCAGGGGGTGTTGAGGATTCAGCCTCCCTTCGTTCCCCCGGTTGTTCCGTGGGATTTGACTCTAGTTCTGGGGGTTTTACAGGCTCCTCCGTTCGAGCCTTTAAATGCAATAGACATCAAGTAACTAACAGTGAAGACAGTATTTCTTCTTGCTATAGCATCTGCACGCAGAGTGTCGGATTTAGCTGCACTTTCCTTCCGTGCGCCGTTCTTGGCGTTTCATCAAGATAGAGCAGTACTTCGTACTAGGGAGGGTTACCTTCCAAAAGTAGTGTCTAAATTTCATATTAATGAAGAAATAGTAGTTCCAGCGTTTCAGGGCACTAGTCTCTCAACAGGAGAGGCTTCCCTGGATGTGGTACGTGCATTGAGAATTTATGTGAAATGCATGAGCAAATGAAGGAAGTCTGATTCACGCTTTGTTTATTGGCTGGCCAGCCACGCTTATGACAACCATAAAGCACAGACACTGGCCAGGTGGATTCGCATGGCAATTTCATTGGCTTATACACAGACTGGCATGCGGGTGCCGGATTCAGTAACGGCGCATTCTACTACCGCGGTAGGTCCGTCGTGGGCGGCCCGCCGGGTTGCTTCTGCTGAGCAGTTATGCAGGGCAACCACATGGTCTTCCATCCATACCTTTGTCAAATTTTATGCCTTTGACACCTTTGCCTCTCAGGATGCCTCCTTCGGGCATAGGATTCTCCTCTCTTCCGAGAGTCAGGAGCATCCCCGCCCGTAGGGTTAGTGCTTTGGCATATCCCCAACGTAATGGCTGTGGACCCCATGGACCCCGAAGAAGAAAATAAGAGTTATGGTATTACATACCTTTGTTAACTCTTTTTCTTCGATTTCCATGGGGTCCACAGGACACCTACCCAGATGCACCTGTAGTTCTGGGGGGGGGGGGGGGGGGGTTGGGCTCATGAGTATGGATTTCTTCTTTCTTACCCTTTATTTTGTCTCTGCCTGCTTGAGCTTGGTAACGAACTGGCTACCTGAGGCAGGGAGTGGGGTATATGAGGAGGGACCCGGTGCATCCTGGGAGCAGAGAGCGCGTTTTTTATTAACTGTTTGCTGACTGGGATTCATACCCCAACGTAATGGCTGTGGACCCCATGGAGCTTGAAGAAAAAGAGTTAACAAAGGTATGTCATACCATAACTCTGATGCATGACGTCACGCCGTACCACTGAGAGCAGAGGACTCAGAGCCGTGGCTTATGACTGAGGATCTACAAGCATCAGGTAAGTGTGGGGTTTGGGCTGTCTGGCTCGGGCAAAAGGCTGGCTATCGGGCTCGCTGTCTGGAGCAGAGGTTGACGGTGGTGGTGGTGGTGGTGGTATTATAGTGTGTATATATTTTAGATACCCCCCTAAAAATCCTGCGTTTGCCCCTGTATACTGATGAGAGTAACCCGCATTCTGCACAATAACATGTTGCTTGATGTAACAAAATCTGGCCACACACCTAAAGACTGGAATCGGTGTGATTTACCGCCAGACCCGTGCCCGGCGGTTCAAATCCCGACAGCGGCAGCCCAACAAGGATGAAAATCCCGATCGTCCCCAGGTAAGTATTCACTAACCTATTCTACCTCCTAACCCTAACCTCCCCTTAGGGGTCCCTAACCTTCCCTCCCAGGGCCTAACCCCACCCCTTCCCCGCCGCCTCAACCTAAGTCCTCCGGGTTGAGCCTAACCCTAACCTCCGGGGTGGGTGCCTAACCCTAAATCCCCTCCGGGAACCCTAAACCTAACCCCCCCCCTCCCCCGCGTGGCTATCGGCACCCGGAGTCCCTTCAATCGAGATGCCGGGTGCCTGTCATTTAACCCTCACCGGGATTAAGCAGAGGGGAAGACAGCTGTCGGCATTAGGTCCGCCGGATTTCCAACTGCATACCCTAAAGATTATGGACCTCATTCAGAGTCGGTCGTTGCGGCCGCTCGGTCGTAAGGTAAAAGGGGCCGGATATGCAAATGAAGCGCTCGCAAGTTGCGTTGTTAAGATGGGATCGTTAGCTGGACGAGCGAGAGGAGGATGCGGTCGTAAGACTAAAAATACGCCCCCTTCTCGTTCGCATTACACGTCATCTCCGGGCATATAAGGATTAATCGAGACCATCGGAGCTGCTCGTAGAGCTTAAGGTTGACCATACCCTCTGTTAAGCACTACGATCAAGTCAGTGTAAAAACCTCCCATGTCACATGTACCATGACACTACTTAGTTAATTATGCACTCCCATAAAACGCCGTTTGCATAGTCAGGCACGCCTGCGTTCGGATCTCCACTCCCCCGTTCACAAGCACCTTCCCCTGTTACCACCCACAAACGCCTCATCCTGTCACTCAAACTAACGACCTGGCTGTGTTCAAGGAGAGAGCAATTTCTGATCGTAATAGCTAGTTTGCGCACACGCATTGCAAATTTTACGTATGCGCAGTTTAGCGAACATTGGTGGTGTACGACCGAGCGGGCGCAACGACCGACTCTGAATGAGGTCCTATATCTTTCCAACCAGCCACATGTGCAGACCACATCATCCTCTTATTAGCAAAAAGCGGTGACTCATACCTTTTGGGAGCAGTGTTTTAGTAGCTTAGCTCTCAATTCATGGCACACAGCAGTATAAAATAGAGATAACGGTATATATCTGCATTATCCTTTAATAGATTGAAGTGCTTGAAAAACTGTATTTTCCGTTAAATACAAGTATTACAAAGCAGAAATGTATCCATTGTATTTTGAGATTTGTAATGAGATAGGTTGATTTAAATAATGAGTGCAGGAAACTTTCTTATCTTTGATGAAAATTGTTAATTATACATATTTATATGTAAAAATCAGAGGCAGAGGCCCTAATTAGCCGGAGTTCAGAAGGAGTCACTGATTCAGCCATGCAAGTGGCGATGTTTGACATGATGGCGTGCCAATGGTGGAGTATTCAGAAGCATCGGCTGAATCATACTGTCCACAGACATTAAAAGTGGGCCTCTCAGGGCCTGCACAGTCCGGCGCACACTAGTGCACAAGGAGAAGGATGAAGCTAGCATTTGCATATTACCGCCGATGCGACTCTGCAAAAATCGCAGCTGCATCCACCTCTGTATCAGGCCCACAATGTTTGTGCCTCAGTGTAGTTATTAGCACTTACTTAATTGAAAAGTGTATGATGGCTTTTGCTCAACAGACATTGGGTCTGATTCATTACGGATCACAACTGCGAACGCGCACGCAGGCTCATTGCGAAGATATGCTAATCCATTGCGATTGCTATGCCGTCGCAGCACAACATGATGCCCACCTTACCTTACAGACATCTGTAATGTTTAGCAAGACTGCAAAACCATCGGTAACATTGAGTACAATCGGAATTTCACGCACACTTGCACAAGCTCTGACCTCACCTCCCACAAACAACATTTCCTGTCAATCACTCTGCGACGGATCTGCGTAGTCACTGTGATCACAGTCTCGATCGCAGTGACTAGTTTGCGCATGCGCACTGCAATGCATGCGCAGAACACAACAATCTGCCATTTGCATGCGTAATCGCAGTTGCGATCCTTGCTGAATCCTTGCTTGTACTCCGATCAATATGCAGCTGCATCTAGCGAATTTTAGTAAACTTAAACTGTGCATGTGCAGTAGCAATCATATACACATTTTAGCAATTTCTCTCATATGTGAAATGGGCATTTCAGATCTTCAACTGAGAGGCACCTAGGCATCACATGGGAGAGAACCATATCGTGAGAAAGTCATGGGAGTTCTGTGGGGGTGTAGACAGAGTTGTGTTCTCTTCTGAGTCAAGAGTATGCCGAGGGAACTTCTATTTCACAGAGATCTCTTGCACCCACATAGGGTAGGTGCAAGTGCTGGTACTAGTGATGATCACTGTTCTGGTGGATGGAAACAGTGGGCTGTGCAATGCGAACGCATGAAGACACGCTTATAGGTGCATTAATATTGTTAGCGTTCCGAATGCAGCCGCATGGACCTGTGTGTTACTCAGAATATGATTGATTGTAGAACTTATGTACTTAGGGACTGATTCTAAGATAAGATTCACTTATCTTCCATTTACCCCAGTCCGTTCTTTATTGTTATATGAACACATATGTTCATTAAGATTATCTAAACTTGCATAAAATATTATACAGAATAGTTGGTACATAAATGTTATTCCAAATACATGCCCCTTGGTCTATACTTTATACCCACTGCTGTTTTACATTATACATAATGAGGATTATTTTTATTGTGTAAAGTTCTATTCTACTCACTGGCAAAGCTTTACATAGAAGTATACTGGCTGTTCCGAAGCATATCCTGTTATCCTTTGTACAGAAAACTACTTGTATAAATCTTGCTAATTATAGAGCATTTTATATGTCAAAATAGTCCAGATGAAAAGAAAACATTGTGTAACATTAATATGGTGACTGGTATGCAGTGATGCCAAGAATTAATCACAGACTTGTATCTTTCAACAAAACTGCTGTAAGGTATCCATCAAGTCAAGAGATGACAACGTATAAAATTATATGATGACTTCCGTGTGGGATTTCTCAATAACTTGGCAGAAGTGATCACAGATTTATCTCTGTTTTGAAACATCTCTTGATTGTCAAATAAGATTGTGGGCAAATGCCGTCATTTGTCATTATTTATTAATACACAGCCTCACGCGGTTTACACCCTTATGCTTCTGCAACTTTATGCAAATACCTCTACAAGCCCTTCCCTGGTCTACAGACGTGTGTCTCTAAATGTGCAAGGACTGAGATGCCCACATTGAACATCTTTAGTTGCTGAAATATTGCTTGGTGCGTCTTTAGACGCAGCCATTGGTCAGACCATCTAAACATTTACCAGCCCCATGCTGGAGCATATTCTCCATCATCGTATGGGCCACCAATGTGAGCGATTATGCTCCTGAAATGTGCACAACAGTTTCAGAACCAGATGTGCACCTGGACATGCAAGCCTGTACACTCCACAGGTCTCCCAAGTGTACCCTAGGGCAAACTAGTGAAAAAGAATAATTGGAAGTGTGCACTTGGCACTATCCACAGGATGTGATAATAATGTGAATGATTACATTAATAAGTACTTCCCTTAACGGAATAAGTGGACCAGAAAGTGGCACTCTTATGTGGTTCATCTGTGAATATCGTAGTCAATATCAGTCAGTGGTTCTCCAGGATGATTAACATGTAGGGATAGAAGGGGAACCACAAATAGTGTATTATCCTTAAAACAATTTATTGGAGTACAGGAATATGAACACTGGTATACAGCTCAAACTGAGCAAATGGAAAGAATTGAGTTGAAACTGACCAGACACAACATAAAACAATGGTGGAAAATAGGCAATATTCAATGTAAAAGCAATTAGCTCAAATAGAGCATTTAGGCAGCCAGTGAGGTAGTGTGCAAACTAGATGGAACAATCCGGCACATGTAGCAGGTAGAATACCTCAATGTGTTAGGTTCAAGTCATTAAATGCCTTGGACCTATTGCATTGAGGTACGCTGCCATGGCATTACACAGCAGGGTCCGTGGCCACAAAGAGACATTGGCCCATATTCAATTTCAGGTGAAAAGTCAGAGGTCGGACTTTTTGCCATCATCTGAGGTTTTTCCTGGGATAAAGTATCGGGCGTGTGCCCGCTTATCCCCCTATTCAATTTGGATCCGGTGAAAACGGGACCCGGCAGAGGGGTAAGTATCGGAAAAGTCCTGTCAATTTTCGAGAAATCATCCTGGCACCCCCCTAAAAATGGTCTGACATGGGGGATCACTATGGGTACCCCTGTTTTGGGCTGCGGAAGGTAAGTCAGGTTTTTAAATAGCCGCGGCAGGTGCATAAATGCGCCTGTGAAGAAGGGGTGAATAATAGCAGTTTTCTTTTTTGGGGGGAAAAAAAACTTCCCATCAAATTGGGGTACATGAAGATGGGTACAAGCATATTTTTAAGTCCCTAAAGTAATATTTGAAAATTCTTCAAAAATGCACCTGCCACATACTTGGGAACCCCCCTCCCTGAATCAATTTTGCTACTTTAAAACTTTGTTCCCCTACATTTTTTTTTCACCCCCAAAATGTAAGAAATTTTTGGGGTGTCCTGAGGATTTTTTCCAATTTTTTTTTGACACAGATTACTTTTAGGGGACACTCCCAGGGATGCAGGATATTTTTTTAAGCCTGCACCCCTAAACCTCAAATCTGCACTGTTTTTCTTCATGTATTACATGGAGAAAAGTTATCCCCGTTTTTTAACAAAGACTTTTCGCACCGGCGATAAGTGTTTGAAATTGAATACGGGGATAATTGAAACAGGCTAAAATGACGTCATCGGCGATAAATTATCAGACTTTTTTGCTTCTAATTGAATATGGCCCATTGTCTGAGCATTGCCCCACACCTTCCACCTGATCCAGATCTCCTGAGAGACCAAGTTACAATATAAATATGTACCTATCTTTTTATTGTATTTCTATCTCTACCGATCCACCCCATGTCCAACCTTGCACCATTCACTACCACCCCCATACTCCCAGTGCTCCGGGAGCCTCTAGTCCCTTCCTGCACTGAATAAATGCCACACGCATGAGTCAGACTGCACCTCACAACCTAAGCCACGGGACATTGTGACTCTCGTGTGGGACTTTGGATTCAGTGCCCAAAAATCGTGAATGTTGGGATGTATGATCACAGCAGTCGCCACACCAAAACACACTAGAAACAGCTTAACAGAACAGCTATTGTAGCATATAGGATACTCTTTGTAAAGACAGCTGATCTGTGGGAAGGAGCACCAAAATTACATACACTATATATTAATCAAACCTCTCTACTATGATGGGAGGGCAGCTTGCCAGAAGACTCACAGGGCAGCAACAAACAAGTCTCAACTCCACTAAGTGTGAGCAGGCAGCACTGCACACTCACTCCAAGGTGCCCACTTGCTGCTGGCAACCAAACTTTGTCCGCTGTGGTTTTGTCGAAGTGTGTCACTGTTGTGTGGCCTCAGGGCCTGATTCAGAGCCGCTCGTAAGCGGCCGCTCGTTCGTTCCGAGCGATGTTTGCACAACTGTGCATGCGTACGGATCGTAATACGCATACGTGAACCAGTCAGTGCGGCCAAAAATCGTTTGTTCGCTAAATAGCGAATGCCTGCTATTTTGAGTGACAGGAGGAGGTGTATGTGGGTGGTAACAGGGGAAGGTGCTTGAAAACGGGAAGTGGAGATCAGAACGCAGACGTGCTTAAAGGTCAAACCGGGCGTTTTATGGGTGTGCATAATTAATACAGCAGCGTCATTGACCACGTCACTGGGTTATTTTATAGTTAGAACTGCTCGCAAGATTGTGGTAGGAAAAACCAACCACAAGAATAGCGAGCAGTTCATACGCTGGTCGATTTACTCGATTAATCTAATAAATAGCGGACATGACGTAGGATGCGAGCGGCCAGGGGGCGTAGTTTTCCAAAAAACGACTGCATGTTTTGTTTGCTCGTTCAGACCTAGAGGCGTGAACAGACCGCAAAGAGCGAACGGTTTATTTGAATAGCCACCCCTTTTTTCTGAACGAGTGAGCGCAAATAGCGTCCAGCTCTGAATCAGGCCCTCAGTGTGAGCAGTGTTCACAGAGGTTCAATCATGGTGGTCTCATTGTGCATAATGTACCTCTTGTCTTAAGTTGTGTGATTTTGCCGCTGTACACTGTGATGTACTGTTATCGCCCATGTTCTGATTATAGTGCAGTCTATAAGGGATATTGGATTACAGTTATGCTTGGTCAAGTGGAAATTATAATCGAGTAAATATTGGTTTATATGAATTCTATTCTGTATGTACGCAGGGCCTGATTCATTACCGATTGCGATTACGCACGCAATCGGCCGATTGTTGCGTACTGAGCATACGTATGCATCACAGTGCACATGTTCGAACTGGCCACTGCGATTGCAGTGAACATGCAGACCCATCACAGAGTGATTGACAGGAAGTGTCATTTGTGGGTGGTGATGGGGGGTGGTCAGAGAAATACAGGCGTGCCAGTGCAGTTACTTTTTTTTTTTTTTTTGCTCCCAACTCTGAATCAGACTGAGTATTGGGTAGCTATAGCTTGCAAATAGATTAATGCCCTCATATTCTTAATTTTTGCCAAGTCCTAAAGCTATACATTGGTGTGGAGAAACGTAATACTGGAGGTATCTGTTAGTTTTGAATTAAATATGATACACACACACCACCACATACAGTGGGGGAAGGTGCCTCCAGTGGATACGGCAATGAAATAGCTCTGGACGTTGTGGTCACTATGATGCGATCATTCCGCTGGCATAATGGGAGCAACCCGCCATAGTGTCTAATTTTATTTTTGCTCCAAAACCTTGCCTCCCCAGCTTTGCTGGACCCCATTTGCATGTTAAGATAAAGCCATCATGAGATCATGTATGTGTGTGGGAAAAGTCTAGTCTTCTTTCAATACTTGATAAATTGATTCCGTTCGCCGTCCCCATAGAGGTCTATGGAAACAGGTGTAGGCATAACAAAATGAATATCCACCAGTGAAATCTGTTTTCCCCCTGGATTAACCTATTTATAAATGGCATGGGGTGGCAGAACCTCTCTCTTGGCGAAAACACCCTGAGTTATGCTTATCATCACGTGTTAGACACCTTTAAGAGATGATCCTTTGTTAAGGCCAATTTTCACCTCCACCAACATTCTATGTTAAGAGATCACTCTGTATCATTATTTTACAGCTAATTTGATTCCCCCATTAAAAACAGATCATTGTCTTTCCACTCTAAAATAACAATGTGCCTAGATGATGACAAGAGAGCTTTCACATGTTCATTCATCTCCCCAAAACTGCAATAGGCCAGTGGGGTATTTGTCATGGGCACAGGGCGTGCTGTGCACACAGGAACATGGGAGCCCTCTTGTCACACACCCAGAGCCATCCACTGTGGCTGCCCTGTAGGGCACCTCTCCTATACTCACCAGCGTTGTCACGTTTCAGCTAATATATTTGGAAAGATGGCTCTGCCCAGGATCTAGCAAAGGCAGAATCGCTGGCAGATACCTGTACCACCCCACATTTTGGAGACGACGCACTTGCTGTTCTTTAGCTGAATCACTGAAAGAACAACACAGGGCCCTTAGCAACAACGTCTTGTGAGTCCTATGTGTAACTCAATAAATGTACAGAGATTCCTTCAGGCTCTCGCTGACGAAGTGGGTAACACTGTTCTGGTAACTGCTATTTCGGTTGTCTCATTTTAGCGACAAATCACTTATAGGACAAGATGAATGTCTCTTCTTTCCATTCTTGCTGCTCTGGGCAGCAGTGCACTGGGTGACAGTTGATGACTTTGCTTTAGGCAGAGCCATTTGCGGTAGCTCGGTAAAGAGGATATTCCCCATGATAAAATAGAATCTAGTGTTGAATCTTTGCCAATAAGAAAGAGCCTCTCAATTTGTGAGTCTGAAGGTCCCATACTTGATCTGTGATTTGTAGAAGAAAAATATTTGCAGGATTCAAACTCTGACTTTACTGAGAAAGGGCTTAAATGATCAGTCTGAAGTGGGCTCTGATCTTATGCCGGCTATGACTGCAGGAGGGAATCAGTTGGACAGTCTATTTTGTAGCACTTTCCATCTTCAGAAGTGTTCAAGCCCTCACCATTTATTTCACGTAAAATGTTATGCAAATTTGGATCCTTACAGTAATTCAAATGAATATAAATAACAGTGAAATAATAAAAAATCTAATGACCCAAATTATGCAAATATTGTAGTGCTTTAAAATAATGCACGAGAGCAATGGCGGAAAGTGCTAAACCATTAAAATCTCCAATACTATTCATCCTGTAGTCAAGTCCCAAAACACAAGTGTCAATAAAATGTTTATAAACCAAGTCCATGTCCATTATAGTGCAATACACGCCAAACAGTTGTAATGGTAACAGCAGAAGAAAAAGACCCTGTTTAGATGTAAGATACAGTTTTACCAGTACAAAAATGTCCTAGAAATCTACCAGAAATATACAAAGATGCACAATAATCCAAGTTACAGGAGGTCTTAGTGCAAGTCACAAAGTTCATATACCTTACACTTTTATTTACTGGTCTTTACTTTTCATCTTCCTTTCCACAGGGTTTGTGACTAGTACATGATTTTGGCTAGAATGGTTATTTCCTCTTGGGAGCCATTCTAGTTCATCTTCAAACTGTATTCTTGGCATGTTTTGTAGGTGAGATATGAGGCCAAATGTAATAGGATGCAATTTGGCATAAGTGATGAATTTTCCAAGGCTTTGTCTTGGGTTTTAAAGCAGCATTGCCTTATCCAATTCATAGACAGTATAAGTACTGATGTGAACAGCTTGAAAGTTTTCGGTCCACTATGTACAGCTCTGTAGGTTTCCCAAGCTCCAGTAAACCTAAGTTAGCTGAGAAAAGGAGCTTATAAAACAATGCAAAGTTTTGTCCACCCAGTTCGACCCCCGAAAGTGACACTCTGTCATCCACAGCAGGCGGCCGCAGCACTCTTTCTCAGTATCCCCAGTCAATCTGCTGATCACCTCTCCGGGTGAGCAGGCACGGCTGTTGAGGGGGCAGCTGGTGTGGGGCTGCGCAGCCACACAGCCTGCCCACTGCGCTGTCTGCCCGCCAGGCTGGAATAGCATGCTCTGAGTCAAGTGCTCAGTGCTGCCCGGCCAAACTGTGCAATGCGCAGTTCAGTCCCGTAAATCCTGGGATTGGAAGTGCCAATCCCAGGATTGAAATTCCAGCGGTTTTGGCCTAAAATCCCAGGATCCTGTCGATCCTGGGATTGGCCTCCCTTGATATAAATAATTGAAGAAAGAGTACTTTTGAATATATATGACAGCCTTAACCACAAGACCCCTTCCCTCTCAAATGGCACGGCTCTAGGAGGATTGCAATTCGGGTTGGGCTAGCGATATCTGCATATAGAGAATTGAGCGAATGACGGACCTTGGGGGTGTAAGCCATAGACTGTATGGAATAGAGTTGAAGCAAAAGACTCTTGATAGTGATTGTTGTGGGTGATTTCTTCCCATGGAAGGAGGTCGGGCCAGTCACCTTGAAATAATTAATATAGCTGCAGGAAATTCTCAAGGTCCTGGCCGACCTGCTCAGCCTGGCCATTAAATTGCAGGTGATACGCAGAGGAGAAATTTCATTTCACTTATACTGCTTTGCAAAGAGCCCTCCAAAATTTAGCCACAAACTGTACCCCACAATCATAGTCTATTTGAACAGGACAACCATGGAGAAGCTCCGGATAGTTGGGCCAACACTGGAAGTCCTCAGAGTGGTGAAAAATGGGACATTTTGGAGAACCGATCCAAAACTACCCAAAAGGTTTTGTACTTGGTGGAGGGGATCGATCAGTGATAAAGTCCATGGAGATCTGGGACCAGAGAATGCTTGGGATGGACAACGGTAATAACTGTCCTGCTTGAAGACAGTTATTACCATAACTGCCTACATTTTGTGTTGAGCACACTTGGAACAAGCTATTAAAATTGCTTAACACCTATTTAAGTGTGGGCCACCAATAGTACCAGAGGATACGTTTTGAGTCTTATGAACTTCTCAATGTACCAATTGAATTAGTTTTTTCCGGAATTTTGTAGAAATTAATGTGTCCATTCTTTTAAAGCTAGCTTCATCGCCAGCAACTCTTTTAGGGGTATTCAATATGGGTGCGATAACATCGTTTTTTGCGTTAATATCGTTTTTGCATTAATATCACTTGTTTTAGTTTTACACCGTATTCAATTTCAAAGACTTATCGCAGTTTTGAAAAGTCTTTGATAAAAAACGGTGATAACTTTTCACCATTGAATAGGTGTCGAAAAAAAGTGCAGAATTGGGGTTTAGGGGTGCAGGCTTAAAAAAAATAGCCTGCACCCCTGAGATTGACATTTAAAAAAGAACTGTGTCAAAAAAAGTTTTTAAAAAAAATAGGGACCCCCCAAAAAATGTATTTAAAAATTGGGGTGAAAAACACAAATGGGAAAAAATTGTTAAACAATAGGGAAATAGGTTCAGGGCTATTCTGCAAGTATGCGGCAGATGTTTTCTAGAATAGAATTATAGCGGCAGGTGCACAAATGCAGAATTTTAAAAAAATTACTTTAGGGACACCAAAATATGCTAGTACCCAGTTTCATGTATCCCAAATGTGATGGGACCACTTAAAAAAACGAAAAAAAATAACCTAAGTGCTCTTATGCATCACTTCTTCAATGTCGGGAAAAAAACACCTGCTGCGGCTATTTAAATCCCCGACTTTCAATTAAAGGCTAAAACGGGGGTATCCATAGTGTTCCCCCATGTTTTTACAACTTTAGGGGGGTCTTACAATTATTTTAAGGAAAAATTCGTAACTTTACACAAATCCAACTTCGGAGTTTCCCGTTTTCGTTAATTTTATTTTGAATACGGGGATAAGCGGGAGCGCGCACCATACCTTTACACAGAAAAAAAACTCTGATATGAAACGTTAACTTCGCCAAGGGAGTTAACCTTTCATATTGAATACCCCTGTTTGTCGCCGAGGTAGTAATTCCTTTGGGTGGCTGGAATTTCCTACAAAACAACACGCAGGGGTAAAACTTGCCATTAAATGTTTTCTGGGAGAGAACTGCCCACACTCCAATAGATGAGGCGTCAACCTCCAGGAAAAATGGGTATGTGACATCAGGTTGATTCAGGATAGGTGCAGAACTGAAGGCTAGTTTAACATTTTCAGGCCAATCTGCTGGTTTGACAACTGTCTTGGTGAGAGCTGTGATAGGAAAGACAACAGTGGCATACCCTGATATGAATTTGCAGTAATAGCAAAAGCGAGGAAATAAAAATATAAAATAATCGGGCGCTGATAATAAAAAATGAAACTACCATCTGCAACACCTGGTGAGCCTGTGTGGGCTCCACAAAGCTAAAACCAAGCTTGTAACTTGCCTTGCCATTTGCTGCAGGTCAGGATTTCTGCCTGCCCTTGTTCGAGAACCATCCACTGACATCACCATCATGCACTATGTCAGCTGCTAGCATTCTACCAGTGGGAGTGCTCCTGCCTCAGCTGACCTCTGCAGCCTATCAGGGACTGGCAGCAGATTCATATCCCCTGTGAGAATTCCCACTGGTGCCAAAGCAAAGAGTTACTTCCTAGTGTTAAGTTCTATCCTGTGCAGAAAACCATCACTGCTACCTGGCTCTATATCTACAGTTCCTGTGTCCTGATTGTGTGCTGCTGTATTCCAGCTCAGTGCAATCACCAGCTGCACTGATCAGAGGATTCCTGCAATCAGCCTCTGCAAACCTGTTCCTGACCTGCTTCTGTCTAATTCCTGGTACTGCGTTTGGTTATCTGGCTCTGACCTTGACCATCCTCTGCGACATGCACACGTCTGCTCCCTGATACCTTGTTGTCCGTTTGGTTCTGACCCGGCATGTTGACTACACTGAGAATCTTCTCCATCACATCCAGAGTACACCAGGACCTGTATAGGGGAACCTATTCTGAGGGCCGCGACCTGTGTGTCGGACGCAGCCAAGCCCACACCCTCTTGCAAGGGTTCCTGGTGAACACCGCCGGCACATTAGACTCCGTGCCTCAGAAATAGGTCACGCCAATCCCCAAATACGGGTGCGTCCATTTGCCATCCGAGAGTTGTGACAGATTGCTCTGGCCGTAAAAAATATGGACGCTGCTGGTCAGGCTCAAGTGGCAGACCCCAGTCTGGATCTTATGAATGTGATTAAAAGATTTGAGATGACACAAGCAGGCATACTACAATTTTTTAAGAAATTATATACCTGGACAGGTATAAAACAGGCGCTGGAATGAGTGGTAATCCCAAGCTGCTACTAATAAAGGGCTAGTCACACCCTGTCACATGCAAATACATACAAAAAAAAAAAGGGGGGGGGTAGTAGCGCTAGACAATTTAGAACATGAATTGGCATACAGTAGCATACACTCAATTGGTTTAATAGAAAATATGAGTGTGAATATTCACAATACATTGAACAATATAAAAACATGAAAAGTTAAAAAATCATAATCACAGTACAAAAGTGACATGTAAAAACATGAGATCTCACCCACAACCTCAATAGTGTCGTGATGGGCCTGTTCACAAACAGCATATATGGGGGACACTTGAGTCTCAACTGGATAAGTGTCCACTGATAGAATAGATAAAATCCTGGGTGCCGCTAGAGGTATGTTCCTTAGAAATCTGGTGAAACAAATCAGATGAATGGGTCCTCAAACTTTGCGGTATCCTTGGAGAACAAAGAGTCCCAGTGTGACTGTAAAAGTAGAGACTCTCCTGATTATAGTCCTAGTAGTCCCAAAAGCTGGTTCAGGCCAATTTAATCCAAGTAATGGTTGGTCCACAAAAACAGAGGTGTGAGTGATGGTAGCTAATAACACTACAATTTTTGGCTGATTGTTTTACCATGGCTTCTCAGTCTCAGAGTTTTTTCAGACTCTGATAACCCCTGCATACCTCCACTCTCTTCTGAAGAATTTCCTGGTAATCAACTAAATAACTCGGTTAAAGGGACCACTACTCACAATTTTTCACAGACCTCCCAGTCACCAAGTAATTGAATCCTGCACGACTTGGAATATTTCAGCAAATGGTAGAGCAGCTGCAAAAGCTTTTAACCAACATTATGCTGATTCTACCAGAATTCATTTCTTCTGATTCTGACAAAACCCCAACTCAGTATAATAAAGCCAAGGAGTTTGCTGATTTCGGAGTCTTAAAGACTGTGGCCTCCTCCTCTGTACCGAAAAGGGAGAAATATCAGAGTTTTCCACGGCCCAAGCTGTCAGAAGCTGAACGTCAGCGGCACAGGGAATTTCAACTTCGTCTTTACTGTGGGGGTCCTGATCATTTTATAAAAGACTGTTCTATCTGTAAATCAAGGAAGGGTGACAAGTCTCAGTGTCACATCATTAATACCACCGAACTATCTAGATTGTCACCTTCAGTTCCAGTTTACACTACTCAAAATAGGAGTACTAAGGAAGTTGTCCAAAAAGGAACTTCAGTTCAAGATTGGGCTCCTGTGACAAGAGAACCCAATTCCAGCTTTGGAAATCAAAAGCATGTTCAAATCTCCCAAAGTCAGTGAGAAGTCTGTTCCTGCAGTCTCAGGAGGAGTCTCTGATATTCAAACTCCAGAAGGAGTATCCGATGTTCAGACCTCAGCAGGGATATTCGATGTTTCAGTGCCAGTAGGGGTATCCGATACTTCAATTTCAACAAGGGTATCCGATGCTCAGACTCCAGAAGGTGCATTCGATGTTCAGACCCCAGCAAAGGTATCCGATGTTCTACCTGTAAGCAAGGTGTCCAATATTCCAACCCCTATGGGGGTATCCAATGTTCCAGCTGCAAGAGGGGGGATTCAATGTTCCAGCCCCAGCAGGAGCACCCAATGTTTCGGCCTCAAGAGCAGTGACTGATGTGCCAGCCTCAGAAGGGGCATCTGACTTTTTAGCCCCAGAGGGGGCATCCAATTCTCTAGCCCCAGAGGGGGCATCTGATTCTGTAGCCCTAGGAAGGGCATCTGACTTTGTAACCCCAGGAGGGTTGTCTGATTTTACAGCTCCAGGAGGGGCATGTGAGCCTCCAGCCCCAGAGAAGGTGCCTGAGTTGCCAGCCCCAGGAGGGGTGTCCGGTGCCTCAGCCCCAGGAGGGGTACCCGGTGCCTTAGCCCCAGAGGAGATTTCCAGCGCCAAGATCCCAGGAGGGATTCACAGTGCCATGGATACAGACATGGATTCCTCTTTGCCACATCCCGAGAGCGTCACCATGTGGATTACTAGTACAGTCCAGACTCAGAAAGGGTCATCTAAACTTCCTGTTCTATCCAGTTCCAGTGTGTCCGGTCTTAATCCAGTTTTGATCTCTACGATTCCAATACAAATCCGGTTCTACTATTCAGCCAAGTGATAGCTCTCCGTCTCCTGGCTCCAAAAAGTACTTCGAGTCCTCACAGATCAATGTAATACCTGCTGCAGTGGGCCCTTCACCTGATTCTCTGCTTAGAAGTTCGGAGGATGATCGACCATCTGTTTACTTTGATGGAGATTTACATCAGTTTTACGCCTTGATACGTCAATATCTTTCCGATGTGGATTCCGGATTGTTGCATTCACTTACTCCTGCAATGTGGTAAAATATTTCCTTTTGGGGTAAAGCTTTGAAGTGGGCTAATCCACTCATAGAGACCAAGGATCCCATTTTAGAAGATCTCTCAGCTTTCACTGAAGCGGTACTGCAAAGGTTTGCTCCAAAAGCATCGAGATCAGCACAAAGTCCACAGCCTGCGGTACTGCAAAAGTTTGTTCCAAAAAGCCTCAAGATCAGCACAGGATCTACAGCCTGTGGTACTGCAAAAGTTTGCTCCAAAAGCCTCAAGATCAGCACAAGGTCCACAGCCTGCGGTATTGAGACTTGGGGTCACTTCCTTGGCCTCTCTCCATGAAGGCTCCTCTCGGTATCCTAGTCCTTTGGATTCATCATCTACTTCTGGTGCTGTTTCCAAGGAAACAAATTTGATTCTGACTCTAGACTTGGATTCTGATCCTATAGCGAACGAAGCACCTTTCCCTGGAGGTCCTATGTTTAGAAAATAAGTTTTCGTTAAACCAGAGATTTTGTCTCTTCCGAGTGGATTAAGACGATCCTGAAAGGGCAAGAAGAATCGCCGAAAGCATTAATTGCTACCATGTTTTCTACTTCTCCAATGAAGAGTGGTGTTGGTCTTCAGAGATCTATTCAAGTTTTGTTTTCTCAAGTCATAGGGGCGTCCGGAGGCCACCCGTTAGGAGGGGATAATGTCACACTCTGCACAAATTGTGTGACTTGCCTTGCTGCAGGTCAGGATTTCTGCCTGACCTTGTTCGAGAACCATGCACTGACATCACCATCATGCACTAGGTCAGCTGCTAGCATTCTACCAGTGGGAGTGCTCCTGTCTCAGCTGACCTCAGCAGCCTATCAGGGACTGGCAGCAGATTCATATCACCTGAGAAAATTCCCACTGGTGCCAAAGCAAAGAGTTACTTCCTAGTGTTAAGTTCAATCTTGTGGCTCCTTTGTGCAGAAAACCATCACTGCTACCTGGCTCTATATCTACAGTTCCTGCATCCTGATTATGTGCTGCTGTATTCCAGCTCACAGCAATCACCAGCTGATCGCAGGGGATGGGGCTTAGCGACGGGGGGGTAACAGCGGCGGCCGGTCGACACATGCGCGGGGCACTTGTCACGGTATTTTTTGCAAAAATACCGTGATAAGGCTGCGGAGGGGATTCGCAGGGACAGAGCTTTATTGCAAGCTCTGGCCCTGATTCAGAGCCGGACGCTCTGAAAGAGCGTTCGCTCTGAATCAGGACTTTTTATTCTTTTTTTGTGCGGCCTCCTGGCCGCTAGCATAGCTGTGGGTGGTCACCCACAGCTATAGCGAGCGGCCAGGTTAATGGTCGCGATGGTCAAGACCATCGCAACCATCGGGCTTGCGACGATACCCTTGTGGTAGGGCCTCGTGGCCGCAAGCCCCAGAGAGATTTCGGCTGTAATAGAGCCGGAACCTCTCCACTGACATCACTCATGATGTCAGTGGTGCTGCCCCCAAACGGCAGGCGTTCACATGGGAACGCCTCAGTTTGGGCAGCCATCCCCACCCCGGCCCGCCCACCAAAGGGGGCGAGCTGTCACTCAACATTGACAGCTCGCCCTCTTTGGGGCGAGACCCAGAGCGACGGATTGCCAGTCGCTAGCCGCGTCTCGTGCATGCGCACAACGGAGCCAGCTCCTTAGTGCACACTGGCCCACCATCGACCCGATTGCGAGCGCACAGCGCTTGCGACCGGGTCTGAATCAGGCCCTCTGTCCCTGTTGTACTGAATGGTTTTGTGGCACAAAGTAACAATTACTTGTACAGGAACAGGCTGTTGAGGCCAAAATGTGAGTATCTATTTTCCACTGTTTTCCACAGTAAGTTTCAGCAGAAAGTATATTTTGAGTGTTCCATTGTGGATTCATAGGTTGACATTAAAGCTGTTACATAATTTTTAAGCATTGTCCAAAGAATGTATATACTATTTCATGGAGTAAAAATGTGGAGAGAGATGGTGTAGTAATTTAATTGTGTGTTAGCTTAATAACATACCTCTTTAATACAAAGGTGCTACCGTGTTTCCCCGATAATAAGACCTACCCTGAAAATAAGCCCTACCCTTACTTTTGTAGCCTGGTCTAAAATAAGCCCTACCCCGAAAATAAGACCTACCTTATTCTCTTTTTGAGCTGGGAACGCTGCAGAGACCAGCGTTCCCAGTCATGCAGTGCGCAGGTGACCTCATGACGTCACCCGCGCGCTGAGGATCCTGTGCGGCCGCGCCTGCTGGATCATATTAGATCCAGTCAGCGCGCAAGTGAGAGGGACATCCCGGACGGCGGCGACTCAGGTAAGTACCGTACTGTACTGCAATAAGGGGGCCTGCATGAAGGAAACTGCTACAGGGGGGGGCCTGCATAAGGGGCACTGCTACACAAGGGAGGCTGCATAAGGGGCACTGCTGTCAATGTTAGTTAAAATAAGACCTACCCCGAAAATAAGCCCTATTGTGTTTTTTGGAACCAAAAAAAAAATAAGACAGTGTCTTATTATCGGGGAAACACGGTATATGAAAGGAACTACATTTATACGCACCTTTAAATAAACACCAGCAATATCAGTACTATTCCATCTGATCACATGTGGAATAATGTAATGTTTATAGATTACTACTGTGCTTTTGTTATGTTAGGGAAGGGTTGTCACAGGTGCCTCCTTTCCAATGCTTTCTTTTTGGCCACCATGCTCTTTGGAAGTTCAGTATACTCTTGGATGTCCTCATTTTCAGTATAGCATGACTAGTACACACAGCTAGAACAGAAATATGTCCCTCTTCATGAAATACTTAAACAACACTACAGCCATGACCAAAAGTTTTGAGAATGACACAAGTATTAATTTTCAAAAAGTTTGCAGCTTGTGTTTTTAGACCTTTTTGTCAGATGTTGCTATGGTATACTGATGTAAAATTACAAGCATTACATAAGTGTCAAAGGTGTTTATTGACAATTACATTAGGTTTATGCAGAGTGTAAATATTTGCAGTGTTGACCCTTCTTTTTTAAGACCTCTGCAATGCACCCTGGCATGCTGTCAATCAACTTCTGGGCTACATACTGACTGATGGACGCCCATTCTTGTCTAATCAATGCTTGGAGTTTGTCAGAATTTATGGGTTTTTGTTTGTCCACCCACCTCTTGAGGATTGACCACAAGTTCTCAATGGGATTAAGACCTGGGGAGTTTCCTGGCCATGGACCCAAAATTTTGATGTTTTGTTCCCCGAGCCACTTGGTTATCACTTTTGCCTTATGGCAAGGTGCTCCATCATGCTGGAAAAGGCATTGTTCGGCACCAAACTGTTCTTGGATGGTTGGGAGAAGTAGCTCATGGAGGATGTTTTGGTACCATTCTTTATTCATGGCTGTGTTCTTAGGCAAAATTGTAAGTGATCCCACACCCTTGGCTGAGAAGCAACCCCACACATGAATGATCTCAGCATGCTTTACTGTTGGCAGCGCTCACCTTTCCTTCACCCGGACAAGCACTTTTCCAGATGCCCCAAACAATCTAAAAGGGCATTTATCAGAGAAAATAACTTTACCCCAGTTCTCAGCAGTCCAATCCCTGTACCTTTTGCAGAATATCAGTCTGTCCCTGATGTTTTTCCTGGAGAGAAGTGGCTTCTTTGCTGCCCTTCTTGACACCAGGCCATCCTCCAAAAGTCTTCGTCCTGTGTCATGCCAACAGTGAAGCATCCTGCGTAACCATATACCATAGGAACATCAAAAAGGCTTAAAAACACGGAAGCAGCAAACTTTGTGAAAACCAATACTTGTGTCATTCTCAAAACTTTTGGCCATGGCTGTACATTAGTTGTCAAGATGATTTTTTAATTTATTTTTTAATATTGTTTATTTAAGAATTCTTAAGATGCAAATAACTGTGCCACTCTCTCTGCTGTATAACAGTAGAGTTCCCATCTTATATTAGCACTGCCAGCCATTCAGGTTTTTACCTCTGTACATATTATACGAACACGCTCTTTCATTCAACAATCTACCTACGACTGCCATGGTAACATGAGTTACTCTTTATCATGGTAACTGCTCGTCTAACAAGTATCTGTATCAATAAACAAATTAATGCAATTTATTTCATCATATGCTGGTGTGCATCCATTGTATGTATAGGAGTCTTTTGATGGAGTCATATGTACTGTAACTTTGTGATTTGAGGCTGCCCCCTTGTGGAAAATTACTATTATACAATAGTGGCAACACTGAAAATCCAGAAGCACCTGCCAATAACAGCATATCGCAATAAGCAATGTACATTGACTTTCTAACACTTTTGGTTGAACTTTTTTTTTTCCAATTTAAAAGAAAAGAAAAAAACTTTAATGTAACATGTATGTAGCAAAAATGTAACAGACAATGTCAAATACGCTCTGTACCACTGATCAAGGGAACTGCAAGAGACCTCAAATGTCTGCATAACATAGAACTTCATTACAGTTGGATGCTCTGATTTAGGAGACTTTTTAATGACAAAGGTCCCGATTCAGCAAGGAACCCATCTGCAAATGCAATAGCGATTACGTACGCAGTTCAGCTGCAATAGTAGGCTAATCCATTGCGATCGCTATGCCGTCGCAGCACAATATAAGGACGCCCACTTTACTTTACATATATCCGGAATGTTTAGCAGCACTGCAAAACCATTGGTACAATAAAAGTACCATCGCAGCCTCACGCACACTTGCACAAGCCCTGACCTTACTCAGAAATTGCCAACTTCAGCGCACGCTAGGAGGATAATTTATGCACACCGCTGCAACGCCGTTGAAATGCACTGGCACAGCTGTGTTCGCCGACCACACGTTGCCACCCACAAACGGCACTTCATGTCAGTCACTCTGCAATGGGTCTGTGTAGTGGCTAGTTGCGCACTGCGATGCATATGTATGCGCAGTATGCAAACGTCCGATTGTGTGCTTATTAGCAACTGTGTTCCTTGCTGAATTTCTGGCCCAAAGAGCATTGTATTATAGACAATTGAGGCTTAAAAAAAAAAAAAAAAAAATCTGAATTAAATTCCACACAATATAAAAATCTGGCCAATATGAAGGTAAAACAATATTGAAATTTCTAATAAAAAGATGATACTGCATAGGAAATCATTGCAATCATTTTAGGTACTAACTTACTGCCCTTCTAGCAGAGTACAAATAAAGGGCAGATGGCTTGTCACATTTATACACAAAGGGCTCAATTCAGTCACTCGCTATACAGCCCACGTGCAGTTACAGTGAATGCTGGGAAATAAGTGCAGATATCCACCTGCAGTCAGACTATTTGCATCTATGCACCCGCACCACCCTTATCCACCTACTTGAGAAAATAGCAGTCATCACCGTCACTGCAGTCCTGCGCCAGCCTTACCCTTGGTGCAAGATATCAGTCTGAAATCAGTCAGGACTTTGGGGCATATTTAATTGGGTGCGAGAAGAGCAAAAAAAAAAACACCCGCAATTGCAAGGTTTTTGCTATTCAAATACGTGCAGATTTTTTCCTTTTTATTTCTGGCACCTCCAGAACAAGTATAATTTATCCTCAAATTGTTAATTTTTGGAAAAATCAGTGGGACTTGCTTTGGCACCCTGGCAGAATCCCCCCTGAGGACTAATTAAGCAATTGAAAGTTTCCAATTAGCTTAGTCAGCAATTACTCACCTTCCGAAGTGCTGTCTTCTGCATCCAGCATTGGGTCCCGGACTACGGCAGCAGCGGTGAGTTTCTCAGTGTGTGTGTGGCCCCCCCCGGAATGGGCGCTGGGAGAACTACATCTCCCAGCAGCCCTTGCCCCTCCCAACAGCCCCTTGGACTCCCAAGCAGCCCCCTCTCCAGTGAGAACATAGAGGGAAGGCCACCGGGAGCCGCAGAGACCAACCCAGAGACCGTGGCGCTGAAAACCCCGCAACCACTTTTTTTTTTTATTGGATACTGCGGGAATCAGGAGCACGCATACCCACGTTATTCCAAAATTGGGCGCAAGGTTTTTTTTTACCTCGTGCCCAATTGATTATGCCCCATAGTGTACACTCAGCTCTGAATAGCCGGCAATGAGGGTTACTGAAGGTGAGGCTTTATGGATTAGGTTTTCCTGTTCGAATTTCTTTAGGAAGATGTCAAGATGAGCCATTTTCATTAAGTGGGACTTTTGTGGGTGAGAATAAAGATCTGTACTAATGGGACTCAGAAATAAATTACTAAAGTTCCTTTGCTCAATGTAATTCTATGGAAGGGTCCATTTATAATAAAGTAGCAGGATGGTTATGAGAAATTAGGTTTGCATGCATAAATAGCCAATACCGAATAAAGTCAATGGGCATGGAGAAAAGTATTACTATTTACCCACTGGAAGTATTAGGAGGTGTAGTGTCCTGCTAAAGCATATGCTGCATATGAAGCACCAGGACGCCGGTGTGCATTCTATTGGCACAGGAGCGGAAGCAATGTGTTACAGCGTGCATCTCCTACAGGGTAATACATAAGTACATAACCATTATCCCCTGAACTACAAGACGCCTTAGAAAACAAACAATTCGAAAAGTACAATACTGTTTTCTGTGCTATAGTTTCTGTCCTGAATAATCTACACCTGTATGAGCAAGCATACAGTATATTTTTGGTTTTGACTTAGTGGTCTATCCAAGCAATTTATTCTGCACATTATCATAAAGGAGATATTTTATTGATGTGTCCACTCACAAATTACATGGTCTATCATCCCATCCGACTAGCAGAAGGTCTTTCACTGCATAAGTGATCCAATGTAGCTCTGGGGGACCAGTACTCCTAGACAGGGGTGGTACTTACTCCAAATGCTCTCTAAGCTGTAATTTTGTTACTTTGATTACCCACTTTACTGGTCTTTCTTGAAAAATTGGGGTCTGTTAATAAAAGCTTCCAGCGTCCTTGTCAGGCTGTACATTCTTTACTCAGAAAATGACTGTTTGCGTGAAAAACACAGTGACACAATTGGGACATTTCTTCTTCAGGGTCCACAGAATCTACCTTGGGGGTATGTAGTGGAAACGATCTATTGCATCAAACAGCTTCTAGCTTTGTAGCTCCCAGCATGCATCGGTCCTCCTCCCTATATACCCCACCCATTCAGGTTTTTGGTTTGGTGCACGGCAAGCATCCAGACGTACCTGTTATAACAGGACTGCCTAGGCAGTCCCAGGCTTTTTTTCTTTTATGATTTACTTAGTTTTAATGACTACAAAGTTTAGCAGTACCAGGCAACGTTAAAGACGCAGGCACTGCAGCTCCTACTACGTGCGCGGCCATCCTGCATCTGGTGTAGGAGACGCATCGGTGCAGGTGAAGGCCTCATGTGACGTGTCCTCACTAAGGCGACCGGGTCCTTATCGTCTGTCGCCGGGGACGATAAGTCGACGCACTACAGCGCACTGGTCGCGTCTACTACTATGAGGCCACCGTACTCGTGCCATCAAAATCGCAGCTTAGGAGAGATCAGGCGCTCCCCTGGCCGCTCCTGCCCCAAACCAGAAGCAAAGTCCGGTACAGAGTTCAGCGTCTGGTTTGCTATATTTGACCACCTCGTGGTGAGACGCTCGCAGATCGCGTTTGTGTGTGTCCTTCTGTAACTGCTGGTCTCAGAGGTAGGTCGGTCGGTCTCCCTGTATACCTCTCCCTTGGGCCTGGTATATAGCACTCTATTTACCCCTCCGGGGCTGGATAGTTGATTCAGAGTACCATTTGCAATAGCAATTGTGCGTATTTATGCATTGTATGTGACTTTAATGCTAGCTGCTGTATTTGTACTGTCTTTTTGTTTCAAACTGTCAGTTGTACCTGTCACTGTTTCTCCTCATCCCCCTGAAAGGTGTGGGGGGTTTCATTGATAGGGAGTCACATTGGATTTACGTTGTACGCCTTATACCATTTATACATTTGTCATGTGTAAAGGTGCAGGTGAGAAGGATGATATGCCAGTACTCAGATCATGTGTGTCTTTTTTGGCAGGATGTTAATCTGGATGGATTGTGTAGCCTCTGTTGTAAACAGCTACCTGTTCAAGCCAGTACATCTAGAGTTTCAGCGCTAGAACCACCCCGGTGGTATCAGGTTTTGTCGCACTTAGTGGACAAAGTCATAGAAGCGCGGGCTCCGGCATTTCCCCATGCTATGGGGTATTCACAGTAGGTGCATCTTTCTATGTTTATGCAACCCATGAATTCCTGTTGGGTTAATTCTACTGCTTACTCTAGTCAGAGTACACCGCCGTCTATAGCTCCTCAGCAGCCAGATAGACAAGTGGCGGCAAAGCAGGGACATAGGAATCTCTCTTATCAGTTGCCTCATGATGACCTGGACTCCTCTTCAGATTCTGACTCTGAGTTCTGGGTCCTACTCAGTAGAAGACGACCATCAGTCTCTGGTGGATGTCCCCCTCTCTGGTGAGTGGTTAGATCTGTCCTCAGTATAGAGGAAGAGGAGGAGGCCCTGCCAACAGCCAAGGTGGTATTTAGGCATCAAAAGGTGGCCAAGTACTATTTTCCTCAGTCTGAACAACTGACGAATCTTATGTCTGAGGCATGTAGTACTCCTGGGAAGCATTTCCCTGCTACAAGGAATATAACCTCTCCGTACCCATTTGCACTGGGTGAGTGTAACAAATGGGAAGTTCCCCCAACGATAGACGCTCATGTCAGAAGGTTGATTAGGAGCGCTACGCTACCCATTTCTGCAGCATCCTCTTTAAAAGGAGTTTACAGATAAGAAACTTGACAAATCATTTGAAACCAAATCTTTTCATTATCTGGAGCCATTACCAGACCAGCTATGGCTGTAGCCTGGGTAGCGAAAGCTATGGAAGAATGGACGACAGCTCTGGAAGGTACAATGCCTGATGGTACCAGAGAACAGCAGTCTATCAGATGCGAGAAGCAGCGGTCATTGACGCAGGTATTTTGGCTTCTAGGGTCTCGGCGACTTCTGTGGCAGTTCGAAGATCCCTTTGGCTAAAAACCTGGAAGGCGGATGCAGGATCCAAGAAGGCTCTTGAATCATTGTTTTTTGCAGGGAAGGTACTGTTTGGACCAGAGCTGGATGTCATAATGACTTCTCTGGCAATACTGAAGTCAGCTGAATTGCCATCCACGACTATTCCTAAATTTAGGCAGTCGGCAGCTCGGTCCTTTCGCCCACAGAGTAGGGCGAAGGGTCAGTCTTCCTCTAGACAGAGTCATGCCCGCAAGACACATCAGCCCAATAAATCTTGGTCAGGCAGACATCCTGCTGCCAAGCCAGATAGTAAGTCTGCTGTCTGATGGGGCGGGCCTCCCCCTGGGGGGCCTAAGTGTTATTCTCCCAGGTCTGGTATTAGACAACTACGGATGTCCGGGTTTGAGAGCTGGTCTCTCAGGGTTATGCCATCACGTTCCTGAGGCATCCCCCTTCAGAGGTTTGTGGGTACAAACCTGCCTTTAGGCCCGGGCAGGGTTTAAGCCTACCGAGAGTCTATTGGGGCCCTCCTGAAGTCGAGTCATAGTCCCCGTCCCTGTGACGCAACAGGGAAAGGGTTATTAATCAAATTTATTTTTGATTCAAAAACCAAATGGGTCACATCGCCCCATCTTGAATCTGAAGTCTCACAACAGGTTTATCCATGTGTCAAAATTCTGTGTGGAAACCCTACAGTCAATTATGCTAGCGATGGAGGCTGGGGATTTCATGGTATCCCTGGACATACAGGATGCATATCTGCATGTCACGATTGCACGATCCTACCAAAGATTTCTAAGGTTGGCGGTAGATCAGCAACATTACCAATTTCAGGCTCTACCATTCTGGCTGGCCACATCTTCTGGAGTATTTACCAAAATAATGTCAGTCATGACGGCTCATATCAGGAGACAAGGAGTCAGGATACTGCCATATTTGGACGATCTCCTAATATTAGCGCAATCTCAGGAGATGTTACAAGGTCATCTCCAGATGACCATTGTCTGTCATCAAGAGCACAGCTGGATAATTGGAAGAAGTTGTCTCTTTCTCCAGCTCAGCAGATGGTGCACTTGGGGGCGCTGCTGGATTCTCTGGGGTAGAGGATTCTTCTACCAGAGGGAACGATTGTGGCACTACCGTCTCGGGTGTGCAGTCTTCTCTGCAGGCAAAGAGTGTCGGTACACTTGGCAATGCAGGTGCTGCTCCATGGTATCCACATTCGACATGGTGGCTTATGCCCAGTTCCACTCCAGGGCCCTTCAAACTGGATCCTGGCTCATTGGGATGGTCAGTATCAGCTGATAAAGTTCCAGATGATTCGCATCTCGCCAGAGGTTCGGTTCTCGCTCGCCTTGTGGCTGGAGACGACTCATGTAAACAAGGGTCGTCCGTTATGGGTACTAGAAGTCTGCGAGAATGGGGAGCAGTGACAGGTCACCACACCTTTCAAGGAAGGTGGTCGGGGCAGGAGAGTCACCTACCAATAAATATATTGGAGCTTAATGCTGTGCACAGAGCGCTCATACTGGCACAAGACCTCCTACAGGGCAAGCCTGTCCAGGTTCAGTCCGATAACACGACAGCAGTAGCCTACATCAATCATCAAGGAGGTACACGAAATCTGGCTGCCATGAGGGAAGTAGTGGAAGTTCTGCTGTGGGCAGAATGCCATCTTCCGGAAATATTTATCCCAGGTGTTCTCAACTGGGAAGCGGACTTCCTAAGTCACCAGGACACACACGCCGGAGAATGGTCTCTTCATGTGGAGGCCTTTCAAATCCTGGTGGACAAGTGGGGATTACCGGCCGTGGACCTCATGTTGCCACGTCACAACCACAAGGTCCTCCCAGGTAGGGGTCCAGAACAAGGGACACCTCAGCCATCTTCGTGGACACTCTGGCAGTGAGGTGGGACTTCAGGTTAGCATACCTGTTTCCTCCAATCTCCCTCCTCCCAAGGGTCGTCAGAAAGTTCAAGCAGGAAAGTGACAGAATAATACCGATAGCTCGTGCCTGGCCCAGGAAGCATTGGTTCTCAGTCCTGACATGTCCAATCCATAGACAGTCCATTTCCACTGCCTCTACGGCCGGATCTGCTAGTGCAGGGTCCCTGCCTATATCAGGATTTACATCGGCTGGCTATGACGGCATGGCTGCCGGCCTCTATGATTCAGATGATGCTGAGGGCAAGGAAGCCTGCATCAATCACAGAATTTGGCATTCATTTTTTCTTTGGTGTGCTCACAGAAAATATGACCCTAAGATTTTCAAGGTCGCAAGATTATTTGCTTTTCTTCAGGTAGGATTAGACTTGGGTCTTCACCTGGCTACCTTGAGAGTTCATGTTCTGCACTATCAGTTTTGTTCCAATACAGAATTGCCCCTCTGCCGAATGTTAGAACATTTTTGCAGGGGGTTCTCCGGCTGCAATCTCCATTTGTCCATCTGGTGGCTCCGTGGAATTTGACTTTGGTTCTCAGGGCATTGCAGACAACTCCCTTTGAACCTTTGGATGCAGTGGATGTAAGATGGTTGACAGCGAAGACACTTTTTTGCCTCGTAGTGTTTCTGACTTGGCAGCTCTGTCATGTCGCTCTCCATATTTGATTTTCCATCAAAATAGGGCTGTCCTCCGTACTAAGGTGGGTTCCAGTTTCCATATTAATGAGGAGATTGTAGTTCCGGCCTTTGTCTTCAGACCTGTCTACAGGTGAAGCTTCCCCGGATGTGGTTCGAGCCCTTCGTATCTAGATCGTACCAGCTCCATCAGGAAATTAGACTCGCTGTTTGTGTTATATGGATTTCACAAACGAGGCTGGCCAGCAAACAGTCAGACTTTGGCTCGCTGGCTGCGTACGACTATTTCTCAGATCTATATACAGGCTGAGCTCCCTGCTCCTAACAAGGTGACAGCACATTCTACTCGGTCTGTCGTGGGCGGTTAGACATGGCGCCTCGGCTGAACAACTGTGCAAGGCAGCCACTGGTCTTGCGTCAATACGTTTATCAAATTCTATGCATTTGATACGTTTGCCTCACAGGATGCTTCCTTTGGGTGGCGGATTCTCCTCTCTGCGCAGGAGCGTCCCCACCCTTAAGGTAACTGCTTTAGGACGTCCCCAAGATAGAGTGTTGATCCTATGGACTCTGAAGAAGAAAAACAGAGTTATGGTATAACATAGCTTAGATAATTTTTTCTTTGAGGTCCAATACAGCACCCTCCCTGACACACCTGGCCTCAGTTGGGATCTGTTCTTTTATTTTTTTTCGTATCACTGATTCCCTCTTCGTGTGTTGAGTGTTTCTTGTGTGTGATGTACTTCCTTCTCCACTATCAGTCTCTTGCCGTTAGGCTGGTTTACAAACTGAGTGCCTGTGGCTGGGGCCGGGGTATATAGAGAGGAGGGCCGATGCATGCTGGGAGCTACAAAGCTAGAAGCTGTTTAGTACAATGGATCATTTCCACTACATACCCCCAAGGTAGATTCTGTGGACCCTATGGACCTCGAAGAAAAAGTTATGCAAGGTATGTTAAACCATGACTCTGATTTTATTCAGCTAAAAGCAATAAAATAAAATTGCATATTTTACCAAAATAATTATTCATCTTATACATAAAATGATTCTTACTGGAATTTTTAAAAATGGACAAAATTATGTGGCTGAACAGAAAATATAGGTCATGTAAAAACTATTTACAGACCACAACGATAAGGTGAACAAAACCTGTTAAACCTGTAGTACCACTTGACAATTTTGGCTCCAAAAGACAGGTACAGTCATCTCAGGTCACCTTGAAGCCTCTCTCTAAAAACAGGCTTTCTGAAATGACTTCTAAAATCCTTTATTCAATTTTCTACCCCTTTAACGAACACACTAATCCAGGTTTGACATGACGGATGACGTGACGTTTCTGTAACATATACAACTAAACCTCTTAGGTGGGATGTTCGTCTAAGTAATATTTAATACCCCACACAAGAGCCTAAACAGGATAGAGCTCACAATTATTTATTTTATTTATTACCAGTTATTTATATACCGCACACATATTCCACAGCGCTTTATAGAGAACATCTGGCCATTCACATCAGTCCCTGCCCCAATGGAGCTTACAATCTATATTCCCTCTAACATGCTCACACACAGACACACTAGGGTTATTTTTTTTGGGGGGGGGAGGGCAATTAACCTACCAGTATATTTTTGGAGTATTGGAGGAAACCGGAGCACCCGAAGGAAAGCCACACAAGCACAGGGAGAATATACAAACTCCACACAGTTGGGGCCGTAGTGGGAATTGAGCCCATGGCCTCCGTGCTGAGAGGCCGTAATACTAACCATTACACAGTCTGTGCTGCCCACAATTCATGCTAAAGCATTACCTTCTCTCAGATATTTAATATCCTTTTCATGAACCTACATTGTACCATAGGAAACAATTTTTTTTTTAAATGATTTCAAGTAAAAATATTTGTTGGGAGTATCTGGTAGCCCAATCTTTTTGAAAGATACAGAAAAGCAGTAAGTTGGCATGATATACTGTTGGCCTTGTTACATAACCCAAACAAAGATATTCCCACTTCTCATGTAATTTTATAGTTCATGTACTGTCTGCAGTCAGCAAATTCAGCCTACTGAAACTGGATCTTCCCTTGAGAATGATCCACACCTATTTGGAGGACAACAAAAAAGTGAACAGACCATAAAAAATAAAACATAAAAGCTCCCATGAAAGATAAAGAAATTTATTTTTTAAACTATGTACAAAATGATACAATGTACAACACATTACTGTGCAATAAGCATATTAAACATTGTGACAGCAGCAGTTTAAAGGCTTTGCAAGATTGTAGAATTTAAAGCAAAATCTACAAAATGTAAGTAAGAAACGTTATGCAAGTTAACATTTAAATAGACTTGAAAAGTACAAAGTTTTTAAAAATATTTTGCAACTATGTAATAGTGTAAATTTAAAAAAAAAAGTAAATAAAAATAATAAGGTTGTTTTTTTTGGAATTAGCAGCATAATTTTGTATTCTGGACTAAACAGGGCTGTCTTTTTTTTTTCTTTAAATCGGGCAAATTTGTATTGTACAAACATACCAAACAAGCGCTCTAGAACAGTGGTTCTCAAACATTTTCCTACTGTGACACTAAAAAAAGGACATCCACATATTAGTGACCCCAAATTTTAAAGAAATAAAGATAAATGTAAATGAACCATACTATATTATTAAAATGTGCTAGACATACCGCTCCACATGCCCATCAGATTCCTCCAAATGCCCTTAGACCTCTCCATGTGCCTTTAGCAGTATATACCGATCAGATCCATCCATATGCCATTAATATACCCATAAAATCCTCCCACATGCCATTTATATGCCAATCAGATCCTCCTACATGCCATTTATATGCCTATGACCTCCTCCCACATGCCATTTATATGCCAATCAGATCCTCCTACATGCCATTTATATGCCTATGAGCTCCTCCCACATGCCATTTATATACCCATCTGATCCTCCCACATGCCATTTATATGCCCATCAGATCCTACTGCATGACCTTAGTCCCCTCCTCATGCGTTTTACATGCCAGAGAGATCCCCCCACATGCTCTCAGGCCCCATGGTGCAGAATGGAGAGCAGGAGACAATGCTCCTGATTCGATGGCCAGCCCATTTAGGAGCATCAGACTAGCACATCATGTGGGGCCTTTTTTAGACCATCGCCACATTACCGAGACCTATATATGCCACAGTTTGAGAAACACTGTTCTAGAAAGTATAAATATACAATAGTATACCTTAAAGATGCATATTAATGTTATGGTTTATTTGTACAATGTAATATGATTGACGCTATATAGAGGATATGTAATATTTAGCAACAGTCCCTGCACCAGTGCAGCCAACTTCCTACATTTCCTACCAGACAAACAAGACGCAGAATAGCAGAGTAAAATTTTGGGTTTTTTTTAGACTGGGGAAGAAAACTGAATTACACGGAGGAAACATAAAACATGGGGGGAACATGCAAACTCAACACATATGACTGGTCGGAGTCAAACCCATTACAACAGCTGCCTAGCTTTCCATTTCTTTCAAGGTTCATTTAGTTAGCAGCATTACACGGATTATTTACCTCTAATTGAGCACTTGAAAACTATTTATTCCATGTAAAACGGATAATGAGTTATTTCCCACAACAACATGGTAATCCATCCAATCAATTATAGACAGAACTCAATTTGCCCAGTACAAAGTTACACTGCATTTACATTGGCTTTGATACTAATATCATGGGTATTACATACTTTAAAAACTTAACATACATACAGTGGTGCTAGACAGTTTGTGAACCCTTAAGAATTTTTGCAAAAGTGACATTAAATATGTTCAGATCTTCATCTAACTCCAAAAATATAAAGAGAACACAATAAATTAAACACAAAAAACAATATACTTTATTGATCAAAATGAACCAACAATTTCATTGCCGGAAAAATATATGAACCTCTAGGACACAGGTTCTCAAACTTAGTCCTCAGAACCCCAAACAGTGCATGTTTTCCAGGTCTCCTCACAGAATCACAAGTGAAATAATTTGCTCCACCTGTGGACCTTTTAAAATGTCAGCAGGTACACAGGTGTGTTCATTACTCACTAAGTGACCTGGAAAATGTGAACTATTTGGGGTCCTGAGGACAGACTTTGAGAACCACTGCTCTAGGATTGGTAGTTCAGTTAAAGTCAGGAGTGTCAATTAATGGGATGACTAGAGCTGGGCATACACGTCCAGATAAAGTGCCCATCAGACTGACAGACATTTTATCTGGCAGCCTGCCAGCCACAGATGTCCTCGGCATACACTGAGATTAGCCCGACATCTGCGCTCCGCCCCCGGGGGAGGAGACATTTCCCTGTTCCTTCCATGGGAAGGAACACAGGAAATATCTGTCCGTCGGCCGCGGCTGGGCATAAGCTGCCCAATGCGGCCAACAGTTTACCTCTTAAATATCGCATCGGACGGGCATGCTGGACAATCGGGCATGCTGGACAATCGGGCATGCCCGACCAAGCAATATTTGACACCCGCGATCCGCGGATATCGGGAAGATAGCCCAGATAATTGTAGCGTGTATGGCCAGCATTACAGGTGTGAGTTAGGTGATCCTGCTCTATTTAAAAAAACAAACATAAAACAGGAATTCAGCAGCTTCAACAACTAACTGAATCAGTCCCTTAATATCACATTTATGCAGAAAATAAAAGGGTTCATAAACTTTCTGGCACCACTGTATGTGAATACTGCAAAATTCCATTTCACAGAAAAATTACCCGTTTCACCTATCAAGCGCCCCTTTACTTAACCAAACATGACTGTACAAGGATATAATAAGGTCCCATTACTGAAAGGACAAAACTTCTTAAGAAACCAGATCATATTCAATGAATTTAATACTATAGACACCATTAAATCGTAACTGTTCCAACATTGATAGAACTGCCACCAATGCAGCGGCTATGTGGAAGGGGGACACAGATATGACCACCTCCAACAGTAGTAGTTTCACATTGGCTGTAACCGGATAAGGATTGTTGGGCCATCGCCTCTCCCAAAATTAATTCACCTCTGCGTTCAATTCTCACTTATTTAAAGCATAGACAAGCATCCTGAAATACTTAACAAAAGCGGGTGATAAGACAGACAGCAGTGCAAGGATTAAATATAAATGCACATAAAAGTTACTGCATGTAGTCTTTGAGGGCTATTGCCCAATTTGCAAATATATACTAAAACCACTACAACCAATACATTTGCTTCCATAGACTAACCTATACTAAATAGATAGAAATACATTACCGATTGGTTGCAATCGTTTTAGTGTAGATTAGCAGAATCGGGATGATATGCCAACAGTCACAATTTCGCCAGTCAAATTGTCGGCAGCATAATGTCAAGCACAGTATGCGGAAAAGGTAGTAATGTTAGTTACAGCATTGAAACAGTGTTGACACTTTAACTATGATGGTAAAGCATCAGGTTTAAAGTAATAATGGCAACCTGGTTAAAATGCTTGCCTACCCTCCAATATGACCCCTCCACAAATAGCTCTGCTCCTGGACTTCCCACCTAATTAATGATTGCAGACACCGGTGTTGAACTAGTTAATAGCGGAGACAGGTATTTCACCACAGGTGTCTGCAATCATCAATTAAGAAGGAAGACCAGGAGCAGAGCATTTTGGACCGGATGGAAGGGGTCATGTTGTAGGGTCTGCGCTTTAGGGATGGGCACTAAGATGTCCTCCAGCTATTGAACTATAAATCCCAGCATGCATTGCAACAGGTTTAGCAAGGCCAAATAGCAAAACTGTGGCAAGGCATGCTGTGATGTTTAGTTCTACAACAGTTGGAGGGCTGCTTATTGCCCACAGATCTTGTGCTTCAGATAAGCAATTCATTCATTTATGTACAGGCAACTACATATATAAAAACACAATAGGATTTAATCCACAGCACTCAACCATCTGCGGTGCCTGAGGTATGTGACCACACCATTTATATTTTTACTCCAAACTGTTTTTCCATTTAAATTCAGGGAATGTTGCTTCCAAAATATTCAATTTAAATGAAATATAGTTTGTAGCAAAAATTAGAAGGGCGCAGAGTCTGGATGATTCTTTCATTTAAATGGTGTGGTCACCTCAGGCACCGCAGATGATTGAGTGCTGTGGATTAAAGCCTATTGTTTATATAAAATTTTGTGGTCACACTTTCTCTTGTACCCCATTTTTCCATATGTAAGTAAATTCTCGTCAGCTAACCAGGTGATCATTAATTATTATTCTTGGGTGAGGTACGGTCTCCTTAAGCCAGTGAGCTAGCAGGCCTAAACCCATGAAGAAAAAAAAAGCATAGTTTGTATATAGAATATGTGTGATACCTTGTGGCAAATGATGCAGAGCAACTCATGTTTGTGTGAGTCAGAGTAGGGACTGGCCAGAAGTGGAGACTTTGATGCAGTTGGCCGGCCTGACAAATTATTGCAGTGTTTTGGAACCAACATTTCCTGAATTTAAATTAAATACTCTTTAGAGCAAAAATTAGTTGAGTGCAGAGCATGTATGTATGTATGTATGTATGTATGTATGTATGTATACACATACATATAGTGTGACAGTATCACCAGACATGGTGCTAGCGAACAGCAGAATCTGTGTGAGGCAGGAGAGATCCGCCCACAGAGCAGAAATGGAGTGTGGGAACACACCTAGATGCTACCCTTTTGCACAGAGCCCAGGTGGGGCTGGAGCAGTCAGGCAGGCCAAGTGGAATTGTGGAAGCCAGACAGAGCTCATTGTGCTAGCAAGCCATTGAGGGCCAGGAGGCCTAAGTCTATACCTGTGGGAGACAGGGATGGCCACCAAACTCTGGGACTGAGCTATGCGAACACGAGCAGGTCAGAGCCTGTTACCTGCAAGGAAGCAGGTTAGATTGAGAGGCTGTACATGTGAGCAGCTGTGGCAGCCAAAGCCAAGCCAGGCTGAAGCCTGTGATATACAATAAATGTGAGAGACAGGACTAGGAGAGAATTTGAGAAACTTTATGTTTGCAGATTAGCTGCCCAAGGATAGTGAGGGCTCAAGAAGTGAGATAGTTGTTCTGAGTTAGGGCAATTCTGAGTTAGGGCTAGGTGTTTGTTGTTTTGTTTTCTGTTTGATGTATGCTGATGGCAGTAAAGCCATATTTTCAATAGCCACCGGTTCATATCCTGACACCGGCAGCCCGAAGGGAGAAGAGCCTGACAGGGCAGGTAACCCTCCCTTACCACACCCTAAACCTAACCCTTCAAGCACCTTACACTACACCACTGACACCCCTCCACCAAGCTAATTACCATAGATAGATATTCCTATTAGGGTCTCCTCTTGCAGCCACCCCACCAGGCTGCAGGTGGCTTGTTTTCCTGCAGCCGCAAATGGGTGATCCTTTTTGGATCGCCCTTCCGTACCCTGGCCTTGAGGGGAGGTCGCAGAGGTAACCGAGGGGCAGGCCAAGCGGCTGCCGGTAGATTACCTTCCAGATGTGACCACGCCTGGTTAAATAACATTGGCAACGTGTCGGCATACTGCGCTCAACATTACACTGCAGACAATATGGATTGTCGACATTGTGACTGACGTAAAGTTAACGAACTCCCAGATTGATTGGAACAATGCCAGTCACATGTATGAAAAGTTTTGGTTCGTCTGCTATCCTTAATGGTTTCTAAACACCAACTCAAATCAGATATATTATATAGAATGTAGGCTTTGTTCATTGTGGCGGATTATGTCACATGAAGCACAAAACCATAACCTATGCCATCATGCTTCTCTTCCATAAAAGCACAGCTTTATCTGCTACCTGTAAAATAAGGTATTGGCTGTCTATCATACAGGAGATAATACATTGTACTTTACTCTTGAACAGAGCTGCAGTGGACTCAAGTATACACAAATTATTATATGTTACCGTCACAATTTATATAGGAACATGTCAAATTTTGGATATAGTTGACCTTTAGAAGTGTCAAATATCCAATGACTAGCAACCCGTTGTATAAAGAAATGTATAAATTGCTATATGTACTCATTCCAATGTTTCTGTTCTGTTAGCTGGTTTAAACAACTGCTCGTATATGGAGTAGATTAATACTAGCAGTGGAATAGGTTTTTTCCCCATGATTTGGACTGGAATGCTGAGTAGATCACATTTGCCAGTTGAAGCAATAAAAGACAGAAAAAGGAAAACATTAATAAAAGGATTTAAAAAAAATCTGAATCCCCTTACGACATGCTAATTTTATCTATCTCCAGCCATCTTGTAGCACTCAAAACTTCTCACGTAAAATAAAGATACACTTTTACAGTAAAACAGACTTAAAATGATGATATCCTAGTAATAAGGAAAAAATAAAAACTAAGTGCAGACCCAGGCTTGAAAACACTGGGCTACAGACCGCTTTGAACAGATTCTCACTTCTTTACAACAAGTCTCATGCAGAACGGATTCCATACCGATCTTCTACACATGGGCACCAGATCTGACAATCACTTGCTTTTTTGACATTTCCATCTGTGTTCTCTTTCCAGCAGGCTTCAGTAGGTGGCGACCGAACTACAGATGAAGAGCATTGACAGAGTCAGATGTAATGTACCATGCAATCCAACAAGAGAATTAGTCTTTCTGCCTCACGTTCCTCAACACACAAATCAGTTACAACTAGACACAGGATAATTGTAATAAAGTGTCCATTTATGAAATTTATAAATACACTGCTATCTAGTTAATAGTTTCTGGAATTATGCACTGTACCATTGGAGTTTCAGGACTTGAGAATGTAGATTCCTCATGCGATCTATTCTCTTTATCGAATGAGTCGTCGTTGTGTCTATGTGCAAACTTCTGCTTTAATGCATGTGCTATAATAGCTGCAGGGTCATTAAGAGAACGCCTCTTCTTGTGTTTGCTTGTTAATGGTGTACCCCCCGGGGACCTAGACAGAGTGAAAGAAACAAAACAAATCATTATCAACATAAAACACTTACATTGCACTATGCCATTTTGTTAAAAAGAATCTAAAATGGTTTGTCACTGGTCAATTCTATGCACCAAATGTTAGGGTCATAGGTGTACTTTATCCCTAGATAATTGCACTTACCTGTTCAGTTTGCCTACACAGGGCAGGTGAAGTAAAGGGGCCTAACCATTAGGCAACTATTTGAATGATCCGACCAAAACCAGGAGGTATTGGTCGGAACGTTCAGAAAGCAGTCTAATGGATAGCCGGCAAGGATCAGCGATGCGCGTGCACGCTGGGTTCTTGCCGACGCCGACTATCTGTGGAGCATGCTCGTCAACCTGATGACGATAGTCAGGTTCACATGTTCACACATAGGAGGTCGGTCTCCTGCACTGAATGACGTTCAGTGCGGGCACCGCACCTAGGCGACCTGAAGGACTGAACGCTAGTCGTTCAGTTTTTCAGGTAACCTAATGGATAGGCCCCTTAAGTGTCACACAAGCATCAATACTCTATAAATGTCTGATCATAGAGTTGATTAAATCAAATCAGGAGAGCGACATAGCAGAATATCATGGATAGATTACATATTAAGACAATGGAGACTATTACAGCTACCGTATCCATATGTTTATGGGCAGAGTGGCATGCTGTAGCTGCTTACAAGGAAGAGAATGCGGCTGATGCCACACATGACGTCAATGTACCTCGACAGTGATCAGTTGAAGAGAGTAGAAAGATTAGTATAAACCTAACCTTATCTTTCCATAAGCATTGTACATTTAATGTGAGTATGAAGCACTGATGAGAACATATAGGCACTAGTGTGTGATAATGAAGACTGCATCGAAATAAACAAAATAAATAAAGTTATGAGTAACCAGTAAGCAATATTGTTAGAGGTGAATGTACACTAAAGCAACAGGCCCCATTGAGCTATATAAAACAAAATAACAAGAAATATGGTAAGAACTTACCTTTGTTATCTCTGTTTCTACGAAGTCCATAGGGTCCACAGGGCTGACCTTGGGGTATAGCTGGATCTGGATCCACAGGCACCACGTAGTTAAAGCTTTGCTGCTCCCAGGATGCACTTGGGTCCGTCCTCCTCTATACCCCGCCCCCGAGCCACAGGCACCTCAGTTGATAAGCAGCCAAGGCCGGAGGAGACTAAACAGAGAGAAGGAATGGAACATACAAGAAACCATACTCACAGAAATGGGAGACGGAAAACCGGTGACCAGCCACACAGCCCATATGAAGCCAGGTGCGTCAGGGCGGGCGCCCTGTGGACCCTATGGACTTCGTAGAAACAGAGATAACAAAAGGTAAGTTCTTACCATATCTCTTGTTTTCTACTTCAGGGTCCATAGGGGGTCCACAGGGTTGACCTTGTGGATGTCCCAAAGCAGTTCAACTAAGGGCGGGGACGCTCCTGTGCTGAAAGGAGCACCCGGCGCCCGAAGGATGCATCCTGAGAGGCGAAGGTGTCAAACGCATAGAACCTCAAAAACGTTTGAATGGAAGACCAAGTGGCCGCCTTACACAGCTGAACAGCAGAGGAGCCACGTCTAGCAGCCCAAGAGGGACCCACAGAACGAGTGGAATGAGCCTTAACAGAGGCTGGCACAGGTAAACCTTCCTGTGCATAAGCCTCACAAATAACGGAACGAAGCCAACGGGCTAACGTTTGTTTGTTGGCAGGCCAACCCCTCTTGTGAAAACCGAAGAGGACAAACAATAAATCAGACTTCCTAACCGAATCAGTCCGGTCCACATAGATTCTAAGCGCCCGGACAACATCTAAGGAAGCCTCACCAGCTGAAAGATCAGGTGACTGAAAAGCTGGCACAACAAGTTCCTGATTAATGTGGAACTTTGAAACCACTTTGGGCAAAAACTCAGGACGAGTGCGGAGCACCGCTCTGTCCTGGTGAAAGATCAGAAAAGGAGGGCGACAGGAAAGTGCCCCCAATTCTGACACCCTCCTGGTAGAAGCAATTGCCAGGAGAAAAACGGTCTTAAACGTCAGCCACTTGAGTTCCACCGACTCAAGAGGCTCAAAAGGAGGACCCTGCAAGACCCGTAGCACCACCGCCAAGTCCCAAGGAGCCACCGGAGGCACGAAGGGAGGCTGGATGCTGAGAACACCCTGGAAAAAGGTGTGAACATCTGGCAGTGTAGCAATCCGTCGTTGAAACCACACGGACAAAGCAGACACATGAACCTCCAGAGAGGCAAGGCGTAAGCCGAGGTCCAAACCTGATTGAAGGATCTCCAAGATTCTGGAAACCCGGAACACCTGAGGATCGTAGCTTCTGGATTCACACCACTGAAAGTAAGTGTGCCATACCCTGTGGTAAATCCTTGTGGAAGCAGACTTGTGTGCCCTAAGCATGGTACCAATGACCGAACTGGAGAAACCCCGAGACCTCAAGACGGCTGTCTCAAGAATCACGCCGTCAAAGACAGCCGTCCCAGACCCGGGTAAAGGCAGGGCCCTTGAGACAACAGGAAGAAGGTACGGAACATCGATGGAGAGGCATCCCAGATCGGAGTACCAAGGACGTCTGGGCCACGCCGGAGCTACCAGCACGAGCGTGCCGCCGTCCTGCTTGAATTTCCGCAGAACCCGAGGAAGTAGGGATATCGGAGGAAACAGATACGCCAGGTGAAACGTCCATTTCACCGACAGCGCGTCCACCAGACAGGCGCCTGCGTCTCTTGTCCTTGACCCGTAAACGGGCAACTTGTGATTGTGACGGGAGGCCATCAAGTTCAGCTCCGGCAGCCCCCACCTGTCCACGAGTAACTAAAACACCTCTGGGTGAAGCGACCATTCCCCGATGGGCACGTCGTGACGGCTGAGGAAGTCCGCCATCCAATTGAGGACTCCGGGAATGAAGACTGCCGAGATCGCTGGAATGTGACACTCCGCCCAAGCAAGAATGCGAGACACCTCCGACATCGCTGCCCGACTGCGAGTTCCTCCTTGGTGGTTGATATACGCCACCGTGGTGGCGTTGTCGGACTGCACCTGAACCGCCCTTCCGTGAAGAACGGGGCTGGACGACTGCAGGGCCCTGTAATACTGCCCGCAGTTCCAGGATGTTGATGAGGAGAAGTGCTTCTTCCGCGGACCAACGACCCTGAAGCGACAATAAGCCGGTCACTGCCCCCCAACCCTGGAGACTGGCATCCTTCGTGAGCAGGACCCAGTCCGGGATCCAAAAGGGGCGCCCCTCGACCAGATGAGCTGTCTGAAGCCACCAAGCCAAAGATTGCCGAACCTCCGGGGACAACACCAGCATCTGAGAGCGGATCCGGTGAGGTAACCCGTTCCATTCCGAGAGAATCAGCCCCTGCAGGGGCCGGGAATGGAACTGGGCAAATTCCACCATGTCGAATGTCGACACCATGGACCCCAGAACTCTCATAGCCGAATGGACCGACAGGCGGCAATTGCTCAGGCAACTGTGTATCCGCAGCTGTAGGGAGAAGACCTTCTCCGGGGTCAGGAAGATCCTTTGCTGACGAGAATCCAGCAGGGCACCCAAATGAACCATCCGCTATGATGGAATCAGGAAGGACTATTTCCAATTTATCAGCCACCCGTGCATTTGCAGGCAAGCGATCGTCAGGTGGAGATGTTGAAGCAGTACCTCCGGGGAGCTCGCCAGCAACAGGTGGTCGTCCAGATACAGCAGCAGCCGTACATTCTGGTTCCAAAGATGTGCGGCCATGACCGCCATAATCTTTGTAAATACCCTCGGTGCCGTGGAGAGGCCAAAGGGTAGCGCCCGGAACTGATAATGATGTTGAAGGATAGCGAACCTCAGGTACCGCTGGTGCGAAGGTGCTATCGGAACATGGAGGTAGGCGTCCTGGATATCCAGGGACACCATGTAATCCCCAGGTTCCATCGCCAGAATGATGGAACGTAACGTTTCCATCCTGAACTTGGGAACTCTGATGAATTTGTTCAGATACTTCAAAGTTGAGGATAGGGCGATTAGAACCATTGGGTTTCTGCACCAGACACAGAGAAGAATAGTACCCCGTCCCTTGTTGTAATTGAGGAACGGGAACAATGACCCCTGCTTTCAGCAAGGACTCTATAGCTTCCTGAATCTGTAAAGTCTTGGTCTTGTCCTGAGGACTCGTGCAGAAAAACTGACGGGGCGGTCTGTGCCGAAAAGACAGGGCGTACCCCTGGGAGACCACTTCTCGAAACCAGGCATCCGTGATGGTATTGTGCCAGCACTGGGCAAAGAGAAGAAGTCAACCTCCCACTCTGGGGTCCCCCAGAGGGAGGCCCGCCCCATCAGACAGAAGGTTTATCTTCCTGCTTGGAAGAAGGGCGCCTGGCACTCCAGGCCTGCTTCCTGGGCTTAGAAGCGGCCTTGGTCGCCGACTGCCTCGGGAAGGACTGACCTTTGGCCTTGCCCTGAACCCGAAAGGACCGAAAGGCAGAGCACCGTACCTTAGTAGGTGCAGAAGCCGAAGGGAGGAAGGCTGATTTAGATTTAGCCAGAGTATCCACTATTTTGTCCAAGTCTGGACCAAAAAGCAACTCTCCATTAAATGTAAGGCCTCCAGGCCCTTTTTGGAGTCTGCGTCAGCTCTCCAATACCTCAGCCACAAGGACCGACGCGCCGACACAGCTGCAGCCGACACCCGAGAGGTCAGCAGGCTTGCATCTAACGATGCTTCCCCAATGTAGGAAGCCGCATCCCTCATTTGTCCTATCAATGCTCTCTGGATCTCCGGAGCATCCTCCGGAAAGGTATCCTCCAAAGCGTTGGCCCAGCTCTCGATGGTCTTAGCCACCCAAGAGATGGCCATGGACGAACGGGCCACCGCCCCCGAGAGAGAGTAGATAGATTTTAAACAAGTCTCCACTTTCCTGTCCGTGGGATCTTTCAGGGAGGAGATCGACGGCAAAGGCAGTGTAGCGCTTTTAATTAAGCGGGTGACGTGGGAATCCACCGCAGACGGAGTTTCCCATTTCCTGCAATGAGCCTCAGGAAAAGGATAGTTTGAAGCCAACCGTTTGTGGTTGGAATCTCTTGGCAACTGCCAGGCCACTGCCATATGATCAGTTAACTGGTCGGACAGGGGAAAAACCGTCAAAGCTACTTTGGCCTTTATAAAATTAGGGTTCTTCGACCTGGGAGCTGGCGCATCCTCCTCTATAGGAAGGATGGCCCGCACCGCTCTAACCAATGCCGGAACATGGAGGACTTAGCCTCCACCTCCTGGGCCCCGGCATCTGAGTCAGAGTCTTCATGGATCTCCCAGTCATCCGAAGACACGTCAGAGTCCGTGAACTGTGCCGCCAGTGAAGCCGAAACCGGTCGCTTGGACGCCTTTGGGAGCAAATCACTGTGCAACATAGACTGAAAAGCCGATGACGAAGTCGCCAGGCTCTGAACAGAGCTGGAGAGGACATCCACCCAGGGAGGGGGTACCGTTGGAGGATACCCCTGAAAAGGTACCATCGACTGCTGCGGCACCGTGGGAGATTGCACATATACAGGCAATCCCGTATAAGGACCCACAGTCTGAGACCCGGGAGGAGACTGCACCAGACGCGTCACACTCGGGGAACGGGGGATGGTAGGCTGGGGCAACGCCCTACAAGGGACAGCAGTCGGGACTGCAAGCCGGTCCGCGATCGACGCCAGCACTTGCATAAACATCACCCACGGAGGATCCTGCGCCACCGGGGGTTTAGAGGGACCAGGTACCAGGTGGCACCGCCCGCACAGACCGTCCTGAGACAAATCCGCCCCGTCAACCCCTGCCGAACAGCGTCGGCAGGAAAACAACACAGGAGCCACGGAGCGCTCATTCTCCTCATCAGACATGACACAAAACTTTTGCAATAAAAACGTATCACCGAAACGAGGTAAGGCGTATAACACCTGCGCACTCCCAAGTATGCAACACAAACAGCCCACAATATGGTACTGAGTAGCACACCGCAGTATGTGATGGACCTCACAAATACGTAGATCTATAAAAGTGAGGTACACATAAAGAACACCCCTCCCCCACGCACCTGCAGGCCGCAGGAGAAGGTAAGGGATAGGTATAAGCTGACAGTAAGAAGAAATAAGCACAGACAGCAGCACTAGCAATAGTCACATACCATGCAGAGAAGATATACTCACTGCACCTTCAGCTACAATCCACCTCCCAGATTCAGTGTCTGGGAGGGCTATAGCGCTGCGAACACTGTCCTTTGCAGGGGGAGAGGTACGCAGGGGGACTGGTCCACTGTATACCGCCTGGGAGCTCTGCGATGCTGCCTGGAAGATGGCCGCCGGAGAGCACTGAGGAAGAGTGGCCAGGAGATAACAGCCCAGCGACGCCAGCACACAAGAGAGAAGGCGCGCTGGGCTGAGGGGAGGAGCCGCTAAAGCAGGGAAGGCTGCCTCCCCTGCTAGTATTAAACCCCCAGGGAAGCCGGCTCCCTGCCGGTACTTACACCCTGGGGGCCAGCGGTCACGCGGGGTATGCCACAGAGGGGGGAGCCCACCGCCACTACTAGCGCCACCGGTCTGTCCCCAGAGACCGGCGGCTTAAAGACTGCCTTTGATCCCCGCGCGCAGCGCAAAGCGCTGCACGCGGCTTACCTGGCCCGTGTGTCCGTCAGCAGTCAGTGGGAGCTCCCGGAGCCACGCTAGTATTGACCCCGGGGTCCCGCTGCGATCCCAAGATCAGTACTGGCGTCGCAGCGCCAGCGGGGCTGTTGGAGCGGCAGCGTGGATGTCCAGGTGGACAGTCTGATGCTGCCGCTAGTAAAAATAAACAAAAATAAAATCTTCTTTTAAAAAATAAAGCTTAGGGGCTGTTTATGCAGCCCCACTGCCCAGGGTGACCCGACTCCGGCTGGGCACCAACTAAAACTGAGGGGCTTGTGGCTCGGGGGCGGGGTATAGAGGACGACAGACCCAAGTGCATCCTGGGAGCAACAAAGCTTTAACTGCGTGGTGCCCGTGGATCCAGATCCAGCTATACCCCAAGGTCAACCCTGTGGACCCCCTATGGACCCTGAAGTAGAAAAACCCTGTTATGCTGTCATATGAAGCAGCTGTAAAAGGGATTGTCAGCTCATATGCATAGAGCTGGTAGAAAAAGAGGGGAAAGAGAGCTAAAGAATGTGTAACTTTAGTGTGAAAATTAATATATTATATATATATATATATATATATATATATATATATATATAAATGGCATAAAGCTTGGCACTCCTCCTCAGTCAGTGATTTTCGGGTGCCCTCCGCAAGTAACAAAAAACTATAAATGTAGAAAGTGATAGCAGCGGCACTCCTTAGTAATAAATCAATAAACAGATGAAGTTCTAAACTTCTTTACTTCAACGTTTCAATCTTTTGGATTTTCGTCAGGATGACGAAAATCCAAAAGATTGAAACGTTGAAGTAAAGAAGTTTAGAACTTCATCTGTATATATATATATATATATATATATATATATATATATATATATATATATATATATATATATATATATATATATATATATATATATATATATATATTTATTTGGATGGCTCAGTTCAAGATATTCACCAAGAAGTATTAAGAATAGCACTACATGTGAGGGATATTTAAAAGCACATAATTTCATAAAATGCATATATTAGGGATTTCAACTAGCATGAAAATAAAATAAGAAATCTCAAATAGTCCCATCTCAAATATATAGCTCACAGTTTAATGCATGATATTCAGGATAAAAATCCAATTTAGATAACAATGTAAGTGTCCCTCTCTTCTGTGGACACTCACCTTCCCGGACTCTGCTCACTTGTTTGGACCAGTTGTGGAACACTCTGCTACCTGTGGAAAACCAGCCCAGCCCCATACAACTTGCTAAGGACTGAACAGGCCTACATCTCTACTAAATGGTAACATTGCATCTGCTAAAACTGGGCACACGGTTATCCAAATCGGATTTTTAGCCTCAATATCATTCATAGATACTACACAAAAATGCATTATGTATGATGGATACAGTTGGCTGGAGCCGTAAGTGGTCCAGCCTGCCAAATTGAGATAAGACATGAGAAAAAAACATCTTACCTTTCAACAGCCCGAAGTCTGATTGAGTTCATGTCTTTCAAAACATCCAGCATACTGGGAAGCTTAGTCACTTTGCCTCTCTCTGCCTCCTCCTCCTGGATTGGGCTCTTCCTGTGAGACGCCTTACGTTCTTTTATAAGATCAATTGCAGATTTTGCAGAATTTATCTTAACAGCTGGGACTGGAGGAGGAGGTGGCGGCGGCGGGGCAGGTTTTGCGGGTTGCATGAACGGCAGAGAAAGGGGTGTAGAAGCTAAAGACGGTGGCGGAAGAGCATTACTGGGACTGCCAAACGAGCAAATCGTTTCAGAACCTAGATAGAGAAAGAGAAACAGTGCGAGTTCTGGTAACTGAAGCTTGTGCAGTACTGAAACGGAAATATTTAAGGCATGAACTAAAGAACCAAAATACAAATATCACAGCTAGTGTTACAGTAAAACTTTATTTCAGTGTATTAGAAAGTCAACAGATGTGCACGAGTGACTTACAAGAATGTAGGTTTTGTGATTCTTGAATGGCAACAATTGCAGCAATCTGTGCTCGCAGCTGCGCCAGCTCATCTTCCAAAGCTGCGATCTTCTGAATAGCATGTTCACTAGGAGCAAGATCACCATTTTCAGAGACTCTGCTAGCTGGATCTAGCGTACATCCGGGAGTGTTTTCACTATGTTCTGTTAACATATGGTTTCCCACTGACTCGACTGATGGAAAAGTACGTCTGATGAAAGAGACCATCATTATTATTATTATTATTATTATGTGAACAACCCATCAATCAACCACAATTAAATAAATAATATAAAAAAAAAAAAAGACATGAATATTACCTAAATCTGGTGTAAGACAAAGCTGCATCATCATCCAACAGACATGGGGCGTCTGCCAGAGAGGGAATATCAGTCCTGCACACTGCTCCATATCCTTTAGGCTGGAGGACTCCAGTATCTAAGACCCGCTTCAGGAACAAATAAAGAAATAAAATAAGCTGCATGACCTGGAACTAGACAAGTATGCTAGTTTACTGTACAAACTTAAAATTACCTCCAGTAACAAATAAAATGAATATAATCATTGAGTACTTGGCTCAGTCCTGGAGTGCTGCCACTTGGCTTTGCGAGAATTACATTTGCCCTCTTTGGAGGGCGCTCCATCTGTCTTTTTTACATGCTGCCAGCAACTGCTGCTCCAGGGTTGTGATGGCCAAAATCAGTCACACTGCCCTCACATTACAGTGACAGGCACAGTAACAGATCTCTCCCCTGTCTTTAAGAGGCAGGACACGGTTTGGACAGCAGGAACATTGCAGAGGGTATATAGAGTGCAGATGTGTATTGTGTCTAACCGTGCATTGTTGTACACAATTACAAGTGGGCAATAATGTATCTGCAAGAGTCTTTAAAAATTATGGCCCTCATTCAGAGCCGTACGCTCTGAGCAGAGCGCACGCTCTGAATGAGGGCCGGGATCCATTTTCATGGAGCGTCCTCCTGGACGCTCGTATAGCTGTGGGTCACCACCCACAGGCTATACGAGCGTGCATTGTGATGGTCGCGATGGTCGAGACCATCGAATTTGCGAGCCGGAGCCTGCGGTTGAGGTTTTCAACCGCAAGCTCCGGAGTGATTTTGGCTCTATCAGAGCCAAAATCACTCCCACTGACATCACTAGTGATGTCAGTGGGCCGGCTTCTGACGGGAGGCGTTCCCGTGGGAACGCCCCCGTCAGGGAGGCACGCCCCCGGCACACCCACCAAAGGGGGCGTGCTGTCAATCAACATTGACAGCACGCCCCCTTTGATCGGACACAACGAGCGAAGGACTTTCCTTCGCTCGTCGCGTCTGGCGCATGCGCACGACGGAGCTCCCTCCGTCGTGCGCATGCTCAGTCCATAACATCGACCCACTTGCGAGCGGACAGCCGCTCGCGAGTGGGTCTGAATCAGGCCCTATATCTGTGTACAGCCAGACTACACTACCCCCGCCCCCACCTGCATACATCTTAATGCCACCCTGCTGGAATTAATTGCATTTTTTCCTTTGCTCCCAACTCAGAATCAGCCCCAATATGTATAATATTGCATACATTGTTGATTGGGGGAAGGGATATATAAAGGGTCCTCTCAGGATCAGAGATAAAAAGGAAGAAAATTTACGGTGAGTAAAAATCTAATTTAATTCCTGTAAATCCATCTGGGGAATGCAATTACTTCTGGGTTATGCGTAATGAGGTGTGGAGTCAGGCACCAACTAATTGAAACTGGCTCCCACCCCCTATATAATACCTCCCCTTCCATTATAACCTCAGTCTTTGTTTAACAAAGCGAGAGAAAGACCCACGAAAGCACTGAGAAGCCAGAACCCAAAAAGGTATCTAATATGAAACCAAACAAGGGAAAGATCTTGGTATCCCCCAGATGGACTCCAAGGAAGAGATTTTACGGTGAGTAAAAATCTAATTTCCTTTTTCATCCCTCTGGGGGTGCTATTACTTCTGGGATATACCAAAGCAAGCCTAGTAAGGTGGGGGGGGAGGGTGGGAGGGTGCTAGGGGGAGCGTCGGAACCAACCGCTCTAAGAATTTTCCTCCCAACACTGGCATACCTTGCTCCAAATGTATGGAAGCGGTAAAATTTTGTAAAAGTGTGTATGGGTGACTAGATAGCTGCTTTGCACAGCTGCCTGACCGAGTCACCATGCAGTACAGCCCAAGAAGCCTAGACAGCACAAGTCAAATGGGCCGAATTTAGGCTGGAACAGTCACATTTGAAGACATATGCTTGCCAAATGGCAGAAGTGACCCATCTAGCGATGGATCCTTTCGAGGCTGGCCAGTCTCTTTTTGGTGCAATCAACACCAACAGGGAGCCCATTCGCCTCAAAGAGGCAGTACAATCCAAGTAAATGCATAATTCATGTACCATATCCAACAGTGTTAAGGAAGAAGCTTCACTAATCACTGAATCCTGGCGAAAAGCTGGAAGGACAATATCCTGGTTAATGTGGAAGGCAGAGACCACCTTTGCAAGAAAGGAAGGTTTACTGCGTGACACTACCCTATCCTCATGAAGTGAGAAGGGGAGATTTACAAGAAAGCGCCACTAACTCAGATACTCTTCTGGTCGAGGCACTGACCAAAAGAAAAACAACCTTCAAACTGAGATATTGCAGTTATTACAGAATTCAGAGGCTCAAAAGGTGCCTTTTGAAGCGCCTCCAAAACGAAATTCAAGCCCCAAGGAGGAACCAGTGGAACATAAGGGAGCTGTATGCGAAGAACCCCCTGTAAGTTTAGGAATGGACACTAATTTCCTCTGAAACATAGGATAGGACCGAAATTTGTCCCTTAAGAGAGGACAATCCAAGACCCTTAACCAACCCCTCTTGCAGAAAACTCGAGAGGCGAGATACTCGGAACCTTTCAGGTTTGAGCTTGTGTTGTTCACATCAACAAATATATATCTTCCATATTCGATAAGTCTGCGAAGTAACTGGTTTGTGAGCCTGTATCATGGTTTTCACAATAGATTCTGAAAACCCTTTGGCCCTCAAGAGATGGGCCAAAGGGATCCTCGGGCAAGAGATGTCCGAGGATCCCCGGACCGAGATCTGTACCTTGGAAGTTTCTTGTTGAGACGAGAAGCCATTAGATCTAATTCTGGAGATCCCCATCTGGAAACTATTTCTGTAAACAACCTCCTGGTGTAATCCCCATTCCAATGGATACACACCGAGGCAATTAAGAAGTCCGCTTCCCAGTTGTCTGCCCCTGGAATGTAAATTGCCGGAATAGCTGGAACCCAATTTTTCGCCCTTAATTCCAATATGTTGATGGAAAGAGAAGTTTCCTGAGTAGACCAAAGACCCTGTAGGTGCATGTCTAGAACCACGAATTAAGCAATCATTTTTTCCAGTGGCTACATAGTGCTGGGGACTAAGATGGACACTCTTGTAAAATGGTCCTTATTTTGGACTGAAGTTCCTGAATGTTTGCCTGTGGAAGAAACTCTGTCACTGGGTGTCGAAGAGAAGACCCAAAAATACCAACCTCTGAGATGGAATAATATTTGATTTGGGAAAATTGATTATCCAGCCGAATCTCTGGAGCATGCCTAAGGTAATCTGAAGAGGTTGTTGCAATAGGGCTATTGAAGGTGTAACAAATTGTCCAGATAAGCCAATACATTTATCCCCCCCCACTCCTGAGTAGGGAGATCATGTGTGACATAACCTTTTCTGGGAGCAGTGGCCAAACTGAATGGCAGAACCTGGAACTGATAATGCAGATGTCCTACTGCAAACCGCAGAATATGTTGATGACCCCTCCATATAGGCAGGTAGGCATCCTTGATATCTATGGAGGCCGGAAAAACTTCTTCCTCCATGGAACAAATGACTAACCTTATGGACTCTATCTTAAATCTTTCCAAATGGAGATAAGCATTTAACCCACTGAGGTTTAGAATGGGATGAAAGGACCAGTCTGGTTTATCTACCAAGAAAAGACTGGAGTAGAACCCCAGGTCTTGATGTAGTACCGGAGCTACTAATCTGGAATCATAAAAGCGCAGACATTTTCTGTATAAGAGCAGTCTTTCTACATCCACCCACAGGGAGTAGAAAAGAATCTTTCTTGAACAGGACCCTCCAAATCTAAAATGTAACCCCTGGTTACTAGTTGACTTACCCAAAAATCCAAATAGGATTGAATCCAAGTTTCCCGGAATTTGAGGTCGGGCCTCCCACCACAAGACGGATCCCTCCCAGTCGTGTGGATTGACCTGCTGGCTTAGGAGCAGGTTGTGGGGGACAGCACGCCCCCCGAAGGGCCCTCTCCAGGCCCCCCCAGGCACACCCTGGAAAGCCTGAAAGCTTCCCCTGCCTTGAGTCTGAAAGGAATGAAACCTATGGAATTTTGGTTTTGGTGTTACAGAAAGGTAAGGGACTTTTACCTCCTGTGACCTGAGAAATAAATTTTAGTTAATTCCGAGCCAAACAAAAAACCTCTTTTAAAAGGCAATGCCTCTAAAGCATGGTTGTTTTAAGACATAGCGAATACCTGGCGGAAATGGGCAAAGCCGAAATAGGAGACTGTACCTGAATAGTAACTATTAAAGCAGTGGTGTCAAACTGGGGCCCTTCAGATTTTGTGGGACTACATATCCCAGCATGCCCTGCCACAGTTTTAGCATTCCCTAATAGCAAAACTGTGGCACTGCATGCTGGGATGTGTAGTTCCACAGCAGCTGGAGGGCCAGAGTTTGACACCACTGTATTAAAGCATCACCTATATAGGTTAGAGCTTCCAAAATCTGATCAGCTAAAGAACTAGCTTCAGACAAATCCCATAATTGAAATAAAGTAATCATCTGGTTCATCCAGGGATTGATAGCCTTGATCACCCAGGCGCTGGCCAGAACAGTCCACAGCGAGACTCCTGACAAAGTGAATAGAGATTTAAGTACAGCCTCATTCTTCCTATCCATAGGATCTTTAGGAGTTACAGATTGTTGTGGAAATAACAGTATTCTTTTTTTTATTGATTTTGCAGATAAATAATACAAGAATAAAAGACAGTTATGGTAAGAACTTTCCTTTGTTAACTCTCTTTCTTCGAAGTTCATAGGGTCCACAGGGAGACCGGGCAACACGCAGTTAAAGCTTTCTGCTCCCAGGATGCACTGGGTCCACTCTCCCTATACCCCCGCCCCCGAGCCAGAGGCACTTCAGTTCGTAACAAGCCAAAGACCGGAGGAGGATAAGAGAGAAGGAAGACTGGCACACTCAAGAATCACATTCTCACAGAGATGGAGACTGAAAATTGGTGACCAGCAACATAGCCCATATGAAGCCAGGTGCGTCAGGGCAGGTGCCCTGTGGACCCTATGGACTTCGAAGAAAGTTAACAAAAAGGTAAATTCTTACCATAATCTCATTTTCTTCTTCACGGTCCATAGGCTCCACAGGGAGACCTTGGGGAAGTCCCTAAGCAGTCCTTTTAAGGGTGGGGACGTTCCTGTGCTGAGAAGAGAATCCGGCGCCCAAAGGAAGCATCCGGGGAGGCGAAGGTACCAAAGGCATAGACCCTTAAAAAGGTCTGGACAGAAGACCACGTGGCCGCCTTACACAGCTGAATAGCCGAGGCGCCACGGCAAGCTGCCCAGGACTGACCCACAGACTGTAGAATGAGCATTAACAGAAGTTGGAACATGCAGGCCTGCGAGTAAGCTTCTGAAATAGTCATATGAAGCCATCTAGCCAATATTAGTTTGTTGGCTGGCCATCCCATCATGTGAAATCCCCAGAGCACAAATAAGGAGTCCGATTTCCAAAGGGAACTGGTACGGTCCACATAAAACCTGAGGACGCGGACCACATGAAAGGAGGCCTCACCTGTCGAGAGGTCTGGTGACTGAAAGTCCGGAACTATAATCTCCTGATTAATATGGAAACTAAAAAACACTTTAGATAGGAACACAGGGCGAGTGTGAAGCACAGCCCTGTCCTGTTGAAATATCAGAAAGGGAGAACGACAGGAGAGCGCTTTCAAGTGTGACACCCTCCTGGCAGATGCAATAGCCAGAAGAAAGAGTCTTAGCTGTTAACCAGGATCGTCTTCCCACCCTCCCACATAACCTCACTTCCCACTTTTCTTTATCAATTGATGGTATAACTATCTCATCTAGCCCCAAGTCCTTCAAACCACATATCCAGAACCTTTCACAGTCCTGTCGTTTCCATCTCAAAAATATTTCTAAAGATCAGACCCTATCTCACCCAGGATGCTACAAAAACCCTAATACACTCACTGGTCATCTCCAGATTGGACTACTGTAACCTCCTCCTATCTGGCCTCCCTAAATCCCATCTCTCTCCTCTCCAGTCTGTCCTCAATGCTGCTGCACGGCTTATTTTCCTCTCCAAACGCTCTACATCTGCCTCCCCTCTCCTACAAGCCCTCCACTGGCTCCCCTTCCCTTTTAGAACCCAATTTAAGGTTCTCACGCTCACTTACAAAGCCCTCACCCAATCTTCCCCCATATACATCTCTGATCTCATTTCCCTTCACTCTCCTCTCCGCTCTCTTCGTTCAACTAATGCACGCCGCCTTTCATGCCAGCTGATTACTTCCTCCCACTCCCGCCTCCAAGATTTTGCACGCACTGCTCCCCACCTCTGGAACTCTCTCCCACTCCCCATCAGACTCTCCACCTCTTTGCAATCCTTCAAACGGGCTCTCAAGACCCATTATTTCATCAAAGCCTTCCAGCTGTCATTCTAACTCCCTGATACATACACCTTCCTCCCCATCTGTGTCACCCCTGTTGGTCTTCCCCTCCCCTTTTAGAATGTAAGCTCTTATGAGCAGGGCCCTCTAACCTCTTGTACTTCTCCCTACTTTAGTTTCATCTACTTCTTACTCACCACTAGGGCACCTAACACTTGGCTGCTTATGCTCTGTTGCTTATCTGGGTGTTATGATCACTAATGTAGCAATATGTATTATCCATGTCCTGGTCCTGTATTGTATTGTTCTGTAAGTCGCCTGTCTACAACTTGTTTATGTGCTTTGTAAGGCGCTGCGGAACATTTGTGGCGCCATATAAATAAATGATGATAATAATAATAAATAACCACTTAAGTTCCACCAAATCTAGTGGGTCAAATGGGAGGACCCAGCAGGGCCCGAAGTACTGCCAAATCCCAAGGAGCAACTGGGGGGACAAAGGGAGGTTGAATCCGGAAGACACCCTGGAGGAAGGTGTGGATATCCAGAAGCAGAGCAATTCTACGTTGGAACTACACTGACCGTGCAGAGACATGCACTTTCAACGAGGCCAGGTGTAGGCAGAGGTCCAAACCAGCTTGAAGGAATGCCAAGACACTGGAAATCCAGCTTGAAGGAATGCCAATACACTGGAAATCCGAAACACCCGGGGGTCATAATCTCTAGTACGACACTACCGGAAACATGAATGCCACACTCTGTGGTAGGTCCTGGCAGAAGCAGGCTAGCACGTTCTAAGTATCGTGCTGATGATAGAGCTAGAGAATCCTTTGGACCTTAGGAAGAATGTCTCAAGAGCCACACCATCAAAGACAGACGATCCAGGTTCGGGTAAAGGCAAGGACCCCGAGACAACAGGTCCGGACGTTGAGGTAGCAGGAACAGAGTGTCAATGGAGAGACTCCGAAGATCTAAGTATCAATAACGTCTGGGTCAAGCTGGAGCAACCAGCAGGACAGTGCCTCTGTCTTGATTGAACTTCCGAATAACTCGAGGAAGAAGGGAGACTGGAGGGAAGAGGTACGCAAACTGGAAGGTCCACTTCACTGACAATGCGTCTACAAAAGGTTGCCTCGGCATCTCTTGTACTGGACCCGTACAAAGGCAGTTTGTGATGTTGTCGTAGGCCATGAGGTCCACCTCTGGGAGACCCCATCTGTTCACTAGGAGCTGAAACACCTCTTGGTAAAGCGACCATTCCCCAGGGACGCACGACGTGACGGCTGAGGAAGCCTGCTTCCCAATTGGGAACGCACGGAATGAATACTGCCGAAATGGCCGGGATGTGACCCATGGCCCATGTCAGAATGCGGGACACCTCTGTCATTGCTGCCCGACTTCATCCTTGATGGTTAATGTAAGTCCCTGTTGTGGCAATGTTGGACTGAACCTGTACGGGTTTTCCGTGAAGTATGTGCTAGGCCAGGTTGAGGGCCCTGTAGACAGCTCGAAGTTCCAATATGTTGATTGGCAGGGTTGATTCGACCGATGACCAACGGTCCTAAAAGTAGTGCGGACCGGTCACTGTGCCCCAGCTCCGGGCGTCCATTGTTAGGATTACCCAGTCCGGGATCCAAAAAGGGGCTACCCTTGGTTAAATGAGATGTCTGTAGCCACCAAGATAGACAGACGCACTCTGGAGACAGCACCATCGTCTGAGCTTTGTTCCGATGGGGTAACCATTCCACCTGGAAAGGATCAGCCTTTGCAAAGGCCTGGAATGGAACTGAACATATTCCACCATGATGGAGCGTAGGGTATCCATTCTGAACCTGAGTACCCTGAGGAATTTGTTCAAGGATTTGGAGGTTGAGGATAGGCCGATGAGACCCATTTGGCTTCTGAACTAGAAATAGAGTAGAATAATAACCAGTCCCTCGCTGAGATAGTGGGACTGGCACAATTCCCCCTGCTTTTTGCAAGGACTGTATTGTAAGGCCTAGTTCAGATCTGAAGCAGGGCCTGTGTAGAAAACTGGTGTAGAGTCTGAGAAATTAGAGGGCGTACCCATGAGAGACCACTTCTCTAACCCAAGTAACTGTGGTGGTTGACACCAGCACTGGGTGAACTAAAGAAGTCGGCCTCCCACTCTGGGATATCCAAGAGGGAGGCCCACCCAGTCAGGCTGAGGGTTTATCCTCGGGTTTTGAAGAAGGGCGTCTGGTGTTCCAGGTCTGCTTGGTCCTGGCTTTGGCGGCCCTAGTGGAAGCCAACTGCCTAGGAAAGGACTAACCTATAGGCTTTCCCTGAGGACGTAAGGTCTTTAATGATGTAGTCCGAGGCCTATTAGAAGTAGTTGCTGAAGGCAGAAATGTAGTTTCTGATGCTGCCAACCTGGTTACAAACTTGTCAAGGTCTGAGCCAAACAAGATCTCCCCATTGTCGGTAACCCTTCTAGGCCTTTCTTGGAATCCGCATCTGCCTTCCATGAGCGTAGCCACAGGGTACGGCGGGAAGACACAGCGGCAGCAGAGACTCTGGAGGTTAGGAGACTGGTTCCAATGTTGCTACTCCAATATAGGAAGCTGCATCTTGAATGTGAACAACAAGACATCTGATCCCTAGAAGCATCTGAGGGAAAAAGCGTCTTCAAGTGCGTCAGGCCAGCTCTCTGTAGCTTTAGCCACCCAATCCATAGCCATGGTTGGACGGGCAACATCCCCCGAAAGAGAGTATATTGATTGCAGGCAAGCTTCCACTTTCCTATCCGTATGATCCTTCAAGGAAGTAACTGTAGGAATAGGCAACCTAGCGCTTTTAATTAAACGCGTAACATGTGAATCCACCGCAGGGTTTTTTTCCCCCCATTTTGCAAAATAAGCCACAGGAATAGGGTAACATTAGGTCAGACATTTTTGTTGTTGAAACCTCTTACCAGGTTGCAGCCCTGTGTTCAGCTAGTTGATCCAATAGAGGAAATTCTGCTGAAGCCACTTTCTGTTGTTTAAACAGAGGGTGCTTGGATTTAGGGGCTGGCTCTTCATCTTCTTTTAATAAGATGGATCTGACAGCTCATACCAAGACAGGAATATCAAATTTTGACCGACTCTCAGCCTCCTCCAGAGGGGAGTCAGGGTTAAAGAGAGCAGCATCTACTGCCTCCTCAGATAATGCAGAATCTGAGAATTGCGTGGACTGTGACAATAACACAGGACGCTTAGAGGGCATACTGGGTAAGGCCTTGTCACCTTTCAACATGATTTGAAAGGCATTAGATGTAGCCATTAGACTCTGCACATAGTTAGAGAGTACGTCTACCCATGGTGGGGGCACAGGAGGCCTAGATCACCTGAACCTGTTGAGGCCACCCCAAAGGGGGAATTACGGCCTGCTGTGATAACCCCATAGGGAGAATGACAGCCGGAACTGGCAGGCGGTCCGCAATAATGGCCAGAACCTGAGAAAATTAAGCCTAGGGGGGGCTTCTTTGTACAGGCGCAGGGTGATCTCATGGGCCTGCGGGGTATATTACTACATAGCCCATCTCAAATCCTCCTCACTTAAGCCTGCAGCACATAATTTGCCTGATAGCAGTATGGGTGCAGATGCCGGTTTGTCTTGCCTTTGCTAGACATAGCTGCAGAGTAATATAGCACTGGGTATAAAGCAACCACCGTGTATGTAGGATACTAGTAGGAATGCAATATACTGGTCCGGTCTTATGCTTGGGTAAGCTGCAGGGAGCATGCAGCCCAAATATGGCACAGTGCAACGACCAACTGTATGTGACAAACCTCACAAATACTTGGGGCCTGATTCAGACCCAGGCGCTAAGCCGCGAACGCATGCTATGGACGATAATCGCATGTTTGCGCATGTGTCAATATGCGCATGTGCTAGTCACTCACTGCGCTCGGGAATTGTGTGCTCGTAGTACACAGACTGGACGCTAATTTGAGTGACAGTACTGTTGTGGGTGGTAACGGGAAGGTGCTTGTGAACGGGGGAGTGGATGTGCGAACGCAGGTGTGTCTGGGCGTCTAAACGGAGTTTTATGGGTGTGCATAATTAGCAAAGAAGAGTCGTTGTACACGTCACTTGCATGTATTTTAGACAGCACTGATCGCAGTGCTTGCGGTGGGGTCTACCTCAAGCGATGCGTGCAGCTATGATGGCTCTCGATGTAACAGATTAATCACACTTCGTGGACCTGACATGTGCTAAGAAAGAAAGGTGGGCGTCTTTATACTGGTGTGCGCTCGCTCTGCCGTTGCTCTCTAAAGGCATAGAGGGTGTCCTTCCACCTGTCAGTGTGGTCGCGGCATTTGCATACCCAGCCCCTTTTGGCTGCGTGAGAGCGCAGCTTAGCGTCCGGGTCTGAATCGACCCCTTAGTTCTATATGTGTGAGGTACAGGAAAACCACTGAATACACCTGTTTGTTAGGGCATAGTCAGAAAAAAAAGGGAAAGATATATGCTGACAGTAGAATAGTAAAACGGACAGGCAGCGCTAGCATTAGTCACGTACAATGCAGAAATAACATAACTGAAAACTGGCACTACAATCAACTGCACAGACTCAGGGGGCGATTCAGACCTGCTCGCTAACATGCGATCGCTCGGTGCGCGACGTAGCATGTATATGCAAAAATGCAATCGCACAGGCAATCGTTGTTCAAACATGCAGACGCCCATCCGCTACTAAGGTCCACCCACTTCCCTCTACGAGCAAACAGTGAGACGCCGCTACATAAGGGTACCATCGTGCACCATCAGACCCATTCTCACTGCTAAGGTAGACCTGAGGCTACCGCAATCACTGCGAGAGCTGCGGACTGTAATCCAGCCTTGTCACGTTAATGCTGATGATGTGTTAATTATGGACGCCCATGAATTGGCATTCAGACACTGACACGCCAGTGTTCACTCAACCACTCCACCGATACCACCCCTTAACGGCATCTAATGTCACTCAAGTTTACGGGCCTTTGGTCTGCTACAAGCGATCGCATCTCGATCACTGTGATAGTGCACGTGCGCACTGAGTACTTTACGCATGCGCAGTACTTAAACATCGCCGGCTAGCAAGCGACCAAACACCCGCGAATGGTTCTGAATCGCCCCTTTAGAGTCTGGTAGGCAATAGTGCTACATACGCTGACCCTGGGGAGAGGTATGCAGGGGTACCGGACCACGCGTTGTCCTGGGAGAAGATGGCCGCCAGAGACCTCAGCGGGGGCCTGGCCGGAGAAGGAGAGCAGCTCAGGGAAGCCAGACCGCAGTGGAAAGGCGCGCTGAGGGGAGGAGCCGACTAAACAGGGAAGCGGTCTCCCCTGGACGATTATTAACACCTGGGACGCTGGTTTCCTGCACCAAATTGTCCCTGGTGGTCCAGTGGAGCGCGATGGCCGGAGCCTGCGTCCACACTCAGCCACCTCCGGTCTGTCCCCTGAGACCGGAGGTATCGACTGCGAGCGGCGACCTACTTTACCCATCCCGATGTCCAGGTGCAGTCTGGGTCCTCTCCAGGGGCCCTGGCTAGCGCTGTCCCCCGGAACACCCGCCAAGATCCCCAGATCAGTACGGGCGTAGCGGCACCGAAGGGGTGATGGAGCGGCAGCATGGACGTCCCATGGACAGTCTGCTGCTGCGCGCTCTAGTAGTAAAGATAAAATAAAGAAAATCATAAAAAGAAATAAGCTTTAGGGGCTGCCTAAACTGCCTCCCTCCCCTGCGAAATGGCCCGACTCCGGCAGGGCACCAACAAAACCAAGGTGCCGCTGGCTCGGGGGTGGGGGTATAGGGAGAGGGGGGGTGTTTGGGGAGCCACATTACATTCACACATATGTAGTGACAATTATACTTTAACATTAGAATCTAACCTTCATTCTGTCCTTTAGAGACAATCAAAATTGTTTGTCCTCCTGTGCACACATTGTATCTTATCCCCTTGTATTGGCGATATGGCAGTCATAAGGAGACCTTCCCCCCCCTCTTTACCACTAATAAATCTTTGCCAACCATTTCATTTAGCGAGGACACCTCTGCCGATAATTGAGAGACTCCCAATGTCTCCATTCTGTAGGCAAACTGTACCTGACCTATGATTTTACTTAATGGTGGAGGTATGGGGTTCTTCCAATCTTGAGCTATTGAACTTTAGTAGCTATTAATATTTCACCCAATAGATAATGGTGTTGTTTTGGGCTATTGGTAGGGTATAATCTGAGCAAGGTTATTAACGTGGAATGTTGTATTGTATACTCCGTAGCTTTAGAAATCTCATGCGATAACTGTTGAACCCCTTTACAAGTCCAAAATATATGGAAAATATCCCCCTGTTCTGTACACTTCCTCCAACATTGTTTTGAATGTGTGGGCCACATCTTATGGAGTTTTATTGGGGGTAAGATACAGACTATGTAATAATTTAAATTGCAATTCAGGATGGTTACAACATTTGGACATATAGTGTGCATTGAGATAGATTTACTCCCATTGTTTAGGTGTAAGTGTAATGCTAATCTCTGCTTAGCATTGTATTTGGATTTTTGGTTTATCATCTGAATAGGAACTTATTATATGAATATACCAAAACCCAATTAAACCCTTTGTATTGCCTTTAGAAAGCCTAGACATTAGATCTAGAAATGGGGTCACACTAGAACTCTGATTGATTAACATATTTAATATCCAATGGTGGATCTGTATGTAGGTAAAGTATTCGCTTGGGGGTAGTTTGTACTGGGCCTGCAATTGCCCAAACTGAATAACAGTATTTGCAATATGCGTGATCCCCCTTTCACACCATAGATTGAGGTTGATATCAGATCTACCTAGAAAGTGTTGTTAATGAAAGTTTTGTAATTACTAGTAAGCCCTTCTTTACTGACACCAGGTTTATCCCAAGCATTAAGGGAGTCAAAGATAGATTGGGGGATATAATATGTCGAAGGGCGTGTTTGACGCGGGATCCATAAAAGATCTTGTAGAGGGTACTGGGATACCAGAGCTTTTTCTAAGTCAACCCATGGTTTTTTACCTGGTGGGGTCAGCCAATCGCTTAATTGGGCTACCAGTAATAACAGTATTCCTAACCAACCTAGCAATAGGAGCATCCACCATGGATGGAATTTCCCAAAGCTTGGTATCCTTTTCTGAAAAGGAATAAAGATACTTAAATTTTTTCAGAATATGAAATTTGGAATCAGGGCCCTCATTCAGACCCGCTCGCAAGCGGGTCGATGGTGAGGGCCTGCGCACGCACATCGCTCGCAGTGCGCAAGCTCCGGAACGAGAGGCAAATTCACACGCTCCGGGGCTCGCAACAAACGGGGCGGCTGTCGATGTTGATCGACAGCTCGCCCCGGTTTGTAGGCAGGGTGGCCGGACAAATGGAGGCGTTCCTGAAGGAACGCCTGCCGTTTGTAGGCGGCCCGTCTGACATCACAAGGGACGTTGCCACCTGAGCAAGACATCGTCCCATATCCTGGGCTCATCTGGGCTCTACCGAGGGATCAGACAGACAAAGTATGAGCTTGAGCATAGCGTTATCATATAATTTGCCCGAGAGTGACGTAATTCACCTATGGCCTCAACCATAGACCTGGCCCAATCGACCGGCTGTTCCGCCAAACCTCCCGGTAATTAATCCTCCTATGAGCAACCAGCAAAGAGCGACCCTGGGTCCGTACCTTTTGGCAATTTTTTTCTCACATTTTATACAAGTAATAAAGGTGACTGAACCCTTGTCTGGCTTATCCATACTGAGAGACCCATCTGTTAAATGCAAAAACCCCAGACTCCTAGAAGTCCATATTCCTTGCAAAAAACCAAATTCAAAAATATCCTTAGTATACCCCTGTATGTTACTGCCTAAGTTCCTGAGAACCAGTGCAGTAAAGGCACTTGTATATATACACATCACAATATTATAAACCCAACATAGATCACCAGGTTAATACCCAAAAGTAATAATCCCAGTTAACTGCTTATCTGTTAGTACACAGTCATCCCCCTGTATCTGTGGGAGATGTGGCCAGGCACGCCGTCGGCTTCCTGCTCACTCAGGACACATGACTTTATCCTAGCCTCCGGCGTTTGCATCCGGAGACTACAGCCGCAGCCCAGAATGATGACGTCACCAACATTGCGCCCGCACGTGCAGGGGTGCCGCTTCCTGGGGACGTTCAAGCATCTCTCTCTCCCACAAAGCCAGCAGCATGTTGCTGCTCTTAAGTCCCTCCGGTGGTCCTCCAAAGGGAACCGTCGGGGTCCTGAAAGCATCTGGTGCTGTGGAAGCCCAGAGAGGTGTGGGACACGCCGGCCCTACAGTACAGTCATGTGAGTAATAACATATCCGGCCGCTCTATTCAAAAGCAGTGTGCCGGGAAGCAGTAGATACAGGCAACAAGGTCCTTTACATATAACATGTATAAAGCTTACCTGTTCTTTTGCCAGCGGCCCCCTCAGATGTGTGTCTGGTATGGAGAGAGACCCAAGGACTATGTAGTTTGGTGACTCTCCCAGGGGCAGTCTTCAGAGTGGGATACAGGGTTCACACAAACCTCTTATTCTATCTAACTCCCACTCTGCTAGTGCTTGTCACCTGTTGTCAGGAACTAAGCACCCAAACCAAACGGCAAAATAAAGAAATTAAACCTAATAGCTAGGAACTATCTAGTGCCCCTTACTCCAAGGCACTAAAAGAAAAAAAGACTGGGGTGATGGTGGAAGGGGAGGGGTTATATAGAGGGTGGAAGCCAGTTTCAATTAGTTAGTGCCCGACTCCACACCTCACTAAGCATAACCCAGAGTAATAACATTCCCCAGATGGATGAAGAAAGACAAGTGGTTTGATTGCTACCAAGACGCAAACACTATATAGAATTGATTTTTTTTCTTCAACTTATAATGCACCAATATAGTACACTGTACTTTGAAGTGAATAATAATGGATACAAACTATGAACAATGACATGAATAGCGAATTAGGTTACAATCATAAAGCTATTGACACAAAGTAGTAGAATAGAAATTGTAGTTGTTGGTGGGGAATGTGTGTATGGCTTAATGCTGTAACATCAGCCACTATTATCACCATAGCCATTGGAGATGGGTATATTTCTGCAGCTGTAAGATGTATATGTAGTAACATAACCCTGGACTGAATGAGAGCACTGTGGGCTCCATCTAACAACAAAACTAAAAACAGACAGCATTGTTCATTTAGTATCACAATGAAATAGATGGGACTTTCCTCATCTTTGCTGCAGTCACGCCAAACAGCCCCCCTCAGCATGCCAGGTCCCGTGAGACTCTACTAGCGTCGGGCGTCTTATTTGCTGCAAATGCATCTAAGTCACAATGCGCTGCAACTAGGATGCACCAGGGGAATGTGTTGATTATTTTGATGTTCGATACTTGCTGTGTGATGCCCGGACAGATTTGCACAGGACCTGCGTGCCATTTTGAGGCTAAATGTATTAGGGCACATCATAAATATGCCGTTGGTATTTTACATTACTTTCTGGAGAGGTGCAGAAATGTCCTCTTCTTCTCTGCACTGTCCTCTGACAAGTTCCCAGTAGCATGCCACTGCCAATGACGGGTTGTTAATTAATACACCTGGCAGGGACATAATGAAGCCTGAAAGGATTCGCTGAGGCCAGAAGGGCTGATGATGGGTAAACACTGGCGGCATCTATAGATGGTGTAAGAGATACAGCGACAACCAGAGGTAAGCTGAGCTTAACGCTCTTTGCTAAATACATTGTAACCCCTTTAGAGAGAGAGAGTGCTAAAGTGAGTTATGGCTCATTCGTAAATAGAGCCCTTTATTCTAAAATATGATATTTTGTAATATAATGTATTAAATAAAAAAAAGCTCCAGAAACAAAAAGCAAATTAAAACTAAAAAGCATTAGGGCAGGGTTAAAAAAAAAAAAAAAGTTTTCAACAGCAACATTGAAAATAAATCTATTTTTGTGACGGTTTTTATTTTATTGCTATTACAGCTGTCAAACTGATAAAAACTAACAAACAGTGCCTTATGTAATTAATCTTTTCAATTTAAAATAAGTAAATGAAAAATATTACATAAAAAGTGCATGTTATTTGAAAAACAAACAAAAAAAAAGTAAGTATTTTTTTTAGGACTGATTTCAAATCTTTACAACAATATTTCTTGTATGTCCATAATTCACTAAATTTCAGCCCTAATTCACCCATATTAGTAACTATGCTATAAAGCAGAATGTTGTATTTAACAACTGCAGAAATACCAAACATCTAATGCTAGCTATTTTCTTTTATCTTATGCTGCATACACACGGTACAACCTGCACAACCAAAGATATTGCTGATAGATTTCCCTCCAACTTTCTGTAGTACAGGGCAAACGATTTTGGGTGTACACACTGATAGATATCTATGATAGATATTTCAGTGAAGTTATAGGTGCATACACACGGTCAGATGTGTCAGATGAACGATCTGAACGATTTAATGAAGATTTGAACTACGAACGATTTTTGACTGCAATAAAATGAATGGAATCGTCCAAATCTGACTGCAAACACATCAGATGTCAGATATCGTTATCTGACAAGCGGGAACGCGCATCGTTCATCTGACAAACATGTCAGATTTTCCTTCAGATATGAAAGATTGAACGATATTTAAAAGTTATCGTTCAGATCTGAAGAAAAATCTGACCGTGTGCATGCACCATATGTCTTTACAGGCAAATCTTGGCAAAATCGTCCAAGTTGCATGTACAGTCAACCATAGATATCATTAATGCGGGAACGCGCATTGTTGGTCGATCGTTCACTGCATAAAAAATTAACCATATGAACGATTTATCGTTATCGTTCAGGAAAATCGTCCAGTGTGTATGCAGCATAAGAATGAGGTTGGGAATCCATTAATGAAGGAGGTGTTTTACACCTCATTCTCTGGTGTCCCGTTAGAGAATATAATAAGTATTGTACTTACATCGTGAATATTTTTTTTTTTTCTTTCCTTTACCTGAAAGAGTTTCATATAGCCACAAACAATTTAATTACATACAGCTACATTTGCTATTCTGCTCACCTATGTACCAAATATCCTGCACACCTCTTAGATTGTAAGCTCAATGGGACAAGGCCATCTTGATTATGTTACCGGCCACTGATACGTATCATGACGTCTTCAATGTCCACTAAACTCCTAAATTGTTTACACATACAAGTAAAATACATAGGGCCTGATTCAGAGCCGGACACTCTGACAGAGCACTCGCCGTTCACATGCGCACTGGGCCACAATCGACCTGCTTGCGAGCGAATTTTTTTTTTTAACATGTTGAATTTCCCCTATCCATCGACCACATTGTTCATTATAAATCGATAATTATGAATGGCCGCGGGTCAAGTCAGATCAGCAGAACGAGGAATCGGAGCCGTAGATGTATTGGCTTCTTCAAGCAGAAATGCAGCTTCACCTTTGTTACAGAACGTTACCTGCTCACAGAGTGAGGTGGTAACGTTCTGTAACAGACTCTCCTCCAACATATATAAAACACTATCTTGATTAGATCCCAGATAGATAAAAAAAAAAAAGCTGAGAATGCAGTTATCTAATTTCAACATCCCTCAACCCTACCCGCTGTGTATAAATTAACTAAACACAGTGCAATTTTGCCTAGCTGTCACTAATACCCTTTTCAGACTTGTGCCATAAAACTCAGGTTTTTGCTTGAGAACACACATCAACCCGGGTCTGGGCCTGAAAGGTGCGACCCGGGTTGATAGTCCATGGTCCATGACCCTGCTCGCAGGACTTGCAACCTGGCTCAATTGGTCGGGGACAGTGGTGCTTGGAGATGAGGAGATCACCTCCAAGCGCCCACTGAATGTCGAAAGTCCCGGGTTACTGCAAGACCTGGGTCCGGTGTGACGACCTGGGAATAACCCAGGTCGTCCCCCTAAGTGTGAAAGGGGTAGCCTGGCTGCAAGCCGTGTTCGGTGTCCCAGGTCCGAGCTGGGTTAAAGCCAGGGAATTTATAGCTAAAAGAGAACCTCCCTCCTAACATGGCATCGAACTGAGGAGGAGTGAGAACATGGTGGACATATTTAATTATAAGCACATCATAAGAGCTGCAATTGTTAGTCTGCTTCATGTATGCTATTCCATAATAAACAGCATTTGCTATATAATTAATGATGGCTTAACTTCATGTTAAAAAAAGATTTGCGTGTGACTTTTAGATACTTTTCAGTTAGATTTGAATAGTACATACCTGGAAATGGGGTCTATGGCAGGGTTCCAATGGTAGCAAAGTTCCCATTATTCGAACCAAGCTACGGGTCCAGCCATAGTCTTTACGCTCGTATATTTGCAGAAACTACAGAAGGAAACAATTATTTTAGAATTGAAATCAAACATGGCAGAAAAAGATTAATAAAGGTGAACTTAGGTTCAGCATGCATGTACATGTCCCTTATATAATAACCCATTTTGATTGTATCTCACTGTATCATGTTCTGTGGCTACACATGTGATTACATTATATATTTTTTAGCTGGTTTTACTGCCCTGTATGAAAAATAAAAATGTAGTTGATGGTATCGATACATCCCCATCTACTTGCAGGGGCTCTGAGAAAGGGGGAAGACCAGAATACAAAATACTTGGTTAAAAAGCGAGTTCTCGCTCTGAATGAGGGCGGAAGCTTTTCTTTTGAAAGGCAGCCTCCTGGCCGCTCGCTAAGCTGTGGCTTACCACCCACAGCTTTAGCAAGTTACTAGCTGATGGTCGAGACCATCGGGGCTTGCGACGAGACCCTTTCGATAGGGTCTCGTCTACCGCAAGCCCCAGGTAGCTTCCTTCTCTAACAAAGCAGGAATCTCCCTACTGACATCACTGGTGATGTCAGTAGGGCCGCCTACAAATGGCAGGCGTTCCTTCAGGAACGCCTCCGTTTGTCCGGCCACCCCCCCTACAAAACGGGGCGAGCTGTCGATCAACATCGACAGCCGCCCCTTTTGTAGAGAGCCCTGGAGCAAGTGCATCTGTCACTCGCTCCGGGGCTTGCACACGCGCAGTGCGAGCGCTGCGCGTGCGCAGGCCCTCACCATCGACCCGCTTGCAAGCGGGTCTGAATGAGGTCCACAATCCCAAGATGGAGTGGCCACGCCCCCCTCCATTGACACTTCGCTGCTGTGCAAGATCTACAAGAGGACTGATATTCACAATGCCGTGTGCCCACTTCCAGCCCCTCCCCACTTTAATGGAGTTTTCACATGGCAACCATGCCTATGCAGCAATACATTTAAGTTTCTCACATTAAAATTACTGATTATCTTACATTTTTACACATGAAAGTATGTTTATGATGCAATATAAGAGCAGATTAGCCTACTATACTACTTTTTTCTTTTCACTTCAAGGGGTAGATTTACTAAAGCTTCTAAAAATTAAAAGTGGAGGTGTTGCCCATAACAACCAACCAGATTCTGGGCCCCATTCATAAACGAATGAAAATATCAGAGGAAATTTTAGTTTACATCACTGAGATACAAACGAAAATGCCACTAGTATTTATCAATGCTTATCCCTCCGGCGAGGCCCAGCGAAATCCTCCGCTCACCTGCTGACAGCACAACGCTGCCAGCGCAGTTGTAATGCGCCACGGTCCATCTGCGCATGACAGGGGGACCCGGCAGTGCCTGGAAGGCTTTGCTGAAGCCGGAAAGGCACCACCGGGTCTTCATTGCTGGCAATGGGGAGCGCATAGCTCTTGCCATTTAAAAGATGGCGAGGGCGATGCTTGACAAACTGTTAAATCCGGAAAGGGTGGCATAACCCCTTTAGCGAGCGCTAAAGGGGTTATGCTTCGTTGTTAAATGGGGGCCTCGGTCTTTTGTTTCTTTATTGCATCTTAGAAAATAATAGACAGAATCTAACTTGTTATTGTTTTAGAAGCTTTAGTAAATCTACCCCCTTATCTTTTGGCAGCATGCATGTGGCTATCTTGACTATATAGGCTGGTACAATTGTCCCATTGTACTTTTGCTTTCAAGTAATGCTGGGTACATACTGACAGATACATTGGCCGACCAATTGATCAGCCAATGTATCTGCTGCCAGTCGGCCAGTGTGTACCTGCGGCATGTCGGTGAACGACGACGTTCTGCAGACATATCTGTCCATCGGCAAGTGTGTACAGGCGGTCTGCAGACTGCCCGTACACACACAGCGGCAGCCGCAAGGATGGGGGCGGGACACACTCCCGGCCGCCGGGACCCGGGGGCACAAGCGGATGATGGCCGTTCATTGTGTATGAACGACCATCATCTGCAGATATATCTGTCAGGTGCGTACCCACTTACAAATAGCACATTGTTATACCTGTATATCTATTCTTTGAAATAATACCGCAGGAAGATGGTTTCCTAACGTGCGCAGGAAACTACGTCGGTGAATATAATTTTCCCATATTGGCACAAGCTGGTAAAAGAAAAATATTAATAATTACTCAAGTGCTAGAAATACAAGACAACTTAGTAACACACACACATCCATCTAGCTATCCACATATACACCATTGCTACTAATCACAGCCATTAAATGTTTATGGATTTGAGAATGCTGCTAGAAGCTACTTCATGTCACTAGAAGTATGATTAGTATTGAGGGTGGTGCCACAGTACATTCCTTTCCAGCCTTAAAAAAAAAAAAAAAAAAAAAAAACACCTCTAGTATCCATATGCGGGAATTCAATAATTCAATTCCCAGGCTGAGCACATATCAGCCAGTTCCGGTACCTGTACATCTACAGTGGCTGGAAAATGTAGATTTGATGATAAATGTCACACGGAGCCTAATAACAGCAAATGAAACAGAATGTTTGTTTACACATCATCCTCCAACAAACCTCTCCTTAGGCAGGTCTCACGAAAAATGTGACAAACTTCCCCATCCACAGTCCTAAGGTCTTCGTAAGGAAGTAGGACCTGTAACGGTGTAAAGCAAACTTCGGAGATAGAAGCATTCAAAATTTGTCGGATGTACAGTGTAAACACGGCCAAGAGCTTCTGTTGCTCTGATACCAGGATGACCATTTACAGCTACTCCCTGTTTTCTGCGCATAAAAACTTTTGGAGAAGCATTGCATGTGTAAAATTTTGGCAGCTCACAGTACAGCAGGGTCCTTGCAAAGTCATCATTTTGACACAGTTCGAAGAAAGAAGTCAATGTTGTTGCGTAATTTGGTATAGTCAGAGAGCCAAGAATGCTTTCAAAGCCTGCTAAAGATCTCTTCGATAATAAACATTAAGATCATGACAAAACATGACAACACAAAACGCTTGCTCCGAGGCCCTACCCATATGCCGTGAGGCTCCACAGCAAAAATTGTGTTTTTTAATTAATTAAAAATGAACAGTAATTAATTTCGATTAAAATTTTTTTTAGTTGCCTCCGCCGTGTTTTAATAAGCTCTTATGTAAAATTTCATGATCTCGGCTTGTAAACTGTGGATTTGTCTAGAAAGACAGATGGACAAATTTTCACTTTTATATAGTAGAAAAAATGTCTACACTAACAGATCAGTAGACTTCTCTTTGGAACCAGAGTATGTGTCATGTTTTATTTTTTTTTAAACGAGTCTTTGGCACACTGTAATCCTGCTATTAGATTGCAGTAGTTTTACCATAATTGGATGCATCTTAGATGTGTTTGGCGAAATTAAATGCAGCCATCGGCTGTCATCAGCACACAATTTGCACCATGGATCAAGTACCTACAAATCATCCGACTCCAAACACACCTGATATTTTGCCATCTTGAGATAAATTTCTTGTTGACACGCTTTTACTCTACTTTAACGCAGCTACACACTCTGTTAACTCACTTCTCAGGCTCCTTGGCGCATGAAGCCATCAGTGAAAAATGCACCTGGCTCGCCAGGGCAGAAGACGTGCATGGTTAATAAAAAATAAAGCGCCATTTGTGGGGGGAAAAAAAGCTGCTACTTGCAAGGTTCTCTGTGTATATCTTATGATCTTGTTTCAATGCTGTTGAATTATACACTGAGATCAGACATCTGTCCAAGGATCCCTACACAACTGGGTTTTCAGTTTTAAAAACTGTAAAACTTTATTAAAAAATTATTGTTCGCATAATCTGTGGTCGTCATTAGATGGCATATCCACTTTAATATTGAGAAATAAAACAGATAACATAATGATCTCTCTACTTACCCTGTCAGTTGGAATGCCCAGGTAGTCTAATAGCTGTCTAATAAGCTCCAGAAGTAAAGACATTTGCAAACCCTGAGGATGACTTAGGAAGCTGAATTCTTTCAGACTCCAAACATTCTGAGTCTCTTTCCTGAAATAAAATAAACATTGAAGTGATCACTATATTACACATACAGAAGTATGGGTTATTTTGGCAATGTAAAAATGAGAAGTAAAAATACTGCAAGTAATAAAATGGCCCATTCCTTGGTGGTACAGATGTGTCCTCAAACACACCTATCCTATTTGCCGTGAGCAACCTGGTGTGACTTAGATGCTCCACCATGGGTGGTTCCTTTTTCCTGAAATGTGCATGTTAGTCATATACAAATTTGTTGATAGTGTACAAGGATTAGTATTTTTGTCACAAAGGAATTAGTATACAGTCGTTGCAGATTAAGCATAATGATGCATGGTGCAGGTCCCTTGTATCGGAATCAGTATGATTTACAACCGGCCGCATGGCTGGCAGTTCAAATCCCGACAGCGGAAGCCCGGCAGGGGTGAAGATACCGACTGCTGTAAAAGGTAAGTACCGCTAACCTAACCCTCCCTTAGGGGTGCCTAACCCTAACCTCCCCATGTGCCTAAACCTAAGTCTCCCGGGGGAGCCTGTAACCTAGCCCTCTGTTCCCCCCCCCCCGGCTTACCTTTGATCGGGATGCCGGGCACCCGCTGTAGGTAAAATGACAGGCGCCGTTATTTCAACGCCTGTCTTTAGACCCTCTCGGGATTAGACAGTCGGCATCCCGACTGCATTCCTTTGTATCGAACCTTTGTATTTTGCCTTTATACCCAGATTGTGTACTTTTCCCTAAATGCCGAGTCTTAGGGGCATAAGTATCAAAGCTTGATGTGAGATAAAATTGTGAAATATACATCACCAATCAGCTCCTAGCATTTCTGAAACACAGCCTTCAAAATGTAAGTTAGAAGCTGATTGGTTGGTCATAGATAGATATATCTCTATCTATCTATCTATCTATCTAACATCAAGATTGATACATATGCCCTTTAATTTGCTGACAGTGCAAGGGAATTGGCATAAAGTCGCAGAACAAGAAGCATATTTTAAGAAAAGTTGCATGGTGTGGCCAAATCACAAAGTCGATTGCCTGCCAAATGGGGCTATTTGGTGTGAGTTGATAGATGAATGTGGAGTGTGGACACATCTGTAGTTAGAGTTGAGGCTACCAGGAATATAATACACACGCAATCAGGGTTAGCGGAACGCGGTAGAAGGGAGGTGGGGTTGGCAAATGAGAATTTGGATCACTTTTGCAGCGAGGCACATGCACAGGACAGGGCAGGCCAGGGGCACAGTACACAGCAAGCAAATACAGTAATATCTTTCAATCTAACAACATAATACGTTGTAAATAAACGTCTGTAACTCCAGAAAATAAACCCGGCCTTAAGTTATTGCATTTGGAAAATAAGTGTGAAAAGCAGACGTAGTTTTACTTGCAAAAATGCAGCGTCAGTGCATACAGGAGACAGGTGTGACCTGCCCCCATATCCCGGAACCCCGACCCAATGCCTCAGATATTATTTCTACTCGGGAACATTAAATGAGCCCCGTAAAGAACAACCTGAAAAATAGACGTAATCTCTATATCTGGCCCCTCCAGAGAGGATATAATTGAAGAGATGAACAGTGGGGGAGCTGCTACAGACCCTACAACAGGCTGCTGTGACGGTAGGCGGCTGCCTGCACCGGGGGTACAAGCATGTCCGTGTGACGGATAGAGGCTCTAACCTGCAGCTGAGCGGAGAATCGCTGTCACCGAGCAGCTGATGATGGTCTCTCCCGAGTACGCACAACGAGCGCAGCGATCGCGGAGCTATGATGGGTGTCAGCGCCCGGTGAGTCCGGTGTACGGCGGCTGCTGCAGTGCTGGGAGCAGGAAGTAATCTATGGAGAACATAACAGTACATACATACGCTCTGACGAGACTCTTTCAAACTAGCGCCGCGAGATCACACGCTGCATGGTGATTGGATAGAGCGGCATTGGGAAGACACATGACACATCTGGGGGCCAATGAGCTCTGAATAGAAAACTTGGTGGGACTCGGGAGTGCAGGTAACGACCATGTAATAGACCTAGCAGCAGCAGCACTGATGATGTGACTGTGAAGTTGAATAGAAGAAGGCAGGACACAGCCACAGCCTGTAGCGGAGACCGGGACGGTGCGAGGCTAGCGGGCTAATAAGTGTTATCGCGGTGAGATGGTGTGAGCATGATGTTAGTGTATTAGTTACACAGGTGTCCACTCTGCTGTCTGGTTGCCGGTGGCTTTACACCTATGTATAACATTTGTGACGTACTGAGCAACGGCGGAATTCTCATTTGCATCGTTTCTGTTATATTCCCCGTATGGCGGCGTCTGCACACACACCTCTCAGCAATCAGCTACGTGATGCCCCTAATCAGTGGGAGCAACTGCCCTAACCACTGTGTCAGCAGCCCCCAGGCCCCAGGCTGTGCGATGGGTGAGAATCTACGAGGCTGGTGACAATAATAAATAAAGCCGCTATAACACAAGACGATGTCCCCTTACACACATTTCAGTTCTACTTACCCCGGGCCAACGTGGTTTAGGGCATGAGTTCAGGTTGTAAACAGAACATTTTGAATAATAAACTAGTTTTGCAAGAGATTTATATAGCATTGGGCCAGAAATTAAGCTGCAGGGTACTCCAGTCAGACAGAGGGGGGGATTCAATTAAATGCAGTGTTTAGCTCCAGCTATTATGGCTGGTGCTATTAGATTATTTGGTATTTTCCTTGTGTGGTAAACCATAGGTTAACGTGTGCAAATACAGATTCTACGCAAAGTGCTGGCATCTAGGCTTCCTCACTAGTTACAATGCAAAGTTGGCATTTTATTGCATACTATTTTTTCCTTGTAGCTCCTGAGGCTGCCAGGAGAAATCCACCCTCTGGAGATTAGCATGCAAGGTTCCCAGAGATGATTGAATTGGGCAACGCATTGTTAGCTATGGGGTAAACTCTTCACCTAATGGAATCTCCCCCATAGGGTCAGAGCTGCATCAGCACATTGGACGCATGCTTCTCTCCTGTGCTCCCAAACTTCAGGCCAACAAGAACATGTATTCTGGATAAGGCAGGAGCATCTCGTCCCTTTTCAAAACCAGAAATGTCAAGCTAGGTACACACTAATATGTCGGCCCAATGGAGAGTCGTCCTACTCAAGCACTAATTATGGCTTTGGGAGAAGTTTGGCCATTACCAAACATGCCACAACTACTGTGACAAGCAAGGTTCAGTATATCACCTGAATAAGCAGTCTGACAGTGTAAAGAGTGCGATCTTAAATTATACCTCTTTCACACTACCAGCAATAACCCAGGTTGTTGCTCAGTGTGAAAGGGCCAGGTTGAAATGACCCGGCATTTCAACCCAGGTAACGAGCTGGGTTGAAAATATGTTCAACTCGGCTCGCGGTGCATGTACCTCTCAGCATAGGAAGAGCCAGCGATTGGAGGTGATCTCTTCAAGCGTCGGCTTGGTAAGTGATGGTGGTGACATCATCGACCCAGCAATTAGCCGTGTCGGGCCGCCAGTCTGAAAGGGGTCTCACTCAGGATTGACCAGTGTACATAATCCCGGCTCTAACCCAGGATAGCGGTGTGAAAGGGGTATTACGCAGAAGAGGTTTTTGCTAGAGGGTTATTCATACACTGTTAAAATTATAGAACATAATACTTCAGCCCTGCTAGAGTGGGGTTTGGAAGGATAAATCCAAGAATAGCAAAGTAGGGTTTGATTCTATTGCAGGGTGGATTTGAAAATGGACTTGCCCTCAACACCATTAAGAATACAGCACTATGTTCTTTTCATTACATTGTCTAACAGAGGATAGGTTCATTATATTGTTTTTCAGGTATTAAAATAATCTTAAAGAAATGTAAGATGGTCAACTGTGACAGTACTCTACTTTTCCTGGTAGCAGTTACTCATACTAGAAAGATTGAAGATCTGTATGCATTGTGGTGCCTGGAACTCTATACAGTATGTTTCCAGGTTAGCGTGGTTCTAAGAACTGTCCCCCCAATTCTTGCCAGGTCTCATATATGATGCAGTTTATCTAAAGGATCATGTGATCTGTTTATATTTAATCTTGAGTAACAATACCCATGTATTTGCATTTTAGTAGCTGTCCCCCTGCACTTATCTGACTTGTAGCTATATCCAATCAAAAATGGATGCTGTGTCTGTAGTCACCCACCTGAGGAACCTGGCTTCTGATCCACAGAATAGAACAAGTATTGTGAGGGACAAAAGCTGCCTTGGAGGTCTAATTCTCTTTCTCAGCCATCAGGACACCTCTGTGGTACAGTCTGCTCTCCAGGTGAGGAATTTAAGATGGAAATGCAGAGATTTTACTGTACACACTTGTAAGGTACTCTCATATACTCTGTGAATAGTATAGCTAATTTAGATATAATTTCCTGCAAATCTATGTTTATGGGCACAAAACCTGAGTATCCCCGTCTACATCTAATGGGATCATGAGATGTTGATTAGGAGAAATGGTAGAAGTGGTCCCATACATGGTGCGATGCAACAGGGGATCCGTCGTCCGACATATAGGGCGGTCCACGCACACGGTGCGATCGGATGGCCGACCACCCGATATGCCGGCTCCCCCCTCACCCGCATTGCAATCCATGGGATCGCACATCGCATCCTCTGATCTTATGGTTCTGCAGAAAGATCAGGGGGTGCGATGTACGACCCCCACGGGAGCGCGCTCGGCCTGACTTCAGGGCCATACACTGTGCGATATAGTAGGCAAATCGCACCAATATGTCGGATCACCTGCTTTATCGCCCCATGTATGGGGAGGCCTTTAGTCTAAGTGCACAAATGGAACTTCAGATCCGTTTCATTTGTATGTCAGACAGACAGGACAGATCAGCCCCGTGTATGCGCAACATTATTTGAAATAAGTATGCTGGTTGTAACCAAGAGGGATGGTTGCCTAATTATTATGAAGTAAAAATGAATGCAAAACTAGATTTATCACATGGAAAAATGCTTTGTATTACACAAAACCAGATTGTCGGATATATGTAAATTCTATATTAAGGGGACAATTCACTTATCGGTGTGCGCTTCTGCACATCGATTTTTATGGTAGCCCAACATCGCTAGTTTTGCTGCACCCCTCCCCTGCATAGGTGTGCAAAGTAAAATAATAAATGTTGCGGTCACAATGTGCTTCCCCACGCTGTTTTAACAGAGCATCATTCTAAATTAAATTGCCTGCTAAATGTAGCCAAGCCACTTCATAAATATCAAATTAACACCTGATTTTTTTTTTTTTTAAATGGTACTTTGCCATCTGTGCAAATTCCCTGAGCAATTTAACGATACTGAATTAGAACCTCTATATACCCCTGCCTATACCTTCTAATATCCTACCTATAAACCTCTAAGGATGACGCTATTTTGCGTACGCTGTCACACAGTAAATAAAGACAACAGACTTGGAACGTGTGGTACCAAAGCACAAAGTATTATTCAAGTAAAAGTACAGTCAGTTACACGCTATTGATCCATACACAATTTGGCGCAAAGGAATTATACAGACTCAAGTACAATTATACATACGCAGCGCTCTCTGGTCCAGATGTTAGGCATCAGCAAGAAACCCCTCGTCAGTCAGCATTCAGCAAGAAGACTAAGACCCAGTGTTGGAGCACACATATTTATACCCCCCAGAAATAGACAACACAATAGAGAAGTTTGTTGCTGATGCCATTGGTCGTCAAGGGGGATGTATCTGTTACAGAGCATTTAACAGGCTGATTCGAATAGACACAACCCAGCCTCCAACAACTAAGGGTCTCTGGTTTCCCGCCCCATGCAACATCCTAACAGTTGTTCATATAATATACATTTTGTTGCTTGAAGTCTCTGCGGTCCATAAGTTGAGAATGCATGATGCGATCTCCACACCGATAATACCGGAATTCTGTTGAAAGAGTACGCCTCAGTACAATACCAAACACGGCTTACTTATCATGTATAAAACGTTAGTTACCAAATAATCTTTATTTCACAGCATTTATACTAAATGAACAAACTTAAATCTTATACCTTAAAGCTTATGGAACCTTGTATGTGAATATGTAATGTGTGAGTATGCAGGGTTTGATATAAAGACGCTAGTTAACTTGGAGCAGATGCGTGTGCATAAAGCTAATGAACAGCGTTTTCATATAGGATCTTATGCATTCGCTAATATGCGATTAGTTACCAGCGCAATTGTGCATATTAATGTGTGTATGAGAAATGGTGCACTTAAATCTCACTTAAACTAAGTGGACACCTAGCAGTGTGGAATGCTGAGCCTTATAGTTCCACACGCCCCCCTCTCTCAGCAGCCCCCACCCTTCCCAGGCTAAAAAGTAAAGTCCTTTGTTCTCCCTGGTTCTTGTGTAAATGCAAATTAGCACAGCTACAAGACCCAAACCTAAGATAACTCTCTTGGCTTTGAAGGTATTTTATTGCAGGAAGCCTGCTAATGTAAGGTGTGTATTCGAGCAGAGCCACCTGGAGTGAGAGCAGACGTTATATCCAGGAAGCTTGTCTACACAGGCTAGTTGTCACGTGGCCATTTGCTCTGTTGTTGCTAATGCAATCCAATTTTGACACACTGTAAAGCCATTTCTGAAATATATCCTTTAGGGGAATTATAATAATATACACTTTATCCAGAGCACCCAAACTACTTAAAGTCATGAAATGGGCTTTTGGTGAATCGTCGTAACTTATGGCGATGGTCACAGATGCATTCGCATGATGCTAATAGTAATATCGCCACATGTACTAAAGTGTGAGTTTATCTAAAATGGCGCTTCTCATTTCCAAGATGGCGTCTTGCGGCCAGTCGCAAGATGGTGTCGCTGTGATTCAATTTTAAACTGATCTTGTCTCAGCCAATAATCCAGCTTCGACAAATTCCTCTGTATAAAGATGTGTTTATACATTGTATGCTTGTGTAAAACAGTACATAAAAAGATTCAATCTGTTTTTCTTTATTTCCCTGGAACAGACCATTCGCTATTTGTGTGAAAATCCTAATAACTGTGAAATAATGAAGAGTGAGCTTGGTATGATGAAAAGTTTGGCGAACATAAGGAATAGGTAAATTAAAATGACTATTTTTTTTGATGGCACAGCTGTATTCCATAAAATGACTATTTCTTCTTCAGGGTCCATAGGCTCCACAGGGAGACCTTGGGGTATGAAGTAAATGGGGGAAGGGGAAAGGAGGGGGAAAAAAATCACCGCACTGATCAAAAAGGGGTTTCTGTATCGAGGTATGATTAAATATCAGTTATATAACAACCACCTAACCATGTTAGAGTTGTCTATCAGTATTTTATACAGTATATAGAGGTAAAGAACTTTATGTGGGTGCACTCATGGGTTAAAGTACAGAAAATGTATCTAATAATGTTTAAAATATAGCTTTTATTGTACAACAATGGTCATAAAAATTACTTACAAGACTAGACTTAGACACATCTGATGACATAAGGTTTTATGTCATATAACATTGATGAATAGAAGTGTATTCAGGATCTGTTTTGCTAACACCACAGATTAAAATAGGTGAAATATGAGGACATATCACATAGTACAACACTTAACGTGTACAGTAATAAAAAAAAACACCAGGGTTAGTAGCAAAACTAGAAACAATTAGCACACCTTGGAGGTCAGTGTATCTTAATTGAGGTACTGCAGCAATACTGGTATAGCGAACAAGGAGAAAGAAGCAAAAGTCGGGAATGACAGTTATTGCTTACAGACTCTGCTGCTTATTCTCTTATTGTATGCAGAGGAGAAAAAGTGAGAGATCTGACACAGAACTTATCCCTTGAAACACAACAGTCAACTGTGGTTCCCTTCATAAGCCCTAATTAGCTTAATTAGGGCTTATGACTCCCTGGACTGCTGCCGGATCTAGGGGGACAGGTAAGAGCGGATCACCGCTTGTGGTGATCCGCGTGTTGAGCAATCTTTTACTTCCAGTCTCTGGGAACAGACTGGAGGTGGTGGCAGTGGCGGCAGGCCCCCCATACCCTGCGCATCCACTAGACCACCAGGGACTTGGAGCTGGAAGTGGGAACCAGCGTCCCGGTGGTTAATTGCCGGCCAGAGGAGGCAGCCATCTCTGTTTAGCGGCACTTCCCCTCAGCTTAGCGTGCCTTTCCGCTAAGGTCTGGCATTGCTGAGCTGCTCTCCTCCTACGGCCACACTCCCTCTGAGGCCTCCGGCGGCCATTGTCTCTGGAGCATCGCAGATCTCTCTGGCAGCGTGCAGACTGGTCCCCCTGTATACCTCTCCCCTGGGATTCGTGTATACAGCACTATAGCCTTCCTAGACACTGAATCTGGGCAGTTGATTGTAGTGCCAAGGTGCAGTAAGTAATTTCTATCTGCATTGTATGTGACTTATGCTAGCGCTGAGTGTCTGTGTCTTTTTTTCTGATTCTGTAGTTCTATATCTATCCCTTTCCTTTTCATACAGCCCTGACAGGTGTGTGTGGGGAGGTTTCTTTGATCTCACATATATAGACTCAAGTATTTGTGAGGTCTGTCACATACGGTTGTGTGCTACACGGTGCCATAATGTTGGATCAGTGTTTTGCATACTTTGTGGGTAACCAGTTTTGCGCTTCCTGATTATATGTTTGGCACAGACATGTCTGATGAGGAGGTCGAGTGCTCTGCTGCACCCACTCTGCTCTCCTGCAGGTGCTGCGCTGCAGGGGTAAGTAAGGAGGATTTATCTCAGGATGGGCTATGTGTGAGGTGCTATCAGTTGCCTGGTCCCTCAAACCCCCAAACAATGGGACAGGATCCCCCTTGGGCTTTTTTTTTTTTCTCAGGTGCTGGCCTCCATTGCGGATCGTCTGGTGGTTCTGGCTGTTTTGCCCCATATAGGATTACCCCAAACAGCCACCCTTCTCTCTCAGGGTATCCCGCAATTATTGCAATCTACTCTTGGGCCTCAGACTGTTACTCCCTATCAGGGGTTACCGCTCTACATGCAATCCCGTCCGGTACCACATTGAGAGCTGGGCAAATGTGCTGGAGGACACCTTCCCTGAGGAGGCTTCTGAGACTCAAAGGTCTTTAGTGGGCCACATGAGGGATGCAGACTCCTATATTGGTAAGGCGGCTTTGGATGCCAGTCTACTGACCTCCAGAGTCTCGGCCGCAGCCGTGTTTGCTCGCCGCTCTTTGTGGTTTACGCTCCTGGAGGGCGGATGATGATTCCAAAAAGGGCCTGGAGGCCTTGGCCTTCAATGGGGGAGGTATTGTTTTGGCCCAGACCTGGACAAAATTGTAGACACACTGGCAAAATCTAAGTCCGCTTCTCTGCCATCCGCATCTGCGCCTTCAAAGGCTAGAACCTCTTCCTTTCGGTATTTTTCTTTCTCAAGGAAAGCCTAAAGGACAGTCTTTCCCTAGACAATCAGCGGCCAAGTCGACCTCTAAGCCTAAGAAACAGGCCTGGAGTGGCAGACTCCCTGTTTCCAAGTCAGGATAAACCCTCAACCTGATGGGACGGGCCTCCCTCTGGGGGATCCCAGGGTCGGATGCCGACTTCTTCAGTTTGCCCAGTACTGGTGTCACACCACAAAGGATGCTTGGGTAAAAAAATGCTCAGAGGTACTTTCCGTCACCAGACCTCCCCAATAGTTTTTCTGCACGAGCCCCCCTCTGTACAAGACCAAGGCCTTGCAGATTCAGGAAGCCATAGAGTGAATGCTGAAAGCAGGGGTAATTGTTCCAGTTTCACTATCTCGGCACGGGACTGGTTACTACTCTGGTTCCAAAACAGAATGGGTCTCATCGGCGTATCCTCAACCTAAAATCTCTGAACAGGTTCCTCAGGGTGCCCAGGTTCAGGGTGGAAACTTTGCGATCCATCATACTTGCTATGGAACCTGGGGATTACATGGTATCACTGGACATTCAGGATGCATACCTACATGTCCCCATAGCGCCTTCCCACCAGCGTTATCTATGTTTTGCTATACTGCAACAACACTTAGTTTCGGGCGCTGCCCTTTGGCCTCTCCACGGCTCCAAGGGTATTTACCAAAATTATGGCTGTCATGGCAGCCCACCTACAGAGTCAGGGTATACGACTCCTCCCGTACCTCGACGTCCTCCTCTTGTTGGTGGGCTCTCCGGAAGTACTTCAACAGCATCTGCACCTGACAATCGCTTGTCTGCAGGTGCACGGGTGGCTGATCAAGTGGAAAAAGTCCTCCCTAATTCCCTCAGAGGATGGTTCATGTGGGAGCCTTTCTGGATTCTCATCAGCAGAGGATTTTTCTAACTTCAAAAAAGATCTCCTCTCTACAACTGCGGGTGCGCAGTTGCCTGCGAAGTCGCCGGGTGTCTGTTCACTCGGCGATGCAGGTTCTAGGATCCATGGTGTCCACATTCGACATGGTGGAATATGCCCAGTTCCATTCCAGGCCCCTGCAGGGGCTGATACTATCCAAGTGGAATGGGTTACCTCCCAGATCAGGACTCGGAGGCTGGTTCTTCTCCGGAGGTGCGTCTGTCTTGGTGGCTACAAACAACTCATCTCACCAAGGGTCGCCCATTTTGGATCCCGGACTGGGTTCTTCTGACAACGGATGCCAGTCTCCGGGGTTGGGGCGTGGTGACCGGCCCACACTCATTTCAGGGCCGTTGGGCGGCGGACGAAGCAATCCTTCCAGTCAACCTACTGGAGCTTGGGGGTGTGTACAGGGCCATCATGATGTCAAGACACATTCTTCACGGCAAAGCGGTGCATGTTCAGTCCGACAACGCCACCATGGTGGTGTACATCAACCATCTAGGAGGCTAAGTCAGGCAGCCATGACAGAAGTGTCATCCTAACTTGTGCAGAGTGTTACCTCCCAGCCTTCTCGGCAGTGTTCATTTCGGGAGAACTCAATTGGGAAGCGGACTTCCTCAGCCATCACGACGTGCATCCAGGGGAATGGTCTCTTCACCAAGAGGTGTTTCAACTCCTAGTGAACAAATAGGGCCTTCCAGAGGTGGAGCCTATGGACCCTGAAGAAGAAAATGAGTTATGGTAAAACTTGCCTTTGTAAACTCTTTCTTTGATGCCCATAGGGTCAACAGGGCACCCGCCATGATGCACCCGGCTTCATATGGGCTATGTTTCTGGTCGCCATTTTTCTGTCGCCTTCTCTGTGAGTGTGATTCTTGTGTGTACCAATCTTCCTTCTCTTTTTTTGATCCTCCTCCGGCCTTTGGCTTGTCACAAACTGAGGTACCTCGGGGGCGGGGTGTAGGGAGAGTGGACCCAGTGCATCCTGGGAGCAGAAAGCTTTAACTCGTAATGCCCGGATTCCTCATCCACCACCTACACCCCAAGGTCTCCCTGTGGACCCTATGGACTTCGAAGAAAGAGACTTAACAAAGGTAAGTTTTACCATAACTCTCATTTTTGCAGCAGTGTAAAAGGGGTATTAGTCTCCATTTCACCTGGTCTTAATCAGTGTCTCAATAGATGTGTCCTGTCTCTTTTCCCCAGTAAAATACTGTTATTGGAAATGAAGGGAAGTTAGTTATAATGGGGCAGATGTACTAAGCACTGGAGAGTGATAAACTGTCATTTTTCAAACACAGCCTGTTAATATGACAGGAGCTGAGTGACTGGAAATTTATCACTCTCCAGTTTATCACTTTCCAGAGCTTCGTACATCTCCCCCAATATTTGACACTTTTTTTTTTTTTTTTCCATCTAAAGCACAGGTTATCAAACTCTGGACCTGATTCAGACCCTCTTGCAAGCGGCCGATGTTATGCATTTGCGTATGCATCGCAGTGCGCATGCGCGAACTTGTTCGAGCGATCGGGAAGCACTCGCTCGCCCAGCAAAGACAGCCCAGTGGAATGATTGACAGGAGAGGCCGTTTGTGGGTGGTAACAGGGGCAGGGCAGTAGTAACTGGGGAGTGGAGTTGCGAACGCTGGCCTGAGTGTTTCAACGCCGTTTCAGAGAGGTGCATAATTAACAAGCAGCGTCAGAGCACACATCACCTGGCTGGTTTTTACACTGAAATGCTTGCAGTAGGGTAAAGGCAACCGCCAGCGCCGCTCTCGGATCCGATGGATCCCGATGGACCGATGGTTGTATATACTTCCTGGAGATGACATGCGCTAGTGGGCGGCTAAAGACAGGCTGGTGGGCGTCTATAAACACAAAGTGATCGCTTGCCAAGACATAGTGGCCGTGCTTATGCCTTGCTGTGCGATTGCCTGCTGTGACGTCACTTAGCTGAATTTACATATGCTGGGAGCGAGCGGCCACATCTAGCGAACGGGTCTGAATCAGGTCCTCAGGACCCCAAACAGTGCATGTTTTCTAGGTCTCTTCACAGAATCACAAGTGAAATAATTAGCTCCACCTGTGAATATTTTAAAATGTGTCAGTGAGTAATGACACCTGCTGGGTGACCTGGAAAAAGTGAACTGTGTGGGGTCCTGAGGACCGAGTTTGAGAACCACTGAGCTAAAGTGCCCTTTCACTGATCGGTGGTGCTTCATGCCGTTAGAAATATGTGCTTCCTCACAGGCTTCCAATTCATTGGTAATGAAAAAACTCTTTTTAAATATCACAAGGTTAAATAAGGTATATAAACTATTTACATATGTTTGTATATTTGTCAATGTTACAAGATGCCTTTATATTAACCTGTGTATACATATAAGACAGGTAAGACCAGAATACAACTGACCTAGTCTCACCTTCTCTTCCTTCCAGGTGTGATACAAGTAACCATATAAAGCTCCTTGCACAGACCATTTACGTATTGCTTAGTCCATCTATTCAGTTCTATACACCAGAAACAAAGAGTAGAACAAATAAACCACAATCCTTCATTTCAAGTTCCAACAAAAGAGCAAAGACTATAATGCTCCATGTGCATGGACTAGATAATCTGGTAAGAATTCTTCTTAAACATTAAAATGGGAATGGGGTGTATTACCTGCCCACTCCATTGCATACAGCTGACACTTCTCCTGGAGCTTTGGATGGTTTCCAGATGGTGTTTCATAAAGGTCAACAAGCTGATATGCAGGTATCAGAGTTACTGTGATATCGCTTACTCTTCCCTATGTTTGGCTCAACAATTCCTCCCTGTACAGAGGAGCACTTCCTTCCTAACATGGCACCTTACAGCAGATGCATAAGAGAACTTGGCAGACAGGTTTATAGAAGCATAAACACTCCAGTTTTGTGTTTTTAATGGAAAAAACAAGCTAGTTGGCTGGTACATTATTTCCGTCCATGACTTAGTAAATAGACCACTTGGTGACATAAATCAAAAAATTAGTGTCAGACATAAACGGCTAGTATATAAGAAATTCCTTGCACACGTATAGCAGAGTGCGCACTACAGGACCGTTCTTCGGAGTCAGTCAGCCGTATCTGTCCTGATATGGTTTTGGGGAGACTTGGGTGGGCCTGCGACAAGTGCCTTGTGTTTGGCTTTAGAGCTAGCCTGGTGTGGGGTTTTTTTCATGAATTTATCCACTGGTCTGCTGCATGAAAAATTGTAAACAGCCATGCTACCAGTCAAACTAAAACAAATTAGGTGTTATGGCCTTTGTTAACTCTATTTCTTCGAAGTCCATAGGATCCACAGGGATACCATGGGGTGTGTGTGTGTGGTTGGAGAGATCCGGGCGCCAAACAATTAATGCTTTAGCTCCCAGGATGCACTGGTCTCCTCCACATATACCCCGCCCCCAGCCACTGGCAGACAGTTTTGTAAACAAGCCCAAGGCAGGAGCAGGAAAGAGGAGAAGGAAGAACATTACTTTCAAGAAACAGATGAAGTGATCAAGAGACAAAATACCCAATGAGGCCAGGTGCGTCAGGGTGGGCACACTGTGGATCCTATGAACTTTGAAGATATAGAATTAACAAAGGTAAGTATACCATAACTCTTAATTTCTTCTTTAGGGTCCATAGGGAGTCCACAGGGATACCATGGGGATGTCCCATAGCAGTTTTCCCTAAGGGTTGGGACACTCCTGAGCCGAAAGGAAAATCCGATGCCCAAAGGAAGCATCCATGAGCGGCAAAGTTATCAAAAGCGTAGAACCTGAGAAAGGTGTGGAAAGAAGATCATGTGATTGCCTTGCACAATTGTTCAGCAGAAGCGCCATGTCGGATCGCCCACAAAGGGTGCAACAGACCTAGTAGAATGTGCTGTAACCCTGTTTGGAACAGGAAGATTAGATTGTGTGTAGGCCTGAGAGATTGTCATGCGGAGCCATTGAGCCAGAGTTGTTTGTTAGCTGGCCAGCCTCGCTTGTGAAAGCCATACAACACAAAGAGAGAATCTGATTTCCTAAAGGAATTAGTACGATCCACATCCAAGGAGGCTTCACCTGCAGAAAGATCCTAACTCTGGAAGGCTGGAACTACAGTCTCTTCTCAAATGGAACCGGGTTACCACTTTAGGAAGGTAACCAGCCTGGGTATGGAGGACAGCTCTGTCTGGATGAAAGATCAAGAAGGGGGAGCGACAGGAAAGAGCTGCCAAATCAGATACCCTGCGGACAGAGGAGATAGCGAAGAGAAAGTGTGTCTTTTCTGTCAACCACTTGCGATCTACTGAGTCCAGAGGTTCAAACGGAAGAGCCTGTAGAGCCCGGAGAACCAGGCCCAAATCCCATGAATCCACCGGAGGGACAAAAGGAGGTTGAATGCGGAGAACACCCTGCAAGAATGTTCTAACATCAGACAGGGGAGCGATCCTTCGCTGGAACCAGATTGACAGAGCAGAAACCTGAACTCTAAGGGAGGCCAGGTGGAGGCCGATGTCTAACCCAGCCTGGAGAAAGGCAAGCACAAGGGAGACCCTAAAAACTGTAGGGTCATAGCCTCTGGGGAAACACCATTGGAAGTAAGAGTGACAAACTCTGTAATAGATGCGAGCTGAGGCAGGCTTGCGCACCCTGAGCATTGTCTGGCCCAGAGGGCGAGCGAAACCCTTGGCTTTTAAGAGGGGTGACTCAAGAGCCACGCCGTCAAAGACAGACGAGGTAGGTCTGGGTGCAGGCAAGGGCGCTTAATGCTCCCCATCTGCGAGGGATGGCATCTGTAGTGAGAAGTTCCCAATTGGAATCCAGAAGGGGCGACCCTTGTCCAGATGGGACGTCTGTAGCCACCATGAGAGGGAAAGCCATATCTCCGGAGAGAGGAGGATCGTCTGGGACCGGGTGAGATGATACTGATCGTTCCACCAAGAGAGAATCACTTGAAGGGGCCTTCAGTGGAACTGGGCGTACTCCACCATATCGATGGACCCTAGGACCTGCATTGCTGAGTGAATTGATACCCTCCGATTGTGGAGCAAGCTGTGCACACGCAAGTGTAGTGTCAAAATCTTGTCTGTTGGCTGCAAGATCCTCTGTATTTGATAATCCAGGAGTGCCCCCAGATGTACCATGCGCTGTGTCAGAGATAGGGAGGACTTTTTCCAACTGATGATCCAGCTGTGTGTTTGCAGGCAGTCCATGGTCAGCTGGAGATGGCGTTGTAGCAACCGGTGAGTGTGCCAAGATTAAGCGGTCATCTAGGTATGGCAGGATTCTGACTCCCTGGTGCCTGAGGCGGGCCACCATTACTGACATTATTTTGGTAAAGACTCGAGGGGCTGTTGACAGACCAAAGGGCAGCGCCCGAAACTGGTACTGTTGTTGCAGAACAGCAAACCGTAGGAACCGCTGGTGGGTTGGAGTAATAGGTACATGCATCCAGAATGTCCAGCGAAACCATGAAATTCCCAGGCTCCAATGCCAGGACAATTGATCATATAGTTTCCAATTTCCATGCAGAACTTGGCACTTGGATAAATTTGTTGAGGGGTTTGAGATTCAGAATAGGCCGATTTAGAACCATTCGGCTTCTGAATCAAAAAGAGTGGACTAAAAACAAGTTCCCCTCTGAGCAGAAGGAACCGGTATTATCACACCTGACCGCAGCAGGGAGTGAATGGCCTTGATAGGGTCTGATGGGTGACCTATACAAGAAAATTGGTGGGAAGGACGCCTCAGGAAGGTGAGGGCGTACCCCTGAGACCTCTTCTCTGACCCAGGCATCTGTTGTTTTTTGACACCAAGAGTCAGAAAATTGAAGAAGTAAGCCTCCCACCCTGGGATCCCCAGGAGGAGGCCCGTCCCATCAGGTGGAGGGTTTGTCGCCAGACTTGGAAGCTGGATGTCTGGTGACCAAGACTGCTTGGATCGCGGCTTGCTGTTCTTGTGAGAACTAGACTGCTTGGGAAAGGATTGTCCTCTTGCCTTACCCTGCGGGCAAAAGGACCGATAAGAGGACAGTTGCTGATGGCAGAAAGGCAGATATTGAGGCTGCTACAGTAGCCACAATTTTGTCCAACTCTGCTTCGAACAGCCTGTCTCCAGAAAAGGGTAAGGATTCGAGTGCTTTCTTGGATCCCGTGTCTGCCTTCCATGGTCGTAGCAAAAGGACCTAGCAGGCGACTACTGAGGTTGCAGATGCCTTAGAGGCAAGAAGTCCAGTATTCAACGCAGCTTCTCCCAAATAAGAGGCCGCTTCCTGAATATGGGAGTTGTAGGCCAGTTGTTCCCTGGTAGCGTCTGATGGCAGGCTCTCTTCCAGTGCCTATGCCCATCCTTCAATAGCCTTAGCCACCCAGACCGCAGCTGTAGCTGGCCTAGTGATAGCGCCAGACAGCGAGTAGACCGACTTGAGACCAGTTTCTAGTTTTCTGTCCGTGGCATCCTTAAGGAAGGAAGGATGTAGGCGGTAAAAGCAGCGTAAAGCTTCTGACTAGGCGTGCCACATGAGAATCAATAGTGGGAGAGACTTCCGACGTAGTAAACTCCCTAGTAGGGAGAAGGTTAAAAGACCCTAGTCTTTTTGGGTCCTTGAACCGTTTGCCAGGAGTACCCCAAGCTTCTTCCATGAGCTCAGTGAGCTGTTCTGATTGAGGGAATTCAGCCTTAACCACCTTTTGACGTTTAAACATCGGGGTTTTAGGATTAGGGGCCGGTTCATCATCCTCCTATATTCAGGATTGATTTAACCGCCCTCACTAAAGAAGAGATATCACTGTTAAATGATGGTGCTCCTCGTCCGAGTGCGATACTGAAGAAATAATGACAATATACCCCCCAAAACGGTTTGAACTTTCTGCCACCATAACAGTATAGATATATTTTCCTCACCTTCTATCCATCCTCTCATGTAATTTTAAAATTGTCGCTTTTTAATTCAGCTGTTTATAAAATACAACCCCCAAATCTGGCCTGTTGTGTTTGTTGGAAAGAGACTTGAGAAACTGTTTTAAATGGATCAGAGGCACAGGAATGACCATTTTGCTGTTCATTTACATATAAACTTAAACATTTAAAGTTTTTGATATCCGTAATTAATTTGCAGGAAAACGATTTCTATGACTAGATTATTTTCTAATTTAATACTAATACTAGAATTTTCTAACTTTAATTTCAGGAAAGGAAATCTCTGTGTGAAGAGGCGTTATTGAAGGTGAAAGGTGTCATCAGCTTTACTTTCCAGATTGCCAGGAGGAGATGCACTGTCAGAGTAAAGCCAGATTTGGCAACAGATGTAAGAATGAATAAGCCACCTAACTAATTACATTATTATGTGTTATAATAATTTTGGATTTTTGAATATAGAACTGGCAATTTTAAATAAAATGCATGGTCATATCATAGGAGTATTAACTAAAAAGGGAAATACTTTGGTATGGGATCCTTGGTGCTTTTTTTCCCTAGGGAATCCTTATCTGGTGTCCGCTGGACTAGTGGGGTTTTAATCACGGGGCCGGGACCACAACACTTTGGGTCTCCACTTTATGGTTTCAACCTATTGCTGTTTAATGGAGAATCGGGATAGGACATGCTCTTTGCAACATCTGTCTCTTAGTGCACGCTGACCTGTCCTTACTGGTATGCAGTCTGAACAGCATGTCACCTGACAACTGCCACGTCATAGAGCAGAAAAACGGGTTCAGACTGCATACTGTAAAGGACCGAGGCAGCTATTGCTTCCACCAGTGGAGATTATCCACCATGGCCTGTGTGATAATCCCCATTGTTGAAGCTGGAGTATATGCCCCGCGGGGCTGACAGTTCCAAGCCCTTTAGCCACTTTTTTAGGATTTAGGTTTCCATTCTTACAGGGCAGATATAATCCTAACCCACTATCTATAAATGTAATAAATTGGAGTGTGGGTAGTGAGAGAAGACCTTAAATCATCGGGTAGAGTGAGGGTTTCACTCAGTGGCGTAACTAGGGCAGGGCCGCCGGGGCTCGTGCCCTGGGCCAGTGTAGTGCCGACCTCAGTGGGTGCCGTCAGCACTATACATTTACTCAGGCTTCCCAGCACCCTGACGCGGCGGCGATGTGTGTGTTTCAGCAGCCAATGAGTCGGCTCTTGCAGTGGGCTGCTGTGCACTGCATCGGGAGGGGGACCTCTACTGCGGACTACTACTGGGGGGCACTGCATCGGGAGGGGACCTCTACTGGGGACAGCTACTGGGAGAGGGAAGACCTCTACTGCAGGTACTACTACTGGGGGCACTGCAATGGGGGACCACTTCTGGGGTCACTGCATAGGAGGGGGACCACTACTGGGGTCACTGCATAAGGGGGACCACTACTGGGGTCACTGCATAGGGGGGAAACCACTGCATAGGGCGCTGCATAAGGGGGACCACGACTGGGGGCACTGTATAAGGGGGATCACTACTGGGGACCTGCATAAGAGGGACCACTACTGGGGTTACTGTATAAGGGGCACTGCAATAAGGTGCATATGGAAAGGAATGTTCAGAGTGACGTGAAAGGGGTGTGTCATGTTGACACACCCCATTTTTAAGTGACCACGCCCATTTTTTTGGCATGGGGAGGTGGGGTTCTATTTTTAAATTTGCCCTGGGCTCCAAATACCCTAGTTACGCCACTGGTTTCACTACATTATGGGGTCTTTGGAGGGACAGTTAGGACGATTTCAGCTATCTCGACGATTTGCTCTATCCATTTGGAAGCATCCACCTGCTTGTCTACTGGATCATCTACTCAGATTGTTTGCCCCACTATTCTTTGATTAGGGGGTATATCCAGTTTGTCAAAGAAGGATCCCATGACTACTGGCATAGGTTGAAAGTGGGAAACTTTATCTATATTGTATACTAGCTGTTGCGCCCAATATTGCCTAAATTGAATTTGATTGTGTGATACAGTATCGCATCTCTGCATGTGTATTTAGATTTGTGTCTCTTAAGTTGGGTACACAGTTGTCCAATCTTCGGAAGATCCGACTCCCACCGACTGGTCTGTGTGTACCTGCCGCAGACCAGATCCTGGTCACCTGTCTGGTCTCCTGGTTTTTAAACGTGCTTAAAAACTAGAAGACCTGACCAGGCAACCAATGTTATAGTGTGTAGGCTGTGGAGACCGGAGCTGGTGAGCGATCTCCGGTCCCAGCAGCCCAACACACCATCATGTGCACCTTAGGTCTGACATGCATGTCAACGTGGTTACATTTTTATCACCACTTCGTTTTATTATATAGAGATGTAGCTCTAGAGCGTGACTGAGTTCTAGTTAAACTTGAAAAAACTGCATTTCATGGTTAGCAATGATTACTCATGTTAGGTCCCTTGTTTTTCATAATTTCCTTTTGAATCTCCCAGAAAATCTTGAGTTAAAACTTTATTTTTCAGTGAAAAAGGACATAGCAGACCACATTTTCTATCTAGTATGTAACCAGATTAATAGAGGTTCTATATACACTGAGTGGCCAGATATGACTACCAGTTTTGTACTTTTATTGGCCACAATTTGCCCTTCATACGGCTTAAATTCTAGGCATGGATTTTGGTATATTTTTGGGGAATATTAGCCCAAATGTGATGCACTCCATAACGTTGCCTCTCCATCAGCCTTTAGAGTTGTGGCGATGCTAGTTGGATCCATGCTGTTGTCTTCATATCCTTACCCTACCATCTGCATGGTGTCATTGGAATGTGATTCATCAGGTGTTTCTAATCATTTACTATCCAATTATGGTGTTCCTGAGCAAATTGGAGGTGTTTATTCCAGTTTGCAGCACAAGGCGTATGGACAGGCTAGTGTTACTGCTAGCTTATTTTAGCGGGGTGTTGCTCCCTAACCGATTTTAAAAGGTATTATTAATAGGGAATGGGGGATAAAGGGAAAAAAAAACACAATTTCACAGGAGAAAACCCAAATTGGTCGAGGATATAGAAATTCTAATATATAATATAGAGGTGCTCCCTCAGAGTATACTAAGGTAAGTGAAAACAAAGAAAAAAAGAAACTCCTTTCATGGGGCTCTCTCCAATTACAGTCAGGTCCATAAATATTGGGACATTGACAGAATTTTCATATTTTGGCCTCTATTCACCACCCCAATGGCTTTGAAATGAAACAAACAAGATATGCTTTAACTGCAGACTTTCAGATTTAATTTGAGGGTAATTGTATCCAAATCAGGTGAACGGTGTAGGAATTACAACGGTTTCTATATGTGCCTCCCACTTTTTAAGGGGCCAAAACTAATGGGACTATCAACTCAAAAGCTATTTCATGGACAGGTGTGGGCTATTCCCTCGTTATTTCATTATCAATTAAGCAGGTAAAAGGTCTGGAGTTGATTCTAGGTGTGACATTTGCATTTGGAATCAGTTGCTGTCGACTCTCAATATGAGATCCAAAGAGCTGTCACTATCAGTGAAGCAAGCCATCATTAGGCTGAAAAATCAAAACAAACCCATCAGAGAGATAGCAAAAACATTAGGTGTGGCCAAATCAACTGTTTGGAACATTCTTAAAAAGAAAGAACGCATCGGAGAGCTCAGCAACACCAAAAGACCCGGAAGACCACGGAAAACAACTGTGGTGGATGCCAGAAGAATTATTTCCCTGGTGAAGAAAAACCCCTTCACAACAGTTGGCCAAATCAAGAACACTCTCCAGGAGGTAGGTGTATATGTGTCAAAGTCAACAATCAAGAGAAGACTTCACAAGAGTGAATATAGAGGGTTCACCACAAGATGTAAACCATTGGTGAGCCACAAAAAAAGGAAGACCAGATTAGAGTTTGCCAAACAACATCTAAAAAAGCCATTACAGTTCTGGAACAACATCCTATGGACAGATGAGACAAAGATCAACTTGTACCAGAGTGATGGGAAGAGAAGTGTATGGAGAAGGAAAGGAACTACTCGTGATCCAAAACATACCACCTCATCAGTGAAGTGTCATGGCGTGGGCATGTATGGCTGCCAATGGAACTGGTTCCCTTGTATTTATTGATGATGTGACTACTGACAAAAGCAGCAGAATGAATTCTGAAGTGTTTCGGGCAATACTATATGCTCATATTCAGTCAAATGCTTCAGAACTCATTGGATGGCGCTTCACAGTGCAGATGGACAATGACCCGAAGCATACTGCAAAAGCAACCAAAGTTTTTTAAGGCTAAAAAGTGGAATGTTATGCAATGGCCAAGTCAATCCCCTGACCTGAATCCGATTGAGCATGCATTTCACTTGATGAAGACAAAACTGAAGGGAAAAAGGCCTGGCAGAGCATCACCAGGTATGAAACCCAACGTCTGGTGATGTCTATGCGTTCCAGACTTCAGGCTGTAATTGCCTGCAAAGGTTTTGCAACAAAGTATTAAAAAGTGATAGTTAGATTTAGGATTGTTTAGTTTGTCCCATTACTTTTGGCCCCTTAAAAAGTGGGAGGCACATATAGAAACCGTTGTAATTCCTACACCGCTCACCTGATTTGGATGTAATTACCCTCAAATTAAATCTGAAAGTCTGCAGTTAAATCACATCTTGTTTGTTTCATTTCAAAGCCATTGTGGTGGTGAATTGAGGCCAAAATATGAAAATTCTGTCAATGTCCCAATATTTATGGACCTGACTGTATATATGAAAATATGATATAAGATAAAATATAAATCTTTATTAATTATCATTAAAATAATGCTGCCACCCTCCTGCAATATGAATAATAAGTGCAAGACAGACTGACAAACAAACAAAAATACGTGATCACAAGTGATCCTGTATGTGCTAGCTGCACCCCTAAGATCAATATCAATACAGGGAGAATATTAAATATATTCTCAGCAACAGGTCCAATTGGACCGTATAACAACTATAATGAGTAAATAACAATAAGACAATCAGCAGTCCTGACCATAGACCTAATGTTATGCTCTTGAATATCAAATATGGGGTAACAGTAGTATATGCACATATAGGTCTGGCGAAAATAAGTGGAAAAAAATATAGGTATCATAAAAGGTAACAAATGACAAATATTAAAAAGCTGAAAACCACGGATATAATATATAATTACAATCACAATGATTAATTAGTTGGAGGCGTCCCTCCCTTCTACCTGGGAGAATGTAAAGTAAATTGAGCCTAGATAGAGTGTTAAATCAAAAGTAAGTGCACTTATAAGTCAGATGCTGCTTTCCCATGTCATACAAGTATCAGACATGAGATGAGTGTCACTGACATATGGCACAAAAGAAACAGTGCAGCTTGTCTCTGCTGTTAGTGTCCCACACAGCTGGGGGGGACCTAGTGCGCACTTGGAACCTCCGCACCACGATCCTACCTGGGAGTCTACAGGGACAGACAAGTATCTTACCTTTATCTTTTTCCTTGCTCTCTCATTAGGTTGTCCTTAACCAGATACCCTGTGCTGCTTAATTGGTATCAGGGATTCTGGTTATATTGGACACTAACAGCAGAGCAAGCTGCACTGTTTCTTTCTACTTCAGGGTCCATAGGGGGTCCACAGGGTGACCTTGGGGTATAAGTTGGGAACCAAATCCAAGCACCACGCAGTTAAAGCTTTTAGCTCCCAGGATGCACTGGGTCCACTCTCCCTATAACCCCACCCCCAAGCCAGAGGCACCTCAGTTTAAGTTGGTGCCCGGCCGGAGTCGGTTTACCATTAGCGCAGGGGGAGCTGATTAGCAGCCCCTAAGCTTTCTTTTATTTTTTTAGGGACAAAGTTTTTTCTAAGGACTTTGGACTCCTCAGAGCGGCAGCGTCGCACTGTCCATAGGACGTCTAAGCTGCTGCTCCGTCACCCCGCTGGCGCTGAGACGCCAGTACAGATCTGGGGATCTCAGCGGGACCCCAGAGTCTGTACTAGCCGGACTCTGTGGGCGCCCAGGACTGCTGCCGGATCCACGGGGAGCAGGTAAGGTGATCCGCGCATTTCAAATGCAGTCCTGTGCCTCCGGTCTTTGGGGACAGACCGGAGGCGCCGGCACTGGCGGCGGGCCACCCATACCCTGTGTGTCCACTAGATCACCAGGGACTTAACGATCGGTGCAGGGAGCCGGCGTCCCGGTGGTTAATAGCCGGCCAGGGGAGCAAGCCTTCCCTGTTACAGCGGCTCCTCCCCTCAGCTCAGCGTGCCTTTCAGTGTCAAAAGTCTGGCGTCGCTGAGCTGCTTCCTCCGCGGGCTGCGCTGCTTCTGAGGTCTCCAGCGGCCATCTTTTCTGTGGTGCAGCAGCAGATCTCCGGAGATGGCGTTTGGCTCAGTCCCCCTGCGTACCTCACCACTAGGTCAGTATACACAGCGCTGTAGCCTTCCCAGACACTGAATCTGGGCAGTTGAATGCAGTGACCTTTTGCTGTTTAGTGTGTGTGTGTGTGTATGTGTATATATATATATATATATATATATATATATATATATATATGTGTGTGTATATATATATATATATATATATATATAAAATTTCTGCATTGTATGTGACTTATGCTAGTGCTGACTGTCTGTACTTTATTGTCTCTTCTGTCAGTGTATATCTATCCCTTTTCTTTATCTGCCCTTATACAGCTAAAGTACTTGTGATTCTGACACCTCGCATATATATATTTGTTAATATTCGTGAGGTTTGTCACATACTGTTGCGTGCTGCACCTTGCCATATTTTAGATGGAACGGTGTGTTGCATACGCTGAAAATGGGTTCCTGCAGCTAATTTTGGCATCAGTCAGGACCAGTATAGCGCTGCTTGATATTTCCGCCAAGAGGGGTCAGATATCTGACCAGGAGATAGAGCACGATACTGCACCCATTTTTACTATCCTGCAAGTCATGTGCTGCAGGTGTTAGTGCGGAGGATTTGACTCATAAAGGGTTCTGTATGCGGCACCATCTAGTGCCGGCCCCCTTTCACGACCCCCTTGGGCGGTTTGTTTTCTCGGGATCCTCTCAATTGCGGATCGCCGGGCAGGCCCCATTGTTGTACTTCACTTGGGGTTACTTCACCATACTGCCCTTTTCATCTCAGGGTATCTCGCAGTTTCTTGCACTCTTCCCCTGTGACACAGACTACCGCTCCCTGCAGGGGTTTTTTCACAGTATATGAATTCCCCCTGGTGCTTCAGTAGTCTGTCATTCCCCTTGCAGGGATTACCGCTACAGCCACCCTGGGTGGATGTCGTTTTTCTACAAAACGCAAAGTGGCGTGGTAGACGCCCTGTGGTTACTTCCCAGTTGGCTCTGCTGTGCACTGGATACTGTTTTGGGCTCTTTCCCTCTTACACGGGGGTAAGCCTATTTCAGGTATTATTATCCCTGTTTTCGGGCTGGTAGCAGGTCCATCCTGGTTAGAGTGAATGTTGACCTGCACCTGTATCATACACCCTCAGTCTAACATGCCTTCGGGTTCCCTGTTGCTGACTAGTGGGTGGATCGCATGGCGGGACTCTGGCTGTTGCCAGATACGAAGTATTACAACAGCGTTTGGCCTCCTGTCCCAAATTCCCTGAGGGTCATCACGAGCCCCTCTTGGGGGGGGATGGGCGTGTTTCTCGTCTGATTACAGACGTTACTACGCCTCCCATTCCTGCGTGGTCGGATTCTTTGGGTCCGTAGGTGGTAACTCTGCCTGAAATCAGTATACTCGCTTTCAGGGGTTGTTACCCATCCGACCATGGCTATAGCATGGTTGGTTAATACTATTGCATACTGGGCTGATGCATTTGTAACGTCTTTTTTTCCCCTCCAACACGTCTGGGGTTCAAATGTCTTTGGTCGTTCACGTAATTATATGCAGTTTTCATAGGTGGAAATACCTATATTGGATACCAGTCTCCTAACTTTTGGAGTTCTGGCTGCGACTGTATCCTTCGTAATACCCTAGGACTACGCTCTGGGAATGCAGAGGTGCAGATACATCTATAAGGAAGATCTTGTTTGGTCCTGACCTTGACAAGATTGTAGTAACATTGGCTGTAGTACTAACGACAAGTTTACCGTCTTCAGCTACGCCCACTACAAGGCCTCAGACTAAGTCTGTTAAGTCTTTTTGTCCTCAGGGTCAGCCTAAAGGTCTGTTTCTTCCTAGACTGTCGGCCTCTACAAGGGCCGCCATATCCAGTACCGAGCAGGCCTGTACTGCCAGCCGATCCTGCTTCTGAACCGACGGATATATCTTCAGCCTGACGTGACAGGCCTACAACTGGGAGATACCGATTTTCTCAGTTCGCCCGGTACTAGTGTCAAGTTGCCGCGGCTACGTGGGTAGGAGGATACGCCCTCTCATTGCTCAGGCGGCCTCTTTACAAATCCAGAAAGCTATACAGTCGTTGCGGTAAGCAGAGCTAATTAGGCCATCCCCACTATCTCAGCGAGGGACTGGTTGTTCTACTTTCTTTCTGGTGCAATGGCTGAATGGTCCTCTTTGGCCTATTCTCTGTCTCAATTCCCTGAACCAGTTCCTAAAGCTACCTGGGCTCAGGAGGAAATCCCTATGCTCCATCATACGATGTTTGGAACCTGGGGACTTTATGGTATCACTGGATATACAGGACACGTGCCTACTACGGGTACTTATAGAGACCTTTCATCAGCATGGGCTGAGGTTTGCTGTATCACAGCAACCCTTACAATTTTTCGGACTCTGCCTTTTGGGACTGTCCTCCGCTCAACAGGGGTTTACCAGCGTTTTGGATTTTCTGACAGTTCTCCTGTTCAGTATATCCCAATGCTTCTGTACCTGGACTGCCTCCTGCTCTTAGCGCGATCACCGGGGTACTTTACAGCCAGGTCAGGATGACTGTGGCTTCTTCAGGGTGCAGACATTTAATTAACGTGGAAAAAGTCCTCCCTGTATCCCTCTCTGGGTATTCTTCATCTAGGAGCCCTGCTGGATTCTCGGAATCTGAGAATTCTTCTGGCGTAAGACGGAATCTCCACTCTTCCAGTAGGAGTACATGGATGTCTACGCAGTCGACATATGTCTTTACACTCTGGGATGCGTGGTCAAATATTTAGTGTCTGCCTTTGGAAGGGTGGAATGGGCTCAGTTCCATTCCAGGCCTTTCCATAATTGGCTCATCTCCAGATGGATCGAGTTTTTTCTGTCGGATCACTGTTCAAACGATGATGCTCTCTTCGGAGGCAAGTCGGTCCCTGTCCAGGTGGCTATGGCCATCTCGTCCAGGGTATTCTTTGCTACGGACAGTGTCTGGTGCGCATCCATTTCAGTGCAGTTGGATGTCTGTCGATTCCACCCTGCCAATTAACTTGTTGGAACTTTAGGCTGTCTTGGGCCTTCACTCTGGCATAATTCTTGTTTCACGGTGAACCTGAAAAGGTTCAGTCCGACACGGGTCATGACAGTGGCTTCCTTTTTAGCAACACTGTTCGTTGGGTGGCAATGTCAGGTATGTCACACATTCGGACATAGTCCGAGGGTCCCTTCCCGACCATCTCGGCAGCATTCTTTTCAGGAGCTCTCCATTGGGAAGCGGGATTCCTCAGCCGTCACAACGTGCATCCCGGGGACTAGTCTCTTCCCCAAGAGAGGTTTCATCTCCTGGTGAGCAGGGGGGGCCCCCCCTGAGGTGACCTTCATGGCCTTCTGACTTTATCACACTATGGTGTTACAGTCCAGCTCTAGGAATTCTGAAGCACACTTCAGTGACTCTTTGTCAGTGAAGTGGTCCTTCCACTATGTGTACCTGTGTTCTCCGGTCTCCCTTCTTCCTCGAGATCTTTGGAAGTGTTTCAATCGAGACGGAGATGCTTTCCTGCTGGTGGCTCCTGATTGCCGCAGATGTCAGGGGTACTTGCATGTTCGGAGTCTCTCCATCGATACTCCATTCCTGATGCTTCACTGCCCGGGCCTGTTGTCTCAGGGTCCTTGGTTTTGCCTTGGACCTGGGTCGTTTTGTCTTTGACTGTGTCCCTACAGTGGTCTTACGGCTTCCCTTGCTTTGTCATCATTGGAATGATTAGAGCACATAGATCAGCTTTTGCTGGGACCTATCACAACCTGTGGCAGCCATAATTCTTATGGTATTGTACCTGTCGATACGATCCTCCGGTGTCCAGGATTTCCAGATATTCTGGCATTCCTTCCGGCTGGCTTGGGTTTCATCTTCGGCCTGGCCTTCCTGACAGTGCGGATCTCTACACTGTCAGTATGGTTAAGATATGGAATTGCTCCACTTTGGTTTCCAGTTCATCCTTTGGAGTGTTTTCTGGATTATGCCTCCATTTGTCCTCCCTAGGGGCTCCTTGGGAGTTAGTAGTGGTTCTTTGTTCCCTCCGGTGACAGTCAATGGAACCGCTGGTTGTGATAGCCATTACATGGTCTATTGCTTAGGCTCTCTCTTTCTCTCAGGGTGTTTATATCAACCAGGAGAGTGTCTGAATTGAGAGATTTCTAATATGGCTCCCTCTTCTGGAGGGCATCATGTTAGGGTGTGCGTTGCTCTCGCCCTGTGTTTCTTCTTAAAGTGGTTTTTAGGTTCCATATTATTCTGGAACTTATGGTACGGCCATTCAGTCCCCAGTCCTCTCGGCTGGTGTTGCCTCATTGACTGTGGTCCGGCCACTTTGGATTTCTGTGATCCGTTCAAGTTCCTTAGGGAAATCGGACTCCTTATTTGTGGTCTGAGATTTCTGGTTTTCAGAGGAAAGGATGGCCGGCCTATAACCAAATGTTGGCTAGATGGCCTCTTATGTCTTCCTCAGGGGCCTACCCATGGGTAGGCGTTTCTGTTGTTGATGCTTGTTTTTTCTCGGGCCATGTAACCCTCGTGGGCGGCTCGCTATGGCGCCTCGGCTGTTTTGCTTTACTAGGTGGCCACTTGGTCTTTAAGGTTCTAGGCATTGGTTTCCTTTGCCTCTCAGGATGCTTCCTTTTTGGCGACGGATTCTCCTATTAGCACAGGAGCGTCCCCACCCTTGGTTGAACTGCTTTGGGACATCCCCAAGGTCAACCCTGTGGACACCCTATGGACCCTGAAGTAGAAAACAAGAGATATGGTAAGAACTTACCTTTGTTATCTCTGTTTCTACGAAGTCCATAGGGTCCACAGGGCGCCCACCCTGACGCACCTGGCTTCATATGAGCTGTGTTACTGGTTGCCGGTTTCCCGTCTCCTTCTCTGTGAGTAGGGTTATTTTCTTTCTCTTTTTCTCTCCTCCTCCGGCCTTTGGCTACTTACAAACTGAGGTGCCTCTGGCTTGGGGGTGGGGTTATAGGGAGAGTGGACCCAGTGCATCCGGGGAGCTAAAAGCTTTAACTGCGTGGTGCCCGGATTTGGTTCCCAACCTATACCCCAAGGTCAACCCTGTGGACCCTATGGACTTCATAGAAACAGAGATAACAAAGGTAAGTTCTTACCATATCTCTTGTTTTTGTGCCATATGTCAGTGACGCTCATCTCATGTCTGATACTTGTATGACATGGGAAAGCAGCATCTGACTTATAAGTGCACTTGGTTTTGATTTAACACTCTATCTAGGCTCAATTTACTTTACATTCTCCCAGGTAGAAGGGAGGGACGCCTCCAACTAATTAATCATTGTGATTGTAATTATATATTATATCCGTGGTTTTCAGCTTTTTAATATTTGTCATTTTATGATACCTATATTTTTTTCCACTTATTTTCGCCAGACCTATATGTGCATATACTACTGTTACCCCATATTTGATATTCAAGAGCATAACATTAGGTCTATGGTCAGGACTGCTGATTGTCTTATTGTTATTTACTCATTATAGTTGTTATACGGTCCAATTGGACCTGTTGCTGAGAATATATTTAATATTCTCCCTGTATTGATATTGATCTTAGGGGTGCAGCTAGCACATACAGGATCACTTGTGATCACGTATTTTTGTTTGTTTGTCAGTCTGTCTTGCACTTATTATTCATATTGCAGGAGGGTGGCAGCATTATTTTAATGATAATTAATAAAGATTTATATTTTATCTTATATCATATTTTCATATATAATTGGAGAGTGCCCCATGAAAGGAGTTTCTTTTTTCTTTGATTTCACTTACCGATTTTAAAAGGGCAAAATGCACACCGCCCTTTTAGCGGCACCCTGCTAAAAACGGCATGCCCTCAGCCTTCCCCCACCCACGGGCCAGTGTCCCGCGGGTGGGGAAAGTTACAGTGACCGCTCACCGCTGGGTGAATAGACAACGTGCACACAGCATTTATTCACCGTGAAGGGAGAGCTTGGGGGAAGCCCAGCACCTCCGTAAATGCTGGGCACACCCCCAAGCATGACAAATTGGATGTTACAAGGATACTCCCCCTCCCTGACTGGCCACACCCCCTTTTCAGGAGCACGCAGACGCTCCTGGCCGATCCCCCAGCGCCCTGCCGTTCCTGCAGCCTTGCGGGAACAAATACAGGCCTTTCATTCTGTAGCCCATACAATGTAATGTGCTGCAGTGTTCATTGAGCGGCCATCTGAATTAGTCCCAGATACAGATTATCTGCAATTTGATGCACTGTGGCCCCTCTGTTGGGCTGAGCATCCAGTAGCCGTTTATGACCACAGGCCTTGCTCAAACTCAGTATTTTTATTTTGTCTGCTGTTCCATTCTGTGTGTACTAGAACTGCCACTATCAAACAATTCACCAGTGCAGCCATTTTGCTAATGTTCGTACAGCTGCTGTGAGCGCCAACAATCATTGCACGTTCAGAGTCTGTCAAATCGCATAGTTTATTTGAGTGATGCACTCATTAGTCTCTGCATTCCTTCGCCTTTCCGTTCTTCTACAGATTCAGGCATCTTATGTCAGTATTATCTGCGGAACAGCTACTTTGCAAAAAATCGCCTGCTGGTTATAATGATTTGGCCAGAAGTATTTCCATAATAGGGGAGTTTAAATATGTGGAGAGAACATTTTTCAGATGGGAAAACATAGTGTGTATAGATAGATAGATAGCCCGGGTGCCTGACTAGAAAAACTCATGCAGAATACAAAGACAATCGGCCTTATCAGAAGTGCCGATTGACTTTGTATTTTATATATATAAATGTATAGGCTGTGTGCATATCTATTTGATTCTACATATTTTAAAACTTTTTTTTTTCAGTATTACACAACTTCTAAGTATCTTGAGTCATTTCAAGGAAAGGTATATGGTATTTACTAAGTTCCACAAACTATGTAGCTGCCTCCAATGTTGTGTAGATGATCAGTATATTTAATGTGTTTTACAGTACTGTTGTAATGAAAATATAATGTGACTGTATAAACACATTTACAGAGCTTAACCTCGGCAATTGCTGACACCAAAGTTCTGAAGGCACAGCAGGTGATAAAGAATGAATCTGGCGATGAGGTATGTAATGTAAGCCAACACATTTTTGTTTTATTTTAAAGTAGTTCTCATCAACTTGTGGAAGGTGACCAATCTAAGTTGACATGGAATGGAATCCCCAGTAAATATTGGTAGTGAATACACAAGTTGCACTCTTAAGGTGCCTACACACTTGGCGATGTGCTGACAATCCAACATTGTGTCCGATTTCCCCTTGAACTCTCCCCAGCAGCTCCCCGGCATTTGGTGTTAAAAACTGTCCAATGTGACAAACGATCTATCGTGCCTCCTAACTATTCCAGTGCATTGTGACTGAGATTGTCAGATCTGCTCTACAGCACGGCAGATCTAATGATGCGATGTATGACCTGCGGGGTCGCGCATCGTGATCGTGAGTGGATACTCACGATTTGGGCATATTTTACACTATTTGTCATCACAATGCGTCGGAATGGGGCAAATTGTGTAAAATATCGCTAAGTGTGTAGGCACCTTGAGATGGCTGTGAGTGTTTTTTGTGCTCACTGGTGGGGGTCTGAATTAAGAGAATCAATCAAAAATTGCAATTTTCATGTTGTAGCTTCTGTTTAGACCTCACAGTACGGAGCAGTTTCTAGGGTTCTGGTAATGGGAGCCCCATGCAATACAAAATGCTCGTAACAGCTTAATGGTTTTTCATAGGTGCTTGTAAAGGGAGGGGTTTACTCTGTACTACAGCAAAAAAAAAAAAAAAAGGAAACAAGTTTTCCTCCAGCACGCTGCAAAAAGGCTTGAACACTACATGGTGATAGAAATCCAGAGGTCGTTGTTGCACATATTTGCAAATACATGTGAAAGCTCATTAAGCTGATATGAGCAACCACTATTTAGTATTGCTGTGCTCCTCTGACCTCCTATACCACAGTGTCCCCTTGCAGTCTCAGAAAAGAAGTTTAGAGCTTGATCTCACTATTTCAACTGCACCAATAGCACTTAAGAATTATTTTTGAGACTTTCCTCAGGATGCATACTGACTGCTGTTGGTGACCATTTTATATAATTTGTTTTGCATACAATCCAAACAACAAGACGAGTAGCTTTCTTCACCAATTTTGTTAGAGGAAAATACTAATAATTTTAATGGAACGTTTTATGTCTCACTCCATTATATATAGGTTTATCTTCCACTTGAAAGTATGGAACTGTATCAAACAGTGGAGGAGAACCTGTGCTTACCAGACTATTTTCCAGAAGAGGAAAGTCCACAGAAAGGCTTAGAAAAAGCTGTGACCCGGCCTCTATCAAAGGATGAAAGCAGTGGAGGCTGGTTTAATGCTGCAACAAGTTTCCTTAGTAAAACATTTTACTGGTGACCTAGACATGCAACTGTAATGATGATGTGTGTGTAAAGAGTGGACTAAGGGAGAATTTGCCCATAGTATCCATCAGCTTTGTGTGTGTGTGTGTGTGTGTATGTATATATATATATATATATATCTATATATATAAATATATATATAAATAATCTCCATTGCTAGGGGCAACTTTTCTTTCCCTGATTGATTGCATCTCCTACTTCACAGGATCTCAAATTTGGTCCGCACGTTTTCCAGGTCTCCTCACAGAATTGCAAGTGAATTAATTGGCTCCTCCTGTGGATCTTTTAAAATGTATTAGTGTGTAATGAATACACCTGTGCAGCTGCTGGGTGACCTGCAAAACATGAGTTTGAGAACCACTGTCCTACTCTATGTTCTAAAGCTGGCCACACACTAGACCAACTTACATCCAACCAGCCAACTTGTTAATTGGTTGGAATGAAAATCTGGTAACGTATGGGAGTAAATGATGATCAGCAATATGCTCCTAAATGCCAGAAAAGAGATGAAAATGGTCGTTCAGACAAGTTTGTTAAATGTTTGATCTAAACTATTTGTTCAAACAACAGTTTTGGCCCATTATCCAGCATTTAGGAGCAAATTGCTGATTGTCATTTGCTTTCATACCTTACCAGATTGTCATTCCAACCAATCAACTAGTTGGCTGGTTGGACAGATAATCTTTAGATGTGTGGCCAGCTTTAGTGTTCTGTTGTTTCCCCAATGTATTTTGTGTGTTTTTCCATGTGATATGTATGTATCTTTACACTGAAGCAACAAAACTATTGGGTTACTCATAAGTTGCCAGGTGCTCTAGAAAAACAAATCATTCCATCCGAACAGTGTTCTCTGTCACAATCATAGTAGATGCCCACAGAGCGGGAGCTTTTATCTGTTTTATTTTTTTTTGTAAAGCTTCACAGAGTAACATATTTTTACTCTTTAATTCGTAAATGTTGTCTAATCGGTTAAGAAAAAAAAATATATAGATATTCTCTTAATGTGAACATTTTTACACTTAACATTCAATTTTTTTTTTTTTTTCAGTTAAATGGGGATGTATTGCTGCTGTTGGGATGCAGGTTGCCTTTTTTTTTTTTTATCTTCTATCCTCCTTCCAAGTGGTCACTCTTGGATGTTTCACAAACCAACCTGATGCTACAGTGACAATGGGGAGGGATGATTGTTGTTTTTTGGGGGTTTTTTTTTTATCATGGTTCGCATCAGTAATATTTTTGACTTGAGCAAAAAGACTAAAGCTGGCCACACATGGAAAGATTCTGTCCAACCAGCCAACTAGTTGATTGGTTGGAATGACAATCTGGTAAGGTATGAAAGCAAATGACAATCAGCAATTTGCTCCCAAACGCCAGAAAATGGACAAAAACTGTTTGAACAAATTGTTTAGATCAAACATTTAACAAACTTGTCTGACGACCATTTTCATCTGTTTTCTGGCATTTAGGAGCAAATTGCTGATCATCATTTACTCCCATACGTTACCAGATTTTCATTCCAACCAATTAACAAGTTGGATGCAAGTTGGTCTAGTGTGTGGCCAGCTTTACAGTATGTTCAGTTATAAAAATGCCACACACTGTTGTGTCAAAAGCTAAATACTGTAAGTTATCTTGTGAAAAAGATATCCTTAATTTATCCAGCAATACTTCCCAGTACTGAAACAATAGTTCTCTAACACTTAGGAGTCTATATGTATTTATAATTGTGGCACTTGCAATTAACATGGTATCGCTGCAGATATTTCCACTTTGAATGAAAATAGTCCCACTATGTACGAAACCAAACATGCAGGAACAACTCGCAATAACCGCTGTTGTCCTATAAGGGAATCTGCCACTGTGCACAATGTCCGCTTCCAGCACCAGCTCGAGGCTGCTGGAGAGGGGGTCAGAAGTTTTTACATGAATGTAAAAACCTCAGGCCTAAGTGGGGTGGGGAACCTTTTTTCTGCCGAGGGCCATTTTGATATATATAACATTACTTGTGGGCCCAGTGCAGGCCACGCCCCCTCCATTTTATGTCGGACTGTGACGGGGCCACAATCGCCAGTGATTACAGCAATGCCTGGAGCATCTTCATGATGCTCCGGGGAGCTGTAAGGTTAGCGGTGTGACCGTCTGAAGCATCCTAAGGACGCTCCAGGTGGCACTGCTGCATAGATTCTGGCTGCAGGGCCCCATTCTAGGCACCCTGGTATCGAGATGAGGCTAGCAGAAAAAAAGCTTTGAGGGCCAAACCGCATGACTCCGCGGGCCTTATACGGCCCCCAGGCCTGAGGTTCCCCTTCCCTGGTGTACACTAATAGGGACAAACTCCAAAAAGCTTTGCTTCTTGAAGTTTGGTACATTAAATAAAAAACAATGGGGACTGCAATCTGCAGTGGTAATTAGCACTCTCCTAGAGATTTGTGAAATGTACCGGAATATTAGACTGTTGGCCCACAGCAATTATTCATAAAATTATGCAGAAACTGAAGTTTCTAAATTTTTATGAAAAAATGCTTGATAAATAGGCATCTTAACAACAATCCATGGTTTTCGGAGTTTAAAAGACCTCTTCATGACATCTGATATACACTACTGAATTGTCTGTTCTTATCTGAACAATTATGTTCTAAAGATAACATGTTTTTAAATGAACAGCCTTACAGACCTTGTACACACTAGAAAATGTACATGACATTTGCTCATCACTTCCACTGCAGCAGGCCAGATCAGATTAACGGGTTTTTAAACAATAATTGGCCCTATGTGCTGTGTACACACTGCAATAATTGGAAGCTTATTGGCTGTTCAGTCCAATAATTGCATAGTGTGTATCAAGCTTTCCTGTACAAATGTATCAAGTCTGTTTTCATTGTAAAAATTACCCTGTATAAAGGTCTGTAATAAACAATACTGTATGGGTTGTATTATTACTTTTTTTTTTTTTCTTCTAATTTAGTGTGAATTTGTTCTGATCACTTCTGCCAAATGTGGCCTTTTCTCTAGTACACAGGTTCTCAAACTCTGTCCTCAGGACCCCAAACAGTGTATGTATTCCAAGTCTCCTCACAGAATCACAAGTGAAATAATTAACTCCACCTGTGGATCTTTTAAAATGTGAGTAATGACTGCACCTGTGCACCTGCTGGGTGGAGTGCTGAGGACCGAGTTTGAGAACCACTGCTCTAGTGTGTACTTCTAAGTAAGGGCCATTGAATCAAAGGTTGCTTCCCTACGCATTCAGTGATGCACTTAATATGGCGTTTTCCTCGCAGCCTTAGGAGCTTCTATGTGCAGCTTTAGACTTGCTAGTTTTTAGTGCGACAAAGTATCATGCGCGTCCTCGTACTCTATTAGAAATCAGCGAAAATGGGACCCAGGAAAACTGTAACATGCGAAAAGTACTGTCAGTTTTGGCAAATTCAGCCTGACACCCCCGAAACGATGCACAGACATTGGGGGTCACTATAGATACCTTCAGCAGGGGTATTTGGGTTTCTTAAATGTTCTCAATAGCTGCAATTTAGCATCTTTGCATAAATGGGTGCGTGATGCTGTAGAGCCCATCTCCTTGGTAGACTTATTTCTGGACATCTTAAGAGTTGCAAAAATTCCCCCACAGACCCAAATAAGTAAGGGTATGTAAAGCAAAAAAAGGGCCATTAGACAGAGTCAGATAAATATATCTATCCCTCTGTCTATATGATCTAATGAGAGTTATGGTAAAACTTACCTTTGTTAACTCTCTTTCTTCAAAGCCCATAAAATCCACAAGGAGACCTTGGGGGTGTAGGTGGTGGATGAGGACACCATGCACCACGCAGTTAAAGCTTTAAGGTGCATGCACACGTAAAGATTTTCTGTCCAACCATCCAACTAGTTGCTTGGTTGGAATGAAAATCTGGTAACGTATGGGAGTATATGATGATCAGCAATTTGCTCCTAAATACCAGAAAACATGAAAACGGTTGTTCAGACAAGTTTGTTAAATATTTGATCTTGACAATTTAGTCAGTATTTGTCCATTTCTCTGGCGTTTGGGAACAAATTGCTGATTGTCATTTGCTTTCATTCCAACCAATCAACTAGTTGGGTGGTTGGACAGAAAATCTTTACGTGTGTACCCAGCCTTAGCTCCCAGGATGCACCGTTCCATCCCCCTATACCCCACCCCCAAGCCAGAGGCACCTCAGGTCATGATAAGCCGGAGGAGAAGAGTGAAGGAAGACTGGTACAAGAATCACACTCATGGAGGAGACTGGAAACTAGTAACAACTTTTGACTGGAACCCAGGGCGAGTTGAAGTACTGCCCTATCCTGGTGGAAAATAAGAAATGGAGAGCGACCCTAAATCGGACACTCTTCTGACGCTATAGCCAGAAGAAAAAAAAAAAGTGTCTTTGCTGTTAACCACTTGAGTTCCACAGAATCCAGGGCTTCAAATGACAAATCCCAAGGAGCCACTGGAGGGACAAAGGGAGGTTGAATCCAGAGGACACCTTGGAGGAAGGTGTGGATATCCAGTAGTGGAGCAAGCCTACGCTGGAACCAAATGGATAGAGCAGAGACATGCATTCTCAGTGAGACCAGGCGGAGTCCTAGGTCCAATCCAGCTTGAAGGAAGGCCAGGACCTTGGAAATCCTAAACACCTGGGGGGTCGTAGCATCTGGTACGACACCATTGGAAATATGTATGCCACACTCCGAGTAGAGGCTGGCTTATGCGCTCTGAGCAGTTTTAAATACAGCGCTAGAGAAACCTTTGGGACCTCAGGAGGGTTATCTCAAGAGCCACGCTGTCAAAGACAGACGGTCCAGCTAAAGGCAAGGACCTCGAGACAACAGGTCCAGTCGTTGAGGCAGTAGGAACGGAGTGTCGAACGAGACTCCGAAGATCTGAGTACCAATGACGCAATGCAAAGGTTAGTTGCAGATGGCGGTGAAGCACCTCTGGGGAACCTGCTGAGAGCAGGAGGTTGTCCAGGTATGGTATAGCAGTCTGACACCCTGACCACGCAGGTGGGCCGCCATGATAGTCATAATTATTGGTAAACAGCCGTGGATAGTCCAAAGGGTAGAGCCTAAAATTGGAAGTGTTGCTGTAGTATAGCAAACCGGATATATTTCGCTGATGAGAGGGCACTGTAGGTATGCGTCCTGAATATCCAGAGATACCATAAAGTCCCCAGGCTCCATAGCTAGTATGATGGAGCGTAGGGTTTCCATCCTGAACCTTGGCACCTTGAGGAATTTGTTCAAGGATCTGAGGTGGAGGATAGGCCGATGAAACCCATTTGGCTTCTGAACCAGAAAAAGAATAACAACCCGTCCCTTGCTGAAATAGTGGGACTGGCACAATTACCCCTGCTTGCAAGGACTGTATGGCTTTCTGCATTTGTAAGGCCTTTTTCGCGTCTGAAGGAGGGCCTGTGTAGAAAAACTGGTGGGGAGGCCGTCTGAGAAATGGGAGGGCGTACCCGTGAGAGACCACTTCTCTTACCCAAGCATCCGTGGTGGTTTGACACCAGCACTGCCTAGGAAAGGACTGGCCTTTAGGCTTTCCTTGAGGACTAAAGGACTTAAAAGATGTAGTCTGAGGCCTTGTAGTAGAAGTTGCTGAAAGCAGAAATGCAATTTTTGATACTGGCAATGTGGTTACAATCTTGTCAAGGTCTGGGCTAAACAAGATCTCCCCATTATAGGGTAATCCTTCAAGGCCTTTCTTGGAATCCGCATCTGCCTTCTATGAGCACAGCCAAGACTCTGGATGCCAGTCTCCTAACCTCCAATGTTGCTTCTCCAATATAGGAAGCTGCATCTCGAATATGAGCAACAAAAGACATCTGATCACTAGAAGCCTCTGAGGGAAGAGAGTCTTCAAGTGCATCAGCCCAGCTCTCTATTGCTTTAGCCAATCTGAGAGTTGCGTGGACTGTGATGAGAACGCAGGACGCTTACTGGGTAGGGGCTTCTTACCTTGCAACTTGGTTTGAAAGGCATTAGATGTAGCCACCAGACTCTGCACAGAGTTAGAGAGTACGTCTACCCATGGTGGGTGCACACGAGATACCTGTATCGCCTGAACCTCTTGTGGCCACCCCGAAGGGGGACTTATAGCCTGCTGCAATAGCCCCATAGGGGGAATTACATCCAGAACCACAATGCGGTCCGCAATAGTGGCCAGTACCTGAGAAGAGGAAGCCTGGGGGGTCTGATGAGCCTGGTGGAGTATAACACTTAATACATAACCCATCTTCTATCAAATCCTCCTCACTTAAGCCTGCAGCACATAATTTGCATGATAGCAGTATGGGTGCTGATGCCTACTTGTTACCCTTGCCTTTGCTAGACATAGCTGCAGAGTAAATGGCACACAATATAGTACTGGGTATAATGTAACCACTGTGTATGTAGGATACTAGTAGGAATGCAATATACTGGTCCCCTCTTATGCTTGGGTAAGCTGCAGGAGCACACAGCCCAAATATGGCGCAGTGCAACGAGCTGTATGTGACAAACCTCACAAATACTTAGTTCTATAGATGTGAGGCACAGAAAAAACTCTGAATACACCTGTATGTTAGGGCAAAGTCAGAAAAAAAAGGGAAAAAGATATATGCTGACAGTATAGAGAAATAGACAGGCACCGCTAGCATAAGTCACATACAATGCAGAAATAACAGAACTGCAAACTGGCATTACAATCAACTACACAGACTCAAGTGTCTGGTAGACTATAGCGCTACATACACTGACTACAGGGAGAGGTATGTAGGGGGGGACCAGACCCTGCGTATCCCTGAGAGTGCTGTGGCTGTGCCTGGAGAAAATGGCCGCCGAAGACCTCAGAAGGGGCGTGGTCAGAGAGCAGCTTAGGGAAGCAAAACCTCAGAGGAATGGCACCCTGAGCTGAGGGGCCGCACCGCTTTAATGGGGAAAGCCGACGTTCCCATATTGATTGTTTACCCACCAGGAGGCTGGATTCCCGCTCCATATGTACCCTGGTGGTCTAGTGTATCACGATGGACGGAGCTTGTGTCCACATTCAGCGTCTCCGGTCTGTCCCATGAGACCGGAGGTATGATTGCCAATGCGTGGGTCACAGCTAGTGATGACCCGCCTGACCTGTCTCCTTGTGCGTCCGGGTTGCCGTTTGGGTCTGTCCGCGGGGCTAGCTAGCGAAGACCCCGGGATGCCGGCCCAATTCCCCAGCCAAAACTGGAGTTGCGGCGCCCAGAGGGGTGATGGAGCGGCAGCGCAGATGTCCTGTGGACAGGAGCCTGAGATTGTGATTAATTTCATTAACTATTTGGTGCCCAGTCTCTCCTCACCATGCAATACTCCTAGTGTCGTCATCCCTGTGCCCCCTAGTGGAGGAAGTATGACCCTTCCCTATCTTATGAAGGATGTTGTTGTACCAGTTTGTTCATCTGTAATGTACTATCAACTACAACACTCAGATTGTCACAATATTTGTTTAAATCAAGTGTTTTCTGTTTTTGTTTGTTTTTTTTTTTTGGGGGGGGGGGTACATACTTTAGTAAAGAAAAAATGTTAGTCATGGGGTTTGGCGATGGCTTGCCTTTTATGTACACAGCTTTTAGAATATTTCAAGGAATAGTGGATTAACACATTGTAGTTTATCTCACAGCACTTGGCAAAATGCTGTTTAATCAGTGGTGTGAGAGGAGCAACGCATACCAGTTTACACAGCACATGCAATGGGTGACACCTATAACCAGCATCAACTTTGCAAAATAAAATCCAAGCAAAAATAAAACTTGTACCAGAAAAGAGTCATAGGTTCAGGAAATATATTTGTAACAATCTGTTACAACGGCAAACTTTCTAGCTGTTCAAAGTGAGTTTTCCGTTTATCAGTTGAGAGAAAGAAGAAAATGAAGCCGTTCACGATCATTAGATCAGTCCATGGCAGATACACACAGGATTAACAGAAACACTTAAAATCAGATTGATAAAACTTGTCATTTCAAACACCAGCAATTATATGTACCAGTTTATTCTGGACTCTCATTGGCATAAATTTACTCCACGCCAAACTAATGTTCTTTAAAACCAAATGTCACTTGTTATTTAGCAACAGAACTAAAATACAACTCAGATGTTGATCTAGTGATTTTATAAGAAGGTAACTTGTGGTACCAATCTTCTTCCAGATGCATCACTCCTGTGAAGTAAACACAATATTTTATTATTTATTACCAGCTATACATATCACACATACATATTCTGCAACGCTTTAGAGAATATTTGGCCACTCATATCAATCCCTGTCCCAGTGGAGTTTACAATCTATATTCCATACCACATGTACACACACATCCATATACACTAGGGTTAATTTTCCTACCAGTATATTTTTGGGATTGTGGGAAAGATACACTATTCCCTCTATAAAAAGTACTCTTACTTGGTGAAGACTTGAACATTATATGCAAGTTGGTTTAATTAAGAGCAGCTACTAACATGCAATTGTGTATATAAAAATTACAAGAAATGAGTGGAACTGAAATTAAGATTAAAGTAACAGTAAACCTTGCAAAACATTTCCCAGGCCCCTTCCACCATGCATATATAATTGCCCCCTCATCCTTTGTCGGTAAATGCAATAATAAAATGTTTCTCCAAAACGGCTCAAAGGGGGTAGAGATTCAATTGTTTATTGGGCGCCCGTTAGTACTGACCGCCTGACAGAGCTATTCAATTGTTGCTCTGATTGGGCGTGGCGGCCCAGATTTCTACTTTCACCGTCCTGAGGTGGAGAGCAGAATTTGACGAAAAGTCGGCTGTCTAGGCATGGTACTTTAGACTGGTTTAGCCACTTTACGGTGGGGAGTTGCAGTGCAGCGCTCACCACTGGTGAGCAGATGGTGTACGCATGCGCACGGCCTTTGTTCACAGTGATGGGAGCTTGGCGGCAGAGTGATGAAATTGGGGGGGGGGGGTCTTAAAGGCTCACCCCTTTTTGGACGTGCGAGAGAGTGCCCTTTCTATGGTCCGGCGCCCTACAAATCCACAGTCCTAAGTGGGGTTGAAAGATCAGGCTGCACAACAATGTGTGGCCAGGGTAAAATTTTAGCCCACTATGAGTAAAGCCTCCCCATCTTTTATAGCACGCCACATTTACTTCAAATATAAATAACTCAATCTTTAAATTGATAGAATTCAATTACTTATCACCAATCAGATGAGTTCATTTTCATAAATTCACAATCATTTTGTCCGCAGTGTTCTTTCAAGCAAAAGATGCCTCAACAGTATAAGTTTAAACATGATGCTTTACCATCATATTTTAAAACTTATACTGCCGACATGATTACAGTGCTTTAACTAACACTAGATCATCTCGACATCACATTGCAGACAAACCGATTGTCGACATTGTGACTGTGGGCAAAGGATACCAATCCCTCTACCAAGAGGACAATGTATGAACCTAGCAAACAAAAATGAATAAACTATATCTACCTTTTCATCTTTGCGTCTATCTTCTATTGCTTCATCTTCATCATCTATAAGACCATCTCCTTGGTACTTGTCATGTGTCCATTTTGGGCTGCTCCCTGACTTTTTAAAAGGAAACCGTCCCCTACCACGTTGGAAGTTGCCACGTCCCCTAGCTCTCCTTGCCCAGTAATCCACTCCATCGTCTCGGTCATCATGCTAGACCAACAAATAACCCAGATTATTTTGCAGTCCACAAGTACTCTTTATGATGCATGTGTGTTACTGACGAAGATGTATTCAACATAACATCAAATTGTTATGTATTTGTATTGTTCCAAACAACCTAAATTTGCAATTCTTACACAAATGTAAATATTAAATTTTCAATTGTTAAAAAAAAAATATGAAGTAAACTTGCTTTGAGCTTAAACTTAAGCTCTGTGTAGAGATGTGATCTTGTCAACAGGGTGAAGAAAACATACTTGGGATCAGAATAATTGAACATATAATGAAGTATCATTTGCCTTTAATGGATTTTAATGCCACATGGAATACGACCATTACACCGATTACAGAATGCTTACCAAAAACATAACTGAATATATCCCCATAAAAAAAAAATATTGTATGCATTCTATTTTGCCTTATAACAGCACAAACTGCATGACTCATTATTCCACCAAGTCTGAAAACTAGAGCACAGTAGCTGGCGTGGGTGTGTTTTTTGTTTTTTTTTAAATCTGAAACATGGGCAACTGCTCATGTTATAATTATGTATATATAGTATTTTTGGCAGTCTGTTCATGCAAAGGAAAACCTTGAACACCCACCAGGAAGTATTTCTTGCTTTTAGGAGTATATTCTGGATCCCACTCCTCCTCTTTAGATCGCTTTTGAAAAGTTGGTGCTGTATTCACAGGAGCAGTACTTGTTCCAGCAAACACCCCTCGCGCGCGGCCTCTGCCTCTAATTCGGAACTGCTAAACAATTGGTTTAATTGGTGAAGTGTTCCCTTTAAACATGGCAAAGATGATTGCTTGGTCAGTCTATGTGTCTAATGTAACTGCTGACAAAAAGTAGCATATAAGACAACAAATAACATGCCTTGGCTCTTTTTTGCTGAAGACAATGGATTCAGAATTTACAATTTAAGCCATTAATAATACAGAGCATACTTAAAGACAATAGTCCCCCATATGCTTTAACCTAAAATATGTAACAAAAAAAAGAAAATCTACATTAAAATTGTTACACTGGTTTATTATACTGGTCCAGGTAAATGACTGTGCTACATAGCATTTCATATAATATAAGCTGTACTTATTAACAAACAAAAAACCTTACAACTGTATGGAGCAGACAGCATTCCTCTAAATGAATAGAGGAAATAAAAAGCAATGTGCTGGTAAAATATTACACACAATGATGCTATAAATGCTTGCTTTTTGCTGTAGTTGCCATGCTCTGAAACTGAGGTAGCTAATGGAAGAGAAAAAAACAAAAATGATGGATGTGGGACAAAAAAGAAAAAGAAAAAAAAAAGAAAAGAAAGCATTCCTGTCTTTTATTGCCATGGTTCATGTTCTCTTGAAATGAAAACATCAGTTGTGCATGAAATAGAGCAAGTTGAATTCTGCATCACCTGAACACATCATACATGAATGCGCTGCATGGTGATCAAGCCAGAGAGAAAGAATGATTACACAGGTCCACCCCCTCATCATCAGGGAGGAGGAAGGGATAAGGACCTACTGTGTGTATATAAGTGGATGTATTGGAAAAGTTTGCTGTTTGATTAGACCTTCAGCAAATGAAAGGTAAATTAATAATAGAAGCCCTGTTGTTGACATCACATATCTATACCCCTAAAATATATATGACAAAAAAAAAATGTATATATATAAAAAAAGTTATTTTAACACTTACAAATGTGCCTCTGGGCCTGCTGATTCCTGGAAAACCTGGGTATTCTTTGGGATCTACAGGGCCTTTGAACTCCTCATCTCTGCTTTCCTTCTTGTTGTCCTTATCATCATCGGATGGAGGAGGAGAGGGCTCATGGTCTTTTCTTCTTTTGCTGTAAAAGAAAATTATAAAACACACATACAAAACTCTTAAAATGAAAAAACAAAACAAAAGTAAAATATATTCAGACAAAAAGGAAAATTATGTTTTATTTTCAATGTCAATATAGATCATCTATGAAGGTAATTACAATGCATGCCCTCTTACTATAACACCACCACCCGCGCTTACCCACCAGGTAGGTTCTATGCAAAAATTGTATTTATTAACCAACAGTCTCCATGACACCAGTCCCGACCCATTTAAGATTACATTTATAATAGGCTTATCCAATTTTACTTGTACTTTAATGTACAGTACTACATAACTGGGTTTTTGGGATGTAGGGGAGTCCCTTTTTCCTTTTTCTTGTTTAATGCATGATGTACATATTGCATGGTACTCTGCATACAAAATACTGAAAGTAATGGCGTGTGCTTTTATGGATACTGTTTTATTGTGTAGGTTGCATTATTACTGATAAAATATACAAAAGTAGGTGCTTGTCAAAATGCTATGTACAGCAGCCTTTAAAAATGCCTAAATCACAAGAAATGTACTGGCCCAATAAGAGACTGGCAGACAGAACTAAAACTACTTAAAAGGTAGGAATCATTCCGCTTTCAAACACGCCCTAATGTTCCCAGATATGCTCCAGGAACGTGCATCCATTATCTTTAATGGAACAGTCATTTAAAAAATAAAAGCTGAGAATAGGGGATTATTTTTTTAAGATCAGGTCAGCTACAGGTGTAGAAGAGTACTGCCTTTGTTTACATGTTCATGGTTGCAACATGAGGGTATACGCCACCTATATAAGAGCACAGATTGTTGGAGTGATTGAGTAGATTTCTTTGAGCACAAAAAAAAATTAATGATCAGACTAAGGCCCATATGCAATTAGAGACGAAAAGCCGCGATCGTCGAAAAGTTTACCGATGTGCGGTCTTCCCCTGTTTCAGAAGTATCGCACTACTCAATTCCAGGACGTTTTCCCCTAGGTGAAAGCTCCATAGGCAAAAACAGGCGAAAAAGTTTCTCCACCAAAAGGCAAGAGAAAAAGTAAAAAATCCCCCCCCTCCCCCCCTAATGACTAATTAGGCAAAAATAATAATTCATAAATACCCCCTAAAAAAGCCATGTCATTTTTGGGGTGAAAATGCAAAGTGTGTTTGAAAAAGTACTAGGATAGGTATTTTGGGTTGCTCTATGGATGGGACAGGTGTTTTTGGAATTGCAGGAGACTGCAGCAGGTTTGTTTTTTTTTTATTTATTCAGCACTTTACAAACCCCAAAATATACTAGTATCCATTTACATGAACCTGCAATTATTTTTCATAAAAGACATTACTTAATATCATTTTTCAACACTTATGCAAATATGCATATAACAGCCCTTTGACTCAAAATAAGAACCCAAATTACTTTTATTATGGCTGATAATACACTTTATATTGATTCCCCGAGTGAATTAGGCTTTATTGGGGTTACAGAATGATTTCCCCCCCAAAAAATGGACCATTTCGCCAGTTCCACTATTCGCTGCCATCGCTCATATGCGTTTTCACCTGTTTTACAATTGAATAGGGCGAAAAGTGGGTGTGCGCACTGAGTAAGCAAGCAAAAACTTGCCTCAAAATACATGAAACTTTTCGCCGATCTCGGCTTTTCGCGACTAATTGAGTCCGGCACTAAATGGGAAGCAGGATGCCGGAGGTCAAAATATTGTCGCCGAAATGCTGCAGTCTGCATTCTGATCACCAGCATCCTGACCGCCTGGATCCTATACCCAACCCAACTAAGTAGACTGCATCCTCTGTTACATGTTTCGCTCCTTGCTGTGTAGCAGTGATTGCAATGCTTCTTTTGATCCCTTGTACTGCTCACAAATTGTAACCAATACATTTAAGGAAAAATGTAAGGATTCATATGACATTTTCTTTATATTGATAAAATTTTCTATACACACATCCATAGTTTCATTCAAATTTGTCAACATTGAAAAAAATTAAAACTAAATACTAGCTGACGTTCTACGAATCTGTCAACTTATTGTCTGAAATTAAACAGAAAAAAAACTCATGTTTCCAAAGTAAATATATTAATATCCTTCCCCGCAGCAATGGCAAACAGCCAGAAATGAGAAGTTCAAAATACTTTGTATTTCTTCTACAAAATACACACTTTTTTTCTTCTTTGGAAGGAATTACATTGAGAAATCAACAGCAATCAGTGATTCTGTTCGTACTGCGGTGTCATGAGTGGAAAAAATGCGGAATCAAGCATAACGAACCAAAGTTCTTACACAAACGGGTTCTAGAAATGCACTGCACTGAAGTCCAACTTCCTGATGTTGCCTGGACAATAGGACACAATAATTTGTCATATTTTTCAGTTAGCTTGCTATTCCAAAGTTTTTGTCCTCATCCACCATTAGTCGTGTAAAAGACAAATACATTTTTGCTGTAAAACAAACAATTGTGGTTGTTTACATGAAACAAATCTTTGATAGAGACTTATTTAAAGCAACGCATTCAGTTTGTTGCTAGACAGGCATTCTGCTTACTTGTCATCCTTGAAAAATTTGAATTCTTTTAGCTCTTTCTGTGGCTTTTCGCGCTTGCGAGAATCACTCGATTCCCGAGAGCCTTTTGAATCTCCGCGTTCTTTACTGCGCTCCTTCCGACGACGGTCGGAATCACCTCTCACATCAATCAAGCTGCTCTTTAGCTTTTTTTCTACCTGCAAACATTAGTGAGGTTTTAGGAGATTAACATAACCTAATAGTATTTCGCAAATTTAAAGCCACAAAATAAACATCTTTATGCAATGTGTCAAAGAAACAATACCTGCATATACCAATAGGTAAACATTAGAAAGAATGTAGGCAGAATAGTTAGATCATCAGCTTTACATTACTGAAGGGGTGATGGCAAATAAGAGAAAGCAATATTAGAATCACTATATGTTATTGTTTCTTTGTGCACAGTATATACCTAATGACAAGTGAGTAGTACTATAAACAGATGGTGTTCTAAAGATGAATGCTAGATCATAGCGTGGTGTACTTATATGCTGCTGTGTGATTTCAAATTTGTTTTTTCTTGGTAAAGAAATAGGGCAATCATAATACCATTTGTCTGTTACCCTGGACAATATGGCATATACCAAGTGCGAGCTTATTCCTTTTCTATTTTGTTTCCACATATTGCCTAATGTTATGCTAGCTGCTGTAACCTTTTAAGGGCTAATTAGGTGTGGTTAAAAAAAACAGCCCACTGCTCCTGAAGAAAACACCTGCAGCACAGAGATTGGATATTTGTTTTAATGTACGCACCATAAAATCCTTTCCTTGTCACCCATCTGGGGGACACTGCATAACTGACACTGCGTCGGATGGGCTGGGCCACAGGAGTAGGAACTAGAAAGTTAATCTGATTGGCTCCGCCCTCCACTTAACCACTCCTGCTTCCCTGAAGCCTTAGTTCTCTAACAAAGCTGTTTGGAGGAGCAAATTTGCACCACTCTAATTATAACCATAAACTGAACAAAAACAGAAAAGACAGGAAAAGGAGGGATTGCAGTGTCCCCCAGATGGATGACAAACATTTTTTTATGGAGAGTACATAAAGAAAATCCAATTTTCTTATCATCCGATCAGGGGGACACTGCTAAGCTGACACTGGGATTTCCCAAAGCAAGTCTAACAGGGGGAGGGCAAGGCCACACTCAACACACGGTGGTCGAAACCAGCCTCGGCACAACTGCCACCCTACACAACTGTTCCACTGAAGCACAATGGCAAACCGCCCAAGAGGCCCAGACAGCACGCATTCAATGTCTTTGTAGCGAAGTAGGAACTGGCACATCAGAGAACAAATATGTCTGACTAATACCTGCCATCACTCATTTAGCAACAGAATGCTTAGATGTTAGTCAGCCAGCCACGCTTAGGAGCATCCACCAGCACTAAGAGAATCAGTACGACAGAAACCAGAGGTACGATGAATGTAAATTCTTAATGATCTCACCACATCTAAGCGATGAAGCAAAGAATTGGAAAAAGAACCAGGAAAAGAAGGGAGGACTATGTCCTGTTCAGGTGAAACTTGGACACTACCTTAGGCAAGAATGACTTAGTCCAAAACACCACTATCAGAATGAAAAATATTTAAGGAAGGCGTACAAGATAGCTGCCAATTCTGATATCCTTCTAGCCGAAGCAATGGCTAGAAGGAAAGCAACCTTCAAGGTAAGGTAGTGCAACTGAAGAGATTCAAAAGGTGGTTTTTGAAGAGCATCCAGGGCCGAATTTAAATTCCAAGGAGGGACAGGAGCAATGTAAGGTGGGTGGATGCACAACACCCACTGCAGAAAAGGCTGCACCACTGGATTAACACTAAACGCATCTGAAAAAGCACAGAAAGGGCAGATACCTGCCCCTTTAAAGACAGGCTTAGTCCTTTTGACAGTCCATATTGCAAAAAAGGCAAGACAAGAGAGACTGAAGACATTGGCCAAAAGGTGATGACATTCACACTGGATAAAGGTGGAAAAAGATACCCCAGTCTGAAAGACCAAGAAACTGACAGACTACAAAGTCAACCGAGGGTCCCTGGACCATGCTAGATTGCCAACTACTTGTTGAGGAGAGAGGCCATTAGGTCTATAAATGGGCATACCCCAAAGGCCTGCTATGGCCTGAAAAACTTACTGATAGCTCCCACTCTCCCAGGTGCACTGAATAACAACTTAGAAATTAAGTCTCCCAGTTCTCTACCCCAGGAAGGCGGATGGCCGATATCGCAGGTACCCAGGCCTCTGCCCAAGAAAAGATCTGAGCCACCATCCAACATAGCCTGGCAACTCAGAGTGCCTCCCAGCCGATTGATACACCACCGTAGTGGCATTGTCCGATTGAATAAGAACCAGCTTGTAAAAGCCAGACTCACTGCTCTTAGTGTCGCAGTGTTGATTGGGAGCAGTTTCCCAAAGAAAAAGTGCAGGAATATTCTCACACACAGTGTTATCGGGCCAATTGACAAAAAACATCTTTAATAGCAAAATGAAAAGTTCTAGTAACACAGCTCTCAATACCAGTGAGTGCAATATAAAAATATAAACAGCCTGTAAAGTACAGACCGCACTCCTTTGATAAGCCCCTAAACAACAACAACCCCCCCCTCACCCACATAGCCTACAACCACTAAAACCCACTCAGCAGTCTGATTGTCAGGCTCTGCAGCACTGGCTTGGTGCAATGGCGTTTCAGCGTCCCATCTGACACATGACCGAGTAAGGGGCGGGGCTTATCTCTGCCTAAGAACTGGTCATATTTTATTAACCATTTCTAAACAGCAGCAGTATTTTTATCCTTCAATATTGATTCTATATTAAAGAATTAGGGAAGATTGAATGTATACTGGTCAGGGCTACATATAGCTAAAGAATAGCTTAAAAGGAATTTTCTTTGATCTGTACTAATATTGAGCTTTTGGCCAGAGCTGCTTTGATTTAGGTCCATTCCTCATCACCAGGGCCTAAAGTCTTAGCTGCATCTCTCTTCTCAGCCAATTCATGAGCATCTTTTAGAAGAGTATAGAAATTAGACCTTTAGAGGTAAGGTTATGACGCCACAGGGATTCCAATAAGGAGCACTGTACTGTTAGGTTGGTATTCAGTAGAGTTATAAAAGTGTCTATGTTGTAGGTACTCAGTAAAATACACCATGTGGCACTGAGAATTGAGAGCAAAGCTCTGCGAAATCTCAAAAAGAGCACGAGAGCAAGGTCTGGTGGAAGTTATTATGTGCGGTGCATCTGTGAAAAGATGAATGGTCTAGTCCTGGGGAGTGATTAGTTTTCTAAAAAGGAAGCACTGTACATATCGATGTAAAGATTCCGCTACATTATTTGAGGGAAGAAAGTAGTCATATGAAAACAGCTTAGAGAGACTGGAGAAATGTACCAAGAGAAGATGAAAGGACCACAAGAAGATAGTAAATAAATGTACAACACATTAGTAAGATGATTGATGTTAAGCTTTTCCTAAACTAAAATCAAATCTGCATATTATAATTAAGTAAATCAGATCTAAATGATAATTTATGTTATTTTAGTACCTGAAAACAATCCCATGCAGTAACATCACCAAAAACCCAAAATTAGGATTCCATTAATGTGCCAAGGATTTGGCAGGGACAAAATGTTACTATGACCCACAACTGGTGTATTTTTTTATATTTCCCTACAAACCAGATGCTTTGTCTGACCCTTGAAGGTTCCTCATTCAGACTGCACATAGAAGCTGAAATGTTCCATGATTCTGAATGTCAGATGAACCTGCTTAAAAGTGATATATATACATCATCACTAGAATTAAGAGCACAATCGGTGGTAAACTGCCTTCCATAAATATACCATTACTGCGTGTGACAACTTTTTGTTTTATATATTGGCTCTAGAGCAAAACTGTAGCATTCACAAAGTTAACTACATACAGTCAGGTGTATAAATATTGGGACATTGACAGAATTTTCATAATTTTGGCCTCTGTTCACCACCACAATGGCTTTGAAATGAAACAAACAAGATGTGCTTTAACTGCAGACTTTCAGATTTAATTTGAGGGTAATTACATCCAAATCAGGTGAACGGTGTAGGAATTACAACGGTTTCTATATGTGCCTCCCACTTTTTAAGGGGCCAAAAATAATGGGACTATCAACTCAAAAGCTATTTCATGGACAGGTGTGGGCTATTCCCTCATTATTTCATTATCAATTAAGCAGGTAAAAAGGTCTGGAGTTGATTCTAGGTGTGACATTTGCATTTGGAATCAGTTGCTGTCGACTCTCAATATGAGATCCAAAGAGCTGTCACTGTCAGTGAAGCAAGCCATCATTAGGCTGAAAAATCAAAACAAACCCATCAGAGATAACAAAAACATTAGGTGTGGCCAAATCAACTGTTTGGAACATTCTTAAAAAAAAAAAGAATGCACCGGAGAGCTCAGCAACACCAAAAGACCCGGAAGACCACGGAAAACAACTGTGGTGGATGACAGAAGAATTATTTCCCTGGTGAAGAAAAACCCCTTCACAACAGTTGGCCAAATCAAGAACACTCTCCAGGAGGTAGATGTATATGTGTCAAAGTCAACAATCAAGAGAAGACTTCACAAGAGTGAATATAGAGGGTTCACAACAAGATGTAAACCATTGGTGAGCCTCAAAAACAGGAAGACCAGATTAGAGTTTGCCAAACAACATCTAAAAAAGCCATTACAGTTCTGGAACAACATCCTATGGACAGATGAGACAAAGATCAACTTGTACCAGAGTGATGGTAAGAGAAGAGTATGGAGAAGGAAAGGAATTGCTCATGATCCAAAACATACCACCTCATCAGTGAAGCATGGTGGTGGTAGTGTCATGGCGTGGGCATGTACGGCTGCCAATGGAACTGGTTTCCTTGTATTTATTGATAACGTGACTGCTGACAAACACAACAGAATGAATTCTGAAGTATTTCGGGCAATATTATATGCTCATATTCAGTCAAATGCTTCAGAACTCATTGGACGGCACTTCACAGTGCAGATGGACAATGACCTGAAGCATACTGCAAAAGCAACCAAAGAGTTTTTTAAGGCTAAAAAGTGGAATGTTATGCAATGGCCAAGTCAATCCCCTGACCTGAATCCGATTGAGCATGCATTTCACTTGATGAAGACAAAACTGAAGGGAAAATGCCCCAAGAACAAGCAGGAACTGAAGACATTTGCAGTAGAAGCCTGGCAGATAATCACCAGGGATGAAACCCAGCGTCTGGTGATGTCTAGGAATTGGTATGAAATACCGTCAGCCGCATGGCCGGCGGTTCGATTCCCGTCAGCGGCAGCCCGACAGAAGCAGAGTGCGACGCAGCGGAAGCCCGACAGCGCTGGAAATCCCGATCGTGGATAGGTAAGTATCCACTAACCTAACCCCCCTAACCCTCCTTAGGGGTGCCTAACCCTAACCACCCCCTTCCCCGCTGCCTAAACCTAAGTCCCCCGGGGGGGGTGCCTAAACTAAACCTAACCCTCCCCACCCGCGGCTGTCCGCTCGAGGCGTCCGGCATCACTGCGATCGTGATGCCAGGCGCCGGTCTCCCGGCGTCGGGGAAATGCGGGCGTCTACATCTAGACGCCCGGCATTTCACCCTTGCCGGGATAAGACAAGCCGGCTGGGAAGTTGGGAAGCCGGAAAGTTGGGAAGCCGGCTGCCGGTATTTAGGCAGTCGGCTTCCCGATTGCCTCCCGATGTCTATGCGCTCCAGACTTCAGGCTGTAATTGCCTGCAAAGGATTTGCAACGAACTATTAAAAAGTGATAGTTAGATTTAGGATTGTTTAGTTTGTCCCATTACTTTTGGCCCCTTAAAAAGTGGGAGGCACATATAGAAACCGTTGTAATTCCTACACCGTTCGCCTGATTTGGATGTAATTACCCTCAAATTAAATCTGAAAGTCTGCAGTTAAAGCACATCTTGTTTGTTTCATTTCAAAGCCATTGTGGTCGTGAATAGAGGCCAAAATATGAAAATTCTGTCAATGTCCCAATATTTATGCACCTGACTGTAGTTGAGAAGGGATATCAGGATACACTAACATCTAAACTTAAAAGTTTTGGAATCCTCCACTCATTGAGCTAGGACTTCTGAATCATTGCCAAACACATTAACAGCGGAATGGCAATTTGTAATTTACATGGCAGGAACATAGGGCCTGATTCAGAGCCGCTCGTAAGCGGCTGCTCGTTCGCTCCGAGCGATGTTCGCACATCTGCACATGCGTATGGGTCGTAATGCGCATGCGCCAACTAGTCAGTGCGGTCGGAAATCGTGTGTTCGCAAAATAGCGAGTGCCTGCTAATTTGAGTGACAGGATGAGGCGTTTGTGGGTGGTAACAGGAGAAGGTGCTTGAAAACGGGGAGTGGAGATCCGAACGCAGGCGTGCCAAACATTCAAAACGGGCGTTTTAAGGGTGTACATAATTAACAAAGCAACGTCATCGGCCAAGTCACTTGGTTGTCTCTTAGCCTGAACTGTTCGCATGATTGCAGTAGGAAAATCCAACCACAAGCACTGCGAGCAGGTCAGACGCCTTTCGATGTACTCGATTAATCTAATAGCGGAGATGACGTATGATGCGAACGGCCAGGGGGCGTCTTTACAAAATAGCGAGGGCATGTTTAGTTCGCTTGCTCAGACATAGAGGCATCAACACACCGCAAAGAACGAGCGCTCAATTTAAATAGCCGGCCCCTTTTTCTGAACGACCGTTCGCAAATAGCGTCCGGCTCTGAATCAGGCCCATAGTCTCTTCTGTGATCAGCATCAACATTCCTGTAAATCCATAGAAAGTTCTCTTTTTAAAAATAATAAGCAAATGAATACCTTTACAGGCTCTTCCTTCGCAACCAAGTCCTTGTCTTCGTCCGGCAAATATATCTGTTTCCTCTCCACGTTAAGAGATAGATCTATCCTCCTACGTGAAATAAGCAATACAAATATAAAGCCCTGACCACCTTTCTCTGTCAGTCAATAAATTCTTACATCACCTCAAAATTATAGTGACTGCTCTGCAGAATATTGCATGTTAAATATCTATGAATTTGCGAGTGTATGGAATTATTTTGTCCATCTAGTTAGTGAGTTTTAAAAAGTAGGGAATACCCATGTTTGTACAGGTCTGCAACACATCACTTCCTCCATAAGTATAGTTATGTAATGCCTACTCGCAGAATTACATATTAATGTGTGATGTCTTCTCCTTGCTTAATAGAACATAAAATAGGCACAAAGGACCTTCTCTTAGTTATTCAGGGTTACAGATATCATGGCACTTACCTATGTATCTCAGGGCTCTTTGGACAGCTGGCCTGATCCTTGGTGACTTTCTGATATCCTGCAAACCTCTCACTGAGGGTCTGTCCATCACCTTTGAAATAATGTTCTGTTGGTGGAAAAGTAGAAAAACTGTCCCATTAATTTTACATCCCTTATAGGCAAAGCCTCAGTCTTTACATTAAGATGTGAAGAACGCAATAATTAGACAAAATAGAAAAAATATATCACAGAAATAACATTCATGTAATAATTATCCTCATATCTAAATGTGCCAGAATTTTTGACATACAATCTCTATCATGGTAAACCCATTTCATTATTATATTCCAGAACATTTATGTAGGGACTATTTTTATGGCTATGTTCCTGTTATTACCTGCTCTGGGCTGAACTGGGAAAGAAAAGCTAAAGGCCCTGGAAAATCCTTGATTGTTACCATAAGTATAAAGTACAATAGTGAAAACAGCTCTATTTCCTGGCTAAGAAAGTCTCACTTTCCCACAATTCCCAGGATGTCCTGTGCTTGAGGCACTGCACTGACAAAAACACTCACTTTCTGACATGTCTCTGCTAGGAGTTATATTACACATACTACAGAAGTCGTCTCTAATATGATGCTGTGATTGCTTTCTTCTAATAGAAAATAATCCCAGCATTCAACCCCAGCTTTCTACTCTCCCTCAATTAGACCGTGTAAGCAGTATGATCCCCACTCCCCATCTCTATGCCTAGATAGGAGCTGAAACACCACTGACTGCTTGCTGCATCGGTAGTTTTGCCAAGCAGCCTGTTACCAAAGGTCATATGATTCAACATGTGCAATATAACATACAATTAAAAAAAAAAAAAAAAAAAAAAAAGGCAATATTTGATAAGACATTCACCTAGATGTCCAATAGCCCCATCCTGCAAATTCATGCTGGACTAAGTAGTACTTTGTCCTAGTGTGGTCACAGCTTTATTAATGTTACACTACTCAGATACAGTCTCTGATTATGGACATTCAAATAGAAGCCTGTGCTGGGAGAAGCTAAGAGTGGTTTCTGAATAGGATAAATACATTGCTAGGGCATGAGGTTTGACTGGGATATTACAATTATGAGGAGCCATCTTGTGCTAGCCCAGGTCTGTCTGAGGTTAAACAAAACACATAAATAAGTTCTCTGAAGCCACATGCACATTTAAAACACCAAGTGTAATAGGTGCAAAATGAAAAAGTCTTTATATTGCAGCTGTTGCTAATGAAACAATTATAGTCCTTAACCACTTAACTGACGTGGTCAGATGGGATGCAAACGCAGCCAGCTGTACTTCAGCTGATTGCACCGCCCCGCTGTGTTTTTAAAGAGGAAATTTGTTGTACACACATGCAGAACGGATCTCTTCCGACTCCCCAGACTTTCCTGCGGGCCCGGCCGGTCTTGCTGGAAATCATCAGTTAAGTAATTAAATAAGCGTTTTTCAAACACTAGTGTGTCGCTGCGGTCAGCCCAGCGCACTTGTAACATACAGCCATGGCCAAAAGTTTAGAATGACACCAAGTATTGGTTTTCACAATGTCTGCTGCTTCAGTTTTTATGATGGCAATTTGCATATACTCCAGAATGTCATGAAGAGTGATCAGATGAATTACAATTAATTGCAAAGTCCCTCTTTGCCATGACAAGGATTCAGACCATCAGTCCTGTGTCATGCCAACAGTAAAGCATCCTGAGACCATTCATGTGTGTGGTTGCTTCTCAGCCAAGGGAGTGGGTTCACTCACAATTTTGCCTGAGAACACAGTCATGCATAAAGAATGGTACAAAAACATCCTCCAAGAGTAACTTCTCCCAAACATCAAAGAACAGTTTGGTGGCGAACTTTTCAGCATGATGGAGCACCTTGCCATAACGCAAAAGTGATAACTAAGTGGCTCGAGGAACAAAACATCGAAATTTTGGGTCCATGGTGATGAAACTCCCCAGACCTTAATCCCATTGAGAACTTGTGGTCAATCCTCAAGAGGCGGGTGGACAAACAAAAACCCACAAATTCTGACAAACTCCAAGCATTGATTAGGCAAGAATGGGCGGCCATCAGTCAGTATGTGGCTCAGAAGTTGATAGACAGCATGCCAGGGTGCATTGCAGAGGTCTTGAAAAAAAATAAAGGATCAACAATGCAAATACTGAGACTCTGTATAAACTTAATGTAATTGTCAATAAAAGCCTTTGACACTTATGAAATGCTTGTAATTTTACTTCAGTATACCATAGTAACATCTGGCAAAAAGGTCTAAAAACACTGAAGCAGCAAACTTTGTGAAAACCAATACTCGTGTCATTCTCAATACTTTTGGCCATGGCTGTAATGAGTTTTATTCTTGTGGAGGCCAATGTAGTGTGTTTTATACCTGTGGAGGCCAATATGTGTGTATATTTTTATATGGGAGCCAATGTTTATGTTTATTCATTGGTCAAGCACACCGCTTAGCCGGATAGTGTGCCTTGGCAATGTTCCAATTGCCTTAAATGGAACATTTATATGAGCTAATCCAAGAAACCGGTTGTCTGTTTTCTTCAGTAACATACAAAGTTATCGTATTTTATCAACTAAGACAGGTCGCACAGTGTTTTCTATTTTGGTGAAATTCAATAGTTTGTTACCAAACCGTACCTTATATCCTCTTGTTATTAGTGCTGCTAGTATTACACTTAGTGCTAAAATATTAACAGTAGGTCAATAGCACACATTTCAAATATGGAGATGCAACATGTGAAGCAAGTAACCCTCTTTAAAAAATTCAACAATCAGCTATTTCCACTTACCGCCCATCATCCAGCACATGCCTCAATATCAAGCAATACACCTTGAAAGAGCCACTACAAGGGAAGAGCCTCAAGCTTAATTCCAGCATACCCAGGAATATTTGGAGCTAGCAATTCAGATTTTTTTTGCCATTTGTGTCAGGAAGACTTTTGCATATTTTTGCATCAGCAATAGTATACTTATTGTGTTACATGGGTTTTCAAAACATTTTCCGGGACCTAGTCATAATGAAAAAGAAATCAACACTGGGCAGTTCCAGCTCATGATCAAAAGAGTGGTTTACACCAACAAACAAGACAGCACCAAATAAGAAATGTGGAAAGCCCAGGCTCACTGCGTAAGAAACACTTAATATTTTGGGCCAACCCATCCTCTTTAGTTAACTTCCCCCCACCTTGTTGCAAGGACTGAAAGTGTCCCTGTGATTTATTTTTTTGCCATCTGATTGGATGGTCATAGAACCTGTCCAATCAGACACAGCATTTGCTTCCAACACTCCTGCCCTTTCTAATTGGCCCTGCTATGAAAGCTCTACCCTCACCATGCTTGCAAATTATTAGGTCTTGCAGTGATTACAGGTAATAGAGGAGGTTCCAGGAGACCCCTGCCAAATTGCCACATGGGGGTGTGTCAGTGTTACTAAAGAGGGAAAGGAGGCTGAACAAAGAAAACCCCTTTAAATACCGAGATACTATTTGCAAAAACATCTGTAGAAAAACAGAGTTTGAGATACTCAAGCATGAGGACACAGCTGTGCAAAATTGTGGCCGTAATACACAGCTAGAAGCCAAAACATCAGGCAACTCCATGTTGCTGCACACAGACAGAAACTTACCGTATTCAGCTAAATAACACTGCAAGAAAAACTGCCTTGTCAGGTAAATTATTTAAATGGAGCATTAGCTTAATGCAGGGGTCTTCAACCTTGGCCCTCCAGCTGCTGTGGAACTACACATCCAATCATGCACTGTCATAGTTTTAGCAAGCTGTTATATCAAACAGGTGGCAGTGCATGCTGAGATGTGTAGTTCCACAGCAGATGGAGGGCCAAGGTTGAAGACCCCTGGCTTAATGTATCTGAATTTGATACCCAAAATGTATATTCTCTGACACACAAACTAAGTAACAATAAGCGGTTGTGTTTAAATAGTGTATGTCCATTTTCGGTTCAATACTTTGGTGTATGCACAAAGTATCCTGGTAACAGCACTGTGAAACTAAGGAAGGAGAGAGGTTCTGAATTACCTGCCCAGTGACATCTCCAGAAATAAATGTTCTATAATTGAAAGGAGTGTGGAAAATGGGGTATGTGAATGAACAAGTGTTGCATTCAATTTCACTTTGCTATCCCAGCACTGCAATGCCTAGGATGAATTCAGTCCTCCAGTGCAAAATCTCCCCGCGTCCTAACCACAGAAACGGTTACCCCAAATCATTTTTTAAGGGGGGAATTATTGTCCCAAGGTGGACAACCTTAATGGTAAATTTGTTTAAACTGAAGGCAAATATCTGTGTTTAGAAATCTTACCTAAGCTTACATTTCAGTAATTAGGCAACCAAAACGTACAATTTCCACCATAAATAAGTGACAATATAATAGCCAAACATGAGTTGGTAGATTTACTTCCAGTTGAATCAGAACTGCAAACTCCTTAGCACACTGTAAAAATGTAGTCCGCACAAAGTGGTTATATTTGAGTTGGATAAACTAAATCACAAAGAAAAAAAATAAAGCAGAGTTTATCAACACATTTAGGACTTGTATGAAAGAGCATTATTTTAAAACATCTCATTAACCTTGTACATTTTTGTCTGAAGCTGGTGAGTCCATAAAGAGCCCAGCTAGAGTTCAAGGGAAGAGGCCACCATCTTGCTTTACATAGTGCTCAGAATGTATATAGAAGCCAGGAAGGTAAAGCAGGAACATCCACATTGATCACATAAAATCCTTTGACGTAACAATAGTGACAGGATCCCAGTGCTGGTAACAGTCAAAGCGGTCAGTCCAATTAGGTGCGAGAGTGTTCCTGCGTGCCCTTCTTGCAGTAAACTCGTACTGCGAATTTCTATTGCAATCCAATTGCAAACTCACATCGCTTTTTCAGAGGAAATTTGCTCTGGCGTGAAGACCACTGAGCAGATTAAAAGTAGGGAAAATCTTTATGCTAAGCTAAAAATGTCAGGGCACAGTGCAGAAGCTCTGGCATACCCCTCCCACAGAATAATCATGCACTTGGAGGGGTTTAAATAGGATAATTTGGCCAATAAATACGTGTCAGTTTTTAGGCAAATTTCTCTAAAAAGCTCAATGATGGGTAAAATGATGTGGAGGTGTAAATAAAATGATGTGGGACAGGTGTGTGGAGGTGTAAATGACGTGGGACAGGTGTGTGGAGGTATAAATGATGTGGGAAAGGTGTGTGGAGGTGTAAATGATGTGGGACAGGTATGTGGAGGTGTAAATGATGTGAGACAGGTATGTGGAGGTGTAAATGATGTGGGACAGGTATTTGGAGGTGTAAATGAATTGATGTGGGACAGGTGTGTGGAGGTGTAAATGATGTAGGACAGGTGTGTGGAAGTATAAATGATGTGGGACAGGTATGTGGGTGTAACTGATGTGGAACAGGTATGTGGAGGTGTAACTAATGTGGGACAGGTGTGTTTAGGTGTAAATGATGTAGGACAGGTATGTGGAGGTGTAAATGATGTAGGACAGGTATGTGGAGGTGTAAATGACGTGGGACAGGTATGTGGAGGTGTAAATGACGTGGGACAGGTATGTGGAGGTGTAAATGACGTGGGACAGGTGTGTGGAGGTGTAAATGATGTGGGACAGTTATGTGGAGGTGTAAATGATGTGGGACAGTTATGCGGAGGTGTTGGATGGGAGAGGGGTTTTTGAACTTGCAAATGAGAGGTAAATGTGTTTATTCCAACTTCTTACAGACGTGTATAAAAACACTGAAAAATCATTGTACAAGCATTTTTTCCTGACACTCCAAAATGCTAGAAATGCTTTAATTAATATTAAAAAGTGAAAAAACAGATATTTGATATCTTTTAAGAACCTCCAGTACTTTGCTTATGGTCACTTACAGCCTTCTATATGGTCCTGCTATCTCAGTTTCCAATTTTTGGGGGGTTTAGGATGGTTTCCTCACTTTTTAATGGTTTTCTTTCAGTTTGCTTTTTGTACCATAATCGCACAACATCGTCACGAGTAGCGGGAATTGGCATTCTAATTGGACTCCACAATTCTCGGGAGCGCAGATTAGTGCGAAGTGTGTGGGTTTTATGAAACAAATTCGCATTCGCAAACTCGCACATAATTGGACAAGAAATATCCCTTTCTTATACCCTTTTCAGAGAGAAATTTTTTAATCTACAGTGCAGTGTAAAAATTTTAGATTCCTCCAATATGTCGGAAACGTAATTAAGATCCCTGCTGTGATGCACAATGAAAAATATTGCGGAACTTTTCTTAAGTCATAAAACAAAAAATATCCACATCTTGCAAGAGAAAAGTGCTAACAGCCAAATTAAGCACACTGTATTGCTGCAGACTGATTATGTGCATAATGTGGTGGTTTGCTGCAAAGCAGAATAAAGATTGAGCACATTTGCAGCATAAAATAATCAAGAAGAAATAACTCAAGCACACCAGACTTACTGCAAAAAGTACAAAACGTATTCCAAGTGCTATTTTTTCCTTCCCCAGAGTGGCAGAAGCTAACAGATTGTAAAAACTACATGCTTATGTTTATGTGGCCACAAAAACGGTGTCCTTTAATAAACTTTTTGTTGTTTTTTTTTTTTTTTTAAACAGTCACAAGAAGGTAAAATTGACACTTGAGAGGGCATACAAAATGAGGCATTAGGTGCTAATAACTAGTTGCATTACATTTTTGTTGGGGCTAGAAATAGAACACAAGATAATGGGATGAACAATGCATCAAAATGGTGACTGAAATACATTTCTGCTATAATATTAATTTTATTAAACATAGACAGATTAAATTCAAAGGTTGGAAAAGGATTGTTGTTTAAATTCTAGAGTACTTTTCTTTTTCCTAAATTTCGTCATTTATCCAGTTACCATTTGAGTACACCCAGGATGCAACAGTTTAAATACACAACTATTTTACTACTTTATATTAATTACTTTGATAAACATAAAAGGTATAGCAAAATGCGCTCCAGGAACTGATATAATGTAACAGCTAAAAATGTCAAAATCAGAAATTATGATTACAATACATGATGTTTTATAATATACTTTACTTGAGTGATGTTATGACAGAGGTCCTAAGACCCAAGGCTGGATGAAATCAAAAAACAAAATAAATAAAAAACAAAAGAAAACAATTATATCCACACTACTCTATGAGAGGTGCAAAAACGTACATATAGGAAAAACTCTTTTAAAAGGATAATGATAAACAATAAGGAAATAACCAACTAAGCAATGCTTATAGCAGGCTCATAAATGCTAAAAAAGTCCAGGTAATGTGAAGTAGATGAATAATGTCTCAAATAGAGGGTGACGTCTATTTGAGACATTATTCATCTACTTCACATTACCTGGACTTTTTTTTTTAGCATTTATGAGCCTGCTATTAGCATTGCTTAGTTGGTTATTTCCTCATTGTTTATCATTATCCTATTAAAGAGTTTTTCCTATATGTACAATTTGTACGTTTTTGCACCTCTCAGAGTAGTGTGCATATAATTGTTTTCTTGTTTTGTTTTTGGATTTCATACAGCCTTGGTTCTTAGGACCTCTGTCATAACATCACTCAAGTAAAGTTTATTATAAATCAACATATATTGTATTCATAATTTCTGATTTTGACATTTTTAGCTGTTACATTATATCAGTTCCTGGAGCGCATTTTGCTATACCTTTATGCACATTCCTTTGGAGGTTTCCTTTTTGCATTGTTGCTGCCCAAACCACACCCTTTGAAGTGAGCGTCCAGTATACTAACCTTTAGCACTTTGATAAACAGATCAGATATTCAGATGAAAAACTTTAATATAAAAGTATTAAGCACGGTGTCTTAAACTTAATGTGTGGGAGCTTGGTTATTTTGCCATTAAATTTATACTTATTGGCTCTGAAGCAACCCAGCTTTTCAGCGGCTGTAGTGTGCATACTTTATATTATTTATAAATGTTTCAAAGCAGCACATCTTGGTGTAGCAAATTAGTGCCATGAATGTACGTAAATGTGATGCACCCAAGTGCGCCTCGTGACATCCCTTGTAGCATATTTTATTCATTATAAGTGGCGCATCTGTACATGAGAGAACAGCACTAAGTATATAGCACATTTAGTAGATACAAAAGTAACAGATAACAGTTCCTAACACTAGTACTGTTTCAACAGAGTAGCAAAATTGTGGCTCTGTGTTGTGTATCACAGATAATAAAATAATGCGCTCTAAAGTAAACAACAATAGGAAGTCTTCCCACATTCTAAAGGCCAAACATTTTAATCATAGATTTCTTACCTTTAACAAACTGTACCAAAGACACCACATGGTAGATAAAGGACTCAGGAGATGTTTTGTTGGAGTAGGAAACCTTCATGTGATCAAAGATGGATCGGAAATCTTTCTGTCTCTTGATTGAATGTACAAGAGTACTGGCTAGCAGACGGTCATTTATCATCGAGGACATCCTTAGCGCAACAGAAAATAATATTTAGCTTATGATTAATTGAGGTAAAATCACTTGACTAGAAGAAAGCATTATTACATCATTACCTGGCATCATCAAGTGGCACAGAAATCATCCGAAGTTTGACCTCAGGGTGGTGAGACTCTGTTGCCACCATTTTGATCCTAAGTGGACTTTCCTCTCTGAACACTGCCTTCTCTCTGACTTCAACACTCTGATGTAAAGGAAAACTGCAACTCAACGGGTCTTTCATCTTTTCAAATACCACTGGGTCAGGTGACTTGGGGTCTTTTTTAATCATTGACCTATCGCTACCTTTGTCGTCATCTTTATGCCTGTCTTTAGAGGACACTTTATGTACCTTACCCTCTCTAACTTTCTCTCCTTCTTTACTCGCTTTTCCTGCAGCTTTGGACTTGTATTTTGTTCCGTCCTCCTCAGAGATCCAGTGGGATGTGGAGGAAAACCCTTTGCCTTGCTCAGCTAGCACAGCCTTTCTAAACTGCCTGTAGTCTTCTACTTCCTCTGTATCCTCACTTTCAGAAATAGACAAAAACTGAGCTTTAACAGGGTCTTTCTCCAAAAAATAATCCAATGCATCACGTTGGTCCCAGCTTTTGCCTCCTTTTTTGGACTTATCCAACGCCCTATCTTTTTGGCTTTCTTTCTCTCTAATACTAACCCTTTCTATTGGAAATAGACTAAGTTCTTCATCAGCATACCTGCAGGTGTAAAATAAGAGTGTCAACAAATTTGAAAATGGGGACATTTACATGACAAGCAAAAATGGTCATTTCTGCAACTGAATTCGTATATAGACTATTACATAGAGAAAACAGGTTAGTAACTTAAAGCATGAAGAAAAAAATAAATAAAAGTCAACGACTCAAACAGTGAAGCATAGTATAACTTAACACACAAATTCAGTAGTTCAGGGAAAAAGGTACATCTAAAACTCAATTAGGTTGAATAATAATTTACTAATGTATTGAAATTGTGTAATACCACTGCACAACACATCATGAAGTAAACAGAAGACACCCACCATACCTTTTTAGATGCTTTACACCTTTTGCAGGTTCTTGTTCTGCTGTGTCAGGGTACAGTGAATAGTGAGAACGCCCTTCGTCACGTGAAGGGTTCTGAGATACCACAGTCTTTGCTGGACTCTTTTGGGAAGGGATATGAAGTGGACTGTTTTGCGAAGGACTGTAGCGTGTGGAACCATTGCCACCAGATCCAGACCCAGACTTTTCTGGGCTATGCGCAATGGAATGTGAATTTTGAGACAAAGTATCTTTACCAGAGTGGACCACACTAAGGATAGGGCAATCAGACTGGGAGGAACTCTGGCTGGGTGGTGAGGCAACAGGAGAAGTGCTACAAGGGGATCGTGGGCTGTTATCATAGGCAGACAGTCCTGCCCAACTGTCACCATGTAAATCTAATTCTTTGCCAAGTTCATCTAAAGGCTCAGAAGGGTCAAAAGCATCTTTGTGCTCATCGCCCGATTTCTCATTTTTGGGACTTTGTAATTTTTCAGCCCCTTCGGTTTTCTTTTTTGTTTTTTCTTGGGAAACACGAGATTTTGTCACTGGTGACTTGCTGTAACATGAGGAGGAACGGGATGAAGACGACCTTGGTGACTGAGAGGACTTATAGGATCTCTGGGATCGACTTCTAGATCTTTGAGATGATGCAGACCTCCTTTTTGGACTTCTAGAGCGAGACCGACCACGCCGAGGACTTCGCGAGTACCTACGATTCCACATTGGCCGGTAACCACCACGATAATACCTCCCACCACCTCCTTGGTAATAACCTCTGGTTCTTCCTCTAAAGCCATAAGGACGTCTCATTCCTCTATTGTTCCTGTAATCTCTGCGGAAATCTCTATTGTAAACACGTTCTCTGCTGCGAGATCGCGAATATGTTCTTGACCGAGATCTGGAACTTAAAGTTTAAAAATTATTCTTCAGGAAAAAATAAACCATTACAGTGGGAATGTAGCAACAGTTTATAAGGGAGAAAACAAATATTACTAGATATAGCTAAACCCTTGTCAAATAGTGTATGTATGCTTTTTACCTTTGAAACATGAATTCCAATGACAGTTACATTATTTTTGAAACAAGTTGCTTAAATTATGCATTTAAAAAAGATAGAACAATTGATTGTTTAAAGGTATACCAACCTATGTTTAACAAAACAAATTAGCATTTTTGTGTCAACTAAATAATATTCTATTCAGTAAAATCTGAAACATAAATAAGCATTTTTTATTCACATCACGTGTTATCAATTGGATATAATTTACCTTTTGGCTACAAAATGTATCCCAAAGCTACAATACTGTTTAATATATGTTGCTATGGCACTATTCTAATTTAGATTCTACCTGAATGTCACACAGTCTTAAGCATTGTTTTATTGGCTTGGCCACTAGACTGGAGGTTATCCTGGACTACAGTGGATTAGCAGAGATCCCTTCCCCTGTATAAATGCAAGGGCATGCTGTTCGTGCGGAAACAGTCGCCTGAACACATTAAAGATAGTAGTTCTGCGTTCACTCTGTCTGTGTAGGAGCTGAAAAAAAAAATCTGTGGGGACAGTATTTGGGAGCCTGCAAGTGGGGACAGTATCTGGGAGCTGTATAAAAAAAAAAATATTCTGTGGTGCCAGCACTAAATAACGTGATGCTGATTTCACTAGAGGGACCAGATCCTACAGACTTTGATTATGAAAAATCTGCAGACTACTGGGCCTCTAAGAAGAGGAGAATATATAAAATGTTATTTCAATTTTAAACCATTATAAGATCAGGGTTTAAAACATTTTATTATTGCAAAGGCCTCATCCGGCTACTTCTTGATGCAACCCGGCTGGAAAAAAATTCTGGGGAGAACACAGAATATGAAGTATAAAGCTCAGTATATTGCACTTAATATCATTGCCGCTTTAAATGTCCAAGTCAAAGCTACAGCTTTGTAAACCTAGTCCCATGCCTCTTAGAGGCAAAATTGTATTATAAGGCAAATTGTTGTCAATAGGTTGTAATCTATACTTATAGACTATTATCTACATTCAATGGCTAAATCTCACTAAGTAAAAAACTGTATTCTAGAGCCACATTTCTCTAAAACTACTGAGCAGTTACTCAGCTCTGGCACACAATTGTAATGGTGACTTAAACCTACCAAATAGCTAGTAGAAGTTTGCAAATAAATAAGCTACAGTCATTTTGCAGGTGCCTGGACAGCTGACTTGGCTTCCTACCAACAATGTCCTAAAAAACTGCATGTAGTTTAAAACTTTATGTAGCAGTCAGCCAGAGAGAAATTACTTTTGTGTGACAGCAACTCTTCAACCATGTCATTTTCTGGCATGGAACTCGCTAGGAAAGGGTGAGAGGGATACTAGGTAAAATGGCTCTTGGCAAACATGTCTCCCTCAGTGCATGTATGCAAATACCATTGACCAAAGTAGGGGGCTGGTTATTTTAACATTTGCCACGGTGGTATCAACTAATATTTCATAAATAATGTACAATTGAACTAATTGATCTTAAGAGCAACTGTAATAAAGCCATTTCCATTTAGAGAGGTGTTCTCAAAAAAGACATTGCAGAAATGCGACTGATAAATTGGTGACCTCTGTAGCAATAGCATCTCTTTACCTATATCTTTTCTTCCTTGAGTGTGACCGTGATCGAGATGATGATGGAGATCGGGACTTCGACCTCGAAGAATGGGACCTAGAATTGGATCTGCCCATTTTCAAAGATTGTATTTAACAGTTTGCAACTGAGAAAGGGAGAGAAGAGATTAATTAATAGCATATCTGTATAAAGTGACAGCATAAATACACTGAAGTGCCAAACGTCATGGTATAGAAGTATGTAAAGATTATGGTAGGTGCCGTCATCGTACTGACACGTCTTGGAAATGCCCAGACCTGCATCAGTTGTAACCTGACTGACATCTCACGAATAAGTTAGAACACTGGTTAGGCTGCTCATGGCTAGGCAACATGAATGATCAGAGTTTGAATAGGGCATGATAGTGTGTTTCCGACAGTTGGGGCATTCCATTTCCAAAGTGACATTCAGCAATCCTCGACCTATGGTGTCACATGTGTACCGGGAATACCTCATGGAAGATATTACCACCCACTGTGGACAGTACAGTGGCCGACTACGGGTGCTTAATGATCAAGACCAGCGGCATCTGGCCAGAATTTTCCATGGTAACAAACAAGTGACACGGGCTCAAATCACATCCACATTCAATGTAGGAGGTTACCAGATGCATATCCAGCAGGTCTGTGCAGCATTCTTTGGCTTCCATAGGATATGGGAGCAGAAGATCCACCAGGGCACCCGTCAACAAGGCACCATGCAGGCTGGTGGTGGTTCCATAATTGTGTGGGGTGTGTTCACGTGGCATGGGTTGGGTCCGCCTGAACACGTCATTGACCGCTAAGTTGCATTGTTTGATGACCATTTGCAGCCCTTCATGGACTTCATGTAACCCCACAATGATGGAATATTTCAGCAGGATAATGCACCATGCCAGCGGTCCCAAGTTGTCCAGAGCCACCATGTTCGTCCAACATGAACCCAATCGAGCATATATGGGACGTAGTGGAGAGGTCCATTTGCATCCAAAATCCTGCATCTAGAATTATCATGTAGCTGTAAGAAGCTAGCCATGGGTCAACATATCTTCAGAAGTCTTCCATACACTTGTGGAATCGATGCCACGCAGAGTTGCGGCACTTTGCCGAGCTAGAGGGGGTCCTACACGATTCTAGGCATCTACCCCAGGACTTTTGGCACTTCAGTGTATGTAAGCCATGTTTTAATTGTGATGACTGTTGAATATGCATTCTTTGCAAAAACAAAAATGTTTAGCTGACTTAAACAGTAAAGATTGGAAATGTTGAAAATTAGCCTAACACTAATTACAACTTGTTCTCTCCAATCTGTTTATAAATTGACATATACAATGTAACGCAACAAATGTAAAAATGTCCCTTTCTTTGTAAATGTAGAACAAATAACGTTGGTATGCTTGCTAGCGAAGTTCATAGTGATGTCTGGTGGCAGTAATAAAGCCTAGTCACTGCATAATGTTATATATCTCTGTCTCCACAGGTAAACAGAAATTAATATCTGATGTCTGCTGCAGCACATTACTCCTGATGTGCTGCTTTATTTGAATTTTAGATTTAGGTAATCAGCAATTAATATCTGAAGTCTGCTGCAGTCTTATAATATTGTATATAAATTGCCATAAGTACTATCTACAGACTTTAGATTGTGTGTAGGCATGATTGATCTTGCGTCCTAAATGTTTGGTATGTGCTACATGTTTGGTTAAGCCATATTATTGTTGGGTCTGTATTGGCTGGCCAGTGGGGGGGTTGTCATTAATTAGGATGCACACTTGGCAACATCTCTACTTAAATATCATTCACTAGGCTGTTTAGCCTTGGCTGGAGTTAGCAGACTCCTAAGTGCAAAATCACAAGTGCAAAATAGATTTTAAGGAAAATGTCAGCGTTAGACCGGCGTTAAACCGAAGGAAAACAAAAGGAGAACATTTCATCAAACACAACTAAACTGCTAGCAATACTGCATATGGACACCTATGGAGCATCAAGTGTGAGTTCACTACCTCTTCACAACAAATATCTGCTGCCTGCATAACCAGGACATGCAACACTGAACTCCTTGTCTACTCCTTGCAAAGACATTATCTCACTTGCTACTATTTGTGCAGCCTCTTTTTTCACTAAAAACTAAATTCTTATTTGAACCAATGTAAAGTAACCTCGAAACCTTGCATATACAGTCTGATTTGCCATTGCTTTTGCCTAGTCTCACAACTTTTAACTTTTTTTTTTTACTCATTTTCAAAACCCTTAAAACACGTATATACCCCTAAATAAAAAACTTGTCATCAAGCATATACATTCACCAACTGTGTTGTTTCACCAGCATTTTGAAAAATCTTCAACACTGTCGTTCTCACACATACACTATTCTTACCTCATCCACACCGTGTCCATGTTTTCTTCAAATTCTCACTTTACTCAGTGCCTACCTAATCATTTATTCTGCCCCCTGTTCCCACCTCTATCCTTTCCCCCTAGACTCCTCGTCTTCTCTCCCCTCCTCTGTCTGTACGCTTCCCCCCTTCCCCTCTCCCATTACTCCTCTTTCATGCTTTTCTCCCCCACAATGGTCCTACTACCCAACCACTAAGCTCAGCACCCACCCTCCTCTCCCTTAACCACACTAATTTCCCTCCCTCTCCTACAAATGCATCCAACCTCTCTTGCCTATTGATCACGGTTGCTGCCATTTCCTAGTTGGAGAAAGGACCACTGTGACGTATCCACCACGTGACCGCTGCAAGAGGCTGGACCGCTCCTGCGTTACCATCCACTAGGGCATAGAGGGGGAATAAATATTTGTGGCAAGCGTAGTGAGCCACCATGCCCGAAGCGTGGCGAGCGCAGCGAGCCCGCGAGGGGACACTCTTGGTCCCCCGTTAGCATCCCCGCCCCTCCCAGGCCGGATCACGTGGGTGTGACGTCACAGGTCCATCTGCGCTGTATAGTCTAGTCCTAACCTATTGATCACATCCTTCCACTCCTGCTTCCAAGATCTCACCCGTGCTGCTCCCTTCCTCTGGAACTCTCTCCCTCTCCACAAATCTTCAAACGGGGTCTCAAGACTCACTACTTCAAATCCTTCCAGCTCTCATCCACCGGCTGCTTACATGCTTCTTCCTCACTGTCTACCCTATCTGTCTCCCCCCCCCCCTCCCCTATAGAATGTAAGCTCTCACGAGCAGGGCCCTCTTCCCTTATGTGCTTTTCCTTCCCTCACTCATACAATCATCTGCTCAAAACTCTCCACAAGGGCACTTAACACTTGGTAGCTGATGCCCTGCTGCCTTTTTGAGTCTTATAATCGCTGCAGAAATGTTTATAAACTATGTTCTTATTCTGTATCGTCTTGTACTGTAAGTCACTGTTTTACGAGTTTGCTCATTTGTTTATGTACTTTGTGAGGCACTGCGGAACCCTTGTGGCGCCATATAAAGGATAATAAAAATATAAAGAGGTCCAGTGTGCGCCAAGTGATATAAACTGGTAAGCGGTGGTGCAACGTGCGCCCTGTGCTATATACAACCTGGTGGGGGTGTAGTTAATCATATACTGTAGTATACTAAGTGTAATATTTAATATATACACAATTATGATACAAGGTAATTTATTCAAAGGGTGGAAGTAGAAGGCATATGATCCTAAATACAACACTGTATACTTATACAATAAGACTAAGTGATGTTAAAGGTTGTATAACTTCTTTACACATCTATATAATAAAGAAATGTGAGTAAATGTATAGTTTCCTAGAATGCTGTAAAAACCATGTGTTAGGTCATAGAATCAGGGTTCATTAGGAAAACTTGTATATTTAATGTATCTTTAGTGTGAATTACTACAGACACCAGATGGTACCTCACATTTCTGGGACCTGCAGACTCGTATTATAATACAGAAATCCCTTGTAACCTCTAATATCCCTACAATTCACACCTGGGAGAGTAGTATCTGATAAATAGATAACACAGACAGGTAGATGTAGTTACAGCGCATGTACTAACAAATACAAGGTAGCAGAAGTGGTGCAATGTGCGTCCTCCTGTGCTGTGTGTGGGAGCTGGCTGATGCAGGATATTGAGGGCCATGTAATATAGTCTGCCCGTGCATACACAGTGTTGGAGGTACAGCGCATGTCGCATGTACTGGGAAAGGGGCTATGCAGCCCAGTGGTAACACATGTCACGTACAGGGTGGTGCAGTAAGTGCTAATTAACATGCACCGCATGTGCAGGAGCTGAACGCACCTGACAAAATGGACGCAGCTCACACACGCCTGAGCTCCCCGCTGGCCACCATTTCTCCGCTTCTTCTTCCTCCTCTGTTACTCGTCTCCGGTAGGCGGTGACTGCTGGTAATGGGGAGGAAGTGGTAGAACCGGAAGTGGAATGTCAGGTCACATGGTGACGTCACCACGTAACAGGCCTCGCACAGTAGTGTTAGAAAATGTAAAAACAAGAGATGACGGAGGACAGTATTGCGGTCACGCCCCTCACGCTGATTGGTCTGAGTCCCCTTCCGTGGCAACCGGAGGAGTGAGCGTGTGTGGCACGTGTGATGCAATGTGCTCCATGTCGCCCAATCACAGTGACCGCAGTACATACCCTAAGGGAAAGGTATATTTCCCATTCAGTATTAGTAACTGGAAGTGACGTTCAGTGATGGCGGAAGTGTATTTCCATGACCATACAGACAACAAAAAAAGAAACTTGTCCCCTTATGGGCTCGCTTTGCTGACCACGCTTCGGGCACGGTGGCTCGCTTCGCTCGCCAAAGTTTATATTCCCCCTCTGTGTCCACGTGGATAGTAGGGAATGACGTTGGCAAATAACTGATGATGCCAGGGTACAAAAACTGAAGGGGATCTATCCACTGGATGATATATTTTCCCTTCAATAATGGAAGAAAACAGTGCTAAGCTAAATAAATATATGTGAATATACAAATAGTAGCAGCATTAAGACAAAAATGCAAATGAGCTTAAAAATGCATCCTAACTGAGCTAAAACAAAACCAAAAACTAAATAAAATAAAGTCGATTAAATTATAGTAAACACAAGTGGAACCAATTTCTTAGTTCTACAAACGAAAGCTTTCTCTATAGCTCTTTTAAGAAAATGTCTGTTTTGGACCTGTGAATAAAGGACCTCAGAATTTCAAACTATCCCTATCTTACCCTACCACCTTGCTTGGTATCGGTTCTTCGGCTCATGTCACAGATTGGTAGTTGTGCACGTGCGCCTGGTCCGGTGCTTCGTCCTGCACCTTGTGTCACATAGCCTGTTTGCAGAAGAAGCCTTGCTCGGTGGCACAGCGGGTCTCTACGGGATAAGACACGCTCGATGTTCTGCGTCTCTGGTATATGCCGGGAGTGCTCTATGTCAACGCCCGCTGAGACACTTCCTACGGGTTTCAACAATTGGCTTGTCTTTGTCAAGGAAGCAGAACCTTTGCCCCTGATACCTTTAAATCACCGGGGCTCTCCTTTGATAGGTTGAAGCTGAGATTGATGAAGAAGTCTTTCTCCGGGATAAAAATCACTTTATTAAAGTCGCTCCATGAACATAAGTATACTAAAAGCTCCTGATTACAGGTTTAGCCAAACACTGTAATGGGGTAATCTATAATAATACTACAATTGTGCCTACTATTAAAATAAAATGGAATACAAATAAATAAAAAAAGCTAAAAAATGAAAAACAATGAAAACAAAACAAAAATAATAAAAAAATAAATAAAAATATATAAATGCACCGCTGGGGATATAACTTGACGTTAGCATATTTTTTTATGTTTTTGCTCTCTTGTAGACTATTTTTGGTCTATTTGAAAGTAACTTTTCCACCATTGGATCGATTTTTAAGTCCCAATGTTTGTTCAGTATGGTCTCCAATTCTTTTGTACTGCTATTATGTTGAATGATGAACAAGATGTTGGATTTCCTCTCTTTATTTGTTGTTTTGTACTTGATGAGATCCTCCCTCTTCTTGTTTCTTAAGGGACCTATCCATTAGATGACTATTTGAATGATCCGACCAAAACCAGGAGGTTTTGATCGGAACGTTCAGAAAGTCGTCTAATGGATAGCCGCCAAGGACCAGCGATGCGCGTGCACGCTGGGTCCTTGCCGACGCCGACTATCTGTCGAACATGCTCGTCAACCTGACGACGATCATCAGGTTCCACATGTTGGCAGATAGGAGGTCAGTCTCCTGCACTGAATGACGTTCAGTGAACACCGTTCAGTGGGGGCACCTCACCCATGGCGACCTGAAGGACTGAACGCTAGACGTTCAGTTTTTCAGGTCGCCTAATGGATAGGCTCCTTTACTTTATCCAGACTGGTTTCTAGCAATGTTTCATTGTAATTTCTTTACAGAAATTTCTGTTTAAGAGAGTTACACTGTTTTTCAAAAGTATCTTCTTTTGAACAAATCCTCTGATCCTATGGAACTGTCCCCCTGGAATATTTTTAATCCTTTGTGGATGATGGTTGCTTGATGCTAGTAAATAGTTATTACAATCTACAGTTTTGATGTAAGTCTGGGTCTCTATATGTCCATCTTCAATATAAATTTCTCAATCCAAAAAATTAACTCTCATGTTGGTGTAAGTGGAAGTGAATTCTAAATTTAGATTATTCTGGTTGATATATAGCAAGAAAAATTTAAGTTCTTCCTCCTTTCCTTCCCAGATGCAAAACACGTCATTCCAAATACAATCTTCCTCCGAAATCACCACAAATAAGTTTGCGTAACTTGGCGCGAAGCAACTTCCCATCGTTGTCTCAGTTATCTGTTTGTAGTTGTCCCCTCTCCATACAAAAAATAATTATGTTGCAAGATGTATTCAATACTCCCCATGATAAAGTTTACATCACTGTGTGGAACCTCTTGATCTTTACACAAATAGTGCTAGGTGTGTGCACAGCCATCCGCATGTCTTATGCAGGTATACAATGACTTAACATTGCATGTTACTAAGAAGTATGATTCCTTCCATTCAATTTCCGCAAGACGTTGCAATATAGCTTTTTTGTTGAACGACCAACGGTCGCAGGAAAACATCCACCTATCCCGACAGATTAGATGTGAGGGAGTTTATCCCCAAAACTATAGGAGGTCTGGGTGGGTTGGTTAAATCCTTGCAAATTTTCAGGATTTGGTAAAAAAAACGGCATTCTTGGTGAGTTATGGTTTAGAAAGTCAATTATTGCTTTGAGAGTATACCAATATATAGTCCCTCTTCTAAATTGTCATTAAGTTCCATCCTGAATTCTTCTGTAGGATCTTTGTCCAATTTTTTGTAGGTAGTTTCATCTGAAAGGAGTCTTTCTGTTTCTGCAGTGTACTTGTCCTAGTCCATAAGTACTAAGCCTCCACCTTTGTCTGCGCTCTTAATTATCACGTTTTTATTTTGTTTTAATTCCTCCAAGGCTTTCTTCTCAACTTGAGTGAGATTCAGTTTAATCTTTGGCTTGTCTGGCAATTTTTCAATGTCTTTCTCAATCAATCTTTGAAAGATAGGTCCCTTCTTGTGATATGGAACAAAGATACTTTGGGGTTTAAATTAAGTGTGTTTGAAATTATTTTCTTTTGCTTGATGTACTTCTTGTTCTCTCACCATAGGATCTTTCATAAAGTATTTTTTCAGACACATTTTTCTCATAAATTTATATACATTTCAAATTTGTTTGGACCTGCCTGTGGGGCAAATTGTAGCCCTTTATGTAGTAAACTCATCTGTTCTTTTGTTATTTCCACTGAACTCAGGTTAAAGATCCCTTCTGAGTTAGTAACTTTATATTCCTTCTTTTACTCCCTACTCCTCTTTTTCCCCTTTTGTTGTATTTTATTTTTTCTTCTTGTTTGAGATGTAATCTGAATTTGTTCTATGTTCTCTATTCCCAGAAAATCTAAAAAATCCTCAGTGGAGTCAACTGATCTATTTCTTTTTTTTTTTGGGGGGGGGGGGGGTAAAGCTAGGTCCTTCTTATTTATGTGTTTTTCCGAGATTCTTTGTCACAGTTGCTGAGACATTCTGCTATCCTCCATCTGCGCATCTCTTCTGCGTGTTTCAAAGGAATTTGTTGCAATGTTCCTTCTGTCGAGTCTGTAGGCTGTAATGTTATTTTCTGCCCTGTTATAGGCACTCCTCTCATTCCTGTTATAAGTGATATTATCCACATTAAATGGTTTGTACCTCCTATAGGGTTCTGTTTTCTTTGGTGTATTTTATAATGGTCTCCTGGATTTTGTCTGTATTTGCTTATATTGAACTGTTTTCCTCTGTTTATCTACCTCCTCTGATCTTCGATTATTATCCACTTTTTGTAATGCTTTTCCTAACTGTTGGATTCATCACCTTCTTATCTTCCAAATCTATAATGATTCTATTTTTTCTTTCTTTGATTTCTCTTTCAACATTGTCTATTCTTTTGTTGGTTATTTGTATTAATTTCTTGTAATCCTCCATCTCTTTAACAGGTCTGAACTCCTAATCCAATGTTCTAGCTTTTTCCTGGATTTGTGTCAGAGAATGGTCTCTGTCTTTTATAATAAGTTTTATTAGTGATTTGGAACATTTCCCCTTCAGTATTAGTATACACTCAGGGCCTGATTCAGACCCTCTCGCAAGCAACCACACGCTCGTACGCAGCTGATGTTCTGCGACTGCACATGCGTATGCTCCGTTATGCGCATGTGCAAACGAGTCCTTGCTATCAGATTTTCGGTTGCTCGTACGGACTGTGAGCAGGAAGTGACTCCCGATAGTTGATTGACAGGAAGGGCCGTTTGTGGGTGGTGACCGGTGGTGGTCTAAAATGCAGGCGTGCCACAGCGTTCGCACAGCGTTTTAGGGGCGTACATAAATTATGTGCTGCAAGAGAGAACGAAGAGCGGAAGTAGTAATACGTCACTCTGTGAGCAGGTTTCAGGTCGGGATGATCGTCCAGCTTGTGGTAGGGTATGGTCTCCCGCAAGACCGATAGTATTTTCGTTAGTACCTAATGTAACCGATGTTACTAGTGATGTTGCTATTTCAAAGCCCATAAGGCAAACACCTAATAGTTTGGAAACTTGTTGTTAATAACAGGGCTAATTGGATGCCTAATTGCCCAGTTGCGTTTGCAGAAGCGAATTTGATTAATTAAACCATTTACTGCTGCTGGATTTCGAAACATGTTTGTTTTGTAAATTATCCAGAAACTAGTATTTTTTGATACTTTTGTGTCTGCTGGAGGATTTCGAAACATGTTTGTTTTGTAAATGATCCAGAAACTAGTATTTTTTGATACTTTTGTGTAAATGTTGTTTGTAAGCAATTACCTTATACCTGGGATTATTAAACCTGTGGGGGTTTTTTACCATTTTATAAAAAATGAAATGTAGACAAAGACTTATTGTTTTGAATGTTTAATGTTTTTTTTCTTTTTTGCACATTTAAATTCATGGCAAAAAAGAAATTTACTGTAAAACAAAATGCAATATATAAAACAAATTTAACTAATTAAAAATTCATGAGGAAGAAGATGGAGGTTTTGGTAGCAAGAAATATGGAGACTGCACAGGAATGGATGAAGGACGAGATAGCCAGTGCTATCTTTTGCCTTTTGTAGGCCTCAGCTGAAGGGCAAGCTCGGCAACAGTCGACTGGTGTATAACACGCCGACTGGCCTGGCCAGAGCTGGATGGTATTGGCTCTGGCCTAGGCATAGGGCTTGCCATAGGTTGGGGGCTGGCTGATGGGCTGCCAGAAGTGGTGGTCCACGATTGAATAGCAGGAAGGTAGGATGGCTCCAACATGGCAAGCCGGTTGGCCTGCTCCTGGGCAGCAGCCATACGAACATGGGACGCAGCAGATGTCTCCAGGGCCTCCGCCACCCTCAGCAGAGTGGCATCCATCCTCACCAGAGTGGCCTCCATCCTTAGCAGAACAGATGTATTCTGCTGAGTCTGGCCGACCAACTCGGTGAGGAGGGCCATGGCCTGTAAGTATGGTGCCCCAGGAGTGGGCTCCACAGGGTCCCCAGATGTATTATTTGGTTCATCCCCTGCAGACCCTCCAGACCTGCTGGCCCAGACTTGACCTCAGGAGCAGGCTCTTTCACCTCTAGTACTGTAAAGAAGCATAAAACACATAATCATATTGTGTATGTGAAGTTGAAACAAGATTTTTTTTGGGGGGGTGAAAAAAGAAAATGACCTTCACCACCATGTGGAGCTGCAAAGTCAGCCATGTCTGTGTCCATATTCTAGACGTCAACCACCTCCTCTTCCTGCACACACCCCTGAGCCATCTCTTCCAAAGAAGCTAATTCTAATGACTCAGGGGTGGAACCACCACCTGTCCCCATGACATGCTGAGCCCTATTTTTAAACATTATGAGTCTAAATAATGTACCGTCTCTTCACATCATTAGTGGTTTGGACGATGGGCTCCTCCAAGTTGACAGCACTGGCTATCTGGTCCCGAATAATCTCCTTCTGTGCAGCCCCCATATTTCTAGGTGCATGGACAATTTGCTCCATGCACATGCAAACCAAAACTTCCATCTCCTTTCTTGTGAAGGGTGGCTGTCTCTGCCTGTGCCTCCCATGGCTTGGGACAGCCTCCTCATCACTGGCTCGTGCATCTTGAGGGTCTACACATTGTAATAGAAAATTTGTGATTCAATTTTGAAACATGCAGAATTCATACTGTCATTTATTTTTGGGGCAAGTGCAAACATTGAAGTTTAAACTTATTTAAGTCTGGTGTTCTTTGGGTTGAATGTTCATCAGAGTCCATGGTGTTTCACTATTGATCAAAGCATGAGTAATAGTGGTGTGCGCACAGTATTTATAGATGCATACGCATCATAGCTGTGTGCTGTGTTCTTACATTGCGCACTGTGCGGACAAATAATTTTTGGGCGGGAGTTTGCACCCTATTAAAGTTTGAGGTGTTTCAGCTATTCATTATGCTTTTTTGTTGGTTAGTGGCTGGTGTTTGAAGGGATCAGTTTCTGCATGATATCTCCTTAGTATTTTGGCCTGGTAAGTACATATGAGTAATACATGCTGCTGTTGGGTTGATGTTGCCTTAGCATGCCATGTGTGTCACTATTCCAATGTCAAGTTTTCTTCTCTATTAGCAGGCCATGTTTTTTACTACTAAAATGTCTAGTATTCTTTAATAGCAGGCCATGTTTTTCACTACTAAAATGTGTAGTATTCTTCTCTATTAGCAGGCCATGTTTGTCACTATTCCAATGTCTAGTATTATTCTCTATTAGCAGGCCATGTTTACCAGTGAATTAATGTTTGTTTGTTTTTTTTAAATATATACTAGGAGTGCTTTAGATTGATTTTGGCCTTGGGAGGACTTCCCCTTATTTGGATTTGTTTTTTTTTCTCCCTTTTGGCTAGGTAAGTACATATGAGTACTGCATGGTGCTTTTGTGTTGATGTTGCCTTAGCAGGCCATGTTTGTCACTATTGTAATTTGGGTGAATCGACTTTATTAGCAGGCCATGTTTTTTTACAACTAAAATGTCTAGAATTCTTATTTGTTAGGAAGGCATGGTTTACTTTTCCCTGTTTTTTAAATTGTATTATTTATTCTTCTTTACTTTTAAAAAAACATGTAGGAGCAAGCCAAGATGTCCCTTCCCAACCCTGTAAGATTATCCTACATACCGCTGAAGTTAAGTTTTTCACAACATTTTTAAAATATCTCCAACATTAAAAATGTTTGATTAATTTCAGAGAGCTGTTGGAGATATGATTGTGGTGATGCTCTCACACCCCTACCTCCCTGATCATCCTCCTAGGCATAGGCAGAGGAGGCGTGCAAGACCCCAGATATATAGAACACATTTGGAATGCCAGATGATGTTGTATTAAGAAGGTTCCGGCTCCCACCCAACATTATCGTAGATACTCTCTCATTAATAGAGAGTGATCTAGAAAGTGAAATTAACATTCCTACAGCAATCCCACCACTAATGCAGTTGTTGTTGGTGTTGCATTTCTGCGCCTCAGGGTCCTTCCAGACCACAGTGGGTGTGGTGGGTGGGATATCCCAACCATCATTTTCGAGGATCCTGAGGTGTATCATCGATACATTTTTAAAAAAATTTGTCATTTTATTAATATGCCATTGGATATGGTAGCCCTTGGTTTGGTAAAGCAGCAGTTTCTAGAAATTGCTGGCTTTCCACATATCATAGTGGTAGTGGATTGCACCCACATACCACTTCAGCCTCCTGCATTGCAGGAGGCTATTTATAGGAACCGTAAACACTTTCATTCATTGAATGTAATGGTGGTATGTGATGCCTCCCTCCAGATCCTGTCCCTGAATGCAAAGTTTCCAGGGAGTGCCCATGATGCATTTGTCATTCGGCAATCAGGGCTTTCGCACAAATTATCTACCCTGCAAGCTGGTGCCGCATGGCTTCTAGGTAAGTAAAATATGTTGATGTGTTGCTCAAATTAACTTGATGTCACTGTTTTTTTCTGATATGTATTTTTCTAAATCATTTTGTGCAGGAGACAGTGGATATCCTTGCACGCCCTGGCTGCTGATTCCTTATTTGGCCTGTTAAAGGGCCGTTTCAGATGCATCCACCGGTCTGGTGACAAACATGTATTCACCGGAGATGGTTTCCAAGATCGTGGTCCTGTGTGGGATATTTCATAACATCGCCATAAGGAATCGAGTCCCAATGCAGCCAGAGGATGCCTTGCCGGAGGATGGCCTCCCTGAGGTAGGTGGTGTGGGAGTATCCAGGGGGGCCAGCCGTGATGCTGTGGTTGCTCGTTTTATCAGGTATTTTTTTATATTTGTGGTGTATCTGTTCTGTTTTGTGGGACATATTTAGGCCATTTATGTTTAGATGATTACCAATGTTTTAATATTGAAATGATGGCATGTATGCTAATATTTATTTTTTTTTCTAAACAAAAAGTCTTCCCCCTCCAAAAAACAACATCACCACATTATCAATAACATTGTATGTTGCATTTGGAAATACCACACTTTGGATGGATTTGGCAACATGTTGTGATGCTCCATTTTCTCCTAGCTGTTGATGTTTTTTTGACGAACCTTTGTTTTGTATTTTCCATTGTTAATAAATTTCCTTGTTCTGTAAGTTTATTTGTAATATTTTGTTCTAATTTTTAAGCCAGTGCACATTCCTATCTCAGAAGACAAAGGAAAAAACATCTGCACTCAAAACTATTCCAAAGAAACCCTGCCAAAAGACAAAGGAATGTATACCATCCTAACCTCACAAAGGAGGGGAGAAGAAAAGAATGTCTATGGTATGGCGCACGACAAAAAGTAATAAGAGATAAAAATCAATCTTTATTAAATATACATTAAAATGCCCCCACATGGGACATGACCAGCGAAATAGAGGTTAAAAAATAGAGAAAGATAATTATATGAAAAAGTGAAAATGATAGAAATTAGTGATAATAAAAAGGAGAACCCTTGCTGTGTGACCGTATTTTCATTCTTGAAGTCCAAATATGGGTGATATTCTCAGTCTCTGTGTCACTTGCTTAAGTAGAGAATAGCGACTTAGGTTGAGTGGTCTTAATGTCCTAAGGAACCACTCCCCTATGGTAATTATAATAATTTGAAAATTATAGGATCATGTACTGTAATTAATACGCAGACATGTATTGGTTATAGGTCTTTCCCTTCCACATATATCCTTATATCCGGTCAATCTAGAGAACCTCGCTATTATAGGGGATTTATTGTAAAAATCCCTTTATGTTTCAATGCAAACATATATCAATTCCGAGTATATTCATTCAGTTGTCCTTATAACCGGACACTCTGAAGATCTCGCTGTTATAGAGATTAATTACTCTCATGTATATTGGAGTTAACATAAAAATAAGCTACTGCTGTTGTAGCTATGCTGTAACACGCCGACACAATGTTGCATAATATAAATCAGTAACAAATGACGGGGATTCTACACACTCATTTTGGCTAGCAAAATGTCACAGTCATCCTACTGGATATTGATATTGGAAACGGCGCCAAATGCTGCTGTTGTGGCTGTGCTATCGATAATTTAGCACACAGACACAATGTTGCAAGGCACAGATTGATAATAAATGACGGAGTTACTGCACACCCATTTGAACCATTGTAAATCGAAATAACATGGTGTAAACTTATTGATTCATCTCATCTATAACATATAATATTAATTTGTATTCAACACATGTGGTACACACGGCGGGTATGCCAATGCGCGTTTCGCTGTGAGTCAGCTTTATCAAGGCAAGCCGATTGCCATTACAACCTCATACTATATTCATCCCCACAATCCAATCAGAATCTCTTTGTTGGTCACGTGGTTGTCTCTGCCAATCAGAGACCATCTAATATTCTTATGGAAACACCTAACTCATGTTCAATCGTCAGCGCTGTAACATACACTCCCTTTGGTGGGTGTGTCTCTCCACCAATGGGATTACAGACACATCGTAAATGTCTCTTACAGCCTAGATAGACACATAACATCTTCAGATAAGCGGATTATTAGCTTATTTAATTATACTGACAGGTAAGTAAGAATATGCTTCTCCGAACATCCACATTAGATTATATAGTAAGATTAGACAGGATAAACATCTTTCATTTGTTACAAAGATAATACATGAATCATATATTATGAATAATTAAGATAGTGTTATATCGATTCCTCATGCTTCCTAACAAATCAAAATTAAAGAAAACTATTGAATTAATATAAATAATATATCCCTAGATATCCCCTACTCATTCATAGTTTATATTAATATGTATTATAGTTGGGAATATCAGTACAGCCCAATAGTTATCTATTGATTGTTAAGAAATAAATAATACCCCATTTATAGGGCTGATAATATTATTAAATAAAATAAATTAAAATCAAATTCAGGGTAACAAACAACATACAAAGGTATGACATAAGTCATAAATGTGTGAAAAGTGACACATCAGTGATAATAACTTAAAATAAAGAAAAGGTTATATACGATATAATAAATATGAAAACATATATGAAGTAATGAAAAAGAACAAAACAGTGAGCAGTAAGAAGAAAAAAGGAAAAAGGTATTGTGTTAATACTAATGAATAGGAATCAGTGATTATAATTATATCATAATATAGAGAAAAAATGTCTGTGATATAATCTATAATAGGAGTCTTAAAAATGATGAAAAGTTTTATTATTATATGGAAATAATGATGTGTCAATAGTGAAAAATAAGAATAATGAAGTGCATAATGTAAATATAACGAGGAAAATATTATCAATAAATAAGATTTAAGTATACTATACTGGGGGGGGGGAACTTTATTATAAGAAAGAACAGGAAAGAGAAAGAAGATTGAAAAATGAGATGACAAAATGGGAACGGAAATGCAAGCCAGGTCCTCTCTCCTCCGAGATATATTTAGACTCAGAGTCGGGGGGACCAGACAAACAAAAGCCGCCCCCAGCCGTAAAATAAAAAATAATATTGAAATAAGGGAAAAATAGCAAACGAGAATAAAAAGGTAAATAGTGTCGTCCGTCCCAAACCCGAGATGTATTTAGACTCGGAGTGAGGAAGGAGGGCAGTGACACCTATGAGAAAAGGGGGAGAATAGGAAATGGGGAAGAATAAATTGTACAGACGGGAATAAGAAGGTAGGCAGTGGCATCCGTCCCAAACCCAAGATGTGTTTAGACTCAGAGTGGGGAAGGAGGGCAGTGACACCTATAAGAAAAAGAAATAGAAGAAGAGGAGGTGGAAGAAGAAGGAATAATAAAATACCAGGATGAGCAACCACACGGCTATCAGCAAACAGCCCCTAGGGAACTAGGGTCCTGCAGTCATCCGCCAGTAGCTAAACACCCTGAAATAAATCATAATAGTTGAATCTAAATATCCCATCATATCTCTTGTAAATTATGGATCATATATTGAGTCATAATGCATGAATGCAAGGATTCCCAAACTAATGCTAAGTGGTACCTGTTGTTAAAGAGATGAAATCTACTTCAATCGACTCAAAAGTCCTGTTAAATGCCTGTTACAGATCCTAAAAAATACATGTCTTCACCATGAATTAAAGGAAAGGTATATAACTATTATACTCATTGAGTCCCTTGGGATAAAGGCTATTCATTAAAAATATTAGTTTAGTTTCAGCCCGCAGATGTTCGTCATCCAAGTTACCACCACGAATCCCCATTTGGACATGTTTCATCCCAAAAACCTTCAAAGCATTTGGATTGCTTTCATGGTGTTTGTAAAAATGCCTGGCCACAGACGTAAGTTTTTTAAATTTGACCAGATCCTGATTGGCATTGCGAATTGAACCGTTGTGTTCCAATATCCTTACTTTCAGAGGTCTAGATGTTTTTCCCACATAAATTTTCCCACATGGACATTCTAAATGATATATTACTCCCACGGTGGTACAGGTAATATAATTTTGAATCGTCCATTTTTTGTTGTATCTGTCATAAAACCATTTTGTTGGAGTCATGTACCTGCACGCTTTACAATGACACAACTATAGGAGCCTTTCTGGTTGTAAAGTGATTTCTTATTAGTGGTTAAATGACTATGAACAAGTAGATCTTTAATGTTCTGTGACCTCCTCCAGCTAGTTTGAATTCTTGGAGGTAAAATTGCACCCAAATCTGTGTCCATCTGAAGAATAGGCCAATGTTTCTGGAGGATATTGTTGATTTCTCTCCAGTGTACATTGAAAGTTCCAACAAATCTGAGTGTTTCTTCCTCTTTTTTCTTACTTTTAGGTTTCAATAATGAATCTCTAGAGTATTTTCTGGTTTCTCTAATTGATCTTTTGATTATATTGTTACTATATCCCCTGTCTTTGAGTCTCTCACTTAATTGTTGTTGTCTCCTTTCAAATGACTCTGAGGTAGAACAATTACATTTGGTTCGGAGTAGTTCGCCTTTCGGAATTGCTCGAATGGTAGATGGAAGATGGGAGCTATTTGCATGTAAAATGCTGTTGGTGGCTGTTATTTTTCTGTACATATCTGTTATGATATGGCCATCATCCCCAATTTTAATTGTCAGGTCCAGGAAGTGTATTTCTTTTTGGCTCATGACATAGGTTAATTTTAAATTCAAATCATTCCTATTAAGTACAGTAATAAATTCCTCCAATGTCAAGTTATCACCTTCCCATAGTATCAGGATGTCATCAATATAGCGTAGGTACAATAGTATGTTATCAGTGTATTTCTCAAGTGACTCATTAAAAACCACTTCTTTCTCCAACCACCCCAGGTAGAGGTTGGCATAGGTGGGGGCAAAAGCTGTCCCCATTGCCGTACCCCTAACCTGGAGGTAGTGGCATTCATTACAAATAAAGCAATTATTTGTGAGTACAAAATTCAAAAGGTTAATCAGAAAGTCACTAAAATCATTATATGCACCCATATTCAGGAAATATCTGATGACTTGTATCCCATTCTCATGGTTAATACTTGTATAGAGACTTTCTATATCACACGATACCAACCATACATCCGGGTTTACAGTCAGATCTTGGAGTTTGACTAGTACGTCCATCGTGTCTCTCACATAAGATGGTAATGTGAGTACATATTTGCGTAAATGTTGGTCAACAAATACACTGGCCTTCTCAGATAAATTGCCTACCCCTGATACTATGGGTCTTCCTGGAGGTGTTTGTTCGTTGTTGTGTACCTTTGGCAAGAGGTATAGTGTGGACATTTTTGGTTTGTCCACTTTAAGAAATTCATAATCCCTTTTTGTAAGAACTCCATTATTGAAAGCTGTGTTGATAAGATTATTATATTGTTTGCAGAAGGTCTGAGTCGGATTAAAGATGAGTTGTTTATAACAACTCTTATCATTCAATTGTTTATTTAACTCATCAATGTACATACATTTAGGCCACAGGACAATATTGCCCCCTTTGCCAGATGGCTTCAGGATTATGTCATCCCATTCACGAATTTGTTTCAAGGCCCGTCTTTCACCTTTCATAATATTATCAACAAATGGTCTTTTATGATTAAAGAGTGTGTCTAGATCTTTAGAGACTAATTGTTGGTATATTTGGGCTACCGGGCATATTTTATTATCCTGGAAGAAATGAGTTTTCTTCTTTAATTTGGTAGCATCAAACGGTTCGTGTATATCTGGATTTAAGGTATCAATATCTTGTTCTAAGTCTTCTAATAGTTGTACTATTACTGAATCTTCTGGCTGGAGTCTACTACTGTCATAGTTCGAACATGTATTTTGTTCTTTTTTCTGGGATTGTGTTAGGAAGAATTTTTTTAAGAGGATTTTTCTAATAAAAAGATGTAAATCTTTTTCAGATTCAAATCTGTCAAAATCCTGACATGGAGAGAATGAGAGTCCTTTACTTAGTACTGATAACTGGTCATCATTTAAGATCTTATCTGAAAGGTTGATGACTCTTAGGGAATCTTTCTGATCATTGGACTCAATTCCTGTTACTATTATTTCTGGTATTTCCTCTGTTCCCTTGGTTCCTCTCTCCAGTCTAATAGATCTCTTTTCCTCCTTCCGCCTATTCCCGCTCCTGATCTTCCGCCATCTATTTCTATATTGGTTCTTGTTACCTTTGGAGTCTGGCCTAAAAAATCCCTCCTATAGTTTTTAGCCAGGGATATAGCACCAGAGTTTTCTCCTTCAGAGGAATCGATTTCAGAGGTTGAATAGTTCTGAGAAATTGGGCTCCTAGTACGTTGGGATTGAATATTCCATTTATAAATCTTATTTTGGGAGTAATCATCCCTATCACGCTGAAGTTTCCTTCATTTATGTTGTATTATTTCTTCCTCATATTTTTCTATTTCCTATTTATATTTTTCGTATCTTGTCTGAAAATTCTCTAGAGACTCAAAAGGTTTTAATTTCTCTCCCAATTCTGATATTTCACGTGTTGTTTGATTCAGTATGACTTCATCGTGTTTGATTAGGATTTTCATTAAGTTTCTCGAACAAAGTGTTAGGGTATTTTCCCATTCTTGTTTTAAGTCATTATTGGCTAATTCAAACATGGGGAATAATTTTAATCTTAATCCCCTAGGGATTAGATCATTAGATAAATAGTTGTCAAATGTGGTTTTATTCCAGCAAGTTTTCCCCTGTCTCATTAATGCAGATTTCAATGTATATAGATCATTTGACCAATCTCTTGATTGGAAATCTAATCTGTCTTGATTCTTAGTGAATAGTGATTCTGTAGTATTCATAAATTTGTCACGTCTTTCTTCTAAGTCTTTGCTAAAACTGAATGATGCCATTCTGAGGAGTAATGCAATCAAACTTTAATTTTAAATATAAATAGTTTTTCAAAAAATATATTAAATCAGTTTATTTATATATTTATACATTAAATTATTTGTTAATATAGAGGTGCTAGATGTACAGAAAGGCTAAGGAAACAGCCATAATGAGTTATAATAGAAGACAAAGGAAAAAACATCTGCACTCAAAACTATTCCAAAGAAACCCTTCAATCCTTAACTAAATAAGGGGTGCTGCCAAAAGACAAAGGAATGTATACCATCCTAACCTCACAAAGGAGGGGAGAAGAAAAGAATGTCTATGGTATGGCGCACGACAAAAAGTAATAAGAAATAAAAATCAATCTTTATTAAATATACATTAAAATGCCCCCACATGACCAGCGAAATAGAGGTTAAAAATAGAGAAAGATAATTATATGAAAAAGTCAAAATGATAGAAATTAGTGATAATAAAAAGGAGAACCCTTGCTGTGTGACCGTATTTTCATTCTTGAAGTCCAAATATGGGTGATATTCTCAGTCTCTGTGTCACTTGCTTAAGTAGAGAATAGCGACTTAGGTTGAGTGGTCTTAATGTCCTAAGGAACCACTCCCCTATGGTAATTATAATAATTCTAAAATTATAGGATCATGTACTGTAATTAATACGCAGACATGTATTGGTCATAGGTCTTTCCACATATATCCTTATATCCGGTCAATCTGGAGAACGTCGCTATTATAGGGGATTTATTGTAAAATCCCTTTATGTTTCAATGCAAACATATATCAATTCCGAGTATATTCATACAGCTGTCCTTATAACCGGACACTCTGAAGATCTCGCTGTTATAGAGATTAATTACTCTCATGTATATTGGAGTTAACATAAAAATAAGCTACTGCTATTGTAGCTATTACTGGACTGGAGATCCGCTCTAGATATTCCTGAGAGGAGAGCTTGAACATTATCCAGACGAGTAGATATATCCTGAACATATTGCATCAACTGCACTTGAGCCGACTCTTGTCTACCCATGCGATTCAGTAGATCCTGGACAGATCAAGGCCCAGGGCTCTGGGTACCAGATGGATCCATGCGGCCAGTACAAACTGTCACAGCTTGAGGTATTCGAAGGGGTAGAACCGAACTGGGTTGAGATGCAGAGACACCAGGACCAGGAGAGATTTGGAATTTAGATGGTTTAATGTAATTCCTTTACATACAGTAAAATGAGGACTAAATGTGAGATGGTAATTATAGTCCTTGGTGCAGAGATGCTCAACTGAAGACACTGTAAACAAATGATAAGAGTCTCTGAGGTTCAGGGGGTACTGTGGCGAGGAACTGTAGAATTGAATACTGTAGAACTTGAAGAAGGATACCAATACTGGAGGGTAGTTGAATATAACACCTGGATGGAGTATGCAGAATTGGTATATGAACTTGAGTCAGACTCCGGGATGAAGTACACTGGATGGGATGAGCACTTGAATAGGGCTCCGGGATGGAGTATGCTGGATTGGGTGAAGCACTTTGAATAGGACTCCGGGATGGAGTGTGCTGGATTGGGTGAAGCACTTTGAATAGGACTCTGGGATGGAGTGTGCTGGATTGGGTGAAGCACTTTGAATAGGACTCCAGGATAGAGTTTGCTGGATTGGGTGAAGCACTTTGAATAGGACTCCAGGATGGAGTGTGCTGGACTGTGAGCAGGAGTACTCCCGACTGGAGTATACAGGAACTAGAGGCAGGCAAATTGGAAAGGAAACCAGCGGAGCTCAGGAACATAGGTCTTGCTGTAGCAAAGAGCACTATTGTACTGGCAATGAGACAGAGTCAGGGAATGGCTCTTACACCCCTGGTCGGATGATTGGCTGGAACAACTGGAGAGTGCTGCTGACTGGATGGATCTGGACCACCTACTTGATCCAAGATGGCCGCACCCATGATCCGGAGGTCTGACACACTGAAGTGCATGGAAGTGTGGTTGGGACACCTAGGCAACAGCGGGGATGCAGGAAAGCACCTTCAGGCATAGGCCCCACTCTGGATTCCCCTGACAGGAGCAACCGGCGACTCAGCAAGATGCGATGACATAAGCACATGGGGAGATGCAGGGGTCTCAGCACGAGGTCTCTAGCATGGGTTTGTGACAAGAACTGTGTTATCTGCTACCAATACTAGCAGGTAGAACTGCTATATCTGTTTCACAGTTAGCCAAGAGTACTGAAAGTTTACTTGCTTGCTTTGTCATTCTCATTAAACCCCACCACCGTGTGGTCATTCTAAGATATTGCAGATCCTGCTCCCAGTTCTCGAAGGACTATTTGAATATGTAAAGTATGTAATGTGATCCTGAAATTGTAGTTGCACTTGTGAATTCTGTTTTAGTCTGAAATGCAGTTATAGCCAACAGTAATTTGAATACGGTATGTTGATTTGCATAACCGACTTTTATTCATCAAAGTACCGTGACACAGTGTTCCAATTAAATAAAATTCATAGTCACTGTCCAAACAAATAGTGACTTTGTTGGGGGGGTTCTCTGGGGGTCCTTGTCTCTCTGAACACTGACTAAGGGATTCCAGGAGCGGAGCATGGTTCAAAAGTACCCAGAAGGTTGGGAACGATTACAAGTACATAAGGAAACAGGTACGATACACACGCCGCTCATCAACGCTCACCCATTAGGCTGTTATTACAACGAGGTGTCCGAGAACAGGATCGAAGCAAACTACAATAGAAAAGATGTCAGAACCCTATCTCCTACATGTCAGGCCAAAGATTGAAGCAAACTACAATTGACCAGATGTCAGAACCCCAATCTTCTACATCAATATCAGGCCGAAGATTTTTACCTGCAATAAATGCCTCACCCAACAGAAGGTGGTTACCAATGACATAGACTTCACCTATTAACATGCCATATTATTTTGGGGCCCCATGGCTACTTACGTACTCAGGAGATGCACGTACACCAGGTACGAGTACTTTCAAAGAATTTAAAGACAAAATGCAGTCTATGTTTCGGCTAATATCCACTGAGCGACACATAAAAAGTAGAGATCTTGCTTGGACAACTGAAAGGGTCTGCACGACGTGCGGTCAAAGCGTGGTCTAATGCACAACGTAAAACGGTGGAAGCCATCTTTAAAAAAATTAGCTGGCATCTTTGACTCATGCACCCTGTCAGAACTTAAGTGCCGTCTTTATGCTAAAAAACAAAAACCTCAGGAGTCAGTAAGGGAGTTTGCCCTGGGCCAGGAAGCCATGTGTACAATTCAAGCCTTAGAACCACGAGGCAGAACAAGAAGATGAAACCCTCATCAACTTATTTATTGAAGGGACACAAGGAGAAGTGATATGTTCCCAATTGAGAATGTGGAGACGTCAGAATCCGGAATGCTCATTCTCTGAGTTTAAGAAGGAGGTGTTAGCAGATCCTTGGTCTAAACCAGAATGCCGACCCTGAAGATCACGAATCTTTAGAACATTTAGAAAATGAGAACTTGGATGACATCAGTCAAATCCTGAGACCTGCTCTCCTTACTCCTAAGGGGATAGCCACACAACAAGTACAGTCCGGTCACAATCCGATCAGAGTCCTTACAAGTAAAATCACAGAATTAATGCAAAATATGTCAGCTGGGTCGAGAGGTAAAAGAGATCTGACAAGGGGTTAACGGCATATAGGTGCCAGCTCTCCCGGATACCGGCTCACAAGTGACCACTATCAGATTCACAGAGTTCCTATGGTATTGGGATGAACAAGAAATAGTGACCCCACCGACTACTTGGCTACAGCTACTTGCTAGCAACGGGCAACAAATCAATTAACGTGGCTATTTTGAAGCTGACTTGAATATCGGCAAGGCAGAGCTCATGATGCAAGGGTGTTTGGTCACCACAGTACAGAATGAATACCTACCCCCTGTCATTCTTGGGATGAATGTCCTCAGAAAATTGTCCCGACGAATTGGTGAAGGCTCTCAAGATGAAGATGCGTTCCGCCGCCCCAAAGGAGTGAAAGACAATGCAGCAGACCGTGCGACTGCTTGAGCGGCAGAAGAAATTTGACAATGCTTGGGGAGAAGTGGGAAAAGCCAGAATTGGTGACCGTCAGCCTATTCTCTTGAGACCCAATTCGGAACATGTTGTATGGTGCAAGGCCAGGATTGGACCAGGTGGTCAAAATTACGAGGTCATATTTGAATCCTGCGACTCTGATGGACAATACCCTTCGCCATAGCTAAGACCCTGGGAAAAGTAGAACGTGAAAGAGTACCAGTCCGGAAAAATGAATCCACACAGCTATCCAATAAGGCTTTTCAAAAATTGCCTGGTGGCACGGCTTATCCAGGTTGACTTTCAAGATGTGTTTGGGGAGAGCGTACCAGTGGCCCACCTGAGAATAGTGACTGGACAGCTGCTGACAGTGAGACTCCCTGGTGGAGCGAGATGCAAATCGGGGATTCAGACACCCCAGAAAAGAGGCGTGAGGGAACGCTCCAAGTGGTACAGGAAAATGCGGAGGCATTTAGTCAATATCCCTCCAACTATGGGAAAACAGAAGGTATCCATCATCACATCCCCACAGGGACTAACCCACCGATCAAGGAAAGGCATAGGCCCCTACCACCAGCCATGTATCAACCAGTGCAAAGTATGCTCAGCGAGATGAAATAAGCTGGCGTAATCCGGGAGAGCCACAGCCCATGGGCGGCACCGCTAGTGATTGTGAGGAAGAAGGATGGCAGTCTTCGATTCTGCGTAGATTACCGGAAGCTGAACAGATTGACGCACAAGGATGCCTATCCGCCACACCATTCCATGAGCTTCTGCGAGGCGTCTGGTCATTAGAGGTGAAGCACTTCCCTGGTTGCATGGACCGAAGACCAATAAAACTCCTTTGAGCAACTGAAGTTGTCCCTGATCGAGGCTCCTCTACTGGCATACCCAGACTATGAGAAGCCCTTCCGAGTCTACACGGATGCTAGTCACCGTGGGTTGGTATTCTGAGTCTCAACAGTAAACAGAGAGGCAATTTGAGGATGTAAAGATAGGATAGGAAAGTGGATTTGCAGATAGGGAGCAATTCAGATTTTCCTATATTTATACAGTATCCTGAAAAGGAACCAAATATAGCTATTGTATCTAAAATTGCAGGTATGGAATGTAACGGATCTGAAATGAAGAGCATCATGTCATCAGCAAAGAGAGACAACTTGCAGTCCTGACTGCAATACCTTTAAAACTAGATTTCTGTCTTAATGCGATCGCCAATGGTTCAAGGGCTATGGCATAATATGAGATATGGTAAGAACTTACCCTTGTTATCTCTATTTCTACAAAGTCCATAGGGTTCCACAGGATACCTTGGGGTATAGGTGTGACGTCAGTCGCTGGGCACCATAGAGTTAAGCTTTTCAGCCTCCCAGGATGCACTAGGGTCCCCCTCCTATACCCCGCCCCCGAGCCAAGGCACCTCAGTTAGTTATCAAGCCATAGGCCGGAGGAGGAGAAGGAAGAGAGAGAAAAAAGATCTGGACACATACAAGAATCACATTCTCACCAGAGGGAGACGGAAAACCGGTGACCAGAGCAAAGCCCATCTGCAGCACAGGTGCGACAGGGCGGGAGTCCTGTGGAACCCTATGGACTTCATAGAAATAGAGATAACAAGGGTAAGTTCTTACCATATCTCATATTGTCTACTTCAGGGTCCATAGGGTATCCACAGGATTCCTTGGGGATGTCCCAAAGCAGTATCCTTTAAGGGTGGGGACACTCCTGTGCTGAAAGGAGAATCCGCCGCCCGAAGGAAGCATCCTGAGAGGCGAAGGTGTCAAACCTGTAATACCTCACGAAGGTATGGACAGAGGACCACGTAGCAGCCTTGCAGATCTGAACTGCCGAGGCACCACATCGAGCTGCCCACGAAGGACCCACAGACCTAGTGGAATGAGCCTTCAGAGAAGGAGGGACCGGTAGGCCTTCATGAAGATAAGCTTCAGAAATAGCCATACGGATCCAGGCTGCCAAAGTTTGCTTTGAAGCAGGCCAACCCTTTTTACGGAAGCCATAGAGGACAAACAAAGCGTCCGACTTCCTAAACGAAGAAGTGCGGTCAACATAAGTCCTTAAGGCCCGCACAACATCCAAAGAGGACTCACCCACGGAAAGATCCGGTGAGTTAAAGGCCGGAACAACTATTTCCTCGTTAACATGAAACTGGGAACAACTTTGGGAAGAAACTCAGGCCGAGTGAGGAGCACTGCCCTGTTCCCATGAAAAACCAAGAAAGGGGGTCTACAAGAAAGAGCCCCTAACTCAGAAACACGTCTGGCCGAAGCAATGGCCAGAAGGAAAACAGTCTTAGCTGTTAGCCATTTAAGATCCACTGAGCCCAGTGGTTCAAACGGCGGTCCTTGGAGAGCCCTCAGGACCACAGCCAAATCCCAAGGCGCCACAGGTGGAACAAAGGGCGGCTGAATGCGGAGAACACATTGCATAAAGGTGCGCACATCCGGGATTGTAGCAATCCTACGGTGAAACCAGACAGATAGGGCCGAAACCTGTACCTTCAAAGAAGCAAGGCGAAGCCCATGATCTATTCCCGCTTGCAGGAAGGCGAGAATCCGAGACAGACGAAACTCCCGCGGTGCATAACCTCTCGGTCGACACCACTGGAAGAACGTATGCCACACGCGATGGTATATCCTCGCGGAAGACGGTTTCCGAGCTCGTAACATGGTACGCACCACAGAGCTGGAAAACCCCCGGGACCTCAGCATGGCCGTCTCAACAGCCACGCCGTCAAAGACAGCCGAGTCAGGTCCGGGTGAAGGCAAGGACCCTGAGACAGAAGGTCCGGTCGTAGCGGCAACCGCAGAGGACTGTCCACGGACAGACCCTGAAGGTCTGAGAACCAGTGCCGTCTGGGCCACGCGGGAGCTATCAACAGGAGCATCCCTCCTTCCTGTTTGAATTTCCGGATTACCCGTGGAAGAAGGGAGACTGGAGGGAACAGGTATGCGAACCGGAACGTCCACCGGACGGACAGAGCATCCACCAGAGACGCCCCTTCATCTCTTGTGCGAGACCCGTACACCGGCAACTTGTTGTGCCGGGACGCCATGAGGTCGATTTCTGGAAGACCCCACCTGTCCACCAGTAGTTGAAAAACGTCCGGGTGCAGGGACCATTCCCCCGGATGAACGTCCTGGCGACTTAGAAAGTCCGCCTCCCAATTTAGCACTCCCGGGATGAAGACCGCTGATATGGCCAGAAGATTGCGCTCCGCCCAAACCAGGATCCGAGAGACCTCTACGAGAGCCGCCCGACTGCGAGTTCCTCCTTGCCTGTTTATGTAGGCCACGGTGGTAGCGTTGTCCGACTGGACCTGCACCAGGTGACCCTGGAGAAACCGCTGTGCCTGCTGGAGAGCATTGAAGACCGCACGGATTTCCAAGATATTTATTGGAAGCTCCGCTTCTGTCGGCGTCCACCTGCCCTGGAACAAGTGTGGACCCGAAACTGCTCCCCAGCCCCGAAGACTGGCGTCCGTTGTCAACAGGACCCAATTTGGAACCCAGAACGGACGTCCCTTGTTGAGGTGGGTCGTCTGTAACCACCACGCAAGGGACAGGCGAACCTCCGGGGTGAGCACAAACGTCTGGGACTTCAGAGACTGAGGCAGCCCGTTCCACTTGGACAGGATCAGGTGCTGCAGAGGTCTGGAGTGAAACTGGGCGTATTCCACCATGTCGAACACCGACACCATGGAGCCCAGTAACCTCATCGCCAAGTGTAAGGACACCCGGCGGCTGTGCAGACAACTGCGCACCCTTGACTGTAAAGCAGAGATCTTGTCCTCCGTCACGAAGATCCTTTGCTGTCCCGAGTCCAATAAGGCTCCAAGATGCAGAATCCTCCGAGACGGGATTAGAGTGGACTTCTGCCAGTTGATTAGCCAGCCGTGCCATTGCAGCAGTGCAATGGTCAGGTCCAAGTGGCGTAACAGGAGCTCTGGAGATCCTGCCACCAATAACAGGTCGTCCAAGTATGGCAACATGCGGACTCCCTGCAGCCGCAGAGAAGCCGCCATGACCGCCATCACCTTGGTGAAAACACGTGGTGCTGTCGCCAGGCCAAAAGGTAACGCCCGAAACTGGAAGTGGTCGCTGCGGATTGCAAACCTGAGGAACTGTTGATGGCGCAAAAGAATAGGGACATGCAGGTAAGCATCCTGTATGTCCAATGACACCATGTAGTCCCCAGGTTCCAGCGCCAGAATGATGGACCGTAGGGTCTCCATCCGAAACTTCGGGACCCGCAAAGACTTGTTGAGTGCTTTGAGGTTGAGAATCGGACGATATGACCCATTGGGTTTCTGTACCAAAATTAGATTTGAATAGAAACCCTGGCCCCTCTGGGAGAATGGAACAGGCACTATAACTCCAGCCTGAAGCATAGTGTGCAATACCTTCCGCAGCTCCATAGCCTTGTTCCGGTCTGATGGTAGACCCGTGGTGAAGAATTGAGCTGGGGGTCTGTGCCGGAAGGAGAGGGCGTATCCGTGGGAAACCACCTCCAGAACCCAAGTGTCTGTCGTAGTGGTCGACCAACACTGGGCGAACTGTAGCAGGCGGCCTCCCACCCTGGGATCCCCCAAAGGGAGGCCCGGACCGTCAGGCCGCAGGCTTGTCATCTGGCTTGGGGGCCGGACGTCTGGTACTCCATGCCTGCTTCCGGGGCTTGGCCGATTTCTTAGGACCAGCCTGTCGAGGAAACGACTGTGGTTTGGGCCTGCCCTGGGCCCTAGATGACCGAAAGGACGATGGTCCAGAACCAGAAGGAGCAGCAGCCGACGGGAGACAAGCCGATTTGGCTGCCGCCAGCGCGGCCACAATTTTATCCAGATCTGGACCGAAGAGAACTTCTCCGGTAAACGGCAACGCCTCCAGACCCTTTTTGGAATCTGCGTCCGCCTTCCAGGATCGCAGCCACAAGGTGCGACGAGCAGCTACCACTGCTGAAGAAATCCTAGACACCAGAGTACTAATGTCTAGGGCTGCCTCGTTGATGTAGGTGGCCGAATCACGGAGATTGCCAATCAACTCCGCCTGTTCGGCCGGACAGTCAGAATCAAAAGAAGCCTCTAATTAATCCGCCCAGCGCTCCATCGCTCTGGCAACCCAGCAAATGGCCATAGCCGGCCATGCTGCCCCCCCCGCAAGGGAATAAGCGGACTTCAGGCAGATTTCCACCTTGCGGTCCGTAGCATCCTTAAGGGAGGACATGGATGGCATCGGCAATGTGGCACTCTGGACAAGACGGGTCACGTGAGAATCCACCTGTCGAGGGGATTCCCACTTTGCAAAATAATTATCCGCGAATGGATAAGCCACCGCCAGGCGTCTCTGCGGCTGGTATCTTTTGCCAGGCTGTTTCCACGCCTCCTCTAAATGGTCCACCAACTGACCCGAAAGAGGAAAGACTGTGGCATCGCCCTTCACATCCTTGAAAAAGGCATACTTAGATTTAGCTGCTGGGGGAACTTCGTCCTCAATCACCAAGGCTGTGCGGACCGCCCGAATAAGTCCAGGAATATATACTTTGGACTTAGCATCAGCATCCTTAGTATGGAGAGGTTCCTGATCGTAAGGATCCAGAATCTCCCCATCATCAGACGTCCCCTCGTCATCCTCATAAGGAGCCGACAGAGACGCCACCGGCCGTTTATTCGGCCGCATCACAGACTCCCCTTGCAACACTTCCAACAAGTGCTGTACAGAACTCGTCAGGGAGTTAACCCACGCTGGCTCCTGAGAAACCGGGAGCGGGGAAATAGGGAGACTGTGGGGCACCACCAATTGTCGTGGGAAACCCTGCATGGGTGACGACACCACTGACTGCTGGGATAAACCCATCGGTGTAAACGCGGGCTGCGGAGCTAACTGGCCCACTAAGGCTGTAAGCACCTGAGCGAAACAAGCCCAGGGCGGCTCCTGTACCGGTGCTGTAACCGTAAGAGGCCGTGCCATGGACAAACACTGCCGGCAAAGGCCCTCCGCGCTACCCTCCCCCTCCGCTAACGGTACTTTACACGTAGTACACTGTAGCCGGAGGGGAAAATCACTTTCGGACATGATGGCACCACGTATGTGACCTCTCTCACCAATTATAACTTAAATAGGCAAGAGACCACCCTGCAGCACCGCACCGCAAGGGCTTAGCAGAAAGAACAGGGACAGTAATAAAGCTGACAGTTTAGAGAAAAGTTACAGGCAGCAGCGCTAGCATAGTCACATACAATGCAAAGAAAATCAATTCCTGCACTAACAGCGCTGATCACTCAACTACGCAGACACAGGGTCTGGTAGGACACAGCGCTGCATACACAGACCTGACCACAGTGGAGGAGAGGTATGCGGGGGGACCCAGACCACGATGCTTCCGTCCAGCGCTTCCAGCAGTGTTCACCATGCGTTCTGGAGAAGATGGCCACCGAGAAGCAGAGAGGAGGCTGGCCTGGGGGAGGAGCGCTGCTACAGGACCAGTCGGCAGCATGCAGAGAGGGCTGTGTGCAGCGGGGGAGGCGCCGGCTGTGAGACAGGGAAGGCGCGCTCCCCTGGCATGCATTTAACCCCTGGGACGCCGCAGCACTACCGCTCTGCTGCGGTCCGCTGTCCCAGGGGGTAGTGGAAAGCACAGGTTGGTCGCCTGGCTCCACGCTGCAGCCAGTCCCCAGGGAGCCCCCTGCCTGGGGACTTAGGACCATGTGACCAGCGGGGACCAACCGCGGGACCCCGCTGCTTACCTTTGTCCCCCTTGGATCCGGCCATGGTCCGGAACATCTGGGGTCACCGCTAGCTGTGACCCCAGATGCTCACCAGCATCCCCGGATCGGTACCGGCGTTCTGGTACTGGCGGGGGTGTAGGGAAGACAGCATGGACATCAGGACTGACTGTCCATGCTGTACATCCAGATGTGCAGCCACAGCTGCACTGAAGAAAGCTTCAGGGGCTCTTCTAGCCCCCACTCCGACAGGTGCACCCGACGCCGGCCGGGCACCAAACTAAACTGAGGTGCCTTGGCTCGGGGCGGGGTATAGGAGGGGGACCCTAGTGCATCCTGGGAGGCTGAAAAGCTTAACTCTATGGTGCCCAGTGACTGACGTCACACCTATACCCCAAGGTATCCTGTGGATACCCTATGGACCCTGAAGTAGAAATAGCAGTGGTGAGAGTGGAAATCCTTGTCGTGTCCCTCTTTGAATACAAAAAGGAGCCAACAGATGTCTATTGGTAAGGACTCGAGTAATGAGAGAGGAGTATAATGTAATCAAAAGGTCTGTAAAAAGGGGGGGTATTCCAAAGCGGCGTAAAGATTCAAATAGATGATCCCAGGTTACCAGGTCAAGCGCTTTTTCCGCATCTATGGATAATAGGAACCTGGGATCATCCACATCCCCTGTAATGATTGTATTATAGCCAAGACCTTCCTAATATTAGAAACCGAACTTCGGGCCCCACACAAATCCAGTTTGGTCATGATGTATTATTGACGGAAGTATCACTTTAAGTCGCTCCGCTATTATTTTTGTCAGCAACTTATAATCTACATTAAGTAGAGAGATGGGTCTATATGAGGAGGGGAGAAGAGGGTCCCTACCCGGTTCAGAAAGGACCTTCACTGTGGCCGAGTTATAGTGTAAGGGGAGAGTCTTATTATCTAGTATTGAGTTAAATACATTAGTTAGGGTTTCCACTATATGGGAGCGTAAATTCTTTAAAGGATTCTCCGCTAAGACCATCAGGGCCAAGTGCTATCAACACTTTCAGTGCTTTAATAGCTTGGTCCATTTCCAATGTGGTGATTTTACAGGTAAGACTTTCTGCTTGATCAATCGATATTTGTGGTATGATAATGTTATCCAAGAAAGTTTGTTTTTGCTCAGTTGCAATTGGTTCCTGAGAGTAAAGGTTTCGATAGTAGTGAAAAAAGATGTCAGCTATCTCCTCTCCCTTAAAATGTGTAACTGAGTGCTCATCCTTAAGTGCTGCAATATTATTGTGTGATCTATCTCCCCGTAGCATATTAGAGAGAAGACGACTAGGCTTGTTACCGTATCTGAAGAAGTGCAGTTTACCCGTTTGGATGTATTTATCATCCAATTGGGTAAGAATTTGATCGAAATGCAGTTTACACTCAGTATATGTAGCTTTGTTTTGTGGTGAGGGTGAGACTTGTAATGTTTGAAATGCATTAGTAAGGGAGATCTGAGCAGATCTGTAAGCTGCATCTTGTTCTGCCCTGTATTTTTTCATAAAGGAGATGATATCTCCTCTAATTACTGCCTTAGCAGTTTGCCAGAGCAAACAGGAATCATCTTTATGTTCCCGATTGTTTATTTCATATGTAGCCCAAGCAGCCTCTAACATTGACCGAAATTTGAGAGAGGAGGCAAGTTTTGCTGGGAACCGCCATTGGGAGGAAGATCCCAAGGAAAATATTCCCTGTATATCTATCCATACTAGAACCATTGGGGACATTGACTTAGATAAGTACAGATAATCAAGTCTAGAAAATGCATTATGCGTCGCTGAGTAATATGTATATTCTAAGTTCACATAATGTCTCACCAGCCACATATCAAGTAAATCAAGTTCCATAGAAAGATAATTCAACCCTAACTTAGGCTGTTTGGGGTGGGTGCGAGAAGAGCCTTTCCTATCTAAAATCGGGGAAGCAACCAAGTTAAAATCACCTCCTAATATAATTTGAGAATCTGCGAAAGGGTATAACTTATTGATCAATCTCAGAATAAAGGATCTATCATAGGTATTTGGGCCATACACGTTACATAGGCAGTATCTGGTACCATCTAATGTGACATCTAATATAACATATTGCCGATTTGGGTCTGTATCTGCAGAGTGTACCTCAGTTTGGATACCTCGACGTATTATTATCGCCACACCTTGAGCTTTGGTTGGAATATGAGGAAAAGGCCCCGACCCGGTGGTGTAACATATTCAGCTTAACATGTTCCGTAGGAGTTAGGGGGGTTTCCTGTAAATAGGTAATATCAGATTTAATTTTATTGAGATATGTTAAAATTCGTCTCCTCTTGGTCGGTGTATGGATCCCCCTCACATTCCATGTACAAAATCTAAGGTGGGAGGTCATTGTACAAAAACAATATTAGATCACGTACATGGCAATAGATCAGAAAAATTTGAGTAGGTAACTCTGCCAAGGACCAAAACATTGTAATAACAATTAGAGTGACACAGGCCGTTAAGGGTCTGAAAATAACAATAGGACACTGCGAGTTAGGTAATAGAAATATCACACACTGCCTAACATTGTTTGAAATTCAAAAGATATTGGAAATAACATCCCATAAGGGTGCATATTACAAAAAAGTGTAACATGATGTAAAGAGAACGTTTAACGATAATCGTTTGAAAAAATCGTTCACTTTCTTAGTCAAACGATGAACAGTAATCGTTCATGCGCGTTCTCGTTTGTAGTTTTTAGTTCAGTCAGAATGACCAACTGAACGATTTTCATTAAGGGAATATGCAAAAATCGTTTGTAGTTCAAAAAAATCGTTCATTACACTTTAAAAAATCTGACAGAAAATCGTTCATAAAATCGTTGGTAATAAAATCGTTGTGTGTGTATGCAGGTTTAACCTAACTTCACCGGGTATACAGTAAGTAAAATGCTCATAATATATGGACATAACCTATACCTTAGATAGAGAAAACAAGAATGATCAGCATTATATCAATCATTACGGTCCATTTCAGATGAGCCCGCAGCTTCCTCTTCCTCCTTGAGGAATGTCTGGGCATTAGCTACTTCTGTAAAATCTTTAATCTCTCAGTTTTATATTGCTACATAATTCAGTAATTTTTATTACATTTTTTTCAAATACCAACTGCAGTCAGGTTATGTACCTGTTTTAGGTTATTGAGACATATCTATTATTCACATGCATGTGGTATAATATTAATTGTTGTTGTTTTATATATATGTGTATTACCTTATATTTATTAAACTTTCCTCAAACTATTTTCACCAACCTCCTGTTTACTAACAGACAGCAAACCTGATATAGATCTTTAAAATTTATTATATTTGAAGTGCCAAGCGCAGTAAGATTTGTTTCTTTGTTTTTTTCTGTGGAGACTTTGGTCTCTGGGGTTCCGACTAAACCCTTATTACGTACAGCTGGTACTGAGTATATGTATTATTAATTACCATCTAATTGAGCGCTGGGTTATTTGCAGTATTACACTGCTGATCCCTCCAGTTCCTCAGATGTTGCTTTGTGTGGTTTTCCCGCCGAAGAACTGGTTTAAACTAGTAAAAACACTTCATACATTTTCACATTCTAAGCACTATTTTCAAATTGTTCATATCTTGCGAACGCATGATGGGATTTCCTTGTGGGTCGAACCGGAAATCTGCACACAAACAGTGCTTTAGAATGGTACCAAACATGATATGTTTACTAGCTTATGTACCTTAAATATCGTATACATTACATTTCACAACATAAGTATTCGCTAATATAACCTCTAATATTAAGCCTTTAATGTGGAGGAACCTTTTTATAAGTTTCGGTCTATGTAAGTGTTAGAATATTGCGTATAGTCGCTAATATGCGTGTTGTGTTTATGTGTAGAGTGCTTTGATAAACAGCGCAACTGTGCGTCTTGTATATTATATGTATGATCTAATGTGCCAATGGTGTATGATAGGACTTTTAACAATATACGGTAGCAATGCAGTCGCACAACGCTAATAATAGCATATTAGCATCGCACACAATGGTTTCATGCTGACAACGCAAGATGACGGCGTCAGGGGCAACATAAGATGGCATCGCCCAAAATTACCTTAAGATCTGGTCTCAGACAATCATCCAGCTTTCGACAGTCCACCCTTTAATAGCAAACAATACGATATCACACTCTGGTTTTAAATTTATTTAGTCTTACACTATGAAATATTATTTAAAGTTATGTTATGGGATGGCGCAATGTGGTCATTAAACCATCAATAATGTGTCCCTGGGAGGGACATAAAACTACCCTTATATGCACACTGCGGATTTTGGAAGATCATGGGAAAGATGTGGGGATGCACCTAACCTATAATGGAAGTCTTGAATAGGGATAGGGACTTACATTATGTAGGATGTTTAAAATAACATTTAATAATACATTTCATACATGGCTAAATCTATACATCATCTGATGGTACATTCTAGCTCAGGATTGTACTACAGTTCTTCATTTACCTTGGTATTCATACTATTACTACTAACCACCATCATAATTTCATTCTCCCGGTTTACCTTAGCATTACATTTCCACACTTCAACACAGCAGGAATACACCTGACGCATAAGCCAATTACTAAGATGACAACCAATATGAGGATCAGGAGTTTACCTACACTAGCAACCATTTCCTGGACCCACTCTCCTAGACCGGAGAACCATTTCACTGGGTTCAACTAAGAGAACCACTCTTCTACCTTTTCCTCTACTTCAGCCACTGAAGCATTATGGTTCTTCCGAAATTCCCATTTTAGCTGGAGAATTTCATCCATTTTCCGGTCTATAACCTCCTTGGGGTCACTAGTGTTATTTGTGATGTATGTGCACCACTTTACACCAAATTGGGTTGCTAAAGTCACACAGTAACCTCCAGTGACAGCTGTTAAATAATTTAATACTAGTCTATGTTGCACAAGTTCTTTCTTGTAGGCCTGTAACTCCTTACCTGTGTACCTGAATGTGTCATCATACTTCTCGGTGATATTATCTATTAATTTAGCAAGGTATTGGATGTATCTAAAATTTAAAGTACCCCAAGCGATCCTGGTGGGATCCAATGCTACTAAAACTTGAAAGCCAGTTGTTTCACTAATCAACTGTGTGGCTTTATGTACATCACCAGGTATCATATTGCTTTTGTCTCTGTGTTCATACTGTGTGTGAAGATATGGTGATGGTGTGTTTTTATGAATACCAAGCATTTCACCATGTGTAAGGGTCATAACCTCTGGGAATACCCTTCCCAGATAACATAAACCTTCGGAACTCGGAGAGAGCCACTTATACGCTTTCCTTCCACATATAAAATACACATAATCGGGGAGAACGTAAGGAATACAATGCATCATAATCATCAAACACATTTCCCTAGCAAATGATCCTATCTCAGGTTCTCCCATCTGACTAACACCCATTTCTGGTTGTATAACCCTGGCACAGTACCCTTCTGGTACCCTAACAACCATTTCTTTGGTGTCACTACGTGTATACCGATACCGGAAGTGTCTCCCACTTAATCTAATTGTGCGTAAAAGTAAAAAATTTATAGGTTCATTATCAGCTCTTAGTGAGAAGGTCATCGTCTGGTTATTCCCAGTCACCTCCCAACTTTCTGGTTTGTTGAAGTTGGTGATGTTCAAACACAAAAGTGATCTATCTACTTGGTACTGGTGGAGTTTAAAATGAGGTGGTTTAGACATAAGAAATTTTCCATCCAGTTTCTTCCCTTGTTGCAATTCTAAAACCTCAGAGACATTTAATGGAAATGGCACTAACCCTACATTATGTTGTCCCTGAGGCACGTGAGAACACACCCAACAGTCAGTCTGGTTTAAAACTTTGCCCAGCATGGTATGATAATCCTCTATAGGATACCCACCCCAATACTGGTTATACTTAGGTTGGCACTGTTGGGTGCATCTCTCATCAACTAGGGAGCCTCAAAACTCACAAATACAATATTCCTCAGACGATAACCCTTCACATTGTCTCCGAGTTTCCAGGCTAACAGATCTCCTAGCAATTACTGTACTGAGTTTGGTCAGATACAGCCCTTGTGACTGTATTGCTCCTTCTCCCGACTCCACTCCATCGATATCATCATCAACCACTCCCTCCATCATCTGCCCACCGTTACAGAAACAGGACATCCCGAACCAAACAAGGATGATAAGAATTCTGGAAGAAAATAGGAACGCAAACCCAGCTCACCATTCCATTGCTGGAATAGTGAGCTGCAAATTTCCTTAGCTCAGGTATCTCACTGCAGACTTTAACTCTCCCGGAACAAGCTCGCAATCGACAGGTACACGTTATCTGCCTCGACTCCGCCTTGTATCTCCACCGGATAGTTGACCTTTCTGCAGTGAGTGGAATGGACATAGGTATCTCTCGCTGCCACTTTCAAGGATGTCATACTTGTCAGCAATACTTGATACGGACCTTCCCACCGATCTGTCAGACAACCTGTAAGAAATTTCTGATCATAACAACTTCTCCAGGTTCAACATCATGACAGTTTGTTTCTGGCATATCAGGTGACAATTTCAGTTTCTGCTGCTGCTTCAACTGTTTACTCATTGTTATAAGATACTTTACAGTAACCTTGTTGTTACTCTTCAAATCTTCCTGTGGACTTATAATCAAATGAGGTTGTCTCCCAAACAGTATCTCAAAGGGGAACAGATTAAGAGGGGGGTCTAGGAGTTGTCCTGATGCTATGAAGGACTAGCGGTAAGGCTTCTGGCCATCCTAGTCCAGTTTCTGCCATGACCTTACTCAGTTTATTCTTAATAGTACCGTTCATCCTCTCCACCTTGGCGCTGGCTTGCGGTCGGTAAGGGGTGTGAAGTCTACTATTAATACCCATCAACTTACACATGTTCTGGAAGACATCTCCGGTGAAATGAGTACCCCTGATACCGTACCTGAAAACATATTCCTGAACAAACTTTTTAGCAGTAAACGCAGCAGTATTAGTGGCAGCTGGATATGCCTCTACCCAATTAGAAAACACATCGGTACAAACTAATACATACTTGAGATTCCTGCAGGCTGGTATTTGGATGAAATCAATTTGTATTACCTGAAAAGGTCCGTCTGTCGGAGGGATGTGAGATGGCGCAGTTGGTATTATCTTTCCAATGTTCTTCCTCAAGCATGTCAAGCAGGACATTGCCCTCTTTTCGGTTTGGGAAGAGAAACCTGGTGCACACCAATACGCCCTCACCAACTTGCACATACCTTGTTTACCTAGGTGATCCAGATCATGCGCTGCCTCAGCCAGGCTTGGGTAGTATGCCTTGGGAGCCACCGGCTTACCTTGTCCATCTCTCCAGAGTCCAGAGGACTCTTGCCCACGTCCCTTGAATGGAACACAAATTTTGCATCTCAATTAACTTTTGTCCAGGAATGATGATGTTTGTCCATGCAAGATGACGTTTAGCCTCTTTCTGAGTTCCGTTTTTTTGGAGGGAAAAATCCGAACTCGGCGTGCAAACTCGAACCTATCCGAGCCTGCACATCCCTAGTTTAAACTAGTAAAAAACACTTAATACATTTTCACATTCTAACCACTATTTTCATATTGTTCATATCTTGCGAACGCATGATGCGATTTCCTTGCGGGTTGAACCGGAAATCTGCAAACAAACAGTGCTTTAGAATGGTACCAAACATGATATGTTTACTAGCTTATGTACCTTAAATATCGTCAGGGCCGGCCCTAGCCCATATTTTTTGGTAAGCGAGTAGATTTTTTGGCGCCCCCCTATGCAGTGCCCGTGGTAGTGGTCCCCCCTGTGCAGTGCCCCCAGTAGTAAGCTTATATAGTGCCCCCAGTAGTAGTCCCCCTATGTAGTGTCCCTTATATAGTGCCCCCAGTAGTGGTCCCCCCCTTGTAGTGCCCCTAGTAGTAATTCCCCCCTCTTGAAGTGCCCCTAGTAGTCCCCCCTTGTAGTAGTCCCCCCATTGTTGTGCCCCCAGTGGAAGGTCCCCCCCATGTAGTGCCTCCAGTAGTAGTCCACCCAGTAGTAATCCTCCCTTCAAGTGCCCCCAGTAGTAATCCCCCCTTCTAGTGCCCCCAGTAGTAATCCCCCTTCAAGTGCCCCCAGTAGTAGCCCCCCTTCTAGTGCCCCCAGTAGTAATCCTCCCTTCAAGTGCTCCCAGTAGTAGCCCCCCTTCAAGTGCCCTCAGTAGTAATCCCCCCTTGTAGCCCCCCCCCAGTAGAGATACAAGTAATTGAAAAAAAAACACTTACCTGAACCCCCGCTCCTGCTCCCGCCACCGCTATCAGCTACTCCGTCCATTCTCCAGGGCCGCTTTGCATTATAGGAGAGACTTCATGACGTCTCTCCCATTACCCACTGCGGGAGCCGGAAGATGGATCCCGCAGTGGGAGCAGCAGCAAGCGATGAGAGTCTGACAGATTCTCATCAGCTGCTGAAACACTCAGCTGCCGGCACCAGCAGCTGTGTGTTTGGCACTGTGTAGCGCTGACCGAACTCCGTCCGGTCAGCGCTACACGCGCGGTGCAGCTGTGTCACAGAGACACAGTCTGCACCGCAGTAAGCCTCTAATAAATCTGCATGGCCGCGGCGCCCTTCACTATGTGGCGCCTTACGTGGCTGCGTACCACGCATAACCATAGAACCGGCCCTGAATATCGTATACATTACATTTCACAACATAAGTATTCGCTAATATAACCTCTAATATTAAGCCTTTAATGTGGAGGAACCTTTTTATAAGTTTTGGTCTATGTAAGTGTGAGATTATAGCATATAGTCGCTAATATGCGTGGTGTGTTTATGTGTAGAGTGCTTTGATAAACAGCGCAACTGTGCGTCTTGTATATTATATGATTTAATGTGCATATGGGGTATGATAGGACTTTTAACAATATACGGTAGCAATGCAGTTGCACAACGCTAATAATAGCATATTAGCATCGCACACAATGGTTTCATGCTGACAACGCAAGATGACGGCGTCAGGGGCAACATAAGATGGCATCGCCCAAAATTACCTTAAGATCTGGTCTCAGCCAATCATCCGGCTTCGACAGTCCACCCTTTGATAGCAAACAATACGATATCACACTCTGGTCTTAAATTTATTTAGTCTTACACTATGAAATATTATTTAAAGTTATGTTATGGGATGGCGCAATGTGGTCATTAAACCATCAATAATGTGTCCCTGGGAGGGACATAAAACTACCCTTATATGCACACTGCGGATTTTGGAAGATCATGGGAAAGATGTGGGGATGCACCTAACCTATAACGGAAGTCTTGAATAGGGATAGGGACTTACATTATGTAGGATGTTTAAAATAACATTTAATAATACATTTCATACATGGCTAAATCTATACATCATCTGATGGTACATTCTAGCTCAGGATTGTACTACAGTTCTTCATTTACCTTGGTATTCATACTATTACTACTAACCACCATCATAATTTAATTCTCCCGGTTTACCTTAGCATTACATTTCCACACTTCAACACAGCAGGAATACACCTGATGCATAAGTCAATTACTAAGATGACAACCAATATGAGGATCAGGAGTTTACCTACACTAGCAACCATTTCCTGGACCCACTCTCCTAGACCGGAGAACCATTTCACTGGGTTCAACTAAGAGAACCACTCTTCTACCTTTTCCTCTACTTCAGCCACTGAAGCATTATGGTTCTTCCGAAATTCCCATTTTAGCTGGAGAATTTCGTCCATTTTCCGGTCTATAACCTCCTTGGGGTCACTAGTGTTATTTGTGATGTATGTGCACCACTTTACACCAAATTGGGTTGCTAAAGTCACACAGTAACCTCCAGTGACAGCTGTTAAATAATTTAATACTAGTCTATGTTGCACAAGTTCTTGTAGGCCTGTAACTCCTTACCTGTGTACCTGAATGTGTCATCATACATCTCGGTGATATTATCTATTAATTTAGCAAGGTATTGGATGTATCTAAAATTTAAAGTACCCCAAGCGATCCTGGTGGGATCCAATGCTACTAAAACTTGAAAGCCAGTTGTTTCATTAATCAACTGTGTGGCTTTAAGTACATCACCAGGTATCATATTGCTTTTGTCTCTGTGTTCATACTGTGTGTGAAGATATGGTGATGGTGTGTTTTTATGAATACCAAGCATTTCACCATGTGTAAGGGTCATAACCTCTGGGAATACCCTTCCCAGATAACATAAACCTTCGGAACTCGGAGAGAGCCACTTATACGCTTTCCTTCCACATATAAAATACACATAATCGGGGAGAACGTAAGGAATACAATGCATCATAATCAAACACATTTCCCTAGCAAATGATCCTATCTCAGGTTCTCCCATCTGACTAACACCCGTTTCTGGTTGTATAACCCTGGCACAGTACCCTTCTGGTACCCTACCAACCATTTCTTTGGTGTCACTATGCGGTAGCAATGCAGTCGCACAATGCTAATAGCATATTAGCATCGCACACAATGGTTTCATGCTGACGACGCAAGATGGCGTCGTCAGGGGCAACATAAGATGCCGTCGCCCAAAATTGACTTAAGATCTGGTCTCAGCCAATCATTCAGCTTTGACACATGTCATCAGGAATATCAACTGGTAGATCCGTTTTTTTATTGTTTCCCCTGGCCCTTTGAGTTTTGGGGGTAGCCGGTGGAGCCATGTATTTATCCTTAAGTGAATAAAAAATATACGTTCCTGGAAAAAAAAATCACCTGCGATCTCGGCAACAATGGTTTGAGGCGGCCATGGTCAAACAAAAAAAGTTGGGTATCTCACATGACCGTTAATAAAATTTTCAAGGAAAAGAGCAACAGCACCACCTTGTGATGGGATTTAATATTGCATATAACAGCACACTGGGTTCTTCTCTTCTATGCCCCTATATAGTAAGTTTCTCAGTAGGCAACTATATATAGTGATGATTACTTTAGAATAGTGATTAAATATCAAAATCAACTATCAGTAAAAGTCAGTATCAGTGTAGACTATGTTATCTATAAATCACTGTCAAGCTTCCAGTGAGAAAGGAAAATCAGGGTTATATTTGCAGGCAGTGTTATTAGTACAATATCACCTTGTAATACTGTAGGAAGCAGTGCCTGGAGCTGTGGTGAGAGGCTAGTGGTGGGTGTAGGAGCCTCTCTCCAGAGAACTCCCATGGCACCTCAGCATGAGCCCTTCACTTGTATTTATACTGCGAAGGTGGGGACCTGACTAGTGGCGTCCCCGCATGTCCCGCCAGGCAGCAGTAAGCCGGATCAAGGATCACGCTAAGGAGGAGGTGATGACGGCATCCAGCTGTAGCAAAACGGAGGGCAGGATTCGCTCCCGCAATGCCGCTCCTGCTGTAGGCCGCAGGCTTCCCGGTTCCTGTGTCCAGAGGTCAAAGGGCCCGTCTGGCATTCGGAAAACACCCGCTTGGGAGGCTCAGGTGTAAGGTAGGCTGCGGGACTGCCCCAGGGATTTGGAAACACAGTGGAAGGTGGTGTTTATGAGCTAAATAGAGCGGAGCTCCAGCACCATGCTGCCTTCTTCCCTAGCGTCCAAGCCACACCCCCTCACTGAATGGCTTTTAAGGAGTTCAGTTGAGGCCAGTCCCAGATGGCCCTTAGTTTGTCCCAAAAATGGCACAGAGGATTGTTTGAAGAGACATTTGGAGATCTTCCCATACAGACAGTGGTCACGAAGGCAGGATAAAACCTCTCTGACATGAAGTCAATGGGACTTTAAATTCTCAGAAAAAATTAAAATGTCATCGAGATAAACCACAACATATTTGTAAAGGACATCCCTGAAGATTTTGTAGACAAACCCCTGGAAACAGCTGGTGCTTTACACAACCCAAAAGGCATCACCAAATATTCAAAATGACCATCCCGAGTTTTGAATGCTGTTTTCCACTCACCACCCGCCTTGATGCGGGTCAAATTGTAAGACCCACTGAGGTCTAATTTTGTGAAAGAAAATGCTCCATGCATATTGTCGAAGAGTTTCGATATGAGTGGCAGGGGTATCTGTTTTTAACGGTGATTTGATTGAGTCCACGATAATCTATACAGGGTCTGAGACCCCATTTGTTTTTCAACAAAAAAGAATCCGGCCCCAGCAGGAGAGGAGGATGGTCTAATAAAACCCTTGCCAAGATTTTCTTTTATGTAATCTGACATAGCAGCTGTTTCTGGAACTGAAAGAGAGTATATACGGCCACGAGGTGACATTTTCCCATGAATGAGATCGATACCACAATCCCAAAAGCAATGGGGAGGCAATTTGTCCGCAGCCTGTTCATTAAAGACATCAGGGGGCCCGTTTTTTTTTCAATTGATCAGATGTAGAGACTTAAAAGAGGATCCGGTTGGATGGGTCCAAATAGGAAGGATACGAGGCAGACATTGATGAAAACAATTAGAACCCCAAGCAAGGACATGCATGGTAGACCAGTTCAATGTGGGGTTATGTTTCTTAAGCCAAGGCAGACCCAAGACTAGATCATATGAAGTTCACGGAAGAACAAAGAATTCCAACACCTCTTGATGAAAACATCCTACTTGGAGTTTAACAGAATGATTAACTGAGGAAGTAGCATCTCCTGTGATAAAACTGCCATCCACTCCTGAAAGAGACAACTTGTAAAGGAGTAACCGGAATTCCCAGTTCAAATGTTAAGGACTCAGACATAAAATTTCCGGTGGCTCTGAAGCCCACCAAAGCTTTAAAATCTTTGGTTCTGGTTTCGTAAAGAATAGACACTGGTAAATGACTGTCCATAGAATGGGAAGGCTTGATTAACACCCCCAACCGTATGCTCCCGGAACCAGTTAGGTCCTCTTGTTTCCCGAAAGATGAGGATAACTCTTAAGAATATGGTCTGGTCTGGGGCTGCACAATAAAGGCAGAGCTTGTTTTCGAACCGGCGGGTTCGCTCAGCCGGAGTTAGATGAGATTTATTGACCTGCATAGGTTCCTCTTTATTTGTTAGAGAAGAAAAAGGGTGTGTATTTGGCAGGAACTGGTCCCTAAAGCGATCGTCTCATCCCTTAGTAGCCAGCCACTCTCTGTGGCGCAGGTCAATTTTAATAAATAAAGAGATCACTTCAGAAGAAGATCCCGAGAGGCCAAATCATCTTTCATTCTCTCAGAAAACCCATGTAGCAAGGCGGTCTTGAGTGCCTCCTCATTCCATTTTAACTCGGAATTGGACCACGTACTGGCCCACAGTACGCGTTCCTTCTCGGACTCAAAGGAGGTCAGAGGAAGTCAAAGCAGTTTGTCCAGGCTCATCAAAAATCCTTTTGAAGGAATAAATACATTATCATAATTAGAAAGTAAAGGATCTGCTCGTTCCCATAAGGTAGATACCCAATCCAAAGCGGTTCCAGTCAATAATGAAATTATACAGTATAAGCTACCTTCGACCTAGATGTGGGGAAGTTTTGTGGCAAGCACTGAAATTGGATCTCGCATTGATTGATGAAACCCCGGCAGCATCTAAAGTTTCCCTCAAAGTGCTTGGGTGAGGCCAACTGTAGGCAAGATTTCAGATAACTACTGCTGGAGGATTGGCAGGAACAGGTGCAGAAGAAGGAGGTAGAATATTGGCCAGGGTTGGCTGGATAGAAACTAGTTGACCAGAAAGCTCTTGGAGGTATTGAGCCACTTGATGTTGTGCTGCCTCCTGATTATCCATGCAAGAGGCAAGATCTTGCAGTGCCCCTACACCCTGGGATCTTGTGGCTTCCATTGGGCCTGTACAAACTGTCACGGTCTGCTCAGGAGGATCTCCTTCTGAGGAGCTGAAAGCTGAGGTACCGGGTTGAGGAAGGAATCAGAGGCAAGGGGCCTGGATGTATGTCCTCCTCATCCACAAGTACCGGATGTTGATGAGACCTGACCAAAGGTGCGGAGTCTAACTTGCTGAGAGGTGTTCACCAGTGACACCCTCCAAGCGGGATATGGGTATTAAGTTGCACCCAGCAAGCAGTTAACGGCCATTTGGTCAGGTGACCGATACAAGTGGGAAATTGAGGAACGTAACACTGAGGAGGCCCAGGAGAAGCGATCCTAAGGTATAATCCTCAGTGCATCACTCACCGATGCACCAGATGTCTGACCACTTGAAAAGTCAGGGGAAGTCAGTGCTGGGGTGAGTAACGGCCGAACCTAGGCCTTAACCTAACACTGTGTTTGTGAGATATCTGATCAATGACCTTTTAAATCGGGAGATGGGTGTATCCATTAAATTTAGGAGCCAAAACTCGGGGGTGAGAGGAAGCAAGGTTTCCATAATTGTTTTCAAGAGACACCTCACCATGTGCCAGAAGTCTGACAATAGCGTACAATGCCACCAAATGTGTAGATGTGTACCTGTTGTGAGGCCACGACACCAACAAAGATCCAAAAACATTGGGAACATCTGCTTAAAAATGGTGGGGCATCTGTACCATTTGGGAATAATTTTATATTGCATGTCAAGAACAGTGACAGAGCAGGAGGTATAAAAGAAAATATGGCGCGCTTTTTGTTCAGATACTATCTAGTATAAACACCTGCAGCTTACACCAGAGAAATTCCTGCAGAATGACCTCACACAAAAATTAAATAAACAACACAGTAGGTGTCTGCGCTGATGTCAATACATAAAACACATGTCTGGATAAATATATCATAAAAATGTATTTATACATATATTAAGAATATATAAATGAACTGCAGTTCAATATTACAACTAGATATACACACATAAAAAGAAAAAAACAAACAAATATATCTGAATACTGTCAATGTACAATATAGAAACAAAAATGACTAAATATATTGTTGCATCCAAATCGACATACCAATATTGCACTGTAACAGTACATAGGATATCTGATTAAATGAAGCTGGAAATTTGGCAATTATCTATATTCCCAGCATCCGTTATCACCTGTAATGCATAGTGAGTGATTCTGATACTAGATGAAAAACGTGTCCAAAAACAGAACCTGCTAGCACATTGAAGCAATGTCTTAAACGGATGAATAAATCCTATGATAAAATGAAAATTGATAAGGTTGCAGACTCTGGAGCCAGAGATACTCCTAACAACCTCAAATTGAATCCTTAATCCCACTGGTTTGTAGGCTGGAACGAGCTCCCCAAATCCTTACCCTGTAAGGGTTTCCCAAAATGGTAGTGCAGCCAATGTGTGTGGCTAGGTCGCGCCGCTGCGGCAGCTCCTGACCAGACTATGAGGCAGAGTGGCGCCGCTCCCGACTGACCTGAGAGGCTGGGTTGCGCCGCTCCGGTGGCTCCCGACCGGACTGTAAGGCTGTGTCGCACTGCTCCAGTGGCCCCCGACCGGACTATGGGAACCAGGGATGATGAAACAATGTGCGGAGAGTTCACCTCAGCATGCAGACTCCGGAAAGATGAAACAAAGTGACAACTGCTGACTCCACGTGTGTGGCCGCAGATGTATCCAAGCACAAATACTGATGTATAATACGGCAACTGCCGCCAGTAATTGATGTGTGTAAATCCAGAAATACCACACAATAGGTGTTTGAAGACTGCAGTCAGCTGAATCCTTGACGCGTTTCTCCCCCTTGCCAGGGGTTTTTCAAAAGGCAGAGAAGATAAAAAGAGCAGGAGGTGGCACGGGTATAACAAAATACCTGAGATCACTGTGCATCTGAGAGCTGCATTACCAACTCTGTGTGCCATGTGTGGGTATATGCAGGGGACTAGTAGGACGAGTTATACAAGCAGAGCTGATATATGGTAGAGATCAAATGTTTGGGAGGTGCTTTAGCTAGGCAGAGGGACTGAAAGGGTGAGGTAGGGTGATGCAGCAAGCGGTAATGAGGCAAGGGGAAAATAAAGTGTCTTAATAAGAGATATAACCAAAAGGATTTCGAGGGAAGGTCAACAGGGCGCTGGAGATCCATAAATGAATGGACTCCATTGGAGTCTACCAGTTGGCTGAGCCGGAACATACCAACAGAAGACCAAGATGAGGTATATGCCAGGGGAATACCCAGGGGAAAATCAGTGTTGGACACTATGGGGGTGAGTGGAGACGTACCAGGGGCAAATGTGGAGAGATGTCTGAGTTTCTTCCAACACTGAAGTGTAGGGTTAAGTGTGTGATGTTGGATCCTTGGGATCCTGACCAACCATGATAACACATGGCAATAAACACTGGTGGACTGTTACTCAATGAGATACCACTGTTTAAGATGTACCGAGTGGTATTAAATGAGGAAATGTGGTAGCTGGAGATAAACCATTGGACCGACGTCTAACGAGGACCTCCTAATGAAACTTTGGCATCTTGTTTCCCCAATCAAATCCTCAAACAATACCCTGCAGCTCCCGGAAAAGTTGTAGGGACAGATATAGGAAGTGCCTGAAAGAGCTAGAAGACCTTTGGAAGGATATTAATTTTGACAGTGTTAAGTCACCCCAGCCAGAACAGGCCCAATAATGACCATTTGTGGAAGTTGGATTTGAATTTGGTCAACAAAGTCAGAAATTTAAGGAAACAAATTAGCATTATCTTTTCGTCACGGTGACCCTGAGATTACAAAATTGGGAAGAGTGCCACTTAATCGGGTAAACTGTCTTATGACTCACAGTCAGGTGTACCCGCATGGAAATATTTAAAGCCATAGAAAATTGAAAGGTCACTAAATCTCCAAAACTCTAATATAAGGGCTGGCAGTGAGATTAAGGGATTAGAGACTGAGGCAAGTAAATCATCCAAAATAGGGACAGCTTGTGATCTGTCTCCCCAGTCAAAACCCCCGTAATGTCAGCATTTGCTCTGATCGCTCTTGCCAGAGCCCCAATACAAAGAACAAAAAGTAAGGGGAAAGGAGGCACTCCTGTCTAGTACCATATCAATTGGCAAAAGGTTTGAATAGGGCACCGTTGACTCTGACCCTGGCTGGGGGAGCATTATAAAGGGTGAAAATGCTCCAGAGGCAATTAGTACCCAGACCCATATGCTCGAGGACACCAAACATGAAATGCCAGTCTACTTGACTGAATGCCTTCTCTACATCTATAGACAACAGGACCACCTGGGAGTTCTCTGCCTGTTCAGGATGGATAAGGTCATTAACATGTGTTGTCTTTTGCCTCTCTCCCAATGACGAATCCCACCTGGTCCCGATGCACCACACACGGAGAAAGGGTGCTTAAACGATTGTCAAGTACTTTAGCAAAAATTTTAAAGTCCACTTTTAAAAGTGAGATTAGTCTATAGCTCAAGCATTGGGTCGGGTCCTTGCCCTCCTTAGAATTTATGGAAATTTGAGCTTTAACCTGAAGCCTCGCTCCTGCGCCCACCGCTGTACAGCAGCTCCCGGCTCTGCACTGTAGGAGAGACGTCATAAAGTCTCGTCCAACACCCACTGCGGGAGCCAGAAGGCGTAGCTCAGGAGTGAGCTCCAGCTTCCGGCTGCAGGGAGTGAGCCACCGGGCGCCCGCTGGTATCAAAATCTCAGTGGGCACCCAGCATATGGAGAAGGCAGCAGCGGCACCTTCTCCATATGCCTCTCCAGATCTTCCGTATATATATATATATATATATATATATATGTGTGTGTGTGTTTGTGTGTGTATATATATATATATATATAAAATGGGGTGGAGGGGACAAGCGCCAAATAGTGTGATAAATTAATAAATGATTGTGCCCGTGCTCAAATAATAATGTGCGTACCAAAGAATAATTCTTTAAGGCTTATCTGTAAATCTTGTTGGTGGATGAAATAAACAAGGCTGGACCCGGGTTACTGGTGCCAAATAGGACCTTGATGAGAAGAGACTCTTGCCAGAGCCAGATAATATAGTGTAGTATTTCCAAAATAGTGAGTCTCGTAATAAATGGTTATGCGTACCCGATCAATTCTTGTGTAGATGCCTGTAGTATTAACCTTGGTAACTTTATCCAGGTTTCTTCCTTATTTTTAAGCCCCAAAAGTACCCACATAAAGTGGTGATGGTCTTCAAATGAGATAAATAACCATCATCAGCACTGGGGTACTTAAACAGGGGGACTTTATTACATATATTGGGTAATAGACAAAGTATAAGACAAGTTAACACAAAATTAAAAAAGAAATAGCTTATCTGTGAGGTGATGTCAAGTCTGTCAGAGAGAGGCTGGCAGTACCCAACGCGTTTCGTCCTTTGGACTTCCTCAGGGGTAATGGTATAGGTGTAAATGTACAGCCTTATATACCCTATGGTGGAGGTAATCAATGAACTTTGAATTGGCACTAATCGCCGTTTAGCGCATGCGCAGTGCACCGCGGCCATCTTGGTGACATCATCCGTGATGTCAGAGGTATCCCAAGATGCCGCGCGTGATGCACCACGCATGCGCGACTTGCGGCAAGTACATCGCGGCTTGTAATGACAAGTTCCGCCTTATGTGCCGCGTGGGTGAACTGGAAACACCCAGCGGCGAGTACACAAAAGGACTTAGGGCCTGATTCAGACCCACTCGCGAGCGGCTGTCCGCTCGCAAGTGGGTCGATGTTATGCACTGAGCATGCGCACGACGGAGGGAGCTCCGTCGTGCGCATGCGCCAGACGCGACGAGCGAAGGAAAGTCCTTCGCTCGTTGTGTCCGATCAAAGGGGGCGTGCTGTCAATGTTGATTGACAGCACGCCCCCTTTGGTGGGCGTGCCGGGGGCGTGCCTCCCTGACGGGGGCGTTCCCACGGGAACGCCTCCCGTCAGAAGCCGGCCCACTGACATCACTAGTGATGTCAGTGGGAGTGATTTTGGCTCTGATAGAGCCAAAATCACTCCGGAGCTTGCGGTTGAAAACCTCAACCGCAGGCTCCGGCTCGCAATTTCGATGGTCGCGATGGTCTCGACCATCGCGGCCATCACAAAGCACGCTCGTATAGCCTGTGGGTGGTGACCCACAGCTGTACGAGCGTCCAGGACGACGCTCCATGAAAATGGAGCCCGGCCCTCATTCAGAGCGTGCGCTCTGCTCAGAGCGTACGGCTCTGAATGAGGGCCTTAGTCATTAGGATGTAACACAGTGCTCCTAGAAACTCATAAGCGGCGGCCATTTTGTTGGTTATCCATAGACAATTAGATAACTGGCGGCCATTTTGTTGGCTAGTAACAGGCTTTACTGGTGACATAATTTAGACGGTGGCCATTTTGTTGGTTTAAACAGATACACAGTACCTTAAGGAGTATGTTCTTATTATATAAAAGTCTGGTAATCATGGTCAATGTCATGTTGACATAATCAATTAATAAATAGACATATAAGTTAGGATATTTCAAACAGATAACCAGATAAAATATGCAATAAAAAATATGAAAGGTCCTCTTTAATTTTAATAACTCTAAACAGTTTAACATGAAGCATTTCATCAATTGTAATACTTGTTCAGTAATTTATCTGTTAGAATGCCCTTGTGGATTAAAGTACGTGGGTAAAACTAAGAGAAATCTTAAACTAAGAATTCAAGAACATGTAAGAAATATAAAGAATAAAGTTGAAAGCCATTCGATATTCAGACATTTCAAAATACAACATGATGCGAACCCAGAGAACCTATCTTTTAGGGGCATTGAGCATGTCAAATTAGGCACAAGAGGGGGAGATCTTGCCACAAAACTGTCTCAGCGAGAGATGTACTGGATTTTCGAATTAAACACATTACTACCCCATGGCTTAAATGACAATTATGAAATTGCTCCTTTTCTTTAAATGGTTTTTAAACTTGTTTTTGCATATGTCTTCCCTTTTTACTTCTATTCCTTATGTGATACTACAACGTCCGATGGTATTTTTATATATTTTTTAATATATTTTTTTATATATATTTTTTATATTTATTTATATTGTATTATATTTATATTCTTTTCTGATGAATTCAGGTCACTTTTATTGCCATATTATCCTCTTAAGTGTTATTAACTGGGACAAGTTTTTACTTACTTTTTATCCTATATTTCATATTTTTTATTGCTTATTTTATCTGGTTATCTGTTTGAAATATCCTAACTTATATGTCTATTTATTAATTGATTATGTCAACATGACATTGACCATGATTACCAGACTTTTATATAATAAGTTTGGATTATGCATCTAGGCTGAGAACATACTCCTTAAGGTACTGTGTATCTGTTTAAACCAACAAAATGGCCACCGTCTAAATTATATCACCAGTAAAGCCTGTTACTAACCAACAAAATGGCCACCAGTTATCTAATTGTCTATGGATAACCAACAAAATGGCCGCCGCTTATATGAGTCTCTAGGAGTACTGTGTTACATCCTAATGACTAAGTCCTTTTGTGTACTCGCCGCTGGGTGTTTCCACTTCACCCACGCGGCACATAAGGCGGAACTTGTCATTACAAGCCACGATGTACTTGCCGCAAGTCGCGCATGCGCGGTGCATCACGCGCGGCATCTTGGGATACCTCTGACATCACGGATGATGTCACCAAGATGGCCGCGGTGCACTGCGCATGCGCTAAACAGCGATTAGTGCCAATTCAAAGTTCATTGATTACCTCCACCATAGGGTATATAAGGCTGTACATTTACACCTATACCATTACCCCTGAGGAAGTCCAAAGGACGAAACGCGTTGGGCACTGCCAGCCTCTCTCAGACAGACTTGACATCACCTCACAGATAAGCTATTTCTGTTTCTTTTTTAATTTTGTGTTAACTTGTCTTATACTTTATCTATTACCCAATATATGTAATAAAGTCCCCCTGTTTAAGTACACCAGTGCTGATGATGGTTATTTATCTCATTTGAAGACCATCACCACTTTATGTGGGTACTTTTGGGGCTGAAAAATAAGGAAGAAACCTGGATAAAGTTACCAATGTTAATACTACATGCATCTACACAAGAATTGATCGGGTACGCATAACCATTTATTACGAGACTCACTATTTTGGAAATACTACACTATATTATTTTTCTTTTCCATCTGGCTCTGCCAAGAGCCTCTTCTCAACAAGGTCCTATTTGGCACCAGTAACCCGGGTCCAGCCTTGTTTATTTCATCCACCAACAAGATTTACAGATAAGCCTTAAAGAATTATTCTTTGGTACGCACATTATTATTTGAGCACGGGCACAATCATTTATTAATTTATCACACTATTTGGCGTTTGTCCTCTCCACCCCATTTTCCAGATCACTATTTTGTCTGACTGCCATACAGACCTATGGAAGGGACTGCTGCCTCCTCTTATTTGAAGGATTCAAGTGGTCGATTAACTATTCATATGTATGACACCTGCACTTTAATGTCACAATCAGGATAATACACTGTGCGCGATCCAAGAACTACTATATATATATATATATATATATATATATATGGAGCTGCTGTGGCTTAATCAATGAAGAGTGATGCTGATCACTAATCATCACCATTGAGAGGTGTAACTGGCCGCGGACTGTTGCTGTGTTAGCCTCCAGCCCAGGCTCTACTTAACTACAGCGTAGCCGCAGGCTCAGTGTGTCTGTGTTGACACACTGGCTGCGGTGCCCACAGTATGGAGGGAGGCAGGAGTGAAGGATGGAGGAGTTAGTCGGGCAGAGGGCTGTGATGTATTATATAGATATACCAGTAGCTTGCTATCTGATTTCTCCAATTTCAGGGGCCATAGTGTGTGACTATGATGTCCTATGTATTTTGTGGTCGTCATTGCAGTTCTCTGTATTATATTTATTTATTTATTAACAGTTTCTTATATAGTGCAGCATATTCCGTTGCGCTTTACAATTGGAAACATTTATAGAACAAAACAGGGTAATAACAGACAGACATAGAGGTAAGAGGGCCCTGCTTGCAAGCTTACAATCTATAGGGAAATAGGCATTGATACACAAGGATAGGTGCTATATATTGCAATTTGGTCCGGCCAGAATGCAGAGTTTCTTGGTGGGCTGTATGATCCAGTCGCACAGGAATGTCGGCCAAATGTCAGGAGGATGTGAAAGAAAGACAATATGTGAGGTTATGTGTGGACTGTGAGAGGGGATGTAATAAGACATGGAAGCTATGAAGGTTATGTGGTCAGTTCTGGAATCTGATAAACTTGTCTGAAGAGGTGAGTTTTCAGGGAACGCTTGAAGGATTGAAGACTAGAGGAAAGTCTTATTGTGCTTGGTAAGGCATTCCATAGAGTGGGTGCAGCCCGAAGAAAGTCCTGTAACCGTAAATGGGAGCAAGTAATGCGTGGGGATGAGAGACGCAGATTTTGTGCTGAGCGGAGAGGTCGGGTTGGGAGATATTTTGAGATGAGTGAAGAGATGTATGTTGGTGTAATTCGGTTAATGGCCTTATGTGTAAGTAACAGTATTTTGTATTGAATACGGTAGAAAACCGGCAACCAATGGAGGGACTGACAGAGCGGGGCAGCAGATGATGAACGTTTGGCAAGGAAGATAAGCCTCGCAGCTGCATTCATAATGGATTGTAATGGCGATAGCCTGTTTTTGGGAAGATCAGTAAGGAGACTATTGCAATAGTCAATGCGGGAAATAATGAGTGCATGGATTAGAGTTTTTGCAGTGTCTTGTGTGAGATATGGTCGAATTTTGGATGTTTTTTCAATGTATGTAACATGATTTTGAGACAGATTGAATGTGGGGAACAAAGGACAGTTCAGAATCAAGAATGACACCAAGGCAACAAGCTTGTCGGGCGGTATATGACACTCATTGCAATGTTCTTGGTAGTATATGGCGGGCACTGATGCTCTGTATTATATGGCACTCACTGCGATGCTCTCTATATTATATGGCAGTCACTGTGATGCTCTCTGCATTACATGGAAGTCACTGCAATCTTCTTTGTAGTGTATGGTGGTAACTTGGATGCTTGGTATATTACAGATGTGTCCTCACTCATCTTTGCTACAGTCATGCCAAACAGCCTCTCTTGGCATGCCTGGTCCCGTGAGACTCTGCTAGCACCAAGCATATTTATTGCATCTTTTTTGCCAAAAATGCATCTAAGTCACAAATGCGATGCGACTAGGATGCACCAAGAAACTGTGCTAACTAATTTTATATGTGACACTTGTATATCCGTGTGCGATTTAGTCTCTCAATCAGCATACAAAATGCTATGATGCAATGGTTGCAGCTTTTTTCCACACCAAGTTCCGTTTTCAGTCTCAGTTGCGCACAGATATACAAGTTTTACATATCATATTAATCAGCACAGTCTCCTGGTGCGTCCTAGTCAAATCCCATTGTGATTTAGACGCATTTACAGCAAAAACTGGATGCGTTTTTGGCATAAAAAAAAAGACACCCAATGCTAGCAGAGCTGCACGGGACCTGGTGGCTCACTCACACCAGGCATATCGTGCTGCATGGCGTATTGTGGCTAGATGAGAAAGGACACATATGTATATGGCAAGCACTGATGCTCTGCATTATATGGCAGTCACTGCAATGCTGTCTACATTATAGGTCGGTCACTATAATGCTCACTGTATTATATGGCAGTGACTGCGATGTTCTCTACAGTTGATCACTGTAATGCTCTCTGTATTACATGGCAATCAGTCCCATGTTCTCTGCATTATCTGTTGATCACTGTAATTCTCTCTGTATTATATGGCAGTCACTGCAATGTTCTGTGCATTATCTAGTGGTCACTAAAATGCATAACAATGTATCCCCTTTGGTTGGAATAGTGGTTAGCAATAGCACAGAGGCTATGAATTGTGAGTTATGGCTGATCTGTGTGTAGTTTGTATGTCCCCCCATGTTCGTTTGCATGGGTTTTGCCACATCACTTATCACACCCCCTGCAGTGGCACTCAGTAGGCCCTTCATAAATTTCAGCTCCAGGCCCATGTGGCCCTTAATCTGGCACTGCCTGCCATAAAGGGGATCATTTGTGGGACCATTAATGGAATTATTTGATGTTGGGGCTAATTAATAATGGGGATTATGTATGTAATTATTGTAAAGGATGAAGGAATGATATTGTAACGTGTTCAAAAATAGTATGGCAGCCACTGATTCTCTTGTCCGCTGATGCATTCTGTATTATGTGGCCTTTATAGTGATGTTTTCTGCATTATATTGCGGTCACTGCATTGCTCTATGGGCTCTATTTACTACAATCCGCATATTGAATGCGGATTGTAGTGTGATATTACCGAGTGAATTCGCATTGCGAATTCAGGCAATATCACAGGGATTTACTATAAATCCCTTGCAGGGACAGAGCTTGCGATAAAGCTCTGTCCCTGCGGATCCCATCCGCACTCTAGTCGAGGTATTTTTGGAAAAAATACCGTGACTAAGAGCCCGCGCATGCGCCGACCGACCACCGCTACTACCCCCCCACCGATGCTAAGCCCCGCCCCCGCGATCGCGGACCCCTGCGACCCCCCCTCCCTTCATTAGACTTACCTGCATCCTCCTGGCCTCCGGTGATCTTCTCCGGGCTTCCCGATCAGGTGATCTCCCATACTGCACTGGGGCCCGATCACCTGATGACCGGGCCCCAGTGTACTATGGGAGACCAGCTGACCAGAGAGGAGCCATCACCGGAGGCCCGATCACCGATCCCTGGAGTCAGGTAAGTAAAAAAAAAAATTTTCTTTTTTTTTTCTTTTTTTTACAGCAATCAGCTTGCGGTCTGCTTAGACCACACAGCTGATTACTGGTACCGGCTCCCGGCTCTGCTCTCCCCGTTAGAGCAGAGTGGGAGCCCGGTAACCGGGGGAGACCCTGGATAACGCCACCTCCAGGTGGCGTTATTATCACAGGGCTTCACCCGGTATTTTTTTACAATTTATTTTTAGTAACTGTGGTCGGATCACATTTCCCATTACAATTATGGGAAATGTGATCTGCTTTACTAAAAATAAGTGATACTGGGGGTTGGAGTAGAATTTTACTAATTCTACTCCAATTGCCCTACAGTAACTACAGGTGAAACTAAAATAATGTGAAAAGGGTGTGAAAACACCCTTTTTCACTTTATTTTAGTAAAAATAATGTTAATAAATAGAGCCCTATGTATTGTATGTCGGTCTCTGTAAGGTTCTCTGCATTATATGGTGGTCATAAAGGTAGAGGATGACTACTAACTGTTGGGGGGGAGGGGGTCAGCTGAGCTGAGAGTCTGATTCAGACCCAGTCGCTCGCACGCATCCGCTCGCTGCTGCAATGTTCGCTAATCTGTGCATGCGTATGCATCGCAATGCACGTGCGCGAACTACTCATAGCGATCAGGACCCGCTCGCTCTCTCTGCAAAGACAGCCCAGTGTAATGAGTGACAGGAGAGGCCGTTTGTGGGTGGTAACAGGGGCAGGCCAGTGAAAACGGGGATGTGAAGGTGCTTGCATAATTAACAGGCAGCGTCATAGTACATGTCATCAGCCTTTTTTTTTTACACTGAAATCCTTGCAGTGCTTGCGGTAGGGAAAGGGCAACCACAAGCGCTACTATCGTTTCCGATGGTCCTCGATGTACCAATGTTTTAATATACTTCCTGGAGATGACGTGTGCTAGTGGGCGTCTCACCATACGCTAATGGGCGTCTGCATACACAAAGTGATCGCTCGTCAAGACATAGTGGGCGTACTTATGCCTTTGCCGTGCGATCGCCTGTCTTGACGTCACTTAGCTGAATTTGCATACGCAGGGAGCGAGTGGCCAGATCTAGTGAACGGGTCTGAATCAGGCCCTGAGTCTTTGCCCCAGATGACAGAAAGCCTAGCTTCACCCTGTGTTAAACCTATACCCAATTATATTCTACCTTGCACAAGATCTCACTTCATGGCTGCCATAAAACAACTAAATGAGACCAGCTTGTTGTATGTGTTAAATTGTAGCCTGGCTATTCACATCACTGGGAAATAAAACATAACAATTAAGTAAAAACTTGTAGATACAAATTGACTCACCATTTTCAGCTGCTTCTGCAATGTGTTTTGACAAAGACAACTGCAATGGCTGAAAATACCTGTCTGATATAGCCAGCTGGTGTTAAGCAGGAATGTGTCCCAGACTCCCAGTAACATTTGGCAAAAGCCAATATGAAAACATAACCAAAGATGTATGCAATTTGTCAGAACCAGCTGGGTAGTCATACGTATTTTTATAAAGACATAATAATCTGATAGTTTGTGCAGCTGGCTTCCAGATCAGTATAGTTCCAGAATACAGGGGATTGGCTACAGACAACACATGGGGGGTCAAACCAAAAATATACAGGTAGGTTAATTGGCTCCCACCAAAAAATTAACCCTAATGTGTATGTGTGTGAGCATGTGGTAGGGAATTAGATTGTAAGCTCCACTGGGGCAGGGACTGATGTGAATGGCCAAAAATTCTCTGTAAATCGCTGCGGAATATGTGTGCGCTATATAAATAACTTGTAATAATAATAAAAACCAATTTGGTGCGAGTTGCAAGGCACGAGTCACCATTTTCACTGCGAATCTGCATTGCGAATTCATTTTGCAATCCAATTAGCAACTCCCATTGAAATAGCCTGAGTAAACTTGCGTTTTTCCGTTCGCACCTCCCTGAGGGTGAGCGATGATAGGCAGGGCCGTAGCTTAGGGTAGTGCGGCCAGTGCCATCGCTCAGGGCACCACAGGTCAGGGGGCGCTGTTTGGGCCTGTCAAATTTCTGTTTATTATCATTCTTGCTTGTAGCTTCCTCTTATTTCATCCCTAGCATCTCCTGGCCTCTCCTATCTCTTCCCTGGCCCTTCCCCATGAAGCCATGGCCCTTTGAAAAATGAGGGGGGCGCCAGTGCTCTTTCTGGCACAGGGCACCAAAAAGTCTAGTTACGGCTCTGATGATAGGGATAATCTTTATTTTAAGGTTAAAATAATGGGACACTGTGCAGAACACCTTGGACACCCCCATAATGACTAATTAGGCAATTGGAAGTTTCCAATTAGCTTAATTAGTCCAATAATTACATATAATTTTGGGGGTTTAAAAAAAATGGCCTCAAATTACCCCAAATTCAACTATTTCATTTATTTATGCACCCCACATTTAAATAGAGGATATATTTATTTTAAATAATTGCCTTTTATATTTATTTTTTTTTACACTTTTTTTAGTCACCTCAAAGTACCCCAAAAGCATCTTTTTTTGCAATTTTCCATTTTTTTTCGTATGAAAGTAATGAAAAAAAGTTAGCTTTTTATAATTTTTTTACTTTTTTAAAAAAAATAAATAAATACACAAATCAGCCATTTAACATAGTTTAAATGGGATCAGTATGGATGACCGCTGGACCTATGCCCGGCGGTTCAAATCCCGACGCTAGAAGAGCGGCACGAGTGAAAATGCAGATCGTAAGTATCTAACTATCCCTAACCCTCTCCCCCCCCTAACCCTCCTTTAGCAGTGCCTATCCCTAACCTACCCCCCTAGTGCCTAACCCTAACCCCCCTGTAAGTGCCTAAACCTAACCCTAAGTCTCCCAGGGGGGGCCTAACCCTAACCTCCCCCCGGGGGTGCCTAACCCTAACCCCTCCTTCCCCTAGCCTAACCTTAACCCTCCCGCTGCCCGGCTTACCTTCGTTCGGTATGCCAGGCGTTGGGCTCCCGGCGTAGGGATAATGATAGGCGTCGGGACTTCAACATCTATCATTAGTCCCGTCGGGATTACACAGTCGGGAAGCCAGTGGTCGGCATTTCGACCGTCGGCATCCTGACTGCAAACCGTTTAAATACGTCCAGTACTTTTCTTATGCCCACTAACAGCCTTCTGCATGATTCTGCAAACAAAATTGTCAGTTTTTTGGGGTCAAGGAAGGACACTGTTTCATGCACTGCTCTCACATCGCCTTTGGTTGACAATTTGCAAACCCCCACTGCAAGTACCACGAATAGGCATTGAATTCTACAATTGTATTGTAGAATTCTCGGGTGCGTGCATTCGTATGAAGTCTGCGAGTTTCATGAAACAAACTCGCAACTCGCACCTAATTGGATTGACCCCAGATATCTATGTTGAACCAAGCATTCTCCAGGCAAATTCAGAATAATAACATATGATTTCTCCTAAATAAGAGCTGAGAAAAACTCCTTGTACTTTTCCTTGAAATAAATTACTGATTTTCACTGCATAGGATGTCAGAAGAGGCTTATAATACATGGATACAGGGATTACTGTAGCACAGTCAGCAGGGGCTGGCTGGTGAATTGTAGCCTGGGGGGCAAGCACACAGCACCAGCCCATTAGCTGTGACTCAACCTTCCCCCTCTCCCTACCTGGTGCCTAAACCTAACCTCCCCCCCCTAGTGCCTACACCTAACCTCTCCCTCCCGTCCCCACACCCTAAACCTCACCCCTTAGTGCCTAACCATAAACTTTAACCATCCCACTAACCCCGCTACTTACCTTTGGGATGCTGACACTGGGATTCTGACAGGCGTCGGGATCCGGCGCCTGTATCCTAAGTGCTGTTCTGCAGATATATCTGTCCATCAGCTGTGCAGCACAGCCGACACGATAGTTGTTCACAGACATATCGCTGGTACCCACTGGCCGACGGACACACAATATATTGGCCGATCAATTGATCGCCAAATATACTGGCCAGTGTGTACCCAGCATTACAGTAGTTTAGACCATCTGAAGATGGTGTAAACTACTGGGCCTAAACTCCGAAAAGCTTCACTTTTCGGATTCTACTACATAGAGGTCAGATCGTAGTCCCAATTGATAATATTTGGGACTGCGATCTGTAGCACTAATTAGCACTTTTCCGGAGATTTCTGTGAAACATCCTGCATTGTGTTATTAGTACATAGCAACAATACATAAAATTATGAAGACAGCAGTTTCTGCATAAGTTTATGTAAAAACAGCTTGATACATAGGCTCATTATTCTTCCTACTTCACCTCTCCTCCTTAAAGGTGCGCATCCACTACCCGACTATGGAAATACAGTACAATTACGACATCATAATTGTACAGTTGCCCCTGTAGTACCTACACTGAACGATAGTAGTAGCACTGAGTCCAAATGTCCAGGAGGCGTGGCTCTCCTTTCCAGTCCTCCCCCTCGGTGATGAAGTTACAGCCACTTATGCCGGTCCGTCGTGCGTACTGTATGCAGCACGGCCCCCCAGGGCTTAAACCCAGTCCGCCCCTGCTGTTGGCTCACATCACAGCTGATCCAATTTCTACTGACCCATCTCAGTACAACTCTCCACGTAACTCATCTGCTACTACTAATCAAATTACTCCATAACCTCTCTGGATTTCATCTCACCAGTGTCACAAACGTGGAATTTAGGAGCTGTGTTCCCGGACTGGGCCTTGGATCTGTATTACTTGGCGCAGACGCTCGCTGGAGGAGACTTGGCTTAATGAAGTTTCTCCGCATGAGAGGGTGCAGCGAACTGACAGGAGTTTGAGGAATGCGGCAGTAACGAGGTAGCTAGGAAGCTACGTGGAGCGGCTGGATAGCCGAGGGTAGACGTTGGTAGCTGAGTGGCTACGTGGAGCGGCTGGATAGCCGTGGGTAGACGTTGGTAGCTGAGTGGTTACGTGGAGCGGCTGGATAGCCGTGGGTAGACGTTGGTAGCTGAGTGGCTACGTGGAGCGGCTGGATAGCCGTGGGTAGATGTTGGTAGCTGAGTGGCTACGTGGAGCGGCTGGATAGCCGTGGGTAGACGTCGGTAGCTGAGTGGCTACGTGGAGCGGCTGGTTAGCCGTGGGTAGACATAGGTAGCTGAGCGGCTACGTGGAGCGGCTGGTTAGCCGTGGGTAGACGTTGGTAGCTCAGTGGCTATGTGGAGCGGCTGGATAGCCGTGGGTAGACGTTGGTAGCTGAGTGGCTACGTGGAGCGGCTGGATAGCCGTGGGTAGACGTTGGTAGCTTAGCGGCTACGTGGAGCGGCTGGTTAGCCGTGGGTAGACGTTGGTAGCTGAGCGGCTACGTGGAGCGGCTGGTTAGCCGTGGGTAGACGTTGGTAGCTGAGCGGCTACGTGGAGCGGCTGGTTAGCCGTGGGTAGACGTTGGTAGCTGAGTGGCTACGTGGAGCGGCTGGATAGCCGTGGGTAGACGTTGGTAGCTGAGCGGCTACGTGGAGCGGCTGGTTAGCCGTGGGTAGACGTTGGTAGCTGAGCGGCTACGTGGAGCGGCTGGTTAGCCGTGGGTAGACGTTGGTAGCTGAGCGGCTACGTGGAGCGGCTGGTTAGCCGTGGGTAGACGTTGGTAGCTGGGGGCTACGTGGAGCGGCTGGATAGCCGTGGGTAGACGTTGGTAGCTGAGCGGCTACGTGGAGCAGCTGGAGCGCAGTGGGAAGGCTTGCTTAGCTAAACTAAGAAACTAGTTGCACTGGCAACTTGTGTGAGCATTGGGGATCCTTTTATAGTGGACACTGGGAGCTGACAGGCTGAGAGAGAAGGAGAAGGCTCCTCATTGGTGGTAGTGGGGTCACATGGGCAATCCAAGATGGCCGCGCCCATGGACCGGAGGACAGCGCTTCCTGGAGGTAGTCAGCGGGGACCAGCGGTCAGCAGGAGCCGGCGTGGGAGCAGCACAGCAGCGGGACCCTCCAGAGGACAACAGCGGAGACTGCCTTGGGAGAAGAGGAAGGAGCGTACAGCGCGGGAGCCGGAAGACAGCGCGGGTCAGCGCCCACACAGGTAAGCGACGGGGTCTGATTCTGGGGTCTCCAGGCCGGCGTGTGACAGTACCCCCTTCTTCAAGAGTGGCCACCGGACACTTCCTTGGTTTATGAGGAAATTTCACATGGAATGCTTTGACCAGACGGGGTGCATGGACATCGGAGGCATTTATCCAGATTCGTTCCTCCGGACCATAATTCTTCCAGTCGATGAGGTATTGAAGACGGTTGTATCGACAACGGGAATCTAAGATTCTGTCAACTTCGAACTCCTCTCCCTGCTGTGTTTGAACACTAGAAGCTTTAGGCAGGACCTTCTGAAATCGGTTTAAGACTAGTGGTTTTAAAAGAGAAATATGGAAAGAACTTGGAATGCGAAGAAATGGAGGAAGCTTTAACTTGTAAGCCACAGGATTCAAGACTTTGATGATTGGGAATGGACCAATGAATCGCGGAGCAAATTTCATCGAGGGTACTCGGAGTCTTAGGTTTCGGGTAGAGAGCCAGACCATATCCCCAGGTCGGAAATTTGGAACCACTCGTCTTTGGCGGTCAGCAAATCTCTTGTACCGGGCTGACGTTTTAGTCAGAGAGGAACGAACCTTTTCCCAGATGTTGGAGAACCGTTGAAGGGACATTTTGGCCGCAGGCACATCTAATGTGGGAAGAAGAGGGAAATCTGGCACTCGAGGATGTTGACCAAAAACTGTAAAAAAAGGAGTTGAGCTGGTGGACATGTGATAATGATTATTGTGGGCAAATTCGGCCCAAGGAAGAAGTTCAATCCAGTCATCTTGGGAGGAGGAGACAAAAGTGCGCAGGAACTGTTCCAGGTCTTGATTGACCCTTTCGGTCTGACCGTTGGTCTGGGGATGATAAGCGGTAGAAAATTTGAGTTTTACCTGAAGGGCTGAGCAGAGTGACCTCCAGAACTTCGCTATGAACTGTACTCCCCTGTCGGAGATGATCTCTTGAGGAAGGCCGTGGAGCTTGAAGATCTCTTTTATAAAGCTCTGGGCGAGTAGAGGTGCAGACGGAAGCCCAGTAAGTGGTACGAAATGAGCCATTTTAGAAAAACGATCCACGATAACCCAAATTGTGTTGTGGCCCCGAGATGGAGGAAGATCAGAGATGAAATCCATAGATAGGTGAGTCCATGGCTTAGATGGAATTGCAAAAGGTTGGAGTTGACCGTGTGGAACCCGCCAAGGTATCTTGTGTTGGGCACATTTGATGCATGAAGACACATAAGACCTGACGTCCTTTTTCATCGAAGACCACCAATAGGACCGCTGGATAAATTCTAGGGTTTTATCCATACCCAGGTGACCAGAGAACCGGGAAGCATGAGCCCAATGCAGTAACCTCTTGCGGAGTTCCGGAGCGACAAAAGTCTTCCCAACCGGGGGTATAGAAGATAATTGGGTAGAGGCGAAGAAAGCTGAATTCAAGATTGGTTGGGGCTGTTCCATGGGTAGATCAGGGTTGCTCATCATGGAACGGGAGAGTGCGTCGGCTTTGAGGTTTTGTGAACCGGGGCGATAGGAGACTTTGAAGTTAAATCTGGAGAAAAACATTGCCCACCGGGCTTGACGAGGGTTCAAGCAATTTGCAGATTTAAGATAAAGGAGGTTCTTATGGTCAGTAAAAATGGTAATGGGGTAATGAGCTCCTTCTAGAAGATATCGCCATTCTTCGAGGGCTAATTTCATGGCGAGTAACTCTTGATCTCCAATGGTGTAGTTCTTCTCTGCAGGCAAAAACTTCCGGGAAAAGAAACCACAGGGATGAAGTTTTTCATCTTTAAATCGCTGGGAAAGCACTGCACCGACACCTTCAGAGGATGCATCCACCTCCAGGATAAAGGGCCGGGTGGAGTCTGGTTGCTTTAAGATGGGAGCGGAGATGAAGGCTTGCTTAAGAAGTTGAAATGCAGAGGTAGCTTCGACGGGCCATATAGTTGGATCTGCTCCCTTGCGGCTGAGGGCTGTAATCGGAGCTACCAGAGTCGAGAAACCTTTTATAAAGTTGCGATAGTAATTGGCAAATCCTAGGAATCTTTGTATGGATCTTAAGGAAGAAGGAAGAGACCAATCAAGAACGGCTTGTAGTTTTGACGAATCCATTTGAAGGCCTGTTCCGGAGATAATGTATCCCAGGAATGGTACACTTGAGACCTCAAACAGACACTTCTCTAATTTGCAAAACAGTTGATTGGACCGCAACCTCAGAAGGACTTGTTTGACCTGGTCTCGATGAGTTTGGAGGTCTTGAGAAAAAATCAAAATGTCGTCTAAGTAAACGACCACACACTTGTACAAGAGGTCCCGGAAGATTTCATTGACGAAAAACTGGAAGACGGCCGGAGCATTACAGAGGCCGAAGGGCATAACGAGATACTCGTAGTGCCCATCCCTGGTGTTGAAGGCCGTTTTCCATTCATCGCCTGGACGGATACGAATTAAATGATAGGCTCCTCTTAGGTCGAGTTTGAAAAAAACTGTGGCTCCCTTGACTCTATCAAATAACTCTGTAATGAGAGGAAGAGGGTAGCGATTCTTAATAGTTATTTCATTAAGACCCCGGTAGTCAATACACGGTCGCAAGCCACCATCTTTCTTTTTTACGAAGAAAAATCCAGCCCCTGCTGGAGACGTGGAAGTCGAATGAAGCCTTTATTTAAGTTTTCCGTAATGTACTCCGACATGGCCTGAGTCTCAGGGAGAGATAGAGGATAGGTTCGGCCTCTAGGAGGATTCTTCCCGGGAATCAGATCTATGGGACAGTCCCAATCACGATGGGGAGGTAACAGGTCTGCGCTCTGTTTGCTAAAGACGTCCTGAAACCCATCGTAGGCTTTGGGCAGGTCTGTAGAATCCCGTACAACGGAAGATCTGATAGGTATTACCCGCTGAAGGCAACCTTTGAAGCAATTGGAACCCCAGGAGATTATTTGCATGGTGGTCCAATCGATTTGAGGTGAATGTCTCTGTAGCCAGGGTAATCCGAGGACTAAAGAATGAGAGGCTTTGGGAATCACTAGGAAGGATAGTTGTTCGGAATGGAGCACCCCAATGGTAAGTTTAAGTGGTGTTGTACGATGGGTGATGGTTCCACTAGAAATGCGACTACCATCGATGGTGGTTAAAGTGATGACTCGAGGCAACGCTTCCATGGGGATTTGATGCTTCTGGACAAATTCAGTAGTGACAAAGTTCTCTGCCGCTCCGGAATCCAGGAGAGCTAATACAGCATTGGAACCTCGAGGACACTTTAAATGAGCCTGGATGGTGGAATCAGACTTCCTTTGTGATTCAATGGCAACTCCTAACTTAACCTCTCTTTCATAAGTTAGGAGGAGGCGTTTCCCGGACGAATGGGACAAGTTTTAACTAAATGTTGAGGAGAACAGCAGTACATACAGAGGTTCTGCCTCTGCCTTTTCTGCCGCTCCTCAGCCGATAAATGAGAGCGGTTGACCTGCATGGGTTCTTCGCCCAGAGGAGGAGAGAGTAAGCGGGAAACTGGACGTGGCCTTCCACGATCAAATCTGCCTCTTTCCAAGGCACGCTCCCTGTGACGGAGATCCACCTTGTTGCAGAGAGAGATTAACCCATCCAAACTGGTTGGAAGGTCACGGGAAGCTAGGTCGTCTTTGAGCCTTTCAGAAAGGCCACTCCAGAAGGCAGCGATGAGGGCATCCTCGTTCCAATTGAGTTCTGAAGCCAGAGTCTGGAACTGGACTACGTATTGGCCGACAGTCCTGCTGCCCTGACGGAGGCGTAGAATATCAGCTGATGCGGAAGTGGTTCTTCCGGGTTCATCAAAGATTTTGCGAAATGTAGCAACAAATTCGGGGTAGTTGGAGAGCAGGGGATCCGACTTCTCATAAGGGGCGAGACACAATCGAGTGTATGGCCAGAGAGTAGAGAGATGATATATGCCACCCTGGTTCTGGCCGTCGGAAAGTTGGCGGATTGTAGCTCGAATTGGATTTCGCATTGGTTTAAAAAACCCCTGCATAATTTGGGGTTGCCATCGAACTTGCTCGGAGGGGAGAGCTGAAGACGAGCAGGAGGTAGAACCGGAGGAGCAGGTGACACCACAGGAGGAGAGGCGGCTTGGGAGCCAGCGGGAGCGGGATGAGCCAGTAAGGACTGAATGTTGTCCAGGCGTGACGACATATCTTGGATAAATTGGATCAGCTGAGCCTGAGAGGTCTCCTGTCTTTCCAGACGGGATAGTACATCCTGTGAGGCTTCTATCCCAGATCCTTGACCACTTGCCGAGTCCATCTGGCCAGTGCAAACTGTCACAAATGTGGAATTTAGGAGCTGTGTTCCCGGACTGGGCCTTGGATCTGTATTACTTGGCGCAGACGCTTGCTGGAGGAGACTTGGCTTAATGAAGTTTCTTCACATGAGAGGGTGCAGCGAACTGACAGGAGTTTGAGGAATGCGGCAGTAACGAGGTAGCTAGGAAGCTATGTGGAGCGGCTGGATAGCCGAGGGTAGACGTTGGTAGCTGAGTGGCTACTTGGAGCGGCTGGATAGCCGTGGGTAGACGTTGGTAGCTGAGTGGCTACGTGGAGCGGCTGGATAGCCGTGGGTAGACGTTGGTAGCTGAGTGGTTACGTGGAGCGGCTGGATAGCCGTGGGTAGACGTTGGTAGCTGAGCGGCTACGTGGAGCGGCTGGATAGCCGTGGGTAGACGTTGGTAGCTGAGCGGCTACATGGAGCGGCTGGATAGCCGTGGGTAGACGTTGGTAGCTGAGTGGCTACGTGGAGCGGCTGGATAGCCGTGGGTAGACATTGGTAGCTGAGCGGCTACGTGGAGCGGAGACGTTGGTAGCTGAGCGGCTACGTGGAGCGGCTGGTTAGCCGTGGGTAGACGTTGGTAGCTGAGCGGCTACGTGGAGCGGCTGGTTAGCCGTGGGTAGACGTTGGTAGCTGAGTGGCTACGTGGAGCGGCTGGATAGCCGTGGGTAGACGTTGGTAGCTGAGCGGCTACGTGGAGCGGCTGGTTAGCCGTGGGTAGACGTTGGTAGCTGAGCGGCTACGTGGAGCGGCTGGTTAGCCGTGGGTAGACGTTGGTAGCTGAGCGGCTACGTGGAGCGGCTGGTTAGCCGTGGGTAGACGTTGGTAGCTGAGTGGCTACATGGAGCGGCTGGATAACCGTGGGTAGACGTTGGTAGCTGAGCGGCTACGTGGAGTGGCTGGAGCGCAGTGGGAAGGCTTGCTTAGCTAAACTAAGAAACTAGTTGCACTGGCAACTTGTGTGAGCATTGGGGATCCTTTTATAGTGGACACTGGGAGCTGACAGGCTGAGAGAGAAGGAGAAGGCTCCTCATTGATGGTAGTGGGGTCACATGGGCAATCCAAGATGGCCGCGCCCATGGACCGGAGGACAGCGCTTCCTGGAGGTAGTCAGCAGGGACCAGCGGTCAGCAGGAGCCGGCGTGGGAGCAGCACAGCAGCGGGACCCTCCAGAGGACAACAGCGGAGACTGCCTTGGGAGAAGAGGAAGGAGCGTACAGCGCGGGAGCCGGAAGACAGCGCGGGTCAGTGCCCGCACAGGTAAGCGACGGGGTCTGTTTCTGGGGTCTCCAGGCCGGTGTGAGACAGTACCCCCTTCTTCAAGAGTGGCCACCGGACACTTCCTTGGTTTATGAGGAAATTTCACATGGAACGCTTTGACCAGACGGGGTGCATGGACATCGGAGGCATTTATCCAGATTCGTTCCTCCGGACCATAATTCTTCCAGTCGATGAGGTATTGAAGACGGTTGTATCGACAACGGGAATCTAAGATTCTGTCAACTTCGAACTCCTCTCCCTGCTGTGTTTGAACACTAGAAGCTTTAGGCAGGACCTTCTGAAATCGGTTTAAGACTAGTGGTTTTAAAAGAGAAATATGGAAAGAACTTGGAATGCGAAGAAATGGAGGAAGCTTTAACTTGTAAGCCACAGGATTCAAGACTTTGATGATTGGGAATGGACCAATGAATCGCGGAGCAAATTTCATCGAGGGTACTCGGAGTCTTAGGTTTCGGGTAGAGAGCCAGACCATATCCCCAGGTCGGAAATTTGGAACCGCTCGTCTTTGGCGGTCAGCAAATCTCTTGTACCGGGCTGACGTTTTAGTCAGAGAGGAACAAACCTTTTCCCAGATGTTGGAGAACCGTTGAAGGGACATTTTGGCCGCAGGCACATCTAATGTGGGAAGAAGAGGGAAATCTGGCACTCGAGGATGTTGACCAAAAACTGTAAAAAAAGGAGTTGAGCTGGTGGACGTGTGATAATGATTATTGTGGGCAAATTCAGCCCAAGGAAGAAGTTCAATCCAGTCATCTTGGGAGGAGGAGACAAAAGTGCGCAGGAACTGTTCCAGGTCTTGATTGACCCTTTCGGTCTGACCGTTGGTCTGGGGATGATAAGCGGTAGAAAATTTGAGTTTTACCTGAAGGGCTGAGCAGAGTGACCTCCAGAACTTCGCTACGAACTGTACTCCCCTGTCGGAGATGATCTCTTGAGGAAGGCCGTGGAGCTTGAAGATCTCTTTTATAAAGCTCTGGGCGAGTAGAGGTGCAGACGGAAGCCCAGTAAGTGGTACGAAATGAGCCATTTTAGAAAAACGATCCACGATAACCCAAATTGTGTTGTGGCCCCGAGATGGAGGAAGATCAGAGATGAAATCCATAGATAGGTGAGTCCATGGCTTAGATGGAATTGCAAGAGGTTGGAGTTGACCGTGTGGAACCCGCCAAGGTATCTTGTGTTGGGCACATTTGATGCATGAAGACACATAAGACCTGACGTCCTTTTTCATCGAAGACCACCAATAGGACCGCTGGATAAATTCTAGGGTTTTATCCATACCCAGGTGACCAGAGAACCGGGAAGCATGAGCCCAATGCAGTAACCTCTTGCGGAGTTCCGGAGCGACGAAAGTCTTCCCAACTGGGGGTATAGAAGATAATTGGGTAGAGGCGAAGAAAGCTGAATTCAAGATTGGTTGGGGCTGTTCCATGGGTAGATCAGGGTTGCTCATCATGGAACGGGAGAGTGCGTCGGCTTTGAGGTTTTGTGAACCGGGGCGATAGGAGACTTTGAAGTTAAATCTGGAGAAAAACATTGCCCACCGGGCTTGACGAGGGTTCAAGCAATTTGCAGATTTAAGATAAAGGAGGTTCTTATGGTCAGTAAAAATGGTAATGGGGTAATGAGCTCCTTCTAGAAGATATCGCCATTCTTCGAGGGCTAATTTCATGGCGAGTAACTCTTGATCTCCAATGGTGTAGTTCTTCTCTGCAGGCAAAAACTTCCGGGAAAAGAAACCACAGGGATGAAGTTTTTCATCTTTAAATCGCTGGGAAAGCACTGCACCGACACCTTCAGAGGATGCGTCCACCTCCAGGATAAAGGGCCGGGTGGAGTCTGGTTGCTTTAAGATGGGAGCGGAGATGAAGGCTTGCTTAAGAAGTTGAAATGCAGAGGTAGCTTCGACGGGCCATATAGTTGGATCTGCTCCCTTGCGGCTGAGGGCTGTAATCGGAGCTACCAGAGTCGAGAAACCTTTTATAAAGTTGCGATAGTAATTGGCAAATCCTAGGAATCTTTGTATGGATTTTAAGGAAGAAGGAAGAGACCAATCAAGAATGGCTTGTAGTTTTGACGAATCCATTTGAAGGCCTGTTCCGGAGATAATGTATCCCAGGAATGGTACACTTGAGACCTCAAACAGACACTTCTCTAATTTGCAAAACAGTTGATTGGACCGCAACCTCAGAAGGACTTGTTTGACCTGGTCTCGATGAGTTTGGAGGTCTTGAGAAAAAATCAAAATGTCGTCTAAGTAAACGACCACACACTTGTACAAGAGGTCCCGGAAGATTTCATTGACGAAAAACTGGAAGACGGCCGGAGCATTACAGAGGCCGAAGGGCATAACGAGATACTCATAGTGCCCATCCCTGGTGTTGAAGGCCGTTTTCCATTCATCGCCTGGACGGATACGAATTAAATTATAGGCTCCTCTTAGGTCGAGTTTGGAAAAAACTGTGGCTCCCTTGACTCTATCAAATAACTCTGTAATGAGAGGAAGAGGGTAGCGATTCTTAATAGTTATTTCATTAAGACCCCGGTAGTCAATACACGGTCGCAAGCCACCATCTTTCTTTTTTACGAAGAAAAATCCAGCCCCTGCTGGAGACGTGGAAGGTCGAATGAAGCCTTTATTTAAGTTTTCCGTAATGTACTCCGACATGGCCTGAGTCTCAGGGAGAGATAGAGGATAGGTTCGGCCTCTAGGAGGATTCTTCCCGGGAATCAGATCTATGGGACAGTCCCAATCACGATGGGGAGGTAACAGGTCTGCGCTCTGTTTGCTAAAGACGTCCTGAAACCCATCGTAGGCTTTGGGCAGGTCTGTAGAATCCAGTACAACGGAAGATCTGATAGGTATTACCCGCTGAAGGCAACCTTTGAAGCAATTGGAACCCCAGGAGATTATTTGCATGGTGGTCCAATCGATTTGAGGTGAATGTCTCTGTAGCCAGGGTAATCCGAGGACTAAAGAATGAGAGGCTTTGGGAATCACTAGGAAGGATAGTTGTTCGGAATGGAGCACCCCAATGGTAAGTTTAAGTGGTGTTGTACGATGGGTGATGGTTCCACTAGAAATGCGACTACCATCGATGGTGGTTAAAGTGATGACTCGAGGCAACGCTTCCATGGGGATTTGATGCTTCTGGACAAATTCAGTAGTGACAAAGTTCTCTGCCGCTCCGGAATCCAGGAGAGCTAATACAGCATTGGAACCTCGAGGACACTTTAAATGAGCCTGGATGGTGGAATCAGACTTCCTTTGTGATTCAATGGCAACTCCTAACTTAACCTCTCTTTCATAAGTTAGGAGGAGGCGTTTCCCGGACGAATGGGACAAGTTTTAACTAAATGTTGAGGAGAACAGCAGTACATACAGAGGTTCTGCCTCTGCCTTTTCTGCCGCTCCTCAGCCGATAAATGAGAGCGGTTGACCTGCATGGGTTCTTCGCCCAGAGGAGGAGAGGGTAAGCGGGAAACTGGACATGGCCTTCCACGATCAAATCTGCCTCTTTCCAAGGCACGCTCCCTATGACGGAGATCCACCTTGTTGCAGAGAGAGATTAAACCATCCAAACTGGTTGGAAGGTCATGGGAAGCTAGGTCGTCTTTGAGCCTTTCAGAAAGGCCACTCCAGAAGGCAGCGATGAGGGCATCCTCGTTCCAATTGAGTTCTGAAGCCAGAGTCTGGAACTGGACTATGTATTGGCCGACAGTCCTGCTGCCCTGACGGAGGCGTAGAATATCAGCTGATGCGGAAGTGGTTCTTCCGGGTTCATCAAAGATTTTGCGAAATGTAGCAACAAATTCGGGGTAGTTGGAGAGCAGGGGATCCGACTTCTCCCAAAGGGGCAAGACCCAATCGAGTGCTTGGCCAGAGAGTAGAGAGATGATATATGCCACCCTGGTTCTGGCCGTCGGAAAGTTGGCGGATTGTAGCTCGAATTGGATTTCGCATTGGTTTAAAAAACCCCTGCATAATTTGGGGTTGCCATCGAACTTGCTCGGAGGGGAGAGCTGAAGACGAGCAGGAGGTAGAACCGGAGGAGCAGGTGACACCACAGGAGGAGAGGCGGCTTGGGAGCCAGCGGGAGCGGGATGAGCCAGTAAGGACTGAATGTTGTCCAGGCGTGACGACATATCTTGGATAAATTGGATCAGCTGAGCCTGAGAGGTCTCCTGTCTTTCCAGACGGGATAGTACATCCTGTGAGGCTTCTATCCCAGATCCTTGACCACTTGCCGAGTCCATCTGGCCAGTGCAAACTGTCACAAATGTGGAATTTAGGAGCTGTGTTCCCGGACTGGGCCTTGGATCTGTATTACTTGGCGCAGACGCTCGCTGGAGGAGACTTGGCTTAATGAAGTTTCTCCGCATGAGAGGGTGCAGCGAACTGACAGGAGTTTGAGGAATGCGGCAGTAACGAGGTAGCTAGGAAGCTATGTGGAGCGGCTGGATAGCCGAGGGTAGACGTTGGTAGCTGAGTGGCTACGTGGAGCGGCTGGATAGCCGTGGGTAGACGTTGGTAGCTGAGTGGCTACGTGGAGCGGCTGGATAGCCGTGGGTAGACGTTGGTAGCTGAGGGGTTACGTGGAGCGGCTGGATAGCCGTGGGTAGACGTTGGTAGCTGAGCGGCTACGTGGAGCGGCTGGATAGCCGTGGGTAGACGTTGGTAGCTGAGCGGCTACGTGGAGCGGCTGGATAGCCGTGGGTAGACGTTGGTAGCTGAGTGGCTACGTGGAGCGGCTGGATAGCCGTGGGTAGACATTGGTAGCTGAGCGGCTACGTGGAGCGGAGACGTTGGTAGCTGAGCGGCTACGTGGAGCGGCTGGTTAGCCGTGGGTAGACGTTGGTAGCTGAGCGGCTACGTGGAGCGGCTGGTTAGCCGTGGGTAGACATTGGTAGCTGAGAGGCTACGTGGAGCGGCTGGATAGCCGTGGGTAGACGTTGGTAGCTGAGCGGCTACGTGGAGCGGCTGGTTAGCCGTGGGTAGACGTTGGTAGCTGAGCGGCTACGTGGAGCGGCTGGTTAGCCGTGGGTAGACGTTGGTAGCTGAGCGGCTACGTGGAGCGGCTGGTTAGCCGTGGGTAGATGTTGGTAGCTGAGTGGCTACATGGAGCGGCTGGATAACCGTGGGTAGACGTTGGTAGCTGAGCGGCTACGTGGAGTGGCTGGAGCGCAGTGGGAAGGCTTGCTTAGCTAAACTAAGAAACTAGTTGCACTGGCAACTTGTGTGAGCATTGGGGATCCTTTTATAGTGGACACTGGGAGCTGACAGGCTGAGAGAGAAGGAGAAGGCTCCTCATTGATGGTAGTGGGGTCACATGGGCAATCCAAGATGGCCGCGCCCATGGACCGGAGGACAGCGCTTCCTGGAGGTAGTCAGCGGGGACCAGCGGTCAGCAGGAGCCGGCGTGGGAGCAGCACAGCAGCGGGACCCTCCAGAGGACAACAGCGGAGACTGCCTTGGGAGAAGAGGAAGGAGCGTACAGCGCGGGAGCCGGAAGACAGCGCGGGTCAGCGCCCGCACAGGTAAGCGACGGGGTCTGATTCTGGGGTCTCCAGGCCGGCGTGTGACAACCAGTGTCAATCAGTAAACTGTCATCCTGTCTGCAGCCTTGCAGAGACCATTTGGATTACAAAGACTTTTTAGTTCTGCCACTACCTGGACATTACCCATCCATACTTCACTACAGTTCTAGTCATCACTTCCCTCTCTATATTTTGGACTTTATATTTTCCGTGTGCATGTCTGCAAGTTCACTCATTAAAAAACCCACTTTTCAGTTTAAGGGGTCTATTTACTAAGCAGTGTTAGGAGACAGAGTGAAAAGTGATAAGAAAGTGATAAGGTGCCAGCCAATCAGCTCCCAACTGTCATCTCACAGGCTGTGTTTGAAAAATGACAGTTGGGAGCTGATTGGCTGGCACCTTATCACTTTTCACTCTGTCTCCTAGCACTGCTTAGTAAATAGACCCCTTAGTCTGTTCAAGTGTCTGCTCCTATTACCACCCTGGGTCCACAACAAACCCAGATCCTAACATGGTGACAGTGGGGAACAAGGGGTGACCATAACTGACGGGTTTCCCCATAGCTATGGGGCACCACATTAGCATCCATCACTTTATTTTCCCTCCCCCAACAGTATAACAGGATTTGGGTTCTCTTATTGGGAGCCTAGACTCAGCCACCATCCCTAGCTGGTATTCTAATGATGGTTTGAGTCACCGCCTGAGCCTATCGACGCAGCATATAGTGTTTTTATTTAGCATTGGGCTTGATATTCCCAGCAAGCATGGAGGAAGTATATCTATCTTCCTTCAGAGGTTTAGACAAGTAGCTAAGTATATCCATCCTCCGTTGGTAATCCAGACTTCTAGCCGCCGACTATGCTGCATAGGCTTGCTCACTCTCTATCTGTGCGCTGATGCGTGGCCATTCAGCATGCCTCTCTCATGCTGACGCTGTACCCAGTATCACGCATAGACTGAGAGCAGCTGTCACTTTGCACTCGGACGTGGATCTCAGTCACTGCTGGCTGCCGACGGCAGTGCCACTGACACTCCCAACATAGACACCAATAGCCTGTCCACAAATCACATAGACAAGCCTGCTTATTACAAAGAAGGGAAAACCCAGAATGGAACTTGATGTCCATCTGCAGCCTTCATTTTTTACATTGCAGACCAACATTGGAGACCATGGCATATGAAAATGTGCTTGGAGGAAATAAGTAACTGGCAGTGCAGGCAGGGGCGGGCTGAGCCAGGGGGCAGGGTGTCATCTGCCCCCCAGGCCTGTACAATTTCAGTATTCTAGGACCGCCAGGCTGCTCACCGGCCACTGCCCAGCTAGAGAGATCCGACTGAAGTAGCAGGGACTAAAAGAAAATGGCTGCCCCCATAAAAGACTACAAAAAGCTGGCCGCCTTCGACCAATGGGGAGCCAGGTTTTCCTACCCAGAAACCCAAGAGGCTGGAGAATGGGACAGGGGATGTGGCTTATCGAGTGGGAAGAGGAGCTGAAAAAATAAATTTTATGGCACCCATGGAGAAAAGAACTTTTATTACTCACAAAGAAGACATAAGCTACAGTCATAGTCGACGTTTCGGTCACCAAACGTGACCTTTCTCAACACAGGACCCATCAGTGGTGTAGGAAAACAGCAGCATATACTCTAATGCACATATCTCCCTTAAATATTAGTAGCAATTAAGACAAAAAACACTACACATGGCACACTACCGGGAGTGACGTCATAACCATAGAAACCTCTAGTAAACTTTAAGCAGGTATCTTATCCTTAAACATTTACCTTAACTGACCTTCGTGTACACCACAGACGCAGCGGCCTCCTCCCGGGAAGCATAACAGCCAGACACTCGTGTCTCGGTTAGGTTCACCTCCAGTCAGCTCCAGCTGTAAAACCGGAAGTGCCTGTATCCGAAGCAACCCAAGCAAAAGCTCCATACACTATGCTAGAGGGTGTCAACCAGATCACTGCTTAGCAACAAGCGCTTACCTCCAGTAGCCACTGAACTACAACCCAGATATAAGCAATGCCAGGGTGTTAGGACCTGATTCAGAGCCGCTCATAAGCGGCCGCTCGTTCGCTCCGAGCGATGGTCGCACATCTGCGCATGCGTATGGGTCGTAATGCGCATGCACCAACCAGTCAGTGTGGTCGGAAAATGTGTTGAGTGACAGGATGAGGCGTTTGTGGGTGGTAACAGGGGAAGGTGCTTGAAAATGGGGAGTGGAGATCCGAACGCAGGCGTGCCAAACGGTCAAAACGGGCGTTTTAAGGATGTGCATAATTAACAAAGCAGCGTCATCGACCACGCCACTTGGTTGTTTCTTAGCCTGAACTGTTCGCATGATTGCGGTAGGAAAATCCAACCACAAGCACTGCGAGCAGTTCAGACGCCTTTCGATGTACTCGATTAATCAAATAAATAGCGGAGATGACGTATGATGCGAGCGGCCAGGGGACGTCTTTACAAAATAGCGAGCGCATATTTCGTTCGCTCGCTCAGACATAGAGGCGTCAACAGACCGCAAAGAGCGAGCGCTCAATTTAAATAGCCGGCCCCTTTTTCTGAACGAGCGAGCGCAAATAGCGTCTGGCTCTGAATCAGGCCCTTAGTACACACTTAAGACATGCTAACTTCAGCTTTATTCATTTAGGGATATAGTGCCTGATTCAGACCCGCTCGCAAGCGGGTTGATTGTTAAGCAGTGCACACGTGTGGCGTGCACGAGCCCGAGCGACCGCAAAAAGCACTCGCTCCGACGCTCGCATCCAAAAGGGGTGGCTGTCGATGTTGATCGACAGCTCGCCCCGTTTGGAAGGCGGGGCGAGGGGGTGGCTGGGCAAACGTAGGCGTTCCTGCAGGAAGTCCACTGGGGCTTGCGGCCATGAGACCCTACCGCAAGGGTCTCGTCGCAAGCCCTATGGTTGCGATGGTCTTGACCATCGCGACCATCACCTGGCCGCTCGCATAAGCTGTGGGTGGTAACCCACAGCTATGCGAGCGGCCAAGAGGCCGCAACTAAAAAACAAGCGCCCGTCCTGATTCAGAGCTTTTTGCAAGCGCCTCAGAATCAGGCCCACAGCTTTAGCTAGTGACCAGGTGATGGTCGCGGTGGTCGAGACCATCGCGACCATTGGGGCTTGCGACGAGACCCTTGGGGTAGGGTCTCGTCTCCCACAAGCCCCAGGTAGCTTCCTGCTCTAACAGAGCAGGAAGCTACCTACTGACATCACTGCTACTGACATCACTGCTGGCCGTTTGTCCGGCCAACCCTCTCCCCGCCTACAAAATGGGGTGAATTTGTCACTCGCTCCGGGGCTTGCGCACGCGCACTGTGGCCGCTGCGCATGCGCAGGGCCTCACCATCGACCTGCTTGCAAGCGGGTCTGAATGAGGTCCATAGCCTAATAGTCACCTAATTAGTAAAACACCTTTAACTATAATATGTACAGAAATCTATAAACATCCGGTTGTGTAGTGAAAAGCAAACCGGAGGTATTAATGTGGAATGTGTAGCCAACCTGCTACAAAGAAAAAGGGGGTAATAGACAAACAACAATCCCTACAAAGACAAAAATATTTCCATATTCACAAATTTACAAAAATACAAAAATTCAGGCATCCTTAGTCATCTATTTAGACATTATTGTGTGGAAAAACATTATTTAGAAAAAAAGTCCAAGTATACATTTGATCCTACTGATTGGCCATGGGCAGATTAACAATAGTCCATCATACCTTATTGCTAAAAAATATTCAGATGGATTTGTTCATTTAGGACCTCATTCAGAGTCGGTTCGCACAGAGCATGCGGTCGGTCTGAATGAGGGGAGGACGTCTTGAATTTTCAAGACGTCCTCCTTTGCGGTGGTAAGGCAGTGGGTTAACACCCACAGCCTTACGACCGCCTAAGGTGATGGTCATGATGGTGAAGACCATCGCGACCATCGGGGCTTACGACGAGACCCTAGGGTAGGGTCTCCCTTGTCGTAAGCCCCGGAGAGCTTTCGGCTCTGTCTGAGCCGGAAGCTCTCCACTGACATCACTAGTGATGTCAGTGGGGCCGCCCCCAAATGGTAGGCGTTCCCATGCCACCCCCCCGGCCTGCCTTCCAAACTTGGCGAGCTGTCAATCAACATCGACAGCTCGCCCCCTTTGGATCGAGACCCGCTATGACCGGCGCTGACGGTCGTAGCGGGTCTCACGCATGCGCATGCTCTGTGGGGGGCCATCGACCCGGTCGAGCGCATCAGCGCTAACGACCGTGTCTGAATGACCCCCTTAATCCCTTTGGGGCTACTGTGTCTAATTGATGGATCCATCTTGCCTGTCTCTTAAGCAACATAAGACCCCTGTCACCACCTCTCCTAGGTGATGGTATCCAATAGATTATCATATATCCAGCGGATACTTGGTAACCCATCCAGTAGCGCACGCAGAGGGGGTTTCTGAGTACCCAGAAACCCCCCCTGACTGACCAAATTATTTTTTTTAGAGATGGAGACAGCACTGTCTCCGTCTCTTCACTGACTGCGGGCTCGACGGAGCTGCCGCGGATCCACAGACAGAGAGCTCTGGCTAGCAGGGCTCTCTGCAAAGGAGATACAGGTGCAGCGGGCGCCGGACAAGAAGCGCTGTAGTGTGAGACACTGTCAGTCCCTGCTGTGCTCTGAGGGGGTGTGTTGGTGCGACAGCAGTAGGGGATGGAGCAGCCGCTTGTCTCCCGGTGTTTCTCATCATTCCGTGTGGGTGGTCAGGTGACGTGAAGGCCGCAGCTCTCATCGCTGTGGTCGTCGTCATCCTGGTGCAGCTGCTCTGGGTCTGGCTCAGCTCCAAGTCTTCAGGAGGAGATCGCCGAGCAGCAGCAACTACGCTCACATGGCCTCCAGCGGTGACCCTCCTCCTCCTCTTAGGCATATCTCCCGCATCCCGCCCACTTCCTAGTGAAGTGGGCAGGATGGGGAGATTTTACCTGAAATTATCGGGTCCGTCGGGAAGGGGTGGGGCTAAATTAGGCAAATCGCATCATTTAGCCCTGCCCCCTCCTCACGGACCCGCGAATCACGGTGGTTTACTGTAAGGGGGCGGGGCCTAATGCCGTCTATCATCTGGCCCCGCCCCCCGAAGAGGAGAGCAGCAGGTCCCCTCCTGCTGCTCCCGGAAAGCTGCCCAGCAATGTAGGTAAGTATGGTGTAAGTATGCCTATGTGTGTGTGTGTCTGTGTCTGTGTGTACGCTGTGCTTGAGTATGCTTATAAGTTGTGTGTATGAAGTGTGTATGAATGCGGTTTGTGTGTGTATGTATATATATATATATATATATATATATATATAAATAATATGGAAACCCCCCTTTAAAAATCCTGCGTTTGCCACTGCCATCTGTAAAAAATGTGTAGCTAACGGTTTATCCGATCCATTATTGGTATAAACCTGTCGAATAGATATATGATGCTGTGTCATGCACTCCCAAAGTCCTGGTTGTCTTACCCACAAACATCAAACCACATGGGCACTGTAAAAAATAGATTACATGATCCATTTGACAGATCAAGCGATATCTCAAACTAATCCTTTTACCACAACAGTATGTGGGTGTGGGAAAGACTGTCCTGTCTACACATTGTACATCCTATAGCATTGGAAACAGCCCTTTTTGTCCATCAGCCAATTGCCGCTTGCCTTTCTCTAACCGGCATATTTGTCCTGTATAAAAGATCTTTTAAATTTGTACCCCTCCGTATACTTGGCAAAGGAGGTTTCTGGCCTATATTACCACAGTTTGGGTCAGTTCCCAATAGGGGCCAGTGTTTTCTTTGAACTGTATATGTGAATATCTTATTTTGTTGGCTCACTGAATTTGTGCCCCAGGCAAGAGATGAGTTGTATTGTGAGTGCCATCTTGATACTGGACTATATATATGTTCCCACTAGGTATTTTTTTTACTATTTTGTTAATTGTGACATGCACACTGCCCATTTTGTAATTGATGAATTGCACCCTGCCTTTTCCGCAAGCAGACAAACTGTGGGACGAAGCAAAATGGGAAGGTGGAACAAAGGGGCGGACGCAGTTGCTCAACTCAGGGCGCCTGCTACATGTTTCCAGCAGCCCAATCCACACAAACTGGAGAGGGGCACCTTAACATAGAGCTTTCCCCTGTAACTGCGAGACACCAGAGCACATGAATTTACCTGAAGATTATGGAGCAGGCTGAATGTTGTGGACCACTATCCGGCTGGACAAGCATTATTAGATGCTACACACACATTTCGTAATTGTCAGTGAGAGGCTTAAGCAGAGGCAAGGGTGGACCGGCAGCTAGACACAGGCGGATGGTAGTGGCCATAGCTGGATAACACCTCACCATGAAGAGGCCCCTATTTCCACTGTGATGTTAGCACAGTCTAAGCCTTTTTCTTTTTTAAAATATCTGCCTACCGTAAGAAACAGCCTTAAACTGACCTGATTTTACACAAACCACACCCATGTCTCGCCCATTTTTAAAATTGCATTTGCTGGGCCACTTGCTTGTGTTTGCCCCCCAGGCTGAAAGTTGCCAGCCAGCCCCTGGCCAACAGAGAACCAGGTAAATGGAGGTACAGGGTTAACTGCACACTCAGGTCTTTTGGCAGGGAGAGGGTTTATAGAAGGTGCAGGGTGGTTCCAGCAGGAGGCTGGGAGCAGGCAGAGTGATGCAGGCTGCTTGGAAGCTGGGATCCACCAAGAGCACAGATGAGCACTGGAACAGACAGGTCTTAGAAGCACAGGAACTCTCTCACAGCATGCGCTGTGAAACATGTTGCACTGGCAACTATGGAGAGCTCTGAACTCCATTAAGTACTCAGTGCAGGATCGTGAATGGTCGGAGAGGGCATGTGACATGCCAAGATTGGAGCAACTAAGTCACATTACCAGAAGCAAGATGGCAGTGCCCATACCAGAACGGAATGGAAACACCACCAGGATTACCCCAGCAAGAATGACACAATGCCTGTGGAACACCTCGCACAGCCAACACCTGCCGCCAGACACCAGCCCCCCACAGGTAACACTCGTCGTCCCCTATGCCAGGAAACCCTGGTCGTGACAGTACCCACCTCCTTACGAGTGGCCTCAGGACACTTACCAGGCTTCTCCGGATGGGCAGAGTGAAACTTCCTGATGAGCGTAGGAGCATGGACGTCTTGGGCGTTAGTCCAGCAACGTTTTTCTGGGCCATAACCTCTCCAATCCAGAAGATACTGTAACTGACCTCGTCGAACACGGGAATCCAAGACTTGGGATACTTCAAATTCCACACTTCTCTCAGTTTGGACATAGGGAGGATTGGCAGGACTTTGAGGAACTTGCTGAGAATCAACTGCTTGAGCAGGGATATGTGGAAAGAATTAGGGATTCTTAGGTAGGAGGGAAGTTGGAAACGGTAGGAAACTGGATTAATTATTTCAGTAATGGAAAAGGGTCCAATGAATCGTGGGGCAAACTTCATTGATGGAACTCTGAGGCGCAATGGTGGGTGGAAAGCCAAACTTGATTCCTGACTTGCATTTGAGGCACTTTCCTTTGCTTCCTGTCCGCCTGAATTTTGTAATGTAGGGATGTCTTCTCAAAATCTGTGCGTACTTGAGCCCTCATTGAAGTGAACAGTGATATCCACAGCCAGTACATCAAAGACAGGCAGACTCTGAAATTCAGGGATTTGAGGGTGAATAAAAAATGGGGTTTGATTCGTGGAAGAATGATAAGAAGCATTGTGCGCAAATTCAGCCCAGGGAAGAAATTCGGAACAATTATATTGAGAGGAGGAAATAAAAATTCTTAAAAAGGGCTCAAGATCCTAATTTACTCTTTCAGTAGATCCATTATTTTGTGGATGATAGGCCGTAGAGAAATTCAACGTCACTTGTAAAACAGAACAGAGAGCTCTTCAAAACTTCGCTACAAACTGAACACCTTGATCCGAGACAATCTCGGTAGGAAGTCCATGGAGACAAAATATGTGATGAACAAAAAGATGAGCCAGATCCGATGCAGAAGGTAATTTCTTCAGAGAAACATAGTGAACCATTTTTGAAAACCGGTCTATTACAACCCAGATGGTGGTATAGCCACTAGAATTTGGCAAATCTGTTACAAAATCCATGCAGAGATGTGTCCATGGGTGAGGTGGTATAGGTAGAGGTAATAGGAGATTGACGAAGAGACTTGTGCTGAGCACATGAAGTACAGGAAGAAATGAACTCCATTATGTCACTTTTCATTGATGGCCACCTGTAAGACCTTTTTAGGAACTCCAGAGTTTTTCAAATGCCAGAGTGTACTGCAAACCGTGAAGAATAAGCCCATGTAAGTAGCTGCTTCCTTAACTCCGGGGCCACAAAGGTTTTCCCGACAGGAGGTTGTAGTTGAATTGTAGCAAATACTTTTGACTCTAGCACCAGGGTACTACGTAAAATCTCAGAATTGCTATCACAGGATAGGGACCTTGATAAGGCACCAGCCTTTTGGTTGAGAGCTCCTGAGCAGAAAGTCACAGTAAATTGAAAACGAGCAAAAAAATATTGCCCAGCGTGCCAGACGAGGACTCACGCACTAGATATTTTTTAAGAGAAGAAGATTCCTATGAACAGTGAAGACAGTAAAGGGGAATTTAGCCCCTTCCAAAAGGTATCGCATTCTCTTAATGCCAACTTAACGGCTAACAGTTCTTGTTCACCTATGGCGTCGTTCCTCTCGGCTGGAGAGAACTTCTAGAAAAGAACCCACATGGATGGATTGGATTATCCTCAAATCGTTGAGAGAGGACAGCTCCCACTGCCTCTGAAGATGCGTCCACTTCTAATAGGAAGAGTCTATCCAAGTCAGGTTGTTTTAAGACTGGAGCTGTTACGAAAGCCTGTTTCAGAAGTTGGAAAGCAGTTTCTGCCTCAGGAGGCCACAGAGCAGGGTTGGCATTTTTGAGAGTTAATGCTGTAATGGGAGCCATTAAAGATGAAAATCCCTTGATAAAACGTCTACAATAATTGGTGAATCCAAGTAGTCTCTGAGCAGCCTTCAATGTCTGAGGTCAAGACCAGTCCAGAATCACTTGAATTTTTTTTAGGATCCATTTCTAGGCTGGAACCGGAGATGATATATCCAAGGAATGGTACACTTGAAACGCTGAAGACACATTTTTCCAATTTACAGTAGAGATGGTTCTCCCTCAGATAAGAGAGAACTTCTTTTACATGTTTGTGGTGGTCCTCTAGGGATGTTGAAACAATCAGAATATCGTCTAGATAAACAACAATGGGGGGCGTGGCCTAGCAAGCAGCCAGAGCAGACATCTTTGGGAAATGCTCCATTGTGTCCACCCTTAAAAACAGATTTTTTTGCCCCCTGGTAGGAAAATAACTGCACACAGCACACCCATCTGCCCTTGCTATAAACCTCTACAGGCGGGAAAACGCTGTTTTGGAGCGGAGGGGGTACGTGGTGGTTGCCCCCGCAAGCTGCGGCCCAGTCTACATCCTCAAGCCGGGGACTCAATTAATTGCGGCACCCACCCGCCTTGCCGCCTTTGGCGGGGTTGGCCACTCCCCCCACTGCTGCAAAGACCTTACCGGCAGCTGCCGCTAGACTGCTCTCCACGTCACCTTCAGCTGGAGTCTGTCCTTCGGTGCCAAATCCACCCGTGGCACCTGCCCGCCTTGCCGTCTTTGGAGGAGTCGGCTGCTTCCCCCACCGCTGCACTGCTCTTACTAACGGTCACCTCTTGACCCGTCTCCACGCCGCCTGCGGCTGGGGACTGCCCGCTGACGGTGGATCCACCCGCAGCACCCGCCCGCCTTGCAGTCTTTGGCGGGGGCGGCCTCTCCCCCCCACCGCCGCACAGATCTTACCGGCGGCTGCTGTCTGTTCCCTCCCCACACCACATTCTGCTGGGGACTGCCAGCCGCTGCGGAGATGGACGCTGCTGCTCCCATAAAGCAGTACACCGCGGCCCTGACCTCCTGCCCTTCACATCCAGTAGAGGTCACCCATATCCAGAGGGAGGACCCTTTGTGGGATTGTGGACCCCTGAGAGAGGACCCTCATGATCTGGTGGCCTGTATCTTATCTGCAGACATACTGTCTTCATTCACAGTGAGTGACTTTGTTTCCAGCATCTCAAATTTCATTTTAATTTTATACTGACCTAGTAACAACTACTCATACCTGGTCCCACACTGTGTGTATACCTGGCTCTTGAATTATAAGGCTTGTGTCTCTATTTCTGTGGACCTGCCTCCCCCTGGTGGTTAAAAAGAAGAATTTCACCATATCCTCAGGGGACTGTGACACTTATCATCCACTCATTCACAATGATATAATAGTATGCAGTATCCATTTCCACCTCTTCCTAATGGGAAAACCAAAAAAAGATACACAGAAAAAGGATCTCAGGACGCCACACCCTAACCTCTCCCAAACAAATCTCCACTCATATCTTTCTATATCCCAGTCTGCCGACTCTTCTACATTGCCTTTGGAATCGATCCCAACAACTCCGACTACTATGGCTCAATCCCCCCCGTCCAGTGACTCATGTCAGGTCACTCCCCTCCAAACAGGACATTCAGGCGCTAGAGTCAAGAATTCAGGACTCATTCCAAACCCAAATTTCCATAGTGCAGAAAAATGTCAAACAGCTGGGTTCCCGTGTGGTGGTCCTTGAAGAGGACAAAGATGCCGTTAATGACCAACTATCCCACCTTCACACCTTGGTCTCTCAACAGTCCTCTAACATGCAACTCCTCCAATCAAAACTCGATGACCTTGATAACATAGTGCGCAGAAACAATATACGGGTCAGGGGTCTTCCAGAGGATGTCCCACCTTCTGGCCTGCTCAATGCCTTGAACAAAATCTTTGAAGAGTTGCTCGACCTAGACCCAGTGAATCTATTAAAATTGACCGGGCACATAGAGCATTGCGTCCGAGGGGCCTGGCATCCGAATACCCAAGAGATGTTATATGTAGACTTTATTTTTCACAGAAAGAGGATATACTTCGCAAAGTCCATACCCTAGAGGGAGTGGAGTTTAATGGTACGAACCTGCAGATATTTCCAGACCTTTCCTGACGTACCCTTCAACAACGTCGATTAGTGAAGCCCTTAACAGAATCTCTCCGTAAACATGTTCTTAAGTACAGATGGGGTTTTCCTTTTTCTCTCCGAGTATCTCATGCTGGCAAGCTTGTGTCTCTCCAAACACCTCTAGATTTACCAGATTTTTGCTCATCTTTGGGCATAGATCCTGTTGCTCTCCCAGACTGGCAAGCCTTTCTATCACCATCTCCGACCACTCAAGGTCGGCCAAAGAGAGATCAATGGCATACAGTTCAGAAGCAACAAAAGAAAGCTAAAGGAGATGAATCTACACCTCACAATGATCCCACCTGAAGCCGGATAATCAAATTATTCTGCTCTACCCGTTTACTCTTGTAGTTCTAATGTTGAATATTTGTGTACTCGAGTTTCACTGTTTCTCTTTCTCTTAGGAATTGGTTTTCCCTCCCTATATTTTTCCCTTTACTGGAAACTTATGTTAAATATCTCTACTTTTATATAATGTCGGAATGATATATATTTTTCAAGTTTTTATTTTTATTTCTCTTTTTCATTTTGGATGATAGGTTTACTACTCCCCCTGTGTGCCCCCTGCTGCTAAATTTTTCCCCGTGACATGGGAGCCTTGATGGTTCTCCCTTTGTTCGGTAGCGTTTTTTTGGCACATTGTTTATGCATGTGATTGATTTATATTTCGGCTTTGTGTCTCCCCCTTCTCTCCTTTTGTTCCGTTCCCCTTTTTTTTTCTTTTTTTTCATTTTTATTTTCTATTTTCTGTTGCTGTTATTGTTTCTGCTGCTTCAAACTAAGGCCCTCATTCAGAGGCGGTCGCAAGAAGCGAGCGCTCTCTCTGAATGAGGGCGGCCGCTTCACATTTCAAGTGCGGCCTCCTGGTCGCTAGCTCAGCTGTGGGTTAACACCCACAGCTTTAGCGACTGACCAGGTTGATGGTCGCAATGGTCAAGACCATTGCGACTATCAGGGCTTGCGACGAGACCCTAAGGTTGGGTCTCGGCAACCGCAAGCCCAGGGAGCTTCCTGCTCTGATCGAGCAGGAAGCTCCTGTCGAAGCTGAATAATTGGCTGAGACAAGTTCAGTTTAAGATTTAATTGCGACGACATCTTGAAAATGAGATCGCAAGATGCCATTTTGCAAATGGCCGCCTAAGCACCATTTTGGATAAACTCACATTTTAGTACATGTGGCGATAATACTATTAGCACCATGCGATTGCATCTTTCACCATTTCTCATACACACATTAATACGCACAATTGCGCTGTTAACTAGTCGCATATTAGCGAATGCATAGGACTTTGTATGAAACCGCTGTTTTATTAGCTTTATGCGCACGCATCTGCCCCAAGTTAACTAGCGTCCTTATATCAAACCCCGAATACTCACATATTATATATTCACACATAAGGTTTAATAAGCTTTAAAGTATATGATTTAAGTTGGTTCAGTTAGTTTAAATGCTGAGAAATAAAGATATTTGATAACTAAGGTTTTATACATGCTAAACAAGTCGTGTTTGGTTTCGTACTGATGCGTACTCTTTCCACAGTATTCCGGTGTTATCGGTGGGGAGATCGCATCATGCATTCTCGAGTTATGGGTCGCAGAGACTACAAGCAACAAAATGTATATTTCATGAACAAATGTTAGGATGTTACAGGGGGGCGGGAAGGGAAAGACCCCCAGCTGTTAGAGGCAGGGAGAGTCTATTTGAACCAGCCTGTTAAATGCTCTGTAACAGATGCTTCTCCCCTGGGAACCAATGACATCAGCAACAAACTTCTCTATTGTCCTGTCTATTCTGGGGGGGTATAAATATGTGTGCTCAAACGCTGGGTTCTTAGTCTTCGTGCTGAATGCTGAATGACCAGGGGTCCCTTGCTGATGCCTATCTTCGGGTCCGGAAGCGCTGCGTATGTATACTGTACTTGGGTCTGTATAATTCCTTTTGCGCCTAAATTGTGTATGGATCAATTGCGTGTAACTGTCTGAACTTTTACTTGAATAACACTTGTGCTTTGGAACCACAGATTCCAGGTCTAAGTCTTTATTTACTGTATGACTGCATACGCAAATTAGCGTCATCCTTAGACGTTTATAGGAAGGATTTTAGAAGGTACAGGCAGGGGTATATAGAGGTTCATTTTAATATCGTTACTCCCCACTGACATCACTGCTGATGTCAGTGTGGCCTCCCACAAAACGGCAGGCATTCCTTAAAGGACGCCTCCGTTTGTAGGCATTACCCCTTATCTAAAGGTCTAATTTCCCAAATTTATGCTTTTCTTTTAGATGCTACCCTTCCCTCTCTTAGACTTCATGAAACTGCTTGGGAACGAGATCTTGGATCTCCTCCAAATGATGAGGCTTGGGGTGACATGAGATTGCAATAGAACTTTTGGCTATCCCCAACCAAAATCAAAGAGACTGCATATAAAATGTATTATAGATGGTATTATACTCCTCAAAGACTTCATAGAATGTTCCCATCTTCTTCACCCGATTGTTAGCGGGGCTGTGGCTGCAAGGGCACTATGATCCATATCTGGTGGACTTGTCCAATTATTGTCCCCTTGTGGGACTCGGTTCATGGACTACTAAATTCCCTTCTGGAAGCTCCAATCTCAAAAGACCCGTGGATATTTTTATTGTGCTATCCTCCCCCAAATATTGGCAAATTTTCTAAGAAATTGGCTGCAGACATCCTAGCAGCGGCAAAATCCCTTATCGCACTAAACTGGAAAAAGACCTCCCCACCACTCCTCTCTGTACGTAAGAGTCAGATTTGGCATGTTGCAATCATGGAGGAGATAACTTATTACCTCCATGATCGAGGACATGTTTTTTCTCAAGTTTGGGCTCCGTGGCTGATTGCTGAGCACTGTCCCCCTCTTTCTTCCGCACACTCTGTACGGGGACCCATGGGCAACGACTGATGTTTACCGTCCAGATGTTTGATATGTGTCGGTTCTTTGGAAGATGTGTCGTCTTCTCTCCCCCCCTTACTTCCACTGCTCCTACCCTCTGTTTACCCCTCTCTTTTCTACCAAGTGTTTTGAATAGTTTTTTTTCCTTTGTTTAGTATTGTTTATAAAATTTGGTCTGTATTTTTCTTTCTGACCCTTTTTTTTATGTACTAAATTGTATTCTGATTGATCATCTAAAATAAAGAATTATATATAAAAAAAACGACTCCGTTTAGCTACCCCCTACCCCGCCTACAAAACGGGGCGAGCTGTCGATCAACATCGACAGCCGCCCCTTTTGTAGTGAGCTCCGGAACGAGAGAATTTCTCTCTCGCTCCGGGGCTTGCACACGCGCACTGCGGCCGCTGCACATGCGCAGGGCCTTAACATCGACCCGGTTGCGATCGCTCAGCGCTTGCGACCGGGTCTGAATGAGAGCCTAAGTGTCTTCTGATACTCAATTTACGCCCTAGTTCTTCTCCCCCATGGCTGCTCCATTCCATATAGTATCCATTAATGCAAGAGGATTGAATGTCCCCAAGAATCGAGCCCAAACACTTCGATCCTTTCACTCTGATGGTGCGGATGTGGTTCTTGTACAGGAGACCCACTTTCGCCACTCTTCTACTCCTATGAAGCTAAGTAATTACTGGTACCCTACTGCATTTTATTCAAATTTCTCCTTGTCTAAGTCTAAGGGTGTCACTATTTTGTTTGCTAGACATTTGCCAATTGTGAACCAGGAAGTACACTGCCTAGAGGAGGGGAGGGGTTTATTGGTCAGATGTTCCATTTTCAACTATCTCTTTGCTTTTGTCAATATTTACGCCCCTAATCATAGTCAACCTTCCTTCCTCGAGAGGGTTCTGGACAGGGTGGATGAGCTTCAGCAGGGAACTCTGATAGTCGATTTCAACTGGGCCCTTGAACCCTCTCAAGATACCTCAACCGGTTCCTCCTCTGTCCCATACCGATCATTGAGAAAGGTAAGGTGCTTGCTGCATGCTCACCAGCTGTCTGGTATCTGGAGGTTGTTTCACCCCTCTGACAGGGACTACTCCCATTATTCTAGCTGCCATCAATCCTACTCTAGAATGGACTATAAACTGTATTTATTGGCCATCGTCACCTCCACCTGGTCCAGGCTACTTAGATAGGCGTAACTACATGGTCAGATCATGCCCCTATTAGTGTTGACCTCCAGCCCTCTCTTTAGAACATGGCATTTCAATGAATCATTGCTGACTGACGATTATTGTAGAGCGCAGTTTTTAGAGGCACTAGACGCCTATATTGAATGTAATGATAACCCTGATACTTCTAATCTTACCATATGGGAGGCGCATAAGTGTGTCCTAAGGGGAAAACGTATTCCAATTGGGCTCTTTTTTAAAGAAACAACGTCTCAGCCAAATAGACTCCCTATTGCAAAAAATTCGTAAATTGGAATCTGTTCATAAATCTTCCCTGTCCCCTGATGTTCTTGTAGAACTAACTCAAACTCGCTCTGCTTTAAATAAAAGTTTACTGGAAAAAGTTAGATACTCTTTCCGGAAATGTAGGAGTCGCTAATTTCACTGGGGTAATAAACCCGGGAAAATGTTGGCACGTGCTCTCAGAACCCAAAGAATGCGTTCCTTTATCTCTTCTGTCAAGGATAGAGAGGGTAAGACCCTTCATGATACTACTTCAATTGCAGAAGCCTTCTGCTCATATTACTCTTCGCTTTATAATTTACCAGTTTCCGCGGCCTTCCCCAATGTTGACGGGAAACACCGAGCTATCGACACTTATCTTTCTAAGGTTCATTTTCCCAAACTTGACACCTTGGTCAGAGATGAGTTAGAGACACCCTTTTCCTTACGGGAACTGGAGGAAGCCATCAAGTCTACCCCTTCTGGTAAGAGCCCTAGCCCTGATGGCTTTACCATTAATTACTATAAAGCCTTCCAGGACAAACTAGCCCCCCTGCTCTTGAAAGCTTTTAACAATATCTCAGACAATTCACCCTTTTCTAAACAATCTATGGAGGCCCATATCATGGTAATTCCTAAAGAGGGTAAGGAACCTTCTCTCTGCCCCAGCTATCAAAAAATTTCCCTTAATGTTGACATCAAACTATTCGCAAAGCTTCTTGCAAGCAGACTAAAACATTCCCTGCCTTCTCTCATTCATAGCAACCATGTGGGATTTGTCCCGGGACGCGAGGCTTAGCTCTTATCCACCATATTTCCTCGACTTATACTCCAGCTATTTTATTGTCTACTGACGCCGAGAAGGCGTTCGATCGCATTGTTTGGGACTTTATGACGGGAGTTTTGAGGCAATTGGGTCCTGTTTGTCTTCAAGGTATCCTTGCCTTATATAGGTTTCCATATGCGAGAATTAGAATTAACGTCTCCCTCTCAAATTCTTTCCCCATAGCAAATGGAACTAGACCGGGCTGCCCATTATCTCCCCTGATTTTCGTGCTTTATTTGGAGGCCCTGTCATGGTCCATATGCCTGAACTCGGATATATCGGGTTTTAGGGTGGGCAGAGAGGAATATAAATTAGCTCTATTTGCCCACGATTTATTGGCCACAATCACGAACCCTATAGTTTCACTTCCAAATTTATTAGAAGAGTTTAAGACCTTTGGGGACCTTTATAACTTTAAAATTAACTACTCGAATCTATAGCTTTAAACATTACTGCCCCATCCCAGATGGTAGCTGGTCTCAAATTATAATTTCCCTTTGCTTGGCATATGACCCATTTAAAATATCTCGGTGTTACTTTAACTAGAAACCTTACACACCTATTTGAATCTAATTTTGTCCCCCTACTTGCCAAACCCTGTTCGGATTTGCAGGTATGGAAAACCAAATCTTTTTTGTGGTTTGGAAGACTGGGTGTGTTGAAGATGAACTTCTTACCTAGGATCCTATACCTCCTACAAACTCTCCCAATCAAATTATCACCCAAGTGGATACTAGACGTCCAAAATCTAATTAGAGATTTCATCTGGAAGGGAAATAGACCCCGTTTGAGGCTGAATCTTATGTCCCGTCACAAGGACAGAGGAGGCATTTCCCTTCCAAATATTAAAAGATATCATCAAGCATGCCTCCTACACCGCATTTTATAATGGACTAGATCTGACACCCCTAAACATTGGATATGTATAGAGCAACAAGCACTTGAGATCCCCTTGTCGATAGCTCTGTGGCTTCCTGTCCTCACCAATCTTACGCAGCCCACTATTGGTCGCACGCTCTCCTGTTGGAGGAAGATTAGGAGATCCTCATCGATATTCGCTCCCAATTGCCCTCTAACATCGTTCCTTTATAATGATGGTTTTCCTCCAGGGATGGACCATATTACCTTCCATTCTAGGTTGAGGGCAGGCCTTTTCACAGTTGGACAGTTGGTCAGCAATGGTAGCGTATTATCTTTTGCAGAGGTACGTGAGAGATGGAAGCTGCAGGCTAATGAATATTGGCGCTATTTCCAGGTTCGTCACTTTTTACATTCCTTGGGAAAATCCCAGACTTTAAGTAGGGTGTATTCACCTTTTGAGCAGCTGTGCGCAAGTCCCACTCCCCCCACCCATACTATTTCATTACTCTACAGCTCTCCTCAGATGCTAGCATCTCTATCCCCAGCTTCACTGAACGTTGGAACCGTGACCTTGGTTCCAGTATAGATGACACTCAATGAAGAAAAATATTTGCACTAGCGCACACTTGCTCCAAGAGTACCACCGTTGTTGAAACTCAACACAAGCTCATCTTGAGATGGTACAGATGCCCTGATACTCTTTCTAAAATGGGGATTGGGGTGCCCAATATATGTTGGCGCTGCTCGAATACCCCGGGTAACCCTTTTCGTATCTGGTGGCAATGTCCACTCCTCCGGCCCTATTGGTCAGAAGTGATTCGCCTCTCAGCCATAATTCTTGGTGAACCGGTTTCCACAGACCCCCTGTTTTGGTTTTTCCATCTGTCGTCCGGGACCCTCTCGAGGTACAAAAGGTCTTTATTATGTAATTTGAATAACGCGGCAAAGGCTGTTATCCTGGTAAGATGGAGCTCCTCTTCTCCTCCCGTGGTGACTGTCTGGTTCACGAGAATAGATTTATATATGGAGATGGAATATTTGATAACCTCAGCTGATGGCGACTACGAATCCTTTAGGGATACCTGGTTTCGTTGGATGGACTTTAAAGACTCTGTGTTAGATAAAACTATTCTCTCTAGCCGACCTACACCTGTGTAAGTTATATCTATTTCCCTGCCTAGGCCCTATGTGACCTAGTGGAGCCATTATACCTCATTAAAATTGTTGCGGCCTTGTTGTTGATCTACACTCCAATCATGCAGCAGCTTTCTTTCTCCCTTTTTTTTTTCCCTTCCCCCTCTTTTTTACCTAATTGTCTTGTCTTTTCCCTAAATGGTATGGTATCTAATTAATGTTTTCATATGCAATATTTGTATTTTAGTTTTTACTATAGAGGTTTTTTATATTCTGATCAGGAAATTTTGTATTTTTAGGACCTGATTGAAACCTTATTTTGCAGGTTCATTTTGTACTACCAATTTTGAAATTGTTTCTTTTTTTTTTCTTTCTTATGTTTGTAATGATTTGTTACTATTATCTAATAAAACTAATCTGCACTAGATAGACAACAACGGAGCCGTATAACAGATCTCTGAAGATCTCATTGACAAAACCTTGAAAAACAACAGGTGCATTGGGAAGACAGGATTCCTGACAACTTGTACTCCATGAGAGAACCTGCATTGTGCACCAGTCAATCCTGGGGTTGTGCTGTCGTAACCATGGAAATCCTAGAATAACTTCATGGGAAGCCTCTGAAAATGCATCCACTTCTAATAGGAAGAGTCTATCCAAGTCAGGTTGTTTTAAGACTGGAGCTGTTATGAAAGCCTGTTTCAGAAGTTGGAAAGCAGTTTCTGCCTCAGGAGGCTACAGAGCAGGGTTGGCATTTTTCAGAGTTAATGCTGTAATGGGAGCCATTAAAGATGAAAATCCCTTGATGAAACGTCTATAATAAATGGTAAATCCGAGCAGTCTCTGAACAGCCTTCAATGTCTGAGGTCAAGACCAGTCCAGAATCGCTTGAACTTTTTTAGGATCCATTTCTAGGCTGGAACCGGAGATGATATATCCAAGGAATGGTACATTTGAAACGCTGAAGACACATTTTTCTAATTTACAGTAGAGATGGTTCTCCCTCAGATGAGACAGAACTTCTTTTACATGTTTGTGGTGGTACTCTAGGGATGAAGAAAAAATCAGAATGTCATCTAGATAGACAACAACGGAGACATATAACAGATCTCTGAAGATCTCATTGACAAAAATTTGAAAAACAGCAGGTGCATTGCACAACCCAAAGGGCAGGACAAGATATTCGAAATGTCCATCCCTTGTATTGAATGCGGTCTTCCACTCATCTCCGATGCAGATACAAATCAGATTATAAGCCCCGCAGAGGTCTAACTTGGAGAATATGGTAGATCCCTTGACTCTATCAAATAATTCTGTAATAAATGGGAGTGGATATCTGTTCTTAAACATAATATCATTAAGGCCTCTGTAGTCTATACACGGTCTTAGCCCACCATCCTTCTTAGCAATGAAAAAGAAACCTGCTCCAGCAGGAGAAGTGGAAGGTCGAATGAAACCTTTCTGCAGATTCTCCCGGATATACTCCGACATGGCTTTGGTCTCTGGCAGGGACAAAGGATAAGTATGACCATGAGGAGGCATCTTGTCAGGTAGTAGATCGACTGGACAATCCCATTTTCTGTGAGGTGGTAAGACATTAGCCTGTTTTTGAGAAAAGACATCAGCAAAGTATTGATATTCTTTAAGTATTGCTGGAGATACTATCGATGCTATTTTCCTCACAGGTCATACTTTGGGAAGACAAGATTCCTGACAACTTGTACTCCATGAGAGGACCTGTATTGTGCACCAGTCAATACTGGGGTTGTGCTGTCGTAACCATGGAAATCCTAGAATAACTTCATGGGAAGCCTTGGGTATAACTAGGAACCTAAGATGCTCAAAATGGAGTGCTCCAGTATGAACCAAGACTGGCTGGGTTTCTTTAGAGACAGTTCCATTTAAGAGAGTTCGCCCATCTACAGAGGTCAGGGAGAAAAAGTGTTCAAGAGATGTACAAGGAATGTGTAACTTGTCTCTTGGATTCTACATCTATCTATCTATCTATCTATCTACAGTCTCTCACTCTGTGGGGTTTCTACATCTATCTATCTATCATCTCTAACTCTCTGGTGGATCTGCATCTAGCTATCTATTTACAGTGTATCACTTTCTGGGGGGGGTTTCTACATCTATCTATCTATGGTGTCTCACTATCTGGAAGGTTTCTACAGCTATCTATCTATCTATCTATCTATCTAGCTATCTGTCTATCCATCATCTCTAACTCTCTGGTGGATACGCATCTATCTATCTATCTACAGTGTATCACTTTATGGGGGGGTTTCTACATCTATCTATGGTGTCTCACTATCTGGAAGGTTTCTACAGCTATCTACCTATCTATCTATCTAGCTATTGTCACGGCTTGGCGTGCGCTTGGACCCGGAGTGGAGTCGGATGAGGAATGAGGACTTGTTTGCTGGTACTTGAAGGCAGCCGGCCTTAGGGGAGTATGACTCATGAAGCAGTGGCATGCGACGGGATCAGAACCAGGCTGCGAGACACTGGCGGAACTTAGAGACCCGGGGTAGGCTGGGTATAGCAGGTAGACGGGATCAGGAGACAGGTAGTAACAGGAGCAAACTGCACCAAGGCTGAGAGGGGAGTCTGCAGAAACACACTGGTACTGACACTTTAAATGAGCAAAGGAGCACAGAGAACTAGCTCACAGCATACGCTGTGATAGACGTTGCACTGGCAACTAAAGAGCCTCTGGACAGCCCTTTAGTACCCTCAGGTAGTGCAGGATTGGTTGCTAGCCTCCCCAGCCCAGACTGAACCTGATTGGCCAGAAACGACATGTGACCCAAATCCAAGATGGCCGCGCCCAATGGTCACAGCATGGAAGCTCTGCCAGTCTCAGCCCCTCTCACCTGCCTCCAGATGGAAGCCCTTGGTCTGCGGAGACTCACAGCAGCCAGCGCTATTCTCCAGGAACCTGCACCTCTGCTGGAAACACCATGCCACAGCGCCCGGAGCGGTAAGCGCCGCGATCTCAGCAGCCTGTCACCCCTGGTCGTGACAGTACCCCCTCCTTTAGGAGTGGCCTCTGGACACTTCTTCGGTTTACCAGGATTCTCAGAGTGAAACTTAAGCACTTGGCGAGGAGTGTAGACATCCTCAGCTTTCACCCAGCAACGTTCTTCGGGACCGTAACCTTTCCAATCCAGTAGATATTGGAGTTGCCCATAACGAAAACGAGAGTCCAGGACCTGTTTGATCTCGAACTCTATACCCCTCTCAGTCAAGACTTTGGGGGAGCGTGGCAGAGTCTTGCGAAAGCGATTCAGGATGAGAGGTTTCAGCAGGGAAATATGAAAGGAATTTGGTATTTTGAGGTAGGACGGAAGTTTTAATTTATAGGCTACTGGATTGATCACTTGAACGATGGGAAAAGGACCGATGAAACAAGGAGCAAATTTCATAGACGGCACTTTAAGGCGAAGATTACGAGTGGAAAGCCATACTAAGTCACCTGTTTTTAGGTTGGGCACCGCTCTCCTTTTTTTGTCCGCTGTTAATTTATATCGAAGAGAGGCTTTTTGTAAGGAGGAATGGACCTGAGTCCAAATCTGAGAGAATTTCTGTAGGGTGGAGGTCACTGCTGGTACATCGAAGACTGGCAATTCTTGAAACTCTGGTACTCTGGGATACAGTCCAAAAACTATAAAGAATGGGGTTTGCCCCGTAGATGAATGATAGGAGCTGTTATGGGCAAATTCGGCCCAGGGTAAGGTGTCCGCCCAGTTGTCTTGTGATGAAGACATGTGAATTCTTAAGAAAGTCTCAAGGTCTTGATTGACTCTCTCTGTAGACCCGTTAGACTGAGGATGGTAAGCTGTTGAAAACTTCAGTTTGATTTGAAAGATAGAACATATAGCTCTCCAAAATCTGGCTACGAACTGTACCTCTCTATCAGAAACAATCTCAGTTGGAAGTCCATGGAGACGGAAGATGTTGTCGACGAATAACTGAGCCAACTCTGGAGCAGACGGCAACTTCTTGAACCATTTTGGAGAAACGATCCACTACTACCCAGATGGTGGTAAACCCATTAGAAACAGGTAGATCCGTTACAAAGTCCATGGAAAGGTGTGTCCAAGGATGGGTTGGTACTGACAGAGGTAGGAGTGTGCCGGCAGGAACCTGTCTGGATGTTTTATGTTGAGCACACTGTGGACAGGAGGCGATAAAAGCTTCAATTTCCGACTTCATAGCAGGCCACCAGTATGATCGTTGCAGGAATTCCAAGGTCTTGCGTATGCCCGGGTGTCCGGCAAAACGAGAGGTATGAGCCCACTTCAAAAGCTGCTTGCGCATATCTGAGGCCACAAATGTCTTCCGGGAGGAGGTTGAATGCAAGTGGTAGCGAATACTCTGGAGTCTAGAACTGGAGTTTCCTTATGACTTTCGGAAGATGTGTCGGAGGAGAGTGATCGAGAGAGGGCATCTGCTTTTTGATTTAGTGAGCCTGGGTGAAAAGTTAAAGTAAAATTGAAACGAGAAAAGAATATTGACCATCGAGCCAGGCGGGAACTCAGACACTGAATATTTTTTAGGTATAGGAGATTCCGATGATCTGTATAAACGGTGATGGGATACATCGCGCCGTCAAGAAGATAACGCCACTCTTCAAAAGCTAGTTTCACAGCCAATAATTCCTGCTCTCCAATGGGATAATTCTTTTCTGCTTGGGAAAATTTCTTTGAGAAGAAGCCACAGGGATGAAACTTGCTATCCTTGAGTTTCTGGGATAGTACTGCCCCTACCGCTTCAGAAGAGGCGTCTACCTCAAGAAAGAATGGGTAGTTAATGTTGGGTTGTCTCAGCACGGGGGCGGAAATGAAGGCTTGCTTTAAGAGTTGAAAGGCAGTTTCAGCCTCTGGAGGCCATCGGGATGGATTTGCCCCCTTGCAAGTTAGGGCGGAAATGGGTGCCATGAGAGTGGAAAATCCTTTGATAAACCTTCGATAATAATTTGCGAAGCCCAAAAATCTTTGTACTGCCTTCAAAGAATTCGGACGAGACCAGTCCAATATTGCCTGAACTTTCTGGGGATCCATTTCAAGGCCGGCACCTGAAACGATGTAACCTAAAAAGGGAACTGAGGGAACTTCAAATACGCATTTTTCAGCTTTGCAGTACAGGTGGTTCTTTCGTAGGCGAGTTAACACCTCCTTGACTTGGGATCGATGTCTGACAATGTTGGAGGAGAATATCAGAATATCGTCGAGGTATACTACCACAGAGATATATAGTAAGTCCCGAAAGATCTCATTCACAAAGTTTTGGAACACAGCAGGAGCGTTACAGAGACCAAAAGGCATTACCAGGTATTCAAAATGCCCGTCTCGAGTATTGAATGCTGTTTTCCATTCGTCCCCGGCTCGTATCCTAATGAGATTGTAGGCCCCTCTTAAATCCAGCTTGGTAAAAATAGTAGCACCTTTTACTCGATCAAAAAGTTCGGTAATGAGGGGTATCGGGTAGCGCTTTTTGATGGTTATATCGTTTAAGCCCCTGTAATCGATGCAAGGACGCAGGCCTCCATCCTTCTTAGACACAAAAAAGAATCCTGCCCCTGCCGGTGAGGAGGATGGTCGAATGAACCCCTTTTGCAGGTTCTCCTGGATGTATGCTGACATGGCTTCAGTCTCGGGTAGGGAGAGTGGGTAAGTACGACCTCGCGGAGGAGTTTTGCCAGGAATCAACTCAATAGGACAGTCCCACTCCCGATGAGGAGGCAGAATATCGGCTCCGGTCTTACAGAAGACATCGGAGAAGGAGCGATACTGGTAGGGAATTGGAGTAGTGGTTGCAATGTAACTACCTTTGACGGGTTTGATTTGAGGAAGGCAGGATACTTGACAAGTTTCTCCCCAGGACAAGATCTGCATGGTGCCCCAATCAATATTGGGGGAGTGCTTGCGTAACCAGGGGTATCCAAGGATGACCTCATGGGAGGCTTTGGGAATTACTAGGAATCGGATAGTTTCAGTGTGGAGAGCTCCGATACGAACTGGCACAGGAAGGGTACGTTGAGAGACGATTCCGTTGGTAATCTGAGTGCCATCTCCAGCAGATAGAGTGATGGTGTGGTCGAGAGAGGAGATAGGAAGCCGGAGCCTCTGGACAAGTTCAGCGGTGATAAAATTTTCAGCGGCCCCTGAATCGAGGAGAGAAAGAACAGTTTTAGAACCAGTGGAGATCTCAAAAGTAATGGAGAGGGTAGATTCATTTTTTGACGGAGACATCACTCCTAACCTGGTGTCTCCGGCACAGATTAGGATCGGGAGTTTCCCGGACGACGTGGGCAGGTTGCAACCATATGACTGGTCTCCCCGCAGTACATGCATAGATTTTCTCGTCGGCGTCTTTGCCGTTCTTCTACCGTGAGGCGGGCCCGGTTAATCTGCATGGGTTCGTCACCCGCAGGTTCAGACGGAGGGAGGGTTGGAGTAGTGGTCGGCCGGAACCTAAAGAAATCTCCCCTAGTTTTTTCACTCTGGCGTTCTCTGTACCGCAAATCCACTTTATTGCAAAGGGAGATAAGATCATTGAGGGTAGCCGGCGGATCACGAGTGGCGAGGTCATCTTTTATGCGATCTGTCAATCCATTCCAAAAGGTGGAAGTCAGGGCTTCTTCATTCCATTTTAGTTCCGAAGCCAGCGTTTGAAATTGAATGATATACTGACTGACTGGTCGGTTCCCTTGGCAAAGTCGCAGGATTTCCGTCGCCGCGGAGGTTGTTCTGCCGGGCTCGTCGAAAATCCTCCGGAAGGACGTGAGGAATCCAGAGTAGTTGTCTAGTAATGGGTCGGACCTCTCCCAGAGAGGCGAAACCCAGTCCAGGGCAGAACCGGTCAGTAGAGACACTATATATGCCACTTTGGATTTTGGAGATGGAAAGTTCGCAGGCTGTAGTGTGAAGTGGACATCACACTGGTTGAGAAACCCTCGGCACAACTTGGGGTTCCCGTCAAACTTATTGGGAGTCGGAAGGTGCAAATGAGATGGTGCAGGTGGAACAGGGACAGCTGGAGCTGCTGGCTGGTTGGTGGCGGCAGGCAAATTAACAGTAACCAGGGAAGCTTGCAGCGTATCCTGACGAAGAGACATTTCCTGCAGGAACTGAGCCATTTGGCGCTGAGACGCCTCTAGTCCCTCTAGGCGACTGGCGATACCCTGGAGCAAGTCGGCCCTCAGATCCTGTCCACTGGCCGAATCCATCTGGCCAGTGCAAACTGTCACGGCTTGGCGTGCGCTTGGACCCGGAGTGGAGTTGGATGAGGAATGAGGACTTGTTTGCTGGTACTTGAAGGCAGCCGGCCTTAGGGGAGTATGACTCATGAAGCAGTGGCACGCGACGGGATCAGAACCAGGCTGCGAGACACTGGCGGAACTTAGAGACCCGGGGTAGGCTGGGTATTGTTACATTCTGGGTTATTTGTGGACCCGGGGTGGTAGCAGGAGCGATCACAGAAGCAGATTTGTAAATAAAACTAGGATTTTTAATAAGTGCTCGAGTGGACATATAATGTGGCAGTAAATAAAACTCCAGGAAAATATAAATGTGCACAAGAGTTCTGTGGTGGGAGCAAAAGGGTTAATGTCCAGGTAGAAACAATTAGAGCAGTCCAGGTGTGCAGGTAGTGAAACTGAAAATAAACAAGCCAGGTTTGCAGATAGTGAAACTGAAAATAAACAAGCCAGGTTTGCAGATAGTGAACTGAAGTGCAGGATGTCAGCAGGCTCAGGCACTCAGGTATGGGCAAGGGTGATGGAGGTAGCGGGGTAGTCCAGTGGGAACTAGGAGCTGACAGGCAGACTGGCAGACAGCGGATTCACAGGAACAGGAAAGCACAGAGAACTCCCTCTCAGCTAGGCTGAGATACACGTTGCACTGGCAAAGAAGGAAGGCACTGACCCTTCCTAAATACCCCATGCCGTGCTGTTACTGGCTGGAGGGAACATGTGACTCACCAGGATTGGCCAGCCGCATCACATGGCCAGAAGGCAAGATGGCAGCGCCCATGCCAAACGGAATGGAGACGCCGCCAGGCCTTACCAGTGCAGAGTGACAACAGGCCCGCACAACAACGCGTGCAGCCAAAGCCCCCAGCCAGACACCAGCTCCGCCACCAGACAGCCCGCGCCACAATGACCTCACAGGTAACACTCGCCTAGCGCCATGCTGAAATACCCTGGCCGTGACAGGTATAGCAGGTAGACGGGATCAGGAGACAGGTAGTAACAGGAGCAAACTGCACCAAGGCTGAGAGGGGAGTCTGCAGAAACACACTGGTACTGACACTTTAAATGAGCAAAGGAGCACAGAGAACTAGCTCACAGCATACGCTGTGATAGACGTTGCACTGGCAACTAAAGAGCCTCTGGACAGCCCTTTAGTACCCTCAGGTAGTGCAGGATTGGTTGCTAGCCTCCCCAGCCCAGACTGAACCTGATTGGCCAGAAACGACATGTGACCCAAATCCAAGATGGCCGCGCCCAGTGGTCACAGCATGGAAGCTCTGCCAGTCTCAGCCCCTCTCACCTGCCTCCAGATGGAAGCCCTTGGTCTGCGGAGACTCACAGCACCCAGCACTATTCTCCAGGAACCTGCACCTCTGCTGGAAACACCATGCCACAGCGCCCGGAGCGGTAAGCGCCGCGATCTCAGCAGCCTGTCACCCCTGGTCGTGACAGCTATCTGTCTATCCATCATCTCTAACTCTCTGGTGGATCCGCATCTAGCTATCTATCTACAGTGTATGACTTTATGGGGGGGTTTCTACATCTATCTATGGTGTCTCACTATCTGGAAGGTGTCTACATCTACAGTCAGGTGCATAAATATTGGGACATTGACAGAATTTTCATATTTTGGCCTCTATTCACCACCACAATGGCTTTTAAATGAAACAAACAAGATGTGCTTTAACTGCAGATTTTCAGATTTAATTTGAGGGTAATTACATCCAAATCAAGTGAACGGTGTAGGAATTACAACGGTTTCTATATGTGCCTCCCACTTTTTAAGGGGCCAAAAGTAATGGGACTGTCAAATCAAAAGCTATTTCATGGACAGGTGTGGGCTAATCCCTCGTTATTTCATTATCAATTAAGCAGGTAAAAGGTCTGGAGTTGATTCTAGATGTGACATTTGCATTTGGAATCAGTCAGTGAAGCAAGCCATCATTAGGCTGAAAAATCAAAACAAACCCATCAGAGAGATAGCAAAAACATTAGGTGTGGCCAAATCAACTGTTTGGAACATTCTTAAAAAGAAAGAATGCACCGGAGAGCTCAGCAACACCAAAAGGCCCGGAAGACCACGGAAAACAACTGTGGTGGATGACAGAAGAATTATTTCCCTGGTGAAGAAAAACCCTTCACAGCAGTTGGCCAAATCAAGAACACTCTCCAGGAGGTATGTGTATATGTGTCAAAGTCAACAATCAAGAGAAGACTTCACAAGAGTGAATATAGAGGGTTCACCACAAGATGTAAACCATTGGTGAGCCTCAAAAACAGGAAGACTAGATTAGAGTTTGCCAAACAACATCTAAAAAAGCCATTACAGTTCTGGAACAACATCCTATGGACAGATGAGACAAAGATCAACTTGTACCAGAGTAATGGGAAGAGAAGAGTATGGAGAAGGAAAGGAACTGCTCATGATCCAAAACATACCACCTCATCAGTGAAGCATGGTGGTGGTAGTGTCAAGGCGTGGGGATGTATGGCTGCCAATGGAACTGGTTCCCTTGTATTTATTGATGATGTGACTGCTGACAAAAGCAGCAGAATTAATTCTGAAGTGTTTCAGGCAATATTATATGCTCATATTCAGTCAAATGCTTAAGAACTCATTGGACGGCGCTTCACAGTGCAGATGGACAATGACCCGAAGCATACTGCAAAAGCAACCAAAGAGTTTTTTAAGGCGAAAAAGTGGAATGTTATGCAATGGCCAAGTCAATCCCCTGACCTGAATCCGATTGAGCATGCATTTCACTTAATGAAGACAAAACTGAAGGGAAAATGCCCCAAGAACAAGCAGGAACTGAAGACATTTGCAGTAGAGGCCTGGCAGAGCATCACCAGGGATGAAACTCAGCGTCTGGTGATGTCTATGCGTTCCAGACTTCAGGCTGTAATTGCCTGCAAAGGATTTGCAAGAAAGTATTAAAAAGTGAAAGTTAGATTTAGGATTGTTTAGTTTGTCCCATTACTTTTGGCCCCTAAAAAGTGGGAGGCACATATAGAAACCGTTGTAATTCCTACACCGTTCACCTGATTTGGATGTAATTACCCTCAAATTAAATCTGAAAGTCTGCAGTTAAAGCACATCTTATTTGTTTCATTTCAAAGCCATTGTGGTGGTGAATAGAGGCCAAAATATGAAAATTCTGTCAATGTCCCAATATTTATGCACCTGACTGTATCTATTTATCTATCTATCTACCTACCTACCTATATATATACTATAACTACAGTGTCTCACTCTCTGGGGGATTTCTACATCTATCTATTTATCTATCTACAGTCTCTCACTTTCTGGGGGTTTCTACATCTATCTATCTATCTATCTATCTACAGTCTCACTCTCTGCGAAGTTTCTACATCTATATCTACAGTCTCTCAGTCTCTGGGGGTTTCTATATCTATCTATCTACAGTCTCTCACTCTTTGGGGGGGTTTCTACATCTATCTATCTATCTATCTATCTATCTATCTATCTATCTATCTATCTATCTATCTGTCTATCTACCATCTCTCACTCTCTGGGGGGGGGTCTACATCTCCACCATTTGGGCCTCAAGGTTCTTTGCAAGGGCAGCAAGGCCCTTTGGACCTTGGTGGATATTGCCCTACTGTTACTGGGGGCCCCCATAACAGTTCAAGTTTCTGGACCCCAAAAATGTAGATCCGCCACTGATAGCCCCTGTAGTTTTTTGTTTTTATTAACTGCAGCCCCATGGTAGCTGTTAGGGTGAACTTTCAGTGACGCTTCCCTCCTGGCCTGTACTGAGCATGTGCAGGAGAGTCTGGCAGGCCAATAACAACTTTAGTATGGGATGAAGCTACGGCTGCTATCCAGGGACAAGTAATAGAGCTGGACTGCATATGGAGTACTCACCTGCCGACAGAGTGAGCGAGCATGCCGGCTTTTGAAGAGGACCCTGACCCTGCTGCTCAGAAGACCAGTGATCAGTGGATGGTAGAGGTGCAGGACCTGCCGGGACAGCCCACCTGAAGACACTTGGGTGTCATAGCTGGTTGCAAGGAGGCAGGAGAGCCGCTACTAGGGGTGAGAAACCTTGGAGCTAGTTATGCGGAAAGTGCATACACCCTTGCTGATGCTGGGTCCGACGGGTGGGAGATACATGTCATGCTGCATTCAGCAGCATGGCATCGTTAGCAACATCCCCCATTGGCCCTGCAGTAGGGCCAACAGGGGATGTCGATAACGACCCTCGGGAGCACACATATCATGGGTACACACTAGACAATGTACCTGATATGTTGCCCCAAACCACGAGATCGGACAACATATTGTTTAGCGTGTACCCAACTTAAGGGAGTCCTTCTGTAGTGTCCCACAGGGGCTGGCCTTACGATCATAATGGGCGTCTCTGTTGTAGGGGAGGAGGCAGGGGCGTTTCTAGAGAGGAGGGGACCTGTGTGCAGTCTCCATCTCGGGCCCCCTCCTCTCCTTCCGGCAGCCAGCAGCGCACTGAGCGGTGCACAGCCAGTGCCGCACTTATAGACTCTGGGCACTAGAGTGTGCCCAGAGTCTATAGCGCATGTACAGGTTACCGGGAAAATGGCTCAGCGGCCACTTTCCTTGTACTGCGCATTCAAAAAAGACAGGAAAATGCCAGTGGCTGCCATTATCCAGACGGTTTTTACAGCGCAGACACTGGCGCCGACGTGGGACTCCGGAGAGGTAAGTATAATATGGGTGCAGGGTGTGTGGTGCGGGCCCCCTGTACCCAGGAACCCGTGTGCCCCGCACACCCTGCACCATTATAAATATGCCCCTGTGAGGAGTGGTAGGTGCTAATTATTTCTGGAAGGATAGGATGGAGAGTGCATGGGTTAGGAGTAGTGATCAGTTTATAAGAGCATAAAGTTTTTTTATAAAAGATAGGCTGCCAGTGACTTCTCATTCTAATGCCTTTTTTAGTGTAACAGCATTTAGGCCCTCATTTCTTAGCGAAGGTAAACACCAGTGGAATTTTTTGTTTAGTATCACTGTGATACAAACGAAAAATCCACTGGTATTTACCAATACTTACCCCTCTGGTTAGTCCAGCGAAATCCTCCTTGTCTGCGAGGTCCTCTGCTGGGCTGCTGGCAGCCTAAAACTGACAGCTACGGGGGTCTTATGAAAAGCGCATGGGCGCCGGTCTGTCTGCGCATGTGCATAACATGGGGACCCGGCAGTGCCTGGAAGGCTTTGCTCTCCAAAGAAGGTGAGAGCGATGCTGTGACAAACAGCGGTAATCTTAGATTACCGCTGTTTGTTATTAAATCCAGAAAGGAAGTCATAACCCCTTTAGCGAGCACTAAAGGGGTTATGCTTCGTTGATAAATGGAGCCCATACTTTGCTAAATTGTTTGTCTGGGTACTGTCATTAATTGGGATGTAGTCTGCATCCCGCCGTGCGGGTGCCAACGGTCTAAATACCGGTGACAAAATCCCTACAGCTTCGGGATCTCGACCGCCGGCATCCCGGAGGCAAGTATCGGCAGTTAGGGGAGGGTTAGGGTGCGGGGTTAGGCACTAGGGGAAGGGTTAGGGTTAGGCACCGAGGAGGGAGTGTTAGGATTAGGGTGCGGGGAGGGGGAGGTTAGGTTTAGGCACTAGGGGGGGAGGTTAGGTTTAGGCACCGGGGAGGGAGTGTTAGGTTTAGGGTACAGGGAGGGGGAGGTAAGGTTTAGGCACTAGGGGGGGATGTTAGTTTTAGGGTGTGGGGAGGAGTAGGATAGGTTTAGGCACCGTGGAGGGAGTGTTAGGTTTAGGGTACGGAGAGGTTAGGCTTAGGCACTAGGGGGGGGAGGTTAGGTTTAGGCACCGGGGAGGGAGGTTTAGGGTTAGTGCTAGCATACTTACCTATGGGTGTTGTCGGGATGCCGTACTCTGACCAGCAGCATCCCGACTGCCAGCAATCCATACACAACCCCATTAATTAACTACTGAAAATCCAATTAATTCAAAAGTGTTTGGATCTTCCTAGGTTTCAACAGTATGTTATTGCAAATGTCTGTTCCTAGATGCTTTTCTAGTGTTTGCTACCATGCCAGTTAATGTAATCTCATTATTTACAGTAACTACTAAACAAATGTATTTCCTGAAAAAAACTGATGTGTTACTTTTATTGTGATACCTTGGCCTGAATACAATGAGTTGTTGCAAGTAAGGTGCATTTTAATAAGAAGTTTCACTGCCTGCTACCTGCTGAGACATTTATTTTTTTGCTCAAAAGTGATTGATAAGGAAATATATGCTATTCCAAATGCTGTTAGTTGTCTTCATGCGTAAAGGTGATTGCTAAAGAGATGTATCCTAGGTCAAATGGTTTATTTTTACTCTGATATACAACCACTTGCGTAAAGGTGATTGACCAGAGGATTTTATATACTGCATAGACTGTCTTTTGTAAATTGAGCCGGTGCACTAGAAGTACTACCACCAGGGGAAGATTGGGCCGCTGGGCTGGTTCCCGCTGGGCCGGTCCCTTAGCTGCCTTTAGGGGCCGGCAGCTCCACTTCCCTCACCCACCCATCTGCTTTGGCGGCCCGGCTGCTGCAATCGGAGCTCAGCTCCGATCGAGCAGCGTTCCAGGCTGCTAAACACACTGTACGGATAGTAAGATGGCCGCCGGGGGAGCTGCTACGCATGCCCAGCCGCAGCAGCTCCCCCCATAATCCTTTGCGGAGCCAGTCACTGACGGCTTTGCCTCCAGGCTTTCTGCGGCCATCCTCCGTCTAGGATTAGTATAACTATCTACGTGCACGCTGGCACACGCAGAATGCCGGGCACAGCAGCAGCCTGTAAATTCTGAGTGTGACAGCTGACAGTAAGTAACCTGTTTTATCATATCTGCCTGCCATTCCATTTGATATATATATATCATATTCATCATATATTCATTCACTAATCATTTCTCGGCTTAACTACTGCAACCTTCTCCTTACTGGCCTCCCACGTTGCCATCTTGCTCTCCTCCAGTCTGTTCTCAATGCAGCAGCTAGACTTATCTTCCTCTCCCGCCATTCCACTTCTGCTGCTTCCCTCTGCCAACACCTGCACTGGCTCCCATTCCCCTACAGAATCCTCTTCAAACTCCTCACCTTCACATACAAGGCCCTCTCTAACACTACTGCTATCTACATCTCCAACCTCATCTCCTTACATACTCCCTCCCGCTCACTTCGTTCTGCCAATGACTGTTACCTCTCCTCCACCCTGGTTACTTCATATCATGCACGTATCCAAGATTTTGCTCGTGCAGCCCCCCTTCACTGGAATGAGCTCCCTCGCTCGATTAGGCTCTCCCTGACCTTGCAGAGCTTCAAACGTGCACTGATAATCCACCTGTTCATCAAAGCATACCCTTGCATCACATAACCGTCACCAAGTCTCTGTCCCTCCTGCCTCAGCCATATCTACCTCGCCTACTTCCTGCACTCAGGTCCCCCTCTACACACTCATGCCTCATGTCATCTGTCCGTCTCCCCTCTCCCTTAGATTGTAAACTCCTAGGAGCAGGGTCCTCCTCCCCACTATCTCACAGCCTTCTTCTCTACCACTTCTATGACAGCCTTCACCTTCCCAGCTGTATTGTGTATGGAGAATTGTGTTGCTAATTGTTACTTGTGCTCTGCTTATAAGTTGGTTGCTGATTGTAACGTAATGTTCTGTGTACCCTTTACTGTATGTACGGCGCTGCGGACCTCTTGTGGCGCCCTATAAATAAAATGTAATAATAATAATATGTATGTGTGTGTGTGTGTATATATATATATATATATATATCTATATGAGTGCCACTTGCTATATATATATATATATATATATATATATATAAATATATATATATATATATATATATTGAGATAGATATATATCTATCTCAACATATATATATAGCATGTGGATGAGTGGCACTCTAGACGTGTGTGTATATATGGTTATATAATATATATATATATATATATATATTATACGTCTAGCGTGCCACTAATCCACTTGCTATATATATATATATATATATATATATATATATATTGAGATATATAGATAGATATACTGTATGTATACTTGTATGTATGTGTATAAATATATATCTATATATGTAGCAGAGTAATAAAGCTGCGGCACTCAGAGGTTTGTGGTAATGATAAATGTATTCAAAGGTGTCACATGAACGATCCCAACGTTTCGGAGCCCTGAGCTCCTTTGTCAAGGTGTGAACAAGTGCTAATAAAAATGACATACCTTAAATAGAAAGAGTGATCACCCGCTGCATGCACGCTTAGGACCAGCTACTCCGTCTCCGTCCGTTTTCCGGGTCTCCCGAGATTGCGGACTGATGACGCCACGTGTCGCTGGCACTGGGTTGCCGTGGCTACACCAGACGCTTTCTGATGCTGTGGGGCTGGTCCTGTGTGAAATGTAAATAAAAAAGAATAGTGAAAGATGTGCAAGAAGTTAAAAGAAGAGAAACTAACACCCGGCATTTGATAGCTAGCAGTAATGAATGCATAACACAAATATTTAAATAATTAAATGGAGGAACACAAGTGTCGATGCAGTGGAAATAAAGAAAAGCAGATGATGAATATGTGTAAAAATAAAAAATAATAAAAATTTTAATTGAGAGTAAAGAAAAACGCGAGAATGAGTAGATGAAGTGACGTAATAAGGTGTTGTAGAGTGGACAGTGTAAAAAAATTACTAACCTATTGTATATGTGTGACACTCATGGAGTGCAAAAAAATTAATATGAAGTGAAAAAATATATTAAAAATTGTGATAAAATTGCAAATTAACAATACTGGAGATGTGCATGAATGGATGTGAAGAAGGTGTGCGGTATAATGAGAGAAGTGATGAAAAATAGGAGAAGAAAATGTGAAATAGAGCATCCACATGAAAATCAAAAAAAGAATGAAAACCAGTGAGAACAGGAGTAAATTAAAGCTAAGGGGGAAAAAAGGCGAATATGGGAAAAAAGATCAAAGTGATTAAGGCCAATTCATGAAAGAAAATGAAGTTACAATACATCCATATTTAAATTGCTCAGAAAAATGATAAAACTCCAAAAAGTATATAGAAATACTATACAAAATATCCTAGGACTAATATTTCAAAAGGTCACATGCAAAGAATCTGGAGTAATGAATAAAATTAGAAAAAAGCAACAAATAAAAATGGAGAAAAACACAGAAAAAATATAAGGAAAAATGAAAGAAGAGAGAAATATAAAAAAGGCCATCCGGGAGATAGATGCAATTTTTGGAAAAAGTTCATTCCGCCACTCAGGACCCCGGCAGTCAAAATCCCGACTCTGCACCTGGTTCCTAAAGCTAACCTCCCCACGGCCTGAACCTAACCCTTTTCCCTCAGTACATAACCGTAACCCCTCCCCTAGGGCCTAACCCCCCCCCCCCCCAAACCTAAAAATGTTGTGGCACTCCTGACTGCATCTGTATTGGTGTTTCGCTGTATTTACCGCTGTGCATCATGCAAAGGGTTAGTAATAGCAGCGACTGCATCCAATTTAGAATCAGGCCCTGTCCCCTCAACAGACCCTATCCTCTCAACTGAGCCCGTCCCATTAGGGCTGCTTCCAAAATTTTCCCGGGCTGGTTTTCCATCCCAATCCGCCCCTGACTACCACAGCCTGCATGTGCTATTTTTCCTCATTGAAGCTGTTATATACTGCATAGTAGACTGTCTTTTGTACATTCAACTGGTGCACTACAAGTACTACCACAGCCTGCACGTGCTAGCTTTCCTCATTGAAGCTGTTATACTGTATATTTGCATAGACTGCTTTTTAAAAATTGAGCTGGTCACTACTGTATAGTAACCATCTCTGACTTGTACCCACTACATTGATTATCTCTCCTGTGACCATTTTCAGTCAAATTCCATAAATACTTCCCCCAGCTGTTTCCTTTCACCCACTGACTCTCTCCTATCCTCACCCCTACCCCCATTTGCCTCCCAGCCAATAATACTGATGTCAGTATCACGTGATAGGGGTAGATCATGCCTCTCAAATGCTCATCTTAGTAGTAACAAACATCATTTGGATATTTGAAAACTAAAAATAGGCTGTTATGTAGCCGTGCTCCCTAGACTGTGTCCTTAACTCATAATACAAATATAGAAATATTGTTATTTAGGTTGCATAGTAAATTGTTGTTTGGACTATCTGTTTTAGTGTATTTTGTAGTTACCTTTAAACCAGTTAGTGGCAGCACTATGTACGGGATTGCTCTGTGACATCTCATAGCAAAATAAATGATCTAATGATCTCCGGGAGTTAGAGGAAGGAGCTAATAATTATATTAATGCAATGAACGCAATGAAGCTAGAGAAAAAGCCTCTGAAATTGGAAAAGCTAGACACAGTATTGTTATTATTGACCTTTGCTGTAAACGAAATGCCCAGCAATGTATATGGGAGCTCCTCTCTTTGTTCCCAGAGAACTGGACTATCCTGTTCTGCTGTCTGTGTAAAAAAAACCTCGCCTTCCACTGGCCAATAGGAATGGTGCATCCGGAAAGGAGGCGTGGTCCGCCATGACATCACTCTGTGTGATCCTGCAGTTGTCCTGCAGAGACGGGGTCTGCGCTTTTGCTGTTGGTGACTTCATGCTTCTTTGTCTGCTTCCTCCATTGAGCGGCTTCATTTGCTGCAGCGATGGTGCAGAGTGACAGGTGAACGCTAGCGTTTTGTGCAATGGGCTCATAAGAAACGGGGCAAGAACAGCAATTTGTTACCAGTATCACTGAAAAGGGCAAGAAGGCAACAGCTAAATCATCCTGAGACTGAGATGGGGCGTCTGTGTGAGAGGTGCGCTCAGCTCATTCAGGACTTTATGAACTTTGTCAGGAGATTGTCTTCAAGGATAGTGGATCACATCAAGGAATGCGTGGCCCTCATCGGTGAGTGCTGTTGTCTCAACCCCAATGGCTCAAAAGTGAGGCAGCTCTATGAACCTGTTTTGCAAAACCATGAGAAACAAGCTGCCCAGGAATTTCTCAATCATATGGAGACAGGTAAGATAAGAGCCCAAGATGTGACTTTTTTTTCATGAGATGACTGGTGTTGAGCAGGAGGATAATAGTGGTCTTCATTACACATGCAACTTTCTTCAGCACCACATGCAGTGTCTAGCTGTGTCCTACCCTAATAGCAGTATTATGATGGGGATGGCTCCATAGGAAATGATCCTGGAAAGCAGCAGAGGGGGTTGGGCTATTCTTCTGTGTTTTTCTTTTTTTCTTTTCTACACGTGTTTGGTCACCTGTGAGTGTACTTCCTATTGCTTATATAAATAGAAGCTCAAAATAGTAATGGAATCATGAGTTCTAGAGTCATAAATTATTGTAACACAGCTGAGAGCAGGACTACCAAAGATAACATATCAGACTACCATGTGCTGGTGCCTGACCTATCTCCTCCTCTGCCACACACATTGTCACACTCTGGGAGATATATACTGGTGTGTGTGTGTGTGTGTGTGTGTGTGTGTATAGAATATATATATATAATCTTTCTATCTATATCGTTAACTTGTGCTCTCATGTCCTATTATAGTTTAATTGGAAGCTTGCATGCTAGGGTTAATTTTTGTCAGGAGCCAATTAACCTGCCTGTAATTTTTTAAATTTAAACCGGATAATGGAATATTTTCTTTGATGAAATGTTAATGAATGGCTATGATTTCTGTAAAATTATCTGTTGATGAAAAATGTAGTACTTTAAAATGTAAGTTTCAGATGAAATTGTAGCTGTTTAGTAGAATTTGTCTGGAAATGGTTCAATGTTGGCGACTTGGCACATATTGTTACAGATTCTGTATTTGTTTCACATAATTGTACAATATTAAATGACCAGTAATGACTATATGGATTTGGAATGCTTCCTACAATGCTTAGCACATTTAGTTAGTATATACTTTAGCATGTGATGCTATTAAAGATGGCTGGATTTTTATGTACATGAGCCTGAACTGCACACAGCCATTTTAGCAGATGCATTTGCCTATCAGATGGTATTTGCATATAGTATACAATACATAAAAGGCAAGGATTTTGTCATGCCATATTCTACAGGAGATGGTGTCAAAATGTGTTGCTTTTTGTATTAAATAAGGGTGACACAAATTTTACAGAATAATGATAATTGGACCCCCCCTCCCCCTGGATCCACAGTACATGTTCAGTCATCATGTAAATTGTGAAGCTGTTGCGTCCAGTATGATAAATTATGCAAATCTTTGATCCAGTTTTGTGCAATGGAATAAATGTTTTTTATTTGTTGCAGTTATCTTACAAGTATGTGCTTGTGTTCCTTTATAGCAATGTGAAAATAGCATAGAAAGAAGACCTTTTCATCTTTTATAGATTCACTTTGTCTTTTAGCAAAACAGTTATGATGGAGATGTCAGTTTGTAATAACGCTAATAATTTAGCCTTTGCACCAGAGCTGTTTTTCTTCCTAAGGTTACTGAGTCCATACTTTATAAAAGTCTGTAAATCCTTTATGATTGGTGAATGACCACATACTGTATGTAATGGTTTTAAAGCCAAATCTTCCACAGATCCTGTGGTCCACTGATAACACCAACAGGCCCATTTATCAATGATTGCTTTTGCAACGCGATCAGGGCATGCCAGTAACGGCCATCATCGCATGGAAAAAAGTGATCCTATCGGCTGGATGTATCATCTGGGACATGCAGGGACACTGGCTCCGAAAGGAGCCCGTCCCTGCGATGTCTCCGGAGAGCTGCTGGCCAGTGCAGGGGGTGGTGCACATGCAAGGGTTTTTGAGATAAACCCTTTCAGAATTGTTCTGGCTTAAAGTGCATGGTTGGAATGAAAATGTGACAGTGTATGGGTGCAAATGACAATCGACCATTTGCTCCCAAACACTGGTAAACGGACAAAAATGGTCGTTCAGACAAATTAGATAAATCAAACGAATTTAACCAATTTGAACAATTCCCTTTTTTTTTTTTTTTTTTTGTCTGTTTGGGACCATATAGTGTAATGTAATTTGCTCCCATATATTACCAGGTTTTCATTCCAATCAGCCATATTGGACAGATGTCTGACAGATAATTGTATAGTGTATACCCAGAATTGCTCACCATTAGTCTAAATCCTGTGCAACATGTTTCACACTACTAGTCAGAGCCGTAACTAGACTTCTTTGGTGCCCTGTGCCAGAGAGAACATTGGTGCCCCCTCCCCATATTTTAAATAGGGACATAAGATAGTGTACCTGGAAAAAGGGCCAGGGAAGAGATGGGGCAGCCAGGCGATGCTGGGGATAGAAGAAGAGGAAGCTACAAGTGAGACTGATAACGGGAAAAGTGACAGGCCCAAACAGCGCCCCCTTGCCCTGCGGTGCCCTGTGCCATGGCACTGGTCGCACCACCCTAGTTACTGCCCTGCTACTAGTATGTGTATACACAGACATTGTTTGCCTGCAAATTCATTAATATATGTGCCTTGTCTTCATCAATATTAGCATGTTAATTCTCTATCAATATATATACAGTCAGGTGCATAAATATTGGGACATTGACATAATTTTCATATTTTGGCCTCTATTTACCACCACATTGGCTTTGAAATAAAACAAACAAAATGTGCTTTAACTGCAGACTTTCAGAATTAATTTGAGGGTAATTACATCCAAAGCAGGTAAAAGGTCTGGAGTTGATTCTAGGTGTGACATTTGCATTTGGAATCAGTCGCTGTCGACTCTCAATATGAGATCCAAAGAGCTGTCACTATCAGTGAAGCAAGCCATCATTAGGCTGAAAAATCAAAACAAACCCATCAGAGAGATAGCAAAAACATTAGGTGTGGCCAAATCAACTGTTTGGAACATTCTTAAAAAGATAGAACGCACCGGAGAGCTCAGCAACACCAAAAGACTCGGAAGACCACGGAAAACAACTGTGGTGGATGACAGAAGAATTATTTCCCTGGTGAAGAAAAACCCCTTTCACAACAGTTGGCCAAATCAAGAACACTCTCCAGGAGGTAGGTGTATATGTGTCAAAGTCAACAATCAAGAGAAGACTTCACAAGAGTGAATATAGAGGGTTCACCACAAGATGTAAACCATTGGCGAGCCTCAAAAACAGGAAGACCAGATTAGAGTTTGCCAAACAACATCTAAAAAAGCCATTACAGTTCTGGAACAAAGATCAACTTGTACCAGAGTGATGGGAAGAGAAGAGTATGGAGAAGGAAAGGAACTGCTCATGATCCAAAACATACCACCTCATCAATGAAGCATGGTGGTAGTAGTGTCATGGCGTGGGCATGTATGGCTGCCAATGGAACTGGTTCCCTTGTATTTATTGATGATGTGACTGCTGACAAAAGCAGCAGAATGAATTCTGAAGTGTTTCGGGCAATATTATATGCTCATATTCAGTCAAATGCTTAAAAACTCATTGGACAGCGCTTCACAGTGCAGATGGACAATGACCCGAAGCATACTGCAAAAGCAACCAAAGAGTTTTTTAAGGCTAAATAGTGGAATGTTATGCAATGGCCAAGTCAATCCCCTGACCTGAATCCGATTGAGCATGCATTTCACTTAATGAAGACAGAACTGAAGGGAAAATGCCCCAAGAACAAGCAGGAACTGAAGACATTTGCAGTAGAGGCCTGGCAGAGCATCACCAGGGATGACACCCAGCGTCTAGTGATGTCTATGCGTTCCAGACTTCAGGCTGTAATTTCCTGCAAAGGATTTGCAACAAAGTATTAAAAAGTGAAAGTTTGATTTAGGATTGTTTAGTTTGTCCCATTACTTTTGGCCCCTTAAAAAGTGGGAGGCACATATAGGAACCATTGTAATTCCTACACCGTTCACCTGATTTGGATGTAATTACCCTCACATTAAATCTGAAAGTCTGCAGTTAAAGCACATCTTGTTTGTTTCATTTCAAAACCATTGTGGTGATGAATAGAGGCCAAAATATGAAAATTCTGTCAATGTCCCAATATTTATGCACCTGACTGTGTATATATGTACATGTGTATGCATATAATATATATATATATATATATATATATATATATATACATATATATATTATTGTTTTTATTATACACACATTTCAGTAGTGTATGGGTGGTTGGCAGGTCGCCCATACACACATGCAGATGCATGGCTGGGCTGCATGGCCAATCTGATTATGCCTGTGAACTACGTCGATCACAGGCATATCATGTGTATACATCCGCCGATGCATCCACACTATATAATTCATCCATCAAACAATATATCGACAAGCGTGTATCCAGCATTAGAAAGGTGAGCTTTAATGCTACATAAATTTAATGTTCTATTTACCATGTCACAGGGCCAGATTAACAATGGGGCGGATGGAGCTACAGCTCCAGGCCTCCAAATAAAAATAGGCCCATCATCATGACAGCATGATGTTGACTGACCATCTGCTGTCCACATGGTCAGCCATAAATTATAACTAGTAAAATTGTATTTCTAGTTACCTCACAAAATAGATTTTTTTTTCTTTTACATATTTACGGAGACATTGGTGTTGAGATTATAGTGGGTGTATATGCCCATGTGGCTCTGGCCACACCACACAGCACTGGTCACATCTCATCTGCTTTTCAAAATAGGCCCTTTAATCATTTTCAGCTCCAGGCCCATGTGGCCCTCAATCCGACCCTGCCATGTCACAGCAAGTCTTGCTTCTATGTAAATGACTTATAGATGGACCTTATATCCAATTGTATTATTGTCTTAACTGATCCTTAATATAGCGATAAGGAACATGCACTTCTTTCTATAATTTATGCAGATATTACATCCCAGCACTACTCTTTATAATCTATTCTATGTACAAAAGTATAAATTAAACATGTAAATGCAATTAATGTACAAATTAAAACATAAGTCACAAATGAAATGTCATTAAAATTTTCTCGGGGTTAAAACCTCAATCCAAAAGTATTCATATATATTAATTCACTCTCTGGGTGTCCTTTTAAACATTTTTAATGTGACTTTTATGGTTTACAGCCTATGGGGGATATCCCATTAGCCGCGATAACAGTAACTTTGCGCCGGTGTAAACTTATTGCACTGCACTTATCGCATGTATGCTCGCTTCAGTTTATCGGGTAATCCTATGGCAAAACCGGCGTCAACGCATTTGCGTGATTATTCTTGCAGGACTGACAGGCGTTAAGTACTGGTGAAACTGGGGAAATCGGCCTGTACCCCCCAAAAAGGTAAACTAATGTGGGTAACATTATAGAAGTATGTTAGTGGGCATTTTTCTGTAACAGTGAAAAAATTATAGAAATCAATATTTTTGGCCAAAACAAATGGTGTAGTTGAATTAGGGGTTCATTATAATGGGTGTGAGTATATTGTTTAGTCATTTTAGGGCATTTAAAGGAAAAACAAAAGTAAAAATACACTTGTCACTTGTACCTGCAATGTTTAAAATGCCTGTCCCATTGATACAGCACCCCTTTATACCTGTCCCACTACTTTAAACCCATTTTCCAACATTCTTTACGTTTTTCAGTCCAAAATTGAAATGGCTTAATTTGGCCAATATTGACAATTAAAAAATAATTTTCCCTAATTAATGATTAAGGAGGGTGTCCCAGTGGTTCTGCACCCAGTCCCGATATTTTTATCCAATAGGGGATTTTCTAAATTTATCACATGCTCAGAGGTGGGGAAAAGCAAATTTGTGGTGATCCCTATACAGTTTTCGCATATACTAAAACCACGGCTAATAGGATTGCCCGATAATCTTTTTTGCCAAAAAGTTTTCACAAATGAAAACTTATTGGGGAAAAATGGGTTATCGCTGCTAATAGTGTATACCCATAAATTTGATATTCCTGTGAAATATTTACATATACACAGGGCCATTTCTAGGGCCTGGGTCTCCCAGTGCGAACACTGAAAATGTGCCCCCCCCCTCAAATTAGCAGTAGTTAGTAAGTTTACTCGAGCCCTCCTCCGCAAAGGGGGCTTGGCCTCATCGTAAGGGGCGTGGCCTCAAATAAGACTACCTTATGAATAATTGACAACCTAAGCCAAATGCATTTTTCCTGACCATCAGTCAATTGTTAATTCAGTCAAGGCTTAAGGATCTGAGCGACTTTGACATGGACCAAATTATAGTAGAAAAAATAGAAACGGCGCATGTAGGTCTAACCGGACCCAGAAGACACACTGATAATAAAAGATAAATTGTTTATTATAACATACAAGTGTAGATAATAAATGGTAGATATTGGAGATAGATTGAAAGGTCGTTGACCACAATAAATTACTGCAGAAATTTGTAAAAAGAAGGGTGAGTATTAATGCATATAAATCCTCCTCTAGCCCACCTAGGATTAAGGCTGGGGGATATGATGTGGATATGTCTCTCACCTAGTGTTCTTAGACACTTGCTGCTGTGCACTGGATCTGTGCCATGGGAAGTAAAGCAGTGATGCCGTCAATGTACGGTGTGGAGGTAATATGTCCCGTGTCAGCGCTGGTTCAATAGGCGCTAGCTGATATATAGCTGCGACTGTTCACCGGAGGATCCTAGGCCGTGATGGAAGGCTAAGGCTCTACGGAGGCACTCACAGGAGTATATCAACTCCGGAGCATAGCGTTGTCTGCGACTCCAGCAGGAGGGATGGAGTTCTAACGGCTGGATCGGAAAGACGGCTTTGCTACAATTACACAGGTGCTTCAGCAAGGCAGGAATGCAGGTTAGTAGCAGGGACACCCTTAACGCGTTTCTTTCTCTATTGAGAATTTCTTATCCCCCAGCCTTAATCCTAGGTGGGCTAGAGGAGGATTTATATGCATTAATACTCACCCTTCTTTTTACCTCAGCGAGGAACACATTTTTGGTAACATTGGCTCTATTATCTGTTACATTATTGCATTTACAGCCAATGATTGGATACAAAATTTGTGTCAGTATGGATTCACAATAACGGAACTATCATTTTATGCCAGTAATAGGCCATTTATTCATCTATTCCTGAAGAGGATTTTATTCTATATTATAGAGGTGTATTTATTAACAGCACTTTAGTACAACACATGTGATTGGAGTACACAGCTGGTGCTCTAATCTCCAATAATACATGTGAGGTTTTTTTCCTTTTTTATGTACAAATTTCTGCAGTAATTTATTGTGGTCAACGACCTTTCAATCTATCTCCAATATCTACCATTTATTATCTACACTTGTATGTTATAATAAACAATTTATCTTTTATTATCAGTGTGTCTTCTGGGTCCGGTTAGACCTACATGCGCCGTTTCTATTTTTTCTACTGTTTTATTCCTTGGAATAGGGAACTGGAGGACCCTTGGGACGGCTGCTGGTCGTGATAAATTGCAGGGAGGTGGGCGCTACAAACCCTTCCATTCTATGGACCAAATTATGATGGCTAAACGACAAGGTCAGAGCGTCTTCAAAACTGCAGGTTTTGTGGGGTGTTTTTGCTATGCGGTTGTTAGTACCTATCAAGTATGGACAACTGGTGAAACGGCGACAGGGTCATGGGCGCCCAGGGAGTGAAGGCTAATGGGGCTGCATAGCTGCAGACCAGTCGGAGTGCCCATGCTGACCCCTGTCCACTGCCAAAGCGCCTACAATGGGCACTGGAGTGTCAAAAGTGGACCACGGAGCAATGGAAGAAGTTGGCCTGGTCTGGTGAATTTACATTTTCTTTTACATCATGTGGGTGGCCCCGGTTGCATGTGTGTTTTTACCTGGGGAAGAGATGGCACCAGGATACACTATGGGAAGAAGACAAGACGGCAGAGGCACTGTGATGCTCTGGGCAATATTCTCCTGGGAAACCTTGGGAATTCATGTGGATGTTACTTTGACACATACCACCTACCTACACATTGTTGCAGACCAAGTATACTTATTCATGGCAACTGTATTCCCTGATTGCAGTGGCCTCTTTCAGCAGAATAATGCCCCATGGCCACACGCAAAAAAATGTTCAGGAATGGTTTGAGGAACAGTACAAAGAGTTAAAGATGTTGACTTGGCTTTCAATTCCCCAGATATCAATCTGATCAAGCATCTGTGAGATGTGCTGGAAAAATAAGTGGGAGCCATGGAAGCCCCACCTTGCAGCTTAAAGGACCTAAAGTATCTGCTGCTAATGTCTTAGTGCCAAATACCACAGGACATCTTCAGAGGTCTTGTGGAGTCCATGCCTGGACAGGTCAGAGATATAGATAGCTATTCTCTCTCTCCCTCTCCCTCTGCGAACCCCATAGCGCACATACCCACTCGTACGCAGCAAAGATGCAAGAGGACATATCTGTATATATTACACAATCCTTAATGTCCGACAATCAAATGGGTAAATAAGCAGCTTACCTAGGTGCCTTTCATGTGAACATGTAAACTCAAAGCAGTGGACTGCACTCTAAGGACTTTACCCCAAAGAATGTTCAGGAACTCCATTGTTTGCTATGACCATTTCCTGTTTCCCTGGGATATAAATATGCTGTTACACACATGGAAAATCAATTTGTCGTCCATTAACATGACTAAAACTAAAGAGCTTTCAACTCAAATGAGACAGAAGGTTTTGGACCTTCACAGATTAAGAAATGATTATTAAACAAAAATAGTAGTCGAAATTACCATTTAGTACAATCAGGAAGATTAGGAAAACCGCAAGAAAATCATGGAAGAGTTGAAAATTTGCCAGGAAGAGGATGAATGTGCGTACTGCAATGATGTACTGTGAGGTGGATGGTAAGAGTCAAAGACAAACCCACAGCTCACAATTTCAGATCTGCGCAGTTTCATTGATTCTTCCGATTGTAAAATAACAAAAATCCACTGTCAGACGCCACCTCCGTTAGCAGACCCTTTTAGTAAGAGTTTTACGAAAGAAACATTTCCTAACATGACTTAAAATGCAGCGCCTGAACTGTGCAAAATGTGATTGGCACTACAAATGGAATTGAGTGATTTGGTCAATTGAGACAAAAAGTGAACTGTTTGGCCATGCATACATAAAACAGTACCTTAACTCACTGTCACATGTAGTGGTGAATCATTGAAGCATTGGGGCTGTTCTGCTGCTAGTGGTCCTGCGGCTCTTGAAAATCAGTGGCATAATGTATTCCACTCTAAACCAAGAATTTGTGTGCCTTTATCAGGAGATTGAAACATGGCTATTGATGGATCTTTCAACATAATAATAAATCCAAACACCCCTCCTAATCCACACTGAATTGGCTGGTGGAACACAAATTAACAATGGTGCTCTGTCTCCGGATTTTAACCCAGTTGTGAAAACCTGTGGTGCATATTGAAGAGGGCAGTCCACAAGCAATGACCTAGAATATCAATGAACTGGAAGGGTTTCACCTGGATGAGTGTTTCAAAATTCCTCAACAAGTGTTCTCCACACCTTTTATTAAGCATTACATATTAATTTTTTGGTTCCAAATCACAATGGTAAAATAAACTATGCAGCTTGCCACTTTGTTTATGTTTGAAATATCACTTACTGCATGTGTAGTTTACTTACTACAGTATATTAAATTTAACTCATTTCCATGAATGGTGCCAATAATTCTGGAGTTGACTATGTCCTAAACCTTTGTTCACTGCTGGGTCCCATGGGGGTAAAATAAATAAATAGTGGAGTTGACATCCTCCAAAAAAAAAATTATTGGAAGTTGATAGAGTTAAAGTACTATACTGGTACAAAATGTATGTATGTGTTTTTTTTTGTTTGTTTGTTTTTTTAAGTGTGTATGCATGGTATCCAGCTTTTTAAGTATTTTCACATTCCTTCTGCCATATGACTCAAAATGGGGGTTGGATACGCAATCCTGGCACTGATAATGCTGGTGGTCAGAATCCCAGCAGTGTAATCCTGACGGTGGAAATCCAGACCATGCAGGTAAGTATTCTAACCCAACTATCCCGCAGACTTCATAACCCCTCGTGGCCTAACCCTAACTGTCCCGTCTCGCAGCCTAACCCTAAACCTCCCCCTAGTCCCTAACCCTAATACTTCCCGTCAAGGTCACAGCTGTCGGGATGCTGGAGCCGGGATTCTGATTGCTGTCAGGACTCCAACGCCTGGATTCTGTCCGCCGTTATTGTCTGCACCAGGATGATGACTACATCCCCAAAAATGTATGTGTGTGTGTTCCATTCTTTAACTTATTTATGTATTTTTGTATTACAGGATTAAATGAGTCACCGGTGGGAAAAGAGACCCTGGATGCGTTGATGATCTTGGCGTTTTCTGAGAATGCTAACCTTCAGCATTCTGCTGCTCTTTATTATTTGCATATGAGTCAGCACAGTACGTATCCCAATACGATTTAAGGTGAAATTAAAAATATCCCTGGTTTACAGTAGTGTCATTGCCATAAAAATGGTCAGGTAGCACAGTCACTTGGTAACTCAGTAAACCTAGTTCTTAAATGAGGATCCTTAATATAACGAGTAAAGCAATATCAAACAAATTTTGATGGAATATGTGAGATTTAAGAAGATCAAAACAACTGTCACTATGTTGGAATTCCCTGTACTTATTTTGCTTGTATATATTCTAAAACCGCTATAATTGGTCTTTCGAAACCTTAAGCAAATATAATGTGAATATATGGTTATTTGCTGGTTTCTACTTTTTTTTTTTTTTTCTTCTTCTTCTATTATTATTTTATAATAACATGAATCCGAATAAGAGAGAGGGTGTGAGGAGATATCACATGGCCAATTTACAGCATTAAGCTGGGTACACATTAAATGATGTGTACCCAGCGATCCGACGGGTGACTGGACGGGCGATGGGCCATCATGTTGGGCAACCGGTACACATTAGATGATCCGGTGCCAGATATGTTGGCCCTCCTGCATGGGGTTGTCTGTAGCATCATCCGATTGAGCTGCATATAGGGCCGACCTGACGATACGGCTGATGACCTAATGGGAGCGCGCATGGTCTGACATAGTGGGTACACACTAGACAATATTGACAATATATCGTCTAATGTGTACCCAGCTTTAGTGTGGTAATCAGTTATACCCCTTTCACATCGCAAATATAACCCGGAATATTGCCGGGTCGAGGTGCAGTGTGAAGGCGCCACCAAACAAATTCCCGGGTCGAGCAACCTGGCATTTCAACCCTGCAATCGAGCAGGGTTGAACACTAGAACAACCCTGGTTGAAGTACAGTGTGAACAGGCCCTACCCGGGTTATCCAACCCGTGACTCAGCAAACACCACGGATTGGATGTTCCTGGGTCTCACTTGATGATGTCAGCAGCCAGACACACAGGCAGCACACTGCAGACAACAGCAGAGGCAGCATTCCGGCAGTCCGAATGGGGTTAATACTACTACTGTTATTACAGTGATGGCTAATTGGAATGATTAAGAAGTGAACTGTGCTGTCAGAAGCTGCATCATGCTCTCACTGGCTGAATCAAAGGGCTGTAAAGCACAAACACTCGTGAACACAGAGCTTACATAGTGGTAATCCCTCAGCCATGATTCCTGCAATGCTCTGTGCAGTCCCCACCCCTCTCTTGTGTTCCCTTTTGTGATCTTGTCTTTGTGAACCTGAAAAAGTAAATTTTTAATTACATCCATAGGGTTTTACAGGGCTGACCAGGGTTCAGTGTGAACAGGACCAACCCGAGAAGGGAAGCAATCGGGAAGCCGACTGCATATATACCGGCAGCCGGCTTCCCGACTGTCTTATCCCGGCAATGGTGAAATGCCGGGCGTCTAGATGTAGACGCCAGCATTTCCCCGACGCCGGGAGACAGGCGCCCGGCATCACGATCGTAGTGATGCCGGGCGCCGCGAGCGGACAGCCGCGGGGGGGGGGAGGGTTAGGTTTAGGGCTCCCGGGGGGATTTAGGGTTAGGCACCCCCCCGGTAGGGTTAGGGTTAGGCTAGGGGGAGGGAGGGTTCGGGTTAGGCACCCCCGGGGGACTTAGGTTTAGGTAGTGGGGAAGGGGGTGGTTAGGGTTAGGCACTTGGGGGGGGGGGGGAGTTAGGGTTAGGCACCCCTAAGGAGGGTTAGGGTTAGGGGGGTTAGGTTAGGTTAGTGGATACTTACCTATCCACGATCGGGATTTCCAGCGCTGTCGGGCTTCCGCTGCGTCGCACTCTGCTCCTGTCGGGCTGCCGCTGACGGGAATCGAACCATTTCATACCCATTCCCCCGAGAATAATCCTGGTCGAATGTGCAGTGTGAAAGGGGTCTGACCCGGGTCGCAGCCAGGTTGGACTAGTGTTCAAAATCCTGGGCCAGGTTTGTGCTGTGAAAGGGGTATTATTAATCAACTGTAGTAGGCAATACATTGGTAGAACATGTGTTCTGCTCATTCAGAAGAGGCTCGTTTCTTCTTACAATACTGTCTCCATGTGGAAATGCTGGTTTTAGTTTCTTACATAAGCACAATTCATAACACAAGTGTAACGTAGTCTAGCAGCTAGGGTTCTGTGAATAAGAACAGGATTCAGGAGGGCTCCTGTGTTGTCATATTCACTTGTTATTTTGTTAAGTTACATGCTGTTTCTGCTCATCAACTTTTTGGCTATACTCAATTGTTGATCTGTTTGTACCCATGGGTTTTGAAGGTAACCCATGGAAATGAGGACTTGTCACTTGGTCCTCTGGTCTTTTGACTTAGGTTCTTTAAAAGCCCAAGATGCCGAACACCCTGCAGAGCTTTTTTTGTTTTATATGTGTACAGCCCTTCTCTTTTTTTTATTTTTTAAATATCTTATTATTGTCCATATCCTAGTGAATTCACAGCTGCCACCAGAGTTCCTAGAACCATACCAGCCGTTGCTACAGTCCAGTGACCTGGAGGTCCAGCAGATGTCTTCTTTGTCCCTTGTGAACTTTCTTCTTGAAGGAAACTGTAAGTTGACTCCATCTTTAGCTACAAATGTACACAATAGTTACCTTTTCATTGCTTAAATCTTGTTTTTTTCACTATTATAAATATAAGTTAATTGATGACACACCAGGGGGAGAAACAATTGTTTGTAGCTCCCATCTAAACTTCACAGGAGCTATTCAATTATTTTGGGCGACCAGCCCTGAGGCTGCACTTATTGCGGATTTCTGCTCGCAGAAGCTGCTTAACACGGATAATCTCGTGCATTCTGATCGGATCAACGTATGCATAGCTCCTGTAGAATGAAAGGCTACATCTCTTATTTCAGTTTACGGAGACGGTTCATTTCAAACTTGTATAAATTGTTGGTAAATAATATCTTTCTGTCTCTCTGTTTGCTTGATATATATCAATGCATAAACACTGCTCTCTCCCTCTCCGTTTATGGTTCAAACCTTGTTGTCTGTCTATATGCAAAATTATTGTTGCAATATATGTTTTAGATTAATCAAGTTTTTAGTTTGGTGGCCAGTTAATCTATCATCTAAAAGTTCAAAAATGTCTTTGATTCTTCATGTCCGCATCACATTTCAAGCCTGAGGTGTTTTGATTTATTTTGTTATTAATATGCTAATAAGTAACGATGATTCCCTTATGTTATTTATCTTTGATTACAGTGAATAAAGAGCTTGTTGTCCAGGTGGGATTACTTGAGCCGATACTTGAGATGCTGGAGTCTGGGGATTCCGCCGTACAATGTAATTCCTGCGCCTGCATCATGACTTTGGCAATCACAGGTTAGCACTACACTTGTGCTCATAGGGCCTGATTTAGCTTGGATCACAGTTGCTAATATGCACGCAATCGGCCGATTTGCTGCGTTCTGTGCATGCGTACGCATCGCAGTGCGGGAACCAGCTATTGCGTTCGGGACTGATTGCAGAGGCTACGTAGACCCCTCGCAGAGTGATTGACAGGAAGCACCGTTTGTGGGTGGTTATGGGGGTGGTCGGGGAAACGCAGGAGTGCCATTGCGTTTGTACGCCGGTGCAGGGGCGTGCATAAATTATCCACTGCGATGCCATACGTAGTGTGAGGTCTCATAGCATGCGTGGATGTTAGCAATTTCTGAGTAAGGTCAGGGCTTGTGCAAGTGTTCATGAGGCTGAGATGGTACTCCATTGTACCGATGGTTTTGCAGTCTTGCTAAACATTACGGATGTGTGGTAAGTAAAGTGGGCGTCCTTATGTTCTGCTATGAGGGCATTGCAATCGCAATGAATTGGCATACTATCACAGCTGAGCTGTAATCACAATACAGATGCATTTTCTTGTATAAGACGTATATAGTTTATCACATATATATTAGCCTGACAGAGCGATGTTGAATTTTGTTAACAGCAATATTGTTTACTGAAAATACCACTATATATAATAAACCATAACATATAGAAACATGTTCATTCATCCGTATTCATGTATTAATCATATTTTAAGTAGGTTTGTTATTTGTCACATTAACTTTTTTTTTTTTTTAAACTAGTTTTGTTTTGTAGTTCTCTTCACTTTTATGAACATGGGCTATTGATGAGAAAAAGCGTATAAATGTATGAATAGCTCACGATCATGTGTTTGTTAGTTTTTTTCTTTATCAATGCTTCAATTGACTTCTTGTTTTTCAGAATCAAATCGTGAGGCCATTGGTATTGCTGGAGGGATCCTGCCTCTGCTCACACTGGCAAAGTCTTATGATCCTAGAGTACAACAGAATGCTGTTGGGGCTATTCTGAACTTAACACGATCAGGTTAATTCACACACATTTATTAATTTATGTTAAGTCCCCACACTGATTACTATTAAATATGTCAGAGCCAGGGCCGCAGAGGAGACCTGGCACCATATAATTTGAGGAGCTGCGTCTGCATCATGTGAACGCACACTGTGGGAGGATGGGGTTAATATAGTCTGCCACTGGGTAAACAACATTAAGTTGTGATATTATGTCACTATTCAGTGTTTTAGGCTCTCCCTAAGGCCCTTTAGCCTGTAGATATTTTTGCCATGTTAAGGCTGTTCTGCGGTGGGTTTTTTGTTGTTGTTGTGGTTTTTGTTTTTTTTGCTTTATATTTACATATGGAGCCACTGTGGTTATAAATATTTCATATGTAAATAATTTATTACTAGTCACGTAAACTTAATTAATTGCCTTTAACTTATAGAGCGTATAAAGAGCATCCTGTGTCGAGAGGGAGCTTTGCCAGTACTCACCCTGCTCCTGCAATCGGCTGATTCAGAAATCCAGGTATGAAATAATGTGTTGTACTGAATTTGGTAACGGTGTTGCGTAAACATTGATGTGGTTTATTAGTTTTGTGAATTTACTGCAGATTATTCAACCAGCCTCTTACCACTGCATTGGCCTTTTTCTATGTATAGAGCTACCCCACATATAATAATATTATCCTTTTATATCGCGCCACTAGAAAGTACATAAACCGGAACAATAAAAAAGTGACTTACAATACAGAACATTGCAGGACACGGTTTATAAACATTGCTGCATCAGAAGTTAGAATACCCAAATAAGCAGCAGGATTTGGTGCTGTTGTAGCCAGTGTGGTCTAAAGGGGAGGGGCAGACAGACATTGGTGACAAAGAGCATGGAGCAATGGCTTAGGACAGTGGATGCCAAACTTTTTTGAATCGCGGCTCCCTTGTGCATCAGAATTGTTTTCGCGGCACCCCTAAGCCAAAAGTTATTTATTGAGAAATGTAAAAAAAAAAAAAAGTAGTTAAGTGAAGTAAATTGTAAACCTGTCACCCACTACATATATGAACCTAAGGATATTACATTGACCATAAATAATTTGATTTGGTGCTGGACCACCAACCTGAGCCACCCCTGCAAGTGTTCCGAGGCACCCCAGGGTGCCGCGGCGCACAGTTTGGGAATCACTGGCTTAGGATGAGAGTTTACAGTCTATGGGGGGAGTGGAGGACTGGTTACACATATTGGGTAGACGGTGGGCAAGGAGCATGGAGCACTGGGTTAGGATGAGAGCTAGAAAGCTTTTTATTTAAAGAAGTGGGTCTTGAGAGCATGTTTGAAGTTCTGTGGAAAGTCTGATAGGGAGAGAGTTCCACTGGTAGGCAGCTGAAATGGGCAAAATATTGGAAGCTGGAGGAAGTAATCGGTTGGGAGGAGAGGTGGGTGGTTCCTTTTGTGGAGTGAAGTGGGCGGGAGTGTAGTTCGAGATGAGGTCAGAGATGTAAATAGGAGATAATTGGGTGAGGGCTTTGTAAGTGAGCGTGATAAGTTTGAATTGGGTTCTGAAGGGAAGCCAGTGTAGGAGAGGGAAGGCGGATGTAGTACATTTGTAGAGGAAGATGAGCCGAGCAGCAGCATTGAGGACAGATTGGAGTGGAGAGAGGTGAGAGACAGGGGCCAGATGAGAGGAGGTTACAGTAGCTCAGCCTGGAGATGACCAGTGAGTGTATTGAGTGTCTTGGTTGCCTTTAGGGTGAGATAGGGTCTGACCCTGGCAATATTTTAGCGATGGAAATGACAGGACTGCGATAGGTACTGAATGTGAGGTTTGAAGGAGAGGGAGGAGTCAAGAAAATTCCAAGACAACTCACTTGTGGGCTAGAGGAGATGGTGGTGCTGTCAATAGATAATTAAGTTGTGGGAGGTGAGGTTATTCGGCAGGGTGGGAAGTTTATCAGCTCTGTCTTATGGTGCATACACACGATCAGATTTTTCCTTCAGATATGAACGATAACGATTTAAAAATCGTTCAGTCGTTCATATCTGAAGGAAAATCGTTCATATCTGACATGCCTGAACGATGGACGATCAACGATGCGCGTTCCCGATGGTCAGATAACGATTTCTGACATCTGATGTGTTTGCAGTCAGACTTGGACGATTCCATTCATTTTAATGCAGTCAAAAATCGTTCAATCGTTCAAATCGTTCAAAACTTTGGTAAAATCGTTCAAATCGTTCAATCGTTCAGTCGTTCATCTGACAAATCTGACAAGTCTGACAAATCTGACCGTGTGTATGCTCCATTAGACAAGTTAGAGAAAGTGCTGGGGCATCCAGGAGGAATTACCAGAGAGACATCTGGAGATACGAGGGTGGAGTCAGGGGAGGAGAGGTATATCAGAGTGTCAGCAGAGATTATATTGGTGGCTAAAAGAACTGATTCGCACACCTAAAGAAAATATATAAAGTGATAATAGGAGAGGTCAAAGAACAGAATTTTGGGGGACACCTACTGGTAGAGGAAGTGGAGTCATGAGAGGAGACAGAGCAAGCACGGTCAGAGAGGTAGGAGGACAGCCAGGAGAGGGCAGTTTCATTCAGGTCGAGGGAGTGAAGTATTTGCAGGAGGAGAGGGTGGTCTACAGTGTCAAAATCAGCAGAGAGGTCAAGGGGAATGAGCAGAGAGTAGTGGCTCTTGGATTTGGCAGCAAAGAGGTCATTGTTGACTTTAGTGAGGGCAAACTAAAATGTCGAGCAGGTAGTTGGAGGAAAGAAAAAGACAGTAAGGTTGTTGCAGACAATCCGCTGGAGGCAAAGGGGAGGAGAGAGGTGGGATGGTAATTAGAGAGCGTGTCAGGATCAAGGTTGTGGTGTTTTTTTTTGTTTTTTTTTATGACTAGGGGAGACAAAGGCATGATTGAATGCAGAAGGGGATCATGCCTGATGAGAGGGAGTGATTGAAGAGATGGGCAAGATAGGAACAGGCAACGGGAGAGAGGAGGCAGTGGAAGTGGGCTTGGTCACAATTACTATGACAGTCACAACCAAAGCATGCAAAGGAATATGAATTAAGTTAATATGATATATTTAAGATCGCTTGAGAAAGATGTAACTGTCCTGGAAAAATGTAAACACAAGAGTTATCGATTCTGAACACGCGCCGAATTCCCTCCATCCTCTCACCGAGCCACCTTCCCGGGCATTATGGTGCCTCTGTAGAATGTTGTTGAGATCTATTGAAATAGAAAACGTTTCATGCAAGATTCTGATAAGGCTGAATGATTAAAAATGAATCATGGTATAAGAGACAGACAATGTCTAGATAGACACCAGATGTTAGATGGTCAATTTGTTAGACAGGGACAAAAGTCATACACCCTAAAGTTCGACATGTAAAAAGGTTGACAGGCACAAAAGGTCGACGGGGTCAAAAGTTCGACACAAAAATGGTCGACAATTATTATTTTTATTTTTTTTAACCCTAATCTTCACCCTAACCCTCCGTCCTGGTGCCTAACCCTAACTCTAAACATTAAAAAAAAAAAAAAAAAAGTCGACCTTTTTTGTGTCTCATTTTCTTGTCGAACTTTTGTACCCGTCGACCTTTTTTACATGTCGAACTTTAGTGTGTATGACTTTTGTCCCTGTCTAACTATTGACTGTCGTCTATAGTCCGGAACCCAATTTTAGGAATCTCCCTCAATCCATGTGTGAATGTGTGTGCAGAGCACTATTCATCATAGATGCATACCTTTATGTTGACTTGGAAAGCTGGCGTTGATAAGTAGGTTGCTGTTTGCATTGTTAATTAAATCCTACATCAAATATAGAGTGAATGGACTTTACTCAGCTTTACAGCAATCAGTGTTTGACACAAATATCCTATTTTATAATACATTTCACATCTTCCTTTTTTTTTTTTTTTAGTAATTTGTTTGTAAGTTTTGGATTTATTTTAGTATGATTTAATTTATTCATTTTTAATTACTAGATTTCAAGCAGGCCTTTTAAATTAGTATATGATACTTCAACAATAAATAATTTTCATTATTTTGCTGCTAAGGCTTTTCTCATCCCTGTGCTGAACCAATTTTTTTTTTTTTCCCGGAAGACTTCAAAGCAAATGCGGATATTTTTTTTTTTTTCCACCACGAAGTATTATTTTGTGATACTAGTCTTTAATTCTTGTATCAGTCCGTGCCTTTTGATTGAACTAAATCATGATGTAAGCTCTTTGCAGGCACTCAAATGAATTACCAGAACTCCATATGAATGTGTGTGTTAGCTAGAGCATTAAACTAAAGCGACACCTATAAGAATAAAAGAATTAAAGACTGTGGTGGAATTCAATTAGCCCTGATCATTTTTTTGCACACGAAAAACGGGACTTTATCGTGTTTCTTTTTCCGCGGAATTCAATAAGTCCATTTTTCTACGCGCAAAATATTTAATCGCACAAAAACACATAGGTCCATGAACTAATCACGGATTCTATGTGCTTTCATTACCGCGATTGTGAAAACGGGCTATTTATCGTGGATTTTTTTTTCGGAGCCTGCTGAGGTTCCAAGAATAAATCCACGATCATAGCTGTGGCCGGGCTGACTTCAGGGCTAATTGGATAGCCCCGGAAAATCAATTACCGTGCAGTAAATTATGTTTTATATTGCATGGATATTTTCTCAAGAAAGGTGTGATCTGTGGTTCCTGAAAGACTTTTACATCATATGAACCATTATGACGAGTAACAAATCTATTGTGCAGCTCTAAGGAGTTTATGCTGGGTATATTCTAATTGTTACTATGTGTGATTTAACAGTCCACTCACCGGGCATATTTCTGCAATTGCATTTTTATTCACTCCACTAATGTTGAGATAAAGCATCATTGCTGTGTTCACTTGGAGTCCTCCAGGAAGTGTTGTAGTGGGTCTGTTCTCTTGTTACGCCTCTGAGATCTAATTTGCCCTTAGGCTGTGTGGATTAATTGATATCTACTACACAATAGGGTGCAGAGAGGTGGGGTGCAGGGCCGGATTTACCGCTAGGCAACCTAGGCGTCAGCCTAGGGCCCAGCGGGCCTCATGGGGCCCGTGGACGGGCCCCTGAAATCCGGCCCTGACCATCTGGCCGGTAGACATATCGGCTGTGCATTAATTGTACCGGTGCCCACAGCAATGATGAAGGAGCCCCACAGCGACATTGAGAGCAGTGCTGATAATGAGTCAAAGTGACTCATTTCAGTACACTGCAACCGGCCATAACAAAGAAGGAGGAGGGACCGCCTCCTCTTACATCATCCTCTCCGCGAGCCAATCACAGCTCACGGAATGGAAGCCAATCAGTGGAACCTGGGGAGGTGCAGTGGTGTGTGGGGAGGTACAGTGCTGTGCGTGCAGGTGCAGTGGTGTGTGGGGACTGGGGAGGTGTAGTGGTGTGGGGAGGTGTAGTGCTGTGTGCGCATGTGCAGTGCTGTGTGGGGACTGCGGAGGTACAGTGGTGTGGGAAGGTAGAGTGTTGTGTGGGGACTGAGGAGGTGAGGTGGTGTAGTGCTGTGTGGGGAGGTGCAGTGCTGTGTGGGGACGTGAGGTGGTGTGGGGAGGTGCAGTGCTGTGTGGGGGCTGGGGAGGTGAGGTGGTGTGGGGAGGTGCAGTGCTATATGGGGGCAGTGCTGTGTGGGGAGGTGCAGTTGTGTGCAGAGGTGCAGTCCTGTATGCGGAAGTGCAGTGGTATGGAGAGTTGCAGAGCGGTGTGGTGTGGAGAGGTGCTGTGTAGTGTAGGGAGGTGCAGTGATGTGGGGAGGTACAGTGCCGTGTGGGGGGCTGCAGTGGTGTGGAGAGGTGCATACCCCCACTTCAAAATTTTCACTTCGACCACTGTCTCTGACACTGTTGTTACCAGGGGTCCGATGTCACAATCTACTGACTGGCCCCGGCGTAAAAACCAGGGGAGAGAGCGCTACAGCCAGCGTTAGGTCTAAAGATAGGGATGCCGGTCCGGATCTTTTCTGTCTCTCTTTGGGCTCCTGCTGTGTTGGCCAGGGGAAAATACTTACCTGCTGTAGCTTCTCTGTACAAGGACTGCATGAAAGCTCAGTTCTTCACTCGCAGTTAACTCCTGATTTTCTCTCTCTTTCTCTCTCTCTCCTTCCTCTAGCATTGTTATTCCTCAGCAATTTACCCCCTTTACTCCCTCACTCAGAAACCTAATATACCCATTGCCTGTCACTCACTGATTCTCCTTGTAATCCTGTTCCCGTCACACTGTCCATATCACCCTCTGCCTCTCACCCATCCCCCGTCATCTCCTCCCTGTTCCCAAATGCTCTCCATGTCATCCTCTTTCACCTACTCTGTCACCCTTTTCCTCTCCGTTCCCCTCTCGTTTCCCACTGCTTCTCCCTATCACCCTCTGCTTGTCACCCTCTGCCTCCCTTTGTCATCCTCTCCCTTTCACCCACTTTCCATCACCCTCTACCTCTCCCTGTTATCTTCTCTCCCACTGCTTCTCCCGATCACTCTCTGCTTGTCACCCTTTCCCCATCACCCTCTGGCTCTCCCTGTCCTCCTCTCTCTGTCACCCTCTGACTCTCCATTACCCACTCCCCATCTGCCTCTCTCTCTCCCTGTCACCCACCGGGGTATTTTGTGAAATATATATATAATATATATATATATTATCCTTCATTTATATGGCACCACAAGGTTTTCACAAAGCCTAACAATGTACAGAATTGTTTGAGGGAGGGTGGGCCCCAAACCGGTATCTTGCCTAGGGCCCCAGGAAGTCTAAATCCAGCTCTGGTGGGGCGGGTACTAATTGCCCAGGTTTGTTGGAGGGGCCTGAGTCCACCACCGTCCTCCTCCCACTTACCTGTCGGCTGTGTGCTGGGCTGCAGTGGAAGACCAGGGAGACTGCTCGATGCTACTGAGCAGCAGTCTCCTCTCCTCTGCCTGTGGAAGGGGGAGGGTAGGGGGGGGGGTGTTTGCAGGGGCTCGATCACACAGATCGCACTGGGCTGAGGGGCTTACAATAGGATTTTTTTTCTTTTCTAAGGGGGTGTGGCCACGACTTGCACAATTAGGCCACGCCATCGATAGAAACGGGGGTCGGGCTGGCTCTCAATGGCCCTGCTTATGGTCACCTACTGCAGAGGTGTCGATAAGGAGGATTAAAATATATTTTCAAATACATATGGTGAAATTATTTTATTTGTGTTATGTACTGTGATGAATCACTATACATTTTTTTATTAGTTGTCATCAGATCACATATATTAATAATCTGTATGTTTTATGATTACTTGTGCTCTCTTAGAAACAGTCAGTATCTGTACACACTATTCCATAATATTCCTATATCTTTTGCATGTTTCAGGTTGTAGATAAATCAACATTGGGAGCTGCATAAAATTGCATTGTATCTTGAATGGTATATTTAATTACCTATTTAATTGCGCCTAGTTCACTTTTTGTGTTTTGGGTACTTACCATCGGTTTGTCAATACCGCCGATAATCAGGGCTATGACCGATAATTTTAAAACGAACATAGGAATTTATACTAAACAAGCCAAATTTGCATAAATTCCTATTGCCGTTTTAAAACTAACGGGCAAAGCCGCCAATCGTCAGCGGCATTGACAAACCTAAGATTAGTAAATATACCCTTAAGTTTTGTGCCATTTCAGTGGATTAATAAATGCTTGATTTTTAAAGACCATTTACTGAAAAAAAGTTTTATTTTTATTCTATTTGTTAGTCCTCCCGTGTATGATCCACCTTCAGTTGGAAACTTTATGTAAATAGCATTACAAGGTGTATCCACATAATATTTTCGTTGCCTCTGGGTTCTGGATATTGTTGCTCTTTGTACTTCTTCCATGTTGTGAAAGAATTAAGGTGTGTGCACAACAAACAAAGGAGATGTGACAACGCTGTAGTCACTCCACTTATATGATGTCAGCTAAGACACAAAGCTAATCCTATAAAAGAGGTTTTAAAAAAGAGCTCTTATCACCAGTTTTAATAGCTTGGATTAGATTGAGATTGTAGTCTGAGTGCTAATATTTTGAGAAAATTGTATAAAATATTTTTTGTAAGTAAAGTTAGATAATCACCAATCTTCTGTAATTATGATGGATTGTGTCACTAAGAAGCAGGGGTGTGTCTCAGCATTCTGCTTTCTGAGCCGACAATGTCTCATGGGGTTGGGTACGCCCGGCGGTCTGGATGCCAATGGTCAGAATACAGACAGCGGCATCTCGACAGTCAGAATCCTGATGCCTGCAGGTAAATACCCTAACCCACCTTTACCGCAGCCTAACCCTCCGCTCCTGCAGCCTAACCTTGGCCCTCCTGAGCCCACAGCCTAACTCTAACCCTCCCCCTAGTGCCTGACCCTAACCCCAACCCTAATACATACCGTCAGGATGACAGTGGTCTGGATTCTGACCACTGGCATCTCGACCGCCGGGATGCCGACTACATCACGTCTCATGCCTTACTATTTTACAGTATTAAAAATGGCATCATTATTAGAGCTGCCAGAAAGGTAGAATCCATTAATTATAACTTTTAGTTAATGGACTATATTTTTTTTGTTCCCTCGCTCCCTTACGGCCCCATTTAGCAAGGAACCTTAATACCAGCGGCATATCCAGTTTAGTATTGCAGTGATACTAACAATATGCCGTTGGTATCTAACATTACTTACCCTCCAGCGAGGTCCAGTGACTCCCCCATCCTCGGTGGTATCCTCCGATCTGCCTACCGCTGCCATCGTCGGGTTACTGAATCATGCGGAGGGGACACAGCAAAGCCTGAAAGGCTGTTGCCGACAATGGGGACCTTGTAGCTCTTGCCATCTATAGATACAGTAACAAACCGCTGTAATCTTACCTTACCACTGTTTGTTAAATACTGAAAGGAGGACATAACCCCTTCAGCACTTGTTAAAGGGGTTATGTCTTGTTGTTAAATGGGACCCTCAATCTTGTTGTTTGACACAATTGCCTCATGTTGTCTCATTATAGGCACACCCTCCTCCTCATCCCTGTCTCTTCATCCCCCTGCAAAGGAACTGTGGTGAGACGATGCCTGTCTCATGTTGCAAGACCACGGGTCTGCATGAGAACAATGGATGTCTGTAAAGTTTTCTTTGAGAAAACCTCATTTAATGTAGTTTTGAGTTGCCTAAAAGCCATGGATGGATATAACCTAATCTGCAGTTGTTTATTACATAGTTGTTAATCTGTATGGACAATTTCCAAGATTATATCGGCAATTTTGCTCAACCACATAGTTCTAATAGCTATCAAGGCTAATGTAAGCTATAATAATTTGGTATTTAATGAATCCACCCTGCATGCTATAAAATCATAGTATGTGACAATACAAGTCTTACTGCGTGTTTCCTATTCTTTGCTGTACAGCTTAATACATTTGTCACCAATCTATTCTTCTTTATTTTTTTTCTTATCTGCGCTTCAGATTTATTTAGCCTAGAACACGTGAAACTTCAGCTTTATATTTCTTTATTTTTTTAATAAAATGCACTTATCTTTTTACCCTTTTTAGTACGGTGTAATAACATGAATGCAAATGTATATAACATGCAATGTTACAGTTGCCTGTATTCCAGATGGATATGTTTTAGAGATAAATCGGTAGAGCTCCAAAAAAGATCTCAATATATAGACACCAAATAGACCCTTTCAGAAACTTCTTACCGATAGGTGTCAGTATCCTAACCCTGTTGGGATATCCGTGTCGGGGTTTTGACTGCCGAGATAAAAATTAAAAATACTGTGTGCCCAAACTGGGGCTCTGAAATAGTAGTTGCTTTCAGTGAACTACTGCTCCAAAATAAAAGCCTCCCAATCGGCGTTTGTAAGCAGAGAAGCTGGTAAGTGTAAAAAAATCAATCTAACGTCTCCAATGTGTATAGAGCACGATATGCTGTTCAGTGGTCATACATACAGTCTCTAATAATACCAGGGAGAGACTGTAAGTATTCTTCTCACCTGGTGGTTGTGTTGAAAGCCGGGTCCTGTCCAGAACTGATCAAGCCAGCCAGGTCACGTTGAAAGTGCCGGCAGCCTATATAAGTGTTTAACAGTTAGCTCACAATAATCAGCAGTGGCTCCCAGATACCTTGGGCAGTGGAAAATGGTAGCGCTACTCCAATGGCACTCCCAATGCAGGTACAGGGTAAGCCTCCAAGGTCAAGCAGCAATATGACCCTACACTAAGGGCCTGACTTAGCGATGGATGGATTTGCAGAGCCGCACCTAGCGGCTGTGCAAATCCGTCCATCTCCGATGCAAATGCAGAAGGTGCTGCAAGATCTTTCCTTGCTGCGTTTGCGATCCCAACGTCGCAGGCTGGGATAACCATTGCGATGCTCCTTTTGGTCCAGCTGTGGGAGCTGGAGTTTCCTGCAGCTTGACCGGGTGCAGCACAAGTTGTAATCTGTGGTGATTATGCTTGGCCAGCCAGATTGCTGCTCAACGTCTATCTTGTCATTATCAAAGGCAGTGCACCAAACCTAAACCTGTTTCTGTGGCATGACCGTACACCTCAACAAGATGGGGATGAATTTCAGCTGCTGATGTGCCCTTTAGACGCAGGAATCTGATGACACTACGCACCTCAATGTTTGACCATGTTTCTGCCAGCCCCACCATCTTATAACTGATGTTGGGACAGTATGACTGACATGAGGCCCAGTCAGTTACAGAGACAGAGAAAATATATAATATGCATTTTTACAAAGCCTTGCAGTCAGTTAAACTGCCAGGAACACAGGCAGTGTGAAACCCGAATGAGCAGAGGAGAGTGGGCGGAGCTTCATCCAGCTGCAGAGACTGATTGGACGAGACCCATCTGTACCTGCAGTTTTCAGCAGAAATCAGGATTTTCCTTGTATAATGCCATTCTGAGATGGCATTATATAACGTAAGGCTTTAAGGATTTTCTTAATGTTTTCTGCTATTCAGGTAGCAGAAAAAGGTTAAGCACTGTAAAGAGTAATGGCTTACTCCCTACAATGTAATGTTGTAGGAGTCGAGCATTAACAAAGAAGATAATTTCATTATCTTCTCTGTTAACCCATTCCTGGATATCTGGGATACTTAACTCATGCGGTAACATTTATTTCCGCATAATTTAAGTGAGATTTTGCTTGCTGAATAGACCTTAGTATTAAAACAGAGTATTACACTGCACCTAAAGTTTTAACTGTTACACTTCCCAGCACTAATCATTTACATGTATTGTGCTAGGCAGTGTGTTTTCATCAGGGACGTGCAGTGAGGTCAGTGGCTGGGTAGGCATTGGCTAGTATCAGAACCAGAGTTACATACACATATATGAACCTGGCCAACTTGCACAGATCCTCCTCACACACACATCTCCCACTAGCACAGTAGATCTCCCCCAGCACAAAAGACCCTCCTCACCTTTTTCTCCTTTCTGTGTTTTCTCTGTCTGCAAATTTCCCTCCCTCCTCAGTGCTGCTGCTGAGCCTAAGTACTTCCTGAACTGGTCAGGTGTCCATCAGAGCTCAAGGCACGCCCCCCACAGTGAGGCATGCCTCCATTAGCTCTTTTTCTCTGTGTTTTATTGGCTGCTTTGTGGCCCAGCCCCAGGCAGTCTCTGAGTTATCAGTGGTGAGGTTGAGCTCTTACTGCCTCATCTGTCCTTGTATTTCCAGGGAGTGCTGCAATTTTGGTGAGTTTTGCCTATAATAACGATCAGAATAATACAAACAGATATTTTATAAGTTATAAATATCTTCTTTGTATTATTCTAATCATTTTTATAATAAAAACTCTGCAGTCTGACAGGGTTGGCTCTATCTCCCTGGTCTAACCTGACTATATGTCCCTGGTTTTCATGTTATATGTGATCCTGTGTTTTCTGTTTCATGTTGCTTGTTGCTCTGTTTGCTTGCATTACAGACAAGGCGTGCTGTTATTTATATCCTGTGTACATTCAGTACAGCTGACTTCCCTGCTCGCAGTGTGTCTCCCTGTCCTTATTTTTAAAGAATTTGAACTTGCAGATCACTATTCTAACAAGTGCACACAAGCTGTATCATACTCGTGTTGTGACATCACTATAAACAGATTTCTTATCATAAAAAAGTATATATAATCTAGTTTATTATAAACGCCTCTGCTCAGCACAAACCACATAGAGATGGTGTTATTAGAGCTGTATATACTCACCAGAGATTAGAATTGTCCAATATTTCCAATTGTTTTTTCTACCAGCATTCTTGTACCTTTTTGTAGTTTGAGTGGCAGTTTAATTACTCATGTGACAGGTGTAGGGAAAACATAACAAACATGTATGAAGCAATGCAATCAGAGTTTAAAAAGCTGATGTAACAACAACTAGACAGAACCAATTAAGAGACAGCATCTTCAAACAGAAACCAAATCATTAAAGGAAAAAACCTCCAGAATATCTGTATTTAGAATTGTAATGAGACAGGTTTTCTCCAAATAAATGACAGCTTGGTTATATGATCTGACAGACAATTGCCTCATTGGGATGCTAAATATCACAATGCTATGCATGTTTGGAGTAGGTTTGTTTTTTTGTTAATTTCTTATTTAGACTTTTTTTTTTTTAATTTCTGACCTAAAATAATGACCTAAAGTATACTTTGCTTTTATTTTTTTAATTTCATGACCACTGCACTGTTTTTATTTTTACAACATGCTAGGATTCAGCAATTATTATTATCAGTTATTTATATAGCGCACACATATTCCGCAGCGCTTTACAGAGCAGATGTTGTTTTAACCAAAACCTGGTCAACATAAATAATAAATTGATGATCGGATTGTAGTATGGTGAAGCTGTACAATCCAATAAAGCATCTGTGTAAATAACTAACTGGTATTAGTGTTGTGTAATCAGTTTTATTATCCATTTGTTTATTGCAGTATTACAGCTGTGCCTCATTGGGAAACATTGCTGCCAACCCAGAGCACCATAAAGCCATGCTAAGCATTGGTGACAAATTCCTTCTCCGAATGCTGTTCTCTCTGATGTCTTCCTCTGTGCAAAAGGTGTAGTACTTCTCAAACCACTACCATAAAATACCATATTATTGCTTATGTTGTACACATAGAAGCAGTATAATTGTCACATAAAATGCTCTTATGGTGGAAGCCATTGTTTAACTCAAATAATCTGCAGCGAATGATAATAGGAACTGAATTAGGACCAACGCTCTAAAGGGGGGCAGGGATTCTCTATCTAGCTGCTGCGTTCAAATATATACTTACAACAGTTGAAATAGAAATTTAGAGGCTGGAGATTTATTTAAATTTCAAGTTCATTAATGGATAAAGCAAAGTATTTTATATAGTGCCAACACATTCAGCAGCACTGTATAGTCAGGTAAAACAAATTGAGCATTTATTTTGATTAACAAATACCGTCACCATTAGACAGAAGGTGAGACGGCGCTGTTCACTAGAGCTTAATTTAGTTCATAACAAGTGTTTACTTGTACAGTAGATCAGAAACGTGTGTTTAGAACAGTGGTCTCAAACTCTGGCCCTCCAGCTGCTGTGGGACTACATATCCCAGCATGCCCTGCCACAGTTTTAGCATGCCCTAATAGCAAAACTCTGGCAGTGCATGCTGGGTTGTGTAGTTCAACTGCAGCTGAGTTTGACAGCACTGGCTTAGAAAGATGGACTGTTGGAAGTGTTCAAAGCTGTATAAAAATGAACCACTCGACTCACTAGATAGTATGCAAGCACGTGCTCTGGGTAATAGCTATTGCTGGATGAAACAACATAGTGTGAACGTTTTAGATTGGCTACATTAACAAAACCGTTACTAAGGAAACCAGCCTGTCAGCTGCTTTAAAAATGGACTAAAGTGCTGCTGGAAGCCAGTTTGCCAGGATTGCAAAGGTTGAGAACGCGTTGATTTTACCAAGGATCACAAGACCGAAACACGTGTTCTGACCACCACTTAAGAGTAAAAAAATTCAAAGACATAGACGACAAAATATAAAATCTAAATGCATGTAGAAATCCCATGGTGTTCTAAACAGTATTAAAGGAGACGTGTTATTCACATTAAGGAGCGGGTTCCTTGTGTGCGTCCATGCTCAGGTACAGCAGGAGACCGGACAAACCTGTTTTCAGTTACCTAATTTTATTTTCTTTAAACAGGTATCAAGTCAGGCCTGTCTCTGTCTGAATAACCTAGCGTCAAGTGGTAAGGATTTTTTCTTCTTATATTTAACTACAAAGATGCATTGGACTGGGAACAAAGGTCTATAATCTTGCAAGATATTTATTAACTGTCAAACACACATGTTGATACCAAAATAGAGACAAAAGATTTTAACAGATACTTTAAAAAAAAAAAAAAAAGTTAAAATTTGTAATATGCTGCTTCCATAAGTAATCAGACCCCCACATTAATACATGGCAGCACCATATCCATATTTTGCCACAATAACAGCTGTAAGACTTTGAGGGGTAATTACCAGCTTTACATATTGGTTATTTGAGATAATTGTCAGCCTCTCAGTAACTTCCTCATAGATCTGTGTGTTTGAAAACTGCATTTTGAAGGACGGCCGCTTTCCTGCCTTTTTACTATGGCCATAAAACCCCACTTTTATGTCTCTGGTTGGAGAATTCCATTTCTTTTATAATCGTGTCAACATAAAACTTAAGCACACATTAAAATCACCTTTATACCAATGCAATTGTAATTTATTTTTTTTATTTGAGGTTTGTAGCAATTAAAAAATTAGGAAATCTAGACGGGTACAGAATAAAAGGTTTATACCCCGCCAGGATTACAGTAAAAAGTACATTACCAAAGTAGAAAAGAAAAAAAAAAGCACCCATTGCAACCTGTATGGTAATGTTCTCTAACCATTATTTATCGGTGTATACGGCTGTAGAATGGAGAGGGACGCGGGCAGGTTATTAGAAAGAGGGAAGAAAGTAAGATGCAGAGAGGCCAGGTGCGCAATGTTGCCAAAGTAACCTAATTTGATTTTTATATGGTGAATCTGGTATCCTAATGCCTCTAACATTTGTGTATTGTGTAATGTGCTTGTGATATGTACTACACCTGATTGGTAATAGATGGGAGAGAAGGGGGATCTGCTATCTAGCATTTGGCTGTACTTCCTATATGCAAGACCAGCTTTTGGGTTAGAATGTTCAGGATTGCTCTGGGTAATGATCAAAAGGAGGGAGAAGCTGAGATAATATATTGATGTAAATTCTTATGCCTTTTAGTCATTTTATGGCAGTTCCACCATATATGGGACTGATGAGCCCTCGTGTCCGCGCAATCATTAACATAGTTGCAAACGCTAGGAATATTGCGTGAGTGTGTGTCAGGACCACATATGCTTCCGGTTTTAAATTAACGGAAAATCTTGATTGCCGCTGTCTCAGATTAATAACGATCACACAGTAGTAGGGGACAGTGTCAATGCTGAGGACCTGCTTTCAGTGTGAACCCAGAAGAAAGTATATGTACAGTGAGATGAATTTTGAGAAGTTTTTAACCTTTGCTTGTACATGAATTGGGAGAGTCTGAAAGAGGTATCATAAGCCTTGAAGGATATTTATTTTAATTTTCCTCGTTGTCGCCCAATAATTGTATTATGCAGGATGTTTAAACCTATCATCTCAGATTTATTGGTATTTAATTTTTAAATTTGATAAATCACCAAAAAGTTTCATTGAAGTATGGGGTACAGATACATTGAGTTTATCATCTGCATAGATAGCCGCTTTATGCTCCCAATGACCAGTCTTTATACCGGTTATTGCTGCACATCTGAATGGACAGGGGCTTCATGTCCATTTCTGAGATTACATTTCTAGCCATAGACACCATGGGATCATAATACAGGACAATAAATCCGCCATAACTCTAAAATCAGTAAGTATGCCAATAGGTAAGGCGCTAAATGGCAGATTTCCCTTAATCTGAGTGTTCTCTTCCTAAATGTTCTTATGTCCAGAAGATCCACAATATGTCAATCTCAACAATATATGGAAATAATAAAAAGATATAATGTATAGCAGATTCTTAGAACACTATTCTAAATTCCAATGTAGCCACTGTGTAATAATAGGCTGTTCTGAAGAGAAACAAAATCTTCCACCAATGAGAAATGTATGAGCAATATCTGTGTACCACACTCACAATGAAGGCAAGTATGTGTAAAAGTATCTTTATTCAATTCCTAACTTCCATAAAACAAAGGTGTGCCCCACTCATACAGGTGTTGGGAATCGCATACACATCAGGGTTTCTCTACTTAAAAATAACTTCATAACTTCAACCTCACTCACATTGGTGCAGATAAAACCAGGTATCCCAAGGTTTCTTTGATTAATGAGAGAGCATCACTGGAAAGAATCAATGTCACAACAGGGATATGGAAAAAATAATATTTATTCCAATTCATAATCTCATTAAAAGTTAGAGATATGCAGCTCTGGCATGAGCAGCTCCTCAACTGCCCGATCTTATACACCACCACCTACAGCAGAGACAGCGAGATGATCGGTGCAATGCAGAATCTAACATGGCGCCTGAGGACACCGCAGCTTGTACTTCAGCCGCTCTGGAGATCCCTCAGTCTCCCTCTCTCAGGCTTCCTTCTCTGAGGAAGCTCCTGTCACATATGGAGCACTTGTGCAGCCAGTCGGAGAGGCTATGGGACCCTTAATGCAGACACAAACTGCTGACATCAAGCCACAGATTTCCCAAGAGTACTTATTACTGAACACAAGCTAGGTGAACTATTTCAAGATGTGGCTAACCTTAAAAAAATCTGCTGCAGAGTCGGAAAAAGCACGCCACCATATATGGAACAAACTAGATGACCTGGAGAATCTGTCACAATGCAACAATTACGTATTGTAGGGCTACCCGAGTCTGTGAAAGGCCCCAGGCTTTGATTTTATTTGCAATACTCTTCCTGCATTACTTCAAATCCAAGATGTTTGCGGTGACCTAGTCATAAAGCGGGCACACAGGGTAGGACTGCAAAGCACTGATGCAGACACACGTCCCTGTCCGGTTCTATTTAAATGCCAGAATTACCTTCACCAGGAGGCCTTTTGGGCCTCATCACGGAAGCAAAGGCTAATCATATTTCAGGACTACTCAGCAGAACTCTCAAAAGCTTGTAAGGACTTTTCTCTATGCTTTCAACTGGTTAAAGAGGGCAAGAAATTTGCGCTATTGTACCCGACCTGACTTCGCCTGTATGATGGATCCTCATATGTGGACTTTCCATATGCTGCAGAGGCATATTTGAACAAGCTGAGGAACATATGGGGCTTAACCCTGATGTGGCGGATTGAGGGGAAACACTTTCTATCTTAAGTTTGTTATTCTCACTGCTGTTTGGACTTGCCGACGTGTTCTTGAAATGCTGCAGCTGTGTTTCCAGGACTTAAACTGACAGGTTGTATGGGTTCTTATGATGTTGATACCACCATAGTACACTTTTGTCTTAGGATTGGGGTTATCTTCCATCCTCCTTAATGAGTATTTGTTTAGTATTTGTTAACTTCTCAAGGGTCCTCTAATTTTTATATTATATATCATTGTTTATGTGTGATGCAGATTTGGCCTTAGTTATTTAACCAGATGGTCTGGTTAGGAGTTGATTTTTTTTTGTAATCTTTGGTTCGATAATTTATACGTTTTCTACCCCGGCAGTCTCTGATAAAATTTACCTAATAGTGGGGTATCTCTTGCGAGATATATTCTGCTTTGGTTTTATGTGAATGTTGCAAATGTTTTGACTTTATTTTGTTGTCTTTCCCAATCTTTGTCCTGTCCTTTCCTTTTGTGTCTCCCTGCCCTTTTGTCCATTATGGTACTCTGGTGGTTGCTATGCAATTTCCTGGGCCGCCCTCATATAGGATAGGGTCATGAAACATGGGGGGCTTCGGTTCCCCCCAATAGAAGGAAAAGGTCCTTTTTTATATCTGAATAATCTCAAATTGGTTATTGTTTTTATACAAGAATCTCACTTGGTGCCATCCGAAAATGTTAAATTAATTATACTTAAATGGTCAGTTCTGGCCTCTGCCTATTCCTCCAAAGCTAGAGGGGTGATTATATTGGTAAAACAACATTTGCCGATAGAGCTTCTTTCCACAAAAATAGACCCTGAGGGTAGCTATTTGTTATGTGAAGTTTTGTGGGCTGGAAAGAGGTTCACCTTCTGTAATGTCTATGCACCAATTGTATACTCAAATGTTTTTTTTCCCAACAATTAATTACCCTTCTTAGCAGTGACATGCTGTGAGGTAAGTTTTCTGGGGAGGCACACATGGAAATGGGTCTGAGTGCTGGGAGCCTATCTCACCTCTTACTCACTGTAACTCTCTCCTCACTACACTAAGCTTCAGTGTCCATTAATTCTCCTACCTGCATCACTGTGTCTTCTCTTGCTACTGCTGACTGAGCTCCTATGTCTAAACACTGTAGTCCACTTCCGGTCACATGACACATCCAAGATGTCAATTATTGCTTAAGGCACACCCCTCATACTCAGTTGCATGCCTCTATTAGGTCTCTTTTTGTGCAGCTTACTGCCCGTGGTGTGGCCTTGCCCCCAGCTCTGCAAGCAGTGTCTCACTATACAGAAGCGAGGCTGAGTGGTTGATGCCTCATCTCTCGTCTCCCTGCAATCCCAAGGAGCTCCACAAACCTGGGGAGTTTTAACTATAAAAATTATTACAATAAACAAAGAAGATTATAAATATCAAAGCTGTTGTAAAGGGTGCTATCATATCTTGTACAGTGTGAGGTTCTGGTTTTGTTGTGGGCCTGGGGTGGTGACAGGAGCAGACACAGAAGCAGATTTAAAACAAAACGTGGAACTTTTAATGAGTGGTTTGGCAGACATGAACAATGGGAGAAAAAGTCCAGGGATGGCACTAAAGTGCAAATGGGAACTGAGGTGAAGCAATGAGTAAAACTCCAGGTAGTGGTAGATAGGAGCAGTCCAGTAATCCGAGTCTTGTGAAGCTGCAATGAATTGCAGGTTGAAGTGATTTGCAGGTAGAAGAGGTGAATTGTCCAGAGGAAATGTGAGAGGAGGCAGGGTGCAGGGTACAGCTGGCACAGGTACTCAGGCAAGGGGAAGGTAATGGAGGGTGCAGGGTAGTCCAGCGGGGTTGGAGGAGACAAGCAGGCAGGTAGCGTATCACAGGGAACTCTCAGCTAAGCTGAGAAACATGTTGCATTGGCAATGAAGTGAGGCTCTGAACCTCCCTAAATACCAAGTGCTGTGCTGTGATTGGCCAGAGAGAGCATGTGACAAACCAGGATTGGGCGATTAGGTCACATGACCGGAGGCAAGATGGCGGCGCCCATGCCGGAGCGGAACGGAAGCACCACCAGGCCTCACCAGCCCAAAGTGACAATATGCCCGCACAGAACCACGCACAGCCAATGCCCCTCGCCAAACACCAGCGCCACTGCCAGACGCCCCCCGCCATAGTGACCTCACATACCCGTCGACCACCAAGGAAAAAATTAACTGAGGATCACCTCCATGCCCAATAGGTATGCATAGACAAATTCCAAATTTAATCTCCTTCCCCTACTAACCAAAACAGGCCTAGATACTAAAATCTAATCTAAAAATCACTTTGATGGTCTTTTCATTAAATTAGAGAATTGGTACACTTTAAAAAAAAACAAAAAAACTGTTTCCATAAATGTGGAAATAAATCTGGCAAACCACTTACTAATTTATTGTGAGTCAACAACACCCTTTGGTGGTGCACCCACTCCATCTTTCTGATGGGTCTTTTACTACATCAGGTGCCCAAGTCATGGAGGTAATCACATTTTACGAAAAGTTGTATGCAGATGCATACAAGTGTCATCAGAATTTAGTGATTTACTAATGTCTCCTGTAACTGAATTGCAGGTGAAAAACTGGTATGAGAAATGGAAAGGCACCTGGTCCCGATGGCCTTTTAACGGAATTTTATCATATGCTGTTTAAAAGAGTGTTTAAAATTATCTTCTGCAATGCAGATGATGCTAATTAAATTGTCGTGTTTAGATGAGATTTTCACCACTAGGCTGTTTCTTAAGATTATTTGGTGTAACAAATGCCCAGAATAGCACAAGCAAAACACAGTTTCCAGACAAGATGGGGGTATGGGCTTCCCAAACCTTGTTAGTTTCTCTCATGCAGTGCATTTTCGATATATCACGGACTGGTTGCTTACACACAGTATTTATACTATGTACGAAGTACATTGCACCTTTTTCTCCAGGGGCCCTTCTTCATTCTACATGAACTGAAATAAAATACCCCCTTCAGTTTTTCCAAATATAATGTTCCAATATACCTATCTTGCCTGGTGGGCCATAAACAAAAACTTTAACAGGAACCACAGGCATTCTAAATGTATACCTTTGTGGGGTAACCCTTTTTGTATTTACCAGCACTAGATAACCCTGTTAACCTAAGACTATAGGTTAAGGGTATACGTTCCACAGCTGATGTGATTGACCCAGTGTCAGGCTTCAGCCTAGGATCGGCCTCTCTCACCTCCTTGCCGGCTTCCCCTGACTTCCTTGCGGTCAGAAGTCTGGTGCAGTGATGGATGTGGGGCTGAGTATTCTGCCTTAGGTGCTTTTTGCGAGCTTCCATGGTCGGCTGTGTGTGCTGGGGATCGGAGCTCCCATCATGGGCGCTGCCATGACAGTTCCTCTCATGTGACAGTACTCCTAACCTATGGTAGCATGATTTCAGTCAGCTGATGCTGTGCTCCAGTATTCTGCTACCCCTGGGTATAAATCCGCCTCCAGAACTCCAGGAAGTTGCTGTTCAACTTCTTCTCTGTTCCAGTGATACCAGCGTTGCTCTGTTCTAATCTTTCAGAGAGTTACTTCAGCCTGTTCACAGTTCTCCAGTTTCCAGTATTAGCTTCCAAGCTATTCATAGTCTGAGAGTAGTTCTCTCCTAGTATCCAGACTGTTTTGTTTTCTATGTCTGTGTGTCTTTGTATATGTGCTGCTAGTATTGCAGCTTCCTTGTGTCACTGAGGTGTCAGATTACCTGCTGGTATTAATTAGCTCACAGCTGGACCTCCCAGCACATGTCTGTGTCAATCTGCCCTGTGTCTTGTCAGTGCAAATCTGCACTTGCATATAGCACTCTCCTAGTCTATGCCTGACTTCTCTTTGCGTCTTGTCTGTGCAGCCAGCACCTACATTTATAGTACCCCAGTATATGTCTGTGTTCTTTGCTCAGTGTCTTGTCTCTGCCAATCATTTCCAGCATTCCCATATATTCCCTGAGTCCACTCTGCTCTTGTCTGTGCAATCTCCAGTATATGTCTGTGTTCTTTGCCCAGTGTCTTGTCTCTGGTAATCAGCTCCAATCATTTCTAGCATTTTCATATATTCCCTTAGACCACTCTGCTCTTGCCTTTGCAATCCCCAGTATATGTCTGTGTGTTTCTGCATATTTAACTGTTTCCAGTCCATGCCCGTGTTATAGCATTCAGTTCCATTTCCAGAGTTCATTCATTCCATTCACCTCCAGTGCTATTGCATTCATTATAGTTTCCGGTCTTCTGCCATTCCCAGGTACCTGTCCAGAGGGCGGCGACCTGCTCACTTGGTGCAGCTGAAAACCAAATCCCAATTGGAGGGGTCACTGGAGAAAACCACCAAGTGAGTTAGACTCCGCGCCTCTGGGCAGGTCTAGCCAAACCTGGGTTTGGCCGCAACTAGGAGACCTAGTCTAGTCACTCCCCTAGTCACCCGAACCCCTCGGCTCACCGTCCTCCACAGAGGAATTCTTGCACTGGATCGTGACACCCAGGGGGCAAGATATTATCCTTTTCTGATTTAAGAGAGAAATTTGGGCTACCTTATTCTTTTTTCTTTCTCTATCTCCAAATTAGACACTATGTTCAGTCTATACCACCTCCCATGGCTACGCTGGAATCGCAAGATTCCCTAATGTCCTTCGTGTCACTAATTTCTGGAACCACTTACAGAACACATTATCTTTATAAATATCTGATTAACCCTGATATTGATGAACTCTGCTGGTGTACCTTGCCAACCTGGCAATCGGATTTTCCCTCTATTGTTATGGGTCAGGAACCCCTTCAGGATTTTAAGACAATGCTCTGTGTTACAAATGGCAATGTTACAAGAGGTTCATATTAAAACGATCACTAGAGCATACATTGCCCCATCTCAATGTCGTCGTATGATACATACGGAAATGGGAGCCTGTATTAAATGTGGTTATGGTCTTGCTTCTTTTATTCATTGCATTTAGGAGTGTGAGGTTATTTAAAAATGTTTGTAATAGATTAGTGGTACACCTTAGCGCTCTATTTCATCTGAAACTTACTTTAGGTCCTTTGGCTCTCTACTATGTGCAAATTTCATTATACTTTTACTGTTATCTCTGGCTGGACTGAGGATTCTTTATCTATGTAAAGTACTGCATTCAATGTTCTTTTATGATTATATGTGGACATATGACAGTTGGAACTGTGCTCTATATTTTGAAAGTTGTTGGGGTAGTTAGAGAAAATATTCACAATGGGGACAAATCTACAAAAACATTGATTTGATGAAGATATATAAAAAAAATATTAAAAATAATCTGTCTCTGAAGACCTGCCAGGAGGAAGCAAAAACAGCTAGATGGTATAAAAACCTGATGATGAAAATAAGAGTTATGGTAGACTTATCTTAACTGTTTTTCTTCGACGTCCATAGGGTCACACGGATACCATGGGGGAAATGTGGTTGGAGTGATCCAGGCACCATGTAGTTAAGCTTTCATCTCCCAGGATGCCTCGGGTCCTCCTCCACATATACCCCACCCCTAGCCACAGGCAATCAGTTTTGTAAAGAAGCCGAAGGCAGAAGAAGGAAAGAAGAGAAGGAAGGATGATGTACATCAGAAACACTAACAGAAGATAATGGAATCCGTGACCGAGAGAAAAATGACCTAATGCAGCCAAGTGCGTCAGGGTGGGTGCCCTGTGGACCCTGAAGAAAGAGTTAACAAAGATAAGTCTACCATAACTCTTATTTTCTTCTTCAGGGTCCATAGGGGGTCCCTAAGGGTGGGGACGCTCCTGAGCAAAAGGATGCTTCCTGTTGGGTGGTGGATTCTCCTGAGAGGCAAAGGTGTCAAAGGCGTAGAACCTAAGAAAGGTGTGAAAGAAGACCATGTTGCTGCGTTGCACAATTGTTCAGCAGATGCACCATGTCGAAACGCCCACGATGGTCCCACAGACCGAGTAGAATGTGCTGTCGCCGTGTTTGGAACTGGGAGATCAGCCTGCGTGTTAGCCTGAGAGATAGTCAAGCGCAACCATCGAGCCAGAGTGAGTTTGTTAGCTGGCCAGCCTCATTTGTGAAAACTGAGTGTCTATGGATAGATTCCATATGTCGGTGAACCAATGGCACCTGCGCCAATCAAGAACTACCAGTACTACTGTGCCACCTTCCTGCTTGAATTTCCTGATGACCCTTGGGAGGAGGGAAATCGGAGGAAAGCGGTACGCCAGCTTGAAGTCCCACCTCACCGCCAGCAAGTCCACGAAGGCGGCTGAGGGATCTCTGGTCCTGGACCCGACCTTGTGGTTGTGACGTGAAGCCATGAGGTCTATGTCTGATAGGCCCCATTTGTTCACCAGGAGTTGAAAAACTCCCGGGTGGAGAGCCCACTCTCTGGCGTGTATGTCCTGATGACTTAGGAAGTTCGCTTCCCAGTTGAGGACTCACGGGATGAATATTGCCGAGATAGCCGGAAGATGATGTTCTCCCCAGATCAGAATGTTTGCCACTTCCCTTAAGGCTGCCTGACTTCACGTGCCTCCCTGATTGAGATAGGCTACTGTGGTTGCTTTGTCGGACTGGATCTGGACCGGCATGCCTTGGAGGAGGTCCTGTGCCAGGATAAGCGCTTTGTATACTGCACAAAGCTCCAGGATGTTTATGGGCAGGTGACTTTCCTGATTTGTCAATCTTCCCTGAAAGGTAGGATGACCTGTCGCCACCCCCCATCCACGAAGACTGTCGTCTGTGGTGAGGAACACCCAATTTGGAAGAGAGAGAAAGAGAAAGAGAGATCGAGAAAGCAAGAGAGATCGAGAAAGCAAGAGAGAGAGAGAGATCGAGAGAGATCCTCTGGGACGGCATTAGATGATACTGCCCAACCACTGGGAGAGACTTAATTGTTGTAGAGGCCTGGAGCGGAACTGAGCATATTCCACCATGTTCGAAGGTGGATACCATTGACCCCAGGACCTGCATCGCTGATAGAATTGATACCCTTCGCTTGCAGAGCAATTTGCGCACTCGCAATAATAGGGCCAATATCTTGTCCCCTGGCAGAGCAATTTGCGCACTCGCAATAATAGGGCCGATATCTTGTCCCCTGGTAGAAACACCCTTTGTGTCTGAGAATCCACAAGTGCTCCCAGATGTAGCATCTGCTGTTTTGGAGAAAGAAAGGACTTCTTCAAATTGACGTTCCAGCCGTGCATCAGCAGGCAGGCAATGGTCAGCTGGAGATGGTGTTGTAACACAGCTGGAGACTGTGCCAATATCAGGAGGTCGTCCAGGTGTGGGAGTATTCGGCTTCCCTGATGCCTGAGGTGGGCCAACATAACCACCATTATTTTGGTGAAGACCCGAGGGCCCGTTGACAGACCAAAGGGCAGTGTCTGGAATTGGTAATGTTGTTGCAGGACAGCAAACCGTAGAAATTGTTGGTGGGTTGGAAAAATAGGCACATGAAGATACGCATCCTGAATGGCCAGGGAAGTCATAAAATCCCCAGGTTCCATTGCCAGAATAATTGACCGAAGAGTCTTCATATGGAACTTGGGTACATGGATAAACCTGTTGAGGGTCTTCAGATTTAGAATAGGGCGATGAGACCCATTTGGTTTCTGAACCAAAAACAGATTGGAATAATAACCCTTTCCTTGTTGAACCACAGGAGCCGGGATTATCACCCCTGCCCGTAACAGGTAGTAAATGGCCTCCTGGAGGGCCAAAGCCTTGATGGAATCTGATGGGGGGAGTCGTACTAAAAAACTTCTGGGGAGGATGCATCCGAAAGGTGAAGGCATGCCCCTGGGACCACTTCTTGGACCCAGGCGTCTGTTGCTATTTATTGATGCCAGGAGTCTGCAAAATGAAGGAGGCCTGCCCAATCAGGCGAAGGGTTTGTCGTCCAGCTTGGAAGCCGGATGTCTGACCGGCCAAGACCTCTTAGCTTGTGGTTTGGTGTTCCTGCGAGAACTAGACTGTCTGAAGAAAGGCTGTCCTAAAGGACTGAAAAGAGGACTGCCTAGGCTTTGATGTAGCTGTTGAGGGCAGACCTGCAGATCGTGAGGCTGCCAGAGTAGACACTATCTTATCCAATTCTGCTCCAGAAAGTATGTTTCCATAAAAAGGTAAGGATTCCAGAGCCATCTTGGATCCCGCATCTGCTTTCCAGGACCTTAACCGAAGGGCTCTACGAGCAACAACCGAAGCTGCTGATGCTTCAGAAGCCAGGAGTCCAGCATCTATTGCAGCTTCTCCTAAATAGGAGGCCGCTTCCCGTATGTGGGAGATATGTCAGCTGTTCTCTTGTAGTATTTGATAGTGTGTCTTCCAATGCCCTCGTCCATTCTTCAACAGCCTTGGATACCCAGGCTGTAGCCATAGCCGACCGAGTAACAGCTCCAGACAATGAAAACACTGTTTTTAAGACATGTTTCAAGTTTTCTATTTGTAGGATCTGTAAGGGAAGATGCGGACGGTATAGGCAATGTAGCACTCCTGACTAAGTGCGTCCCATGAGCTTTCACAGTAGGAGGGACTTCCCACTTAGTACATTCGGTAGGTAGGAAAGGACCCAAAGATGCTAATCTTTTTGTAACATGGAACGGTTATCCGGAATACTCCATGCTTCTCCCATAAGTTCAGTGAGTTGTTCAGACTTAGGAAACTCAGCTTTTACCACCTTCTGCTGTTTAAACACTGGAGCCTTAGGGCCTGATAGCTGGACGCTCTGACAAGAGTGCTCGCTCTGAATCAGGGCCCTCCTACCTATTATTGGAGCGGCCTCCTGGCCGCTCGCATAGCTGTGGGTGACCACCCACAGCTTATGCGAGCGGCCAAAAAGATGGTTGTGATGGTCAAGACCATCGCGCCCATCGGGCTTGTGAGGAGACCTTGCGGTAGGGTCTCGCTGCCGCAAGCCCAGGAGTGCTTTTGGCTCTATTAGTGATGTCAGTGGGGCCGGCCCCAGACCGTAGGCGTTCCCATGGGAACGCCTCCGTCTGGGCAGCAACGCCCCCGGCACGCCCACCAAAGGGGGCGTGCTGTAACTCACCAATGACAGCACGCCCCCTTTGATGCGAGACCCATAGCGACTGCTTGGCCGTCGCTATCCGGGTCTCGCGCATGCGCACTAGGGCACCATCGACCCACTTGCGAGCGTGTCTGAATCAGGCCCTTAAGTCTATCAGCTGGCTTGTCATCCTCCTATATTTAGGACTGATTTGACCACCCTCACCAAAGAAAGGACATCCACTGTAGAAGGATGGTCCTCCTCTCCTGAGATAGACCCTAGAGAAGAACCCGGCGCATCATCTGACTCCTCCGATGATGCTGGGTGGACTGACAAAATGATATCGTCCGCTTAGGCGCATTAATGGCTACCGGTCTGTTTGCCTGCAGCATTTGCTGAAATGCAGCAGCTGACTGAGCCATACTCTGACTAGAGTGGGCATAAACATCCAACCAGGGAGGATGTATAGGGGGGGGAGGGGGGGGGGGGCAGGCAAACATAGTAGGCTTTAACTGGTGTGGGTATCCCATTATGGGAGGCAGCTGCGTCATAACCTGAGACAAGGACACCCAGGGTGGCTCCTGTACAGGGGCTGGTAGACTAGACTGGTGAGGTGGTGCTTTATAACAAATGGCACACAAACCATCCTGTATATAGTCCTGAGGTGACAAGCCCGCCAAACAGCTTTTACATGAAACCAGCACCGGAAATAAAGGCAGTACAGTATATCAATACAGCAGAGCTAGCAAAAGTCACATACAATGCATATATAATATACTTGCAATGGGCAACTACTCAAAACACTAGGTTTGGTAGGATTTGAGCGCTGTATAATCTGGCCTCTGGGGAGAGAGATACACTACCGTTAAAAAGTTTTGGGTCACCCAGACAATTTCGTGTCTTACATGAAAACTGACTTATCAAATTGCAAAATGAATAGAACATATAGTCAAGACATTGGCAAGGTTAGAAATAATGATTTTCCATAATGTTTATTGGGGATACGTGCGGTTCTCTCAATCCATTTTTCTCTGACAACTTGTGTATATATATGTGTGTATATATATATATGTATATATATATTCTATAAATAATATATGTTTCATGGTAAATATAAAATGTAACAGTTTATACATTTGACTGTGATACATTGTATACTATATATGTTTTATTAATGTATACAGTTTACCAATAAAATATTTTGAAGAAAAAAAAAAAAGAAATAATGATTTTATTTGAAATAATAATTTGTCCTTCAAACTTTGCTTTCGTCAAAGAATGCTCCTTTTGCAGCAATTACAGCATTGCAGACCTTTGACATTCTAGCTGTTAATTTGTTGAGGTAATCTGAAGAAATTTCACCCCACGCTTCCTGAAGTGCCTCCCACAAGTTGGATTGGCTTGATGGGTACTTCTTGCGTACCATACGGTCAAGCTGCTCCCACAACAGCTCAATGGGGTTGAGATCTGGTGACTGCGCTGGCCACTCCATTACAGACAGAATACCAGCTGCCTGCTTCTTCCCTAAATAATTCTTGCATAATTTGGAGGTGTGCTTTGCGTTATTGTCCTGTTGGAGGAGGAAATTGGCTCCAATCAAGCGCTGTCCACAGTGTATGACATGGCGTTGCAAAATGGAGTGATAGCCTTCCTTATTCAAAATCCCTTTTACCTTGTACAAATCTCCCACTTTACCAGCACCAAAGCAGCCCCAGACCATCACACCATGCTTGACAGATGGCGTCAGGCACTCTTCCAGCATCTTTTCACTTGTTCTGCATCTCACAAATGTTCTTCTGTGTGATCCAAACACCTCCAAACTTTGATTCATCTGTCCATAACACTTTTTGCCAATCTTCCTCTGTCCAATGTCTGTGTTCTTTTGCCCATATTAATCTTTTCCTTTTATTGGCCAGTCTCAGATATGGCTTTTTCTTTGCCAGTCTGTCTAGAAGGCCAGCCACCTCTTCACTGTAGACGTTGACACTGGCGTTTTACGGGTACCATTTAATGAAGCTGCCAGTTGAGGACTTGTGAGGCGTGTATTTCTCAAACTAGAGACTCTAATGTACTTGTCTTCTTGCATAGTTGTGCACCGGGGCTCCCACTTCTATTTCTACTCTGGTTAGAGCCTGTCTGTGCTGTTCTATGAAGGGAGTAGTACACAACGTTGTAGGAAATGTACAGTTTCATGGCAATTTCTCACATGGAATAGCCTTCATTTCTAAGAACAACAATAGACTGTCGAGTTTCACATGAAAGTTCTCTTTTTCTGGCCATTTGGAGAGTATAATCGAACCCACAAATGTGATGCTCCAGATACTCAACTAGCTCAAAGGAAGGCCAGTTTTATAACTTCTCTAACAAGCAAAATCGTTTTCAGCTGTGCTAAGCTAATTGCACAAGGGTTTTCTAATCATCCATTAGTCTTCTAACGTGCTTAGCAAACACAATGTACCATTAGAACACTGGAGTGATGGTTGCTGGAAATGGGCCTCTATACACCTATGTAGATATTATTTTAAAAACCAGACGTTTGCAGCTAGTATAGTCATTTACAACATTAACAATGTATAGAGTGTATTTCTGGTTAATATAATGTTATCGTCATTGAAAAAAAAAAAAGTACTTTTCTTTAAAAATAAGGAAATTTCTAAGTGACCCCAAACTTTTGAACGGTAGTGCACAGGGAGATTAGACCCAAAACCTCCTGAGATCAGCAGAGCACTGATAGTGGTCGCTGGGCGGCTCACATACAGAGGAGAGTAGGAGGAGCAACCTAGACACGGGAAAACCTCAGGTGGATCGGCGTCTGGGTGGGGGGAGGGGCTGCCAGGGATTGCCTACCTCCCCTATGATGTATTAACCCCGAGTATGCTGGCTTTATAAACATGGCCACCGCCACTGTCCCCGGCGCCAGTCTCCGCTCCCCCGGTGGTCTAGTGGGGGAGCGGACGCATCGGTCGCCCCACTACAGCAACCTCCGGCAGGTCTCCAACTGCCGGATGTACAGACTGCCATGTGGTTCCCCGCGTCAACATGTTTCCGGCTGCAGTCGCAGGTCCCAGCATCTCCGCTAGCCAAGCACTGCTGGTGCCCAACAACATCACCAATCCGGTTACTGGTGGTGTAGTGCCGGTGGAGGTAAATGGAGCAGCAGCATCGGCATCCATTAGGACGCCTACTGCTGCTTGCTCTTAAGAAAAAATAATAAAAAGCCCTTAGGATGCCTAGCACGGCTTACTCTGTAGTAAAAATAAAAGCTTGGAACTGCCTGAGCAGTCCCCCTGTTATAAAAGTGTGCCTGAATCCTGCCGCACCAAATGAAAAACTGAATGCCTGTGGCCAGGGGTGGGGTATGTGTGTGTTGCGGTGCCAGCGGAAGTAGATTGAGCAGCAGCACAGGCATCCTTTAGGATGCCTAGCACTGCTTGCTCTGTAGTAAAAATAAAAGCTTGGAACTGCCTGAGCAGTCCCCCTGTTATAAAGGTGCGTCTGAATCCTGCCGCACCAAATGAAAAACTGAATGCCTGTGGCCAGGGGTGGGGTATGTGTGTGTTGCGGTGCCAGCGGAAGTAGATTGAGCAGCAGCACAGGCATCCTTTAGGATGCCTAGCACTGCTTGCTCTGTAGTAAAAATAAAAGCTTGGAACTGCCTGAGCAGTCCCCCTGTTATAAAGGTGCGTCTGAATCCTGCCGCACCAAATTAAAATCTGAATGCCTGTGGCCAGGGGCGGGGTATATGTGGAGGAGGACCCGAGGCATCCTGAGAGCTAAAAGCTAACTGTTTGGTGCCTGGGTCACTCCAAAGACATTTCCCCATGGTATCCCTGTAGACCCCCTATGGACCCTGAAGAAATAAGAAGGTCCAGACTTGGATTTCAAACTTCTGGCAAAAATACTTTAGGGTCAAGACACCAAGAGACTTCTCTGCTGGCCAACAAGTTTCAATCCAACTTGCATCTTTCTTAGAGCATTCAGAGAAATAAATGGTTCAAGTGTTTATACTTCCGGGCATCAATCACAGGTGACCAGCACATATCATATAAAAATTCCAAATGTATTACAAAAATACACATTCCTAAAATAAATTATAAAGTACATACTGGAGAAGCATATTATTATTATTAATAACGTTATTGTTTGGTTCAATCGGAAGCTTACTGGCTTATCGGAAGTGGCCGAACATCCAGTGTAATGCCGAAAATAGTGGTTGCACACAGTGCTCCCAAGGGCAGTAACCAGAAGCCAGATGTAGTGGTCCCTCATGATACCGTCCATGGTCCGTGACCAGAAGAATAACAATTCATAATAAAGATGACAACTGTAAGTGGAACTGTCTCCACTCTATGGTCAGGGTAAACCTAAGCAACCTAAATATATATAAAAAACAAATGCTATCCATATAAAAAATAACCTACATACAAGACATGAAAATATATGGGATGACTGACTAGTGTATGTTTTGTATTTCTATTTCATCAATTTCTCACAGAGTTCGTTGTAATTGTTCAACCCATATATGATATCCACTTGTCATAGGTAAGATGTTTAGCCAATCCCAGTTCCACTACTTAAAGAAATAAGTTACCTTCTAAAGAAATATCACAAAAAATCTCTTTAACTTGAAGTCACTGTTGAGTCCAGTAGGAATGATTGTTTTTAGGACATATGAGATTCCTTTCTGTTTGGCTAACTGGCAGACCATCTCCCTAGTCGGTTTATTATTTTTAATGGCGCTAATTCCATAGAAACCCACAACTTTGAGTTTGGGGCCTTCTGATAAATACATAGTGGTCTTTCTGGGATGATGGAACCTAGCACAGGGTCCTTTATCGGAAGACCCCCCAACTTAAAGGCCAAATTAGTTTCTACTGACCCACCATCATTACTCCTCCGTCCCCATCAACAACTTGTTGTTAAGGCTCAGATCAAACAGTGGGGGAAAAAGCCTTGCACAGCCTTGAGGGCTGGAGTATCTTGGCTGGATGCGGCCGTATAGTGGTGGTGTGGCCTGTGGGTCAACTAGTGGTGATGCGGCCTTTGGGCCGGTTGCAGCCTCTGGGCTGGTTGAGGCCTGATGGCCAATAAGTTGTGGTGCAGCCTTTGGGCCAGTAGCAGCCCCGGGACTGTTGAAGCCTGTAGGCAAATGAGTGGAGGTGCGGCCTTTGGGCCGGTAGCAGCTTCTGGGCTGGTTGAGGCCTGAGGGCCAGTAAGCTGTGGTGCGGTCTTTGGGCCGGTAGCAGCCCCTGGGCTGGTTGAGGCCTGAGGGACAATAAGCTGTGAGGCGGCCTTTGGGCCAGTAGCAGCCTTTGGGCTGGATGCTGCCTTGAGGGCAGTATGACTTGGCAAGAGGACGCTGAGGTGCGCACAGTGTCGCCAGGATGACACCAACGGTTGTACACAGGGTGCGTACACAGGATGCTGAGGTGTGCTTAATGCTGCGGAGATGACACCAGCTGTATACACAAGGTTGCGAACTCGGAACGCTGAGTGCGGGCTGTGCCGCCTGGATGACACAAACGACAGCTGGAGCATATGCAGACCGTGCCGCCTGGATGATACAAACAACAGCTGGAGCATATGCAGACCGTGCCGCCTGGATGACACAAACGACAGCTGTAGCATATGCAGACCGTGCCGCCTGGATGACACAAACGACAGCTGGAGCATATGCAGACCGTGCCGCCTGGATGATACAAACAACAGCTGGAGCATATGCAGACCGTGCCGCCTGGATGACACAAACGACAGCTGTAGCATATGCAGACCGTGCCGCCTGGATGACACAAACAACAGCTGGAACATATGCAGACCGTGCCGCCTGGATGACACAAACGACAGCTGGAGCAAATGCAGACCGTGCCGCCTGGATGACACAAACGGCAGGAACAGGGAAGCATGCTAGGTGCTGGGAACTCGACTGTGAAACAGGAGACCAAAACGACAACTGGAAACACATGAACGCTATCACCGGCAAGGAGTGAAGTGCTGGCTAGAATTTAACAGAAACAGGGCCCAACCAGAGCAAGTTTCCCTATTGACAGATTATTGAGCACCTGGGCTGTGTTCAGACAGGAGAATCAATCAGTGTGCACACAGACAGGCAGAAATTAGTGCAGAGGTTCAGCAGCAACCAAGACAGGATCTGTGTTTAGCAGCACATTGTTGCAGTTCCAAACAGGAGGAAGGAGGAGACTTAAGCGAACGCTTGTCCGGCGTTGACCCCGCACAGCATTGGCAGCGCGGCAGCTTGTGACACTTGTTGACTAGTTTTCATAGGTGTGGTACCTGCTAGGGCTGCAAGAATATCAAAAGTGTTGTGTGGTAACCATAATAAAATTAGAAAAATAACAATCAGAAGGTTATCAAAGAATGTATTACATGCAAAAGCAAGAATATTTGTTTATGCAATCAAATGCATATGTAATAAGTTCTATAGTGGCAGAACATCCAGATACATGAAAGTAAGGATTGACTAACATCTTCGCAATGGTGTGGTAGCACATGAATTGTCACTACATTTCAAAGAAATCCACAAATGTTCAATAATATACACTGTAGGTTTATATAGAATTAGAGCCATTAAAAATAATAAACAGAATATGGATATTGCCAGCCAGTTCGCCAAAACAGAAATGGATCTCATATAATCCCTAAAAACACTCATTCCCAATTAACTCAACAGTAAATTTGAGTTAAAATTTTGTTTTTGTGTCTTGCCTATGACAAGTGGATATAATATATGGACTGAACAATTACAACAGGGATGGACTAAGAACTCTGTGAGAATTTGATGGAACAGACAATGTACAAAGATACATCAGTCATCATATATATTTTCATGTCTTGTATGTAGGTTATTTTTTTATATGGATATTAAATATATATGTATATATTTTACTTTGTATATGTACGACCAGTAAATGAAGTTATTTTTAAGTAAAGAAACCCTGAAGTGTATGCGATTACCAACACCTGTGTGAATGGGAGTCATTATAGAGTCTGCACTCAGAACTCCATCCAAGTTGGGTGGTTGTGACATTGGTGTTTGCAAATTATCCTAATAATAAATGATACCTCTTTGTCACCACCAAGGGACTAGATTATTAAGGAACTCCTACCACAGCGGCCCTTCGGTTCCACTCACATGATATAAGCTTTAAAAATCAATAGCATGCGCCCTACAAGGTCGTAGGTCTAAGAAAACAGAATATCAGAACTAGAAATTGTTTTAATAAATTCAAAGATTATAGGTACAAAGATTACAGACCATTTCAAAGAAAATAAAAAAGGGTAAAACAAAGTTCAGATTTCACCTTTGGAATTGAATAGTGCCTGGAGTAAGGTCTCTCCTGATAATAGTTGAAGCATCCCAGCCCTGTGGCTACCTTAAGAGTATGAACACTTGCTATACATTGGCTTGGTTAATATACTGTACATTGCATCCAGAAAGTATTCACAGCGCTTCACTTTTTCCACATTTTGTTATGTTACAGCCTTATTCCAAAATGGAATAAATTATTTTTTGTCCCCAAAATTCTACACACAATACCCCATAATTATAATGTGTACAAATTCTTTTTTGAGATATTTGCAAATTCAAGAAAAAAAAAAACCAAACTAAGAAATCATTTTTACATAAGTATTCATAACCTTTGCTCAATACTTTGTTGATGCATCTTTGGCAGCAATTACAGCCTCAAGTCTATTTGAATATGATGCCACAAGCTTGGCACACCTATCTTTAGGCAGTTTCACCCATTCCTCTTTGCAGCACCTCTCAAGCTCCATTAGGTTGGATGGGAAGTGTCGGTGCACAGCCATTTTCAGATCTGTCCAGAGATGTTCAATCAGAATCAAGTCTAGGCTCTGGCTGGGTCACTCAAGGACATTCACAGAGTTCTGAAGCCACTCCTTTGATATCTTGGCTGTGTGCTTAGGGTCGTTGTCCTGCTGAAAGATGAACAGTCGCCCCAGTCGGAGGTCAAGAGCGCTCTGGAGCAGGTTTTCATCCAGGATGTCTCTGTACATTGCTGCATTCATCTTTCCCTCTATCCTGACTAGTCTCCCAGTTCCTGCCGCTGAAAAACATCCACACAGCATGATGCTGCCACCTCCATGCTCACTGTAGGGATGGTATTGGCCTGGTGATGAGCGGTGCCTGGTTTCCTCCAAACATAATGCCTGGCATTGATGCCAAAGAGTTTAATATTTGTCTCATCAGACCAGAGAATTTTGTTTCCTGGTCTGAGAGTCCTTCAGGTGCATTTTAGCAAACTCCAGGCGGGCTGCCATGTGCTTTTTACTAAGGAGTGGCTTCCGTCTGGCCATTCTACCATACAGGCCTGACTGGTGGATTGCCGCAGAGATGGTTGTCCTTCTGGAAGGTTCTCCTCTCTCCACAGAGAAATGCTGTAACTCTGACAGAGTGACCATCGGGTCACCTCCCTGACTAGGGCCCTTCTCCCATGATCGCTCAGTTTAGACAACTTGCCAACTCTAGGAAGAGTCCTGGTGGTTCCGAACTTCTTCCATTTACAGATGATGGAAGCCACAGTGCTCATTGGGACCTTCAAAGCAGCAGATATATTTCTGTACCCTTCCCCAGATTTGTGCCTCGAGACAATCCTGTCTTGGAGGTCTACAAAGAATTCCTTGGACTTCATGCTTGGTTTGTGCTCTGACATGCACTGTCAAGTGTGGGACCTTATATAGACAGGTGTATGCCTTTCAAAATCATGTCCAAACAACTGAATTTACCACAGGTGGACTCAAATTAAGCTTTAGGAACATCTCAGGGATGATCAGTGGAAACAAGATGTACCTGAGCTCAATTTTGAGCTTCATGGCAAAGGTTGTGAATACTTATGTACATGTGATGTCTTCGTTTTTTTTTTATAATTAAATTTACAAAAATCTCAAACTTTTTACACATTGTCATTATGGGGTATTGTGTGTAGAATTTTGAGGACAAAAATAAATTTTATTCCATTTTGGAATAAGGCTGTAACATAACAAAATGTGGAAATGGTGAGCGTTGTGAATACTTTCCGGATGCACTGCATGTATAAAGCTTACCTTAGCAGTGATCTCCGCAAATTGTCCTTATATCATCTGTATGTGTAATCCAAATGGATCTGGTTATTATTGAATGTTTGATAAAAATAGATCAGACATTTTTGGTTATGCCTAAAATCTTATCTGCCTATGTTTTCAGTCCTCTACTAAACACATTAACCGCCTTACATGTGATCCAGGCACTCTGCCCGAGCACCAAATGGTCAATTGTATCCAATTTAGTGCGCCCAATTTATAATTCATTCCCGGCACTCAGTCCGAGGGATGTAGTCATGATCCTGACCATCAGAATGCCGACTGTCACAATCCCGACAGTGACATCCTGATGGTAATAGGGTTAGGGTTAGTGATAGCCTACGGGATGGGTGGGTTAGGGTTAAGATTTGTGTTTAAAATAAATGTTGGAATTTTGACCATTGGGATGCTGTTGTTGGTATTCTTACCGTTAGGCTCCCGTACCCAACCCAGTCATTGATGGGTTGTGCTGACATAAGGGACTTCAATCACATAATCTCAAATATCTAGTTCTGATATTAGAGATATTTGGGAATGTTGCTTATGCCATAGCGATTGAAACAAACAAAAAAAAGGTATAACTGGTGTTTTGGGTTTAGTGGACCTCTAACACTTGGGTACTGTGTGGAATGATAGCCTATTTGGTAGGTAGCAAGGATATTCAAGTGAAAAATGAAGTTCTGCAGCCTCACCTATTTACAGTATTACAGATATTCCTTCTAGTATCCTTTCTAATGAATTCTAGTGAGGCAATATTACATATATACTGTGGGTTTTAAGTGATTAATGAATGTTTCCTAATTAATTTAAGGGGAAGTCCGGGCTCACCTCTTCTCTATGGACATCGTGCCTCTAGTCCTCTCCTTGCTCAATTCCAGCAGTAAAGATGTCCGCCAAGCTTCCATTACTCTTCTTTGTACTATGTCCCATCCTCCTGGAAACATGGTAACTATTACAGTGGTAGTGTCTGTGCTGTGTTTTGTCACATCCCGTGTGTTTATAGTTATATATATATATATATATATATATATATATAATGCATTGAGAACACAGTACAAATCCTCTGTGGTTGATCGCTAGGGTGTCAGGAGTCTTACTTTATTTTTACCTCCATTAATAACCCAATAACAAATTCCCTTACATGCAGTCTCCATTGCAATCACTTTTATCATATGAGTAGTTTACGTTGGTCATAATCATGGAGGTATTATTACTTATTGATATATAAAATGTCAGAAATTAGATTAAAAAAAGTACGACCATTAGACCAGCAATTCACAACATGTTAGCAGCTACTTGTCGGTGTTCTATTTCTAGAATCACTTTCACAATGTAATGGTTACTTTATAGCAAAGGAGTAGAGCTGTTTGCATCAGTATACGGAGTATATAAAAGGAACCACTTCATACTCCAAAGAGCATTTTGCCAAGAGAAACCACATACTATGTAAAAGATTATGGACCTGTTTGGGCGCAGTTCCAATCGAAGGCTGTTTCAGCTTTTACCTTCCTGCAAGCATATAATCTATTTTAATCCTTTAAGAATGTATATTGTTTTATTTGGACAGTGCTGTCAGAACCCATCTATGCCTTGTTCATCTGTTTCTCCCAGGATGCACTGCTGTGTGAAGAAATGCTTCAACATTTAGCTGTATTGATGCAGACAGAGCGGACGAACCCTGTGGTTGTGATTCATGCAGCTTGCACTATTCAGAACCTCAGCCAAGAAGAGAACGTAGAGGTACGGTTTGTTTTCTGCTCAAAAAACTGCTTCACCATATTATTGTTGTGGATAAAATAACAGCAGTCCCTTGTAATGCACTTCTGTTGGAGACTTAAGGCCCCCATACACTGTGCGATATAGCAGCCGATCAGACTGATTGGAACGATATCGCTGTTATATCGTTCCATGTGTGGGTATGATATCGGCCAGTGCGTGCTCCTCCAGATTTTTCTGCATGTTCAGTTGATCTGGAAGAGCGATGTACGATCCTATGCAGCGCTGTGGGGGGAGTACACATCACTGCTCTGCATAGCAGTGTAGGGGGAGCTTGGGGGCAGCCCAGCATCTCAGAGTGCTGGACACGCCCCCACAGTGACGTGAATGGGGGTGCTGCGAGACTCTGTCCCCTTTGAGATGTACCGCATTTTTAAACTTCAAAGTTAGGTGTGTGTGTGTGTGTGTGTATATATATATATATATATATATATATATAAAAACATAATGCAGATGAACTGTATGTGAACAAAATACTCTGCATACATAAAAAAAAATGGTATTCAGGCTTAATAGGCATTAAGTAAATTAATTAATTGTATTGTTTCTGCACTGGATCAGGTGCTTTAGACCTGTCTGACTTTAATCTATGTTGTTTTGTTTACAAATACTTTGTATAACATCAGCATCAGTCAAATCTACATATTCTAATGTATGCATCAATGTAAAGGCGTAAGTACACGGTATAATGCATGATGCATATATGCGTACTCTCCCGGGAATCGCAGGAGGCTCCCGATTTTTCGGGTATCCCATCCGCGATCCCGGAAGAGTAGGCATATCTCCCGCATCCCGCCCACAGGATGGGGAGATTGTACCTGAAATTATCGGGTCTGTAGGGAAGGGGCGGGGCTAAATCATATCATTTAGCCCCGCCCCCTCTTCACGGACCCCCAAATTGCGGGGGGGGGGGGGGCGTGTGTGGTGTTCCTGTAAAGGGGGCGGGGACTCCTGCTCCTCCCGGAAAGCTGCCCAGGAATGTAGGTAAGTATGGCATGATGCCCTCTGTGATTCCTTGAAGGATTGTCAGAGCAGTAACTTATCTTGTTATGTCAGGTTATTGTGCGCAGTCAGTGCTTTGAAGAATTTCTTCTGGCCCTTCTTGACCCGAACAATGAAGAGGAATCTCTGCAGTATGTGGCCTCCTGTCTTGCAGAGCTAGCGAAACATGGTAGGATTTTATCATTTCTCTTTCAGATTCTTAATTGTTGCATAACTGGATGCATTTGTTTGATAGCAGGAAATCTATTTGTACCAGAATATAAAGACTCCTCTCCTTGGGGAAGGTGGAGTACATGCAGTATTTACATGCGTTAGGATCTTACTGCTGCGTCACTGAAAACAGGTTTTGACGTTGAGAATGTCTAAACTACTGACACTGGCAATTTCAGCAATGGCGGGGCAGCAGGTCCAATACAGCTTTCCTCCCACTAAAGAGCAGGTCACTGTAGTAGAGACTCTATATGTACTTCATATACGTGTTGTTGCCCCTGAAGACTTTTTTTTTTGAGGGGGGGGGTGTTAATAAAAAAAAAAATTCATGATCTGCTTTGTCACCATACATAACGAATGGGTCTCCTTTCTATGAATTTTTGCTGTGGTTATGTAAATATTTATCAAAGTGCTGTTTTTGGTTACTATATTATGGCATGTAAAACTGCAATGCGTTATATAAGCTGCAAAGATTCCAAGTCGCCCCCTGTAGCCATGATTATTGGACTTGCAGATCTTGATTACTGTAAAAACAAACAATACATGTAATGATGTAATCCTTAGTATGAAATCTATTAGTCTTTTCTAACAGCTGTTCTACCGGCACTTTGGTTGGATTTCTCCTCGTATCCCCAGGGGGTGCGAGAAGAAATGCTTAGCGCGCCCAAACAGCACTTTGTATTGAATAGCTGCTGGAGCTCCCTCCTGCAGCTATTCAACGTCACATTGAATTTAATGGGGTTATACAGTCATACAGGGGGGAATTAAACATTTTGTATTGTGACTCCAAGAAGGCAATCTTACGAGCAGGTTCTGTGTACAGACTGTGGCAGTCAGTGGGCTGGTGAATGGTGATCATAGTGAAGTCTAGCTGGAGGTAGAGTGACTTTGTCTAAATACAATCTTTAATTTGCAGACTTCACACGGGAGCAGATGGTGAAGAGGAAGGATACAGATGTCATCAGGTGCTTGGTGAAACTGGCGGGGCACTTGGAGCACAAAGAACTGTCCTTTCAGGCAGCTACAGTCATCAAACATCTGGCACATTCTGGTAAGTTACTGAGGAGAAAGCCTTTAATCATATCCACCATAAATAATAATATCCATACTATAAATATGTCACATGCAGGGGAGCATAAAACCTAAAAGGCTATTATAAGAAACCAATGTCTATGGAAGAGTCATTTGATTGTTATGACTGAGTTTTCCCCAAACAGTATTCATCTTATTTACTAATCAATTGTACCACTGTGTTCACCAGCATGAGTACACTTATACTACGGATGCTTTCTACTAAATACACATTATACATTAAATATTCCCCAGCTATGTATAGACCAGTATTCTAGCACTGTACTGATCAGGTACTATGATATTCTGTCTATTAGCTGGAGCGGTGCTGCATCCGATGTCTTGATGAGGAGTGGTGTGTTAGGGAACATTAGAGCATGTGCTATGAGAAGTCCATATTCAGAATGTCCACATTTAAAATGTAGACATGGGGTCTATTTACTAAGCCTTGGAGCGATAAAGTACCAGCCAACCAGTTCCTGTCATTTTTCAAACTCCGCCTATGACATGGCAGCTAGGAGCTGATTGGTGGGCACTTTATCTCCATCCAAGGCTTTGTACATAGGCTAAAATATGTCAGCTCCTAACTATCTTTTTTTAAACATGGTCTGCAAAATGTAAATTGGTAGCTGATTGGTTAGTACTTTATCTCACACAGCTTTGATACATAGGCCCCATAATGGGATACAAATGGAATGGAGAAGGAATAAAAATCAATGCACATTTTGAAGTTTTGGAAAACCAAGACCGATGAGCAGCCTATTTACTGTTGGACATGTATATAAATATAATGTGATCAAATGAGATGAGTACAGCGGAGCCTCGGGCATGTGCCAGGCTGCTAGATGCTTAGTTTGGGTTGTGCTTTGAGTCACCCTCTCTTACAAGATTGATGGAATTGTTCTTTTTAAAGCAATCACCGTATTTCTTACATACAGGAAACATATGAAATGTTTCAGTCTTATCTATAAACTAAGTGAAGTGCAGAGACTGGAATATAATTAAATGATATGATAAATGAATGAACATGATAATGCATCTATTTTTGCTTATATGGAAAATGTTTTATTATACAACTATTTTAGAAAAAGTTTTGGGTAACAGATAAGTCGGCAATAATTTCTTTGGGACACCCTCATTTGAAAGAGGGAATCCAATCTTTATAGTTACAATTTTGGAGGAGATATAGGGATCCGTCCCCCAATATTCTAACCTTTTTTTCTTTTACAAAAAATGACAGTTGTGCAGTAAGAATCTCACTCAATCACTGTGTAAGTCAGATTCAGACCATCCTCCTTATGACAGGAGGATCAGAGTCATCCGGGACATGATGCTTATGCTGCTGAGGCATAAGAGACAGGGGGCAGCCACAGAGCTGCTGACAAGACTTCTCCAGCATAAGAGGCAGGGGGCAGCCACAGATCTGCTGACAAGACTTCTCCAGCATAAGAGACAGGGGGTAGCCACAGATCTGCTGACAAGACTTCTCCAGCATAAGAGACAGGGGGTAGCCACAGAGCTGCTGACAAGACTTCTCCAGCATAAGAGACAGGAGGCAGCCACAGATCTGCTGACAAGACTTCTCCAGCATAAGAGACAGGGGGTAGCCACAGATCTGCTGACAAGACTTCTCCAGCATAAGAGACAGGAGGCAGCCACAGAGCTGCTGACAAGACTTCTCCAGCATAAGAGACAGGAGGCAGCCACAGAGCTGCTGACAAGACTTCTCCAGCATAACAGACAGGAGGCAGCCACAGATCTGCTGACAAGACTTCTCCAGCATAAGAGGCAGGGGGCAGCCACAGATCTGCTGACAAGACTTCTCCAGCATAAGAGACAGGAGGCAGCCACAGATCTGCTGACAAGACTTCTCCAGCATAAGAGACAGGGGGTAGCCACAAATCTACTGACAAGACTTCTCCAGCATAAGAGACAGGAGGCAGCCACAGATCTGCTGACAAGACTTCTCCAGCATAAGAGACAGGGGGTAGCCACAGATCTGCTGACAAGACTTCTCCAGCATAAGAGACAGGGGGTAGCCACAGAGCTGCTGACAAGACTTCTCCAGCATAAGAGACAGGGGGCAGCCACAGAGCTGCTGACAAGACTTCTCCAGCATAAGAGACAGGGGGCAGCCACAGATCTACTGACAAGACTTCTCCAGCATAAGAGACAGGAGGCAGCCACAGATCTGCTGACAAGACTTCTCCAGCATAAGAGACAGGGGGTAGCCACAGATCTGCTGACAAGACTTCTCCAGCATAAGAGACAGGAGGCAGCCACAGAGCTGCTGACAAGACTTCTCCAGCATAAGAGACAGGAGGCAGCCACAGATCTGCTGACAAGACTTCTCCAGCATAAGAGGCAGGGGGCAGCCACAGATCTGCTGACAAGACTTCTCCAGCATAAGAGGCAGGGGGCAGCCACAGATCTGCTGACAAGACTTCTCCAGCATAAGAGACAGGGGGCAGCCACAGATCTACTGACAAGACTTCTCCAGCATAAGAGACAGGAGGCAGCCACAGATCTGCTGACAAGACTTCTCCAGCATAAGAGACAGGGGGTAGCCACAGATCTGCTGACAAGACTTCTCCAGCATAAGAGACAGGAGGCAGCCACAGATCTGCTGACAAGACTTCTCCAGCATAAGAGGCAGGGGGCAGAACTAGAAGTTGTGTTGACTAGCAGCAAATGGTGGGTTCAGGATGAGCAGCATGGGCTCCCCCCTGGGTGAGGCTCTGCACCCATTGTTAATATGCCCCTGCCACTTCTCTTTGTGGTTATTGTCTGTAAAATGGATGTGATGAAGTGGAAAGGAAATATACTGATCTGCAATGTAAGTATGTTCTCTATTTCTCTTATAGGGAAAATTGCAGCAGATTTGAAGCCTCTTATGAAAGAAGTGCAGACCTACCTCATGTGTTTCCTCAGCCACCCAGAGCTGAGATTCCAGCAGACGAGCATTGCTACTCTCTGCTCTCTAAGTGAAGGTAGAGTCAGGGGTTGTTTTTTTTTGAGAAGGGAGGGGGAGAGAGATGGTACCTTTTTGTGTTCTCAGTTACCGTAAATATCTTTGACCATTGACACACTGGGCTCTCTAGCCATAAAGCTGCACACTACACACTTTCTGCTATTATAATAGGTACAAGTTTTATAAAGCTGTACAGAGCGGTTACCTCTTACAGAGAATATTCATATTGCTTGTTGCTCTTTCAAACATTTTGCATTTAACCATTAACTGCAGGTTTAATATATCTAGTTGGTTACAAGTATTAGCCCTCCTGGCCTTATATAAGCTTTTTTAAACACCCAGACAAGAACAAAATATATAATAATAAGCAATTGTATAATAGTAAATAGCATGTAAAACATTCAGGTTTATAATTAATGTATATTCATCTATATGAAAATGGCCATAACTTTTAAAGTGTCCCTCCAATGTACAGTTATGTAAAATAAGGTACACTCTTTCCAATCTGTGTCCTTACATATCAGCACACGGGCAAACGCAGGATTTTGAAAAGGTTTTCATATGGCTGAAAAAAAAAAAAAAAAAAAAGATTTTAAAATTGTGACGCAGGCAGTTCCTTATTTGCCTGAGGTGATCCACCGTCACTCAAAGGCCCCTGGGAGCTGCGCACTGCAGCAGCTTCACTGGACTCTGCCATCTCAGTGGCTATGTGGAGCTCAGATGTCTGCCCATTCAGAGCTCCAAGCACAAGCAGGGCGGCCCATCGAGACTGAGACAAAGCTCTCGGTCTCACAAAGAGAAAATAATCCCCAAAAATATGCTTGAAGAGCTATACAGTCATAGTAAATATTAATGTTTGACTCTACCATCAGAAAGAGACTCTACTATTATGGCTTTCAGGGAAGAATACCCAAGAGATTGGCCCTTCTCTCTCAGATAATGTAAATAACCACAACACGGCTTAGGTTTGCAAAGTTGAACAAAACACGACTTCTCAAATATTTTTCTAGAATATCATCATCTGGATAGGTAAGGCATAAGTGGAAGTGTGCATTCTGAATGCACAATTAAATGTTTGGTGTAAACCATATGTAGCATTCCACCACAAAAAGCCTCAATATGACAATCACCCTTCAGAGTTATATTGTAAACACAGAGCCTGGATGCCTTGTAATCATTGTCCATCATGCACCCCTCTTTATAACAGACTATTCAGGAGGTACATGTGAGGCCTGTCAGACAATTGGAACCTGGCCTGTATTGGACTATGCAACAGCCAGCAAATCTATAATTGATTGACTGAAAAGGAAAAGAATCAAGGTTTTAGAATTGTAAAGTGCAGACCTCGGGGTAAATGTAATAGAATGCGACTTGCAGGCATCTGCGAGATCCTGACCAGTCTAGGCAATGTTTTAAAGTGGCAATCATTTTAAATGCAAAATCGAGCTGGTTTTGCCTTTTAAACGATAAATCATCACCCAGAGTGGTTGGGATCTCGCCGATGCCTGCAAGTTGCAGGCTATTACATTTTCTTCCTCATCTCTATTCGTAAGCTATGTTGGGACCTTAGAGAGAGCTGTGCATAGACAAGCTACATTAGTGTTTATCAGATTTTATAACTGGTGAGATACAAAAGGATTGTGAACTATTTCTTGCTATATAAAAAATACAGCTGAAGGCTTATAAACATTCTTTTTCTTTCAGCTGCTGCACTTGAGATTGTACATACAGACATTGCAAACCTATAGTTATAATAAGGGTACATTTTTCTACTTTGTAACGCTATTAAAGTTAAAACAAACGCTTTCATGTTTAAAAATGTACAGCCATGGCTAAAAGTATTGAGAATGACACAAGTATTGGATTTCACAAAGGTTGCTGCTTCAGTGTTTTTAGACCTTTTTGTCAGATGTTACTATGGTATACTGAAGTAAAATTAATGCAAAGTCAATATTTGCAGTGCTGACCCTTCTTTTTCAAGACCTCTGCAATGCACCCTGGCATGCTGTCAATCAACTTCTGAGCCACATACTGACTGATGGCCGCCCATTCTTGCCTAATCAATGCTTGGAGTTTGTCAGAATTTGTGGGTTTTTGTTTGTCCACCCGCCGCTTGAGGATTGACCACAAGTTCTCAATGGGATTAAGGTCTGGGGAGTTTCCTGGCCATGGACCCAAAATTTTGATGTTTTGTTCCCCAAGCCACTTAGTTATCACTTTTGCCTTATTGCAAGGTGCCCCATCATGCTGGAAAAGGCATTGTTCGTCACCAAACTGTTCTTGGATGGTTGGGAGATGTTACTGGAGGATATTTTGGTACCATTATTTATTCATGGCTGTGTTCTTAGGCAAAGTTGTGAGTGAGCCTTGGCTGAAAAGCAACCCCACACATGAATGGTCTCAGGATGCTTTACTGTTGGCATGACACAGGAATGATGGTAGCGCTCACCTTTCCTTCACCTGGACAAGCACTTTTCCAGATGCCCCAAACAATCTGAAAGGGGATCCATCAGATAAAATAACTTTACCTCAGTCCTCAGCAGTCCAATTCCTGTACCTTTTGCAGAATATCAGTCTGTCCCTGATGTGTTTCCTGGAGAAAAGTGGCTTCTTTGCTGCCCTTCTTTACACCAGGCCATCCTCCAAAAGGCTTCGCCTCACTGTGCGTGAAGATGCACTTACACCTGCCTGCTGCCATTCCTGAGCAAGCTCTGCACTGGTGGAGGCCCGATCCCGCAGCTGAATCAACTTTAGGAGACGGTTCTGGCGCTTGCTGGACGTTCTTGGGCGCCTATTGGACTATTGAACCTCTCTCCTTGAAATTCTTGATGATAATCCGATAAATGGTTGATTTAGGTGCAATCTTACTAGCAGCGATATCCTTGCCTGTGAAGCCCTTTTTGTGCAAAGCAATGACTGCATGTGTTTCCTTGCAGGTAACCATGGTTAACAGAGGAAGAACAATGATTTCAAGCTACACACTCCTTTTAAAGCTTCCAGTCTGTTATTCTAACTCACTCAGCATGACAGAGTGATCTCCAGCCTTGTCCTCGTTAACACTCTCACCTGTGTTAACAAGAGAATCACTGACATGAGGTCAGCTGGTCCTTTTGTGGCAGGGCTGAAATGCAGTGGAAAGGTTGTTTTGGGGATTGTGGGGGTCATTCAGACCCGCTCGCGAGCGCAGGACGCTCGCAAGCGGGTCGATGTTGCCCCACTGCGCATGCGCACAACGGAGGGAGCTCCGTCGCGCGCATGCGTGAGACCCGGATAGCGACGGGCTCTCCGTCGCTCCGGGTCTCGCACCACAGGGGGCGTGCGGTCGATGCCTTTGGTGGGCGTGCCTGCCAGACGGAGGCGTTCCCATGGGAACGCCTACCGTCTGAAGCCGGCCCCACTGACATCACTAGTGATGTCAGTGGGAGTGATTTTGGCTCTGATAGAGCCAAAATCACTCCAGGGCTCGCGGCAGCGAGACCCTACCACAGGGTCTCCGTCGCAAGCCCGATGGTCACGATGATCTTGACCATCGCGACCATCATCATGGACGCTCGCATAAGCTGTGGGTGGTCACCCACAGCTATGCGAGCGTCCAGGAGGACGCTCCATTTTCATGTAGGAGGGCCCTGATTCAGAGCGAGCACTCTGGTCAGAGCGTTCGGCTCTGAATCAGGCCCTAAGTTCACTGTCACGGCAAAGAGGGACTTTGCAATTAATTTAAATTTATCTGATCACCCTTCATGTCATTCTGGAGTATAGGCAAATTGTCATCATAAAAACTGAAGCAGCAGATTTTGTGAAAACCAATTCTTGTGTCATTCTCAAAACTTTTGGCCATGGCTGTACATGGAACATACTGTGATCAATGAGATCAAATGTTGACTTGCTCATCAGAATGTCAACAGTACATTTTGTGTAATTGTTAGGGTTAAGCTAAAATATGCAAAAAAAACCTGTATGTCGACATGCTGGTGGTTACATGTTAAATGTCGACATTATGAAAACTGACATTTTAACCATGTTGACAAATTGCTTTTCAACCTAATGTCCATGTTGACATTCAGAACCTGTCGACATTCTGGTGTCAACTTTTCATGCCATACCTGTTAGGTTACAAAATACATAATAACTTCCAAACATATCTATTTGGCCAATATACATATCTAGTTATCATTCCCAGTCCTTGCCACAGGCATCGATATAACCCCTTCACTCTGCATACATTTCCTGAAACCCCTTGTCATTTATCTATACCCAATTCCCCCTTCCCCAAATGGATTTTTGAGAAGTATACTTAATGGTGCGTACCACAAAAGCCCCCCTTTTTTAATTTTCCTTCATTGAATCTTGGAGATACTGCTCTCATGGGGTGGATCTAAGCTGCCCATAAGACAGGGTATGCTCCAAACTGACTGAGCACAAACTTTGCACCCAAATCTAGCATCCTTGGAGGTGAAAACATGAACACAGTAAAACTTTGTAAATATGGGGAAATAGGATCAGGTAGATGTCCAACACAACTGCTTGGTGCATTACCTGTGCCCCACTGCCCAGGAGGCATGCACTGATCTAATGGAGTGCACAGAGACAGAAGTGGTCATGCAGAGTGAGCATAAGCTTGCTGAAAGGTAGAACTGATCCATCTGGCTATAGTCTGTTTTATTACCACCCAACCTCTTTTTTGCGTGTTGTAGACAACTAACTATAAATCAGTCCTAGACATGCAAGTCTTCAGTGCTAGAGCCATGTCCAGAAGAGCCAACCCACCTTAGTTTAGCCATAAAGGTCTAGGTCCCTTCAAAGAAGGAATGACCACCTTTTATTAAGGTAAAATACTGAGACTAACTTACACTGGGAAAATGGAGTCCACTTTATATATATAAAAAAAAAAAGAGACCTACCTTTTGTTTCAGCTCAAAGAGATTCAACATTTGATCCTTCAGAAGAAAGGTCATGTTCACTTAAGCCATTTTGAAGGGTTCAAATGTAGGGAGCGGAAGAGGCAAAATTACCAGGTCTCATAGTGCCATGGTAGGGACAGACAGAGGCTGGAAGTAGAACAACCCAGTAGACAAAAAATACTGACACCAGAACCTAGAGGGAACTAAGTGAAATACAGAGTAAATAACAAATCAAGACTCAAAAAACTAAAATAGGAAGCATGAAACCCCTCACCCTGCCTCGCACAAAACCACAAGTCCTTCATTCCCGTAGTTTTATTTAGTAACTAGCTTCAGTATTCTGGATAACATTTTCTGACAATCCCTCGGTCCCCAAGATTTTGATTTCAAGAGCCACACCATTGAGGCCGTATGACAGGGGTACTTGTCTAGAAATCAAACTTGTGGCAGAAGATAGTCTTACAGAGAAAGCCACTAACCAGGGCCTGCATCCATATCGACTCATGCCATTCTGGGGTTACAACAATCATCAGGAACATTTTTCTCTTGGCCGCTTTGAGGAAGCATTGGAATTGTGGGAAAAAAGAGACAAACCTGAAGGTCCAAGGAACAGTCACAGCAGTGGTTTCAACCTCAAGTTTTCATAAAAAGACAGGCTTTAAAGACTTTTACTTGTGGAAGAAGGTGGGATAATTATTGCAAAATAGATTAACTCACCTGTGCATGATTAAAGAAATCCACAACACATGACCTGTTGGTGGTACCTGAGAACCACTGAATTATAGAAACCAATAGCTACATGCTATTGGAGCAGAATGTGGACACTAAAATCAGGAATTCATCAGATTGATCTTTGGCCAAACCCAATGCTACACCAGCATACTTCTGGATAGACTGGGGTTCTCATCCCTCCCCCCTCCCCTTCCCTATCCACATATCTTTCGGCAACAGTTTTGTTTATTTGAATATGTTAGACTATATCCACATATTTGGACATACATACCTGTTCTGAGCTACGCACGGTACACCAATACTGTTCACCCGTGCATGTTTTATATTTATGCATTTGACTAGTAAAGTTTAGTTATATTTTATGAACATTGTTTCTTTACCACTCTTGTCACATACAAATAGGGGTTTTCTTGAGCGCATCTATACTACCTCTGTTTGATTGCTAGAAGGTTAGACACCCTTCCTTGTAGATGCAGCACACCTCGCTCAATAGTATTCCACCCTATGCGCAGTGATTTGTTTTTTTTTTTGCACACACTAATCAATAACGCAGAGGTTTCCAAACTTGGTCCTCAAGGCACCCTAACAGTCCTCCTTTTATGGATATCCATGCTTGACCACAGGTGACTTAATTAGTACTACAGTCAATTTGATTTAACCACCTGTGCTCAACCATGGACCTCTCTAAAAATCTGAACTGTTTGGGTGCCTTGAGTACAGCGTTTGGGAACCTCTACAATAACATCTTCAATTTTACACAGACCTAGAATAGAGTTTTGGTTATTCCGTTTCAGATTCTGAGTTTTCCATGACCATCAGTCAAAGTCGGCTAAAGGAACAGCTTGAACAAGTCCGCCAGCAGACAGAGGAAACCCAGGCACTGCTCAGACTGGCCATCAGTCAAACAGAGAGCTTAAACCTGAACGAGTGATTTGTTAACATTGCTTGTAATATTTTTACATGGTCTTGGCTAGTGGGGTGAGCTATAATTCCCCCCCACTGACTGTTGCTGTAGTGTTTACTTTTTCAAGTAGGGAAAATATTTTGTGATGTGGATCTTGTTTCTGCTAGTGTTGTCGGTGCATCCTCTTGATAATAAGCATTGGCCTGAAACTTGCAGAAGACAAACCCTGTTCTCACTGGACAGAGCATATTCCTTGTATTGGACAAAAAACAAATCCAATTTAAAGGGTAACACCATTTAAAAATTATTTAGACGATATTAAATCATTGTTATTACAATTTACTGTGATAACACTAGATATTTGAAATGAAACATCTTCCTAAAATCTCCTAATGAAGTCACAGAAACACATTGTTGCTGACATTTCAGACGTTAGTTAACTCCTGCAACCAGGGAAACAATCAGTGCACTGCACTTTAATCATCAGGAATTATTTAAGTTGTAGTATGATGATTTTAATTAGGCAACATTTTCCCAGTGGAATTATACTTTAACTGCATCTTCCAAAATCATCATGTCTCTTCCTTTTTTATTTATTATACACTTGTGTTTTGTATTGAAACATAACTTTTAGAAGTAGGTTTTCTATGTTATACCTTTTGTGTTTTATACCAGATTAAATATGTTTAATTCACTCCTAGTGTATTGTAAACATAAATTAATGTTGATATGGTCATATTGTGAACCGGTAAATGTATAAAGGAGTGATTGAATAATAAATTAAACTAGAAAGTTGACTTTTTTTTTTTTTCTTTTATTTAGGTATGTTTCATTCTGGCTAGCCTAGCATTCTGTACCATGGTCAGCTACGGTTACTGTTTGTTATGCCTTTGTACAATACAGAAAAGCGATAGAAATGAATACACATAGCTTTCAGGCGAATTAAAATTACGTCAAACATATTTATTAATTAATAACATGCTATATAGATTAAAAGAAATAAACGACATGATTTTTTATTATTTCTTTTGTAAATATAACTTTTATGTACATGGGCATCAGGACAAACCAAAAATTAAACAGAACTTAATGTGTGAGAGTAGATTGTGTGAAACCTGTAAAAGTTATTACTTATATTACTCTATTGCATGATGTGTGACAATCCGTGTAGACCTAAATAGCCAGATAAGTAGGGCTCACCCAGATTTCCATCACCAGTCCTATATACTCTAGGCCTTATTTTAGCATACACCTGTTGGAGAAATATAGTGAAACAATCGTCTATGTTGTACACCTACTCTCAGGAATCTACTCTCAAACCTAAGAGGATCCTTGACAACTAGGGATGGGAAACTATGGGCTTATATTTAAATCACCCTTCACCTGACTGTGTGGTCATCATTTACAACACAAATAAGTAAATTATAGCAATGAGGGTTAAATAAAAAAATAAAAGAAACAAAGTGCAAGTTTATACGCCTTCATTCTATAGACAAAAACAGCAATGTACAGTGTAAGTGATCATGTGAGGAAAAACATGGAAAAAGACACGATGTATACAAAAGATAAATTAATAATGGTTCAACATTTTGTTTTGCTCTGAAACGAGCAAAGGAACAAATGTTTTCAAAGTGATAATTATTATTTTCCTTAGAATCCACCCATATTTATATATATATCCATGTGTTTAAGAATTTAGTAAGGCAAGAAACATGTATAAGTAAGAAGAGCAAACACAAAAATACAGTTCGAATATAGACTTTTTCCTTTTAAGTTTTTGTTGTTGTACAACAAATATTCAAGTATGATAAAATCAGTATTATTTACTCTGGGACACATTGGTTCATACAGAATAATAAAAAATAAAATAAATGAATGCAAATAAAATCAACTAGTAGCAACCAGATTATTCATATTTTCAGATCAAATTAAGAAATGGTCAATAACGTTCAAATAAAATGAGAAAGAAATCAACCAATGAGAGCAATAGGATATTCACATACTAATTATATGTCAGAGAACCTATACAGTAGCCTATACAATAAAGCCCCTATAAATGGAGTTCTCGGCAATAATATTTAAACCAAATGGCTTAAATGAAACCACTCTATAGCCCTACATGTAGAGCTATGAGGGTATATTCAAGTATTAAACATATACAGTGTAAAAGATCATTAGCATGTTAAACAATTATGTTTAAAACTGGACAGTCCCTAAATGTCCTCCACAAACAGCCTTCATGCTTCCAACCATTAGTTTCCCCTTCAAGTGAAGACTCCCAAGTGCAGCGATACTGGCCAGAAGCAGCTTCTGGGAGAGAACAACTGGCTTATGCACTGCACACTTAAACCAAAAAAAAGTTTTCTGTCTTTTTTTTTTAATTATTATTATTTTTTTTAAAAAGAGCAGCAGTCCATCAGCTGGCATTGGTAAGGTGTTTCCACAGGCAGGGTCGCAGGCAACCTAGAAAGTGAACAATCCTTCCTTCTTTGAGAAAAATCCCTGGGGCTTTTAAGATGATGTTTTTAAATGTTCCTTTTGGTGTTCAATTTACTTCTGTAATTAAAAAACAAACAAAATAAGAATAGATTGAGATAGATATTCTAGCACCCAGCACCCAGCACCTGTCACAATTCATGCATTTGCTCTTTCCTGCCTGGGGTGTCACTCTATGATCTGGTCCTTCTGACACACACTGGTCTGTAGATCAGAAGTTTGTTGCATCAGCTAGAAGCACCAGAGCAGAGTGTAACACCCCAGGGCAGGAAAGAGCTCTTCTGCCATTCTCGGACAGCTCTAACTGCCTAACGTACATATTAGATCCGCAGTCCTGCTTCAGAAACACTTTTTTCTTGCTAAAGTGACAAAAAAAAAAAAAAAAAAAAAAAGAACAGCAGATTGGATATGTCTGTGAGCGACATTGTTCATATACATATCCGCTGTACACACCCAGCAATGCACTATAGATATATCACCATTACATTGAACGGGCAATATATCTATCAGTGTGTACCCAGCTTTAGTCCCACTTCAGCAGGACAGCAGATCTCGGCTATGACCTATTACCGCCGTCCAGTTATGAGCACATTCTCAGGATGGACACAGGTCATTTTGAACAGAGGAGCCAACTTCTAAAAACCATTGGAGGTGCTATCATTACATGCCCCATATTCCAGCACAAATACTGAAGCTACTCAAATTACATTCTTAATCACAAGAGCGTGTTTAAAAGATTTTTGGTAAGTACCTAGAGATTACAGAAAAGTCCAAAGCATTCTGGGAAATCGATCCCATACATATACTTGTGTATTTTTTTTTAAAATCACTTTTGCCCACAGTTGACCTCACGTTAACACACTGTTTCTTCATCATTGAAGCCCTTACCGCACATGCTCAGTCCATCTCCCTTCTCTCACAGCGGCCTGATTCAGAGCTGCATGCAATGCCCATGGTTACGGAGTGGAGCTATTTTTTCGCCAGTGCGCAAACATTTCCTAAAACCGTAGATGGTGCATGCATTACAGAGTACAGGCATAGGTGCGATTTAGGACGCACAGTATCAGATAGGTCTTGGGTGTCCCTGGATGGTGGTGTAAAACTGGTCCGTTTTATGGGCGTGTTACAGACATGTCACGGACGTGTTTGAGTACACAGACGTCTCAGTCCTTGCACACTCAGACGCACGGATGTACACCAGGAAATGGGCTTTGTAGCGGCATTTGCTTAAAGTCACAGACTGGAGACCACCACAAGACATGTCTGCGTTTAGCTGTGAATCAAGCCCTTCCCATGGTAGGACAGAGAATGGTACTGACATCATTTATACCGGTGAGAAAGTACCTGTTTTTAATATACTATGTATTCCTCTTTTACTAAATGTTTTCATTATTTTGGAGATTACCTCACTGAAAAATATATAGTACACAACAGAGAATATCAAACTATTTATTTTAATACTGCCTTATGCACAGTCAATAAAACGATTACTGTACCTGCTGTTTGTGGTGTTTGCACATTATCAACTTCAAAAGCTATAATTGGATTTAAAGGAAGATCCTGGATGCTGTTCCCCTCATTGTTTAGAGAATCAAGCTTGATTGATTTAGTTCCAACAGGTAAATTTATAATCTCTTCAAAGTTGTTGTTCTGCGTACACAAACCATTTTCATTTGGCTGTTTCTCAGCACTAAAACCCATGGAAGAAAAAGAATACATTAAAGGCATGTTCATCAAGGTAAGCACACGCTTATTATTTGTATTTCTAAATGGTTACATATTCCTTTTCAGTACCAGTACTAACCTCTGCTGTCAGAACGCCAGTTATAATGATCTATTAACATTATTTATGTATGATGCAAGCATATCTTGCTGCTCTTTGCAATGGAAACAAAACCGTAATAAAACAAGACTGAGTATAACAGGCAAACACAGAGGTAAGCAGGTTAAGGGGTTCCTGCAAACAAGCCTACGATCTATTGGGGAAATAAGCATTTAATACATGTGGATAAGTGCTATATATTGCAAACTGGTCCAACCAGATTGCAGAGTTTCTTATGGGCTACGGTCAGTGGGTTGTGAGTAGAGATGTGTGCCGACCCTCGTGTTTTGGTTTTGGATCTGGATCCCCCCTGGTTTTGGATCTGGATCCCCCCTGGTTTTGGATCTGGATTGGTGTTGACAAAACCTCACCTCCGTGTTTTGGATTAAATAATCATAAAAACAGCTAAAATCACATAACATGGGCCTGTTTTTGTTCCTACAGTATAATTAACCTCAATAATATTTATTTCCAGTAATTTCTAATCAATTTTGATCACCTCACAATATTATCTGCTTCATCTAGTTAAGGCCAAAAGGTTGCATCCAGCTAGCTGGCTGACAAAGCTAAGTGACACAGTGGGCGGCACTAACGTGGCAGTTCAGTTTCTAATTTCCAACACGGATACAGTGTGTTATACAGTGTGGGTTTGATACACCAATAGTGCACTTACTGTAACAGCAGTGTCGGCAAAGCGGGGTTGCTGACTGTGTCCTCAGTACATGGAATGGTGGTGCTGGCAGTGTCCTCAGTGAAGAGTACCGGTGATGTCGGCAGTGCTGGGGGGCCAGCGGTGTTTTAGTGCAAGTTTGCTGGCTGTGTCGGCAGTGCGGGGGTGCCAGCGGTGTCTTTAGTGCAGGTTTGCTGGCTGTGTCGGCAGTGCGGGGGGGGGGGGGGGGGTTGCTGGCGGTGTCCTCAGTACATGGAATGGCAGTGCTGCGGTGCTGGCAGTGTTCCCAGTGAAGGTTTTCTGACTGTGTCGGCAGTGCAGGGGTGTTCTCAATGCAGGGTGCCGGCGGTGTCCTCAGTGCAGGGGTGTTCTCAATGCAAGGTGCCGGCGGTGTCGGCAGAGCGGGGTGCCAGCGGCGTCCTCAGTGCATGTGTGCTGACAGTGCAGGGGTGCTGGTGGTTTTCTCAGTGTGGGGGTCGCTGAAGGGGTCCTCAGTACGTTGGGCAGGAGTGTTGGCAGCGGTGGTGTCGGCAGCGGGGGATTCTGCCAGTGGGGGTGCCGGCGGTGTCAGGCGGCGGGGGATGGCGGGCGCCATCCTCTTTATCTCCTTTGTGCTGTTTTCAATGGGCTTAACGCTGATTGGCTGAGAGCCGTGACAGACGGCTCTCTCAGCCAATCAGCGTTAAGCCCGCTCAAAACAAAACCTCACGACTCAACAGCGGGTTCGCAAGGTTTTGCCTCGGTTGAGGGACCCGGTGGCAGACTGGGAGATCGCCCCGGATCCCCTAAGTTCGGGTGGGTTCGGATCCGAACCCGCTCATCTCTAGTTGTGAGAATATAGAAAGAGAACATATGGAAGTCTTACGTGTACTGAGTAGAGTGGAAGTAATTGTGTAGGATAGCTTATGTGGGCGGTCCAGGAATTTGATCAGCTTGTCTGCGGAAGTAAGTTTTCAGGAAAGTCTACAAGGCGGCATTCCACAGAGTGAGTGCAGCCTGAGATAAAGTACTGCGACTGAATGGGAGCAGGTAATGAGTGCGGATGTCAGGCGCAGATCTCAGTTACAAAATATTTTGACATAAGTGATGAGATGTATGTTGATGTAGTTTGGTTGAAAATCTTAGATGCAAGCAGAAGTATTTTATATTCAACACGGTAAAGTATAACCATATATGTAAGCAGAAGTATTTAATATTCAACACGGTAAAATATAACCATATATGTAAGAAGAAGTATTTCATATTGAATTTTGGTAAAATACAGGCAACCAATGTAGGGACAGAGGCCCTGATTCAGAGCGCTCGCTCTGAATCAGGGCGGCATTTTTTTTTTGTGCCGGCCTCCTAGCTGCTCGCTAAGCTGTGGGTGACCACCCACAGTTTTTGCGAGCGGCCAGGTGATGGTCGCGACCATCGGGCTTGCGACGAGACCCTTGTGGTAGGGTCTCATCCATCGCAAGCTCCAGTGGACTTCCTGCTCTAATAGAGCAGGAAGTCCACCTACTAACATCACTAATGATGTCAGTAGGGCTGCCCACAAACGTTTGTCCAGCCACCCCCCCCTCCCGCCTCCAAAATGGGGCGAGCTGTCAATCACAATCTACAGCCGTCCCGTTTTGGTGCGAGACCAGAGCGATGGAGCGCCGTCGCTGGCCGGGTCTCGCGCATGCGCACGCCGGAGGCAGCGCATGCGCAGGGGGTAAACATCGACCCGCTTGCGTGCGGGTCTGAATCAGCCCCACAGAAAGCAGAGCAGCAAAAGAACAATGTTTTTGCAAGGAAGATCAGCCTAGTTGTGGCATTCAGCTTAGCCTGTAGGGGTGAAAGCCTGTGGAGGGGAAGTCCTGTAAGGAGACTAATGCATTATAATTAATGCAGTAGGATAAATGAGTGCATGAGTTTGTGCAGTGCGCGTTTCAGACACAGTATGGGCATATTCTGGATATATTTTTGAGACGTAAGTAACATGATTTGTATACAGATTGAATGTGGGGAGTCAATGAGGACACCTAGGCAGCATGCTTGATGTAATGATTGTTGTGTGGTCAACAGAAATACAGATGCCAAGTCAGTAGCTTATATTGGCCAGTAGAAATATTATTTAAGGCACACATCCACTAGCAGACCTCAAAACGACCACACGATTACGACATTGTACTTGTGCGGTCGTTTGTCAGTCTGTGCCTACACTGAACGAGCAGTCGTTCAGTGTAGGCACATCAATCATCCCCTGACATGCTCAACGTTATCGTCAGGTTGTTCAACATGTTTGGCTGATGATAGATATATAAAACGACCAGCAGGAGCGCGCATCGCTGGTCGTCTTAGACATTTTAATGAACGATTTGCAAACGATTATTGAACGATTTCGTTATCATTCAATCACTCATTTTAATCGTGTAGTGGATGTGTGCCTTAACTGTTTTTGAAAGAATGAGTTGGAGGTGGTGAGATGACATCCAAGGTGCAATGTTAGAAAGACATTCAGTAACGTGGACCAACACAGATGGTGAGAGATCTGGGGAGGATTGGTAGATTTGGATATCATCCTCATAGAGATGATGCTGAAATCTGAGCATATTAGTTTTCCAAGAGAAGTGCTATAGTTAGAAAAACGCTGTGTGGTACTGCCACTGACGGAGGAAGCAGAGGACCTAGGACTGAGCCGTGTGGTACTGCCACTGACGGAGGAAGCAGTGGACCTATGACTGAGCCGTGTGGTACTGCCACTGATGAAGGAAGCAAAGGACCTAGGACTGAGCCGTGTGGTGCTACCACTGACTGAGGAAGCAAAGGACCTAGGACTGAGCCGTGTGGTACTGCCACTGACGAAGGAAGCAGTGGACCTAGGACTGGGCCATGTGGTACTCCCACTGACGGAGTAAGCAGAGGACTTGGGACTGAGCTGTGTAGTACTATTACTGACGGAGGAAGCAGAGGACTTGGGACTGAGCCGTGTGGTACTGCCACTGACTCTGGAAGCAAAGGACCTAGGACTGAGCCGGGTGGTACTGCCATTGACGGTGGAAGCAGAGGATCTAGAACTGAGCAGTGTGTTACTCCCACTAACGGAGGATCTAGGACTGGGCTGTGTGGTACTCCTACTGATAAGGAAGCATAAAAATATAACTAAACAAGCAATTTGATAAGAAGGTTCAGAACCAGGATAAGACCGTGGTAACTGCTTCTGGAGTCGGAAGCAGCAGCGTCTGTCTCTGCATCTATTGGCAGTCGCCCATCTACAACTTTATGCAAATGCAGCCACAAAGCCCTTCCCTGGCGTACATCCTTGCGCCCGACTGTGCAAGGACTGAGATGCTCTCTGTCAGCGTCTATAGACACTAAAGTACCGTTTGGTGCAGAGTCGTATACATCAGAGAGATCCAGGGGAATAAGAAGTCAGTAATAAATAGCAGTAACCAAATCATTTACCACCTTAGTCAGTGCAGTCTCTGTAGGGAATGAAAGCTGGACTGAAGTAGGTCCAATAAGCTTGAGCGAGGAAAGAAAGTACATGACTCAAGTGTAGCTAAGTCGTTCAAGTAACATGGAGGGGCAGGGAGATGAGAGATGGAATGATAATTTGAGTGTGTGTGGGTCAGAATTGTGATGGAAAGATCCAGCAAAGGGCTAGAGAGATTACAGATTTTAGTTAAGACTGGTATGAGCACAGTAGACTGGGTTCAATTTGTGAGGTATAAAGTTAACAGGAAAGGTAATACAGTAGAAAGATAAGACGAGAGAAGATACAGTGGGGAAATCCAATGAGCCACGGGGTTTATCCCACGGCTAGATACCCGCGCCAAGAGGTTCAATCAGCAGAGTTGGACATTTCCTTGCAGCTTCAGGAGCTGCGAGGAAAAAGTCCAGTGATGTGCGGTCAGGTGAAGCAGAGCCTTACCTGTCATACTTAGGTATACTCCAGAGTTTTCACCATACAAATTATAAAAAAAAAAAAAAAGTAAGGAAAATATTATAAATAAACTTCTTTGTATTATTCTAATCATTTTTATAGTCAAAACTCTGGAGTAAAAGGTGTATGGCAGGTGAGGCACTGCCTCCCCTGTCTACCTTTTCCACACATGCCTGATCAAAACACACCAAATTTCCAGCACTATATACTGCTGCACATTTGTATAATGCCCACATGAACCCTCGGGTTCATATATGTCTGTGTAAATCTGGCTCTGATACTAGCCAGTGCCTCCCCAGCCATTTACCTCACCACACGTCACTGAAAAAGTCCATGAGAGAAGCCACCCTCTGTGGGGTTAACCTACGGCGAAAAACCCATTGATTCCGTAATTTACACAGAATCAGTGGCTTAATGCATGTTAACCCCTGGTTATCAAAGTGGAAAGTGCTATTTAAGTGAACAGAATTTCCCCACGCGGGTGCTGGTAATTTTCCCCCATTTCTCTTCATTTGTGGGATCAAATTAACAGAAGCATTCAGTGTGTTCGGGGAAGGAGTTGAGCAGGCTGCTTGCTGAGGAAGAGAATATCATTTCATGTTGGATCTTACCAATATTGTCTGTGAAGTAGGAAGCAAGATCTGGGGGCACTGATGGCAGTGGCGTAACTAGGGTATTTGGAGCCCAGGGCAAATTATACAGTACCCCGAGTATGCAGTTGTGGTCCCTCTTATGTAGGCCCATAGTAGTGCCCTTACACAGTGCCCCCAGTAGTGGTCCCCCTTATACAGCCCCCAATTAGTTCCCCTTATTCAGTGCCCCCAGTAGTGGTCCCCCCAAATGCAGTGCCCCATGTAGTGTTCCCCCTTATGCAGTGCCCCCAGTAGCAGTCCCCACAATGCAGTGTGCCCAGTAGTGGTATCCTCTTATGCAGTGCCCTTTATATAGTGCCCCCAGTAGTAGTCCTCCCCCCCCCATGCAGTGCCCTTTATATAGTGCCCCCAGCAGTAGTCCCCCATGCAGTTTTCCCAGTAGTGGTCATCCTTATGGAGGCACCCAGTAGTGATCCCCTCCCTATCTAGTGCCCCTTGTAGTGGTTCCCCCAGTGTAGTGCCCCTAGCAGTAAGCCCCTTACATAGTGCCCCCCACCCTCATGCAGTGGCCCCAGTAGTGGTCCCCCCCTATCCAGTGCCCCCTGTAGTGGTCCCTCCTATTATTGCCCCCAGTAGTGGTCCCCCCAGTGCAATGCCCCTAGTAGTAGGCACCTTTTATAATGCCCCCAGTAGTAGTTCCCCCCTCCTAAAGTAGTAGTCCCCAGTAGAGGTTCCCCCTCCCCATTAAGTGCCCCCAGTAGTAGCCCCCCCCCCAGTAGAGGTCCTCCCAGTAGAGGTCCCCCCAGTAGTAGCCACCCCACTCCCCCGTTGTGCCCCCAGTAGTGCAGACAGGTTTTAAAAAAAATATATATATATATATATATATATATATATACAAATATACTTACCTGAATCCACGCTGCTGGACCGGACCGCGACACCGCTCCCGCCGCCGCCCGCCAGTCCTCCCGAGCTGGCGCACTCAGCATTATGGGAGAGACGTCATGATGTCATGACGTCTGTCCCATTACCCACTGCAGGAGCTGGACGGAAGCCCGGCTCTTGCAGTGGGTGCTGCAGCAGTCAATGAGAGTCTGACTCTCATTGGTTGCTGTTTAACACACGCATCGCTGCCAGCGCTGGCGGCGATGCGTGTGTTATGCACAGCCTGAGCCCGCCTCCTGGCGCTATTAGGCACGCGCTCAGGGGGAGGGAACGGGCTCAGCTGTGCAGCACAGGACCGGCGCTGGAAGCCTAGCGCCGGACCTGTGTAAATGTGTAGCGCTAACCGCACTCACTGCGGTCGGCGCTACACTGGCTAACTAGGGCGGGCCCGGCCGTGGCCGGCGCCGCGGCCCCCCCCACCCACCGCCGGTCCCACGGCGCTGCTCAACCCTCCCTAGTTACGCCACTGACTGATGGTAGCCAGTGGGTTGCAGTCTTGTATTTGTTCAACAGCAGAGACAAAAAAGTTTAAGAATAGAAATTTACATTTAAATAAGTTCTGGTAAAGATACTAGTCTTACCTATCCAGAGTAATGATCCTCGGTGAGTGGGCCAGTGACTCTCCATTATAAGGGGCTTCTACAGTGCTCTGGAGAAATAAAGATTCCTGCTCATCTTGCAATGGTGTAATAGCTGGGAAGAACATAAACATATAATGGACATTATAGCTTCTGCTTTTAAGCGTTTCAGAAGTATCAGAGAATCAGTTGGTAAATAGCTTGGACTGACTACGAATGGCATGAACCCCTTCACTGCGATGGAAGATTGGTGCTCATCCTCTGGATATACGTACCATTAGACTGCAAAGGATGAGCCTCACTCGTCCTCTGCAGCGAGCACCAGAATTTAAAAATTGTTTTTGTTTATGTTTGCGCCACTGATCATAACAGGGGGATACGGGGCAGTTTGTAAAGAAAAAAAAAATAATGAAAGAAAAATCTGAGGGTGGTGGAGGGGGGCAGGGGAAGGATTTAACTCTCTCTATCTCCCCAAATTCACCACCTAAAAAGATGGATCTATCTTTGTTTGAAAGAGTTTGAACAGTCCCCTCCTTGAAACTATGTGTCCCCCCCTCACAGAGATTATTAATTGATCACTGTGATCCCCGGGCATCCATAAAATCAGGGGCGCCTATTTTAGAAAAAGGGGGGTCCCCCCTCAGTACTTATTGTCTGGTGGTCACTGGAAAATGTTACCCTGCGCTACAGAAAACTTATGTTTTCCATATATGGGGGAGGGCACACAGTGGACAACCATATTTGAAATGATGTGGCCCGCTAGTAGCTATTGTCTGGTTATCACCAACCAATATTACCCTGTGCTCCTGAAAATACTTTTGCATTATGGGAGGAAGGGAGCATTGTGCTATATCTCCCCCATACTGGACCGCACACACAGGGGGCACCCTGTCTTGACAGAGGAGCGTCTAAAGTTCATATCTTCCCCATCTTGTGCCAAATAAAAAAAAGTTGTGGTAGCTTGTGATTTGTTATAAAATGGTAGGCCTTATTGTACCACTATATTCTTCCTATGCAAGTGTTAAAATAGAGACAGTGAAAATTTAGAAAAACAAATTTAATTTTCATTTCAAGTGCAGATTTTCTTTGTCAAACACTACACATACAATCCTGCTTTTACTGTTTTGGAAAGGTAAGTTATTGGCGACACAAGAACCACAAAGTATTTCTATGCTATGATAAAGAGTTTGTTAATCTACTAGATACCTGTGCTGTCCACTGTTTTTGATATTTCACCATTTCTTTCAATATTGGATTGCTGAGGAAAAAATATAATAATGCTATTATTATCAATCAGTTGGCCCCAGTACACACAGGAAGACCTGACCATTTTACAGCTACATGCAAAACCATTTAAGAAAACAGCAGCATAGCATGATAACCAATCAGATTCTGGCATTTTATAGTAGAGTTATAAATGAATGTAAACAGATGATTGGTTAGTATTGGCAAGACAACCAGATTAAATAAATGCGTGCAAATTGCTTGTCTGTTTTCTTTGAAAATTATTAACAAAAGCCACTTTTAATATGGTCTGCTCATAAACTGAATCATTGCAGCAGAGTAAACTAGGCATATACTGCATTCTGGTGTCGGTTTGGTGCTCTGACCAAAGTCCGTCTTTTTTCAAAAGATTCAGTTTTGGACAAACAGCTTTTTAACACTAAACCAATTCCAACAACTTTCTCTAAGGTGCCCAATAGCTGCTATCAGCAGCACTTTCAGTCACGGAAAGATGCTGCAGTTATTAAGACTTACGAATGCTAAGTGATGCTATACGACCACCAACAGTGCCGTTGCCTCTTGTTTCTTATATGGCCATTCAGGGCCAATGAATACATGCTCAGGCAGAAAAGACCCCTGAATACTGAGAGTGTAACTTGACAGAGCTGGGGACTTGAAAGAGGACTGCTAAGGTGCTAGGGCAGGGATCTCTGTGCAACAGGTGGGTAACAATTTGTGCATGGGGGCATTTCTCCACAATAGCATGCAATCTGGACAGGGGTATATTAATCTGCAATATTTAGTTTGCAAATTGGCAGAGGGCATATTACTCTGCAATATGTGGTTTGCAATGTGGCAGGGGGCATATTACTGTTGATTGCATTATGGGAGGGGTATTTATAATAGGCTGCAGTGTGTACAGCATGTATGTATGGGGTAGATAATGTGTGTGCTTTGCAATTGGGGGATCTCTCTCTACAGTATATAGTTTGCAATTATTCGGATGGATGTCTCATAGAAAAAAGCAGGAGTGTATACAAGACAATTAATCGTTTTTAAAAGTACCTTATCTCCAGTTTCACTACGTCTGGTTCTCTTCATGATCTCCTCTAGTCGCTGTACAAAACAAAAATGTAAAAAGTTTAGGTGAAGGAATTAAATTATTTACCAATTGAAATGAGCTCGACAATATAGGCCTGTTATCTGAAGCAGACCAGTCAGTGTCCCACCTCAATAAATTGTCTACACTATGGGTAAAGCAGGCAGGCAACAGGCTCTGTGGCAAGTAGTCATGAGATACAAAAATGTTGCTGAGCTGAACCCAGTAACAAGGTCTGGTCTCCTAATGAACATCTCACTTACATTTTATATACAAACATTGCATAGGCATAACATATTTGAAGTAATATAAATAAAATGACTGCCTAATTATGGTCTTATTTGGGTAATTTATTATTGTAATTAATGTTAATATTTTACAAAATTGATGTAGGGATTCATTAAACATTTTTGTATAAATTTTATTTTTAGTTAGTGAGGATCTGCAAACTAACAAAGCAGTTTCAGAAATCGTGTTCTGGCTGTTTGTTAAACTGGTGCTTAAGGGCTTACTAGTATAGAAAGAACTCCTTACCTTCTTCCTCTCTGAACGTTCTTGCTCCTCTCTTTGGAAATGTTTTTCCCGCTCTATCCTAATGCGATTGGCTTCTTCTATCTAGATAAATTATATAAAAACAAAATGCAGTTACAAAATGATTAGCATTTATTAGTTTCTCTATTATACAGTAAGATTTAGTGATGTCACCAGAAACCTAAAAAGAAACACTTTGCCTGTGCAAAGAATTTGAAATAATGTAGTAGAGAGGTTTAAGGAGATAGACAACACGAACATGTAAGATAAGAGTCAATAGGTTTTATAATAGGTCCAAGCTCCAGGGATCTATGTCTGCCTCTAGCTGCTACACATAGAAGAGGTATCCCAACCTCATAGAAATCATATTAAGACAGGGGTTTGTGTAAGCGTTTTGAGGTCTAGTTTAAAAGTGTAAAATGCTTATGGTGTCATATGTTCTATACATAAATGTGTGTAGAATGTTGTGTGGTTTTGCATAGGTCCCAGGTAATCCACCTTGTAGTTCTGTGGGATGGGTGTTCTTGAAAGGTATAATGTTCAATAAATGTTTGGAAGGACTGGTTTGCAAAAACTTTGGGCAGTGTATTCTTATAGAGTCCCACAATGAGTTAATATGGTAAGTGTCACTATTGATATGTTCCAATAAAAAGTCTTTTCCCTTCTCCACTGGTATATGCTTATCCTAGTCACCTCTCCACCTCAAATGTCACACAAAAAATGTCACACAAAAAAAGAAGAAACAAAGAACCGAAGCATCAGGTTCTGGTGAGCACTAGCAGGCAAGCGGCAAGAGCTGGGTAAGTCTGAATAACTTACCTTTTTGCACTGCACACTAGTGCTCACCAGAACCTGATAACTCATTGTGGGACTCTAGAAGACTACACTGCCCAAAGTTTTTACAAACCAGTCCTTCCAAACATTTATTGAACATTATACCTTTCAAGAACACCCATCCCACAGAACTACAAGGTGGATTACCTGGGACCTATGCAAAACCACACAACATTCTACACACACATTTATGTATAGAACATCCGACACTGTAAGCATTTTACACTTTTAAACTAGACCTCAAAGTGCTTACACAAACCCTTGTCTATGTAAGATAAGAGTACCTATATATTGAGATGGATAGTACTGATGGAGTCCATCTAGCATTAGGAATGAAGTAGTACATTTAGCATCTGTAACTGGGATTGTTTTAAACATTCATCATGTAATTTTATAATATATATATATATATATATATATATATATATATATATACACACACACACTGTACATACACATATATAGCAGTGAAATGCGGCACTCCCATCCAATAAAGAAGACTCTTTACAACACTGTTGTAGCAACCTTTCAGCGTTGCTATAGCGCTGTTGTAAAGAGTCTTCTTTATTGGATGGGAGTGCCGCATTTCACTGCTCTACAATATACCAGACTACAACTGGTAATTTTGAAGGCACCCCCACACAGTATTTGTTTTGTTTGGATCAACCAAGCGAGTGCTGTATCGGACAGTCCATACACACACTAATAAAAAAATTATAGTATATGATATTATAATATATATATATATATATATATATATATATATATATATATATATATATATATACACACACACACACACACACACACACACACACACATTCTTACATGAGAGCGGCACCCCTGGTAAAAACAGAGACTCAGAGGTAGTGTAATAGCACAGTCAACGTTTCAAAGCTTTAATATAGCTTTTTCATCAGGACTCATGATCCTGATGAAAATGCTACATTAAAGCTTTGAAATGTTGATTGTACTATTACGCTACCTCGGAGTCTCTGTTTGAACCAGGGGTGCCGCTCTCATGTAAGAATGTTCTAATACTCTGTGCAGGCACCCGGTCAAGGAATTATTTTATAGGGAGTGCCAGACCCAGCTTATATATTATATAATTAAGGGCATATACACAAAATGACCAGTGTTCATGATACTTGATACACCCAGCAGAACATGGCACTCCCTGCACAGACGCTCTACACCAAACATTCCTCAGGGAGCACTAATAGTGCATGGTTTCCATTTTTCCCAGTTGAGGCACAGGCGTAGTCATTACTCACTGATACATTTTAAAAGATCCACAGGTGGAGCTAATTATTTTGTTTGTGGCTCTGTGTGGAGATGTGGAAAACATGCACTGTTAGTGCTCCTTGAGGAATGAGTCTGGGAAACACTGAGTCTACACAATGAGGACTAAAACACAGGTTCTCAAACTCGGTCCTCAGGACCCCAAACAGTGCATGTTTTCCAAGTCTCCTCACAGAATCACAAGTGAAATAATTAGCTCAATCTGTGGAACTTTTAAAATGTGTCAGTGAGTAATGACTACACCTGTGCACCTGCTGGGTGACCTGGAAAACGTGACCTGTGTGGGGTCCTGAGGACCGAGTTTGAGAACCACTGGACTAGAATATAAAAAAAGCATTGTGGTCAGCCATCAATAATACCTTTATAGTCCTTTGGGGGTGATGCATCAAGCCTTCTAAAGAGTTGAGAAGTATACAAGCGGAGAAGTTGCCCATAGCAATCAATCGACTTCTACCTATTATTTTATAGAATGTACTTGATAAATGCTACCTTGGAGCAATTTCTCCACTCTTAAGAAGGCTTGGTACATCTCTCCCTTTGTCCTTACAGCTTAGCAGTCTTGCTTTGCAGAAATGCACAGTGTGAGATGGCCATAGTGACTAATCGCTGCAATTTCACGATTCTACCCTGCATCACATCCCATGAGGACAATGGGGCTTTAGTTGTTTGTATGGGGAGTGGGGTGCACTGCTTTAATGTCTAACAGGGCTGCAGCCGCATGTACTGAACAATTATATTACCTTGAATTACCTTCATGGCTGATGGCTTCTTATTTCCGTTTTGGGGTTTAGTGGTGTTACAAGAACATAATACATCATATAATGGAATACTATGTGAAAATGGGGGGGGGGGGGGGGAGTAATCAATGCGTAAAGTGATAACAGTGAGAAACATACAAGTGTTACAAGTAATCTACAGTATGTTTTATCAGCCCAGTATGAGAGAAGTCCATCTGCTGGCTTGTACAGTTGTAATTACCACTGACACTTAACTATCTTTTTACTTACTAGAAATGGAAATATGATCTATATAATAATGCTGCTAAGTGAGTGTCTACAGACCAACTACATCTCCGCACAGCAAATGGGTGGGGGAAGGAAGGTGTCATTTAGAGGAAATGTCCTCTGATTGGTCGGCAAGGCTGCCACACACACTCTCTGGTAGGGATAGCCATCAACGGTTAACAACCGCTAATGGTAGATGGTTTGCCATAGATGGCAGAGAACCATTGGTACAGAGCTCATCAATTTTTTTTCTTTCTACTTGGCGCTGGGACACAGAGCCTAGATCCCAACCCCCCCCCCCCCCCGCCCAGATATGAAAGATGATGTCTGCTCCACCTCTGATTGGCTTGCAGCCCGGTAAGTAAAGGAGCAGGGTTGACCATCGGTGGGTGAAATAAGCACAGCAGGTGGGATAGGAGGCCGTCATGTTGAGCACCTCCTGTAACAGCAAATGTGAGGACTGGGTTTGGCGCAGGCGGGAGAAGCAGATGTCACATCGGTGTGATCAGTGGCTGGCACAGCAAACCGTAGGAAAGCAGTTTGGCGGTCTTCTTTGCAACCATGTTATTTCGGGAGTGCTGCTCCTCCCACTCCTCACGGTTGCCGTAGACTTTACTAAATTTACTAAAATGAGAGATATTTTACAAGTGAGTTTTAAAAGAGATGTTGCCCATAGCAACCAATCAGATTCTACTTAACATTTAACTAGCACATTCTAGAAGACAATAGGTAGAATCTGATTGGTTGCTATGGATAACATCTGTTCTAACACTCACTTCTAAAAGTTCTCACTTTAGTAAATTTATCCCTTAGTGTCGACCCTCTCATTGACATGGCATGATGGGTCTGTTGGGGAGGAGGGGGGGGGGGCGAGGGGGACAGAGATATGATAGAGAGAGAGAGAGAGAGAGTGAGAAATAAGTAGAACCTGTACCGCCGGGCACAAGCTGAAGACCTGCATATTATTCATGAGAACCTCCTTAGATTCTAATATAGTACATATAATATCCAGCATCCTTTGACGAGTTTTTGCCAGGACAGACTAAGTGCTTAGGAGCTTTGTTAGAGAGTAACACGCACTTGTTTCTGTAGACGCTCTGCTTCCTCCCGCTCTCTATGCTCTTTTTCCTCAGCTAATTGTCTGAGCTGCTTTTCTTTCTCCTGTCGCTCTTTTTCTTCCTTTAGCTTTCGCTCTGCCTCCAGCTGTTTTGCCTCCTCCTCTTGCTGAGTTCTTTGCTCAGCTTTCCTTCGAGCCAATTCCTCTTTTCTTTTCCTGCAACAAGTATATAAGTTGTAAACATCGGGTGCTGTACTTCTTACCTAGAAGTTTGTGACACAGCTCGTTTTCTGCTCTGGGTTCATTAACTTCTAACCTTTGACTGTTCCTATTCTGACCAACAAATTATGAGAGACTGTAATTTACCGTTCTTCCTCTTCTTTTTCTCTTTTTTCTTGCTCATCTCTCTCTCTCTGTTCTCGAGCAAGTCTCCTTTTCTCAGCAAGAATCCTGGTGGCTTCCTCTGGATTGGTGGTTCCAGCAAATGGCTTGCCAGGCACGGTAGGTGATGGTATGACTGGTGTAGATGGCAATACTGGAGAATCTTAAATGGGATCAAAAGTAAAGCTAACACAATCAAAATCAATATGTAATAATGTAATAAATTAGAATAAAATGGATTACTGTGCCTAAACCTAAAAGCACCGGGGGCTGCAGACATTTTCTAAGGAAGTATTTTTGTACTCAGTTGTCTTCTACATTCTACAGATAAAACCAATTACCTTTAAAGTGATATAATGGGAGACATTTACAAATATACATTTTAATTTTAGTAAAAGCAAACAACTAATTTCTAGCGATATGCATGTCATGCATGACATTATTGGGTATCGTATAGTAGGTAGACAGTCAATAAATCGACAGGGTTAAAAAGTGAAGAGGTAATAGAGAACGGGAAAGAAGTGGGTCAGTTTAAAGTTATGTGGAGATGTGGAGAGTCTGATGGGGACAGAGGCCCTGATTCAGAGCCGGACGCTCTGACAGAGCGCTCGCTCTGAATCAGGGCCATCGTCCTCTTTTTTTTTTTAGAGCGGCCTCCTAGCCGCTCGCATAGCTGTGGGTGACCACCCACAGCTATAGCGAGCAGCCAAAAAGGTGGTCACGATGGTCAAGACCATCGGACTTGCGACGAGACCCTTGTGGTAGGGTCTCGTTGCCGCAAGTCCTGGAGTGCTTTCGGCTCTATCAGAGCCGAAGGCACTCCCACTGCCCTCACTTGTGATGTCAGTGGGGCCGGCCCCAGATGGTAGGCGTTCCCACGGGAACGCCTCCGTCTGGGCAGCCACGTCCCCAGCACGCCCACCAAAGGGGGCGTGCTGTCACTCACCATCGACAGTACGCCCCCTTTGGTATGAGACCCATAGCGACGGCTTGGCCGTTGCTATCCGGGTCTCGCGCATGCGCACGACGGAGCCGGGTCCGTTGTGCGCATGCGCACTGGGCCAACATCGACACGCTTGCGGGCGCTCAGCGTTCGCGAGCGGGTCTGAATTAGACCCAGAGTTCCAGTGGTAAGGAGCAGCACAAGCAAAGTCCTGCCGGCAGGAGTGGGATGACGTAATCAGTTGGAAGGAGAGGCGGCATGCATTTGTAGAGCAAATTGTGAAGGGAAATTAGGTCAGAAATTTAAATAGGAGAGAAATGGGTGAGGGCTTTCTAAGGAGTATGAGAAGTTTGAATTGGGTTCTGAATAGAAAGGGGAGCCAGTCTAGGCTTGAAGGCAATAGGAGGAAGTTTGGAGAGGAAGATGAGATGAGCAGCACCATTGAGGACAAAGTGTGAAGAGGTGTGAGACAGTGAGGCCAGATAAGAGGCTAGAAATTACAGAAGTTCAGTCTGGAGATGACCAGCGAGTGGATGAGGGTAGTTTCCTCCAGGGTGAGAGAGGGTCTAACCTTGGAGATAATTTTTAGATAGAAATGTCGGGACTGCGATAGGTACTGAATGTGTAGTTTGAAGGAGAGGGAGGAGTCAAGTACAATACTAGGCAGCGCACATGTGGGCTGTAGGAGATGGTGATGCTGTCAATAGATAATGACATTGTGGGAGGTGCGGTTATTTTTGAGGGTGGAAAGATTATCAGCTCATTCTTAGACATGTTAAGTTTAAGAAAGTGCTGGGACATCCAAAAGGAAAAAGCAGATCGACAGGTGGAGATGTCTGTAGATGTCTTCAAGGGGATCGGGAGGTCGGGAACAACAAAGAATGCGTGGCACATCAATTCACGACCTCCCGATCTGACCTTTGCAGGAGCGTTTGAAGCCATCTATCGGCCAACACTCCTGCATAAACACTATACATTTATCGGGCCGATCATAAGATTTATTATCCAATACCAAAAGATTTTGAAACAGGCCTAGTGTAAGGCAGTTTATAAGATATCAAAAGCAAACAATTAGATTCAATTTAAAATTAAGCAAGACATTTGTAGTCCTCTTATTACAATGTATAACTGTTGTAAAACATTAGACATATTAAATAACTGGCAATAAAATGCAAGAAAACAAACTATGTAAAAATGTTATGGTACCTCGCATTGCTTCTGCTGTGACGGGGCTTGAAGACCTTTTCTCAATAACATTTTCTATATCTGCTGGTGGTATATCTGTTACCATTACGGCTTCATTATCTGTGTAGTCATCAGGTTGTTTTATGTCCTGTTTTTTCTTGGTGTCTTCTTTGCCGTCTTTTTTTGCTGGCCGGACGTTTCCAGGGGAGAGTGGACGATGAATGATCGTTGTCCCCTTGATGGAACTGTTAGATGAAGCTGGTGCTGACTTACTTGTAATAGACAAAGTGACTGATGACTTCTGTGTGGGTCTGCGAACCACCACAATGTTTGCATTAACCAAAGTGAACAACAACAAAAAAAATGTAAATTCATAATCATTAAATCTGGCTACTATGATTCTCTGATAGTTATGGCACCTTATCAAGTCTTGCTATGTAAAAGTATTGTAGGTTCCTGTATTCTTTCAGGTGATTTTTATTGTAATGTAGGTCTCAGCCACTGGTGACCAATTACAAAAGAGTTGTATAAATAAAATTTGTTAATCTAGAAATGCATTGCATTGTTATACTTTCAGCAATTGGGCAGGTAGGTAGAAAGTTAGGCATTATTTTATTTCTAGTTATATTACAGTAAAATCACACAGTACACTGTGCTAAAACTTAAATGGAACTTATCTAGCAAATCTTACAGATTGTATTATAATGTGTAATTTTGAAATGGTAAAGTCAGGATATGAACAACTAGGATACACAATGGATCTGCCTACAATATTATGTGCACACTACTGTGCAGCAAATCACATTAACACTCACACTCCAGACGTAGGAGCAGGTGATTTGGTTTTCAGGATACTAGGGAAATTGAAGCTCCTGACATTGGAAGAAGATGTTGGTAATCCACTATCCTTATCGGTGTCTTGTTTTTCTTTTTTCTCCACCTTAGAAAAAATAAAATAAAAACATTGTCAAAGCAAAAAGGACACAGTCTTATTGACTAATTTCATTATGACACAACTATGGCAGTCATATTTTCCAGTGATCACGCTGAGCAGAAAATTATGTGGGTCCCAGGGACCCTTAACTTTATAAAATCAGGGTCCTACCTGACAGTTTCTGGGTTCCATTGGAATTAATATGAAACAAGAAAAACTGGACTAAAAAAAAAAAAAAACAGTACTGTAATCCAATGTATTTTATAGAGTGTAATGAGACATCCGCCCCAGATAGCATGAGACCTCCCCACGAAGCCCGTTAATGCGACAGCCCCACATATAGTCTATGCAGCGGATGAAATTTCCGCTGGCTATTGGAAGGGAAGACAGGGCAGGATCCTATTAGCTGGAGAGCATTGCAGCCAAATACTATTCACTGTAGTGCGTCTCAGCCGTCATTGGTTGCAGAGCGCGACCCCAGGGACTCCTCATTTTTGTGAAAGTGGGTCCTCCACTGTCATTTTGGTGTAAAGGAAGTGCTATAGAACGCAAGTGTGATCACTGTATTCTACAGTTTGGGCACAATCTGCATTTACACACAAGGGTACCTATATGGTTTTTTAATTGAGACATGAATAAAAGAAGGCATGAGAACTCCCTTTTATGTATCTAGTTTCAAATTATATTTGTTCTTTAGGAGTTTTGTCACCTAGCAACAGCTGGTGGGTGGTGAGTAAGCCACCCAATTACCACGTGAACAAGGTACAGTGAGAAAGAGTCCATCCCTCAGGCAGGTTTTGCTACAGTGCAGACATCTGTTTCTGACAGACTCCTTACAGCCGTCTTCCATGCATTGTAAAAGGTGACAAAAGAGCAACTAAACAAATGACAGTGACTATCCTTTAAGCTGTTATCTATGCTAAAAAAATATTTCAGGTAAGTGTAATACATTTTTTCTACCTAAGAGTCTGAGGTAAAAGTCACCTCTGTTCATCATAAAAAAAAAAGTGATCTCTTCTCACCGACAGCGATTCTATATCATTTAAACTGTTATTTATGGCGAAAAAATATTTTTTTTCTGTCAGGAAGGTACAATACATTGCCAGTACCAATGTACACCAGTTTCCACAGAAGACAAATTTCTCTTGCCGTAGCTGGCAATGTATCTCTGTCTGAAGATGACACTGTGCCTGATTCAGCAAGGAACACAGTTGCTTATACGCATGCAATCGGGCGGTTGTTGCCTTCTGCACATGCGTACACATCGCAGTGCGCGTCCTAGCCATTGCGATCGGGACTGCGATCGCAGAGGCTACGCAGACCCATGGCAGAGTGACTGACAGGAAGTGCAGTTTGTGGGTGGTGATGGGGGGGTGATCGTGCAAAAGCAGACGTACCAGTGCGTTGCATAGGCATGCATAAATTAGACACTGCGATACCATACGCAGCCTGAGGCTTCATAGCGTGCGCTGAAGTGAGCAATTCCTGAGTGAGGTCTGACCTGCCTTAACTATGCAAATGGGTCCGATGGTACTCAATTGTACCAATGTTTTCGCAGTCTTGCTGTGTAGGTGAAGTGGGCGTCCTTAAGTATGCTGTGGCGGCATTGCAATCGCTGTGGATTAACATACTATTGCAGTACACTACATTGCGATCGGTAGTGAATCAAGCTCACTATTAGAACACATTTTAGACTCTCCTGAGAATGTCCCTCTACAATGGACTGTATAGCCATATACACATGGTCATGGCGGCACTAGAAAGAAAGACCTACCACCAAATTATATACCTCACATTGGACAATAAAGGGGCTTATTCATCAAACAATAAATGGCCCGGTAACCATGCGGAAACGCTAGCATATTTAAGTTCCCGGGCCATTCATCATCAAGGGTCCAATAGGACCCCCTTAGTATTCAGCAAACTACGAAAACTCAGTGTTAAACAGTTAATGACCAGCAGCATCAGCTATTATTAAACTGAATATGCCCTAACAGTTTATAGGGTTGCTTTGAGCCTTATCACCCACATGTGTACATAAAGAAAGGTCTAAACTACAGGAGCAAATAGTGCAGGTACATCTGGGATCCCCGTAGGACTCCCAAAAACCCATTTATCATCTTTGACCAAGGTTGTTATAAAGGCCTCCTGGGCAAAATTGTATACCTCTGACTTAGGGGCCCACTAGGATTTCCGGTGTCTTCGCCCGGCGGACGCCAACCCGCCAGGGCTTCGGTGTTTTCGCCTGGCGGGTGCCAACCCGCCAGGGCTTCGGCCTCTTCACCTAGTGGGCGGCAGCCTTTGTCAGCTCTTTTGCATTGCCGCCGCCCACTAGGACTTCCAGCGTCTTCGTCTGGCTGGCACCAACCCGCCAGGGCTTCGGCGTCTTCGCCTGGCGGCCACCAACCCGCCAGGGCTTCAGCGACTTGGCCTGGCGGGGCACCCACCCGCCAGGGCTTCTAGCGTCTTCACCTGGAGGACGGCTGCCACTTCCCCAGGGCTTCTATGGTCCTCTGCAGGTGCCGCCGCCTCCAATGATGTCTCGAGTCATGATTGGCTCGCGGCGGCTATCTTAGAAAATCAAAGACGGCCGCCGCGAGACAATCACGTCTCGCGACGTCATCGGCGGCGCAGCTGCGGGACCGGCGCCTGTTCGGGTGTCGGCGACGGGCATGGATCCAAGAGGATCTAGTCTCCGCCAGCCATTCTGCCGAGTACAGCAGCGGCGCCCATTTTAAAATTCAAAGATGGCCGCCGCGAGCGGCTAGCGGCGGCCAACTTTGAATTTCAAAAATAGCGCAGAGGCGCCATTTTTGAAATGGGCGCCGCTGCCGTATTCGGCAAAATGGCTTGCGTTGTCTGAATCCTCTCGGGTCCATGCCCGCCGCCAACGCTCTTACCGCCGCCGGACCCTCCGCCGTCAACACCCGCGCCCCCGCTGACACCCGCTGCTTTGCCCACTACCGCACGCAAACGACGGCCATCTTGCTGCACCCAAGTGAAGCCACTATGACTACACCTGCTGGAAGCTCCTACTGCGGCTGCGCAACAAGTTGAAAAGTCCTATCTTTATAATGGCGCATTCTTGAGGTAATAGTTTGAAAACTGTAACTTTCTAATTCACCTGAACCCCAAAAGCACGTACCCTGGCACAATAGCTACCTAATAAAACAAACCCCAAGTCTAAATTCCACCCCTACCCTGAGTTTTGCCTTCCCAAATATCCCCCATAGACTACTGCACAAAAGGGTTCCTAATTGACAATGTCAGAAAAACTGACAGTGGAGTATTTAGATTACTCCCAAATCCTCATTTTTTATGTTTTTGCCCTGAAATTCTACCAATTCCATCTCCCTAGCGTTCTCACCCACCACCTCATGCTGCTCTAGTGATAACATTTTCATATGCCCACTATAACCACATCATTTCCCCATAATATTAAGGGCCTGAATACTCCACAAAAATAAACAACACTTTCCACATACTTGCAATTATAAAAGGGTGGTCATATATCTTTTTACCAGAAACTCACTTCCACAAACATTGTCACCCTGAGCTCCTCTATAAAAAGTCCATGCATGCAATTCCAAACACTAGAAACATGGAATTGCCATACTGATTGCCAAACACCTGACTTTTCATCCCCTTAAGATTCATAGACAAAAGAGGGCAGGTATCTCTGCCTTGCTGGAAAATGAAATAAACTAGTTAACATTTATGCCCCCAACATGGATCAAGCTGCTTTTTTAATGCTATTACGTATATACTCTCTTTAACCTGTATAAAGGAGAAATTATAGCTACTGCAGACTTTACCATGGATAGATCCCTCTCAAGCAACCCCCCTGACAGAACAATCTACCATAATTCAAGGGCATTTCAGGATTTTCTGAACCTGCAGCAGCTCTATGATATATCACAGTTCCTCTGTCCATAAACTATCATATCTATAAATTTATATTCTTTATTCTCCCCAGCCTTATCAATTTACTGTAGAATTTACATAATCCTTCTCAGCCATGTCTTAACCCTAAAATTATATTCTCTATAGTATGATCTGATGATGCACCTATCACTTCTGACCTTGCCAATCTTGTTCTTAAACCTTATAGATTGATTAAAGAGTCCATGATCCAACCCTTAACCTCTAACTACCTACCATCCTCTCTGATTACCTCTGCAATAACACCTCCTCCCCAGTATCTCCCCAATTACATTTTTGGGATGTCCATGAAGCCATCCTCAGAGGACATCTTATAAGTATAGCCTCCACTTCTAAGAAAAAGTATCTTGCTAAACTAACCCATATGAATACATTTTGAATGATTTTAAATGGCAAAAGAAATAAATGAAATACAGTTTAAAATATGGCTGAGAACATTAGTATAACATGATATCCCACTAGCCAAAAATAAATGGATTCTGCTGTTGTGAAAGTCCCAATATGTTGCACCTGGTTGGTGTTCAATAGGGAGAGAAACACGTTCTCTCTATTGCTTGCTCCTTTTCTTGGGTGAAAGCCATGACAAGATTTGTAAAAAAAACAAACAAAAATAAACTTTTGAACAGGGAATCTTACAAACCCTTCAGCAGAACTTTATTTATTTTATCCAAATCTAACATTTTACCAGGTGTTTCCCAATACCAGAGTCTCGTACTACATTATCTCAGTTTGAAAGGCTTTGCATATCCCCACCATTACAGAGGTATGATCTCTGGCTCTACAGTATTTTGCTAAACTCCATGTTGGCATCACAGACCAGTTATAAAAGGGAATGGAAAATGGATCTTAGACAACCCCAGAGGAGAATTTACGGGAAATAATTAGGTATAAGAGCATCTCTTGTTCCAGATCAACCTTGATCAAGGAAACCTATACAAGAATGGACAAACATTCTTCCAAACTGGCCTCACACATTTTTTTGCTGCAGCCAAATGTTGTAAAGCTAAAGTTTGGAAGGGTCCGGACTCACCTTGCATTTCTTCTTTAATTTCCTAGGTCTGGTTCATTGCCCGTAAGGAAAAAACATAATGTATGCGCGATAAACATACTACTTTTGACAATGTCTGGGCCCAGGGTTATTTTATCAAAGAAATTCACTGAACACTTAATTATCCCTTCAACAAAGACCCTTCTCATTCAATGGCTTACACCATTTCTCATGCATTCCATATGTACTCTCTTCTCATCTAGCTATGCCATGCCATCCTAGAGCTCCTCATGCCCACTTTATTGTGCTATTGGTGATCATCCCTCTCTCCCACCCAATTCTTTTCTTGCTATAAATGTGTCCACATACATCTATCCTCCGTGCGCTACAAGTCGCGTTACACAACGCGTGAGCGCCGTGTGACTCGGTAGTGCCAAGTGTCTTTTCATGCGACTTTTTTCCTTCAAGTGCATCTTTTTCGCACAGTGTGAATAGGACACACAAGCAGCTTATCCTGATTAAAATGATATGTGGCATGCCTATATTCTGTGTGCGACTTTGGGTGTATCTGCATGCAAAAATTACGTTACACTGTCAGCAGCTGCTTATGCGTCCTATTCTAATAAGACACATTGGAAAGGAAAAAGTCGCTCAAAAAGACGCTTGGTGCTACAGAGTCACGCCACGGAATGGTGCAACTAGAAGGGCTGTGTAACACGCTAGGTGGCTAGATGTATGAGAACACATCTGTTATATGCATGTTTCCAATGACATTCCATCTTGCATATTTGGTTATTTGAAGCATTGGATTCTTTTTTTTTTTACCTTTGTTTCTTGGAACGTTAATAAATGTATGCAAGTCATGTTCAATAAAAAGTAAACAAAAAAAAATATGGCATCTTGTGATAATGGAGAAAACTCACACATTCACCCAGTATTACTACAATACCGAAAACCAGTTAAAACACTTGCAGACTATCTTTGGTAGCTGCTGCTCAGTCTACGCAACATGAACCTAGTGCAATAGTCTGTGATCCGTGGGGTTGGCCTCAGTAACTCCTCCCTTCCCTCTCCGTTTTTTTTCTCCTTGTTCCCACAACCAGCAAGCGTTATTTCAGGCCTATGTGTTATACAGGCATTCTTCCACTTATATCACACATTTTGAGATTTTATGTAAGTTATAGTGTTCTCACTATTTTTTTGTGGTAACAAGGTATGTGATAATCTTTTTTTTTTTTTGGGGGGGGGGTTTAGCTCCATTATGTCTGAGTGCAAACATTTAATACCTACTACGGTCAGTATTGAAATATTTGCAAATCAAAATAAAGTTGTTAATAAACAAAAAAAACATAGAAAAGTCTTTTGGTACTCTAGTCTATAAAGAATAAAACTCTACAATGTAGCATACTTACACTCCTAGTCCCTGCAAAGTGTGTGGTTCTTCTCCTTCCAATGGCCTCTTGTGTTGTGATAAAGAGTTTTAGCTTCTCTGAACTTTTACTGATTGGAGTTTTGTAGGGCTGAGGGCTTATGGGGCTGCAAGATGCTGAACGAGGACAAATGGGGATAACTAAGGTGATTTTAAGAGAACATAATTGGAGATGCGGACAATGAAAATGCCAGAAGCAGGAAGCACCGTGGCAAGAGAAAGAGAAAGAAGAAGTCTGTTAATACCAGCAAGAGAAATGACATAAACCAAGACCATCAATGCAGCCTGCAAACCCAAGTACTGCAAAATACACTCGTATACCCACATTTCAACAAAGAGTTTAGTTTTGTAGGGTATATTCTCTCCCGTGGGCAGCCTGCATGATACCCGCCCTGTACTTCTCAGGCGGTGACAGGCTTCTGAGTGTAAATTAAATGCACAATCAGCACTGATGGTTTTGGCATGGTCTGTCATAGCACAAAACATTTGATACCACAATGATTGGCGAATAATTAATAGGAGATAAGGAGGCGATTTCAGAATTTTAATCACAATAGGAGAAACCCTTTCACCGTGCAAGTCGTTACAGGAATTTAGTGAACCAGATACAATAGACAGAAAAGCTAGCAAAGCATTGGCAGAATGCACAGTACGTACAATAGGCATTGTATAGGCTATATATACATTTAGACAACACAAAGTACAAAATAATCTTTTGTCACACCAGCCTGTTCGAAAAGTTTACTGATAGTTCTCTTTAAAACATAACAATGGTTGATATTGTGGTTTAGTAAAACTGGTGCTTTGATCAGTAATCTTTCTTTAAAGCAACTTTACAACCAAAAACATGCAATAAATATGAGGAGCTGTAACAAGAAAACACCTGCTATATATCTCGCAATCACAAACAGATAACAGGAACATTTGACTGCATGCTTACATGTGACAAAGAAATCAGACACAATAAGACCCAGAAATCATGGCATGTGATGGACAATTTACCTGCATCTCCAGATAGGGCAGCTGTGCTTTTACTTCTGGCCAAGTAAGAGTGTGTGGGGGTTAGCAATCTTGTCACCACACTGGACTCCCATGGACTAAGTTGCGGTCGGCGACCTGGTAGCCATAAACACAATATTAGACCTGAACATTCCCAGTGATTGCGCTACAATAATAAAAAAAAAAATCATCCCATTGTCCAGAAACACAAACACACGGATGAGTATTCAAGTTGACCTATATTCATGAAGGAATTAACGCTATTAACTTATATTACAAGAAATCCAACTGAATGTGTGTCAGGTCTACATTTATTTCATTTGAGACTCTTACCTCTGGAGGATCTAACTGTGCTACAAAGTGACCTCAAAACTGAAGTTGAGAACCCAATCTTTGGGATAACTGGACCTTTTCATCAATTGGAATGACCTTGGAGCTGATTAGTGTATATTTGTCCTGTATTTCTGTTGTCCCATTCCTAAGTTGTTTCAGAGTAACTGAGCAAGAAACCGTGTAATTGCTTTTTGCTAATTTATAGTGTTTTTACTATGGACATACTATCCTTAGCAGACCAATACTTAACTCATTAATAATGGTGGCTACCCAGGTTCTTCACTGTTAATTATAAAAATCTAGTTAAAATGATTCTTTAAAAATATTGAAGAAGACCGGATAATAAAATAAAACACAAACGTAGACTATTTTTAATTAAAATAAATGTTATATGTACTGTAAATCCTGTGGGATAAAGCAAACTAAATGACCAAACAAAGCAAAAGGCACAAATGGATGTTTGAAATAAGTTTAAATGGTATGAGCTAGAAACATTAGGTACAAACAACCAAAATATCACAAAACATGTGTTACACCACAAGGAATGCTTACATATGAAGTACAATAACGATGATGGTAATCTGCATTCACCAATGAGAACACAAAAATAGTGTTATGCGGAAATGGAAGAACTGCACACAATAGTAACTACTAATCACATCACAAGACAGTCGTCTGCAATTGACGTGCATCATGTTATGCATAGGGAAAAATTCAAAATAAAGAGGGCAACTACATAAGGCATCCTATTGCTGGCTTTAAATGCCAGCGGCCTGATGTTTTGAATGAGTATTTACTATACGTACACAACTCAGAGCAAGTTTAAATTGTCCATGTATTAAACAGACAGTTTAAGTAGGAAGTAGGCTTGTTGTTGGAAATTCAAAGGAATTTACATAAGTAACACTTTTGAGGACATTAAGGAGTTAATTATTACATTATTTTGCTTGACATGACCTGTACATTTCTTATGACACTGTACCTCTGTCTGGAGAATTAAGTAATGTTGCAGAAGATGTGGAGAGGCGCTTGTTTATAACTGGATCAACGTGTTTCGAAAGATTCATTGTTGAAACTGACCTCCTGTCAGGATCTAAAACAAATGGAAATATTGCTAATTGGCAGCACACCCATAAAATGTATTACCCCATGAGTGCACGGTCAGGTAATTACATAGTTGTTGCTTTAAGTCTTGTGCGCAGAAAACCTGAAATGCAGTGCTCAAGCCATACCAAGATCATCATCAGCAGAAATATATTCCGCAGGAAGGACTAGAATAAATATGACACCCCCTATCTAAGAACAAAGCACTGAAACACTAGACACACCTACTTCTTGTATGACCTCAGGTTGTGTTTGGTGGAGGAGAAGGGAATGGACACTGGGGTTGCCTGGAATGCAGCTATTTCAAAAACTCTCTGGAGAGGTCAATTTAGTTTTCCATATCCACAATCCAAGTCATGGTTAGCTGGAGGTGACAAACACTGGGTGTAAAGTGTCCATTTTAGACAGGTATAAGAAATGGGGGCTGATTTTGAATCAGGCGCAATGCCGATGGGAATTTTTTTTGCAACTACGCATGCATCTATACCCCTAAAAAGTTGCACAGTATATTTGTCCTAAGGAGTTTTTGCAGATTTGCAGGGTTGACTGAGCAGCACGGACTCTGGAATGTATTGGGTGTTGCTGGGCTGTGACTGACTGGTGGCTATTCAGACACACAATGATATTCAGTGTTATGGGTGTTTCACAGGAGTGGTATCGGATGCTTAAATCGCATACACTGGAGGTAATTCTCTGACGGAGATTCTGCACCTAGCATGGTGCTGGTGTAAGTGCCGATGGTGCTTTCGATGGTTGAGCCAGCAGCCAAAGTGGGTGTTCCATCCCATGTGCACCCAGATGTGAGGCTGTACACCAGAGGAATAGCTGATATTAGCATAGGCACAGATGCAACTATGGCTACAGCAGCAGCGTCCAACTCAGAATCAGCCCCATCATATTATCTAATTGTACTTAATGCTTATTATGCCAACAGTGTTAGTTCAGCAAGTGCAGGAGCTTTTTATAGTGAAATCTGTAATTACCTATATAGATCTGGATAGATGGCACCAATAACAATGTGTGAGTGGTTACTGGTGAAGTACAGAACAGCACACTGGAACACACATGTAGTTAAGGCTGTATTGAGCCTTTAAAAAAGTTTGTTTCTTAACCTTTATCTTACATTTTGATTATGTATTAGTTTAGGGAGAAGCAAATACCCTGTTCACTCCAATGATGTATTGATTTCAACAGTATCTGTGAATGGTGCACAAAACATATAACATCTAGTGTCAGTTCTTTGGGCAAATCTACCTTGTTAATGAGAGGTCAGAGGGGAATTGCCAACATAAAGGTAAAACCAACTCAAATAACCATGCGTTACAACAACGGTATGTAGTATAGACCTTCTCACAGTGTGTCAAAATGTGAAATGAATGGGCTGTAGAAGACCACATCGAGTGCCACTCCTGCCAGCTAAGAACAGGATAGTGAGGCTACAGTGGGCACAGGCTAACCAAAGCTGGACAACTGTAGATTGTAAAAATGTTGCTGTAAAATCATGATTTCTGCTGCAGACTATTTTCAGCAGGATAATGTTGCAAAGGACACTTCCTTCTAGGTTGATTCCACGAACATAACAATGAGACTCGCAGCATAAATGTGCAGCCGACAAAGCTGCAGCAACTGCGTAGTCCTATAATGTGAACATTTAAGGATGTTTCCTGCACCTTCTTAAATTCATGCCACAAATCATTTCAGCAATACTGGGGGTACAGGGAGACCGACCCAGCACTAGAATGGTGTAAGTAATAAAGTGGCAACTGAGTGTGCATGGGTATGTATACGTGTGCGAGATACATACACACAACACAGTGTACAGGTATTGGGAAAAGAAAACAACAACCATTTGATCAGTTGCTATGGACTGTATCACATCTATACACAGGATACCATGCTAATAATATGGGCTGTAGCACAGCTGCACACATGCACTACGTTACTTAATGTACCAATTGGTATGTAAGCACAAGTAGGGAACGCAAGTACTGTAGAGGATACACTGACAAGAAACAAGTCTTCTTACTACTGTTCCCACATGAGATGGATAACTGAAGCACAGAGACACGCATGCAAATCACATGGGAAAGGCAACACTACAATACAAAGGAAATGGATGAAGAGAACTGTAACGTCATATATTAAGAACGTGAAAGCTGTTGTAGCCTGTGTCTAACTAATTGTGTATAAATTGGCACAAAATAAGTATTTCTAGGCTAATATTAAGCAAATACGGTGGAAATCAATTTACTACAAGCTCTTTTCACCATAGGGATAATAACCGGGTTGTAGAGGACACAAATCCGCTGCTTTACAAATCCAATGAAATAGCTTCACTGTGAGAATAAATCTTTTTTTCCATTCAGATAACTAATTGTCCTATTGTTAGTTATCAGAGAACCTAGTAGTAAGAGAGTGGTAACACACAAAGGTATGAAAGATTAGATTTTGGTTTACAGACAACACACCAGAAATATTATCTGGTTTATAGTAGCAATAGAGAGACCTGTTTACCTATTGCCAACATTTCAGAAAACAGTGACAAAACATAATGTGTGCCATTCAAGCAATGGATTTGCATTTATCTCTGTACTAAACATAGCATGAAAGACTTTGGGGTACTAACAGATAGGCTCTACGTCACAAAGGAGATCGCACAAAAGCAGTGGTTAAGGGAAAAATCACACACAGTGGTTCAAGTACCACCTCTTCTAACACCACCCTTAGCTTGGAGGTAGTGTGCCAGGTCAGATAAATCGACAGTGGTGAAAGAGGAGTCAACAAAGAAACCTAGGAAAAGAATATGCAAAAGTGATGAAAAAGGAAAACTATAAAATGAGAAATTAAAACATATAAATAAATTATAATGATGGTTTGTGAGATGACTGAATTTACAGTACCAGTACAAAATGTTATACAGTCACTGCATAGATGCTGGTAAGTCTGTCTTACACTTAAGTAGGTTCCATTTTAGACTCCAATATAAAGCGTAATCTTAACTGATATTAGAGCAGCGATTCTCAAACTCGATCCTCAGGACCCCTCACGGTTCCCATTTTCTAGGTCACTCAGCAGGTGCACAGGTGTAATCATTACTCACTGACATATTTTAAAGATTCACAGGTGGAGCTAGTTATTTCACGTAATGCTATGAGGAGACCTGGAAAACATGCACTGTTAGGTGTCCTGAGGGACCGAGTTTGAGAACATGTGCATTAAAGGATTACTAGACTTAAACATAATGAAGACAAATTGCTAATAAGCTTCTAATGACTTAAGTTACACAGTTAAAAAAGATGAATAGTATCAATAACTGCAAGCAATGCTGAGTAAATTAATTTGACATTGAAGAAAAGTCAAAACTGTACTCTCTCCTGTCTGTCACTATAAGCACTAATGTCGCAGGGGTAATTGTTGCCTGCAGTCGGATGGCACCTGATGCTCCTAACATCTCAGAGAGGTACTCTACAAATGCCATCTAATAGGGTCTTCATGATAGAAGTCTAAATTTGCGATCACTCCACCTGGGGAAATTGTGGACTGAATGGACTAAGGGCCTAATTCAGAGATGTACATAAACATGATGGTTTTCATACAACTCTGATGTTTTCAGATCTTCATATGCGCAAAAGTCACGGTGCACATGTGCAGATCCGAGGATGCAATGTTGCTCGCAGTTCACCAACTGCTGCAGAATAATTGACATGGAGCTGGGGGAGACGACAGGCAGTGCGTCAGATCCATTTTCTGGGTGTGCTGATACCAGTGGTTGCATCCTTTAAAGCAGCTTCATTGGCTTCAGCAGTGTGAATTTCCAGGCCATCCTAAGTAACCAGAAGATTACTCAGATGATCGCTGTTCATGCAGATTATTCAATGCAGCCAATCAGAAAATATACTTCTATTTACACAAGATGCTTCCTGCAGCATTAGCATATAACACAGCTGCTGTGTATAAAGATGTAGTGGCTGTGTGATATGCATCCATCTCTGAATCAGTCCCTAAGACAGGTCTTTCTATGTGATTACCATTCTTACAGGCAGTGGCATATCTATACTGGGTGCAGAGTGTGCAATGTCCAGGGGGCCCCACACTGCTCATCCTGCACCAACCAATGTGTGGTGTGGTGGCTTCCTATCCTTGGCCCATGGCGCCATCTTTCTAGTGCTGTCCTCAGAAAGATGGCACCGTACAGGAGCTAGCAATGATTCTGGCACTGTGACTCTTTTGTGCATGCACCATCTTTCTGAATTTATCATCAGAAAGATGGCACCACAATACAAGTATAGGGGAGCTGGGGCACAGCATGGTTTTTAATACACCCCTGCTTACTAGAAACCCCCCCCCCCCCCTTCCCCCCCGGCAACACCCACCACACATAGGCCCTCATTCAGAGCCGTACGCTCTGAGCAGAGCGCACGCTCTGCATGAGGGCCGGGCTCCTTTTTCATGGAGCGTCCTCCTGGACGCTCGTATAGCTGTGGGTCACCACCCACAGGCTATACGAGCGTGCATTTTGATGGCCGCGATGGTCGTGACCATCGCGACCATCGAAATTGCGAGCCGGAGCCTGCGGTTGAGGTTTTCAACCGCAAGCTCCGGAGTGATTTTGGCTCTATCAGAGCCAAAATCACTCCCACTGACATCACTAGTGATGTCAGTGGGCCGGCTTCTGACGGGAGGCGTTCCCGTGGGAACGCCCCCGTCAGGGAGGCACGCCCCCGGCACGCCCACCAAAGGGGGCGTGCTGTCAATCAACATTGACAGCACGCCCCCTTTGATCGGACACAACGAGCGAAGGAAAGTCCTTCGCTCGTCGTGTCTGGCGCATGCGCACGACGGAGCTCCCTCCGTCGTGCGCATGCTCAGTGCAGACCATCGACCCACTTGCGAGCGTACAGCCGCTCGCGAGTGGGTCTGAATCAGGCCCATAATCCGCTCTACCGCCAAACCAATTTCTAGAGTCAGAGGTGACCTGTGAATAAGCTTCCTCTCAGGACTCCCTGTGCCTGATGAAGACTATCTCAAACCTAGCCTTGTTTTATAGCAATGCACAATATTATTATTTATTAATATCTGTAAAAACAGCACCATTAACAGTACAGTACTTTAAAATTGGGAACAAAATAGTAAACTCTGACTCTTCTCATTATTACCTGAAGTGCTGACGCTTGTGTTGCTCTGTAGCACGCCGCCCCAAGACCATCTGTTATTTTTCTGCTTTGGCTTCTGACTTCTTTCCATTGTACGCTTTACTACTGCTTCATGGCGTTTCTTATAATAACAAAACATATTGTTACTTGACTAATATATTGTATTATAACCTGACCGCCCTCCAAGCAAAAAACTTTCTTTTGGTAGATGATCTATAAAAGGGCAAGTAAATCAAATAGAAATGCACCATCAAGTATAGACATAGTTATTTAGGAAAAGTACCATCTCAAAGTAGGCTGTTCCCAAACTCCCCAAACACCTTTTTCCCATAAACTTAATAATAAAAACACCTACATGCAAGTAGCGCTAAATGCCAAGCGACCTACTTTTTCTTCCTCCAGTTTCTGCTTTCGCTTCTCATCCACGGCAGTGCGCCTCCTTTCCTCTTTGATCCTCTGTTCTTCTAGTTTCTTCTTGCGCTCCTCCATATGCTTCTCGTAGTGCTGCCGAGCTCTCGTCTCTTTTTCTAACCATAAAGATTCTCTTGCGGCTGAAATGAGAGAGAACATGATCAGATTTCACTCTTGGGAGTATCATTTCATTTATTTATTTTTTGTTTTAACCCGGTGGTTCACCTGTCATGTGGGCACATTTGATGTATTTTATTAACAGAGACTTCACATTCTGCCCGCCTAATCCAAGACATCCTGCAAAAAGCTTGTCAGTGCCAATTACCTATCATTAGCAAGATTTTTATCAATGAGCTTACACATTAAAACCAAAAATAGCTATGATTTAGAGAATGCTCTGTATAAAGATATGCCATACTTTTTTTTTTTTTTTACATTAAACCTGTGAAAAAGTAACAAAAGTGCAAGTTCATACAAAAGTAGCACATTTATTTTACCCCTTTCAAGCAAAAAAACACAAAAACTATTTCTGTCTCCCCACAGAAGACCAGGCAAATATTGCAGCCCTGTTTAAGGTCTTTAGAAACATTGCTGTCAAGGTCATATGGAGACATTTTCTCCCTGGAGCTTCCTACAGACAGAGCTCAGTGGTTCTGAGGGCTTAGAGGAATCCCTGAGCTGCTGCACAAATAACCTCACATATTATTTATGATGTTCCTGGTTGTGCATCCTTGTTAAGCAAAATGCTATATCCTTAATAAAGAGATGTAACTATCGTGGTATTTGACCGGAATGGTATACGTTTACCGATTCCGGGAATACCTGTTTTCTTACTTTTTTACTGCTATTAAAACATGGGCTTCAAATATATTACATAGGATTACACATAAAAACGTGTTATTGTGGTTTTTACATTTCCTTAATGACATCAGCATTTTGTACTTCTAATAAATGTGATAGTGAACAAATTGATCAGAGTTCCCCAAACCTAAAAATGGGTTAAGGATAATCTGCGCCCCATCGCGCCAACAAGGCCCTAGATAGCATGAACCAGCTACATCTCAGCACCTTGTCAATTTCTAAACTGTATGTAAATTGAAGAGCTGGGGGTTCTAAAAGGAAAACAGCAGATTAAATGCAAGTTCCCAATTAAAGAACAATTTTCAATGTTACTGAAAATGTGTATGGAGATGTTTGCAATTCTCAGTAGTATGATGTTTTGTCATGTTTTTGCAAACATTCAAAAAATAATATATTTTCTGAAACGGCAACAAATGATCAATATATGTATTATGAGGTTTTCTCTAACTAAGCAAGTTTTACATTGGCAAATACTAGCAAAATATCCATACCTATCAGTTTCTCACGTTCCTCTCGACGCTCTCGAGCAAGTCTCTGTTTCTCATCAACCTTCAGAACAAGATGAGGTTCTGGAAAAAGCACAGAAAACACCAAATTTCAATTAAAGCACAGAGACATTTGAATGGCAGTGATAAAGATATAGATTGACAAAAAATATGATGCCCCCTTGCGCAGTCCAGGAGCAGCTACAAATTCAAATGAGGTGTTATCAATACCGAACAAAAATCACAATCAAATACAAACAGTAGAACAGTGCGCTCCTATTGGAGGGTTAATAAATATAATTATAGTTCCCAAATGTCTGTCTCTTATTCTTAGTGCTGAGTGTCTTCTTTATACGAAAATTTTCAAATAAGCTCTCTCCGTGTATGTGGAGGAAAAACAAGAGAAACAGAAATAGCTGATAGTGTAATACTTTAGATGACTCTATTGTAAACGCCGATAGTAGAAGTAGATCTATTAAAGGCAATATAGAGATCTAACATCTATTATCTTACTAATTATACATTCTATATGTGTACCATATACACTATATACCCAGTATATTTTAATGAAGTTTGGACTAATTCCAAGCAGTAAAAAAAAGGGAATTTCTTACTAACCACTAAGGGGTGGGATCTCATATGGGATAAATATCTGCTGGTTTGGATTAAACACCACTTCCTTGATAAAGACCATCAGTCGAAACGCGATGGTGTGGTGTTAATTTAGCCATTTACCATTGGATTAGCAAGCCATCACTTCACCACTTGGGTAAGAATACCCGGGTTTTGTTTAGCGTTTTTTGTATTTTTTCTGTCTTGTGTACTGTTTATTCTCCCAGTGGTGGGATCATCAGTGATGCTAATTTGGTCCCTGTGTAAGGATATGGCATTTTAAGAGGATACAGTTTGGATTTTACAAATAAATAGATAATGTTTTTATTATCAACTCGTTATCAATATTTTTAAAGGATTGGAAAGGAATTTCTACTTTAAAGATACTGCTATATGAGGATCCACTACAATATATGTGTAAGCATATTTGATCTATAGGAGTGGCACGCGGTGTTATAAGGATAATTGATTCTGACACTGAGGAATAAGAAGTTGAAAGAAACCTTTATATGTATGGTGAATATCTATGGATGTAAGCCTTATTGTGAGCATTCAAGTATATAACCTCACTTGTTGGTGAGGTGTTACGGATAACTTCACACAGACCCCATTACTTCGTGGATTGGATTGTGTTTTTGGTATTCCATATATGAACAATAGAGTCATCTAAAGTATTACACTATCAGCTATTTCTGTTTCTCTTGTTTTTCCTCCACATACACGGAGAGAGCTTTTTTGAAAACTTCGTATAAAGAAGACACTCAGCACTAAGAATAAGAGACAGACATTTGGGAACTATAAGTATATTAATTAACCCTCCATTAGGAGCGCACGGTTCTACTGTTTGTATTTGATAAAGATATAGATATCAGGACAGTGGTGCACTAAGAGCGGGAGGGGGTGGTTCGACTACCCATAAACCCTTACTGACAGATCAATTTTTTCTCTCAGATGGAGGGGTGTCAGCAGGGCCGTAGCTAGAATAGTGCGGCCGGTGCCATCGCACAGGGCACCACAGGGCAGGGGGCGCTGTTTGGGCCTGTCAAATTCCTGTTTATTATCATTCTTGCTTGTAGCTTCCTCTTATTTCATCCCCAGCATCTCCTGGCCTCTCCTATCTCTTCCCTGGCCCTTCCCCATGAAGCCATGGCCCTTTTTTTGGTGCACTATGTCCCTTTGAAAAATGAGGGGGGCGCCAATGCTCTTTCTGGCACAGGGCACCAAAAAGTCTAGTAACGGCTCTGGGTCTCAGACCTACAACAGACAATTTTCTACCTATGTATCTGGAGCGACGAAGGCAGGCTCAGTGGATGGCTCCTGCAGCCATACAGGGGATATGTTCACCGTCAGTTACATCAACCTTCACCATGTATTACCACATATTTCTCAGCATGACATTCCTGAAACTGGAACGCTCAACCTCATATACCGCAGTCAGACATTTAAAACATTGAGCTAATTGCTCCAGCATAGGAAATCTGGTAAATCTAAGTATATGCAGCTAGGTCTAATTGTCAGTGTAAGACCATTGCAACTAAGTAAATCTATGTCGAGTGTAGTAGCTGCAGGGGATTGAATATGTAATATGTGGTTGCACACTACATAGATCTGCTTAACAGCGATGGTTTTAAACTGACCATTAGAGATGTGTCCTCATACATCTAGCGTCTTTACACCATATGGCGTGAGAAGCCCGGCACGACTGAGACTCTCTGAGAGGAGTAGAGTACATGTATTATATGCATCTGCAAGTCAGCAAAAAGCCACAGAGTGTACTAGAGACGCTGGGCTGAGACTTTTGACCACACAGGAATTGGTTTTACACACGTACAAAGCGGAAGATTAAGCACGAAACTTGGCGTGAAGAAAGGAGTTCTTTTTGAGCGAAAAGCTGCTCAGTGTGGCCCAGTCACCTGGGACCTGGTGTGCCAAGAGGGGCTATTTGGCGCAACTTGAGCAACAGTGTATGACAACATCTGCAGCTGCATATAGTTAGAATTACCAGGCTTGCCATGCAGAAGCAAACAGCTCCATGTGTCTGACTGTAGTGCGTGAGTTTGAGAGTCCTGTGCATGCCATGCTCAGAATTGTCTGTTTTAAATAAAGGTGGATATAACAAAGAAAATGTGCACACAATATGGTATAGGAAGCTCGGTGAAAGTATGTCTGCTATACTATATGAAAAATAAACGTGTGCATACACAGAAAATATATTGCCTGACAAAAGTCAAAAAACTAAAAACCTAATGCTCTGTTATACCCAGTCAATTCTACATATTTATTATTTTGTGGCAACTGGAAAACAATTTTGCCTAACTTCAAAAGCAAATAAAGTCTAATTTTCATGAAACACATATAAATGAGAATATATGTACAACATTTCATTAGGGTTCCCTAGTACCTGGATTGCAGAACCGACAGTGAGATTTCCCACACGATTATCCTAAGGTGCCCATTACAAATGATGAAACAAGGTACATAAGCCATACATAACACAGGCAGGCTAATTCCCTCCTCTTAGGAGACCTGTCATGTGGATATTTTTTTTCAGTCAATGATGCAAAATACTCTATTTGCGATACTAAGGAGTTTCTGTCTGTACCCAATTTGGACACCTCCATCATCTTCAGCCAGGGTCCAGCAGATTTTTATTTATTTTTGTTATACAGTAAATTGATATTTCACACAAGAATTATTATTTTGTTTGAAAATGGGTTTTATTTACAGCTACAAGTAATGGGATTAAATATATGTTCTTATTTTATACCAATCTATTTAAGCTTCAATGTGAAAATACTACTACTGTTTTGTTCTTTGTTTTTTTTAATTATATATTCTTTTATGCAAGATAAGTCATGGGTGTGAAAATAGAGGAAGAGGAGCATCTTACAGTGTTCAATGACAAAAAATATTCATATGAAACACAGCTGTTTTTCATTGTTTGTTCCTGGTGCTTCAAAAATATGCAATACATATCCCAGATATATTTGGAATCACATATTTTGTTTATAAGTCAACTATCAATTATAGCGCTTCCACCATCAATACTCTTTTCAATTACACATTGAAACCAAGGTTTCTAAACTATACTGTACAGAAAATGCACTGACAAAAACATACTTCAGGATGAAAGCTTCCACCCAAAGCAGTAGCAGATTTACTGCTAGGCAACCAAAGCGTCCGCTTACCACTAAGGTGCTTAAATAGGGCTGAATAATGGTGGACCGCGAGCTCCACCAAAAATGCCTGAGTGCTGGGCTGGCTGAAAACTCCCGGCAGGCTGTCAGTGATTAGACAACTGCCAGATGCCGGATCCAGCACTCACCTGCTGTCTCTTGATGCATGGGGGCAAGGATATGGTTGAGCAGCTGCATACAGTGACCGTGGGGCGGGGGCGCATTGCATGTAGCATTAGTGAATCAGCGTGTGGCTCTACAGTATACAGGGCAGGCTGCACTGTGACTGTGTGCTATGCCCAGCCTGTGTCTTACAGTGCTCGCCCGGCTCCCATTCCCTCCTGCGATAAGCAATGAGAAGGAGGGAGATCTAAAAGGTGCTGCTAGGCTCCGCCCCTTTTTGGGGACGTCTACGCACAGCAAATTTGAGACTTGGAAGTATGTAGAAGGATCGGTATGAAATACCGGGGGCTGTTTTCAAATCCTGACAGGAGAAGCCCGACCAGAGGAGATCCCGATGCCAGCTGGTAAGTACCTTAACCCTCCCCTCTTCCCCCCTAACCCTCCATTAGGGGTGCCTAACCCTATGTCCCCCTGGGAGTGTGTAAACCTAACCCCCCCCCTTCCCGCCCTCTAAACCTAGCCCCCCCTTCACGCACTCTAAACCTAACCCTTCCAGGGGGGTGCCTAACCCTAACCTCGCAACACTCCCTAAACCTAACCCTCACGGCCCCCTCGGCTAACGCTTAAGACGCCCCCCGGACTTACATTGTTTGGGATGGCAACCTTTGGCATTCCGGCGTCGGGATGAAGATAGGCGACACCTATCTTAAGTCCCCCATCGGGCATCTCCTATCGGGATATAGACCAGCGGCATTTAGTTCGCCGGTCTATAAACTACATCCCATATCCAGATAGTTGTAAAATTATGAGGGCATCCATGCACAACAAGTTGGTAGGTATGCAGATGGTTGTAAAATGATGTACAGTAAGCTATCATTATCTGGCAGGTGTCGGGAGCGGCAAATGCGCGGCAGTGGCGCTGCGCACGCTTAACACCAGCTTCTCGAGGCTGCATTGTTCCCTAGCTTTAATCCACGATTGGAACATGAGTAAGTGATCTACTATTCCTTTTTTCTAATATAAAAGTGATAGGTTTGCCTCCATTTATTTATATTTTAATATTTTTTATATGTATGGTTTATTAAAGTCTGAACATGTGATTGTTTAATGTGTTGTTTTAAACAATGTAAGCAATGTGATTACACGCAGTAGAAATCAATTAACTCTAATGAAAGGCACTATTTAAGAGGCACTTGAGAGTCTAAAAACACCTTGAAAAAGCTGCCAGAGGAGCAGTGAAACACGTTGGTGTATTACCAGGGATCAGGCACTACCAGCACCCATACCCACCTATTTCTGCACCTTATTTGGAAGTCCAACATCTGTGGAATTCTCTTCATTGGAAGCCCATATGATTATCAGCCCAGCATCAGGATTCTGTGGACATTGACTTGCGACTTTGAGCACTATTTTCCTGACCACCGCCACTGCTCATTGGACCACTCCTAAGAGACTCACAGAGGTAATATTTGTCCATTTAGGAGGGTCCCAACGGTGAGGACTACATATGCTCAGTCCCTTATTGGATTTTCATCTTTGGCTGATTGCCTATTTGGGTATTACCAAGAGAACTGACTATTTATTCCATGGTGCATTATATTGTGTAGTGCCTGTAATGGCTATTCAAGAGGTTATCCAGTCATTATGATTTTTTGACATGCATGTCGATTTTTTATGTATCGGTGGCCTTTTTTTTCAATTTTTAATTTTCTTTATGATTTTCTCTTACTTGCAAGTATTGTCTATAGATTGATTGACACTCAAAAGTCATTTCATCTTTTATGTTTTTTTATGTTTGTGATATTATCCATTAAATAAGTTAAAGCTTTAGCGCTGCTTTTTATCTTTAGTTTATAGCTATTCCTAAGGAAGACTGAAAACCACAGATAGACAAAAACGTTGGTTCAAGTTCAGGTCAATCGAAGCACACAGACATCAGTCTAACTCACCAGACTTGGATAAAGCACTGTCTTTTACATTACAACTCAAAGCCATCTTCTTCTCTTGGATCTTACCATGGGGACCTTCAGCAGCTGAAAAAAGGATACACAGAAAATTAATCGAACAGCTAATAAATTAAAGGAAAGGTAATAACAATAATCGGCCACTTGCAATTACTGTCCCTGTTGGGTGTATACTAGTAAACTGAAGCTGTGTCTGTTTATTAATGCACAACAAAATTACTTCTTTTATTCATGTCTTTTGTTGTATACCTATACGTATTTATGTAGTGCTTTATAGAGAATTTTGTATTCCCTACACAGTAGGATTATTTTTTCCCAAAGTTAATTAACCTACCAGTATGTTTTTTATTGTGAGAGGAAACAGAAGCACATACAGAAAACTAAGGGAGAACACAGACTCCACACAGTTAGGATATTGAACTCATGACCTCAGCACCTGGATGCTGTAATGCTAACCACTACACCACTGTGCCATCCCCACATGAGGGGTTAGAGCTTTGTGGGACCAATGTCAACAAACATTTAGCTTTTCCCAGGGGTGCAGGCTTAAAAAAAAATAGCCTGCACCCCTGGGAATGGCCCCTAAAAATGATCTGTGTAAAAAAAAAAAAAAAAAATCGGGACACCCCAAAAAAATTAGTTGAATTTTGGGGTAGGAAAAAAAATATATGGGGAACAAATTTAAAACGAACGAAATAAACACTGGAGGGGTTCCCAAGTATTCGGCAGGTGTTTTAAAGAATGTGAGTGGTAGCAGCAGGTGCATTTTTAAAGAATGTTAAAAATGCACCTTAGGGACTTAAAAATATGCTTGCACCCATTTTCATGTACCTCAAATTTGAAGCACCTAGTTTAAAAAAAAAAAAAAAAAAAAAGCTGCCGCTCTTCTTCATCCCTTCTTCCCAGGCAGAAAAAAAAACAGCTGCCACGGCTATTTAAAAACCATGCTTACCTTCCGCAGGCCAAAACGGGGGTACCCATAATGATCCCCCATGTCAGGATATCATTAGGGGGGTCCCTGGATGCTTTCCTGAAAATTCACGTTTTTTTTTCCGATACTTACCTTTCCGCCGAGTCCCGTTTTGCAGCTTTCAAATTGAATACGGGGATAAAGCGGGCGAGCGCCAGATACTTTATCCCCGTCAAACCTCCGATATGGAGCGAAAAGTGCAGCACGGACTTTTCGCTCACATATTGAATACCCCCCTAAATGTTAATAAATATATCTTTAACTGATGACTTCACCTCTTTAAAGGGCAACAAGGTGTATCGAATTTGAGCACTTCCAAATTTACCAGGACAGCTACAAATATGATTATACAGGTTACAGGTTGAGTCTCCCATAACTAAAATGCTTGGGAACAGGGGTATTTTGGATATCGGAATATTCTGTATTTTGGAATATTTGCATACCATAATGAAATATCTTGGGAATGGGACCCAAATCTAAACACAGAATGCTTTTATGTTTTATATACACCTTATACACACAGCCTGCAGATAATTTTATACATTATTTTTAAGAATTTTGTGCATCAAAAAAGTTTGTGAACATACATGAAATTCATTTGTTTTAAATACACCTTATACACACTGCCTGTAGGTTACTTTATACTATATTTTTAATTATTTTGTGCCTTGAACAAAGTTTGTGTACATTGAACCATCAGAAAGCGAAGGTTTCACTATCATGCTAAAAATATTCCGTATTTCGGAATATTTGGATATGGGAGACTCAACCTGTATAAATATATGGCTAAATATAAAATATGTGAAAAAAAAAAAAGATACTGTACATGCAGCTGAAGTCTATATTCCTCATTTATGTAATTGAAGGTTCTTATAAAAACAAAGGAGAACCGTAGAGTAGTGTTGGAAAGCTGATGTAAATTCTTTATGACTTGTGTAAATGAGGGCAGCTAATAATAGAAAATAGCTGTGAGCAACCTTGACAAATGTTATATAGTAACATCCTAATCTGGGGGAATCAGTATTTAATGCCGACAGTGGAACCCCGATGGACCTAATTCCTAACCTAACCCTCCCCTCTCCCCCCAAGCCTCCCTTAGTGGTGCCTAACCCTAACCTCCCCCCCTAGTGCCTAACCCTAACCTCCCCCAGTTAGTGTCTAAACCTTAACCCCCCTCCCCACACTCTAAATCTCCCGGGGGTGCCTACTCCTAACCCCCCCTTTCCCTACCCTAACCCCCCCCGGGGGTCTGTAAATCTAACCCTCTCCACCCCCACGGCTGGATGCTAAAACACCCAGATTATCTTTAGTATGCCGGGTGTCGGTATTTTGTAGTGGGGCTAATGGACAGGCTTCGGGATTTCGACGCCTATCTTTAGTCCCCTGTCGGGCTGCCAGTGTCGGGATAGCGCCGTCGGTATCCAGACTGCATCCCTAATCGGGGCTATTAAACAACATTCCACTACATTATGGAGTGATGGCATTGCAGCTCAACAACATCCTCACGTTGTACTAAAATAAGTCAAACATAATATAAAGGAACATTAGACTACAAAAACTCAAATATCATTTGTTTTGAACTGTACACATTCCTCTATAGCCTACAATAAATAAATTACAGACTTGATCAAGAAATATCTCTTGTAAAGTGTATTTTGAGTTATAATAATAGAACAGCAGTGGTAGTTCATATCTTCCAAAATGAGCTCATAGTAAATTGTTTAAAAATAAAAAAATAAAATCAGATTTGTCCTAGTCTGTACATTAATGTGCCCTCTCACATATATTTAAACTACATAATCTTGGATTTGCTTTATATAGACAGAAAGGCTGAAATAACTGCAGAATTAGTAGAGTTGTGTGAGAGGTGTTGTGGATAAGGATGGGATTAGGAGGGAAATTCAGGATGGCTGGTGAAGCATGATGCACAGTCTGTGTTTTGATAATTAACAATGGAAAAGAACCAGAACAGATCTCAAAATGTTGCCACGTGGTCAGGTATTATAATGTAAAATGGCATCTGTGGGTCAGCGGTATTATGGATGAACATGAATGACATTTTGACATGTCTTCGTCAAAGCCTATAAAAACACAGGTGTCCCTTTGGGACACTTTCCACACTAGAGGGCAGTACATGATTAAAGTACAGGAAGGAATTAGAATTCCAGCTCTTCAACTAAGACACTTTACCTGTCATCAGTCATTTAACCAATCAGAGAATGCTCATGTGACAAAGGCAGGCTCTAGACTGCACTTCAATATACTCAGCATATCAACATGCTCCTTCACTAACAGAATGGTGTAATCCATTTCCTGCGTGTACACTAAACATGACACATCATTAATGGCTTAGCCTTCTACTACCTTATTTTTATTACATAGACTTGTTTAACAAGTTGCCACATTACTGTTCTGTGTACACTTCTTCTCTGCAATAATTCTAAAGACCTCATGAATACTGTGTATATCTCTAGAATTCAGTGTTAGCTCTTGGGACAGTTGGAACAAATATAGTAAATAAAATCATACCATGATCGCCAATTGCCCATCACATAATTCATGTATGAGGAGGAATCCAACTGTTAAATGATTCTGCCCCTCTCGCTACTTTCTCTGACATTGAAATAAGATCAGCAGTTCTTAGAAAGGGATTTTATCAATGCCGAAAACTAAGAAACATGTAGCAAAAAATATCTTCCATTATGAATTGTTATATTTTATTTATAAAGTGGCAATCTTGATCTTGATAAAAGTGCCATGAAATACAATGTAACAACATTTGGACAGGAACATCTTTACTTTCTAAAGAGCCAAAAGACCACTAACGACATTTGAAACCTTATCCTTGTTACATGTCTCTGGTCGTGGGCTCATCTGTGCTCCTAACCTCAAGTAACAATTCTAAGGAAGACATTCATTAGGTAAAATGGAAAGGAGACCTACTGGAGTCACTTTCTGGAGAGGAATGGGCCAAAGGGCTAGACAGTAAGCAGCGGCTGAATCTCAGTTATTTTCACCCCAAAATTTAAACCAGCAACAAAAATTCAAATTCAGGCATAGTTTGCATTTAATATTATTGCAAGAGTCACCGCTTAATAAATCTAGGCCAGAGAAGCTAGCCACTACATTTGTGTTAACATCACGGAGTATCCATACAAACTACTGTATATTATTGAGGTAACTTGTACTGACTAAATTTTATTTTACACTCCTCTCCCGCACACCCTCAGCAATTGTTTAAATGAAACAATTCTGTGGCCATCTGACTGGAAACCCTTCTCTCCCAGCTGACTACAAGCAGTTTAGCGTATGTCGTACATGTCCTGTTTTATTAAGAGCTTGTCACGCTCATTCTGTAAGATACGGGAACCGTGAACTTTGGTCATGTAATTTAATTTTCTCCTGCAAATTCATTTAACTGCATTTGATATTGTTATGTCTGATTCACTCTTTGAATTTCACCCCTAACCTCAGTTCCCCCAATCTTTTTTTTTCTCTCTCCACAAAAAAATAAAACCGGTTCTTCTTCAATATGTTCATATTGCAGTGGTTCTCAAACTCGGTCATCAGGATCCCACACAGGTCACCCACAGAAGCACAGGTGTAGTCATTATTCGCCAACACATTTTAAAACATCCACAGATGGAGCTAATTATTTCACTTATGAATCTGTGAGGAGACCTGGAAAACATGCACTGTTTGGGGTCCTGAGGACAGAGTTTGAGAACCTGTGAACTATTGAATTCTCTTTTTTATTGTTTTCTTTGAAAAATGATGTATCCCAAGACAGACCCCACTACTAAACAAATAATTAGTGTTCATTCTAGCATCCTGCATCTGTCACAACCTGCGCAGTTCCTCTTTCCAGCCTGGGGTGACGCTTTCTGCTCTGCTGCTTCTAGCACACTCAGCTGATGCAACAAACTGCTGAGATACAGACCAGAGTGTGCTGAAACACCAGAGCAGAGAGCAACACCCCAGACAGGAAAGAGGAAATGCACGAGTTGTGACAGGTGCAGGGTGCTAGAATGAACACTATATAATCGTTTGTACACTTCAAGCTGTCACAAATCTTAAACCGCAGAATTTTGGATAAAAAAACAAGGCTTTAAGAAGAAAAACAGCCACAAAATGTAAATATATATATTTATATATTGTAAGTAAAAGGAAAACTGTGCTAGAGACATGCAATCTCATACATGCCGACTTTCTGGCAGCCCCTTCCGGAAGGGTGCTGCCAGGTCAGTGCAGCAGGGAGCGTGGGGGCGGCCGAAGTGGGCGGAGCGCAGGTGTGTCCCCACCATCACGGCCCTGCCCCCCGCATTATAATGCCAATATTACCGGCATTACAAAGCAGGGGGCGGGGCTACGATGACGCGATTCATCGCAAATCGAGTCATCGCCCCCTGAACCGTCCACTTTCACGTGCGGTCGCGGGGGGTTGGCGGACTATGTGGGAGACTTGCCTCCTTCTGCGGGGTGCTGGGAGCAGCACCTGATTTTCGGGAGGCTCCCGACAGTCTCAGGAGAGTAGGCAAGTATGATGTACAGTATCTGCAGAGCTGATTGAGCAAAGGGCAAATGCCACATTGCATTTTCGAACTCAATGATTTTTCCTAGTCTTGCCCTATACATCAAAGTGTTATGCTGCGTATACACTGGACAATGTGTATCGGGACAATATATTGGGCCATCAAACCTGACGACGCTGCATGTGACACAGGAGTGTGTATATAGAGCATCCACATCTGCGTGATGAAGCCTGCTCTACAAGTATTGTAGTAGCACCACAATATCTGTTCTGATGCCCTATGATCTATTTAGTGGAACCATAGCCTAAATATAGGCAAATAGTCCCACCGCACATGCACGAGTTGGCAAGCTGGCTTATGCATACGCACTCCTGCTAGCTTATTGAAGTATTGCTATGGGCCATTAACGGCAAGGCAGCCAAGCAGGACTCTGCTGAGCCACCATTTTTTTTTATTTTTGTGTTGTTAAACTGTGGCTTATTTTTATAAATAATTTGACTTATCATAGAGATACAATGCAAGCTTTGTGCAAAATAATGAGCATTTTAAACCAGTTCTGTATACTTCCTCATACCCACTGGAGTTTACTAGACCTTTGACATTGCATATTAACAAGTCTGGCAATGGAACTCATTGCTTCCAATATCAGTATATCTGCATGTACTTTCACTTGTATTCAGGTGAAATCAGTTTTTCATAACATTAATACTCCATTAAATGGGTTTAATGCAATGCAAATGTACTGAAAATAATGTGGTGTCCTCCAATGATCACCTAAAAGCTAATTTAACGGGTTCTCGTGTTCTTACCACTGCTGGATTTACAATTTACAATTTTGTTCCATCTGAGGTACTTTAGTGTAGATACACGTATGGGCACCATGGTGCGTTTGTGGTCTGTCAAGCATTTGTGAAATAACGGTATGCTCACACTATACAACAGTTATCTTTATTTTGATAGTCAATGAAACTCCTTTGTACCACCGCAAGGCTGAACATACGGTGGAAAACCATGTGTGTGCCCTAAAGATAAATGGTTTTAGGGTGGTCTCACTTTAAAATTATTGGCTCTCAACAGATTTCATTTCATATAATTTCTTGAGAGCAAGCAGTAAAAATAGTCGGGACAACGGGCATGGCGACTGGATCAGACATCAAAGGGAAGCACTTGTTTAGTACCAGTGGCGGATTTTGCCTAGGGGCTGCAGCCCACCCAGTAAAATCCGCCACCTCAGTGTAGTCCGTGCAGTCCATGACTGCACTGGCTACACTGTGACTGGCAGTGGATTCCCATTGGAAGCGCTACCTGCCAGTCACATACACAACAGGCAATCTCAGGGGGATGTGTCTCGACAGCCCCCTTCATCTAAGAGGGGAGCCGTCGCTGTTTGGCATATTAAACAGCAGACAAAGCCAGATAATATTAAAATAAATATCAGACTGTATTACCAAGCTGAATCACTTACACGACTTAATGGTGTTATACATATAAATGTTTACACTAAACTATTTGCCTGATTCAGATTTGTACGCTATGCTGATATTTACAGTTAAGTGATTATCGCTAAACTGCTCATGCGTCTAATGCTGGGTACACATTAAGGGGTCTATTTACTAAGCAGTGTTAGGAGACAGAGTGAAAAGTGATAAGGTGCCAGCCAATCAGCTCCTAACTGCCATCTCACAGGCTGTGTTTGAAAAATGACAGTTGGGAGCTGATTGGCTGGCACCTTATCACTTTTCACTCTGTCTCCTAACACTGCTTAGTAAATAGACCCCTTAATGTGTACCCAGCACGATGTTATCCACGGCGCGTCCCGGCAGGGGTGCTGGCATTGGCAAGTACACACTTCCCGATGGCGACTGAGTGACAGAGGGGGCCATGCTCTATCTTATCCACAACAGGCAGCGACAACAGCGCACGCAGGGGACCCGAGCACAGCAAGGACAAGGAGGCTAGTAACACACAACGGCACACGTTTGTGCCCAACTCACATCAAAGAACTAATCAGCACAGCAGTATGAGGTAGGAGGTGCATGCACCCACTGCCTTTCTATAGAAACCAGCTTCTAGACAGCAATCATCACAAGCTGATACTATCACCCCCTACTGCTACAAACCATTGATTATGAGTGACTTTTAATCAGAGCATCCTACCAACAAGTTTGGATACATTACGATATTATTGAATGTCAACACATTGTATCTATATTGCAACCCTACTGCTTTATAGACAGGGATTTTTTTTTAATGTTATTGAGACAGTCTGTTTCCTAATAATGTATTTATTCATCATTTTATATTTCATTTTAATTGCCATTTTTTCATTTAACTTATTTTCATATTTTTATCTATTGTTGTATTTCATATGATTCATTTTCACAACGCTCATATAACTACTATCAGCTGCACATTTTTATCTTAATATATTACTATTATGTTTCTCCCAATCATGTTATAACCATATAATAAACTTATATACTTTTAACATTCTCCAAAGCATCATACTTTTTGTTGCGCTAGCAATTAGGCACATCTTTATATCTACTACAAATTCCTCCTGGTGATATCGGGGAACTCACCAGTGTCTAAAGCTGCAACATTGGTCCACCTTACCCCTCACACCGACTCCAAAGTAGCGCACCAGCACCACCTAACTTGCATAGCCATGCTCTATGGCCCCCACTGACAATATCGCCCGTCGGACTTGCATACGGGAACGTGCATCATCAGAAACCTAGCGGGGACACACTGGCCGATGTGGATGATCTGTCGTCCGATCCACCGGATCAGACAACATATCATCTAGTGTGTACCCGGCTTAAGTCACACTGCACCGTAGCCGCTCGCAGCGACTTTTTACTCGCAGTGTGATTGACAGGCAGGCAGCATTTCGGGGAGGTAGTGAGGAGTGGTGGCAATATATGCAGGCATGACACAACCGTTTTCTGGGTCTCAGCCTGCATTTGCAATCCCATATGCATAAAAATTACTTCAGCATCTCAGATCCCCCATAGCCATTCTGCACGACCATAGGGTTACTCAGGAGACCAATAATCGAATGATCTGGGACTGATGCTGCATCTTTTTACTCAGAAATTTGGATTTCAAAAGCCGCAGGTGGGTGTCTCGATACATTCCTCGCCGTCTGCAACATTTGCATATTTTAATACATATGGGATCGCTACTGCGATGGCGTTAGCACAAGTCTCTGAATTAGGCCCTAAATTGCTGCGGTCACAGGGATGTCATCACCACTGTGGTTCCTGATGTCAGTAGGAGGCTCACGGCTGCCTGATTGCTGACACCAATAGGGATTAGAAGCCCCTGAATATTCATGGCATACAAGCTTTCTAGGGCTCCTACATAAAAGTCCTCTCAATCCTCACTGCAGGGCCAGGGGTGTAACCAGGTATTTGAAGGCTCCATAGCAAACGTTTGTAAGGGCCCCTATGTACCACCCAATGGTGAAAAATGTATATAACACATGTAACATTGACAAAGAAGATAGCCAGCCCCCGCCCCTGAGCTCTGGGCCCCATAGCAACTGCACCTCTAGCCCCAACAACATTATAGACCCCAAATTCCTAGATATACCCCTGATTGGTAGACTGATATTCATTCAGGGGCAAGGCCAGTGAAGTTACAGCAGCAGAATTTTGAACTGCAACAGATCCCATTGGGTATGCCATAAATATTTGGAGGGGCTTTAAGTTGCCGGTAATGAGATGGTGGAGAGTACATTGAAAAGTCCTGTTAACACTGAAAAATATATATTTACTGAAAATGTAACCAGTAACCATAGGATGCTTGTATTTCTATATGTGCAACATCTCAATAATTTGCATTATGTATCATATCAATATTGGAAAATTTAGTTTGTTTACATTCATGGCTAAATACCAATTTCAATATTAACGCACAAGATGTTTCACTTGCACCATCCCCCTTCTGATGTTATTGATTGACAAATATTAGGTATGGATGTAGATTCCTATGTATAATTTCACCAACATAAAAAAAATGGTGGGTTTTCATAGGAAAGAAAAATACAATAAGGAATTACATTACTATACAACAGCTATAGATAAAAGCTTGCTCATACCTCACCATGCTTTAAATTAATGAGTAATTCTGTGCTGCACTTCTGAAACATAATATTTACTTTTTATTAGTAAGTTGATGTTTAGGGAAATGGATCGCAACCCCCCAATCAGATATTCACACCAATGTGTCACGCCCATCTTTCTCCATCGGGCAGAAACCTAATACAGCCAGTAACAAGAAAACCTGTATATCAGTGCCCCTGCTACATTGCTATACAGAATCTGTGACATTGAACTGATAGAAATGGGGTCACCCCCTTAACTTGGTTCCTTACCTTGTTAGCCTTTGCTTTGTTAAGTGTCAACTGAATATATAATTACATAGTAAGGTACAAGATGATCATTTTTGTCACAGGAATGGAATATATCAACTCAACCTTGTGCTAAAACAATCTCACTTTACTTTTTTAAAACACCAGTAACAAAAGTAAGAAAAAGTAAATGTGGATGGTGGTGGAACTTGTCATCACCAGTGGTAGTTATGGATGTTGCCTGCTGTAGATAACTGCAAGGGGTTAAAATGTGAGGCTTACAATGAGCCCCCCGACTACAAATGCAATTGTTGCCTGCCACTAGAAGTCAAACAGTTGTGTTTATCATGCAGTGTCACTGGCGTTTTCCCAACGCCAGTGGGTAACCATTCCAAGGCCAAGTAAATGTAACATGTAGCGGAAGTGGCTATAGGTTCACTAGAAGTCAAATAGTTGTGTTTATCATGCAGTGTCACTGGTGTTTTCCCAACGCCAGTGGGTAACCATTCCAAGGCCAAGTAAATGTAACATGTAGCGGAAGTGGGTATAGGGTCATTGGAACCAATTGGTTGCATCTCTATTAGGGGTGAGCGGGTTCGGATTTCTGAAATCCGAACCCCCCCGAGCCCCCCCAATCCGAGTCCGATCCGAGTCAGGCTCGACTTTTCCCGCCTGACTCGGATCTGAAATCAAGGCAAAACGTCATCATCCCGCCTTCCGAGTCTCGCGGGTTTTGGATCCTATATAAGGTACCCGCGTCGGCGCCATTTTCTCACTCGGCTGTGGACAGTGAAGAGGGAGGGTGGGAGTTAGGGCTGTGTAGTGTAGTGTAGTGTAGTGTAGTGCTGCTGTTGTCCACTACTTCAAAGTCCATAGGGGCTGGCTGTGTTGTGCTGTGCTTGCTGTTGTTAATAGGGGCTGTGTCCACTACTTCAAAGTCCATAGGGGCTGGCTGGACTGTGTTGTGCAGTCAGTTCTCCATAGGGGCTGTGTCCACTCCAAAGTCCTGTGCAGTGTCCCAGTCCTAAAGGGGTGCTGTAGTGTTGTCCAGGGGGTGCTCTGTCCATCAGGGGTGCTCCCCCCAAGTGCTAAAAAAATAATATATTTTCTGTGTTTGGGAATTGTGTGCGCAGTAGCCGCACGTGCATCAACAAAGTAGTGCCAAGCGTGCGCCTGTGTCATAAGTAAAGGGCCGGCTGGCTTGACCGTTAAAGGGTGCTGTAACCCCCGAAAGTACACTCCAGTCCAAACCAAAAAAAAAATTATTTTCTGTGTTTGTGAATTGTGTGCGCAGTAGCCGCACGTGCATCAACAAAGTAGTGCCAAGCGTGCGCCTGTGTCATAAGTAAAGGGCCGGCTGGCTTGACAGTTAAAGGGTGCTGTAACCCCCAAAGTACACTCCAAACCCAAAAAAAATGATTTTCTGTGTTTGTGAATTGTGTGCGCAGTAGCCGCACGTGCATCAACAAAGTAGTGCCAAGCGTGCGCCTGTGTCATAAGTAAAGGGCCGGCTGGCTTGACCGTTAAAGGGTGCTGTAACCCCCAAAGTACACTCCAGTCCAAACCAAAAAAAAAATTATTTTCTGTGTTTAGCCGCACGTATATATCAAATCGATATAACATAAATGGAGGACCAAACTTTCTCCGATAAAAATAAAATAGAGAAAGATCAAGAACCACTTCCTCCTAGTGCTGAAGCTGCTGCCACTAGTCATGACATAGACGATAACATGCCATCAACGTCGTCTGCCAAGGCCGATGCCCAATGTCATAGTAGAGGGCACATACAATCCCAAATGGCAAAGTTAAGGAAAATGACCTTGAAAAAGACATTTAAATCAGCTGAAGAGAAACGTAAACTTGCCAATATGCCATTTACGACACGGAGTGGCAAGGAACGGCTAAGGTCGATCCCTAGTATGTTCATGACTAGTGGTTCAGCTTCACATGACGATGGAAGCCCTCCTCCCACTAAAAAAATCAAAAGAGTTAAGCTGGCAAAAGCACAGCGAAGAACTGTGCTTTCTAAGAAGATATCACAAATCCCCAAGGAGAGTCCAAGTGTGGTGGTGGTTGCGATGCCTGACCTTCCCAGCACTGGACGGGAAGAGGTGGCTCTTTCCACCATTTGCACGCCCCCAGCAAGTGCTGAAAGGAGCACCCACAGTCCACTTGCTGATATGCAAACTGAAGATGTCACTGTTGAAGTACAACAGGATGAGGATACTGGTGTAGCTGGCGCTGAGGAATTTGGCGAGGAGTATTCTGATGGTGATGTGGTTTGTTTAAATCAGGCTCCGGGGGAGACAGTTGTTGTCCGTGGGATGAAAAAGCCCATCACGGTCATGCCTGGGCAGAAGACCAAACATTCCACCTCTTTAGTCTGGCAATATTTCTATCCAAATCCGGACAACAACTGTCTTGCCATATGTACCATATGTAAAGGTGAAATAAGTAGGGGTAGGGACGTCAACCACCTAGGAATATCCTCCCTTATACGGCACCTGCAGCGCGTTCATAAAAAGTTACTGTCAAGTTCAGAAACTTTGGCTAAGACCGTAAGCAGTCCAGGGACACCTAAATCCCGTTGTCCTGTTGTATCCAAGCGCCTGCAAACCACACCGTCAACTCCCTCCTCGTCAATTTCCTCCTTAGTCAGGATCGGAAGTAGTCCTGCAGGCCTTGTCACTGGCATGACTGACTCTCCTATCCGGGATTCCTCCGGAGGATCCTGCATTGCTACGCCTCCTGCTGCCGCTGCTGGGAGTCGTTCATCATCCCAGAGAGGAAGTAGGAACACCACTACTTTTACTAAACAATTGACCCTCCAACAGTCCTTAGCGAGGAGGATGAAGTACGACAGCAGTCATCCTGACCCCAAATTCCTAGATATACCTCTGATTGGTAGACTGATATTCATTCAGGGGCAAGGCCAGTGAAGTTACAGCAGCAGAATTTTGAACTGCAACAGATCCCATTGGGTATGCCATAAATATTTGGAGGGGCTTTAAGTTGCCGGTAATGAGATGGTGGAGAGTACATTGAAAAGTCCTGTTAACACTGAAAAATATATATTTACTGAAAATGTAACCAGTAACCATAGGATGCTTGTATTTCTATATGTGCAACATCTCAATAATTTGCATTATGTATCATATCAATATTGGAAAATTTAGTTTGTTTACATTCATGGCTAAATACCAATTTCAATATTAACGCACAAGATGTTTCACTTGCACCATCCCCCTTCTGATGTTATTGATTGACAAATATTAGGTATGGATGTAGATTCCTATGTATAATTTCACCAACATAAAAAAAATGGTGGGTTTTCATAGGAAAGAAAAATACAATAAGGAATTACATTACTATACAACAGCTATAGATAAAAGCTTGCTCATACCTCACCATGCTTTAAATTAATGAGTAATTCTGTGCTGCACTTCTGAAACATAATATTTACTTTTTATTAGTAAGTTGATGTTTAGGGAAATGGATCGCAACCCCCCAATCAGATATTCACACCAATGTGTCACGCCCATCTTTCTCCATCGGGCAGAAACCTAATACAGCCAGTAACAAGAAAACCTGTATATCAGTGCCCCTGCTACATTGCTATACAGAATCTGTGACATTGAACTGATAGAAATGGGGTCACCCCCTTAACTTGGTTCCTTACCTTGTTAGCCTTTGCTTTGTTAAGTGTCAACTGAATATATAATTACATAGTAAGGTACAAGATGATCATTTTTGTCACAGGAATGGAATATATCAACTCAACCTTGTGCTAAAACAATCTCACTTTACTTTTTTAAAACACCAGTAACAAAAGTAAGAAAAAGTAAATGTGGATGGTGGTGGAACTTGTCATCACCAGTGGTAGTTATGGATGTTGCCTGCTGTAGATAACTGCAAGGGGTTAAAATGTGAGGCTTACAATGAGCCCCCCGACTACAAATGCAATTGTTGCCTGCCACTAGAAGTCAAACAGTTGTGTTTATCATGCAGTGTCACTGGCGTTTTCCCAACGCCAGTGGGTAACCATTCCAAGGCCAAGTAAATGTAACATGTAGCGGAAGTGGCTATAGGTTCACTAGAAGTCAAATAGTTGTGTTTATCATGCAGTGTCACTGGTGTTTTCCCAACGCCAGTGGGTAACCATTCCAAGGCCAAGTAAATGTAACATGTAGCGGAAGTGGGTATAGGGTCATTGGAACCAATTGGTTGCATCTCTATTAGGGGTGAGCGGGTTCGGATTTCTGAAATCCGAACCCCCCCGAGCCCCCCCAATCCGAGTCCGATCCGAGTCAGGCTCGACTTTTCCCGCCTGACTCGGATCTGAAATCAAGGCAAAACGTCATCATCCCGCCTTCCGAGTCTCGCGGGTTTTGGATCCTATATAAGGTACCCGCGTCGGCGCCATTTTCTCACTCGGCTGTGGACAGTGAAGAGGGAGGGTGGGAGTTAGGGCTGTGTAGTGTAGTGTAGTGTAGTGTAGTGCTGCTGTTGTCCACTACTTCAAAGTCCATAGGGGCTGGCTGTGTTGTGCTGTGCTTGCTGTTGTTAATAGGGGCTGTGTCCACTACTTCAAAGTCCATAGGGGCTGGCTGGACTGTGTTGTGCAGTCAGTTCTCCATAGGGGCTGTGTCCACTCCAAAGTCCTGTGCAGTGTCCCAGTCCTAAAGGGGTGCTGTAGTGTTGTCCAGGGGGTGCTCTGTCCATCAGGGGTGCTCCCCCCAAGTGCTAAAAAAATAATATATTTTCTGTGTTTGGGAATTGTGTGCGCAGTAGCCGCACGTGCATCAACAAAGTAGTGCCAAGCGTGCGCCTGTGTCATAAGTAAAGGGCCGGCTGGCTTGACCGTTAAAGGGTGCTGTAACCCCCGAAAGTACACTCCAGTCCAAACCAAAAAAAAAATTATTTTCTGTGTTTGTGAATTGTGTGCGCAGTAGCCGCACGTGCATCAACAAAGTAGTGCCAAGCGTGCGCCTGTGTCATAAGTAAAGGGCCGGCTGGCTTGACAGTTAAAGGGTGCTGTAACCCCCAAAGTACACTCCAAACCCAAAAAAAATGATTTTCTGTGTTTGTGAATTGTGTGCGCAGTAGCCGCACGTGCATCAACAAAGTAGTGCCAAGCGTGCGCCTGTGTCATAAGTAAAGGGCCGGCTGGCTTGACCGTTAAAGGGTGCTGTAACCCCCAAAGTACACTCCAGTCCAAACCAAAAAAAAAATTATTTTCTGTGTTTAGCCGCACGTATATATCAAATCGATATAACATAAATGGAGGACCAAACTTTCTCCGATAAAAATAAAATAGAGAAAGATCAAGAACCACTTCCTCCTAGTGCTGAAGCTGCTGCCACTAGTCATGACATAGACGATAACATGCCATCAACGTCGTCTGCCAAGGCCGATGCCCAATGTCATAGTAGAGGGCACATACAATCCCAAATGGCAAAGTTAAGGAAAATGACCTTGAAAAAGACATTTAAATCAGCTGAAGAGAAACGTAAACTTGCCAATATGCCATTTACGACACGGAGTGGCAAGGAACGGCTAAGGTCGATCCCTAGTATGTTCATGACTAGTGGTTCAGCTTCACATGACGATGGAAGCCCTCCTCCCACTAAAAAAATCAAAAGAGTTAAGCTGGCAAAAGCACAGCGAAGAACTGTGCTTTCTAAGAAGATATCACAAATCCCCAAGGAGAGTCCAAGTGTGGTGGTGGTTGCGATGCCTGACCTTCCCAGCACTGGACGGGAAGAGGTGGCTCTTTCCACCATTTGCACGCCCCCAGCAAGTGCTGAAAGGAGCACCCACAGTCCACTTGCTGATATGCAAACTGAAGATGTCACTGTTGAAGTACAACAGGATGAGGATACTGGTGTAGCTGGCGCTGAGGAATTTGGCGAGGAGTATTCTGATGGTGATGTGGTTTGTTTAAATCAGGCTCCGGGGGAGACAGTTGTTGTCCGTGGGATGAAAAAGCCCATCACGGTCATGCCTGGGCAGAAGACCAAACATTCCACCTCTTTAGTCTGGCAATATTTCTATCCAAATCCGGACAACAACTGTCTTGCCATATGTACCATATGTAAAGGTGAAATAAGTAGGGGTAGGGACGTCAACCACCTAGGAATATCCTCCCTTATACGGCACCTGCAGCGCGTTCATAAAAAGTTACTGTCAAGTTCAGAAACTTTGGCTAAGACCGTAAGCAGTCCAGGGACACCTAAATCCCATTGTCCTGTTGTATCCAAGCGCCTGCAAACCACACCGTCAACTCCCTCCTCGTCAATTTCCTCCTTAGTCAGGATCGGAAGTAGTCCTGCAGGCCTTGTCACTGGCATGACTGACTCTCCTATCCGGGATTCCTCCGGAGGATCCTGCATTGCTACGCCTCCTGCTGCCGCTGCTGGGAGTCGTTCATCATCCCAGAGAGGAAGTAGGAACACCACTACTTTTACTAAACAATTGACCCTCCAACAGTCCTTAGCGAGGAGGATGAAGTACGACAGCAGTCATCCTGACCCCAAATTCCTAGATATACCTCTGATTGGTAGACTGATATTCATTCAGGGGCAAGGCCAGTGAAGTTACAGCAGCAGAATTTTGAACTGCAACAGATCCCATTGGGTATGCCATAAATATTTGGAGGGGCTTTAAGTTGCCGGTAATGAGATGGTGGAGAGTACATTGAAAAGTCCTGTTAACACTGAAAAATATATATTTACTGAAAATGTAACCAGTAACCATAGGATGCTTGTATTTCTATATGTGCAACATCTCAATAATTTGCATTATGTATCATATCAATATTGGAAAATTTAGTTTGTTTACATTCATGGCTAAATACCAATTTCAATATTAACGCACAAGATGTTTCACTTGCACCATCCCCCTTCTGATGTTATTGATTGACAAATATTAGGTATGGATGTAGATTCCTATGTATAATTTCACCAACATAAAAAAAATGGTGGGTTTTCATAGGAAAGAAAAATACAATAAGGAATTACATTACTATACAACAGCTATAGATAAAAGCTTGCTCATACCTCACCATGCTTTAAATTAATGAGTAATTCTGTGCTGCACTTCTGAAACATAATATTTACTTTTTATTAGTAAGTTGATGTTTAGGGAAATGGATCGCAACCCCCCAATCAGATATTCACACCAATGTGTCACACCCATCTTTCTCCATCGGGCAGAAACCTAATACAGCCAGTAACAAGAAAACCTGTATATCAGTGCCCCTGCTACATTGCTATACAGAATCTGTGACATTGAACTGATAGAAATGGGGTCACCCCCTTAACTTGGTTCCTTACCTTGTTAGCCTTTGCTTTGTTAAGTGTCAACTGAATATATAATTACATAGTAAGGTACAAGATGATCATTTTTGTCACAGGAATGGAATATATCAACTCAACCTTGTGCTAAAACAATCTCACTTTACTTTTTTAAAACACCAGTAACAAAAGTAAGAAAAAGTAAATGTGGATGGTGGTGGAACTTGTCATCACCAGTGGTAGTTATGGATGTTGCCTGCTGTAGATAACTGCAAGGGGTTAAAATGTGAGGCTTACAATGAGCCCCCCGACTACAAATGCAATTGTTGCCTGCCACTAGAAGTCAAACAGTTGTGTTTATCATGCAGTGTCACTGGCGTTTTCCCAACGCCAGTGGGTAACCATTCCAAGGCCAAGTAAATGTAACATGTAGCGGAAGTGGCTATAGGTTCACTAGAAGTCAAATAGTTGTGTTTATCATGCAGTGTCACTGGTGTTTTCCCAACGCCAGTGGGTAACCATTCCAAGGCCAAGTAAATGTAACATGTAGCGGAAGTGGGTATAGGGTCATTGGAACCAATTGGTTGCATCTCTATTAGGGGTGAGCGGGTTCGGATTTCTGAAATCCGAACCCCCCCGAGCCCCCCCAATCCGAGTCCGATCCGAGTCAGGCTCGACTTTTCCCGCCTGACTCGGATCTGAAATCAAGGCAAAACGTCATCATCCCGCCTTCCGAGTCTCGCGGGTTTTGGATCCTATATAAGGTACCCGCGTCGGCGCCATTTTCTCACTCGGCTGTGGACAGTGAAGAGGGAGGGTGGGAGTTAGGGCTGTGTAGTGTAGTGTAGTGTAGTGTAGTGCTGCTGTTGTCCACTACTTCAAAGTCCATAGGGGCTGGCTGTGTTGTGCTGTGCTTGCTGTTGTTAATAGGGGCTGTGTCCACTACTTCAAAGTCCATAGGGGCTGGCTGGACTGTGTTGTGCAGTCAGTTCTCCATAGGGGCTGTGTCCACTCCAAAGTCCTGTGCAGTGTCCCAGTCCTAAAGGGGTGCTGTAGTGTTGTCCAGGGGGTGCTCTGTCCATCAGGGGTGCTCCCCCCAAGTGCTAAAAAAATAATATATTTTCTGTGTTTGGGAATTGTGTGCGCAGTAGCCGCACGTGCATCAACAAAGTAGTGCCAAGCGTGCGCCTGTGTCATAAGTAAAGGGCCGGCTGGCTTGACCGTTAAAGGGTGCTGTAACCCCCGAAAGTACACTCCAGTCCAAACCAAAAAAAAAATTATTTTCTGTGTTTGTGAATTGTGTGCGCAGTAGCCGCACGTGCATCAACAAAGTAGTGCCAAGCGTGCGCCTGTGTCATAAGTAAAGGGCCGGCTGGCTTGACAGTTAAAGGGTGCTGTAACCCCCAAAGTACACTCCAAACCCAAAAAAAATGATTTTCTGTGTTTGTGAATTGTGTGCGCAGTAGCCGCACGTGCATCAACAAAGTAGTGCCAAGCGTGCGCCTGTGTCATAAGTAAAGGGCCGGCTGGCTTGACCGTTAAAGGGTGCTGTAACCCCCAAAGTACACTCCAGTCCAAACCAAAAAAAAAATTTTTTTCTGTGTTTAGCCGCACGTATATATCAAATCGATATAACATAAATGGAGGACCAAACTTTCTCCGATAAAAATAAAATAGAGAAAGATCAAGAACCACTTCCTCCTAGTGCTGAAGCTGCTGCCACTAGTCATGACATAGACGATAACATGCCATCAACGTCGTCTGCCAAGGCCGATGCCCAATGTCATAGTAGAGGGCACATACAATCCCAAATGGCAAAGTTAAGGAAAATGACCTTGAAAAAGACATTTAAATCAGCTGAAGAGAAACGTAAACTTGCCAATATGCCATTTACGACACGGAGTGGCAAGGAACGGCTAAGGTCGATCCCTAGTATGTTCATGACTAGTGGTTCAGCTTCACATGACGATGGAAGCCCTCCTCCCACTAAAAAAATCAAAAGAGTTAAGCTGGCAAAAGCACAGCGAAGAACTGTGCTTTCTAAGAAGATATCACAAATCCCCAAGGAGAGTCCAAGTGTGGTGGTGGTTGCGATGCCTGACCTTCCCAGCACTGGACGGGAAGAGGTGGCTCTTTCCACCATTTGCACGCCCCCAGCAAGTGCTGAAAGGAGCACCCACAGTCCACTTGCTGATATGCAAACTGAAGATGTCACTGTTGAAGTACAACAGGATGAGGATACTGGTGTAGCTGGCGCTGAGGAATTTGGCGAGGAGTATTCTGATGGTGATGTGGTTTGTTTAAATCAGGCTCCGGGGGAGACAGTTGTTGTCCGTGGGATGAAAAAGCCCATCACGGTCATGCCTGGGCAGAAGACCAAACATTCCACCTCTTTAGTCTGGCAATATTTCTATCCAAATCCGGACAACAACTGTCTTGCCATATGTACCATATGTAAAGGTGAAATAAGTAGGGGTAGGGACGTCAACCACCTAGGAATATCCTCCCTTATACGGCACCTGCAGCGCGTTCATAAAAAGTTACTGTCAAGTTCAGAAACTTTGGCTAAGACCGTAAGCAGTCCAGGGACACCTAAATCCCGTTGTCCTGTTGTATCCAAGCGCCTGCAAACCACACCGTCAACTCCCTCCTCGTCAATTTCCTCCTTAGTCAGGATCGGAAGTAGTCCTGCAGGCCTTGTCACTGGCATGACTGACTCTCCTATCCGGGATTCCTCCGGAGGATCCTGCATTGCTACGCCTCCTGCTGCCGCTGCTGGGAGTCGTTCATCATCCCAGAGAGGAAGTAGGAACACCACTACTTTTACTAAACAATTGACCCTCCAACAGTCCTTAGCGAGGAGGATGAAGTACGACAGCAGTCATCCTGAAGCAAAACGTATAACTGAGGCCTTGACTGCTATGTTGGTGTTAGACGTGCGTCCGGTATCCGCCATTAGTGCAGTGGGATTTAGACAATTGATGGAGGTAGTGTGTCCCCTATTCCAAATCCCGTCTAGATTCCACTTCACTAGGCAGGCGATACCGAGACTGTACAGAAACGTCAGAAAAAGTGTCCTCAGTGTCCTGAAAAATGCCGTTGTACACAATGTACACTTAACCACGGACATGCGGACAAGTGGAACAGGGCAGACTAAGGACTATATGACTGTGACAGCCCACTGGGTAGATGTATCACCTTACGCAGCAACAGCAGCAGCGTCACCAGTAGCAGCATCTCAGGAACGCCAGCTCGTTACAAGGCAGGCTACGCTGTGTATCACCGGTTTCAGTAAGAGGCACACCGCCGACAACCTCTTAGAGAAACTGAGGGAAATCATCGCCCAGTGGCTTACCCCACTTAGACTCTCCTGGGGATTTGTGATATCTGACAACGCCACCAATATTGTGCGGGCATTACTTCTGGGCAAATTCCAGCACGTCCCCCGTGCAGGAGACGCTTTGGGTGGCCCGAAAAATTTCTGGCCACTTTCGCCATTCAGCGACTGCGTGCCGAAGACTGGAGCGCCAGCAAACACTCTTGAACCTGCCCCGCCATCACCTGAAGCAAGAGGTTGTGACGCGGTGGAACTCAACCCTCTATATGCTTCAGAGGATGGAGGAGCAGCAAAAGGCCATACAAGCCTATACATCCACCTATGACATAGGCAAAGGAGGGGGTATGCACCTGACTCAAGCGCAGTGGAGAATGATTTCCGTGTTGTGCAAGGTTCTCCAGCCCTTCGAACTTGCCACACGTGAAGTCAGTTCAGACACTGCCAGCTTGAGTCAGGTCATTCCCCTCATCAGGCTTTTGCAGAAGCAGCTGGAGAAAGTGAAGGAGGAGCTAAGACGGAGCGATTCCGCTCGGCATGTGGGACTTGTGAATGAAGCCCTTCATTCGCTTTGCCAGGATTCCAGGGTGGTCAATCTGTTGAAATCAGACCGCTACATTTTGGCCACCGTGCTCGATCCTAGGTTTAAAGCCTATGTGGTGTCTCTCTTTCTGGCCGACACAAGCCTGTAGAGGTGCAAAGACCTGCTGGTGAACACACTGTCAGCTGAAGCGGAACGTGACACGTCAACGGCTCCTTCTTCATTTTCTCCTGCAACTGGGGCTGCCAGGAAAAAACTTAGGTATCCTAAGCAACCCGCTGGCGGTGATGCAGGGCAGGCAGGACCAAGTTTGGACATCTGGTCCGGACTGAAGGACCTGGCAACAATTTCTGACATGTCTACTGTCACTGCATATGATACTGTCACCATTGACAGAATGGTGGAGGATTACATCGGTGACAGCATCCAAGTAGGCATGTCAGACAGTCCATACCTGTACTGGCAGGAAAAAGAGGCAATTTGGAGGCCCCTGTACAAACTGGCTCTATTTTACCTGAGTTGCCCCCCCTCCAGTGTGTACTCCGAAAGAGTGTTTAGTGCAGCCGGGAACCTTGTCAGCGAAAGGCGTAGGAGGTTGCTTCCACAGAATGTGGAGAAGATGATGTTCATCAAAATGAATTATCAGCTCTTCCAGGGAGACCAGGCTCCAGAAGGTACAGAGGGACCTGTGGTGGTGGATTCAAGTGGGGACGAGTTAATACTTTGTGAGGATGAGGATGTACACACTGAAGAGGGTGAGGAATCGGTGGATGAGGAGGATGAGGATGACATCTTGCCTCCATAGAGCCAGTTTGTGCAGGGACACATTAATTGCCAGCTTGTTTTGTGGGGGCCCAAACGAACCAATCATTTCAGCCACAGTTGTGTGGCAGACCCTGGCGCTGAAATGATTGATTTGTTAAAGTGTGCATGTCCTGTTTATACAACATAAGGGTGGGTGGGAGGGCCCAAGGACAATTCCATCTTGCACCTCTTTTTTTTCTTTGCATTATGTACAGTTTGGGGCCTAGTTTTTCAAACTGCCATCCTGTCTGCCACTGCAGTGTCACTCCTAGATGGGTCACGTGTTTGTGCCGCCCACTCGTGTCGCTTAGCATAGTCATCCAGCTACCTCGGTGCAACCTTTTGGACATAAAAACACTATTGTGAGGTGTGAGGTGTTCAGAATACACTGGAAATGAGTGGAAATTAAGGTTATTGAGGTTAATAATAGCATAGGAGCAGAAAAACCTACAAATTCTGTGATTTTAGCTGTTTTTATGCTTTTTTTAAAAAAAATACAGATCCAAAACACAAAACCCAGAACCCAAAACACGGAAGGGTGGTTTTGGCAAAACCAATCCAGATCCAAAACACGAAGAAAGATCCAGATCCAAAACACAAAACACGAAAAGTGGCCGATGCACACCCCTAATCTCTATACATACAGATGTGTCCACATACATCTTTACCTACATAACGCGTGAGAGTCGTTTGACCCGATAGCTCTGGGCTTATTTTCGCTGACTTTTTACCTTCAAATGAGTCTTGCTCGCACAGTGATGTGAATAGAACACACAAGCAGCTTCTGCTGATTAAAATTATATGTGGCATGCCTATATTCCGTTGAATAAGACGCAATGAACCTAAAAAGTTGCACAAAAAGACACTAGGCGCTACAATGTCATGCCCCGGCACGACTAGAAGGGCTGTTTAATGCGCAAGGAAGATGTATGTGGACACATCTGTATTTGCTGAATTTTACTGGTGATAAAAATGGTAGTTAAAGCATGGTCTTTAATAGCAGTAGGTAACCTTCTTAATAGTTCCTAATTTCCCTGTACTTGTAACACAAATAATTGACATACTGTATTCGATTAATCGCTATTGCTCTGCAGAACGTAGTAACCCCAAACCTGAAGGATAATTGCAGTTAATTTCTCAGCTAACAAAAGATACACTTGTATTTAGGAGAAACTGGAGACAATGCCCATTAGTTATAACAAAATACCTGCCATGGATCGCTTAGAGCAGGGGTTACCTTTTTATTGTCGAGTTCCATAAAGCGACTATGGGAAAAGGTCAAGTTACACTTTGCAGAAGGTATGAATTTATAAACATGTAAATATGTGACATTCATTCTGCATTGCCCCCTCCATAGCTCTTATTGCCCCTTTCACAGACCTCTCTCTGAACCCTCGACAGGCTATGGGGGTTATTCAATTAGGCTGTGAAAAGTCAGAATCTGCGATAATTTATCGCCGATGACGTCATTTTTGAATATTTGAATTATCCCCGTATTCAATTTCAAAGACTTTTTGCAGATGCGAAAAGTCTTTGAAAAAAAAAAAAACGGGGATAAGTTTTCGCCATGTTTTACATGGCGAAAAATAGTGCAGAATTGGGGTTTAGGGGTGCAGGCTTGAAAAAAAATAGCCTGCACCCCTGGGAATAGCCCCTAAAATGAACTGTCAAAAAAAGTTTTTTAAAAAAAATAGGGACACCCCCAAAAAAAATATTTTAATTTTGGAGTAAAAAAATAAATAAATGGGGAACAGTGTTTAAAAATAGCGAAATAGGTTCAGGGGTATTCTGTAAGTATGCGGCAGGTGTTTTCTAGAATAGGCTATTAGCGGCAGGTGCATTTTTGCAGAATTTTTTTAAAATTCGTTTAGGGACATAAAAATATGCTAGTACCCATTTTCATGTACCCCAAATTTGATGGGCACACTTTAAAAATGAAAAAAAAACCTAAGTGCTCTTCTGCATCACTTCTTCAATGTTAGGAAAAACACCTGCAGCGGCTATTTAAAAATGCAGAACACATTCTGCAGGGCTAAACGGGGGTACCCACAGTGATCCCCCATGTCTGGACATCATTAGGGGGGTCCCAGGATGAATTCCTGAAAATTACCCTATTCTTCCCGATACTTACCTTTCTGCAGGCTCCTGTTTTCGCCGGCTCCCCACATTGAATACGGGGATAAAGCGGGCACGCGCCCGATACTTTATTCCCAGAAAAGCTCCAATGTGCAGCGAAAAGTCCAGCACGGACTTTTATTTCTAATATTAATACGGGCCTTTAAGTTTACGCCCTAGAAACCAATCCTTCCCCTCCCTGGCTGGGCCTTACAGCTAATGGAAAGGGGAAACTAATATCAATAAGAATCTGCTGTCCTGCCAGCCTCATGCTCCCCCGGTCACTCTCCAGGCTATTTCATACACAACGGATACGTACGACAGGCAAAAAAATGGATGGGTTTTTTCCGTTGTTTAATTTCAGTGGAAGTTACAAATACATTAGGGCTTTCACACTGCACGGTCACAGTGTTAAAGCCGTCTTTGACAGATTGAAAAAAGATTCAAACACACGGCAATAACATTACATACGGCCAGAGGAGTCTTTAGAGAGGAGGCCCATGTGCCTTCTCCATCCAGGGCCCCCTCCTCTCTACCTGGTGGCTGGCCGGCCACTGGAGCATTAGTAGACTCTGGGCTGTGCCCGGAGTCTACTGTGCATGCGCAAAGCACCGGAAAAATGGCCGCCGAGGCCATTTTTCTTGCTTTTTGTACAGCGCTGACAACCGACGCGGGACCTCTGAGAGATAAGTTTTAAATAATATGGGAGCAGGGTGTGCGGTGCAGGACCCCCTGCACCCATTATAGATACACCCCTGCATAACAAAACCATTGCTTGTGAAACTAACTGATCCACAGGAAATAAAACCAACTTTTTTTCCGTCCGGACAAAACCATTGTGTGTGAAACTAGCCTTATGCCTCACCCATCACTCTCCAGTCTAATGCTTCCCATGTCTCTCTCCAGCCTCATGTTCCCTATATCTTTCCAGCCTCATGTGCTGCTGTCCCTTCTCCAGCCTCATGTGCTGCTGTCCCTTCTCCAGCCTCATGACCAGCCCCGTGTCTCTCCAGTCTCATGACCACCAAGTGTATCCAGCCTCATGACCCTCCCCCCCATTCTCTAGAGCACAGGTTCTCATACTCTGTCCTCAGGACCCAAAAAACACAGTGCATGTTTTCCAGGTCTCCTCACAGAATCACAAGTAAAATAATTAACTCCACCTGTGGATCTTTTAAAATGAGTCAGTGAGTAATGAATACACCTGTGCACCTGCTGGGTGACCAGGAATATGTGACCCATGTGGGGTCCTGAGGAACAAATTGGAGAATCACCGCTCTAGAGTCACACCATCTGTGACTCTCTGCCTTGCCCCATATCCCTTAGTTCACCCCTACCCCCTATTACCTTCTGCCTGCCATTCCTCTGGCTGTCTAGCCTGCTCACTCTTCTTCATGCTATTACTATTCCCAGCTTTTCCGTTCAGTGATGCAACATCAGTGATGTTGTGCTGCAAAATATACCCCCCAAAATAACAGGACTCAGAGATAGTCCCCGCTGTCACAAGGCCTGGTGTGGACTCTAAGCACCAGCCCCAATGTGGAGCAGAGTACTTGGTCTGGACGGTTAACTACAGATGTCACTGCATTTGACATCTTGGCCACTCCTTGAGTATCACTCAACCTTCCTGACTATACCTCAGGTTGGGAACTGCTGAGTCACTGCTGAGTTAGAACACATATAACTGTGATGATAGTTGAAAAGAGAAGCATTCCTAATCTTAGTACCTTTCTTATGAATTGTGCTTTAGGCTCTGATACAATGTAGTTTACTATTAAGTAGTTCTGACAGTACACTATATGCCACACAGTGCCTCCAGTTAACATTATGCCACAGAGGAGGCGGGGACCTACCACCTACTATCTGAAGATACTTTTTAATGCAGGACATTCCATTTTGAGTGGAGATCTTCTTAATTTAGGCACACTGTCCTTTCTATGAAAGTCCTAATCTCAGAGCTAAATTGCCACCCTCCATTTTAACAAAAACTGTAAACAAGGAGAAACCAACAGTTCTGGGATTAACTGATTAACTCAGCTGTTTCCGTAAGCGTGAAACAGGAGTGTGGGAGATGGATCATATCAGTGTGGAGTCCCCATTTTCAGGTTCGGGCAATGGGCAGGGCGATTTCAGGAACGTGGTAGACAACTTTATGAGCTGGGTCCAGGGGCCCCTAGGTCTCTGGGCCCCATAGTAATGACACATCATGTACCCATTATAGCCCATGGTATGATGCATATATCAACTAAATCAAAATATATCACAAACCACAATAGGAGTAATTTGTTGTAGCCAAATAGCCAGATATAGCTCATAGGCAAGATAGGTCAGGAACGTTCTAAAATATTAAAATGCTCACAGAATAACCTGTGGAGGTGGTCAAAAAGTGAAAATTCATGGAGAATCAACTTACACTGCAAGGACAAGTGCCCATTAAATGAGCTACATATCATAGAATAAACCAAGAGTAAGAAAAAAAAAAAAAAAAACGGAATCAGCTACCTCTCTTATACTAGCAATAGTAATGCTAGGGGCAAAAGTTACTTCTAGACAGTCAGTATGCACTTGAATACATGTGAAAAACCCACCCAGAGGATGTAAGATGACTTAAACAGTCAGATGAGCACTGCATAAATGGTGCAAATAGGGCTCAGCATGCTATTCTAAAATTAATTTCCATTCCCAGGGGCTGTTGGCTTAAGGCCCCCATACATCAGCAATCTGAAAACCACAATTGAACAATTTGAACATTTATTGCCCGATCTTTTTCAGTGATTTGCAGATCGATTGCAGCAAACACAGATCTGGCAATCTTGAAAGGTCCATCATTTTGCTAGAAACGGTCTGCAAATCTGCTGATCATGTCCATACACTAGCAATCTACAGCCCCAATCGATCTGTGAAATCCAACATGTTGGACAATCTCATTAAACAATTCCAATCACTTTTTGGTTGCAATCTGCGATCTGTGAAGCCCATACATTGCAGATATTTATACACAATCAATTGCAAATTGCACGATTGCTGCAATCCATCTCTGATGTATGGGGGCCTTTACTTTAGAACTTTTAAATGTTCGGGACAGTTCCCAGAGAGAAGCAGCAGCTGTTCAATGTGAGGGCAGAGCTGGGTACTTATCATTAGGCTGCAAGATGACACGATTTGGAAACTGCATCATCATGCCCAGCCTCTGAGATTATTCATGGAAATCCAGGCACATTTGCACACCCCCATTATCCTGGCTTTAATAAGAAAGAAACACACAATTTCCAAAGGGGAGTTGGCATTATTTGAATGGGCCATATCCACAGTAAATTAGAAGCGTAGTTGAATGTATTATAGTTGAACAAATAGGCTGCAAAGTGGTTAAACCAAGAAAAAATAAATAAATCCATGCACACACAGTGTAGGTAACAAGCCTGCATTTCATATACATATTTTTTTCCATTATTTAAAAAGTATGCTATATTCACATCTCTACCAGTAAAATTTTTTAACAACGTGCCACTGAAAGAAAGCAATTTAAAATTAATATCTTACATTATGTCATGTCAGTCCTTTCTGACATAAACACGTTATTGCACAAACAAGTATATTGGAATTATTTCCTACAAATCAGTTTAGTGAATAACGCATTTCACTTCTCAACGGTTACCTAGTCAATACCAACATTATACAGAAACACTTAGGTAATATTGATTAAAAATAAAAACATGTCAATCTATTTGCTTGACAAATTAATATATATGTCTTAAATGTCCTCATATAGCAGTTTCTTTATCTCACTGTAACTGCATTAAAAGGTTCTGGTTACAGGTAAAGCAAGATGTCATATATTGTTTTGCCTTTTATCTCCATAATGTGTAACATTACATTTACCCAGTGCTTAAAGTGGTCCTAGAGGTGTGGTAGAATTTAGCTTTTTCAATAAAGGGACAGCGTGCGCCAGCGGCGCGTGCCGATAAAAAGGGGACGTGGTCTAAAACTAAAGGGACGTGGTCACACAATAGTATTCCCAATTCAAATTAAGCCACGCAGTAGCACAATCGTATCCAAATTGCACTGCACATAGTGTCCCTGATTCACATTACACCACATAGTAGTGTCCCTTATTCATGTTATGACACACAGTAGTGCCCGTTTTACACTATGCCCAGAGAAGTGCCCCTTATACACAATGCCCACAGTAGTAGTGCCCCTAATACACATAATGCAGACACTGTAGTAGCGCCCCTTATGCAGTTCCCCCAGTAGTGGTGCCCATTATGCAGTTCCCCCAGTAGTGGTGCCCATTATGCAGTTCCCCCAGTAGTGGTGCCCATTATGCAGTTCCCCCAGTAGTGGTGCCCATTATGCAGTGCTAATCGCTTTGGACCCATTTTTACACAGATTCCTACTTAGTTGCACACAGAAATACAAATGTTACAAGCCCCAGTGGTCTGTGTATGCTAGCAATGCAGATTTGTTGCTTCCAGATGTTTTATTTATGCGAATAAGATGCACATTTTGGAGGAGAAAAAGAAAATCGAGACCTGGCAAACGAAGCTATTTGGAGCAACCGAAGCCACAGTATAAAAGTACACTTCTGAAACAAATACTCAGACATTATATCACAGCCTTTGCAACTTACTGCAGATGCGCCATATCTCTTCAGAATTATGGCATGGCAAGACCCTGCTCTGGGTACAAGGTGAGCTACTAGGGTCCCTGTTAACTTACAAACCATATACCAATTATATATGCTATTAACTGTAATTGATGCCAAATTATGTGCCAGCAAAAACAAAACACTATTTATCCACAGACACCAAAATAAACAAAATATATTTTGTAGCAATGGATTACTCCTACATATTTTCTTATCATGTTCAAGAATTTTTTTTATTGTATTTATTGACAGCTTTCCTGCATAAGGAACAAAAATTCAGCATATAATTTAATTTTGGAAACCTTCACAGAAACACTTCCTCCAACCACCAAACCACAACAAACAGTATTATATTATACTAGGTTACGTTCAACCTATCCATGGCTCTTATGTGAGGTCATGTCCGGGTTCTATGAGCTGGCTCATCTATTCTTAATATTTTTCCAACTCTTGAAGACCCACATGCTACATAGCCAGTAGGACCATATAGTCAGATCCACTCACCCCTTCCCTGGTGTGTGTGACATAAAAGGGGCAATAGGGTACTACAGAGCAGGCAGTGGCAGTCTAGTGTAAGGTAAAACCCCAGGGCTGTGGCCACAACCCCTCCATGACACAGATATGCACCTTTGCAATGTATGGCCACTCCCCCAGTCCTGATAAGCTTACCCCCAATGTGTTATTTTTATAGGAACACAGCAGAAGTTGTATTTAATAAGATGAGGAATGACATTCCTGAACCTCTTGTAGAACTGGCTACTGCTATAATTCAGTGATTACACAGAGCTGCTCCTCTCACCATTCCACAGCTAGTCCCCTGATGTGAGCAGACTGTGGCCTTGCTAAATCGAGGAGGGAGGAGTCGGCTAAAGGCACACATCCACTATACGATTAAATTGAAGGATTGAATGATAACGTTATTGTTCAATAATCATTTCAAAATCGTTCATTAAAATGTCTAAAACGACCAGCGATGCGTGCTCCCACTGGTCGTTTTAAACATCTATCATCGGCAAAACATGTTGAACAACCTGGCGATAATGTCAGGTTGAGCATGTTAGGGGATGATTGATATGCCTACACTGAACGACTGCCCGTTCAGTGTAGGCACAGCACAGACTGTCAAACTACTGCACGATTACAATGTCGTAATCGTGCAGTCGTTTTGAGGGGAAGCAGTCAGGAAGCAGGCGGACGTAATGCCGACTGCCGGCTTCCCGACTGCTTAAACCAGGCAAGGGTTAAATGACAAGCGTTGAAATCCTGACGCCTGTCATTTTCCTACGCCGGGAGACCGGCGCCTGGCATCCCGATCACAGGGATGCTGGGCGCCGCCGCGGACAGCCGCGGTGGGGGGGAGGGTTAGGTTTAGGGCTCCCGGGGGCGACTTAGGGTTAGGCATCCCCCTGGGAGGTTATGATTAAGCTAGGGGAAGGGGGTTAGGGTTAGGCACCCACCTCCGGGGGACTTAGGTTTAGGCAGCGGGGAAGGGAAGGTTTAGGCACTTAGAGAGGGGATTAGGGTTAGGCATCCTAAAGGAGGGTTAGGGTGGGGAATTAGATTAGTTATACTTACCTCTCTAGACGATTGGGATCTCCTCCTGTGTCGGGCAGACGCTGTCGAGATTTGAACCGCCGGCCATGCGGCGGTCGGGAATTCATAATGATTCCCGTTTTGAGGTCTGTTAGTGGATGTGTGCCTTAACTGTGCTGTGTTAGGGTCAGGAGCTCCTCCCATATGCTGCCATGGGGTCTTTCAAAAGTCCATGAGTACCAGCCTGGTCTCTTCACTGGTCTCAGCATCTCAGGAGAAATTGGTGAAAGAATAGTCACCAGGCTAATACATAATGGAAGACACTGAAGAGTTTACATCAGGACAGGACACATTACATATCACTGTCTGTCTGCAAATAAGGTAAGTGCAAAGGAATGAGGCAAGTCAGAAAGCTAATGTGCCCAGCCCCAGGTCTCAAACATTTTTTCTTTATTTCTTTAAATTGTTGATATGTGTGTATGATTTGTGGTGGAATACACGTTATAATAGTAGACACCGGCGGAATCTGGACACAGCAAGCAGCCTTAGCACTTAACCACGTCTTTGCTTTATTGAAGTGTAGTAGATGTGTTTGTATAGCCATACACTTAGTGGATGTGGATGGGGGGGGAGCTTGAGCCGAACATACAGAGGATTAACAGGTCATGATGGTAGCGGTGCAGGTATATGTAAGATAAATGCAATGTCTTTGGAAGTGAAAAAAATCTGGGTCACTGTTGTTGAAGCTGGATTATTGGCTGAGACAAAATCAGTTTAAAATTGAATCGCAGCGACGCCATCTTGCGACTGGCCGCAAGACACCATCTTGGAAATGAAATCGCAAGACGCCATTTTGCAAATGGCCGCCCAAGCGCCATTTTAGATAAACTCACACTTTTGTACATGTGGCTATATCACTATTAGCACCATGCGACTGCATCTTTCACCATTTCTCATATAGACATTAATACGCACCGTTGCGCTGTTAACTAGTCGCATATTAGCGAATGCATAAGATCCTATATAAAAGCGCTGTTTGTTAGCTCTATGCGCACGCATCTGCACCAAGTTAACTAGCGTCCTTATATCAAACCCCGCATACTCACACATTACATATCTACATACAAGGTTTTATAAGCTTTAAGGTATAAGATTTAAGTTTGTCCATTTAGTATAAATGCTGTGAAATAAAGGTTGTTTGGTAACTAAGGTTTTATACATGATAAGTAAGCCGTGTTTGGTTTTGTACTGATGCATACTCTTTCCACAGTATTCCGGTATTATCGGTGGGGAGATCGCATCATGCATTCTCAACTTATGGACCGCAGAGACTTCAAGCAACAAAATGTATATTATATTAACAACTGTTAGGATGATGCATGCAGCGGGAATCTAGGGACCCTCAGTTGTTGGAGGCTGGGTTGTGTCTATTTGAATCAGCCTGTTAAATGCTCCGTAACAGATGTATCCCCCTTGGGAACCAATGGCATCATCAACAAACTTCTCTAATGTGTTGTCTATTTCTGGGGGGTATAAATACAGTCAGGTCCATAAATATTGGGACATTGACAGAATTTTCAGATTTTGGACTCTATTCACCACCACAATGGTTTTGAAATGAAACAATCAATATGTGCTTTAACTGCAGACTTTCAGATTTAATTTGAGGGTAATTACATAGAAATCGGGTGAACGGTGTAGGAATTACAACAGTTTAAATATGTGCCTCCCACTTTTTAAGGGGCCAAAAGTAATGGGACTATCAACTCAAAAGCTATGTCATGGACAGGTATGGGCTATTCCCTCATTATTTCATTATCAATTAAGCAGGTAAAAGGTCTGGAGTTGATTCTAGGTGTGACATTTGCATTTGGAATCAGTTGCTGTCAACTCTCAGTATGAGATCCAAAGAGCTGTCACTATCAGTGAAGCAAGCCATCATTAGGCTGAAAAATCAAAACAAACCCATCAGAGAGAGAGCAAAAACATTAGGTGTGACCAAATCAACTGTTTGGAACATTCTTAAAAAGAAAGAAAGCACCGGAGAGCTCAGCAACACCAAAAGACCCGGAAGACCACGGAAAACAACTGTGGTGAATGACAAAATAATTATTTCCCTGGTGAAGAAAAACCCCTTCACAACAGTTGGCCAAATCAAGAACACTCTCCAGGAGGTAGATGTATATGTGTCAAAGTCAACAATCAAGAGAAGACTTCACAAGAGTGAATATAGAGGGTTCACCACAAGATGCAAACCATTGGTGAGCCACAAAAAACGGGAAGACCAGATTAGAGTTTGCCAAACAACATCTAAAAAAGCCATTACAGTTCTGGAACAACATCCTATGGACAGATGAGACAAAGATCAACTTGTACCAGAGTGATGGGAAGAGAAGAGAAGGAAAGGAACTGCTCATGATCCAAAACATACCACCTCATCAGTGAATCATGGTGGTGGTAGTGTCATGGCGTGGGCATGTATGGCTGCCAATGGAACTGGTTCCCTTGTATTTATTGATGATGTGACTGCTGACAAAAGCAGCAGAATGAATTCTGAAGTGTTTCAGGCAATATTATATGCTCCTATTCAGTCAAATGCTTCAGAACTCATTGGACAGCTCTTCACAGTGCAGATGGACAATGACCCGAAGCATACTGCAAAAGCAACCAAAGAGTTTTTTAAGGCTAAAAAGTGGAATGTTATGCAATGGCCAAGTCAATCCCCTGACATGAATCCAATTGAGCATGCATTTCACTTGATGAAGACAAAACTGAAGGGAAAATGCCCCAAGAACAAGCAGGAACTGAAGACATTTGCAGTAGAGGCCTGGCAGAGCATCACCAGGGATGAAACCCAGCGTCTGGTGATGTGTATGCGTTCCAGACTTCAGGCTGTAATTGCCTGCAAAGGATTTGCAACAAAGTATTAAAAAGTGAAAGTTAGATTTAGGATTGTTATGAAAATTCTGTCAATGTCCCAATATTTATGGACCTGACTGTATGTGTGCTCCAACACTGGGTTTTAGTCTTCGTGCTGAATGCTGATAGATGAGGGGTTTCTTGCTGATGCCTAACATCTGGTCCGGAAGCGCTGCGCATGTATACTGTACTTGGGTCTGTATAATTCCTTTGCGCCGAATTGTCTGGATCAATAGCGTGTAACTGTACTTTACTTGAATAATACTTGTGCTTTATTTAATGTATGACTGCGTATGCAAATTAGCGTCATCCTTAGAAGGTATAGGCAGGATATTAGAAGGTATAGGAAGGATATTAGAAGGTATAGGAAGGAGTGTATAGAGGTTCTGATCCAGTATCGTTACAGTGCGCTCTAACACAATGACAAGATGTGCCATGCATGCGCTGAAGACTGCTTTACTTATGGGACAAATATGGAGATAGCGCAGTAGCGCACTCCACATTTCAACAGAAGGTAGGCCTATTTTTCAATACAACGTGCAGTGTCCATACTGAAGTGTTTGTTTCATGCATCTTATATGGATCCAGTGGCTACTAATTCTATTTATTATTTGCTCCTGAGGAAACTGTGGGTCTATTCCACACGGAAACGCGTTGAGCTGTTTGCCTGCATGTCTGACCTCCCTGCCTGTGATTTTCCGGACCAGTTACAACGGAATCGGTATGAAATACCGCCGACCGCATGGTTCGATTCCCAGCAGCGCCTGGCCGACAGATGAGCAGAGGCCGGCAGCGGAAGCCCGACAGGGCTGGAAATCCCGATCGTCGCTAAGGTAAGTATAAACTAACCGAACCTCCTAACCCTCCTTAGGGGTGACTAACCTTAACCTTCCCCCCCAAGTGCCTAACCCTAATCCCCCCCTCCCCGCTGCCTAAACCTAAGTCCCCCGGGGAGGTGTCTAACCCTAAGTCCGCCCCGGGGGTGCCTAACCCTAACCCTCCCTCCCCCTAGCCTAACCCTAACCCTCCCGGTGGGTGCCTAACCCTAAGTCCCCCCCCCCCCGGTGCCCTAAACCTAACCCTCCCCCCCGCGGCTGTCCGCTCGAGGCGCCCGACATCCTTCGATCGGGATGTCGGACGCCGGTCTCCCGGCGTTGGGGAAATGTCAGGCGTCTACATCTAGACACCCGGCTTTTCACCCTCGCCGGGATATAACAGTTGGAAAGCTGGCTGCCGGTATTAAGGCAGCCGGTTTCCCGATTGTATACAGTTACAACAGTAGATGTACCCATCCATGCTACTTGCTGCCTCTGATGAGACCTTTGTGAGGATGCCTTGCTAATTGAGATCTGCATGGATTACTGTGGACATATAAGGTAACATAAGTTTCTCTGGTACTGGATATTATACCAGAACATTATGGTTTTCCATATTCTACCATACCATTTCTCTGTGCGTTTAAATCCACAGAGATTCCACAGGGAATAATTTCAGAGTTAATTGGAAGAGAGGACACTGTGTTCGTCCATTTATAAGCTTTTTGCTATTGTGTTCTTTCATTCATGAATATTTATTATATGTGTCTACTCTACATCATGACAGGTTTTAAATCTTCTTTTACTTTTGACCAAGCCGCATTTATTTTATTGTGAATAAGGAGGTAACACAGACTAAGTGCTGTGTTTTTTTTCACTTTTCTTTTATGGTTCTTTATTGGGGAGACTATTACCCTCCTAACAGCTGTTGATTGACAAGCGCCACAGGTTAATCAATTAGCGTATTTGTTTATAGTAGATTTTACCAATGTTATTCAATAAGTAAAGGCGAACATACACCGATCAACCATAACATTAAGGTGAAGTGAGTAACATTCATTGTGGTCCAAGGAAGGACAACCAGTGAATCCGCGATTGGGACATGGGGGCCCAAGGTTCATTGATGTGTGTGGGGAGCGAAAGATAGCATGTCTGCTTCAATCCTACCAAAAAGCTACTGTAGCACAAATTGCTGAAATAGTTAATACTGGCTATGATAGAGAGCTGTCAGAGCACAGAGTACATTGTAGCTTGCTGCGTAGCCGTAGACTGGTCAGAGTGTCCATGCTTTCCCTTGTTCACCACTGGGTAAGTTATTGTCTGAACTGGACCAGGGAACAATGGAAGAAGATGGCCTAGTCTGATGAATCATGTGTTTTTTATTTTACTTAATGTGGATGGCCTGGTGTACGTGTATTGTTTCTATGGGGAAGAGATGGCACCAGGATGCACAATGGGAAAAACACAAGCTGGCCCTGAGCAATGTCCTGCTGGGAAACCTTGTGTCTTGGCATTCATGTGGATGTTACTTTGACACATACCACCTACCTAAACATTGTTGCAGACCAAGTAAACCCCTTCATGGCAATGGTATTCTCTAAAGGCAGTGACCTCTTTCAGCAGGATAAAGTGCCCTGTCACACTGCAAAAACTGTTCAGGAATGGTTTGAAGAACATGACCGAGTTCAAGATGTTGACTTGAGCTCCAAATTCCCCAGATCTCAATGCAATTGATCATCTGTGAGATGTGCTAGAAAAAAAGGCCAAGCAATAAATGTTCCACCTTGCAACTTACAGAACTTACAGAATCTGCTGCCAAAGTCTTGGTGCCAAATACCACAGGAGACCATGCCTTGACGGGTCAAAGCTGTTTTGGCGACACAAGGGGAAACAATCAAATATAATGCAGGTGGTTTTAATTTTATTGCTGATCAGTGTACAGCCATGGAAAAATGTTTTGAGAATGACACAAGTATCTGTTTTCACCAAGTTTGCTGCTTCATTGTTTTCTTACCTTTTTGTCAGATATTACTATGGTATACTGAAGTAAAATTACAAGCATTTCATAAGTGTGAAAGGCTTTTATTGACAATTACATTAAGTTTATGCAAAGAGTCAATATTTGCAGTGCTGATCCTTCTTTTTCAAGACCCCTGCAATGCACCCTGTCAATCAACTTCTGAGCCACATACTATCTGATGGCCGCCCATTCTTGCCTAATCAATGCTTGGAGTTTGCCAGAATTTGTGGGTTTTTGTTTGTCCACCCGCCTCTTGAGGACTGACCACAAGTTCTCAATGGGATTAAGGTCTGGGGAGTTTCCTGGCCATGGACACAAAATTTTGATGTTTTGTTCCCCGAGCCACTTATGTATCACTATTGCCTTATGGCAAGGTGCTCCATCATGCTGGAAAAGGCATTGTTCATCACCAAACTGTTCTTGGATGGTTGGGAGAAGTTGCTCAGGATGCTGTACTGTTGGCATGACAAAGGACGAAGACTTTTGGAAGATGACCTGGTGTCAAGAAGGGCAGCAAAGAAGCCACTTCTCTCCAGGAAAAACATCAAGGACAGACTGATATTTTGCAAAAGGTACAGGGATTGGACTGCTGAGGACTGGGGTAAAGTTATTTTGTATGATGAATCCCCTTTCAGATTGTTTGGGGCATCTAGAAAAATGCTTATCCGGAGAAGGAAAGGCGAGCACTAACGTCAGTCCTGTGTCATGCCAACAGTAAAGCATCCTGAGACCATTCATGTGTGGGGTTGCTTCTCAGCCAAGGGAGTGGGATAACTCACAATTTTGCCTACGAACACAGCCATGAATAAAGAATAGTCCAAGAGCAACTTCTCCCAACCATCCAAGAACAGTTTGGTGAACAATGCCTTTTCCAGCATAAGGCAAAAGTGATAACTAAGTGGCTCGGGGAACAAAACTTCTAAATTTTGGGTCCATGGCCAAGAAACTCCCCTGACCTTGACAGCATGCCAGGGCGAATTGCAGAGGTCTTAAAAAAGAAGGGTCAGACTGCAAATATTGACTCTTTGCATAAACTTAATGTCATTGTCGATAAAAGCCTCTGACACTTACGAAATGCTTGTAATTGTACTTGTACTAGTATACCATAGTAACATCTGACAAAAAGGTCAAAAAACACAGAATTTTGTGAAAACCAATACTGTGTCATTCTCAAAACGTTTGGCCATGGCTGTATATTGTGCAATTATCAATCAGGCTGATAATTGCAGAGTGTATAGACGCGATTTACCACTTTATTTGAACATAATAAATATATGATTACTTTCAGTTGTTTTTAGTTTATGCTTGATTTGATTTTTCCAAGTATAACAGTCACCATAAATATATCTGTCTGAATGATGTTTTTTTTTTTTAAGGAATGTAATAGTTGAATGCATGAGCTAGAGAGATGACAAATGACAGATGACAAAATACGGATGAGAGAAATTATTGGATTTTCTATACTATACCAACTGTGTTCTATCACCTCTGCACAATGAGTGGATGTTAAGACGCACATATATACACACACATATTATTTATATATATATATATATAATATAAAAAAAGGGATGTAGTTCATTTCCCGGCCGTCAGGATCCCGGACGTAGATATACCGCCATAATGCAAACGCCAATATCTCAAACGACATCAGGACACCGGCGTCAGCATCCCGACCCCCGGCAACCCGATCGTCCACACCCGGGTAAGTATATAGTTTGTCAGATGATGGGGGGGGGGGTTTACATTTAGGCACCCCCAAGGGAAGATTAGGGTTAAGCACCCCCCCCCGGGAGGGTTAGGCTATAGCGAGGGGGGTTAGGCACCCCTTGGGGGAAGGTTAGGGTTAGGCGCCGCATGGGTTAGGTTTAGGGTGCAGGAAGGAGGGGTTAGGGTTAGACTCCACTGAGGGGAGGTTAGGGTTAGGCACCACTAAAGGAGGGTTAGGGGGGAGAGGGGGGGTTAGCATACTTACCAGCCCCAGTCGGGATTGTAGATCATCGGGCTTCCGGCGTCGGTATGAGAACCAGTGGCTATTCAGCCATCGGTATTTCATACGGATTCCTATATAAACCCCACTGCACTTTTTGTATGCAAATATAATGCTTGAATAGTACATTAATAGTAAACTCACTTTCAGTAACATAATTCATATTGTTGTGGTCTGAATTAATTTTCCAAATAGTACTAGAAAAATGACATCTAGGCTCTCACAGGTTGCTAAGGCTTATGTCAAATTTATGAACAATTTAATATGCTACTAAATTAGTTCCCTATACTATAATGCACCGTCATTAAAGCAGATCTATCCTAGAAGAAAAGTGATTTAAATCAACACACAATAAATCATTAACACGTTTTCAAACAACTTAATTTGCTTATCTTTTTTTATATCAAAAAGTGGATCACTACACGTGCCTTTATTAATAGCTGCTATTATGGCTATAAATACAGGTCTGCATAAGTTACAGTACAATAATATAATGCAGATACTCCTGATAGGCAATACAGAGGGTAACATCTCTGAGCACAGTCATCACTCCACAACTGACTGCACAGTAAGTTGTGAGCACTAAACAATAAGCACAGGACATTCATCTTGTAACACTGAGGCTGGGATGTACTAAGGTTGCGGTGACCATTCCGCCAGTCACTGCAACCTTACTAATCACATATGTACTAACATATGCGATTAGTATCGCAAAAGGCAGCTCTTGCGATAAGAGCTGCCCTTTGCGAAACAGGTGAGTGGGGGCTAGCGCTGGGTGACGGCGAACCGTCTGGTTTTTCTGGCGTTACCCTCTGCACCAATGAAAGTGTGCCCAGGCCTTAGTACATATGGAAATGCGGCAAAAACTCTGAAAACAGGGTTTTTACCACATTTTTCCTTTAGTACATCCCGGCCTGAGTGCACATCACCCTGGAGAATTTCAGCTGCTGTAGGATAACGGACTCAGCCGTGTCTTTATGAATGCAAAACAGCTTGTAGATACAAGAAATATAATAGGGCACAAGAGAGCTTCATTTGGGAAGAAAATTAAAAAACATCAATAGGAAAAAACACAGGCCCTGATTCAGAGCCGGACGCTCTGACAGAGCGCACGCTCTGAATCAGGGCCGTCCCTCCTCCTTTTTGGAGTGGCCTCCTGGCCACTCGCATAGCTGTGGGTGACCACCCACAGCTATAGTGAGCGGCCAAAATGATGATCGCGATGGTCAAGACCATCGCGACCATCAGGCTTGCGACGAGACCCTTGCGGTAGGGTCTCGTCTGCCGCAAGCCCTGGAGTGCTTTTGGCTCTATCAGAGCCAAAAACACTCCCACTGATATCACTAGTGACATCACTGACGTGATGTCAGTGGCGTGATGTCACTAGTGATGTCGGTGGGGCCGGCCCATGGGAACGCCTCCGTCTGGGCAGCCACGCCCCCAGCACGCCCACCTAAGGGGGCATGCTGTCAATCACCATCGACAGCACGCCCCCTTTGGTGAGAGACCCATAACGACGGCTTGGCCATCGTTATTCGGGTCTTGCGAATGCGCACGACGGAGCCGCCTCCGTAGTGCGCATGTGCACTTGGGCAACATTGACCCGCTTGCGAGCGCTGAGCGGGTCTGAATCAGGCCCACAATCTATAAATTCAAGCATTTGAATACTAACCTAAATCAGAGATAAAGCACTGAAGGGCAGGTGTTCGACCCATGGGCTAGATTTCACTGTTTTGTGACTGATGTTTTTACTAACCAATGTTGTGATGCCATTGCATCAAACAAGCTTTACCAAACTACAATACAAACACAAAGTCTGAAATAACCATCTTTATATCCTCATTTTGTAAAGAGCTTAAAATATCCCACACAGAAAAACAAAGGCTGTAATGGTCAGGTGTTGGAAAAAGAGCCCAAAGCATAAGATTCTGTGGAGGCAGCTATTTGTGGATTCTGTGGAGTCAATGTTTAGGAGAACAAAGTTCATCAATTCACAAGTGGCATTTGCAAAATAATGTATATCTGTAGTGTAAAGCCAACATCTATTGTCAGCCACTGGATAAGTGCATCAATCATGCTAATGAACATTTTCATAAGGTGATCTCTGTGTAAAGCTGGATCGGAGTGACATATCGTGCACGTCGTCTAGTGTGTACCTGCTATGTCGCAGACGATGTGCTCTCCCGCGCATGTGTACCGGCCTTAACAGTGAGCCTGCAAAACACTGCCATTCACACAACACACTACAGTTAAGGCCCCCATACACCTGCATGATTTCGGGACGATTGCACAATTTTCAAAGAGTCATAAGATGGATCTTGTGAAAATTGTGTCTTTTTTTTAGTAAGATGAGATCCGATGCGCGCTCCCGCAGCTCCTATAATCGGATCTTATGGTCAGATGTGCAGCATATATTGTTCCATCTTATCGTGTGCAGATCGTGCAGTTTATTTTGTTCATGCGATCCATCGTGTGGCATTTCAATAACTGTTTCCCAATGAGCGCGTGAGGCACAGGATCGATCACACGGCAGATCCTCTGCTAAAACAACAACAAATATGCTGCCGGGACTGCCGAGGAATCGAAGGGAAATCATATGATGAATCGGATCTTATGCTGGTCGTGTAGGTGTATGGGCCCTATTATTGTTATACCCAGGCAAAAGATATACACTTTTCAAATATAATGCTTGAAGGAAAACGTTCTATTAGAGAGATGAGTAACTTGCCTTGTAGGTGAAATGTTGACATAAAACAATGCAAAGGTTACCCTGCATTCCTATAGCCAAATATTTCTATATTGTTGTAAGAGGAGAGGCAGACACAAGTCCTGGCAGTCTTGAGCAGGTCTAGTGAGCAGTAGCATTGATCAGGACACCTTGGGGCTTATGCAGTGGCGGATCCAGGGGGGGGCGATTGGAGCGATCGCCCCCCCTAGCGTCCTTGCCTCTCTGCTCTGGGATTGGGACTTAGTAACACTGCGCAGCGTCTCCATCCAAGTGAGTGCTGCTGATGGCAGATGGGCCCGCCTCCCGCTCCGCTCCTCCCCCTCCTGCTTTTGGGACTAGTGCTGCTGCTGGCTGATAGGCCCGCCTCCCACTCTGCTCCTCCGGCGACTAGTGCTGCTCCTGGCTGATGGGCCCACCTCCCGCTCTGCTCCTCCCCTTCCTGCTGCCTGTGTCCAGGGACAATGCACTCTGCTTTAGGTATCCTCCACTTCCACAGACCCGCGAATCGCGGGATTATGCTGAGGGGGGCGGAGCCTAATAATGGAAACTGCTCAGCCCTGCCCCCATCAAAAACCTGCTGCAGCATATCAGGATAGCAGTAAGAGTGTCTTTTAATTACATTTATATAAGTGTGGGTGTGTACATATGTCCCTACGTAAGTGTGGGTGTGTACGTATGTCCCTACCTAAGTGTGGGTGTGTACATATGTCCCTACGTAAGTGTGGGTGTGTACATATGTCCCTACGTAAGTGTGGGTGTGTACGTATGTCCCTACGTAAGTGTGGGTGTGTACGCATGTCCCTACGTAAGTGTGGGGTGTGTACGCATGTCCTTACGTAAGTGTGGGGTGTGTACACATGTCCTTTACGTAAGTGTGGGTGTGTTTGTATGTCCCTATGCAATATATGCGCCTGCTATGATATATACAATGTGTTTATGTGCATGTGTCCTATGTAATTACTATATATATATATATATATATAGTATAGGATAGTATAGAAAATGTGTTCACCCTCTGGGGTTAAAAACACAGCACGGCACTACAGGACTTAAATAAGATACAATTTATTACACGACGTTTCGATGGGCGAACCCTCGACCTCAAGTGAAGAATACAAATAAGTGTATTCTTCACTTGAGGACGAGGTTACGCACCTCGAAACGTTGTGCAATAAATTGTATCTTGTTTAAGTACTGTAGTGCCGTGCCGTGTTTTTAACCCCCGGAGGGTGAACACATTTCCTATACTATGCACTTTTCTGCAAAGGCACACAGGCAGCGGGACTACTAGACCGAGTGCCGGTCCAACACATCGATATCGATATATATATATATATATATATATATATAAATGTGTGTGTCTGTCGCATGGAAAAAAACAGCTATAGAGGGGAGAAGTTGGGACTAGAAAGGGGTGGTGCCAGGATAGAAAAGAGATAAGAGGAGGAGTCAGGGTTGTTATCATTAAACCGCCCCCCCTAAATGAGAAGTCTAGATCCGCCACTGGGCTAATGCACATTTAGGCAAATGTCCAAACAATAAGCAGGTATTTATGGCAATATAGTGAGTAAGATACATTCTTCCATTTGGATATATGCGTAAGGATAACGGCAGGCGTACTCTTACACCGATATACACATACACCTAACTAGGTCATAAGAACACGAAAAGTTTCCAATCCTTTGTTTTGATGTCAAAATATGCATACGCCATTAGTTTTGATTTAACTTAAAAATAATATATATATAAAAAAAAAATACCACCACTTCTAAATGACAGCAGATAGGTTCCTTATTGTGTATGAATAAAAATAGCGAAAAACTAAACTGTAAAATACGCCTAGAAAATAGGGGTGCGCACCGGCCACTTTTCGTGTTTTGTGTTTTGGATCTGGATCTTTCTTCGTGTTATGGATCTGGTTCTGGATAGGTTTTGCCAAAACCACCCTTCCGTGTTTTGGGTTCTAGGTTTTGTGTTTTGGATCTGTATTTTTTTTTAAAAAGCATAAAAACAGCTAAAATCACAGAATTTGTGGGTTTTCTGCTCCTATGCTATTATTAACCTCAATAACCTTAATTTCCACAAATTTCCAGTCTATTCTGAACACCTCACAATAGTGTTTTTATGTCCAAAAGGTTGCACCGCGGTAGCTGGATAACTATGCTAAGAGATACAAGTGGGCGGCACAAACACATGGCCCATCTAGGAGTGACACTGCAGTGGCAGACAGGATGGCAGTTTGAAAAACTAGGCCCCAAACAGTACATAATGCAAAGAAAAAAAAAAAAGAGGTGCAAGATGGAATTGTCCTTGGGCCCTCCCACCCACCCTTATGTTGTATAAATAGGACATGCACACTTTAACAAACCAATCATTTCAGCCACACAACTGTGGCTGAAATGATTGGTTCGTTTGGGCCCCCACAAAACAAGCTGGCAATTAATCTGTCCCAGCACAAACTGGCTCTACGGAGGCAAGAGGTCGTCCTCATCCTCCTAATCCACCAATTCCTCACCCTCTTCAGTGTTGTGTACATCCTCACAGAGTATTAATTTGTCCCCGCTGGAATCCACCACCACAGGTCCCTCTCTATGTTCTGGAGGCTGGTCTCCCTGGAAGAGTTGATGTCCAAACTTGGTCCTGCCTGCCCTGCATCACCACCAGCGGGTTGCTTAGGATACCTAAGTTTTTTCCTGGCTGCCCCAGTTGCTGGAGAAAATGAAGAAGGAGCTGTTGACGTATCACGTTCCGCTTCAACTGACAGTGTTTTCACCAGCAGGTCTTTTCACCTCTGCAGGCTTGTATCGGCCGGAAAGAGAGACACCACATAGGCTTTAAACCTAGGATTGAGCACGGTGGCCAAAATGTAATGGTCTGATTTCAACAGACTGACCACCCTGGAATCCTGGCAAAGCGAATGAAGGGCTTCATCCACAAGTCCCACATGCCGAGCGGAATCGCTCCATCTTAGCTCCTCCTTCACTTTCTCCAGCTGCTTCTGCAAAAGCCTGATGAGGGGAATGATCTGACACAAGCTGGCAGTTTCTGAACTGACTTCACGTGTGGCTAGTTCGAAGGGCTGGAGAACCTTGCACAACACGGAAATCATTCTCCACTGCGCTTGAGTCAGGTGCATACCCCCTCCTTTGCCTATGTCATAGGTGGATGTATAGGCTTGAATGGCCTTTTGCTGCTCCACCATCCTCTGAAGCATATAGAGGGTTGAGTTCTACCGCATCACAAACTCTTGCTTCAGGTGAAGGCGGAGCAGGTTCAAGAGTGTTTGCTGGCGCTCCAGTCTTCGGCACGCAGTCGCTGAATGGCGAAAGTGGCCAGAAATTTTTCGGGCCACCCAAAGCATCTCCTGCACGCCCCTGTCGCTTTTCAGAAAATTCTGCACCACTAAGTTTATTGTGTGAGCAAAACATGGGACGTGCTGGAATTTGCCCAGAAGTAATGCCCGCACAATATTGGTGGCGTTGTCAGATATCACAAATCCCCAGGAGAGTCTAAGTGGGGTAAGCCACTGGGCGATGATTTCCCTCAGTTTCTCTAAGAGGTTGCCGGCGGTGTGCCTCTTACTGAAACCGGTGATACACAGCGTAGCCTGCCTTGGAACGAGCTGGCGTTTCTGAGATGCTGCTACTGGTGACGCTGCTGTTGTTGCTGCGTAAGGTGATACATCTACCCAGTGGGCTGTCACAGTCATATAGTCCTTAGTCTGCCCTGTTCCACATGTCCGTGGTTAAGTGTACATTGGGTACAACCGCATTTTTCAGGACACTGAGGACACTTTTTCTGACGTTTCTGTACAGTCTCAGTATCGCCTGCCTAGTGAAGTGGAATCTAGATGGGATTTGGAACCGGGGACCCACTACCTCCATCAATTGTCAAAATCCCATTGCACTAATGGCAGATACCGGACGCAAGTCTAACACCAACATAGCAGTCAAGGCCTCAGTTATACGTTTTGCTTCAGGATGACTGCTGTTGTACTTCATCCTCCTCGCTAAGGACTGTTGGAGGGTCAATTGTTTAGTATAAGTAGTGGTGTTCCTACTTCCTCTCTGGGATGATGAACGACTTCCAGCAGCAACAGCAGCAGTAGGCGTAGCAATGCAGGATCCTCCGGAGGAATCCCGGATAGGAGAGTCAGTCATGCCAGTGATATGGTCTGCAGGACTACTTCCGATCCTGACTAAGGAGGAAATTGACGAAGAGGGAGTTGACGGTGTGGTTTGCAGGCGCTTAGATACAACAGGACAACGGGATCCCTGGACTGCTTACGGTCTTAGCCAAAGTTTCTGAACTTGACAGTAACTTTTTATGAACGCGCTGCAGGTGCCGTATAAGGGAGGATGTTCCTAGGTGGTTAATGTCCCTACCCCTACTTATTTCACCTTTACATATGGTACATATGGCAAGACAGTTGTTGTCCGGATTTGGATAGAAATATTGCCAGACCAAAGAGGTGGAATGTTTGGTCTTCTGCCCAGGGATGACCGTGATGGGGTTTTTCATCCCACGGACAACAACTGTCTCCCCCGGAGCTACACCAGTATCCTCATCCTGTTGCATATCAGCAAGTGGACTGTGGGTGCTCATTTCAGCACTTGCAGGGGGCGTGCAAAAGGTGGAAAGAGCCACCTCTTCCCGTCCAGTGCTGGGAAGGTCAGGCATCGCAACCACCACCACACTTGGACTCTCCTTGGGGATTTGTGATATCTTCTTAGAACGGACAGTTCTTCGCTGCGTTTTTGCCAGCTTAACTCGTTTGATTTTTTTTAGCGGGAGGAGGGCTTCCATTGTCATGTGAAGCTGAACCACTAGTCATGAACATAGGGAAAGATCTTAGCCGTTCCTTGCCACTCCGTGTCGTAAATGGCATATTGGCAAGTTTATGTTTCTCCTCAGATTATTTAAATGTTTTTTTTAAGGTAATTTTCCTGAACCTTGTCATTTGGGATTGTATGTGCCCTCTACTATGACATTGGGCATCGGCCTTGGCAGACGACGTTGATGGCATGTTATTGTCTATGTCATGACTAGTGGCAGCAGCTTCAGCACTAGGAGGAAGTGGTTCTTGATCTTTCCCGATTTTATTTTTATCGGAGAAAGTTTTGTCCTCCATTTATGTTATTTGATATATACGTGCGGCTAAGGCGCACACAAACACAGTAAATAATTTTTTATTTTTGTTGGAGACTAGTGCACTTTGTGTGTTACACCACCCTTTAAGAAATGCGTCAGCCGGCTCTTTACTTATGGGACACAGGCGCACGCTTGGCGCTGCTCAATTGTTGATGCACGTGCAGCTACAGTGCACACAATTCACAAAGACAGAAAAAAAAAAGAAGAATTTTTTATTTTTTGTGGAGCGCACTTTGAGGGTTACACCACCCTTTAACACACACAGACGCACGCTTGGCACTGCTGCTTTGAGGATGCACGTACAGTGCAGACAATTCACAAACACAGAAGAAAATGTTTTATTTTTGTTGGTGCACTTTGAGGGTTACACCACCCTTTAACACACACAGACGCACACTTGGCGCTGCTGCTTTGAGTATGCACGTACAGTGCACACAATTCACAAACACAGAAGAAAATGTTTTATTTTTGTTGGTGCACTTTGAGGGTTACACCACCCTTTAACACACACAGACGCACGCTTGGCGCTGCTGCTTTGAGGATGCACGTACAGTGCACACAATTCACAAACACAGAATTTTTTTTTTTTTTTTGGAGTGCACTTTGGGGGTTACAGCACCCTTTAACGGACAAGCCAGCTGGCCCTTTACTTATGGGACACAGGCGCACGCTTGGCGCTGCTCCTTTGTTGATGCACGTGCAGCCACAGTGCACACAATTCACAAACATAGAAAAAATATATATATAACACTACAGCAGCCCTTTAGGACTGGGACACTGCACAGGACTTTGGAGTGGACACAGCCCCTATGAACAACTGACTGCACAACACAGTTCAGCCAGCCCCTATGGACTTTGGAGGAGTGGACACAGCCCCTATGGACAACAGCAGCACTACACTACACAGCCCAGCCAGCCCTAACTCCCACCCTCCCTCTTCACTGTCCATAGCCGAGTGAGAAAATGGCGCCGACGCGGGTACCTTATATAGAATCCAAAACCCGCGAGACCCGGTAGGCGGAATGATGATGTTTTGCCTCGATTTCAGATCAGAGTCAGGCGGGAAAAGTCGAGCCTGACTCGGATTGGCCTCGGTTCGGGGGGGCTCGGATTTCAGAAATCCGAACCCGCTCACCCCTACTAGAAAATCATATAACTATAGATATGAGCAAAGAAAGCTTCAAGGGGGAATCTGCAGTCAGACATAAACATGCCCCTGCTTTCCTGAGCCAGCGCTTGCCTGCCCCCTTCCCGGTTCTGGTACTCCAAGTGTCAGATCTGCATCCGTAAGCTTTTTTTTGTGTTTGTGGGCATGTGTAGTACAAATTTGTGTACAATGGGCGTTATGTCTACAACACACATAAATACCCATTGTAGGCACCAACTGCTAAAGCTAGGTACTAGATCATTCTGCTCTAGATGTAATACTTCATAAGCATGAACTGGAGTATGGATTCACAGATGCACAATAAATCTTTAACAGAACGTAGAGGAAGGCAATGTGCATAATATACACATATTAATCTGCAAAACTACAGGTGATTTCTATCAGGACCAAGCAAGTTTTGCAGAGTTAGCTAAACACACGTATTTCAGTAACATGCAGTGAGGGGAACCATCTTATGGTGCATACACACGGTCAGATCTGTCAGATGAACGATGAACGATTTTACCAACAATTTGAACGATATCAGACAGTATTAAAATTAATGAAGTTGTCAAAATCTGACTGCAAACACAGACGATGTCAGATATCGTTATCTGACAAGCGGGAACGCGCATCGTTCATCGTTGCAGCCCCACGTCAGATTTTCCTTCAGATATGAACGATTTTTAACATAGTTATCGTTCATATCGGACAACAAATCTGACCGTGTGTACGCACCATTAGTCTTCACCAAAGAATATATGGTCAGATCAAGTAAATGCAACATTTTAACACGTAAAGCATTATGGACAATGGTGACTTGCCTTGTACATAATTGTGTGCTCTTATTTCTTCAATCTGAACTTTCTGGTTTGTGAGACTGTAGGTGATAGAGAACTACAGTAGCCACCATGTTCAGTTATTATTTTGAATTAGACTACGATATATTACACTTTGCCTTACAGAACTTTTTATCAGGGGGTGCTGTAAGAAGTTGCTTGTCCCTCTCAGATACCGTTGGGAGGCCAGGAGATTTTTTATTATGCTCATTATTGGCCTCCTGAATGGCAGCAGGACTGTGTATTCTTCAACATCACTGCTTGATACAGCTTTGCAATCAGTTTCTAAAAATAAGTGGTCTAAAGTACTTTAGTTTTGTGATGTCATCAGAACATGCAAACAGATTGCGTTATATTGCACAGGTTGGTGGTACATTTTCATCCCCATACTCTGCCTCTGAGCATAGGATGAGAGTAAATGGACATCCTCCTGAGGATGACCATCATATTGCATAACTTAAGTTTCATCACGCTCACCCTCAGGCACCTATGAATAGCCACTTAATTACAATTTCAAAAGCACAGATAAACGAATGAATAGAAGGGGTATTATTGGCTGGTTATACAGTATATACACTTAGGTGCTAGTGAAAGTGCAGTAATACTGTATATGAACTCAAGTCAAAATTCCTAGTCACAAATTCAGATGTATCCACATACATCTAACCTCCGTGAGCTACAAGTCGCGTTACACATAACGTGTGAGCGTCGTGTGACTCTGTAGTGCAGAGGTGTCTACCTCCAAATGCGTCTAATTCACACAGTGAATAGGACGCTCAAGTAGCCTCTGCTGATTAAAATGAAATGCGGCATGTCTATAGTCTGTGTGCGACTGCAGGTGTATCTGCACGCAAAATGCTACGTTACACTGTCACAGCAGCTAACACAACCCTGTCTGGAATCTGACTGCCGGGATCCCGAGCGCCGGCATCCCATACCCAACCCGGATGATACAGGTACAAAATAGAAATACCAGCGCTAAATACTCAAATGAAGATGGACAGTTTATATAAAAAATACCAATTGATAATTTATTATACTAAAAAATGCGCATCAGTGCACAAAACGAATCTCCTATAGATATAGATAAGTACAAACATATATAACATCCCAATACACATAAAAAACAATCACATAATGAAAAATAAAAAATGCATATAAATAGTGGAAGCTCCTTGTGGATTGTGCTTCAGCCTTTATTCTCTAATTGTTGGATGCCAGAGGACTTCCTAACAGCTATTTTCAGCCATAAACTGGTAACGTTGTGCTGCTGCTAATAATATCTCATTTGGGACTTTGTGGAGAGAGCCTTAATTCCGACGTCCTAATTTACGGATGGTCTAGTGGATTCATTACAATTCATACATTCCACTATTAATATGCATTTTTTATTTATTATTTTATTGTTTTTTACGGATGTTATATATGTTTGTTCTTATGGATCTATAGGAGATTAGTTTTGTGCACTGATGCGCATATTTTAGTAAAATAAATTAGTAATTGGTATTTTTTATATAAACCGTCCATCTTCATTTGAGTATTTAGCACTGGTCTTTCTATTTTAAATGTGTTTTCTCTTTACTGTTGGGACTGACAACCCCTTTACCAGCAGCTCTTGTGACAGCGCGTCGTTAGGATGGTACACGGTTGGGTAATAGACAAGCCCACAGATAGTGCTGGACATCACCTAGTAATATATATTTTTTAGATTATGAAAATATGCTTTTAAATACATACTATTTACCCAAATACTGTAATTAAGAAACATCTACAATTTCGAAGACCTTTTTCAAAAAAATATTTGCTAGTTAAGTGCCTACCACATTTTCAATATAATAAAGTGCCATTTGCAAGTGAGCAGGAACAGTGGTCAAATATTTACAAGATACAAATTTCAGATGTAGTTATTGAGGTATTTGGACAGAAGGTCGACCGTAACAATGTCGACGCCACAATATTCACATTAGAATGCGAACATGGTTCAAACTCTCGAATGGCAACCTGTCGGCATCCTTAGAAAGCGGTTGCATGTGAATATTGATATGCTGAGGATGCTGGCGGTTAGAGTTAGGCATAAAGGAAGAAATACTTGCTGAATGCTGGAGCATCAAAGGCCCACGCCAGAAGTGACTGTCACATGGCTGCCGGGACCCTGGAAGAATTTGCTTGAGCCACCGCTGCTGCCAGGAAAAGGTATGTGGTCACTGGGCCACAGTTCATCATGTCGACATATCATCAATGTAGACATAACGAATATCAACATAACTGTCGACAAATCATACCACACCCCTTATTGCACCCAGGGTGTCTAGGTACTTCTATCTATGTAAAACATCAAATAAATATTAAACATATAAATGTTTATTTTCAACTAAACAGTTTTACATAATGTATCAACCATAATACTATTTAAAACAGATACAACTCAAACAGTATTTTGCCAAAAGGTTTTAAATGTAGAGAAATCAAACTAGAATTACTTGCAAACAAGACCTCAGCATTGTAAGACAAGAGAGACTATCCCCACATCAAAGAACAGACAGAGCAGACCCAAGTCTATGTGCAGCAGTGGCTGGTACAGTTATATGGACACGCTGCAAACAGAAGCTTCCTTCTGTCAATGTCAAAAACGGACACCTGGCAGCTGGCCTGCTGCACTGCTCATTTGCACATTACTGTAGGCAGCAATGAATGTAGAAAGAGTGATCACCATAAGAGGTCTGCAATCACAACGGATGAGACAATGCAGTTGCCAATACACTTATAGCGAGTTTACATGATTAACAAAAGCAATCCAATATAAATATAGCAAGAAGCAAGCACAAATCATATGTGATTTCTGAAAACCTGCACATTTTATACTAGACATTTCCTTATATATGCAGTATGAGCTACATATTATATATATATTTTAAGGATGTGCAGGCTCGGATTAGTTCGGTTTTGCACGCCAGGTTCGGATTTTTTCCCTCCAAAAAACGAGACTCAGAAAGAGGCATAAGGTCATCTTTCATGGACAAGCATCATCATTCCTGGACAAAAGTCACGGTACATAGCAGCATGAATTTTGCTACTATAGATAAGTTATGGGAAAAAGGTATACATTAATGTAAAAGTGCACCTTGGTTAGAGTGAAGATCAAGGTAGAGTAGAAGCTAAAATTGACCTGTATCACCCAATTGTGTACTTGAATTGAAAATAACAGCGTTAACTAAGTTATTCAAAACTCAAAAAAATGGAGGATAAGTTAAGTAAATGGAAACTGTTGCCATTGATCCCACAGCTACTTTGTATAAGAGAGGCTCACATAAAGGATGACTCATGCCGGAGAAATATGGAAATGTTCCTTGCACATGCAAAATTCTAAGCACGCTATTTAAATGTAACATGTGCCTGTCTTCAGCAGCATCCATAATGCCACATTTGTTTTTCACGCAGAATCTTGGGAACTTGAGAAACACGCCCAAACATATATTCAACTGCTACTGTCATGTATGGACCATCACATGTGTGTTTTTCCTACTTAAACAAATGTATGCACTTTTAGACCCTTTATTTTACTGCACATTAAAATCCCACTAATACACACCAAAACTGGCCTAAGGTCAGCCCACTGTAACATGATAATCTACCAGAATATTAAATTTTGCTTTTTTTCACCGCCTTCTGGAGGCTAGCTGAATGACACTATATAAATTTGGGCTTACCAGATGCTTTGTGAACCTCTATGTTGCGTCTTAAGAGAGGAGGGGGCCCGTGTGCACTTCCCGTGCGGGACCCCCTCCTCTCTCCCCGGTGGCCGGCAGCCGACTGACGCGGCTACCCAGCCACCGCAGCCTTAGTAGACTCCGGGCACTAGAGTGTGCCCTGAGTCTACTGCGCATGCGCAGAACACCAGTAAAAAAATGGCAGCGGCAGCCATTTTCCGGTGTTCTAAGCAGCGCTGACATCCGATGCGGGACCACAGACAGGTAAGTTTAAAATAATATGGGTGCAGTGTGTGGCCCTCGTGGACCCAGGGGACCGTGTACCCCGCACACACTGCACCCACTATAGATACGTCACTGGTTGCATCACTACAACTTCCTTTAGGTTGTTGGCATTCTGTGTGTCAGTTATACCCCTTTCAGACATACGACCCAGGAAATTTCCTACTCAGACCCGGGAATTTCTCCTGTGCAAAATCCCGGGTATTTGGTCGAGACCCCCCTTTCACACTACAGCTTAGACCCGGGAATTCCCGGTAGACCCCTTTCAGACATAAGGAGGGTTTTTCAGTTTTTTACACTGGATGTCTGATAATAGCTGGTATTGTAGGTGCTTATTGAAAGTGAGATGACTGAGTCTGCAGTGTGAACGTTTTAGGATCCTCCGCTGCTGCAGCTTCCTCACCTCTCACTTCCTCTGTGATGGGACAGCGCCACAGTCTATTCCAGACATGTCGCCCATGATATGCTAGGGGACAGCTGGGGACTAGCCTGGCTAGAGCCGGTACTGCCATCTGTAATGGGTCCCACAATTGGAGCCGGAATGATGGCGCTGCGCTAGAGCCGAGCTCTGTGACCCCAGAAACCCCTCTCCAGTGACCTGAAGCAGCGGAGCCGCCTCTTCCAGCCTCCCCGGCTCTGCCCCTTGCCATGTCTCCAAGATGCCGGCGAAGAAGAGGAGCTGCTGACTTTAATAACGGTGAGGCAGCATCTCTGTCAGTCATGACAGGAATGACAGTCAGCTGGCCAATTAGAAGCTGCTTGGTGCAACCTGGGAGTATATTCCTGGGTAGCGCCATTCAGACATGAGCAGGGTAATTTCCCGGGACTTAAGTCCTGGGTTAATTCCCTGGTTGATTGAAGGGTCGGCTACCCGGGAAGGTGTTCCTGGGTAGGTATCTTTCAGACATACGCGGCAACCTGGGAATTTGGCTGAGGCATGCCAAATTCCCGGGATTCTTGGTATGTCTGAAAGGGGTATCAGTAAGTCTGGGCGTCTGTTTGTGTGTTAAGGAACAGGTTTTTTTTAGTGAAATATTGTGTATGTAATTTATAGTATAGGGCTGTAACTAGGGTGGTGCGACATGTGCCATGGCACAGGGCACCGCAGGGCAGGTGGGCGTTGCTCGGGCCTGTCAATTTTAAATTTTCTGTTTATAATCATTCTCACTTGTAGTTACCTTTTCTTTTATTCCCAGTATCTACTGGCCTCCCCTATCTCCTCCCTGGCCGACCCCGCCTCCATCTAGCCAATTCTCCGAGCATCTCTGTTACCAGCACACCTTTGCCAGTGAGTTCAGCTGCAGGGACAGGGCACATACACACATCCGCTGATATCTGCTGCATATACACTACAAGTAGCACCCTTTCTATACCTACAGATGGTGATCTACACTGCAGGCTCCAGACAAACAAATCCTGCTGCAGGTGCAGGTTCACCAGCGCTCTATTACATCTAGAGCTGTTGAGTTATACTGCGTAATTGTTCTGCACCATCACTGCAGCCATTGGATTCACATTGTATTTAGCAGTGACACCTGGATAACAGTAGTACAATCGGATTGAACCCCTTTATCGGGCACAAATCTTATGTCCCTAGTTGAAAAATGGGAGGTGGGGGTGGGGTGAGGTTTGGCTTGCCAATGCACTTTCTGGCCCTGGGCACCAAAAAGTCTATTTACAGCTCTGGTATGGGGCCCAGTATGTCATGACTAACTTAGGCTTGTGTTCTTTTAAAAAAAAAAACTATAAAAGAAAAACAATACATCTAAGATATTTGAAACCTCACAACAGAGAAGGTGCTAACTGCTCTTATACCATCTGATTGTTGGAGGAATAGGATGTCTCTACATAGGTTTAAAAAAAAAAAAAAAAAAAAGGATTTCTGAAAAATATGTTGACTGCAATACTCAAAACTTTGTATGGTTAAACTGATTTTGAATTGACTGTTTATAAAAACATAAGGATTTAAAACTTGCCCTTAATGTGACCTGGAGGCCTCTTGGGATTACTGGTTTACTAATTAACCTACTGTCATCTTCACATCAATTTTGACTAAAGCACTGCTTAACCAACGCGTCACCAAGTAACTGACAACACTGAACCAATAAAAAAAAAAATGCTTGTAAACACATTCTGCTATAGTAGTGGTTCTCAAACTTGGTCCTCAGGAGCCCAAGCATTTCATGTTTTCAGGTCGCCTGTGGATCTTTAAAAAGTTAAAGTTCGTAATATACATGTACACCTGCTGCGTGACCTGGAAAACATAACCTGTCTGTGGTCCAGAGGACAGAATTTGAGAACCACTGTTATATAAAGATACAATATACAACAGTACGATACAACATGGCCATTTTTTATTTGGAGAAGCCTGCTCCTGATCTGCTCTGATCATACAGGAGCTGTTGTCAGAGCCCATGTATAGAGATGGCAGCTCCCCACCGTCCCCAGGCCCTTCAACAAACTCTGTCCACCCCTCACAGGCTGGGATGGTACTACCTGTTTCTGGAACCTTGGATGAGAAGTATGCTAAGGAAAGTTCCCCAAGCTCTAGTGCCAGCAATGGACAAGAGCAGAACAAACAGGGGGCAGTACAAAGACAATCAAGCATTCGCTCCCCCTGTGCTCAACATCCGGACCATGGTATAGTGCAGGTAGGGGCGTATCTATAACGGGTATCTGTGTCTGCTCTCTATTAGTAAACAGGAGGCTTGTTTAAGTTTTACCAATAAATGTTTTTTAATATAAAAAAAAAAAAAAACAGCACACACACTAAAAACACAGATGAACTCTGATTCTGCATAAAAAGATGACAAATCTCACACTATACATGTAATATATATTCACATATAAACCACAGAAATTTCAAAGATTATATATATATATATATATATATATATATTAGCAGCAGGTCTGGCACTCACAGCAAGCAGTAGGCGAACAGTCCGGTGGTATAAATTTATTGAGATTCCAAAACCCGGCACTCTGAAGGCAGCTGGAACCTGAAACGCGAGTTGCTTGGGTGCCTCCCCTCGGGATAATATACCCTCACCATATTCAACAAAAATAAGGTGGCACTCCATTGATGCAAGTCTTGGAGTGCCACCCTACTTTTGTCATATATAATTCCTTTTGCATCACTTGGAATCCAAACCACACATATACTGCTTTGTTGTAGTAAATAAGTCCGCAACTTATGGTGCATACACACGGTCAGATCTGTCAGATGAACGATTTTACCAACGATTTGAATGCTTCCAGACAGTACTAAAATAATCTGACTGCAAACACAGACAATGTCAGATATCGTTATCTGACAAGAGGGAACGCGCATCGTTCATCGTTGCAGACCCACATGTCAGATTTTCTTTCAGATATGAATGATTTTTAAAATCGTTATCATTCATATCTGACAACAAATCTGACCGTGTGTATGCACCATTAGTAATTGTTTTTTTTAGTTAGTAAGCATGTGGCAATTTGTTGCCAATCTAGAGTTCTCACAAAAAAGCAAGCTGGTCAGTAGTTAGCAGCTGTTAGTATACAGATTGTGAAGCCTAGCATCCCAGCAGTTCACTTGGCGCTCTATTTATTAACATTATTTTGACTAAAATAAGTGAAAAAGGGTGTTTTCACACCCGTTTCACATTATTTTAGTATCACCTATAGTTATTACAGGGCAATTGGAGTAGAATTCGTAAAATTCTACTCCAACCCCTAAGAATCACTTATTTTTAGTAAGCAGATCGCATTTCCCATAATTGTAATGGGAAATGTAATCCGACCAGAATTACTAAAAATAAAATGTGAAAAAAATACCTAGGGAGGCCCTGTGATAATAACGCCACCTGGAGGTGGCGTTATCCAGGGTATCCCCCGGTTACCGGACTCCTACTCTGCTCTAACGGGGAGAGCAGAGCAGCTGTGTGGTCTAAACAGACCGCAAGCTGATTACTGTAAAAAAAAAAAAATTAACTTACCTGACTCCAGGGACCGGTGATTGGGGCTCCGGGTGATGTCCTCCCTCCGGTCAGCTGGTCTCCCATAGTGCACTGCGGGCCGGTCATCAGCTGATCGGGTCCCAGTGCAGTATTGGATATCACCTGACTGGAGAACATGGAGGACATTATCGGAGGCCCGGTTCATGCAGGTAAGCGTAATTAAGGGAGGGGGTCGCGGGGGAAGTCCGCAATCGCGCGGTGGGGGGCTTAGCGCCGGGGGGGTAGCAGCGGTGGGCGGGCGGCGCATGCGCGGGCACTTTGTCACAGTATTTTTTTCGAAAATACTGTGACTAGTGTGCGGATGGGATTCGCAGGGACAGAGCTTTTTCGCAAACTCTGTCCCTGCAAGGAATTTGTAGTAAATCCCTGTGATATTGCCTGAATTCGCAATGCGAATTCAGTCGTTAATATCACACTACAATCTGCATTCAATATGCGGATTGCAGCAAATTGAGCCCTTAGTAACTTGATGAATAGACCAAGGATGTCTGGAGGATTGTCACATCAACGCACTTTTTCCTGTAAATAACCGGGACTTGCTCAAGGCTGTCTTGAGAAGGTCCCGGTTATCTACGGGACTTCCACGAACACCGCATATACCTCTATTTCACCATTTATTGGTTTCATTTATTGGTGAAACTTAAACAAGCCTCCTGTTTACTAATAGACAGCAAACACAAATATAGATTTGTATATATTAATATACTTTTCTCACTAATGAGATTCCAGAATAACTTAATACCAAGCGCAGTAATGTACATATATGTATCTATAATGGGTGCAGGGTGTGCAGTGCACCTTGGGCCCCTGGCACATTCTGCACCCATTTATTAAATACTTACCTCTATGGAGTCCCACGTCGGCGGTACCAATGCTCTACAAAGTGCCTGGAAAATGGCAGTCGCAGCCATTTTCCTAGCATTTTGCGCAGGCACAGTCAGATCACCGGGAAAATGGCTGTCTCACCATTTTCCAGGTGACCTGCGCATGTGCAGTAGACTCTGGCAGAGCACTAGAGTTTACTCTAGTGCCCAGAATCTACTGTGCTGCTGGCAGCCGTGCGGAGAGGAAAGGCCCCAGGACGGAGACTGCACACGGGCCCCCTCCTCTATTAATACTCCCCTGAGTTCACGCATATAACAGTGAGCTCCTGCAGTTCCTGGGAAAGAACGTTTGCTGGTGGTGCCCGAACCTGAGGGAGCCGAGCCCAGAGACAATCACTCAGTGGTTCCGTAATGCCGATTCCTGGCTTCTGCAACACTACCAAGAACACAGCTTCATTACTCCAGCCAACGTAGTGTGTGTGTATATGATCTGCAGAGAGGTCATTGGTGACCACCTGAACAGTGAGGATCAGCAACAAGCCATCTTCCTTGCCTGCCTCTACTTCGCCTACTCATACATGGGCACTGAGACATCCTACCCACTGAGGCCCTTCCTTGTAGAGACAAAAAGAGAGGCCTTTTGCCAGCGCTGCCTGACCATCACAGACTGCAGCAGTGCCAAAATGATGCAAATAAACACTGACCACCATTACTTTACACAAGTGCTCCAGGACCTGTGTAATGAGGACATTAGGTAGAAAGGAGCAAAAGATGAAACCTGTGCTGACATCTGCACTCACATGGATGAGGCAAGTGGCGTCCTCTGCAAAAAGGAAGATTCTAAGGAAAAAACACTTGACACAGAACTGGCGATTTGATCAAATGTATATTTACAGATTGCGGTTTCCAGTCAGCCGTTTCTATGACAACCAATAAAAGCAGACCTTATAGTTTGCATTAAATCAAAACAAAAACCAGTTTTACGTTTTATGTACATAATGTGTAATGTATGAATTTTATGTAATGACTGTGGCTGGTTATTGTAATTTAATCATGGTGACGTGAAAGCTTTGTTCTGGAACCACTTCCTAAAGTTCTCCCTTATTGGTGGGGGGTAGTTTAAATATTATAGGATCAGCACTCCACTAAAATGTCTTGAGAAAAAACAATGCTACATGCAAAACAATACATCTGTAAACCAAAAACTGCTGCTGTTCTTTGTAGTTGGTTTCCCAGCACTTTGTACAAATAATTGTAAAATTGCTGTGTGATGCTGAAAATACTACATATCAGAATTGTTTGTACAGTATTTACTATTAAAGTCAAATTTAGGCAACATGTGGCTCTCCAGTGGTTGTTGAACTACAGATCTCAGCATGCCCAACCAGTCTATCTGACAACAGAATTTCTGCTCTGACTTTTGCCGTTAAGTGTTGGGGACTGCCAGGTTGCAGGAGAATTACCCAATTCTCCAGGGCCCAGGAGGTTCTACACCTCAGTCGGGAGTCTGCAGGTACCGTGAGAGTGGGCAAGTATGCAATATCATACCTACAGATGAGATAATAACCATCACACTTCACAGAAAACTCCAGCACATTATATAGAATGCATATTTTATGTTTCTACTGTTCAATATCATAGCTAAGGATACCATTTCTGTTAACAAATTGGAGTGTGAATAAGGCCAGGTTTTACATTATTAAATTATTTTACAGAAAAGTTTTACTGTTAAATGCTACATAAAGTGATTCATATAAACTACATTGTCACTCCAATGGTGAATGGGCCTATGACATCAAACATGCAGAATCTAATGTTTCCATGGTATGCGTTCGGCATCCCGGCAGTCTGGATGCCGACACTTAACTTACTGGTGCCAGAACACCGACGCCGGTCAGAATCCCGGCGCTGGCATCCCAAACGCAGGAATGCCGGAGGTAAGTAGCAGGGTGGGGGGTTAGATTTAGGGGGAGGTTTAGGGTGCAGGGAGGGGGAGGTTAGGTTCAGGCACCAGGGAGGTAGGGTTAGGGTAGGGAGAGGAGGGCTAACATACCGACCATCAAGTGTCGGTATGTTAACCCTGTCGGGATCCAGGCGTCGGGATTCTGTCAGTATTACATTCCGATTCCGTTTCCACATGTATATCAGTCCCATTCACCTTAATAGACTCCATAAGGAGAACAGTTATTTTGTATAGTTTTGAACAATCACATCTGTTTTCTTTTTATATTCGTCTGTGGTATATAAAACATTAACACAGATACTGAGAGCAACATCTCAGTCTTTCATGTATCTTTCCACAATAGTTTTTTTGGTTGCAGATATTCATAAATGTAAATTACAAACCAAATTGCTTACTATAAAGACCTATAACTATATAAAGTATGTTTTAACGGTACATAATACGCAGAGCTTTAGAGAGATTATTTGGACACTCACATTAGCTGGATATCTTTGTGTCTATTATACATAATGGTAAAAACCATCTATGCTTTCCTAAATTGACACATTATAGAAGAATCTCTATAAGAAAAAAGCATACGTTGATTATTTCCAACCATGTCAAATAAAGCTTATGACTTATTTTTTAAAACAAGAGAAAAGATGCTCTCCCATCCATTACCATAATTTCTGAGACCCAGCATCTTGCGACCTGAAATATATGACTAAATGCAGCAGTCACCGATCACCTTATAATAAAGAACACTTGTCACTGTAAGACATACTGCATCAACAAGAAAGCTACACTCTAAGACATTCCGCACATAACTACAACATACCATACTAAAGCAGAAGAATAAAAATTGAACAAACCTCTTACCATTTGTTCCCATCATTGTTTAAATAAAACGTAGAGGATTTCAGAGATTTGTTTATGTCACCAATATGCTGGAGTCCATAGTCACAAAGGCTAGGTTTCATGGAGTTTATTGCAGCACAGATATTCATTAAAGGAGGAAAGCAACACCACGTATTAAACTCCACTCAGAAAGTAAGAATTAGTTCGGAAATATAATTTACAGCCATGGAATTTTTAAGATGTGAGCTTCAGTGTTTCAGACTGGCCAAAATGGAGTTTCTCACTTCCACAGCATCAACAGATTAGATGAATGGGAGGGGACAGGGGCTCCTCTGATCACCTTCTCTGAAATGCTGCGTCAATGTATTGAGCTGCTTATCCTATGCTAAGCCCAAAGCAAACTGGTCTGGTCACTGGTGCTGGCAGCTGCCTCCTCTCATGGCCTAATTCCTCAAGAGATCACAGCTCCATGCAAGCCCGAGACAGCCATCTCAGCTCTATCTCTACGGAGGGAATGATTATCCTTTATTTGTAGACCTCCATGCTACGCCACAATAAAATAGGCTTTACAGTTAACAAAAAAATGTAAATATCTAAATAGGTTTGAAATATTTTTTTGTGCTGCACTATATAAAATGGATGGTAACCTGTGGTTTTTCATCTGTAGTTTGGATAGGTTATCTACACCCTCACCAGAGCCAGATTAACAAAGGGGCGGATGGAGCTCCAGCTCCAAGCCTCCAAATAAAAAATAGGCCCATCATCAGCATGATGATGAGCGCCTGCCTAGCTGGTCACACAGTCAGCATAAATTAGAAGTATTAAAATAGTTTTTCTAGTTTACTCACAAAATTATGCAGCCTTTCTTTTTTTATCTATTTAGGGAGACAGTGGGGCTGATAGTGTAGGGGGGTGTACAGACACACGTGGCTCTGGCCACAGCTTCTCCCCTTCTCTGTATAGGCCATTGAAAATTTCAGCGCCAGTCACATGTGGCCCTTAATACTGCTCTGACCATCACCCACACACTATCAGCAGCGCTGTAGAAACCCCATTATAAAAATATAATTTGAATTTAGTTATGTCATGATGAAGCTGCAATGTACAGTGGTTGCATAACTGAAAAGAAATGGGCAGATAACAGTGTGATGTCAGCACTAGGCTAGTGTAAACGCCTATCATTTCAGACATCATTTTACCCTATACTGCAATGGGAAAGATTGAAACATTGTCACATGGTTAAAAAGGGAAAACATTCCAAGGCAATGTGACATGTAAATTCCATGGTTAGTCATTTACCCTGGTAAGCTCATGTTTTTTTTCTCATAAGTGCTAATAAATAAAGTTTTCAAATTGTAATAAAATAAACACAGCATACTAGATCACCAAACACACAGTTCAGAATTGCAAAACATACCAATCAGGAAGGACCACTAAATAAACAAATAAGTTAACTAAATAAATAGATAAATAATAGACAGTTTTGTGAGCTAGGAGAAAAATTTCTTCCTAAATGTCTAGACATCCAATGCAAAAAGAGGGACAATTACAAAGTAAAAAACAACTAGCTTTGGGTCCAAAAATGCAAGTTGTGAAATTTTTATATTTAAATTTTATTTGGGGTGGGGTTAATAAAAACAATGACAGTATGTATTTACATCAGCAGGGAGACCGTAACCAATTAATATGTAACTACAAACAGTAGATCCATCTGTTGCAGTGGGCTAAATCAGCGGTATGATGTGAAAATTGTGTTCGCTATTTTTTTAAATAAATCTTGTAGTTGCTTCATTGTTCTCCCTATGAGTTGATACAATTTAAAGGATTCTATTTATAAAGCTGCGAACAGCCCTTCATCATCCATCCGTGACCTTCATAATATTTTCAAAGCTTCGAGCTACACCATGGTTTTAGATGGAGGCATAACTCCATCTCAAGCCATTAAAATGATATTTCTGTGATCCACGATACTGGGCAAAAGTGGTATTGCTTATGTGCAATCTTCATCTCAAACATACATAGCGTGGAGACAAGTGTCTCTATTAAGTGCCCATGTGCGGGTGTTCCTGTCCATGCATGTGCTGTACTGAAGAATAGTCGTGGATTGACAAAAAGTCCTACTGAGGGGATGTTGTGAAGCTCCCAGTGGTCAGAATCCCAATGGTTAGAATACCATCTCCAAAATTCCTACGGTCACAATTCTGACGGTGAGAATTAGGGTTTAGGGTTAAACACTAGGGGGAGGGGAATAGGGTTAGCCAGTGGGAAGGTTATTATCAGGCTGCCAAAGGGGATGGGTAGGGTTAGGCCAGTGTTGGCTAACCTTGACACTCCAGCTGTTATGGAACTACATAACCCAGCATGCACTGCTACAGTTTTGCTATTAGGGCATGCTAAAACTGTGGCAGGGCATGCTGGGGTATATAGTTCCACAACAGCTGGAGTGTCAAGGTTAGCCAACACTGGGTTAGGCTGTAGAAGGTGTTGGTTAGGGTTAGAATACTCACCAATATGTGTCGGGATTTTGACATTGGGATTCCAAAGACGGCATTGTGACTATCAGGATTCTAACCGCCGGGATAATGTACCCTACCCCTACTGAGGGCTTTTCAGGGGTTTGTCGAGGGACCTGGATACCGCAGCAATCAGTAGACACCAGAACGTGCCATTTTTCAAACACAGCCTGTGACATGGCAGTTAAGAGCAGATTGGCTGGTACCTGATTAGTGTTCCCTCTAGCTCCGGCGGGAGGCAGGGCGGCAGAGCTAGAGAGGGCATGCTCGTGCGCGCGCCTTCGGCGCGCGCGCGACCGAGAAGGGGGCGTGGTCCTCGGAAAAGGGGGCGTGTCTATAAGACGCATCCCCTTTTCGTCACTCTTGGGGGCGTGCCCGGCACTTACGGACACGCCGGGCAGCCCCCAAGCCCTGCAGACAGGGAGAATAGATGCCGGGCGCATGCGCCCCGCGTCTATTCTCCGGCGGTGACAGGGTCACCGCATGTTTCTCCACCCGCGAGACACTGCGTCCCGCGGGTGAGAACGGCTCCTGCAGGCTGTGAGGGCAGGGCGCTTTTTGCCCTCCTCCTGGAGGGCAGGGTGCTTTTTGCCCTCCAGAAGGAGGGCAGGGCGCCGCGCCCCGCTAAAACAGCCTAGCGGGAACGCTACCTGATCACCGTTCACTTTATCTCCTAACACAGCTTAGGAAATAGACCCCATAATTTTCAAAATTACCTCCACATAAGTATATATTTGTTCCCACTACCTACACAAAAGTAATTCTAAATAGAGCCCAAAGACTGTGGCAGTGGAACTAGAGTACAAGCCATGAAATAATTTGATTAAACCACATATATTGAAGGAACAGTATAATATATGCCAGTATATAGATATTGGTGTGTTTAGTCCAAAAAAAAATTTGCTACAATACAGATATGATAAAATTTTTCCTAAAGTTCTGTACATAAATAAATATGAGTTCCCCAGTAATGCCCAGTTTTATAGCACATGTATTATCATCAATGAAATTGCAGAACAAATTAACAACTGTAGCAGTGGTGCTATATTTCTATTCATGCAAACATGATTTTGTTTGGTATAATAAAACAGTTGTCGTCAGACAAGCCACTTACCCAATATCAGCGGACCCCCGATAATTGTACTGTATATGTGGGCGGCCAAGGGTAAAATATCGATCAGTCAGGCATGCCATATTGTCCAGTATGCCCATCCGATGCGATATTTGGTAAGTTAATAAGTTAAATGATGGCCGCATCTGGCAGAGTATGCCCAGCATGGAAGGAACAGGGAAATGTCTCCCCCTCAGGAGATATCGAGGCCAATAAACGGAGAAATCTCACAATGTATGCCTGCGATATCTGCAGGGTAACAGGCTGCCAGATAAAATGTCTGTCAGTCCAACAGGTATTTTATCTGGTAGTGTATGCCCAGCATAAATGCTGGATTGCTACGGCCAATAAAAGAATATATGTAGTTTCTTAATGATGTTATATATTTCACATGAGACTATGGGGTATATTTACTAAATGCCTATTTTAATAGATTTAAAACAAATGAAAATTGATCAACATCGATGTTGTGTTTCTGGGGCTAAACTACACATTTACTAACAGACAAAAATTTTCTTTTTTTTTTATTATGATGAAACGTGCAATTTAGCCTCAGATACACAACACTGATGTTGTTTGATTTTCATTGATTTTAAATCAATAAAAATTGATTCAAATCAACCATTAGTAAATGTACCCCTACAGATGTGTCAAACAGCCCCTCTTGGCGCACCTAGTCCTGCGAGACTCTAGTGCTGGGTGTTTTTTTTGCGTCCATTTTAAATGTGATGCAAATAGGATGCACCTGGAGACTGTGCTGATTAATTTGATATGTGACACTTGTATATCTGTGTGCGACTTTGTTTCTCAATCAGCATGCAAAGTGCTACCATGCAGATCTTAGATGTATTTTCAGCAAGAAGAAAAAAAAAAAACACCCATCGCTAGGCTGCACGGGTCCTGACAGCGCACTCGTGCATGGCGTATTGAGGCTAGATAAGCAAGGACACACCTGTATATGTCGATTGTGCAGCCAATTCATGTTTTGAGCGATTTTGTTTGGTCCAGGGCTGGAAATGTGCATAATGGAGGAAATAAAATAAAAACCCCACATTAAAGTCCATTCTACTATCACCAAAACACAAAAGTATAGTTTAATGTCTGGTTTCCCCCACCTCCGTCCTTCTGCTGGTAGAAAATACTCTTCACACCAGAGAATGCTCCTTTTTATGAACCTTTTTCCGCTGCTTGAGTGTCATTTAAATAATCGAATACCACAAAACTAGATCTCTTTTTAGACATATGTTTGTGCAAAGCTAAGCACATTCCTACACACAGCAAATACACACTCAGTTCTACTTATCAGCCCGCACAGACCTCCATTTTCATGTATACAATATACATGCATTGTAGAAGATCAGGTACATAGGACCATATGGCTGGAAAGTAGGGGCATACACAACATTTTAACTGCAGGAAGCAAATTACTGCACTCTTTGAAACAACTTTTCTTGTAAGTAATTATTGGAATAAATAATACTGGAAACCGTTTGTCACTAATCATAATATACTAAAATAACATACATATGTCATGTAAACACCACACAAATATAATGCTGCTGAAGGGAGTGATGGTGAGATGCAGGATTCAGGTTGGACAGGAACAGGACCTTTACACACTAGCCATCGAAACAGATGTAGTAGGAAATGGCTACTGGTCTCAGTAAAATGTAACTGATGTATGATCTAATTAAATCAGACTGGAGTCATTACTGGGCTAAGACAAGGACAAATATGTGTCTGTGTGACATTCAGAGACATCCCGACTCATGCTAGAAAAACACTGGCCTTTATTTTGTTAGGAGTAGCTGTGGGTGACTGGGGAAGCAGAGATGTGCGCATTATGCTAAAGTAACAGAATTATTCTCTAATAAGAAATGAAATACATCATCATCATAAAGGAATGGGTGGAAGAGCTGCACACTAAAGGCTATGACTGATACATGAGCTGCTCATTTGTAAGTTGCTGAATACTTTTATTAATTTTTCCTTACATAGAAAAAAAACATTGTGGCTATCAGTTGCAGGAATTAATAACCATGGATGTTTGTACAAGATCAAGAGAAAAGATGAAGGCTATGTAATTAACTGTAAACTTACAAAGCACTTCATACTGGTAAAGACATTTTTAATCACATTGTGGGCAGAAAAGTTAGTACACCTACTTGCCATAACGGGGTGGCACAGAGTTGCCCATTTGTGCTCTCCAAATCACAGGTGCAAATTATATTTCACTAAGTAATCTGAAATCCTGACCATATCTTACGATGTGTTCCAGCATAAACATTAATATATGCCAGTGGTACCCAAACTTTTTTGAATCACGGTGCCCTGGGGTATCAGCATTGCTTTCACAGCATCCCTAATCCAAACGTTTGATATTGAGAAATTCAGAAAAAAATGTAGTAAAGTAGTAAACGGAAGTAAACTGTGCTTACCTATGTTCCTTAGGCATAGTTATGTAGTGGTGGACAGGTTTGCACTACATATTTACATTACATTGACCATAAATAATTTGATTTGGTGCTGGACCACCAACCTGAGGCACCCCTGCAAGTATGCGGCGGCACACCAGGGTGCCACGGCACACAGTTTGGGAACCACTAATATATGCATCTGATTTAAGTCATGCACAGGACACAGACCTTAACATTCTACTTGCGCCCATATTTTATGTTGGATGAGGATTGCTCTACACTGCATCCATGGAGCCGCATGAGTCACCCTGCAGCTATAGCACACACAGCCCTGCAGTATAGAGAGCCGAGCTGAGCTCTCACACTGTGCAGACAGTTTTCACCGGCTGCCACGCTGGGAGGCTGTAGGATGTGTCACCACTCTGCCGCTGGCTGCTTGGATGGATGTGCTCCCTCCCGACACTGAGGAGCCGCCGCGCGCAGACACTGCTCCGTCAGGGGGAAGATGGCGCCAGCAGTGCAAGTGATCCGGCCCCGTCTCACTGCCGCAGCCCCTTGCCGGGTAAGACAGCCGACCTGTCCCCTTAATCGCCGCTCGCTGCCGTAACCGCACCTTCCGCTGGCCCCACGCCGGTTTTCAGTCCCGGGGGAGCAATCAGGATGGATGAGCAGGATTTAGTGGTCCGGAGAGCTCAGCCAGATACGTGTTACAGCATGCTCTCCGTGGCCACGCCCCCCCAGCCAACTATTATTTAAAAAAATATTTTTATGAGTAACACACATTCATTATTATGCATTAAAAAAAAAAATTCTAAAAAAAAGTCACAACTCCCTGTCTTGTGTCCAATCAAATAAAAAAAAAATAATAAAGTTTAATACACAAAAAAAACTAACTATATGAGGGCGATATTGTTTTTTAAGCCGTGATAATTAATGAGCGCCCAGTTTTGCTATTCAATTGCTCTGGGCGCTCATTAATTATTGCTATCTTCGCCTCCTATGAGACCAGGTTTAGCCGCGTAAAACGGCTAAACCAATCTAAAATTCTGGTTAGGGTGCGCTAACTGTGGTTAGTGCGCCCTAACCAGGGGGTTTCCCACACATTTCTGCTAGCACCCACCTGAGTGCGTGCAGAAATGCCGGCGCCTATCGCGCCCTGATAGAACAACAATTGAATTGCTCTGTCGGGCGTCCTATGACTGAGTGATTAAGGAAACACAAATCGCTGTCAGCTGAATAATTGCAAGCAGCCAATCACAAGTGATTGGATAGTGCTGGGGACAAAAATCAGCAGCAGCTATTTACACCTGCCAAAGACCACCTAAACATAATACGGACTTGTCAGGCAGAAATTCTATTTTATTCTGGTCAACTGTGTGAACATGCCCTTATTGTACTCTTTATATTACAGGTGTAATTTGGCAAAAGTGACAAATCACACAAATCTGCATCATCACATATAGGACACTGGCATGGGTATGCACAGGGCAAAATCACAGTAAATCAAGAGTAGGAAACGCCTGGCACAGCTTCTGTGGAACCATACACCCCAACATGCCTTGTCACAGTTTTAGCATTATCTAACAGCAAAATTGTGACTTTGTATATAGGGAGGTGTAGTTTCAGCCGGAGTGCCGCAAGTTGCTTGCCCCTATGCTAGATAATCTACACCAACTTGTGTAGTACTCAATTAACATCAGGCCCAATGTGGCCTTTTGATAAAATTAACAAACAATAATAAACCTAATAATCGTATAGAATATTAAAAATTAGCATAAAGGCACACATTGTTTATTTAAAGTAAGTGTTATTCACAGCTCATGACACTGGGCTACTCCAAAGACAGGAAATCTATAGTTTCATAAAAAGGGATTAACCAATCCGGATCATTAAACATTTTACCAGTAGACAGGATTATAAAATTGTAGGAAATCTGGACTAGAGTAAAGCCTTGCTCTAGACAAATAAGCAAAAGGTATATAACCTGTAGTTGCTACAGGGTTACATCAATCATTAACTACTAGAAGTCGAAGTAGGAAGTGACAATTTTTATTGTATGGCAAGAACTGCCAGCTTTAATTTATTTTCCTTTAGTCTACCACTTTTGTAACAGTTTTATCACTGCGCCCATACTTTACCTTGATGGGACTCTAGAAAAAAAGGAAGCATTATGGTCTTCTAATCAACATACTTAAGATCCTTCAAGTATCCATTACTAGCAATCAAATTCAGACATTCAGCCAAGAACACGAATGCTCCATGACTTGGTGCGTTGACTAGCTCCAAAACTATACATTGTTCAACTGAAATCAATTCTTCAATTTGTTCTTTTTTTTCTTTTCTACAAGAAGGACAGATAGACTATGGAAAGTTAGTTTATGTGTTTATCCAAATTATGGCATTACTGTATATAGTTGGTTAATATATGTACACAACTGAAAATGAATGCCAATGATCAAATTATTATTTTTCTTTATTTGTATGTAAATTATGACCAAATGTTCTTTTAAGTAGTTGCACAAGTACAGCCACATATTATATCAAAATGATATAGTTTTATACAGGGCCACATTAGATATTTACTATTGAATCATGGACAGAAGAGATCCTACAAGATGTAAGCACTTCCAGAGAGGAACGGAGGACAAGTGTGGAGGGCGTGGTGCCATGATTCTTGTCATCATGTCCTCCACACACTCAACTGGAAAGTGAATGGGATCTAGGCGGGCGGGTGGTTTTCTTAATTTGCAAATCACCTAGACATCCTGGAAAAATAAGCAAATATAATACTATGAGGCAAATGTATCAAGCAGTGGTTACTGTTTTCAGGGATTTCCCCAAAAAATAAAAAGGTTATTACTGCTTCTCCAAAATGTATTAAAAAGTAGACCGTTGAGAAATTAGATTTCTCCAGCGTGCCTTTGGATTCCGTTAATAACGCTGTCCCTGTGGCCAGCTATAGTGGCAAAGTGTAACGACACTTACTAAGCTGAGTTTTTCGTTGCTTGTCTAGTTACACATAGCGTCACCTGAGAATGACGCTTTGGTTACTTACTCGTCCTGCCTGTACCAAACGTTGGATCCCTCGTAAAAAGATCTTGTGTATGTTCAATGTTACTGAACATAAAGTCATTGTGTCGCAAAACTAGGCTGATGCGATACAGAGAGAACACGCTGGAAGGGGTGAGTTGCAGAAACACTTTTCTATGACTCTTTTAAATACATTGCTGCGATAAACGTCGATGCAGGCCGTCTCTTAGCATAGCGATAAGTTACATGATAATGCATGCAACTCCCTCTACTTTTTGTAAGAAAGGCATCCAAATCATTTTTAAATTCTGTTACAGAATTTCACACCGCCTCCTCGGGTTGAGTAGGTCACCAGTCTCATGTATTTTGGATTGCATTTAAGTCCCTCCCTCATGATTTCAAGTGCTGTGAGGAGGTCAAAATTGACTGGAAATGAATGGTACTGTTGATGTAATAATACTGTAGGAACAAAACAGGTCAAGTTATACGCTTTTAGCCGTTTATTAATTTTTAAAGAAACTTAAAATCGAACCAAAACCAAATCAATACGATTAAGAACCAAAACAAGGGGGTCTACACAAATCTCCAGTATGAATTGGTCTCTATTATCAGTGATTAAACTCTGAAAGAAATAAAGCAGTGTGATCAAGTTTTATAACTATCATAACTCAGTATTCGGTTCTGATCACATATACAGAAAGATAGTTTAAACATGGTAAAAATATAAAAAGATTTTTCTCTAAAGAGCCTGTCTTACAACAATTAAAATGTTTAGCACCTGTCTAAACTTCATATCAGAAAGATGTCTGCTAAAAGCAAAATCTTTTTATAAATATTAAAAATATGTAAGCATATTTCATGCTTTCCATAGGTGTGTTGTCTGGGTGTCACATATTATGCAAAATTTAAACCAATGTTTTCACCCTCAGGTAAAAACTAAATGGAAATTAGGGGCCACCTAATATTCAGCAAACTTTGAAATATGACAGTTTTTCTGAATTTCCGGCGGGAAACTATCAATCTTCAGTTCAGATCCTCCCTCCCATTCTGTATTGCATGCCCATGAGTGAGCTCAGTTCACACATACAGCATGCACTAACTAAAACAGTTATATAAAGTTAACTATATATTGCACATTTGTGTAACATTTTTACAATCGGAGATCCCTTTAAACTCATAGGGCGCATAAAAAGATCTTGCAAAGCATGCTTCAGTGTGTACCTGCTCACCACACCAACTAAGAAAACTCCCCAGGGGTATACTTAGGAAATAATGAATATCCCTATCAAAGTCCAACCTTTAACCCCTTAACCAGCTAATATTTTTTCCAAAAATTGCTCAGAAATTGTTTAGTTTACTTTTTTGTTATGACTGAATTAGGTCAAGAGCATCTATTTAAAACATATTCAACAACAAATGTACTTGGGACATTGCGACCTTACATTTCCCTGGCAGCTGCTCCTCTCTGCAGTGCTGGGTTCCGGAATCAGCAGTGATCGGCAGCAAGGCAGACACTGGGTGCGGGTGCAGGGATGCAGAGGGGCTGAGAGGTCCCTCTGCCATTGGCGGCTGCTGGAAGAGTATCTTCCAGCTGCCGGCCAATGGGCATTTGCGACTGGTCACGTCAGGTAACACACAGCCTGGAGTGGTCTCAAACGATGCGACCACGCCAGACATGTGGTTAATGGCTTTATTATAGACATTTACATGAAGTTAATTAGTAAGTGCCTTCAGCAAGTAACGCAAAAGTTAGTTCGGAATTTCTGTCTGTAAACTCAGCCATAGTAAGAGGGAGCAAACGCCACAACTTGCGTTGCTAAAAAAAAAAAAAATTTTTTGAAGATGCATATGTGAAAAACTACAAAAACACCATCCACTAACTCCATGCAGTACTTACTCTACAAGGTCAGCAGGCAATGTTACTCCAAGAGGGAATGTAGTAATAGCCACCAATTTTGAAAAACTAGCGAGTTTGTTTTGTGCAAAATCACTCTTGAATGGATGCAAGTCACCGCCCACATTTTTTCATGTCAAACATACAAGTCATAAGATCATATGACAGGGTGCTAGACTTCGTTCTAGCACCCTGTGCAGTTCCTCGAACCAGCCTGGGGGTCAGCAGTTTGTGGCATCAGCTGAGTGTGCTAGAAGTACCAGAGCAGAGAGCGTCACCCTAGGCAGGATAGAGGAACTGCATGGGTTGTGACAGGTGCAGGGTGTTAGTATGATTGGTCTTTATTCTAAGAAAATATATAATGTAATCATCAATGCGCTTAAACAAAGGCAGCTAAAACTATATCAATGGGTACAACCAAATCCCCCCCACCCTCCCCCAAAAAATCCAAAGAAATAGGTATAGTTTCGTAGTGCCAATGATTGTTGAACAATATTCCTTTTTCTTTGAACAAAGACGTATTGAAAGACTTTCAATACATGTTACTGTTGAACAATCATTGGTGTATCAATTCTATGGGGAATTCAATTACCCGCGGTTACTTACCAGGGGTAATTACGGGAGGTAACCTCGGGCTTTAATGGTCGGGGATATTCAATTTACCTTCTGCATTCGCCCAATAGCCTGGTGGACGCACGTTAAATACATGCGTTAACACGGGTTACCGGGCATAAACGCACAGGATCCGTGATAAGTTCATGGACCTGTGCGTTAACTGGGATTTCTTTTTGGGTCTCAGGAGACCCGAAAAGATATCCTTGATAAGCGGGGCTAATTGAATACAGGCTAGTGAACAATTATCATCAATTAACGGGTCTAATTGAATTCTGCATAAAATCTCTTTCTTTGTTTAACCGTAAGTTCTAATAATAACATTTGAAATTAAAGAAAAATCACATTTATCAAATGTGTCAATGCAACAAAATTGCACGAACTTGCCATAAAATACTCATATTGTTAAGTTGGTACACTAAATTACTTGTAACAATTATTTTATGGTAGGCCTAATTACTCCTAATTGTACATATTACACTGAAGTTTCAAAAAAATTAGTTGGATCATCCCTCTATGGGGAATATCTAATCCCAATCCATGTTGGCATGCTCTACATTTTAGCAGTATGTCAGTGGAATCACTTAAAGCAAAACAGGTGATCATTTTTAGTGTTGCTCATTGTATTAGAACAAAGTAGTCTCTTATATTGGTGACAAAGTCTCATCAAGTTATCTAGCTGCCTTCACAGTATACCACAATTTTGTAACCTTAAGAAGTTTACATACAATTGCAGAATTTTAAACTTTAACATATGCATATAGTTGTAGCCGATAAAGAGATTGATGATCCAATTTTCACTAAGGGCATTTTGGGGTATTGGGGCATTCAGTTTGTCCCAATACCATATAAACTGGACATTCCTGTTAAAAACCGGTATGTCAAATGTTACAATTATCACATCTGCAACTTCATGACAGACATAACTAAATCAGCATGTTAATCATGGGAAATTCAAACACAATTATTAAACATACAGCACATTTTAGACACCATGCCAGAATATACAAACATTGGACAATAGAAAATGTAAACACCAATACAGTTACTTACTAGAAGGTGTAAAGCGTACTGCCAGTTTAGCCTGCATGCCCCATGGTATTGTGTCTACCAATGTCAATATGGTCTGTATGCACCATGGTATCTACCAATGTCAGTATGGTCTGTATGCACCATGGTATTGTATCTACCAATATCAATATGGTCTGTATGCACCATAGAATTGTATCTACCAATATCAGTATGGTCTGTATGCACCATGGTATTATATCTACCAATATCAGTATGGTCTGTATGCACCATGGTATTGTATCTACCAATGTGAGCATGGTCTGTATGCACCATGGTATTGTATCTACCAATGTCAGTATGGTCTGTATGCACCGTGGTATTGTATCTACCAATATCAGTATGGTCTGTATGTACCATGGTATTATATCTACCAATATCAGTATGGTCTGTATGCACCATGGTATTGTATCTACCAATGTCAGTATGGTCTGTATGCACCGTGGTATTGTATCTACCAATGTGAGTATGGTCTGTATGCACCATGGTATTGTATCTACCAATGTCAGTATGGTCTGTATGCACCGTGGTATTGTATCTACCAATATCTGTATGGTCTGTATGCACCATGGTATTATATCTACCAATATCAGTATGGTCTGTATGCACCATGGTATTGTATCTACCAATGTCAGTATGGTCTGTATGCATCGTGGTATTGTATCTACCAATGTCAGTATGGTCTGTATGCACCGTGGTATTGTATCTACCAATGTCAGTATGGTCTGTATGCACCATGGTATTGTATCTACCAATGTCAGTATGGTCTGTATGCACCGTGGTATTGTATCTACCAATGTCAGTATGGTCTGTATGCACCGTGGTATTGTATCTACCAATGTCAGTATGGTCTGTATGCACCGTGGTATTGTATCTACCAATATCAGTATGGTCTGTATGCACCGTGGTATTGTATCTACCAATGTCAGTATGGTCTGTATGCACCGTGGTATTGTATCTACCAATGTCAGTATGGTCTGTATACACCAAGGTATTGTATCTACCAATGTCAGTATGGTCTGTATGCACCATGGTATTATATCTACCAATATCAGTATGGTCTGTATGCACCGTGGTATTGTATCTACCAATGTCAGTATGGTCTGTATACACCAAGGTATTGTATCTACCAATGTCAGTATGGTCTGTATGCACCATGGTATTGTATCTACCAATATCAGTATGGTCTGTATGCACCGTGGTATTGTATCTACCAATGTCAGTATGGTCTGTATGCACCATGGTATTGTATCTACCAATATCAGTATGGTCTGTATGCACCGTGGTATTGTATCTACCAATGTCAGTATGGTCTGTATGCACCATGGTATTGTATCTACCAATATCAGTATGGTCTGTATGCACCATGGTATTGTATCTACCAATATCAGTATGGTCTGTATGCACCATGGTATTGTATCTACCAATATCAGTTTGGTCTGTATGCACCATGGTATTGTATCTACCAATTTCAGTATGGTCTGTATGCACCATGGTATTGTATCTACCAATTTCAGTATGGTCTGTATGCACCGTGGTATTGTATCTACCAATTTCAGTATGGTCTGTATGCATAATGGTATTGCACCTACCAGTAGGCTACCAATGTCAGTATCACCCGTATGCCCTATGGTATTGTGTCTATGTTGTTTTATTTTGAATAGTTTTGCAGTTTTCTGCTTTAAAACACCCAGAAAACATTGGATTGTGCAAGCTGTTGCTTAGTATATTTACCCCTAAGTGCTTTTTACTGTGTCTTTGAATGGTTTGGTCATTAGATATTTCTTGGAGGATATGTTATATTAATCAAGTAAGCTTCTCTAAGGATAAAATAGGAGCTCTAAAAAAATGCTTTTACATTTTTATCCAAATGTATCTTCTGAGGTACAATCTGTTATATATTTGTGTCACTGGTCCAAAGCACTTTGTTACAAAAAAGTTTCAGGCAATCTGCAGGCTACTTTAGAAAATATGGAGGGGTGGGGGTTGGACTTCACACCCTAATTAAAAACCTGGGCTGATTCAAATAATCTAATGTGTATTAGGGATGTTAGGGAACAACCTGATGGGGTTCACCTTCATGTAGTAGATGGGCAGGCATTTTGGCCAAACATTTTTTAAGAACCCTATTTATACTCTATGTTAATAGAGTTAATCATATTATTCTAGTATTCTTAGTGCTTAGATTGTGCACCTGCATTTTCTTTCTCCTGCATGAAATTATGGACAACATCCTATATGCAGGTTGGTGTGGATCTGTGAATGTCTCCTATGGCGGGTGAACAGTTCAGCAGGTTACTAACCTATGTGTTTTGATTAGCAGACTTGACTTGCCTTGCCTTGCCTTTACTCAGTCCTGTGAAACATTTGTTTTCTAAAGCTTCAACAGTTCCAAGTAACTTCTACTTAATGTTTCTGACAGTTAAAATTTAAATTGCTAGCTGGAATTTGTCAAATATTTGAAAATAGAAATTTGATCTAAAATTAAATAGCAGTGTCTACCACTACTACTTTCATGCTTTGTGAGAAAGCGATATCACATCCTAAGAAATTAGAACCAGCGGTGCCAAGGTTGGTATGGCTGAGAGTGAAATCAACTGGAAGTGTGGTCAAATATCATATTCAGTTTTCTATTCTGTTCAAAGATTTCGGCCAGCGATTCTCAGTGTGTTTCGCCACCTTATGACAAGTGTGTCACGCAGAAATGGGCCAGCTGATGGGTCCTGTGCGAGTATGCCTTCAGAGTCGAGCTAATCAACGGACTATGGGCGGAGAGACTGACTTTACGCTCTCCCCCTGCTCCGCTGACTGGATGCAGGGCATATCAGTAGTGTTTATTCTAGCACCCTGCACCTGTCACCACCCGTGCAGTTCCTCTTTCCTGCCTGGGGTGTCGCTCTCTGCTCTGGTGCTTCGAGCACACTCTGGTCTGTATCTCAGCAGTTTGTTGCATCAGTCGAGTGTGCTAGAAACACCAGAGCAGAGAGCGACACCACAGACAGGAAAGGCACTGCATGGGTTGTGACAGGGAAAGGTATAGATCCCCTTCAGTATTTGTACCTGTAAGTGACGTAGAGTGAGGGCGGAACTGCGGTTCTATATCCATAAAGTTCACCAAAAGAAGAAATTTGTCCACTTGCCGTGCTTTGGGCACTCAAGCAGCTCTCTGTGGTCTATTGGTGATGTCTGGAGTTGTTGGTGCCTTTCCAAAAGGATCCTGTTTGTCTCTAAAACGGAGTATTGCAAACTCTCGCAAACTTACAGAGGGTAATTAAGAGGAAGGGGAGGGGGTTGTGTGTTAAAAAACACTGGGAGTGTTGAGTTGGTATGGTGGTATGATGGTAAGGGTGCTTTTGTTGTGGTATGCTGTGTAGGGGGCAGCCAAGGGGTGCTTTTGGTGTGGCATGCTGGGTGGGTGGGGCTAAGGGGTCTTTTTTGGTGTGTTACGGTGGAGGGAGGAAGGGATGTTTCTGGTGTGGTTGCATATGTCAAATTCACAGTAGTATTTGAAAAATTCACACATACATAAAGGAACTAGCATATGCTGGGTCACCTCATTGACTGTCTGCCCGCTCCTCCATTTCACCCCCCGTTGTCCTGACTCACCCTTCTCTCTACCTGCAGCTTCGTCCCACTCAACCACCTGGCTCCATCCCGCCCCCATACTTACCATATTATATAGAAAACATTTACTTTAACATATCATTAATACATTACGTTTATTTTACATTTCATATGTGGATGTCACTCTTTAATATGTCACGGCAAAAAACGGTTTCCATACCACTGATTTAGGCAAATGATATCTACTATATATACTCTGAGGAACACAACAGCACTGGCGAAGAAAAGCTACCAGGTAAGTGGACTCAAACTAGCACTTAAGTTGGAATCAGAGCTGCTGACAGCTTTGCCAAGCCCAGGTACAGGGAGGGGGCGTGGTCAACCCGGGGAGGTCTCCTTAAAAAAAAACAACAAAAAACATCTCCGATGCCGCGAAGCGGGTGTCCGGGGTTGGGGGCGCAATCGCTTCCAACCCCGTGTATATCGACGGGAAAGAGAGAACTGACTGCTGCTGCAGCCTCTCTCCCTAGTCCAGCACACAGCGTGACAGCAGTGTTTGTCCTCCTCTCTTTCCCTTTCAAAGTGAACCACACCCACACACAAAAACCTAAGCGCTAATCAGTCAGAGACTCAGATGTTGAATATCGGTGCAGCAGTAAATAAGGAGGTGATTGCCAACCTCACTAAAAAATATAGGAAAAAGAATTTACTGCGCTCCAATAATGTTGCAGGGACACAGGGAAAACACAAATCACGTGAGTATTCAAAGTGTAATTGAAAAACTGTAATAAACACAATAGCAATAAGAATATGAATAAATCGATATGACAATGCGCTTCAATGACACCATATACAGCCCGCACCACTTGTCCTGACATACGGGAGCTATCACCTTTACCGCCGGCCGGCGGCTCCGCTGTTAGTGTCCTTGCTGGCTTCTACGAACGAGAGGTCATTTCCCCGCCGCCAGCTGACACCTCTGCAAGCGGCTTCCACCATCTACTCCAACACAGGAGAAGGAAGGTAATAGCGCACACCGCTAGTATGCAGCTACGCGGTTCATTTCTTCCACTGCTGCTTCATTGAGACAAGAGTCTACATACAACCATTGTCAGCCGGGGTCTCCGTCCACAGCATTTGTCCGACAAAAGGAGACATCAGCCCCATATTGGTCAGCATTGTCGTTACATCTGTTCTCCAGACGGTGAATAACGCTAATTAGAGAGGATCATTTTCTTGTTACACTGTTGCTGGATATCAGCTAATAGCTCATCACGCTGAGCTACCCAAAGGTACATTTTCTCTGATGCTCAGAGACTGTGCTATTTCACTCATTCTTTACAAGCACACTACCGGCTTTGCTATCATCCTTGTACAATAACATTTGTGCTATTCAATTTACTATAAAAGGATCAGCATTTACACCCCATTACAGATTATCAGATTGTATTAGCAGCTGTATATATAGCTGAACACACTATACGTGAACTGGATATATCTGGTGGCTCATTTCAATGAAGGGCTAGTAGCACTGAGGTCTATCTATATAGAGGGAGAGTATGCACACATATCAGGTTTCTCTATGTATTAACCTGGTTTATAGTACACATTCATTATAGCATTGATTCTCCAGCTAATCAATTGTTTTTAAGTGGATTCTAATTTCTACAGGTGATATTGGGGACACAATATTGGAGCCTGATCAACTCCTTTTGTTGTCCCTTTTTGGTGAATTTATGTTTGATATTATTGTTTTTATATTTTTTCATGTTTCATTTTATCTATTTTTATAACCAATAATCATTGAAGCCATTGTCATATCGATTTATTCATATTCTTATTGCTATTGTGTTTATTACAGTTTTTCAATTAAACTTTGAATACTCACGTGATTTGTGTTTTCCCTGTGTCCCTGCAACATTATTGGAGCGCAGCAAACTCTTTCTCCTCTCTCTCCCTGCCCAAACTGAAAGTAGCGGTGTGGGAGGGGGTTTGCCGCAGGTCAGTGTATGTCATTTGTTTATATAGAATTCAGTTATAATACCGACGGCCAGGATGCTGTCTGTTTAAATCCCGGCATCAGAATCCCAAACCGGGATTAAACATACGCGGCTAAATCCCAAGGCCAGACGGGTGTCCGGTTCATAGGTAAGCTGGGACATCTTAGCGGATAGCCGCGGAGGGGGTGGGTGTTAGGTTTAGGCACCACTGGCGGGTTAGAGTTAGGCTTTGGGGGGGAGAGAAGTTTGGCACTAAGTGGGGACAGTTAGGTTTAGGCACCAAGGGGGGAGGGTTGGGTCCAGGCACTAACGGGGAGAGTTAGAGGGTTAGGGGGAGAAGGGGGGAGGGTTAGTATACTTACCTGACCCGTCGGGATACAGAGTATCAGGATGCCACTGTCAGCATTTTGACAGAAGGCATCCCGACTGCCTGTATTTCATACCCAGCTCGTTTATATTATGATCCCCTCAATATATAGAAGTTAAGTGTCAGTGTTATATGAATAAAGGATAACAATCATCTGCCTACCCAATTGCTACTGTCTCTAACACATTTTCCCCATAGATGTTACCTAGTGACCCATTAATTCAGCACCTGTAGGGATCAACAAAATAGGCACATTCATTGTTGTGTAAGATATTAGGTTAATTCGATAAAGCATATAGGCACAAAGCAGAATAAAGGTACCAAACAGCTGTTTTTGTGCAGTTCACAATATGGCAGCTCTCATCGAGAAAAAACTATCTATATAAACATGCATAATCAAAGAAGCATTCATATCCTGTGAATCTACTCCTGCATATTTGTACATTAACTTTCAACAAACAGGTTTTGGCGCAGATTGCTGTAAGTAGAGATTAGGCCAGCACCACACTGGCCCCTGCTATGAAATGTTTTAACCAGAACTACATTCTGTATCCAGCCTGCACACTACTCAGAAAGTCATTAAAACGTCTAATGTGCCAGAATATATCCTGGGCATGTGGCTGCTCTGTTCCTGGGTTACATGCATCTAATAAGGTCAAAGCACACAGCATTGCCCTATATAATATCATGGTTAAAGAATCCAAGCTTTTGTAATTGCTTTCCTACATAGTTAATTAACTTAGCTTCTAGTAATAGATCACCAATAAGACAATTATCCCTGTATCGTTTTATTCAGAAACATTATCTGCTCCCTCTGCTGCAGTATTATTTCTATGAACTTATTATCAGATACTGTGTGAGACAGGCTTGCAGACAAGTATGCCTAATTAAAACTATTTATACACTCCTCCCTGTGCTGTATATTAGTTGGCAGCGCTAATGATGATGGGATAGGTTAATAATGGATCATCTTTATGTAGAGATGTCTGTGACACCCTTGACACTCCTCTGTTGTGTAGCAGATGAAATGGGTGCATTGTGCTTGTATGACACAAGGTTCTTCCAATCCCCAACAGTACAATATCTAGATGGCATGCAAGCCACTACACCAGTCCAGGTCATTATAGCATGCTACCCAATCACAATGCGCACCAGCTCGTATCTCTGCATAAGGGAGGGCCCTGTTACTTCAGAGAGATCTACAGTAGTCTGCACTGTGGATCCTACAAATATCAAGAAGCTATACTAAATAATCACTATAACAACTATTAAAAGCATCTACTTCAGATGTTAGTACACAAATTAACACCTTAAATATCAAGCAAAGTTACTGCAGAATATACATTTAATAGTCTCAGCTTAGGCAACCTGCAGCAGAAAATGTGTTAACCATATTTAGTCTGTGATTAGCAGAATTTTATAGACAAAAAAGATCATTGCATAGTGTTCGCTACCAGGTAGGCCAAACAAAGATGCAGCTACGACAACATATTTTCAGCACTAAATTCTGGAGGAAAGCAAAATTAGTCTTAGCAATGGCATCTGTCAGTTGTATAATGGGCTGCCTGCACATGCACTGAAAATAGTAATATTCAATGGTTCTGCATTGTGTTAAGCACAATGTCAAACCTACACACACACACAGATCGCCTACCTTTTACCTTCCTACTGTTGCCATTCTTCTGCTGCTCATCTTCTTCATTAATAGTGAATAAAACTGGAGGTGTAGGCCGCACACCGGTTTTCTTCACCCTTTCCTGTCGGGCAGCAGTATTCGACCCTGGCATTTTGCTTGCCGCTGTCCTTTTCTTCCTCGGTTTCAGGAATATAAGCATGAATCCTCCTCTCCTGCTGCAGTTTCCCAAGAAGAGAGTGTCACTGGAGCAGCCAGATCATCTAGGGGCTTATCAGTGATCCCCCCATAGGTTACATGGGAAAGTGGGAGCCAGTAAAAATGGTCACTACCTGATGTGAAATCACTAGATAGTCCTTCTTGCTGGGTACCAGCCAAATGGAATATGTTGATTTTCTTACTGCACCAGCACCTTTCCCTAACCCTTCCTGCCGGCTACAGCACACTAAAATATTCAGCACACAGCACAGAAGGAGAAAATATGATACGCCGCTGTTCACAGTTGCCCTGACAACAGTGACATTGTCTAATCAAAAGGAAAGCTGCGTAATGCTGCCTCTTCAGCTGGTGCCTGCTGGAATGCCTTCCACAGCCTGTGCTTCCCACTAGCATTACTGAGCTCTAGCTGGGCTGGGCCTCCTCTCCCATGTGGGGCGGTAAGAGATGTTCTTGCATAATAGGGCTAAGCACACAGAAACCTGTACTGCTATAGATAGGCATGTATTTAAGAGGAGATACACTGAATATTATAAACACAAATATATGTCTTGCTTTGTGATTCTGCAAAGCAACAATGTATTTGACACACACCAATATAACTATAGTGCATCCGTTCAATCATAAAAAAAAAAAGCTAAACAAGGCACTTCTGTAAATCCTTTCAATAAACTCCCATCAGTCTAACACTATATTAAATATTATACTAACAGGTGAAATCAGCTACCATTTTAAATATTAAATTTAAGGATTTTACATTTGCAAAAAAATATAAAGTGTATGGAAAGAATGGAATACAAATGTTAGGGTTAGGGTAATTTACATACTGTATATATTTTCAATTCCAATCCAGATCTTTTAAACAAATTTCTATGCTGGTATGTTTATTCACATATATATATATTTGATTATTCATTTCTGCATTATGTATGTACGTACATGAGTATGTTTGTATTCATGGAAAATATCATTGCCAAAATACAAACAAGAAAACCCCCCACAGAACTTTTAATTAAAAGAAAATCAATAACAAAATCTGAAGCCAAGCATGATTAAATGAGGACATAACTATTTAGATTTATGTTGAGCAGATTTGTAATTGTAGAATGGACCCAGAACATGTCATACAGTATATAGATAGTAAGGAACAGATACTGTAATATACACATTCCTACATTAACCATTCTTGTGCTCTCAAGAACGCTGACATTTTAGCATATATGATTTGCGATTACGTTTTCTGTTATATATTGGTTGTGGATTGACAATGACTTTGTATAAATGTGTGATCAGATCCCATGGTAGCTGATTCTGAGGTGGGAGCAAAGCAAAAAAAAAAAAAAAGCAAGTAACGATGTATCTGGAATATACCACGATACAATACAAGGGGTGCACATACATTTATTTTTGCATGCAGGGTAAATACTGACTGCTTTTGCATGTAGCCCACAAATTAGACTGCAATTTAGGTTAGAGTTTGGACACTCTCCTTTCACATCTAGATCTCTCTGCACATCCCCCAACTGCAGTGCAGCATGGTTTTAACCATATGCAAAGTTACCAGCTCTTTACTTCTTCTGCTCCCGACTAGGGCTATACATTGGAACTTGAAAATCGAATGGCTGCCGAGCTCCAGACATCAAATCCAGCGATGCGATGGCAAGCATCCATCACATCGCAACCATTAGATAGTATAACCATCGCGTTGGTTATACTTTACGACGAAAAGGGGGGCGGAGCCTCACAGCACCCCCATCTACGTCACTGTGGGGGTGTGCCCAAGGTTCTCCCTACACTGTGCATAGATTCCGTGCGCATCTATTCTCCTGCTGCTTAGTTGAGCTGCGGACACCACTTCCGGGTGTCTGCAGCTGAAGAAACCTTCAGCCATCAGAAAGCTGCATCCGATGGCTGGCAATCGAATTCCCAGTATTCGATGAAGGAAGTACTTACCTCAAATCAGAAACCTAGATGGTTGCTAACCATCGGCTTCCGATGTCCATCCCTACTCCCAACTCAGAACCAGCCCCATAATGTGCATGTGACTGAGTGACTCTGATCTCATTCAGCTGTATGACCAATGCAAAGCCAGATCATCGATTGTTATCAGCACATACTTATAACATATAAGCATCTGCTTCCAGAAAACAAAAGCCACAAAAGACTATGGCCCTCATTCAGAGCCGCACGTTAACAACAGTACGCTCGTTGCGTTCCGATGTTGACTAACCGCGCATGCGTCGGTGTTACACTGCGCATGTGCGTACGGCAGATTGCGAGCTTTTTTTCTCTCGTTCCTAAAATAGCGTACAGGAAGTGACATGCCAAATGTGATTGACAGAACAGGGCGTTTTTGGGTGTTGACGGGGGTGGAGATGAAAAAACGCAGGCGTGGCGAGGCGTTTTTGGGGCGTACATACATTAGCAGATGCGAACGTCAAATGTGTTCGGACCGTCTCATACATCACTGGAACATCCGCTTTCCCTTCAAAATGCTCGCACAGCTTAGGGTCAGGATTACTCGACCACATTGGCGATGGCCTTCTCCTCCGTCCCGGGACTCCACGATGGTGCAGCGATTAATCGCGGCTGGTCAGTAAAGTAATTAGTGTTGGATTGAAATCCGGCTTGGTATGTGTTTGGAAAGCAGTTTATTGGGATAGCACAAAAGCGTACGCAGGTGGAAATCAGAGCTGCTAATGTCATGATTACACAATCAATTAGCGTACATTTTTGGGGTTTTATATTGGCCTCAATTTGGTGGTTATGGCCTATTGTAACAATAATGTCATCATCTTTTAATTAGCTCCCCTTTTTTTTGGTTTACTGTGGATTTTGCATCGCTATGTGATTTTTTAAACGTTCCTTAAAGAGGCCTTTTTTTTTTTTAAAGAGGGTCAGTTTTTGCGTTTAAGGCCAGGATTAAATGTAACCCATTTGTACAATAATGTCACAATACAATGTCAGTGTTTTGTTTTTAATTTATTGTTTACACACAAACAAATTGGACTAATATTGTATTGCCTTTTTTTGTGGCCAAGATATTTGATTAAAAAAAAAATATAACATAACTACTAACATAAGCGTAAATACAAAATTTAAAAACATTTCACAAGAAAGGAGAGGGAAGTTTTGACCAGAAAGGAATATGAGCCAAGCACAGAAGGAGTGTGGGAAAAGTCGCCATTGCTGTCACCGTTTTCTCGCCCGTTTGGCTGGGTGAGGGTGGGCGCCAGACCGGGTCCGGGATGCCATCGGGCTGGCCTGTCCAGAGGCAGATGTTGTGGCCTCTGGACTAGGCACAGGGCTAGGCACATTTGGAGGATTGCCTGATGTTGTGCCAGAGGTGGAGGATCCGGATGTTCCGGCAGGAAGGGAGGTCGGCTCCACCATGTGCTGGCGAACGAGCTGCTCCAGGGCATCGGCGATGCGGATGTTGGCCCTGGTATTTTCCGCCAGGGCCTGACCAATGGTCACGTTGGCCGCAGCATTTTGCTCCAGGGCCTCAGCCACCCGTATCAGACTGGCGTCCATCCTCTGCAGAATCTCCGTATGGCAATCCGATTTAAAATTGAGTTCTGTGAGGAGGCCCACTGCCTGCGAGGGGGCACGCCCTGGACTGGCTTCTGCAGGGTCCTCAGCCGGATGTACTGGTTCCTCCCCTGCAGAGTCAGCAGAAATTCTGCGGCCAAGGCTCCCCTCTGGAGCAGACTCATCCGCCTCTGTCTCTGTTAGGAAATTGGAGAAAAGACTCACATTAGAATCTACATATTGGCACAATAGCATTTCTGAGTTGGTGACATCACAAGACTTACCTTGGCCAACATGAGGAGCCGCAAACTCTGGCATGTCCGTATCCATGTTGGACACGCCAAACACCTCCACAGCCTGCACACACCCCTGTGCCATCTCTTCTAAGTCTGTCAACTCCAATGACACAGGGGTGGGACCCCCACCTGTCCCCCTTGCATGCCTAGCCCTGTCGGCAAGTTTTTGTTTGAGACGATATTTGAAGTCTGCCCATCTGTGGAATGAATTTGGAACCATTATCCTTTTTTTTACAATGGGGTTTGTTTATAGGATGGGAAAGTGTTTACTTACCGCCGTTTGACATCCCGGGCTAGACGGACATAATCACCCACCCTATTGACAGCAACGGCGACCTCCTCCCACATTCTCCACTTCTGGCTTTGGCTCATATTCCTGGCTGCCTGGGGCAGGATGTCAACGCACTTCTGGATCAAAACCTCCATCTCCTTGCTTGTGAAATGTGGCTGCCTTTTTTTTTTGGCAGCTTTGGCGGGTTGACTGGGGCCAGCAGTCTCTTCCATGTCATCCTCCTCACCTATTTGGGTAAATATGCAGATTTAGCCACTTCACAACTTGCACAATATTATGTTTTAAAAGAATCATTGACACAAAATGCATGAAGGCCTTACCGCCGCAATTTTGACCATTGTTTCCCTGGTTTGAAGCCATGTCTCTGCTTCCAGCATGAAATCATCCAGAAATTCTATGTGATTTCGTGACGTATTTATACATGCGTCCTTAGTTTGCGGCCGCATCATTGATTGTGCGTCCCTATGATTCATCCTTAATTTGTGCGGGAAAATAAACACTATTTATGGCTTGGTGTGTGTGGATTCGAGGTGGGGTTGTTGGAGTGTTGTCGGTTAAGTGGTTTGGATTTGGTTGGTTGCGTTTGGAGGATTTTGCAGAGTTGTTTGTTTGTTTGTTTTTGCTACATTTCTTTGGTTTTTCCGTTCGCATTTTTTTCATTTTTTCAACATCCTTTCCTGATTTGGTAAGTTTTGTGCATTCAAATTTGTGGCCAATTGGTGTATTCTTCTGTTTTGTGGTTCGTTAATTTGTTTAACACTCATTTCATCTTTTTTAGTTTTTTTTTGTTTTCGGACCCAAAGAAGTTTTTTGTGGAAATCTTATATATTCGAGTTGGGTAAGTCCATTTTTTGTCTTGCATTTGAGAATTAATTACCGCATTTTTGACTGTTGGTGTAGTGACTTGCATTTGCGAATTAATTACCGCATTTTTGACGGTTGGTGTAGTGACTTGCATTTGCGAATTAATTACCGCATTTTTGACTGTTGGTGTAGTGACTTGCATTTGCGAATTAATTACCGCATTTTTGACTGTTGGTGTAGTGACTTGCATTTGCGAATTAATTACCGCATTTTTGACTGTTGGTGTAGTGACTTGCATTTGCGAATTAATTACCGCATTTTTGACTGTTGGTGTAGTGACTTGCATTTGCGAAATAATTACCGCATTTTTGACGGCTTATTCATCATATAATCCAGTTTTGCTTTTCCCTTTTCCATTTTTTGGGTCCATTTGAACCCTATTTGACGTACGGTGTGCAATGTAGTTTTCATCGATGGCCAAATGTGTTTTTCCGCTATTTTCTGTGTTGGCTTGCAACAATTTTTAAACAAAAAAAACACCCTCTAAATTTTTGAAGTCTCATTGTTGCCTTTTTTACAGTTTATACGTATCATGACAATACCCCGGCATGTAAGCAGCTATGGATGGTATCAGAAAGCTAAGTTGTTTTTTCTTACTTTTGGGGTGGGTCAAAAGCCTTACATTGTAAACTTTGAATTTCAGGTAGATCTGGGGCGAATTGTTCTGGCCCTGCTCCCGGAAGACGACCAACCTCAAACTCGTCCCAGGCGTAGGCATCGTAGGCATGCAAGGCCCCAGATATTTCGAACACGTGTCACCCTTTTTGGAATGCCCGATGATGAGGTTTTAAGACGCTACCGTCTACCTCCCAAAATCATCATAGACACTCTCTCATTAATAGAAAGTGATCTTGAGCGGCAAATTGACAGTCCAACAGCAATACCACCACTGACGCAATTTATGGCGGTGTTACATTTCTGTGCCTCAGGATCGTTTCAAACAACGGTGGGAATAGTGGCGGGCATCTCCCAATCCTCCTTTTCCCGGATCCTGAGGGCAGTGATGGAGGCACTTTTCAAGCACCTCCAACATTTTATTAAAATGCCTTTGGATATGGGTGCCCTTAGTGTGGCCAAGGCCAATTTTTACCAAATAGCTGGCTTCCCACACATCATAGGGGTTGTGGATGGTACTCACATACCACTTCAGCCTCCAGCACGGCTGGAGGCAATATTTAGAAACAGGAAACACTATCACTCCCTGAATGTAATGGTGGTATGTGATGCCTCCCTCCAGATCCTGTCCCTGAATGCTAAATTACCCGGAAGTGCTCATGACTCCTTCGTCATCCGGCAATCAGGGATATGGCAGAAATTAACCAACCTACAAGCTGGTGATGCGTGGCTTCTGGGTAAGTGGAGACCTTTAGTACATAACAATGTTAAGCTTGATACACAGTGTTCCTGATGTGGTCTATTTTTGTTCACAGGAGACAGTGGATACCCTTGCATGTCCTGGCTGCTCACTCCTTATTTGGCTCCCACACCAGGGCCACAAAGTGCGTATAATTCCGCACTTACAGCCACCAGGCAAGTGGTGGAGCGCTGTATCGGCCTTTTAAAAGGCCGATTCAGATGCCTCCACCGCTCTGGTGGCGAGCTCATGTATGTGCCGGATATGGTGTCGAAAATTGTGGTCCTGTGTGGGATATTTCACAACATTGCCATAAGGAGTGGTGTCCCAATGCAGCCAGAGGATGCCTTACCTGAGGATGGCCCCCCCGATGTTGGTCGAAGGTCAGTATGTGGGGGGGCCATACGCGATGATGTGGTGGCCAGATTTTTTAGGTAAGTTTGAACAAAACTTTAGTGTTTATACCTAATGTGTTTGTGTTTTTTGGCGAACATCTAATTTATTTATAATTTTCTCACCATCTTCTGTTTGTTCACATAATCTTTGGCACTCCAACGCTCACTACTTCCTGCTACCCTTACCAAACCTGGATCTGGTCCTTTTGGGCATATATTCTTGAACCCATATCGCAACGCCATGTTTGTGGAATCATGTTGGCATGGTCCTTCGTCAACCAGTTCTTGATTTTGTGTTTTTATTTAATTATTTCTTGGTATGTGTTGTATTTGAATTTATCACTGTGTATTTTTTTTGGGAGTGACCACTTTGTTTTCTCTGTTATGTTGTCAATAAATGTTTGAAGAGTGAAATGGTCTTCGTTTTTTGGTACGTTAACAGCAAGTGTAACCAGGTTAACACAAGTTACATTTGACTAAGGGGTAAACCAGTACTGACGCCAGTTGAGCAAAACTGAAATATGTTTTCAGCTTCCCAATCCACACCAAAAGGAAGCCTGGCCCAACCTTGGGATTTGTAAGATTGGCCTAAGCAGCTTGCGCACCAAGTAGGAACCTGGAAAATGTAGAAATCTGAAATTGACACTACACCCAAAAAGGGAAATGACATTGTTACTGTTATGTGTTTCTGGTGTCTGTTTGACATACAAAGACAAAACACAATCTAACTTTTAAAAAAGGGAAATCCTTGCAGGAACTTATGTCAGGCTAAACTATCTTGGTTTTGGTTTTTAAAAATGAGCCACAACGTATATTTGTCTTAATAAATTTAATTGGAAAATAGAACAAAAAAAAAAAATCTAATGCCGAAGGAGGCCAGACAGCCGGTCGAGGGCCACCAGAAGGCCGATTACATGGTGGCGCATCTGCCCCACAACATCCGCCACCTCTTGCCGACGCCTCTGTTCCTCTGTGGGTGAGAAAAGTGTGTGGGTTAATACAACAATAGGGACTCCACAGAAAAACATAAAAAAAATACCAAATCACTCCTAAACCCAAAAACAGAAATAAAAAGGGTGGGCTGGCAAAAATACAAGGCCTAGGTACAAATTCCCACAGGTATGATATGTGTATGCTTAAATCACCAGGAAGAGGTAAAGGCAAACCTTCACAATCAACAAAAGTCAAGCCACAAAAACACGAAGAAAGGCACGACACATGATTACATACAAACAGTTTGTGCTTTAAAAAAAATAAATAAAAAACATACCGGGAAACAAATCGGGAGCTCCGGCCAAACCTCCATGATCCTCCTCGGAGGATCCGTCATTCCCCAAAGAATGGGGCGGAGTTATGCAGGACTCCGGGGAGGGGGTAATTGGAAGAGGGGTGGGTGGAGGAGAGGGGGAAGTGGGACGGAGGGGAAGGAGGCCCGACATTTCCGGGAGAGGGTCTGGGAAGGATGGGGAGGAGTGGGGAATAGGGGAAAGATTTGGGGTGGAGTGTTGGCTGGGGGTTGGGGAGAGTGGGCGGGAACGCCGACGTTGACGGCGGAGTCTTGGCTGTCCCCCTAAAATATGTCAAATAAATTGCGTTTAGTTTATGGACAAATCCGGGCAAACAAACAAACAAAAAAATAATAATAAAAAATAAAACCAAAAAAAATAGCAGTAGAATTAAAAATTCAGAAAAAGAGGGGAAACATGCAGACGCAGATATGAGTACCAATAATAAATAGAACAGACAGGAAAACATGCACACGCAGATATGAGTACAAATAATAAATAGAACAGACAGGAAAACATGCACACGCAGATATGAGTACAAATAATAAATAGAACAGACAGGAAAACATGCACACGCAGATATGAGTACAAATAATAAATAGAACAGACAGGAAAACATGCACACGCAGATATGAGTACAAATAATAAATAGAACAGACAGGAAAACATGCACACGCAGATATGAGTACAAATAATAAATAGAACAGACAGGAAACATGCAGACGCAGATATGAGTACAAATAATAAATAGAACAGACAGGAAAACATGCAGACGCAGATATGAGTACCAATAATAAATAGAACAGACAGGAAAACATGCACACGCAGATATGAGTACAAATAATAAATAGAACAGACAGGAAAACATGCAGACGCAGATATGAGTACAAATAATAAATAGAACAGACAGGAAAACATGCACACGCAGTTTGCCCCACAAACACAAACATTAAAACCACAATACATAACACTTACTTGCCAGGATCTGCATGCGAAAGCATGCCAGCAAGCGGGGCGTTCGCCGTTGCAGGTCGGACCACCTGCGCTCCAGCTGCCCGATGTTGCGGCGTGAGCCGAAGGACCGCAGGCGGGACCGTACCTCCGCATACGCGGAGCGCTTCTGCCGGTTGGTCATGGGTTGAGGCTGGCTGGTGATCCGGCGATCCATGACCTCCGTAAGCACCAGCAGCTCACGCCTGGTGAATGCGGAGGCTCTCATGATGGCAATGGTGTTTTTCTTAAAAATCATTTTTGATAAAGTGTGTAAAAATTTTCTGATTGGCTAATGTATTTTGGAAATTAACAGGAGCAATTTTATTGGTTAGTGTATGAGTCATGTGTTCGACAGGGCCAGAAATCTCTGGAGAGTTAGGATAGGCTTGATGCAGTGACATGCGTAAGCAAATTTAAATAAAGAAATGAACCCAGGGAAATATGCGGGGATCCACAGCAATAGTACAATTGTTTAATTGTGGTTCACATGTTTTTTGAACAATAAAAGCGAATGTTTCATCCGTACGTATTCTGCGGGTAAACACAAACACAGACAAGAGTAAAGTTTCTTGCATTGTGTTGAAAAAAAACAAACAATTAAGCTAATTGATACATTGATTGGCATGATACGATTGATGGAGGTAGGCAGAATAAAGGAGCAGGTAATCGACATCTGACAAGGCCACTTCCTGTTTATACTTGTGCGTGCGTTCCTTTCAAGCCATTTCGGGGATGTACGCTCGCTATTTCGTACGCTCGTTAGTTAGAGGAGGGGTCGTAAGAGTTCAGGGAGGAATTTTAGATGCGAACGAAAATACGAGCGAGCCATTGAATTTAAATATTTTTGTACGTACGCCTAACGTACGTGCGCCCGCTTGCGAGTGGGTCTGAATGAGGGCCTATATTCCAATATCGAAGGAAAATATAGGAGTAAAATAAGATGACTATGTACAACATACGCTGCCCATTGTCCCATACATGCTGACTTGTGCTGACACCGGCTACTTGTAACTTTATTTGTGTCCAGTGCCTGTGATCTCTTCCACTGATGCGGGGATTCCTGTTAAGTCGCGGCCGCGCCTACCATGTGCATGCTTTGGAATCACCCCCAGCACCTCTCCAAGCTCCGATAATTTGGCTGGCTCTCTTTAATCCAAACCGGACAGGGAGCCATTGCACCGGAACATCCATACAAACCTGAGGTCTTCATGCTGGTCGGTAACTACATTTTTGTTATCATTAATCAAGCACCGTAGCGCCCGACGGGGTGTGATACAGCTAGATCTGGACACGGCGGCTTGTGTCAGCTTACAAACAAGCTTCACGCTATTTACTATATTTGGACACTTAGACGGATACAATCGCTGCAGTAGGGTGGACACATTGTTGCCATCTTACAAGTTACCACTCACTTATCTGTGACAAGTGTCTGCAATTGTTGCATTTGACTGTTCTTAAATTTACATACTGGCAACCTATTATCCATGACACAGCACAGCTTTCTTTATTCTACAGCTTTACAGCATCATTATCTATATATCCAATTGTTTTTTACATTGCCATTTACTTTTTATTATTTTCTATATTCCTGTATTACTTATTTGCCTTCATTTATGTGTATAAGTGCAATTTATGATATTTTATTCTTTTTCTATTGATTACATTTTCACTTTAATATTTATTCCTGTTTACCAGCGTGGTAGTTCTTTTTAGATGTACAACATGTTATAATTTGAGGCTGTGTGTAACATGGCTATCAAGCCCATATCCATTTCTTTCTGCTAATTCAAAGGTTAACATTTGTCACCATTAAAGTTGTTTGCAGGGTTGCACCCAAAGTAATTGATATTTCCACTCCTGCAAGTTTTACAATTAGAGCAACCACAGTAGAAATTAAGTCAAGAAGAAGCCGCAGTTATTATTTCATGACACAGTCCTCCCAGTCTGACTAATTACAAGTGAATGTCATAGGATGACATTATGGCAGGGTGTAAACAGCTGTTAGGTTACAAAATCAGTGATCCTTCCCAAGTCGAGAGAGACAACAGGCCGTATTTAATCAGAGGCGAAAAAATTTCACCGATGACATAATTTCGCCAAGCGGAAAAGTATTGCCGTATTCAATTCCAAATAGTTTTCGCAGATGCGAAAACGCAATTCAATGTAATAGGCGAAAAAGATTCGCCTATGAATAGGTGGTGAAAAAAAGTGCAGAATTGCGGTTTTGGGGTGCAACCGTCGGGAAACCACTCAGCACCCTTGGGACAGCCCACCAAAGTATATATGAGTAAAAAAAATCCTTAAAAGAAAAAAAAAAAAAAAATGGACACCCCAAGAAATATCTTTGAAAAAGGGGGCGGAAAAAAAATTAAATCAAAGTCAGAGTACAAACTTAAAAACTAGCGAAATAAGCTGTTGGGGGGTCTACAAGTATGGGGGAGGTGTTTTTTGGATTGCAGATGCTTGCTGAAGGTGCAATTTTTATGTTTTTTTTAAAACATTAACACTTGCGAATTTTAACCATGCTTACACCCATTTTCATGGACCCCAAATATGCTGGGACTAGTTATTTTCACCTAAAAAACTGCAAAATGCTATTCTTCACCACTTGTGCAAAGACGCTAATTAGCAGCTATTGAGAGCATTTAAGTACCCCAATACCTTAAGCAGGGCTATTTGGAGGCATCTAGATTGATCTCCAATGTTAGTGCATCTTCTGGGGGGTGTCAGGCTGAATTCCCCAAATCGGACAGCACTTTTCGCCTGTTTGCGTTTCGCCGGGTCCTGTTTTGGAATTGTATAAGGCGAAAAGTGGGAGCACACCCGAAAAGTTTCCGCCTCCAAAACACACGATGTAGGCAAAAAGTCAATTTCGCCGATGGCGGCTAAACTATCAGGGCTAATTTACATAGATTTTAAATTAAATTAAAGCATTTTAATTTTTATCAGACCTGGAGTCGCATTAATTTCTATGATTTTGGCTGTTTGAAAATACAAGTTTCACATGCCTTTTGGAAGTGTTGAGGTTTCAGATGCTGAACCTCCTGAGTACACATATGGCGGTAAGATTTTGTATACTATATGGCGGTAAGATGTTGTGTGCTATAGACCACTACATTTGTGGTATAAATACTTAGCGATGCTATATTAGGTCTTTGAACACTTCAATCAAATTATCAATATTCACTTTATCAGTGAATATTCGTTCAACAGTAATGTATTGCATAATGACAAATGATAGGCTGTATTTCAGTATTCAGACTCGCCTTCTCTCATTCAGCTCCCAGGGAATACTACTGTATGCTTATGCTCAAAGAATACAAGCATGATAGCAGCTACCATGCAGGGGCCACCCTAACACTGGCCTCCTAAGTAATGGTGGGAAATTCACACAGATAGTGCGGTGGAAACTAGCCTACCGCATGATAACAGGGTATGAGGATTGAAGAGATCTCACTATTAAAGATTTAATAAAAGATCAGGACTTGATAAGTTCCTATGCAATAATGTCCCCTGAATTTTGGGTCTGGATTTTGCTTCTCTAGCAATAAATGTATCACACAACAGTCGACTAACTTGTAGTAACCACACTAGGTCACTATTATCTTGTGGTTCCCAAACATTCATGAATCACTGCCCCCTAGAGTAACAGTATTTTTTTTTCACGTCATCCCTAGACCAAAAGTTTCTTATTGAGAAATTCTGCAAAAATGTTTAAACTTTAAAGTAAGTAAATTGTGCTTGTATGTCATACTGTAGTTCAGTTATGTGGTGGTTGACAGGGTTGCACTCTGGTTGTCAACACATTTTATGACTGGCAGCTACCAGCACTGGTATTGCCTATCACTAAGACCATAACTGAACTAGTTCTGGTATGATTACTGAATTTACTTGTTAAATACTTAAAGGCTGGAACGGTTTAAAGGTTTGTGCCAGTGTTCACCTGTTTTGAAGGGGATGCGTTTAATATCCCGGCACAGGTGATGCCGGCGCTGGAAACCCGACACGTCGGAATCCCAGGGCCGGCATCCCGAAGGTAAGTAACGGGGTTGGGTTAGGGTTAGGTTTAGAGTGTGGGGAGGAGGAAGTTAGGTTTAGGCACTAGGAGTTGGGGGAGGGTTAGGGTAGGGATAGGGGGAGGGTTAGGATACCTACCGACAGGTATCAGTATCCTAACCCTGTCAGGATGCCGGCATCGGGATTATGACTGCAGGGATCCCGAGCACAGGCATCCCGTACCCATCCCGTGTTGACAAGCTATGCAAATAGCAAACTAGTTTTACGTTTTTCTCCACAACTGAGCAGTTACTTGAGACAAAAAAAGGTCTCCCCTATTTACGCTGAAATATCACACAAAACTGTTTTTCATTTCTTTTTTACACATGAAGCCCCTACAAACAAAAATCTAAAAGTTGCTGAGTATGAAATAAAGGTTGTGCAGCAACAGTACAGTTACACATTGATTACTTCTATTCCTTCAAATACATAAAAAGAAAACATCCTTGTTCCCAGGATAGACTGCATTTACACAAGGCGGGATCTGACTTTGCAGCTCCAGCCTGTCAGCTGTCACAAAACACAGCAATATTTGAATTGCTACAATATAGTCATTTGTACTGGACGTGTACGTTACAGCCAGAACTTCATTATCAGGAAGACATGTTAGATTATAATCTTGTTTTTCTTTTGATTATTTAAAAAAAATATATATATATTTATCATTAAAGTCAGAGGGCAGAGTCTATGGGAAAATGGAGCAAGTGCCATGGTCCCGATGATATCTGCAGTGAAGACGGAGAGGTAATTATCCTGAATGGGTGCAGGGTGTAGTGTGGGCCCTACTGGACCCAGGAGCCCGTGTAAATCACACACCCTGCACCTATTATATATACGGCCATGAATAAATTATACTCTATAGCAGGGGTGTCCAAACTTTATTAATGAGGTGCTGTATTAAGAAAAACCTTGGACAGATGGCCACAAAATATTCGGTCAGTTTCCTCCTAATTAGGTGAGGGTTCTTTGCTGATTAAGTCTTATTCTAAGAAACACCAAAACTAATAAAAATATCTTGAAATAAATGTATTTTGAATGATTTTAGATTTCAGTTTTGCTCACTATGATGTAATGCATAATATGCAGCACATAAGTGCCCCCAGTTGATAATATGAATCATAGCATTGGCCCCCATAGAAAATATACCAGACTTATATGCCAGCTCAGAACCCCTCATGTGCCCTACCTCACTGAAAAGTGCTCCTGTCAACCATCATCTCCGGCTGGCTTCTATAGTCCGTGTCTCTGTTCACTTTATGCCACTGCACTTACTCCACTGACCATATCTTCTATTCTTGAGAGCAGGACAGACAGGAGGTTGAACAGTAGAGAAGGCCAGCCCAGCAGTGACATCACTGGACCATGGCAAGCACTTACCACCTCCGGACAGGGTTGTCCGGTGCTCTGGAGGAATTCCAGATGTGGGCCTGATTCTAGCACAGTACAGGCCATGTTTGGCCCACAGGCTGTAGTTTGCCCACCCCTGCTACAGACAAAACCAGTATCCAGTCTTACTCCACTATAGCCCTCTCCTTTTCAACAGATTTCAAATGGGAAATTCAATTATCGGCAATGTCCACAAAGTGCAGTGGGGACGGTTGGAATGGCAACCTCATGGACTCCGACAACCTCAATTTTCCCTTAAACCCCATAGAGGCAATGTTGGGCTACTGTAATACTCAGGATTGTGCAGCTGATCATTGCGACTGCACATCGTCGAGAATTTAATTCTCCCTATGTACCATTGCCAACATTGCACCCCAAATTAGCAGAATTTCTTATTGCCGCTTATCTCCGCAATAAGAAATAATTTTTGAGGGGCATGTTTCAACAATATCTTGCTGGGACATGAGCTCCGTTAAGAGCCCATACCTGCAAAAAAAAGAAATAAAGTTTTGAATGTGGTAAAGCTACTTCATATTCACAGCTATCTTGCAGCTTGTGGGCTACAATAGATAGCACCAACAAAAAAATTGGAGACGAACAAAATAATTATATATATATTTGAAACAACGCTTCATTCCTCCTAAAAAGATGGGATTAAAAGCTTTGGTAGGTCATAGAATAAAGAAAAGAAACTTAAAACAAATTATTGCTTTTTCTCCAAAGATATTCTAAAATGTCCTGGACAGATTTGTTGGAACCCTTTAGAAAACATAATAAATAATTGGATTATAGTGATATTTCAAAGTAATTAGCATCACATATGCCTTCAATCTTCTACTCAGTCATTCAGCCTATTAAAATGAAGAAAAGTAGTCACTCTGCTGTTTAGTTTCATCGTGTGCACCACACTGGGCATAGAACAGAGGAAGCAAAGCAGCAAGTTGTCCGAGGAGATAAATAAAAAAAAATTATAGACAAACATGTTAAAGGTAAAGGCTAAAAGACCTCCAAGCAGCTTGATGTTCCTGTCAGGGCCATCTTAACATATGGGACACTGGGCAGCTGCCCAGGTCCCCCACGATTCTAGTGGCCTTCAAGCAGGGGCGGGCTGGGCCGGTGGGCATCTGCATGGATTGTGCGGCCACTTCAGTCCAATTGGTTCTGATAAGCTAAACAAAATAAAAATGCAAGCATTTGGCTAATGCAGAGGTTCCCAAACATGGTTCTCAAGGCTCCCCAACAGTTTCATATTTTAGAGATATCCATGGGTGAGCACAGGTGACTTAATTAGTACCTCAGTCAATTTGATTTAACCACCTGTTCTCAACCATGGCTATCTTTAAAACCTGAACTGTTGGGGAGCCTTGAGGACTGCGTTTGAGAACCTCTGGGCTAATGTGTATGATAAAGACCTTGAATGCAAACATCTCAAGCACTACATGGTTCTTGATGAAAATGTGAGACTCTCCCTGCCTTGTACAGCAAACAAATTTTGGACAACTAGAAATCTGTGTTTCCAAATGATGAAACTGCACTTAGAGTGTTTGAGTGCATGATGGTGATCAACTGTACAGGGCAATGCTCATTTTCAAAATTGAAACTTATGAAGAATCAGCTTCTCGACCACAGATTAAACAGAAGGAAAGTGAGAATGGTAGAAAAAGAGCCAAGGAAAACTTCCAAAGAGATACAAGCTGAACTCCAAGGTCAAGGTACGTTAGTGTTTAATTGCACCATCCAATGTTTTTTGAGTGACAGTGGGCTCCATGGAAGACCCAGGATGACTCCACTTTTGCAAAATACAATAAAAAAGCCAACCTGGAATTTGCTAAAATGCATATTGACAAATCACAATGCTTCAGAGAGAATGTCCTTTGGACATACGAGTCAAGGAAAAGCTGGGAGACATGAGCACAGGTGGGTTGGAACTGATCCGAAATGTATATCAATTTATAAGTAATAATGCTATAGTTATCCACAATTGCAGAGGAAATTACTATTATGAATAAACAATAGCCATTCATGTGGAGGTGCACCCCTGAGAGTTCATGTGTTAATGTTAAGAAGACAAAAGAAGAAAAGGAACTCTCATCTTTGCTGGGGGCCCTCCTTGACAAAATATTAAAACATAATTTTAACATGCATAATAAAAGTTATCTTAACAACAAACAAACAACGTACAACACATAAAAAAGTATCAAACGTTGTATCATTGTTTGATACTTTTTTATGTGTTGTACGTTGTTTGTTTGTTGTTAAGATAATTTTAACATGCATAATAAAAGTTAACAACAAACAAACAACGTACAACACATAAAAAAGTATCAAACAATGATACAACGTTTGATACTTTTTTATGTGCTGTACGTTGTTTGTTTGTTAAGATCAATTTAACATGCATAATAAAAGTTATATTTTAATATTTTGTCAGAGGGCCCCCAGCAAAGAGGAGAGTTCCTTTTCGTCTTTTGTCTTCTTGACATACGAGTCAAAACTGGAGTTTTTTTTAGCAAGTCACATCAGCTTTTTTAGCATGTTCACATATGAAATAATGAATCTTACAAATAAAAGAACACCATACCTACTATGAAACACAGAGGTGGCTCTAATATGTTCTGGGGCTGCTTTGCAGCGTCTGCACAGGGAGCCTTGAATCTGTAAAGGGCACAATAAAATCCCAAACTATCAAGGCATTCTGGAGCAAAACATTGTTCCAGCATCAGAAAGCTCTGACTCAGTTGCAGGTCATAGGCCCTCTAACAGGGCAATGACCCAAAGCACACAACTAAAAACACCCAAGCAAGTATAATAACAAAAATATGGACATATTCTGAAGTGGCCTTCTATGAACCCTGATCCGAATCCTAGTGAACACCTATGGAAAGAGCTGAAACATGCAGTCTGGAGAAAACACCCATCAAACCTGAGACAGCTGAAGCAGTTTGCTCAGGAAGAGTGGGCCAAACTACCTGTTAACAGGAGTCAGTGGAGTCCCTCCCCGCGGTGACACCTGGTGCGGGGAGGGATGCCATGCGGATGACATAGATGCGCTCCGCCAAAAAGGGACATGGCCTCAGGTAGGGGTGTGGCGTGGTCTCATGGCTGGAACCCCGGCCCGTGGTTATCAATGGGGTGGTGAAGGGTGCGGGGCAGGGCTCTGCGAAGGGAATCTAGACACTACAGGCAGGGCAGTACCGGCTCCCTCACTGTGACAGGAGCAGAGTGCTGCACTTAATGCTACAGTGCAGCACCCGGCTCCTGTCACTGAGGGGGAGCCTGCACCTTGGAGGAACCCCTCGGCGAATGACACCCGGGTGCGGCCCGCACCCCCCTTGTGACGCCACTGACAGGAGTAGAAGTTTATTGAGAGCTACAGAAAATATGAGATATGGTAAGAACTTACCCTTGTTATCTCTATTGGGTATAGGTGATGACGTCAGTCTTCAGGCACCACAGAGTTAAAGTTTTCAGCCTCCCAGGATGCATCTGGGTCCCTCTCCTATACCCCGCCCCTGGACCAAGGCATCTCAGTTACGTCACAAGCCATAGGCCGGAGGAGGAGAAGAAAGAGAGAGAAGAAAAAAAATCTGGACACTCACAACAATCACATTCTCACCATAGGGAGACGGAAAAACCGGTGACCAGAATAAAGCCCATCTGCAGTACAGGTGCGACAGTTCTTACCATATCTCATATTTTCTACTTCAGGGTCCACAGGGTATCCACAGGATACCTTGGGGATGTCCCAAAGCAGTATTCTTTAAGGGTGGGGACGCTCCTGTGCTGAGAAGAGAATCCGCCGCCCGAAGGAAGCATCCTGAGAGGCGAAGGTGTCAAAAGCGTAATACCTCCCAAAGGTATGGACAGAAGACTACGTAGCAGCCTTGCAGATCTGAACTGCAGAGGCACCACGTCTAGCTGCCCACGAAGGACCCACAGACCTAGTGGAATGAGCCCTCACCAAGGAGGGAACTGGAAGACCTTCATGAAGATAAGCTTCTGAAATTGCCATACGAATACAGCCTGCCAAAGTCTACTTTGAAGCAGGCCAACCCTTTTTACGGAAGCCATAGAGGACAAACAAGGCGTCCGACTTCCTAAAAGAAGAAGTGCGGTCAACATAAATTCTCAATGCCCGCACAACATCCCAAGTGGCGTCACCCACTGAAAGTCCAGGTGAATTGAAAGCCGGCACAACAATTTCTTAATTGATGTGAAAACTGGATACCACTTCGGGAAGGAATCCCGGACGAGTGCGAAGCACCGTCCTATTCCTATGAAAAATCAGAAAAGGAGGTCTACAAGAGAGAACCCCTAAATCCGAAACCCTTCTGGCCAAGGCAATGGCCAGAAGGAATATGGTTTTAGCTGTAAGCCATTGAAAGTCCACTGAGTCCAGTGGTTCAAACGGCAGTCCCTGGAGAACTCTCAGGACCACAGCCCAATTCCAAGGTGCCACCGGTGGAACAAAATGTGGCTGAATGCGAAGAACAACTCGCATAAAGGTGTGCACATCAGAGAGCGCAGCAATCCTATGATGAAACCAGACTGACAGGGCAGACACCTGCACTTTCAGAGAAGCCAGACGAAGCCCATGATCCAGTCCAGCCTGTAGGAAAGCCAACACCCTAGACAGGCGGAACTCCCTAAGGGAATATCCTCTAGGTCTACACCACCGGAAGAAAGTATGCCACACACGATGGTAGATTCTTGCCGAGGAAGGTTTACGAGCTCTTAGTATAGTTTGCACCACGGAGCCAGAAAAACCCTCTGGACCTTAGCATGACCGTTTCAACAGCCACACCGAGTCAGGTCCGGGTGAAGACAAGGACCCTGTGACAGCAGATTCGGTCGTAATGGTAACCTCAGAGGAACATCTACTGACAGACTCTGGAGGTCGGAGAACCAGAGTTGTTATGCCACTCGGGAGCTATCAACAGTAGCGTACCTCCTTCTTGATTTGAATTTCTGTATTACCCGCGGAAGAAGGGAAAACTGAGGGAAAAGGTAGGCAAACTGGAACGTCTACTGGACGGACAGGGCATACACCAGAGACGCCTTTTCGTCTCTTGTTCGAGACCCGTGCACCGGCAACTTGTTGTTGTGCCGGGATGCCATGAGGTCTATCTCTGGAAGACCCCACTTGTCCACCAGACTCTGAAAGACGTCCTGGTGTAAAGACCACACTCCCGGATGCACGTCCTGCCTGCTGAGAAAATCCGCTTCCCAGTTGAGGACTCCCGGGATGAACACTGCTGATAATGCTGGGAGATTGCGCTCCGCCCAGACCAGAATATGGAACACTTCTGCGAGTGCTTCCCGACTTTGGGTTCCTCCTTGCTGGTTTAAATAGGCCACCGTGGTGGCGTTGTCCGACGGGACCTGCACAGGGTGACCCTGGAGAACCGGCTGTGCCAGCTGGAGAGCTCTTGACACCGCATGGAGCTCCAAAATGTTTATTGGAAGCTCCGCTTCCGCCCGAGTCCACCTGCCCTGAAACAAGTGTGGACCCGTGACAGCTCCCCAGCCCCGGAGACTGGCGTCCGTTGTTAACAGGACCCAGTTCGCCACCCAGAACGGACGACCCTTGTTGAGGTGGGTCGTCTGCAAACACCAGGTTAGAGACAGGCGAACGTCTGGAGTGAGCCCCATCGTCTGGGACTTGAGACACTGAGGCAATCCATTCCATCTGGGCCGGATCAATAGCAGCAGAGGTTTGGAGTGAAATTGGGCGTACTCCACCATGTCGAATACCGACACCATTGAGCCCAATAACCTCATTGCCGAGTGTACCGACACTCGACGACACTGCAGACAACTGCGCACCCTCAACTACAAAGCAAGGATCTTCTCCGTCACAAAGATCCACTGCTGCCTGGAGTCCAATAAGGCCCCGAGGTGCAGGATCCTCTGAGACGGGGTGAGAGTGGTCCTCTGCCAGTTTGTCAACCAGCCGTGACGTTGCAGTACCGCAATCGTCAGATAAAGATGGTGTAAAAGAAGCTCTGGAGACCCCGCTATCAACATGAGGTCGTCCAGATAATGACCGCCATGACCTTGGTGAATACCCGTGGAGCAGTCACCAGGCCAAAAGGCAGTGCCCGGAACTGGAAATGTTCGTTGCAGATTGCCAATCTGAGGAACTGCTGATGGCACAAAAGAATAGGGACATGCAGGTAAGCGTCCTGGATGTCCAATGACACCATGTAGTCCCCAGGTTCCAGTGCCAGAATAATGGACCGCAGGGTCTCCATCCGAAACAGAGGCACCCTCAAGGGACTTGTTGAGGGCCTTTAGGTTTAGTATTGAACGGTAAGACCCATTGGGTCTCTGCACCAAAAATAGAATGGAATAGAAACCCAGGCCCCTCTGGGAAATTGGAACATGCACTGAAACTCCGGCCTGGAGCATAATGTGCAAAACCTTCCGCAGTTCCGAGGCTTTGCTCCGGTCTAGCGGAAGGCCTGTCCCGAAAGGAGAGGGCATACCCGTGAGAGACCACCTCCTGAACCCAAGTGTCTGTCGTAGTCCTCGACCAGCACTGGGCGAACTGAAGCAGGCACCCCCCACTTTGGGGTCCCCCAAAGGGAGGCCTGGACCGTCAGGCCGCAGGTTTGCTATCTGACCTAGGAGCCGGACGTCTGGTACTCCAGACCTGTTTCTTGGGCTTGGACAATTTCTTGGTCCCAGCCTGCCGTGGAAAGGACTGTACTTTAGGCCTACCTTGGGCCCTGTGAGGCCGAAAGGACGACCCACCAGCACTAGAAGGAATCATAGCAGACGGAAGACATGCAGATTTTGCTGCTGCCAACGTAACTACAATTTTGTCCAGATCTGGACCAAATAGTAAATCCGCGTCCGCTTTCCAAGAACGCAACCATAAGGTGCGACGAGCAGCCACGGCTATAAGAAACTTCAGGGGCTCTTCACAGCCCCCCTCTGCACAGTGCCTCCGACTCCGGCCAGGCACCGACGAAACTGAGATGCCTTGGCCCGGGGGCGGGGTATAGGAGAGGGACCCAGATGCATCCTGGGAGGCTGAAAACTTTAACTCTGTGGTGCCTGAAGATTGACGTCATCACCTATACCCAAGGTATCCTGTGGATACCCTATGGACCCTGAAGTAGAAACTGCTTTTTTGCCTCTAAAAGGTAGTGCTGATTAAGGATCCCATTATTTTTGTTCATGCCATTTTCCTTTGTTAAAATATTCTGTTGATTCGAAAACCATAAACAAATTGATTTCTATTATATATAAAATAAACATTGATGAATGTCAATTACTTTTGTCACTTTCAAGTTATTTCAGAGTAAAATATGGTTTCTATTTTTTTCGTAGAAGGTTACCAACAAATTTGTCCACGTCTATAGGTAGAAAACAGTATATATACATATTTATACCCCTAAGCACACATACCCCCAAAAGTTCACAGTTCAGATTTTGAGGATTTCGCTATAATGGAACAACCAAGCACTTACCAGATCAAATAGTTCAATTCATCTTGCAATATTATTAATGACATCCACAAGAGTGGACACATCAAGGCTGGAATGATAAAATAGGCAAGACATTCTTTAACGTAATCGTGTCCCCAGTAGCCATGTGTGTATAAGTTCAAACAGGACTTCAGCTCTCATGTGGACATTTAGACTATGACAGGAACATGCTACAGATGTGTTCACATATATCTATCCTCCGTGCCCTACATGTCGCATTGCACAAAGCGTAAGCATCGTGTGACTCTGTAGCGCCAAATGTCTTTTTGTGTTACTCTCTTTTAAAATGCAGTCTATTCGCAAAGCGATGCAAATAGGACGTACAAGCAACTTATGCAGATTAAAACAACATGTGGCATTCCTATATGCTGTGTGAAACTCAGTGGCGTAAGTTCATCCCAGACGCCCGGAGGAAAGTTATAATTTGGTGCCCCCCCAATCACGGCTGCCGACACTAACACAGTATTCCTCATGCAGATAAATCCTCACCTGCATATCATTTTAATCAGCAGAAGCTGCTTGTGCATCCTATTTCGAATCGATGTGCAAATAAGACGAAGATGCTCAGTGCTACCAAGTCACTCTGCGCTCACATGTTTGGTGTAACGCGACTTTTAGTGCATGGAGGATAGATGTATGTGGACACATCTGTATGCATTAGTCACAGATAAAATAGTGATCTGTATGGTGCAATTAGCATGAGGCTCTGAGTCCTCCTGGCGAAAGCTACCTAATGTGGGGAGCCATCCTTATAGCCATGATGGAGGGGAAAACCACCTGATGTGGTGACTTTGAGGACTGAGTTTAAGACAGGATACAGTAAAGGTGCCTACACACTAGAGGATGCGATATTGTGAGCCATTTCACTGGAACTCTCCCCGGAACTCCAGGAAACGATATGGTGCTAAAAAGTGTCCAAATCTGTCTTAAAATCTATCGTGCACAAAATCATGTATCAGATTGGCAAATCTTGCCTGCAGTAGGCAAGATCTGAAGATGCGATGTACGACCAGCGGGTACACAAATCGGCATCGTGAACGATGTGGACATATTTTCCATGATTTGTTGTTCCGATGTGTCGAAATCGGGCGAATCGCGTAAAATATCGTCTAGTATGTAGGCACCTTAAGACTGCCACTGTGGTGAGACTACAAATCACAAATGCCCAGTCTACTGCCGATTGCATCACATGCCGGGAAGTTGCTCTAGCAAAGATCTGCCCCACAGACTCAGTCGCTGGTGCCCCAGGCCCCCATCTAACATGCCTTCTTACCCGCAGATCCGTCCAGTGCATCCTTGTTGACATCCAGCTCCTGGAAGAAGTTCTGCAGCCTCACTTATGTTTGGGCCAGTCACTCAGGGCTCTGCTGCAGGCTCGCTGTTAGAGCTGCTGCCAGACAGGAGTGGGATGGGGAGTTGTGGGTGAGGGGGGGCACTGGGACTGTTGCACGGGTCCGGGGCTAGAGTTGTTGCTAGGGAGGAGTGGGAAGGGGAGATGTTGGTGGGGGATGCGCCGGGACTGCTGCACAGGTCTGAGGCTAGGGCTGCCACCAGAGAGGAGTGAAACAGAGTTGTGGGTGAGGGGGGCACCGGACGTGTCACACTGACAAAAGAATCTGCTGAGGAGCAGCAACACCAATGAGTAGGGACAGGCTATAGACAGACAGCTGATGGTCTGACACAGAGCTCTCCACTAGTGTATGGTGGCTTTGCAGGTGCCGTGCATTGGGCAGCCGTGTCGGTACAATCCGGGTCCACAGCTAAAGTCCTAAGTGGGGTGAATATATTGTGGACAATGGAGGAGGTGCCCCCTCCAGTGCTGGCGGCAGGGGCCTCCATTGTCTCCCATAGTTCTGCCCCTTGTGCGACTGCGGATGTATCTTCATGCGAGATGCTACGTTACAGTATGAGCATATGGCCATATGGATAACTAACACTCCTGGAGATTATATCACTGAATATACAGCCTCTTTTTACCTATTTAAGGGATAAATCGCGTTCTTGGTACAAACTCCCCCTTACACTCACTGGACAGGTTAAATTGATTAAAATTATTGTCCAACCCAAATTTCTCTATGTTTTTAAGCAGTCCTCTATATTCCTCTCAACCCCCTGCACATATGCCCTTACAGGCCTCTCTGAGTGGCAAGTATATGAGTGGAAGGGCCCTATGTGCTCTATCACGCCCATAATTACACCTGTAAATATGGGGTCACTCACATATGAAAGAGGAGAGTCCCCTCTGTCAAATAATGTGGCCTCATTAGCTGCTATTACCTTGTGATCAACAGATAATATTGCTAAGCACTACAGAAAAAAATAGTTTTCCATAGACGGGGGAAAGGCAGATTGTGTTCCATCTCCCAAATACTGGGCCGCCCACAAACACATGGGGGCACCCTGTCTTAAAAGAGGGATGTTTCCTCTATCATACAATGTGCCCTTTTATAAGTTATTATCTGCAGGGTTGTCTTAACAGCAGTGTGGGCCCAGGGCAAAGCAATGCACTGGGGGCCCTACCCACCCATTCACGGGGAAAAAAAAGTAAATGGTCAATAAAATTAAACCCTCCTGCACGCCCATCAGACCTCCCACACATGAAGAGAGAGACTGTCTGACTGGTCTGAAGCCGGCAGATGAAGTGAAACTGGGACTGAGGTGAGTACTCATCAGGGGGGGAGGGGAAGTTAGATCATAAAACAGCGCACCGACGGCCGGCTTATAAAAATATCACAAATTTACCAACTGGCCGCGGCTATATATATACACACACACACACACACTTTAATTTCAAGCGACAAAGAAAATCATGTTTGCTTTTGGATGCCTTTCTTGAAATTTCAATCAAAAACATTTGGGTTAATTTTTTCTCCTTCCTCCATTTGGAGGAGACTTCTTGACCAAGAGGTATAGAGAGGGTTGATGAGCTAGCACTTAACTGATTAAATTTTACCAGTATAAAATCTCCTTCCCTCCAACTCCTTCTACAGTTTAAAATTAAGGGCTGAAGGAGTAGGTCAGCACTACCGTAGGTTAGCTAGTAATACTTTTTACTTTTTATTTAATTTTTTACTTTTATCTGCACCCAAACCCCCACATTTCTTCCCTCTTTTTACCTACAAGTCAAAAAACAAAAATATCAAATCTGATGGCGCCTAATCACAGTATCTAATTATTGATATACAAGGAACCAAAAACGGCCAGCTGCAACTAAAAGAGGGATCTGCACCATCTAATGTAAATTAAAAAATAAAAGTAACTAAATTGAATGTTTTAATTTGAATAAAAACATTTATGTGCAAACCAGACCTTTAGATTGGAACATTACCAATTGGACTAGCGCAATTATATTGTCTATACCTACAAGTGCCAGCAGCCCAATAGCCCGTGCAGCTCTTGTTCAGGGCTGGAGAAAAAAATGTAGGTGCCGGCAGTCTACCTGCTTGGTGGCCAAGGATAGGGTGGCATAGGCTACTCGGCTATGCTGGCGACGGCGGGCGCGTTCAGGAGTAGAGGCACACCGAGGCCAGGATACGTGCTGAGAACGGACACCCAGTCAGTGCAGAAGCCACATTCAGGAGAGGATGCATGCTTTTGATAGAAGGTATCCAGTCGGACATATCTAGGGCTCAACTATTACCCACTGCAGAACAGATAAAGTAGGAGCAGATTTGGGTGAAACCGCTCCTTGTTAGAGTCAAAGATTTTTGGGTTAGCGGTTTTGGCAATAATCATTCCATGGTTAATATCCTGGAATATAGATTAAGAGAGAAATACATTTTTGGAAGGTTTACCTTTTGAAGAAAAGCTTTTGTTTGGTCCAGTGGAAGATAATAAAATCTCAGAGGTCACAGGAGGTAAAAGTTCCTTTATACCCTTAGGCAACTCTCTAAGGCTGGGTACATATCAGAACAACATCCAAAAGACACAATGGTCGTTCCAATTTGCCTTCAACCCAGAACACACGATATAGAGTGTACACACTATGCAAACTTCCGAACGATGGCATATAGCATGTCGGATGATTGCATCCAATTAATCTTTTCTCCTGTACACAAGATACAATCATCTTGTATATCACTGGCAGTTCAGGTGTTATCTTCAGAGAAAAGATTGGACCTATATACTGTATATTGTGGTCTTCCGGTTGAGCATCCACACTGCACGATGTGCACCACATTGTTCATGACATCTTCCCATCTGATGTGCAGCACATCAGATGTGAAGATGTGATGTATGATGCATGTGACCCCGCGATTGAACGTACACACTACGATGTGGACAATATGTTCCAATTTTCCTCAAAATGACAAATCGTCCAATATATGTACCTTACCTAAATCTAAGATCTGGTTCTTTCGCCAACACTGGCAGAAGTCCTGCTTCCAAGGTTTTGCATATAAAGGGAGACAGCCTAGGACAAGTAGGAAAAAGCCAGAGAAATGTAAGGTGCCCATGCTCCAGAATAATATGGCATGATGAGAAGGGCTTACACCCAGAGGGGTTTGTGGTCTTCTGGAATTCGGGGACCAATGGAGAATAGCTTACAACTAAAATTGAAAGAGGTTACATCCTCAATCTTTTGGATTCTCCACCAAAAAGGTACTTTTCAACAAGCTTACTTAGGGACAGAGAAAAGTGTCTGGCCTTAGATCAAGCGATTACCGCCCTTCTGGACTTATGGTGGTTGTCCAAGTATCAGAAAGTCAAAAGAGAATAGTATTTTACTCCAGTCTAATCTTAGTTTAAAAAACAAATGGGAGTCACAGACCAATCTTAAATTGAAAGGACTTAAATAAAAGACTGCATGTAGACAATTCAGGATAGAATCTGTAAGAGCAGTCATAAACAAAATGAAAGTAAATGAGTTTTTTGCATGTATAGACATCAAAGCTTGCTACCTCCGTGTGACCATGTTGGAAGGGCATCAGTGTTTTTTAAAATTTGCTGTCGAGGGAAGACATTTGCAATTGCAGTAGATCAGACTATGATTAAACCCAGAAAGAAAGTTTCTTCAGTCAATCAGCATAGAGTCTGGAAGAATTATAGTGCATGGTATAATAAAGTGAAAGTTTTATCTTCATCCTTTTCTTTGCAGGGGGTTCTTTTTTTTTTCTACAGGCGGGCCTAGAGATGGATCTTCATTTAGGTTCCATTAAGGTGCAGATATCAGCTTGTCAATTTATTTTCAAAGAAGATTGGCTCTGATCTTCTTGCAGTGTATTACATATACAGCCACCATATATGCATCCCATAGAACCTTGTGATCTAACTGTTATATTGTCAGTGCTACAGTTACCACCCTTTGAACCTTTGCAGGAAGTGGACTTGAAGAAGATAACCTGGAAATTGTGTTTTCTTTTAGCTATATCAGAATTCCAAGCTTTATCTTGTAGACCTCCGTGTCTAGTGATTCATTAAAATAGGGTAGTGTAAAGGTAACCAACCACTAGCAGACATGAAAATAACTGCATGATTATGACATTGTAATCGTGCAGTCGTTGTCAGTCTGTAATGAGCCTGCACTGGCTCATCAATCATCTGCAAACATGCTGATCCTGACATTTTTGTCAGGTTGACCAGCATGTTTGCACGCTGATAGATATCGAAACGACCAGCGGGCACGCGCATCGCTGGTTGTTTTAGACATTTTTGCAAACGATTTATGAACAACCATTATTGTTCAACTTAATCATCTAGTGGATGGGCACCTTTACACACATTACCAGATTTTCAACCTATGGTATTGTCTGTATTTCATCTTAATCTAAAAATTGTACTACTGACTTTCGCTAAATCAAGCAAGACAACAGATCAGGGACAGTTCTCTGTTAGATGTTGTGAGAGCGTGTGAAGAACTAATCTGGGGAGGACAGCCAGTATAAGGAAAACCGACTGTTCATTTATTCTTAATGAAACAAAGAAAAGAGGCTGGACAGCATCCAGACTATAGCCAGATGGACTTGGGCCACAATTCAGCAAGCATATTAGAATACCGAAAATCAGGGGCCGCTCCCGTCCTCCCGGGAAGGCAGGTAATCCCCCCAGCTGCCGCCCACCCCTCCTATCCCCCAAGCAATTGCCTTTAAAGCACCTGCAGCAGGGGGGCCGGTGACGCGATTCACGCTGAATCGCACCATTTTGGCCCCGCCCCCTGCTTTACAATGCCTGTAATATCGGTATTGTGTTGCGGGGGCAGGGCCAATATGACACGATCGCATGGCCACGGCCCCGCCCACAATCACCCATTGCCTGGCCACGCCCCCGTCATGACGATCTAGCTGCCACCTCCCGGAAGGGGCAGCCAGAAAGTCGGCAAGCCTGCATATTAGGGAGCTCAATGGCCTATTTCAGCTAGAATCTCAGCTCATGCCACTCGCTCGGTTAGGACTTTGTTGGCGCAGTGGCATGTAGCTTCTGTAGAGCAGCTACATGTCCTCTATCTGCATTCAACAAAATTTACAGATTTCACGACATCGTGTCCAGTGATGCTTCTTTTGGATGGGCAATTTTTTTACATCCCCATGGTAGTAAGAAGTTTCCCCAGATTGAGTAAGGAGAAAATAAAATTGTATCTTACCATGAAAACTCTCTCAGAGTCCATATGGAGGACACTATGATCTCTCCATTATTTGGTTTTGTGGGAGAAGGATATGACTACTGTCATTATTAGCGTTCCCGCAAGGCTGTTTTGGCGGGGCGCGGCGTCCTGCCCTCCTTCTGGAGGGCAAAGAGCACCCTGCCCTCCAGGAGGAGGGCAAAAAGCGCCCTGCCCTCACAGCCTGCGGGTGCCGTCTTCACCCGCGGGACGCAGTGTCCCGCGGGTGGAAAAATGTGCGGTGACCCGGTCACCACCGGAGAATAGACGCCGGGCGCATGCGCCCAGCATCTATTCTCCCTTTCTGCAGCGCTTGGGGGCTGCCCGGCGTGTCCGTAAGTGCCGGGCACGCCCCCAAGTTTGACGAAAAGGGGACGCGTCTTATAGACATGCCCCCTTTTCATGACCATGCCCCCTTTTCGGGCGCGCGCACATGGTTGCCCTCTCTAGCTCGGGCGCCCTGCCTGCCACCGGAGCTAGAGTGAACACTACATTATTATTATTCAACCTATCCTTGGGGCTTTTTCAGTTTTCACTGAGGAAGGAGTTAGACGAAAGGAGCTTTTGCAACAGTAATGGAATTTCAACTTCAAAAATTTTTTTTCCCCACTATGAAACAGAGTACCATGCTGATTTTTTCTCTGGTAGTAATATATACATTTGGCAAACGCCTAAAAAATGTGGGATATCTAATGTTGAGTTAACCGTGCTTTTTTAATTCTGTTCCAAAATCATGAATTTTTGCTGTAATTTCGAAACGTAAGGCAGATAAAGTAATTTGGTTTACATTTTTGGGTTCGGGAGGAAAAGTTACCTTAAGGGTCCAAATTTTGTGGTGATTCCTTAACACACACCCGTGATGCTTCAAATAAATAATCGTCGATTAGTAAATAGTTTAATAAATTGAAAAATCAATATTTCGGAAACTAACAGTCGACAAATTTGGCAGAAATATTTTTTTGACATACTCTCTTAACCGATACATTTTCGTAAAATTCTCAAATGGGTGGTGGACGCACCTTGTTGAACTGACCTGGAATGACCCAATAGAGGCGATTGGAATGTAGACGTGTCAGAACCTCCTTCACTTGCCGGCGATGTTCCTCGAGATAATTGGCAAATATGAGAATATCGACAAGATAGACACGTTTGCAGTTTGCACAGATGAACGCGTAAGATCTCATTGCCATAGTGCTGGAATACTGTGGGAGCATTACGGAGACTGAAGGGCATAATGAGATGCTCGTAGTGACCGTTGCTGGTGTTAAATGTGGTCTTCACTCGTCTCCTTCCCGAATTCGTAGGAGATTATAATGCTCCTCTTGGTGAAGATGGTGGCACCACTGATTCGGTCAAAAAGCTCTGTAACCAGAGGGAGAGGAAAGCGTTTTTGAATAGTCAGGTATTCAGACTGCTGTAGTTGATGCAGGGGTGTAAACCTCCATGCTTTTTTTTATTTTAGAAAAAAGAAGCCCACACCAGCGGGAGAGGAGGAAGGGCGGATGAACCCTATTTCCAGATTCTCTTGAATATAGTCAGTCATGGCTTTTGTTTCTGGGAGCAATAGTGAATAAATTCACCCTCTGGGAAGAGATTTCCTAGGGATTAAATCAATTCGGCAATCCCATTCATGGTGAGGAGGTAGAACATCAGCACAAGCTTTACTGAAGACAACAGTGAACTCTCACTGAGGAGGAGTATCCGGAAGAGATGGAACAGCAAAGCATACTGGAAAAACTTTTTTGAAGACAAAATATGAAGCAGGAAGGACCCCAGCTGGTAGTTTGAGAGGTTCTCCAATCAATTTGGGGATTATGCAGACAGAGCCAGGACAAGCCAGAACTATGAACTGCGAGGCTCTGGGTATGACAAGAAAACTTAAAACTTCAGAGTGCAGAGCACTGACCTTGACTCGCAGAGGTCGAGCCTGAAGGGTAATTGTACCTCCAAAGATGCTGCTTTCATCAACCGCTGTGAGGTAGATAGGATGAAGCAGACTCCCAGTTGATAATGCCCATCGCTGGACCAAATCAGAAGTGACGAAGATGCCAGCTGTGCCTGAATCCGACAGAGCAGAGACTTGCTTGAATCATTTGGCCACTTGCAGAGAAACTTAGAGGATGCAATCAGATTTCTTTGGAGAGGGATGAACTGCTCCTGTCTTAGCCTCTCCTTGCCGAGTTAGGAGCAGGAGCTTCCCGATCGCTTGGGACAATTGTTGAGCTGATGAAAAGGAGCAGCACAGTAAAGGCAGAGATTCTCAGACTGTCATCTTCGGGGTTCCTGTGATAGGCGAAAATGATACATTTGTAGTGGTTCCTCCTTCGGAGGAGAAATCGAACGGGGCAAGACTGTCACCTCTCAATGGCTCGTTCTTTAAAGCTTAAGTCCACCTCAGTGCACAAAGAGATCAAGTCCTCTAACTTATCCGGAAGATCACGGGTAACATCTTTAAATTTGCCATTCCAAAAGGATGCATAGAAGGTTCCATCATTCCAAGAAAGTTCTGATGCTAATATTTGAAACTGCATCAGATACTTGCCTACAGAATTGAAACCCTGGCGTAGACATAAAAGATTTGCAGATACAAATGACACTCCCTGGCTTGCTGAATATTCAGCGCAATGCCGTAACTAAATCTTTGTAAGATGATAATATGGAATCAGATCTTTCCCATAAGGGTGAAGCTTGCACATATCGGCCTGGGACCGACGGAGGCAGGTAGGAGCAAGTCTTTTGGAAAACCAGATTGGAGTACTAGATGGAGACTTGTCTTAACCAGACTTGGAACTGGAATGGTACGGACTGGAACCATTCACATACAGAGTACCTGGGAGCTCAGCACAGAGCTGTAACTTCAGCAGAAGCAACGTTATATGTCAGGAAATGGAATTTATAGGGGTTGATCCCCAGGGAGTGGAGGCTGCGATCAGTTGGTCTGGGAGCAGCGTTCTGAGTGGAGGAAAAGCATCAGGTGACAGAGTCCAACATGGCTGCACCCATACTGTGGTTTAGGAGGGAACTCTGGCGTGCAGCTTGTGTACCATCACGCTGAGGAGACTCGATGTTAGCAAGGAGGTGTGGGGTGTCATCTCCACGCTCAGTGACAGGACACTGAGCGTACTGGGCAGAGAGAGCACAGACAGAACTCAGTACCTGCCGTGAGCGATGTGCAGCATGAGTGGACCTCTGAGCTATGCGGGAGTGATGCACAGCGCGAGTGGACCTCAGCGCTAGCTGGGACAGGCACCTGAGAGGTAAATAGGTAGTTTTAAAGGACTGGAGAGTGACAAATTTTTGACATGTTAAAATGAGTAAAAAGACTAAGGGTAATTTCTGAAAATACAAAGTTTCTGAAAAAACAAGGTATAATGTGGATACTGTATAAAAAAAAAAAAATCAATGATATTGATGTTGGAATGTGACAATCGATTATGTTGGAAAATGGCCTCAGCGCAAGAGTGAGAAAACCATCAGTAGCCTAGGGGTTAAAACATCAGCTAGCATACTGTACTCTGTTACAATGCAAAAAAAATAAAAACACACCCCAGCAAGTTCAGGTTTTTCTCCTTGATTTACAAACTTTGCGCCCCAACCCCAAAGTCTGATTTATATATATTGTCTGTCTATTGCATAGCAGACAAATCTCATTATACAGATGTGTCCTCAAACACCTTTGGGATATATTTACTAAAGTGCGGGTTATTTGAAGTGGAGACGTTGCCCATAGCAACCAGTCAGATTCTAGCTATCATCTAGATTATAAGGTGGTAGATAAATGTTAAGTAGAATCTGATTGGTTGCTATGGACAACATCTCCACTTAGGAAAACTGGTGACCAGAGCGAAGCCCATCTGAAACACAGGTGTGTCAGGACGGGCGCCCTGTGGACCCTATGGACCATGTAGAAAAAGAGATAAAGGTAATTTCTTACCATAGCTCCAGTTTTCTACTTCAGGGTCCATAGAAGGTCCACAGGAAACCTTGGGGATGTCCCAAAGCAATACCCTCAAGGGTAGGGACGCTCCTGTGCAGAAAGGAGAATCCGCCGCCAGAAGGAAGCATCCTGAGTGGTAAAGGTATCAAAGGCATAATACCTCAAAAAGGTCTGGACAGAAGACCATGTGGCCGCCTTACAAAGCTGCACAGGCGAGGCACCACGGCGAGCTGCCCACGAAGGACCCACAGACCGAGTAGAATGAGCAGTGACTGAGGGCGGCACAGGAAGGCCCTCCTGAGTGTAAGCCTCAGAGATAGTCATGCAAAGCCATCTAGCCAAAGTTTGTTTATTAGCTGGCCATCCTCTCTTGTGGAAACCATAAAATACAAACAAGGAGTCTGATTTCCGAAGGTAACTGGTACGATCCACATAAATCCTGAGGGCACGTACCACCTCCCGAGAGGTCTGGGGAGTTAAAGGCCAGCACAATAATTTCCTCATTAATGTGGAAACAGAGACCACCTTAGGAAGGAACCCAGGGAGAGTTCAAAGCACTGCCCTGTCCCTGTGAAAAACTAGAAATGGTGAACGACAAGAGAAAGCCTCTAAATCAGAAATTCTTCTGGCAGAACCAATGGCTAGAAGAAAAACAAACAGTCTTGGCAGTAAGCCATTTGAGATACACTGAACCCAGTGGTTCCAAGGGAGGGCCCTGGTGGGCCCTAAGGGCAACAGCCAAATCATCAGGCGCTACAGGAGGGACAAAGGGAGGCTGGATATGAAGGACCCCTGCAGAAAGGTATGGATGTCAGGAAGAGGAGCAATCCTTCGCTGGAACCAGATTGAAAGGACCGAGATATGGACCTTCAGTGTCGCAAGGCGGAGACCAAGGTCCAAACCCGCTTGCAGGAAAGCCAACACTCTGGCGATCCTAAAAACCTGGGGGTCATAACTACTAGGATGACACAATTCAAAGTAGGTATGCTACACACTCTGTGGTAAATCCTGGCAGAGGCAGGTTTTCTTGCTCTGAGCATGGTATTAACCACAGAGCTGGAAAACCCCTTGGACCTTAGGAGGGATGTTTCAAGAGCTACGCCATCAAAGATAGACGACCTCAAACCGGGTGGAGGCAAGGATCTTGAGACAACAGCAATGGAGTGTCGATGGAGGGACTCCGAAGATCTGAGTACCATGGACGTTGGGGCCACGCTGGAGCCACCACCAGGACCGTGCCTCCCTCTTGTTTGAACTTTCGAAGAACATGAGGAAGAAGGGAGAACGGAAGAAACAGGAAAGTCCACTTGACTGACAGAGCGTCCACCAGGAGAGCTCTGGCGTCTCTTGTCCTGGACCCGTACTGCAGCAGCTTGTGATTTAGTCGAGAGGCCATGAGGTCCATGTCTGGAAGGCCCCACCTGTCCACTAGGAGCTGAAACACTTCTTGTTGAAGAGACCATTCCCCAGGATGCATGTCGTGACGGCTGAGGAAGTCTGCTTCCCAATTCAGCATGCCTGGAATGAACACCGCCAATATGGCTGGTAGATGGCCATCCGCCCATGTCAGAATGCGTGACCTCTGTCATTGCTGCCTGACTTCGAGTTCCTCCTTGATGGTTTAGGTAAGCACCGTCGTGGCGTTGTCTGACTGTACTTGCACGGGCCTTCTGTGAAGCAGCAGCCTGGCTTGCTGCAGAGCCCTGAAAATTGCCCGCAGTTCCAATATATTGATTGGAAGAGCAGATTCCTCTGCGGTCCACCTTCCCTGAAAGGAGTGTGGACCCGTCACTGCGCCCCAACCCCGAAGACTGGCATCCGTCCTCAGAAGGACCCAGTCCGAGATCCAAAAGGGACGCCCCTTGGTGAGGTGGGCCGTCTGTAGCCACCAAGTCAGAGACAGGCGCACCTCCGGACAGAGTACAATCTGAGTCCATATATGATGGGGTAATCCATCCCATTTGGAGAAGATCGATCACCATGTCGAACACTGACACCATAGATCCCATTAACTGCATCGCCGAGTGGACTGATACTCGGCAACTGTAAAGGCATCTGCGTACCCAGTCTGCAAAGTGGAGATCTTTTCTGCTGTCAGAAAAATCCTTTGCTGTTGTGAATCCAACAGAGCTCCCAGATGGAGCATTCTTTGAGACGGAATCAGTGAGCACTTCTTCCAGTTGACCAACCACCCGTGTACCTGGAGCACAAATATCGTTAGCTGCAGGTGGTAGTGAAGGACCTCTGGAGACCCTGCTAGCTGTAAGAGGTCGTCCAGGTATGGTAACAGGTGGATCCCCTGCAGCCGCAGATGGGCAGTCATTACCGCCATAACCCGAGGTGCAGTTGCAAGGCCAAACGGTAGAGCCTGAAACTGGATATGTTATTGTGACACAGCAAACCTGAGAAAACGTTGGTGAGTTGAAGTAATTGGAATATGCAGGTAAAAATCCTGGATATCCAGAGACACCATAAAATCCCCAGGTTCCTTAGCCAGTATAACTGAGAGTAGGGTTTCCATCCTGAATCTGGGTACCCTGAGGAATTTGTTCAGGGACCGGAGATTGAGAATAGGACGGTAAGAACCGTTTGGTTTCTGTACTAGAAAAAGGCTGGAATAATACCCCGTTCCCCTTTGGGAAATCGGGACCGGTACAATGACTCCTGTCCTCAACATGGATTGTACCACCTGTTGAATAGCCAAAGCCTTGTCCGCATTTTTCGGAAGTCCTGTGCAAAATAATTGATGGGGTGGCCTTCTGCGGAAGGAGAGGGCGTACCCCAGAGAGACCACTTACCTCACCCAGGAATCCGTGGTAGTTTGGCACCAGTACTGGGCGAAATGAAGAAGTCGGACTCCCACCCTGGGATCCCCCAGGAGGAGGCCCGTCCTGTCAAGCGGAGGGCTTGTAATCAGGCTTGTCCTGTCAAGCGGAGGGCTTGTAATCAGCCGGACGTCTGGTACTCCAAGGCTGCTTTTTATGTCTGGCAGATTTCTTGGCGGTGGATGGCCTAGGAACGGACTGAGGTCTAGCCTTACCAGGGGCCCAATAGGTCTGAAAGGAGCCCGAACCCCCGAAGAGGCTGGAGCCGAAGGCAGACAAGCAGACTTAGCTGCTAAGGTATTCACGATCTTGTCCAAATCAGAGCCAAACAAGACCTTACCGTCATAAGGCAAACGTTCCAACCCCTTCTTGGATTCCGCATCAGCCCTCCAAGAACGGAGCCACAGAGAGCAGCGAGCCACAATGGTCGCTGAAGAAATCCTGGCATTTAGTAAGCAAATATCCAATGCTGCCTCATTTATATAGGTAGCAGAATCTCGGAGGTTTCCCACAAGATTCAGCTGTTCTCCGGTAGCATCTGGGGCTAAGGATGTTTCCAGGCTGTTATCCCAACATTCCATGGCCCGAGCCACCCAGCAAATGGCCATAGCTGGTCTGTACGCAGCCGCCGAAACGGAATAAACAGATTTAAGGCAGACCCTCTACCTTCCTATCTGTAATATCTTTCAGGAACGACATGGAAGGCATAGGAAGCGTTGTGCTTCTTACGAAGCACGTGACATGGGAATTCACCGCCAGTGGAGGATAAGCTTCTGCGGTTGATAACGCTTTCCAGGCATTTTCCAAGCTACTACCTCCAAGTGATTCACCAATTGGTCAGACAATGGGAATGCAGCCTCAGTCACTTTTTCTTCCATGAAATATGCATGCCTAGATTTAAGCGCAGGTGGCTCATCCTCCTCAATGATTAGGGCTGCCTTTACAGCCTGTATTAGCCCTGGAATATATATTTTTGACTTGACCACTGCCTCCAGAGGAGGGGGCTCAGAGTCAAGACTCATCCAGAAGCAGTCCATCATCAGATGACACATCATCTTCATCCCATACAGTAGACTGCGACGACAGCAAGACCCTTTTATCTGGTCTGCTGACGGGTGTGTCAGTCTGCTGTACCTCAGTCGTACCCTGCAATATAGCAGGAACTGTATTAACCCACTGGGGGGGGGGGAGCAAGTGGTTGCATCAGATTTTGTGCTGGCAAAAAATGCTGCTGCTGAACACTGAACGATGGATACACAGGAGGGCCTGCAAACACCCTGCAATGGTTGTTAGTGCTTTTGCAAAGCACTCCCATGGAGGCTCCTGCTGAGCGGCAGAAGTCACTGAGGGGCCCGGGAGGGGGGGGGGAGAGGGGCTGTGTCCTCTGCCCCTAACACCGCTGTACATTGTTTACAGAGCAGCTTAATAGTGGCTAAATTAGTCATATCACTCTCACTGCCAGACATAGTGAAGAGGATATCACTTAATAACTGAAAAGAAAACAGACAGACAGTGCTAGCATGCAGTCACAAACAAATGCAGAAAATAACAATACCTGCACTTAATGGCACTTCCTTAAGTCAAATACAGAGACTTAGCGTCTAGTAGGGCAAAAGTGCTGTATACACTGACCACCAACCAGAGTAGAGGTATGTAGGGGGACCTGTACTCCGCATCGCTTGTCGAGATCAGCGACACACAGCCAGGAGAATGACCGTCGAAGAACTCATGGGGAGGTGGAGCCGGAAGAAGGAAGCTGTCACAGACAAGCCAGACCGCAGTGGAAAAGGCGTGCTGAGCAGCAGGGAGGAGCCAGCTATTAAACAGGGAAGGCTGCCTCCCCTGGCCAGCGTTTAACCCCTGGGACACTGGAGTGTTCCGCAGAACTCTAGTCCCAAGTCCCAGGCGGCTTAGTGTGAACGCAGGATTCAGCACCTGGCCACACTTGCTGTCATCCCCAGGGTGTCCACCAACCCTGGAGGAAAAAGACTGCGACTCGGCACGCACCACCACGGTGCCTGTCTCTTACCTGCACCCCGTAGTGTCCGGCAGCAGTCTAGGAATCCTCCGGGGTCCCTGCTAGCCAAGACCCCAGAGGCCCGCTGAGAGGCACGTATCAATACCGGCGTCTCAGCACCAGCGGGGTGACGCGGCAACGACTTGCACGATATTGTCAACTTTGCCTGTTCAGAGATTTGGCAGGATGACTTCACTGAAAGATATCTTTAAAAAGAGATATCCTTCAAGTCGTTGGTGGTACAGATCGTATGTGTGTATGCAGCATTACAGATGTGTCCACATACATCTATCCTCCATGTGCTACAAGTCGAGTTACACATAACATGTGGGTGCCATGTGACTCGGCAGAACGAAGTGTAATTTTGTGAGACTTTTCCCTTTCAAATGTGTCTTATTCGCGAATAGGACACATATGCAGCTTCTGCTGATTAAAATGAAATGCAGCATGCCTATATTATATATGCGACTGCAGGTGTATCTGCATGCAAATGATACGTTACACTGTCAGCGGCTGTGACACTAACGTAGCATTTCACATACAGATACAGCTGCAGTCACACATAGAATATAGGCATGTTGCATATTTTAATCAGCAGAAGCCTCCTGTGTGCGCAAATAAGACGCACTTGAAGGGAAAGTGTCACACAAAAAAAAATCAGCGCCACAGAGTCACACCTCGACATGGCGCGACTAGGGCTGTTTAGCGCACAAGGAGGCTAGTTGTATGCGGACACACCTGTTCCTTGGCACTTTCTAGTATACTTTGAGTGGTGTTTTGTTGCTCCTGCAATGTGAATAAGATGCACAACTTAAAGATGATGACTATATGGTACACCTCTCAGATCAGCTCAGTTGCACTGGACGTCTCGCGACGTTTGGCGTATTGATGCTAGGTATATGAGCACACATCTGTATATGCAGTTTTCCTTCTTATCTTCCTTTAAAATAACTTGCATAATGTATACAAATAGAAAGTAAATTATAGTTTGGTAATGCTTATTTTTCTCATGTTTCTCTTATTGCAAACTATCATATAGCACATTTTATAGTCTGTGGGTTGTAACTGATGTTTAATAAAAGCTTAGTCAATGGTAAAAGCCCAAACACTCATTCCCAACCATCCATAAGGAAAACCTACCTAGTTTTATGTGTGTTATACACAGGGCCGTAACTAGGGTAGTGCGACCAGTGCCATGGCACAGGGAACCGCAGGACAGACGGCATTGTTCAGGCCTGTCAATTTTCCTGTTTATTATCATTCTCACTTGTAGCTTCCTCTTCTTTTATCCCCAGCATCTCCTGGCTGCCCCATGAGTACCCCTATCTATTCCCTGGCCCTTCTCCATTAACCCATTGCCCTTTTTCAGGTGCACTATCTTATGCTCTCTCTGGCACAGGGTACCAAACAGTCTAATTACTGCTCTGGTTATACACTTGAGTGCGGGCGGTTGTTTGATACTAGTTTGGAAAGCTACACAAGTGTGCTGGTGTTAAATCATCACCTAAACTAAAAGTCCATCACACACTCCTACCCTTCTGTTTACTCAGAATTACTGTATATTCCATGCTCACTACTTTCACTGTATTCTGTAAATATGTAACTAGGGTATGCGGTCAACTGCTGCTGTTATGGGAGATTGCATTAGTTAGGATATGCAAATAATCTTTCTTGGCATTAACTGTGTAGTGAACAGGTAACTACATGTAAAACAGACAGCTAGAAACAATGGTAGTCAGATAAAAAAATAAAATAAAAGCATCTGGTCTAATGTATCATATTTGATCACAGATGTCACTTATGCTGGCCATACACGCTACAATTATCGGGGCGATCTGCCTGATATCGGCGGATCGCCCCGATAATTGTAGCATGCGGGGGGGGGGGGGGCGCGACCGAGTGTTAAGTATTGTCCAGCATGCCCGTCCGATGCAATATTTACCGGTAAACTGTTGGCTGCATCGTGCAGTGTATGCCCAGCCACGGCCGACAGACAGACATTTCCTTTGGAAGGAACATGGAAATGTCTCCTCCCCCAGGGGCGGAGCGCAGATCTCACAGTGTACGCTGGCGACATCTGCGGCTGGCAGGCTGCCAGATAAAATGTCTGTCGGTCTGACAGACATTTTATCTGGCCATGTATGCCCAGCATTAGTCAATGACAGGTTATTTAACATCAAATGAATGTATCAAACATGGCACATTGTGTTTGTGCTTTATGTTCAAAACAAAAAGTGCTCAACTTTGGTTTCTACACACAGATAACACAGAATAATTTTCATAACAGTTAAGTGTGAGACACACAAACTGCAGGGGAGGAGGTAAACTGCCCCTGGTTTTCTTGGAAGGTTATTACTATCAGTGTATCTGTGTAGATCTGTGTAGGAAAATCACGTGTGGCCAAGAGATGCAGAGTTGGTTTATCAAAGCAGGCAAGTTTTTCCTTTTCTTACTATCTATATGGAATATTTTGAAACTAGCTATTAAGCAATTGAATGGTTTAGGTTGGAGACTGATCACATGTACTGAAGTAGAGAGATGTGCAAGTGCAGAGATCAGCTGTAGCAGGGAAAATGATGATTAGCCCCCCGACCACGTTCTGCAAGTTGGTAATTTGAGAGGCGGTGGGTATTGCCCCACATTATAATTATTGGGATGTGGGGGAATTATATATATGAGGAAGCCCAGCCAGTAGAGCTTAAGGGGTGAAACACGTAGAGGACGGTGACGCAAGTACCTGATCTGGCCAGGTTGAGCCAATCTGAGATCAGCTACTTTAAAGATTTTCAATTGTAATTATGTTTTTTATATATCTTCTTGTGTGGTGTTTGTAATAAATGTTATTAGTACTGCACCATGAGAGTTTCTCTTCTCTCTCTCTCTATATACTGATTAAATCGTAATCAATACACTACGGGGGACCCGGATGGGCAGCAGATAAAAAGGATCTCATTTGAAAAGACGCATTGGTGTGGAGATGGCCCGCACATATGGGTACATACATACACATACACATATATATATATATATATATCTCTTTTAAGGAAATTCTGTAGCCTCAATACTACTACACTATAAGGTGCTGTGTTCTCACTTCTGTTTTTCATAAACGGTCTTTCTTGGAGAACATCCAGGTGCCACCATTGTCTGGGGAAGTGTATTTGAAGAAGAATTACAATAAAAAAATGTTGTGGCCACTCAGAATACTTGGGGTGTAGCGCTGCACATAGTATTTGGTTGTATATATCTCCATACATACTACATACAGTATATACACACGCTGATAAAATAAATTAAAATATAAAAGTTTCGGGTCAACTCCCCATCATCAGGACACAGACATATTTATTATACCTTGATCACCTCACTAATTAATATATATATATATATATATATATATATATATATATTCTAGTGAGGTGATCAAGGTAGGGGTGCCCTCTGCTGGAGTAGATGGGCACTTCCAAACACACAGGAGCCAGGAAACAGAACACCAGTCCAGGATTTCTGTGTAATTAGCAGAAGCTAGTTTATTGTGCAGTAAAAGGCAAAACATAAAACAATATCCTAACCCGTCTGGGCTCTAACTAAACACACAGGTTCACTCTCTCATAAGTGGTAGGACCTAATGCCCCTACCACAAGCATATGCACAGTACTCAGTCATTAAATCACAATGTTTTAACAAGCCAGCTGCCGGTTTCCCCAGGTAGTGAGACACGCTACAATTATCGGGACGATCCGTCCGATATCGGCGGATCGCCGCGATAATTGTAGCGTGTGGGGGGGCGACCGAGGGTTAAATATTGCTCGGTCGGGCATCTTGGATTGTCCAGCATGCCCGTCCGATGCGATATTTAGCGGGTAAACTGTCGGCCGCATCGGGCAGTGTATGCCCAGCGCAGCCGACAGACAGACATTTCCTGTGTTCCTTCCTATGGAAGGAACAGGGAAATGTCTCCGCCCCCAGGGGCGGTGCGCGAATGTCGGGCTATACACTGTGAGATTTCTCTCACAGTGTATGCCGGCGACTTCTGCGGCTGGCAGGCTGCCAGATAAAATGTCTGTCAGTCTGACAGGCATTTTATCTGGTAGTGTATGCCCAGCATAAGTAAAACCCTGACACACCTTTATCAGCCTCTTACAGGTGCAAGTACCAATTAGCCTGTTCTCAGGTTGAAGACCCAAAATGTGCCTAATGGATGGAGACTACTCTCACTCTCCATCCATAACCCCAGGATCCATTGGCTTTTACTAAAGCCCAAACATCTATCAAGCCTGTTTGTAATCACAGACATTTTCCTGGAGTTTTAATACATATAGGTCAGAAACCTAGGACAAATATCTTTTGTGTATGACCTTACCCAGTGCTTTTGTCACATTTGTGTTTTGACCTGTGGGGCGGAATTGCTGCCCTCAAACAAAAAACACGAGACAAAGTGTATGTATTGGCCAGTTGGCTTCCTGGCATGTGCTCTGCTAAAAATTAAAAGTTTGTAATGCCAAGAACCATTTTGTTAATCTCCTATTGTTCTCTTTATTCTTAGACATCCATTTTAAATGGGAATGATCAGAGATTAACCTGAATTTCCTTCCCAGCAGGTAGTACCTGAAAGTTTCTAATGCCCATTTGATTGGCAATACTTCTTTGCGACAGTGGCATAATTTCTCTCATGTACATTCAACTTTCTTCTTAAATAAATAAGAGGATGCTCTTCACCCTCTTTGTTCTGGGCAAGGAACGCACCTATCCCTACATATGGTAAAACATAACCATAAGGTTTACTGACTGCGCTCTTCCCTCGGTGGATTGGTTTATGCCGTTATACAGGAAACTAATGTGTGAAATGCTGGATCTCTCTATACCTGCGTTAATCAGACATTGATATGAAACTTATTGTTAGCTGGAAAGCCTTTAATGTAATATTGATTTGCATCAAAAACATAAATGTAGTATTTATAGAACACCAGTGGGTCCTATGCAATGAGCTTAATTCTTATACAGTGTAAGCAAATGGTCAATGTTACAGTCACTGAAATGCTGATTGTGCTATGACACGTAGCCTAGTGTCTAAGCGTATAATCAGTGTCGTGGGTGGGGGGGGGTTTGCTTCAACACCTGTGTTAAAGCTTCAGTTCCCAGGATGCCTCGGGTCCTCCTCCATATATACCCCGCCCCAAGCCACAGGCCTTCAGTTTAGTTAACAAGCCTCAAGGCAGGAGAAGGAAGAGCAATCGTACACCAGAAACACTCTTACACAAGATGAGGGAATCTGAACGAAAGAAAAAATTTACCCATGCAACCAGGTGCATCAGGGTGGATGCCCTGTGGACCCTATAGACCTAGAAGAAAAGGAGTTATCTAGGCAAGTCTACCAATAACTTAAATTTTCTTCTTCAGGGTCCATAGTGATCCACAGGGATACCATGGGGATGTCCTAAAGCAGTTCCCCTAGGGTGGGGGACGCTCCTGAGCAGAAAGGAGAACTCGTCGCACAAAGGAAGCATCCTGAGAGGCAAAAGTATCAAAGGCATAAAACCTAAGAAAAGTGTGGACAGAAGACCACGTGGTTGCCTTACACAAGTGTTCAGCGGAGGCACCACGACTACATGGCCAAGATGGCCCTACAGACAGAGTAGAATGTGCTGACACCGTGCTTGGGACAGGAAGATCAGCTTGTGTGCACACCTGAGAGAGAGTCATGCGTAGCAATCTCATCAGAGTCTACTTGTTAGCTGGCCATCCTCGTCTGTGAAAACCATATAATGCAAAAAGGGCATCTGATTTTCTAACAGAGTCTGTACGCTCCACATAAATACGGAGAGCACGAACAACATCCAGGGAGGCTTCATCTAAAGAAAGATCTGGAGCCTGAAAAGCTGGAACTACAATTTCTTCATTCACATGAAAACGGCACACTACTTTAGGAAACTAACCTTCCTTTGTATGAAGAACAGCTTTATCCTGGTGAAAAATCAAAAAATGGGGAGCAACAAGAAAGCGCTGCCAAATCAGAGACTCTGAAGAGATAGCGAGAAGATAGTGTCTTTGCTGTCAACCACTTCAAATCTACAGAATCTAGAGGTTCAAATGGGGGAGCTTGTAGCCCCTTAAGAACCAAAGACAAATCCCACGGTGCTACCGGTGGAACAAAAGAACAAAATGAGGCTTAACTCCTAACGTGGTAATGAGGCAATCTTCCTCTGGAACTAGACTGACAGTACAGAAACCAAGCGGAGACCACGGTCTAAACCCACCTGGAAAACATCCAGTACCCTGGAAATCCTTAACACCTTAGATCATACTTCCCTATGAGAACACCATTGACCAAAAGAATGCCAAACTCTGTAATAGATGCAGATAGAGGCAGGCTTCTGTGCCCTAAGCATAGTTTGAATTACAGAACTGGAAAAACCTTTTGCTGTTAGGATGGTAGATTCAAGAGCGACGCCATCAAAGCCAGACGAGATAAGCCCGGATGCCCTCAGAGACCCTGCGTTAGCAGATTCTGCCATAGAGGAAGAGGATACGGACTGTCTATTGACAGATTCTGTGTGTCGCTGAACCAAGGACGTCTGGGCCAAGCCGGAGCCACCAGTATTACTCTTCCGCCTTCCTGCTTGAATTTCCTGAGAACTCTTGGGAGGAGGGAGATCAGAGGAAGGAGATACTTCAGCTAGAAGTCCCATCTTACTGCCAAGTGCATCCACGAAGTCTGCTGATGGGTCTCTGGACCTGGACCCGTACCTGGGAACCTTGTGGTTGCGATGTGACACCATGAGATCGCTCTCTGGTAGACCCCATTTGTTTACCAGGAGCTGAAACACTCCGAGACCACTCTCGTGGTCGTGTATATCCTGGCGACTTAGGAATCTGCTTCCCAATTAAGTACTCCCGGTATGACTAATGCAGAGATGGCCAGAAGATGATGTTCTGCCCAAATCAGAACTCTTGTCAATTCTTTTATGGCTTCATAACTTCTTGTGCTTCCCTGATGACTGAGGTAGGCCACTGTTGTCGCAATGTTGGACTGGATCTGGACCGACTTGCCCTGGAGCAGGTCCTATGCTTTGTATACTGCTAGCAGCTCCAGAACGTTTATTGGCAGATGACTTTCCTGATTTGTCCATCATCCCTGAAAAGTGTGATGACCTGTCACTACTCCCCATCTGAGAAGACTGGCGTCTGTTTTGAGAAGCACCCAATTTGGAATCCAGAATGGGCGGCCTTTGTTCAGATGATCCTTTCTTAGCCACCACAGGAGGGAGTGACGAACCTCTGGAGTAAGTAGTAAGAAGGATCCTTTGGGACCTTATTAGAAGATACTGTCCATTCCACTTGGAGAGAATCAGTTTTACCATGTCGAAGGTGTATACCATTAATCCCAGGACCTGCATTGCTAACAGAATGAATATCCTTCGCTTGTGTAGCAGCTTTCATATTTACAAAGATAGGGCCACAATCTTGTCCTCTGGCAGAAACATCGTCTGTGCCAGAGAATCCAGAAGAGCTCCCAGATGTGCCATCTGTTGTGTTGGAGAAAGTGATCATTTCTTCCAATTGATGATTCAGCAGTGATTTTGTAAGCAGGCTATGGTCAGTTGTAGATGGTTTTGGAAAACAACTAGAGTCTGTGCCAATATCAGACTATCGTCCAGATATGGAAGAAATCTGACTCCCTGATGCCTGAGATAGGCCGTCATGACTACCATTATTTTGGCAAATACCCAGGGAGCCGTAGATAGGCCAAAGGGTAGAGCCTGAAATTGGTAATGTTGCTGAAGGACAGCAAACCATAAAAATTGCTGGTGGGATGGTATAATAGGAACATGCAGATATGCATCCTGAATGTCCAGGGAAACCATGTAATCTCCCCGGCTGCATTGCAAAAACAATCGATTGGCGAGTTTCCATACGAAACATGGATAAATCTGTTGAGGGTTTTTAGATTTAGTATAGGACGAAAGCCCCAGTTGGTTTCTTAACCAGAAATAGATTGGAATAATAACCCCTTCCCTGTTGCGACACAGGAACTGGGCTACCTGCAGCAGGTAGTGAATTGCTTCCTGAAGGGCCAAAGCCTTGACAGCATCTGATGGAGGATCTGTGCAAAAAAACTTCAGGGGAGAATGCCTCCTGAAAGTGAGGGCATACTCCTGAGAGATGACGTCTCAAACCCAGGCATCTGTTCGATGGCCACAATCCGTAAACTAAAGAAGTCGGCCTCCCACCCTGGGATCCCCCAGGAGGCGGCCCACCCGATCAGGCCAGGGATTTGTCGTGAAGTTTAGAAGCTGGACGTCTTGCCCAGCCAGACCTTCTAAAGTTTGTCGTCTTGACATTTTGCGAAAACTAGACATCTTAGAGCAGGGGTCAGGGAACATTTTTTACCTTTTACCACATAATATATTTAGATACGCCGACGTTACCCCCTTGATTTGAAGGGAAGAAAATCATATAGTTGTGCCCCCGTAGTTGCGCCCCCATAGTAGTGCCCCCGTGTAGTAGGGCCCCCATACAGGGCCCCTGGAGCAGGGCCCATGGAGCAGGGCCCCTGGAGCAGTGCCCTCATACAGGGCCCCTGGAGCAGTGCCCTCATACAGGGCCCCTGGAGCAGTGCCCTCATACAGGGCCCCTGGAGCAGTGCCCTCATACAGGGCCCCTGGAGCAGTGCCCTCATACAGGGCCCCTGGAGCAGTGCCCTCATACAGGGCCCCTGGAGCAGTGCCCTCATACAGGGCCCCTGGAGCAGTGCCCTCATACAGGGCCCCTGGAGCAGTGCCCTCATACAGGGCCCCTGGAGCAGCGCCCTCATACAGGGCCCCTGGAGCAGCGCCCCCATATAGTGCCCCTGGAGCAGCGCCCCATATAGTGCCCCTGGAGCAGCGCCCCCATATAATGCCCCTGGAGCAGCGCCCCCATATAATGCCCCTGGAGCAGTGCCCCCATATAATGCCCCTGGAGCAGTGCCCCCATATAGTGCCCCTGTAGTGCCGCTTGTACAAAGAAAAAAAAAAAACACTTACCTTAATCCCCATTCCTGCATGCGCCGCCATCCTGTCCGCCCGGCTGCTCATCGGAACTATGGGAGAAATGTCATGACGTCTCTCCCATAGTGCGCATGGGGAGAGCTGGAAGCTGGAGTTCAGAAGAGAACTCCAGCCTCCGACTAACGTGGCACTGCATGGAAGGCGCCGGCTGGTAATAACATCTCAGTGTGCGTCCAGCTTAGAGCCTCCCTGCGGCGCCAGGCTAGAGGACACTGGTGCCGCACTCGGCGCCAGTGACCTCCATTCCTGGGGGTAATGGACGGACAGCTGGGCATGCAATGATTAATATGCATGCCTGGCTGTCCGTCCATTACCCCCAGGAATTTCATTTTTACCCCATTTGGGGACATTTACCCCTGTTCCCCAACCAGTGTCTTAGAGGAAGGCTGTTCCCTTGCTCGTCCCTGAGGACAGATGACCAAAAAGAAACCTGCCTAGACTTTATAGTCGCCATAGATGGCAGACATGCTGTTTTTGAAGCCTCCAGAGTAGCTATTATTTTATCTAACTGCTCCAAAAAGTAATTTTCCATAGAAAGATAAAAATGACAGCGCCTTCTTTGTTCCTGTATCAGCTTTCCAGAATCTTAACCAAAAGGCCCTGTGTGCCACTATTGAAGCTGCTGATGCTTAAGAAGCTAAAATTCCAGCATCTACAGCAGCTCCTCCCAGATAGGAAGCCGCTTCTCGTATGTGGGAGATATACATCATCTGTTCTCCGGTAGCATTTAATAGAGAATCTTCCAATGCCCCTATCCATTCTTTAACAGCTTTGGCTACCCAGGTTCCAGCTGGACGAGTAACAGCTCCAGATGATGAAAATATTGTTTTAAGCCATGCTTCAACTTTTTTTTATCCGTGGAATCCTTTAAAGGAAGATGCTGACTGAATAGGCAATATAGCATTTCTGATTAAATAAGTCACATAAGCATCCACAGTAGGAAGAACCTCCCGCTTAGTACATACAGAAGCCGGGAAAGGACACAACGATGTTATTCTCTTATTCACATAAAAACGTGTGTCAGGGTTACCCCATGCCTCATCCATAAGCTCAGTGAGCTGTTCAGATACAGGATACTCAGTATTGACCACCTTCCGGTGGTGATTAAACACTGGAGCCTTCTTACGATGAGCTGCTTCATCATCCCGAGTATCTAGGATTGATTTAACTGCCTTCACCAAAGAAGGAACATTCACTGTGGACAAATGGTCCTCCTCCCCTGAGCTAGACCCTGGAACCTTGTGCATCATCTGATTCCTCTGATGAGTCTGAATCCATATGATGAGTAGACTGATAAACAGATAACTTGCGCTTAGCCGCCTTAGTAACTACCGGTCTGCTATCAACATTAGATGGTGCCATACTCTGACTAGAATGGCCATAAACCTCCTTCCAGGAAGTATGCATAGGAGAAGCAAACATAGCATTGACTCTATATCAACTGCACAAACATAAAGGAATGGTAAGATGTAGAGCACTATATACCTTAACCAAGGAAGAGGTATACAGGGAGACTGACCCAACCCCTCCTGAGACCAACAGCTACAGAGCGCACTGAGCGTGGACCGTGAGCATCTCATACACACATGGAGGGTAGGCAGAGCAACCCAGACGTGCAAAACCCTTCATAGGGACTGCATCTGGGTCATGGGAGGAGCTGCTGGAGGAGTGCCTACCTCCCCTAAGCTGCGTTAACCAGCTAGGAACGCTGGCCTCACGGCAGCAGAAGCATCTGCTGCCGATCCCTGGCATCAGACGATAAGGCCCCAGTGGTGTAGTGATGACGCGGACAATGCCTCTTGTCAGCATGCTGGACAATTGTCTATGGTGATCTGTGTTGACAACGACCCCCAGGGGTCGAAACATCGACTACAACTATGGTGATATACAATGGTTTAATTAAGTCTGATTCATTGAAGACTGTTTAAATCCTATACTGGGTGATTGGAGTGATCATATATATACACAATATTTGTAGGCAGTGTAATAAATATATATATATATTGTGACACAGTCAGATTAGGAGGTCCCTCTCCCGGGTAGGGGACTCCTTCCTTACACACACACAGCAGCAGGGAAGCAGCACACCAGTCTGGATGCGAGTACAAGCTGGTCGGCGCCAGTCTTTATTGTACAATGTCAGAAATATAAAGAAAACATAAACATAAATCCTAGCCCTGTCGGGGCACTAACTTCACAGGTAGTTCCCTCACTACCAGAACCTGGCAGGGCCTAATGCCCTCACCAACAACAAAGGCACAGCACAATACTCACAGTTTAGGTTTTCAAGTGTCTCTGAGCAAACTCCCTGTCTGCTCTCCCAGGTGAAACAATCAGCCCTAAACACACTAGGCTTATATTGGCCACTCTCAGGTGGAAAACTAACAAGACTGTTACCAGGCTGCGAGAACCAAAACCTGGAGTGGCCGTGTGTGGAGCCCTCCCTCTCCTCTCACCCACAACCCCCAGGTCCCAAACCGGCTTTTCAAAATGCCGAAACTCAAGCCTGCTACACTACAGACTTTCTACTGGGGATTTTAAACACCTAGGACAGGAATCTGGGATAAATGTCCCTGTCACAGACCACTTTACCAGTGATCCTATCACATATACCCCCCTTTGTTTCGACCTATGGGGAGGAACAACTGAAGTCCCCTAACAATGAAAGCGTGACAACGCGTCTGCTTTATACAACAGGCCCCCTGGCATGTGTTCCACTGAAAATGTAAAAGTTTGTAACGCCAAGAACCATCTCGTAATTCTCGCATTACTGTCCTTATTTTCGGACATCCACTTCAAAGGGGCATGGTCAGTGATCAATTTGAACTTTCTACCAACCAAGTAGTACCTGAGAGCCTCTAATGCCCACTTTATGGCCAACGCCTCCTTCTCCACTGTGGCATCGGGTAGGCATCGAATTTTGAAACACTGTTCAACTTTCGGAAGTCATTACAGAAACGCACACTCCCGTCGGGCTTTGGAATCAACCCAATGGGACTTGACCATTCACTATGTGATTCTTCAATAACCCCTAACTCTAGCATATTTTTAATTTCTTTAGCCACTGATTCTCTTTGTGCTACTGGCAACCTATAGGGCTTTAGATTTACTGGAGGGGCTCGGTCGGCCGACAGTACCGTTCTATCTTTCCAGGGCTTTAACAGATTTTTAGGGTATATCTGTTCCGGCTTTCTATTCCCCGGCTGGTAAACTTTGTAATTGACCTGTCCCACTCTTTCTAAGATTTCAAAGGGCCCTTGCCATTTAGCCAAAAGTTTATTTTCCACAGTGGGAACCAACACTAACACTCTGTCCCCAGGAGCAAAGCTGCGTAACCGAGCATTGCGGTTGTATACCCTCTGCTGTGCTTGTTGAGCCTGTTTCAGGTGCTCTCTCACTATTGGCACCTCTACAATAGGCAATGGAACTAGTGGACCCTTAAAACATGGTCTGGGAGCATGATACTGACACTCAGGGCAGGATAAATCCTGACACATTGCCATGTGGGGATAGGACAAAGGACTATCAGGGTCTACGGGTTTACCATCAACTACCTTTACATTCTTCCTGGCTTTTACCAAAGTAGGGTCTTTCAACTGCTCCACGGCAAAGACCTCTCTTCTGACCTCTAAATCAGGCAGACGATCAACTGGCCCAACAACACTTCCCACCTCAATGGGAGGCACATCAGTTGGCGGGCCACCGTCACGCTCCGCATTCTCTAGTTCGCCAATCAGTAGAAAAAGGGAATAACTCTGACTCAGAAGAAACTCCCTCCTCCACTACATCGACAACCTTCTCAAATGGATCGGGGTTGTTCACTTCTGGAACAAAACGGCTTTCCCACAACTTCCAGAAGTGAGCAAAGTCTCTCCCCAATATTGCATCGTACATCAGACCAGGCACCAAACCCACAGAAACTATAGCAGAGCCACAGGGTGTCTCGATGTTCACATCGGCAGTAACATAATATCGAGTATCCCCATGTATGCAGGTCACACCAACAGTTTTCCCCTTACGCCTCAAGGGGTTCACCAGCTCAGCTTTTATAAGTGTCACCAAGCGACCAGAGTAACAGTGCCTCTACTCGGTTGCTATCTACAGTAAGTACACACATGTGCTTATCAGTCTCAGCCTGCCGGTCAGCCGTACAGGCTGTCTGTGCAAAGAAAGACCCCCTGCGGTAGACATGAGCAGTATCACATTGCATAGGTTCAGTTGTAAGTGAACAAGTAGCGGAAATATGGCCGAAGTCACCACACCGGAAACACTGAATCATATTAATGTCTAGTCGTTTACGGGGCAAGAACCTTCCTGGCCTGGCAGGCCTGTCTCCAGGTTCTACACCCTCAGTCTTAGGTTCATTCCACCGCCCAGCACCCTTCTCCCCTGGAACAGTCTTACCAGTGTCTGTGGGAGTTCGCCGGTGCGCCATCGGGGCTTGGTGGGGCATACTCCTCAGCTCCTCAGCCGCCATGTGCCTCTCCACTAGCTCGACCAACTGGTCCGCGGTCTTAGGGTCTGCATGGCTCACCCACTTGCGCAGAGTCGCGGGTAATGATCGCAGGTACCGGTCCATCACGACCCTTTCCACGATCTGTGGTCCCGTCAGCGTCTTGGGCTGTAGCCATTTTGAGGACAGATGGACGAGGTCATGCATCTGTGAACGTGGAGGCTTGTCCATATGGAATTCCCAGCGGTGGACCCGTTGGGCACGAACAAAGGTGGTGACTCCCAAGCGAGTTAGGATCTCCTGTTTTAGTTTTTTATAGTCCTTGGCATCAGCCAGGCATAAGTCAAAATATGCTTTTTGTGGCTCCCCAGACAAAAAAGGTGCCACCAGACTTGCCCACTGCTCCTGGGGCCAACTCTCCCTTTCGGCTGTTCTTTCAAATGCGGTGAGATAGGCCTCCACATCATCGCCCGAAGTCATCTTTTGGAGGAAGTGTCTGGCTCGTACGGAGTGAGTGGTGGTGGGAGGACCAGTATTAACATCTCTGGGCCGGGCGACCAGGTGCTGTACCACCTCTTTTATGGCCTGGCTGTTTTCCGCTAAGGCCTGGCAGGTTTCCTCGAAGGCGACCTGTTGTTGCCTCTGGGCTGTCTCCAAGGCCAACAGTTGCACCCTGGTGGATTCCTGCTGAGCCAAGGTAGCTTCCTGCTAAAGTTTGTTCGTCTCCTGCTGAGCTCTGGTAGATTCCTGCTGAAGTTTGTTTGTCTCCTGCTGAGCTCTGGTAGATTCCTGCTGAAGTTTGTTTGTCTCCTGCTGAGCTGCTGTAGCTTGGAGCAAGGCCTTAATAATGTCCTCCATTTTGTCCTGGGGTGTAGGTTGGAAGCTGAACCTTGCCTCTCTGAGCATTGGCTGACGCCTCCTCTATGGGACTCCAAGGACACAGTGTTATTTCCACACTCACCAATTGGGTGTCTGTCCCTTTAATTTTTAAACGGAAAGTTTTCCTCTCGCTGCAACTTCAGTGGGTGCCCGCATTCTCCACCATATTGTGACACAGTCAGATTAGGAGGTCCCTCTCCCGGGTAGGGGACTCCTTCCTTACACACACACAGCAGCAGGGAAGCAGCACACCAGTCTGGATGCGAGTACAAGCTGGTCGGCGCCAGTCTTTATTGTACAATGTCAGAAATATAAAGAAAACAAACATAAATCCTAGCCCTGTCGGGGCACTAACTTCACAGGTAGTTCCCTCACTACCAGAACCTGGCAGGGCCTAATGCCCTCACCAACAACAAAGGCACAGCACAACACTCACAGTTTAGGTTTTCAAGTGTCTCTGAGCAAACTCCCTGTCTGCTCTCCCAGGTGAGACAATCAGCCCTAAACACACTAGGCTTATATTGGCCACTCTCAGGTGGAAAACTAACAAGCCTGTTACCAGGCTGCGAGAACCAAAACCTGGAGTGGCCGTGGGTGGAGCCCTCCCTCTCCTCTCACCCACAACCCCCAGGTCCCAAACCGGCTTTTCAAAAAGCCGAAACTCAAGCCTGCTACACTGCAGACTTTCTCCTGGGGGTTTAAAACACATAGGACAGGAATCTGGGATAAATGTCCCTGTCACAGACCACTTTACCAGTGATCTTATCACTATATATATATATATATATTATAATATATATATATATATATATATATATATATATATATATTGGAAGAATCGGTAGTACATGTTATAGGTATTTCGCAATACACGTTTATAATATGCTTATTATACTTATCATTGTAGAATAAATGTTTTATTGTATAACGCTGACTCCGACTTATACCCCTTTTACACCGACTTAAAAATCACGGGTTGATGCTCGTGAACGTGCATCAACCTGGGATTTTCATCAATGTAAACGGATCAACCTGGGTCCAGTTACCTGGGGATCTGACCCGGCTGGATTGCAGGGTTGAGCACGGGTCATTCCCGTGTCACCCTGCAGTGTAAACGGGGCAACCCGGGTCATGATGACCCGGGTCACGCCGCATGCTGCCCGATTGGTCGGATCCAGTGGCGCTTGGAAATGGCATCATCTCCAAGTGTTCACTGCCGTTCCGACCAAAACGGAGCAGCGCAATCCATCCGCCCTCCGTGCCTTTGGAGGGGCTTCGAAGTAAGGTAAGGGGGTTGCGGAGGGCAAGGGAGGGTAAGAAGCTCTGCTCACCTGCGGCGGAGAGCCGGGTCAGCACTGACCCGGCTCCAGTGTGAACAGAGGTCTGTGCAAAAGGGGTTCTGTCCCGGGACTGATCCGGGTTGGAAACGTGTTCCAAATCCAGAGTCAGACCCGGGACTTTGGTGTAAAAAGGGTATTAGGTGTGTATTTACTAAAGTGAGAAGTTTTTGTTTTTTAGAAGTGGAGATGTTGCCCATAGCAACCAATCAGATTCTAGCTATTATCTTCTAGACGGTGGTAGTTAAATGTTAAGTAGAATCTGGTTGGCTGCTATGAGCAACATCTCCACTTCTAAAAACTCTCAATTTAGTAAATACACCCCTTAATGTTTATATAGTTTTAAACACACTCTTAGCGCTGTCCATCCATCTTTTTTTCCACTGACAGAGCAGAGCTGGAATAAGGGGGGGATTGGGCGTGACAGGGGCCCCACACACAGAGGAGCCCCCACAAAGGGTCAGTGTGTCCCTTCCAAGAACAGGTGTCCAGCAGCACCTGTTCCCGGATGGGAGTGCAACTGCCGCGGCTCCAGTCTGACTCTCTAATGAATGCAGCAGTACAGCTGCATACAGCACAAAGCAGCTCCCGAGTCCCCTCACCAGCGTAACGTGACACATCACGTCTGCACTGTGACACCGATGAGGGGACTAGGGAGTAGCTGAGCCGGCAGCTGGAATCAGGGCCGGATTAAGGTCTGTGGGGGCCCCTGTCAATAAGAGATATATATATATATATATAGATATATATATATATATATATATATATATATATATATATATAGAGAGAGAGATATATGTATATATAAATATATATTTATTATACATATATATATATATATATATATTATACATATATATTATACACATACACACGTCTATCTGCCTGATGTCCAATGCCCCCGGTAGTTGTGCCCCTTCTGCAATGCTCGCAGTAGTTGCGTCCCTTCTGCAATGCCCCCAGTATTTGTGCCTTTCCTCCAATGCCCCCAGTATTTGTGCCCCTTCTTTTATGCCTCCTGTAATTGAGCCCCTTCTCCAATGCCTCCAGTAGTTGTGCCCACTGCAATGCTCCTAGTAGTTGTGCCTCTTCTTAAATGCCCCCAGTAGTTGTGCCCCTTGCAATGCCCCCAGTAGTTGTGCCTCTTCTTAAATGCCCCCTGTAGATGTGCCCAGTAAAGTAGTGCCCCGAGTAGCTCAACCTCCCCGCCCACACCCCTGTTAAAAAAAACTTACCTGTCTTTGCTCCACGCTGTCACGGCTCCCCAGTCCCGCCATCACTGCTGTTGCCGCTGTCTGCTGAGGCGCGCAGGCTCCTCTCCTCTGCAATGCGCGGGTGACGTCATGACGTCACCCGCGCAATGCATCACTGGGAACGATGGCCTCTGAAGCGATCAGTATTCAGAGGCCAACGTTCCCACTTACCTAAGTTGATCGCGATCTACAGGTGGGAGCTCTGCGAGCTTCCAGTAGATCGCGATCAACCTTTTAGCCGGGCATGTGCCAGGGGTTGGGGACAGTGTGTGGGGGCCCCCTATGTGTGGGGTCCCCGGGATGACCGCCCCTGTCGCCCTGCCCTTAATCCGGCCCTGGCTGGAATCATGAGGTAAGTAATCAAGGGCTCCGTGTGGCCGGGGTAGAGGGGGGGGTTAGGCTCTGTGTTGCTTGGAGGGGGGTTTGGTAGACTCCATGAGACTTGATGGGATAGGCTCCGTGTGGCTTGTAGGGGTGCCCCACAAGTTAGTTGCCATGGGGCCCCCACAAGCCTTAATCCGGCCCTGTGACAGGGCTTTATCAGGATAGCAGCTGGGTGTGTTACAACTATTTGACAAAGCTATCAACTTCTATTATATAGATATGGTCTAAATAACCATTGCTGCAAGAGTCTTCTCCTTTAGCATTGTGAAATAGCCAGGGGTGTAGAAAGGGGAGGGGGGTACTAATTACCTGGGCCCGGGCTTGCTGGAGGGACCTGGTGCCGTCCCCCCCTCCCTCTCACATCACAGCAGCCAAGCACATGCTGCTGTGTGCTGGGCTGCACTGGGAGACTGCTTGTGGCTGCTAAGCAGCAGCCTCCTATGCCTGTGGGGGGGAGCGATCTCAGGGGAGCTATGCACCGTGCTGAGGGGCTCACAGCGCCCCCCTCTCCAGTGACGCAAAATAAAAAATTCTCTAAGGGGGCGTGGACACGCCTCCCACGATTAGGCCACGCCCTCTGCACCTGGGCTCATCGCGCCTGGACATATCAGAAAATAAACACTAACTTTTGTGTAAAAGAAAATGCAGATAACAGTGAGAAGGTTTACTACAAAATGTATGAAGCACATTGGTGAGAATGAAATAAGGGGAGGCAGTGTGTGTGAAGGCTCTGACAGTCTCCTCATAGAAATTATACATTCTTCCACAGAAGATTTAGCAGATCCAAGAGGACGGGGTAGTGAGGTTTCAACAGTCAGATGTTCAAACAATTAAATTAAAAAAAGTCAACATGCATGTACAGTACAGATGAGAATTTATTAGAACAAGATCAAGAAACACATGCTACACATTGTCAGAGCAAATGTGTGTTATTGAGATAACTAATGCAGAGGAGCCTGTGCAACTGGTAGTAATGCTAAGGGCCTGATTCATAGGTGGACGCTAATCGTGTCGCTGCTGCATCTTCATACTCAGCGGATCTGAGAATATACGCAAAAGTCTCAGGCGCCTTCTTTTGTACAGAGATGTCCACTGCTGGCCTCTCAACTCTGGCCACCTGCATATAAAGACACAGCATCAAACGAACATCGGTTACACCATCAGGTCTCTGAGCAACCACAGGGTTGCTCAGAATGTCTGTTGCAATTAAGCTGCCGGGGCAAGACGACGCAGTTGCTGGCTGCGACTTGCCCCCGAAATGGTCACGACACTTTCCCATTAAACAATCACTTTAATTCACTCTACATTTTAATCCACATTACAAACGCCGTCACAAGACCATCGCAGCTCATGTGCAGTGCTACTCTGACGCACGTGCAAACTGAAAATATTGGCTGCTTGAGAGCAAATTCGACATTGCGTCCACCTCATAATCAGGCCCAGAACTTTAGTCACAATCTATGCTTTTGAGATTGAAGACTATCCCCATGACATTATTTATTTGATATTGCATGAGGACACCCACACAGAGCACATGACTGTTTAGTAGACACTGAAAACACTACAAATTAACAGTCTCTGGCCCTGATTCAGAGCCGGACGCTCTGACCAGAGCGCTCGCTCTGAATCAGGGCCCACCTCCATTAATATGGAGCGTCCTCCTGGACGCTCGTATAGCTGTGGGTCACCACCCACAGCATATACGAGCTTGCAGGATGATGGTCGCGATGGTCTTGACCATCGCGACCATCGAAACTGCGAGCAGAAGCCAGCGGTTGAGTTTTTCAACCGCAAGGCCAGGAGTGATTTTGGCTCTATCAGAGCCAAAATCACTCCCACTGAAATCACTAGTGATGTCAGTGGGGCCGGCTTCAGACGGTAGGCGTTCCCTTGGGAACGCCTCCGTCTGGCAGGCACGCCCACGGCACGCCCACCAAAGGGGGCGTGCTGTCAGTCAACATCGATAGCACGCCCCCTTTGATGAGACACTCCGAGCGAAGGAAAGTATCCCTCCCTCCGTCGTGCGCATGCGCAGTGCGGACCATCGACCCACTTGCGAGCGGACAGCCGCTCGCGAGTGGGTCTGAATGAGGGCCTCTGTCATGAGAAAACATCTATTGCAAATGATGCTTATTGTTCATCAGCTAACTGTAAAATAGGGTTTGGGGGCATACACAAAAACAATGTATCAACACAGATGCGCAAGAAGTTTACATCTACAACATACATACTGATTGGGGAATTGTTATTAGATAACAGAACAGATAAATATTTTGGATGTAAAACACTTTATTTTGTATTGCAGAAAAGCCTAATGAGAGTAGTAACAACACTCGAACCCCAATGTATCTCGCAAACCTTCTCAGTCAATTAACCTGCAGCAGTTGGAAAACATAGCGAAGATACCAAAAACAACAATAAGAACGGACATGTCAATTACTGAGGAGATCAAAGAAGAAATACTGTCTGTGCATAACAGAGTGGCACAAAAATAGACTGAGGATGCATAAAAGGACAATGTTGTACCGCAGGCACTTGCTGGACTTGTGACACGTAAACCAATTTTGCTCCATCAAGGGAGAGAGAGCAGTATTGTGGATATTTGTTGCAGTGATGCAGCCATCTTTACAGGCTATCAAACAGGAGAAGAAGGGGCAAGCCAACTTGCTGAACCTGTGACGTAGCATTTCTCATGCAGATACACCCGCAGTTGCACAAAGAATATAGGCATGCTGTTATAATTTTAAACAGCAGAAGCTGCTTGCCTGTACTATTCACATCGCTGTGCGAAAAAGACGCATATGGAGGTAAAGTCGCGCTCTGCGCTACAGAGTCACGCCAGGGCTCTTTAACGCGCAAGGGAGTAAGATGTATGTGGACAGATCTGGATACAAAACAGATGGCATACAGCACAAGTTGTATACAGCAGCATAATATACTATATTGAGTTAGCTGGGCTGTTTCTTGGGCAGTCTTAATAATTAGCACAGCTTGTAACAAATACAACACAATTCATATATGGAAGATATTTAAAAAAATAAGAGAAGCTTTATTAGACAAATTAAACATTCATATGAAAGCCATCAGGAAGCCACAAAGTCAGAAATTAGTCCACATAAACCTAACAAATCCCAATTGGTATATTCACCTTCAAATCTCTAAAGCTTAACAGAGGTACAGACAAACAGATAGAACTTCGGGGGTGATTCAGCAAGGATCTGCACGCAGGCAGCTTTGCAATTACGTCCTTGCTATTATGCAAATGCAGCAGGAGTAGGACACCCCTGCTGCATTTGCGATCCCAGCACTGCGACAGAGGTCGCAGGCTGCGATCACCATCGCGACCAGCGGTGGTGGACGGCGCCTGCTGATTCGGGCCCTTTACCTGGGCTATTCAATTAGGCTCCCTTTTCACCCAATACCTTTGTTAACGCTATTTAAATTGACGTGTTAATGAGCATTAACACAGGTAAATGGATGTTAACACACAGAATCCATGAAAAGTTCACGGATTTGTACGTTAACAGGGTCATGGCACCCATTAACCACCTATTTATCAGGGATTTTTTTTCACTGCTTGTGCAGTGGTGAAAAAAAAAATCCCTAATAAAGGCTGCACTGAATAGCCCCGAGGGGTCAATTAGGCCAAATTACTGCAGCTAATTGAATTTCCCCCTTAATAGCCAAAAAGTAAAATCTGAATTGAGAGGGGCCTGTTAGCACATTCAGAAGATGACCATATCCACAGGCCATTACCACTCCTCTTTCAAAAGTATCAACCAACAGGATGAATGAGCAGACAAACTTTATTTAGATTATTATAGAGTATTGCGGCCACAGTCTGCAGCTTGGAATATTGCACCATTGGCCAGGAAAAGTCTGTAGCTACAGTAGGTCACTCTAAACATGGACCAGCACCTTCTTGCAATATCAATTAAAAGAAGAAAAAAAAAAACACACTATTTGGTATGTCAGGAAGTATAAACAAATTTCTTAAGAAAACTAGATGTGCACAAGACACAAGACATTACGGATATTGATGGTAGAATGGGACCAGCGCAAAAAGTTACAAAATAGGTTCAGCACAGTGGGTAAGAAACCCCTCAGCAGCGGAGGATTAAAATAAAACATTTTAGTTGAATTGTACTATAAAAGACAAGTCAGATTATAAATGTGATGTGGATTATTATGAAGTGGAATAAATATTCTGCAAACATATAGCCACCAAAGCATAAGTAAACTTCATTATTTTACATTTGTCATGACAGTTGATAAAAACACTTTGATATGATACAGTAGAGGGCTAATTGTACAGTCATGTTCTTCTCTGGGTGTAAGCACTGTTTTTAGAAAAGTTTTATTACAACCATACTTCTTCAATGTCTGTCCGACATACATACTGGGGGCCTGATTCAGCAAGGCTCGCTGATACGATCGCGGCAGCAAGAGCGCACGCAGGTCTGATGCGAAATTATGCAAATTACTGTGATCGCAATGCCACTGCAGCACAACAAAGACGCACAATTCCCTTTAGTCACATCCATAATACCTTGCAAGTCTGCGAAAACATCGGTACCATCGAGTACCATCGGAGCCACACACACAATTAAGGCAGGTCAGACTTTACTCACGAACCGCTAAACTTTCTGTCGGTATCTAGAGCTCAGGCTGCATATGCCGTCGCAGGGGCTTAATTATGCACGCCCCTGTAACATAGTTCAAATGCACTAACACGCCTGCGGTCGCCCGACCACCCCCGGTCACCACCTACAAACGGCACTTCCTGTCAATCACTTTGTGATGGGTCTGCTTACACACTGCGATCTCGTGCCTGATCACAGTGGCTAGTTCGCACACTGCTATGCATGCGGAGATCACGAAAATCATCTGACTGCGTACATCTTGGCACTTGCGATCCTTGCTGAGTCACGCCCTGGGATTGCCCTGGGATTATTTCTTAGATAACAAATGTGGTAGGCTGTGACATTTTAAATATAAGTATTAGCCAGACTACCCAGTTATCTGATATATGTCTGGAAACCAGAGATGGCAAGCTTTATTTGAATAATGAATAGCAGAAAAAAAAAAAAGCACTGAATTTCATATAGACTACATACAACCTATTTTTTTAACCCTGTGTTTCCTAAACTTGGTTCTCAATGCACTACAAAAGTCCAGGTTTTATGAATATCAATGCTTGACCACAGGTGACTTAAATAAATATTACCTCAGTCATTTTGATTTAACCATCTCAAGCATGGATATCTTTAAAACCTGGACTGTTAGGGTTTCTTGAAGACCAAATCTTCAAAACACTGGTTTAAACCTCAAAACTGCAAACATAGGGGGAGATTCAATTAGAAGTGGGTTGTACTACACGTCCTCTACTCCCGGCTACAGTACTGGGGGCTATTCAATTAGAGGTCCGAGAACAACCCGAACTAGTCCCAAGTCGGCACCTAATGCAGATTCCTGCTCACACACTCCAGGGGTGGGAGCAAATACCCGTGTTAAGTCCTGCCTTGGGGCTATTCGTGGCCCTCTAATTGAATACTATAAATCTGTGCACCATACCCGGGAGTAGAGGCCGCACAGCAAATAAAAGCCATTAAACATGAAAAAAACTAAAAAGTATTATCAGTAGTGAGTGTGACCTAGTTAATACACTACACATTCATATACCAATTTACACAAATGTCCGCCCAAATGCTACTGCACATATCTGCAGAAGCAATTAACATAGAACAATGTAGCCAAAACCGAAAGTCAATTTTGGGTTGAATTCCATAACCCAATTCTATTGCATAGAATTAATTGGAGTCCAGTGTACCACCTGAACCTTTGCAGGTTGCACCTACTGTATAAGCAGTGTGATGACCATTGACAGAATAAAAACACTGGTAGGATTGAAGGGAGAAACGGCAAACAATGACAGACATCTGGCAACTGCCATACCACAGCTATGAAATATTGTATAACTTAAGAAATTTCATCTACATCTGAAAATGTAACTGAGTGGAATGAACTTTTATAAGAATGCAGACCACATCTCATTATACATTGCAGAACTATCTGAGAATGGGATGTAGTTATGAGACTGACTCCGCGATGCTGCCGGACTCAATCCCGAAGCTGAAAGTCCGACACGGGACTTAAGATAGGCGTCGAAATACAGACGCCTATCTTAATCCCGATGCCGGAACACAGAAGGACGACAGTCCGAAACGAAGGTAAGCCGGGGCTCCCTCAGTGCTAGCTGCGTGGGGGGACGGTTAGGTAGCATAGGGAGATTAGCGTTAGGTTTTTTTTTTTTCGGGGGGGGGTTACGGTTAGACACCCCTAGGGGGAGAGTTAGACACCACTGGGGGGGGTGGAGTTCGTTTTAGGCACTAAGGGGGGGGAGACATGGGTTTAGGCACTAACGGGGAGAGTTAGGGTGCAGGATGGGGAGGGTTGGGCTACAAAGCGGGAGGGATAGTGGGAGAAGGGGATACCAACCATCGTGATGCCGCTGTCAGTATTTTGACAGGAGGCATCCTGACAGCCGGCTTTACATACCGATTCCCTGATAACCACAAATCAGGAAACAGAAGGGAGACACCGAGCCCTGAAATCAGCAGTTAGGCATGCCTTACCTGGGATATATCTTCACATATATATATATTGTCAGTCAGGGCAATGGTAACATAACAATTGTGAGATTTGTGGCCCTTTAATAATGAGACAAAATACATTCCTAACATGGTCTATGTTGACTATAAATAAATCTGTGACTTGTTTTGTAGCAGGAAATGGGAGTATAACATGGCAATTAGGGCTTCTACTTCCGTATATGACCCAGTCATCTAATTAATGCTGTAAATAAGTTATTCAAAACCAATGTCTTTATTTAAAGATAAACACTCTAATCTTTTAAAACAGAAAAGAATGTTTAATTATTTTTTTTTAAATGCCCCTTAATTATGGATACTATGATTTTGGCATAACCAAGGGTGAACATAAAATGTAAAATGTTATCATGTGTACCTCTGAACTCCCTGTGTGGAATGAAAGCAGGGGTTAATTAAATTTGCAGCACCCTGTTGTGGTTTGTGTCTGGTAATACTGGGGGATATTTATACTTGCATAGCTTGGATGTCTCCCCGTAATATATAGCACAGCAAATGCTGTGTATACAAATCATATTAGTCACTACAAGTGTCTTATACTGTACAGTATATCCATATAGGAAAAGCACTAATCTTTAGGCGATTACAGCCTAGAGTAGGCGAGAGGTTCCGTGTCACATGAGGACAGAGGAGTAAGTGCCCACCACATTCAATCAGTGTGGCTCTGCTTCCCCCATTCTACCCCAAAAATGCTGCAGTGGGTCTGAACCGTCTCCTGACGCTGCAGCACTGCAGGCACAAGACGTGTGATCCTCGTGGTAGCTGGACACCGACTATGCAGCTTTTTGATCAGACCCCGCAAAGGAGGGCCATCATAAGGTCATGATGCGTGGTAATAACGTGTGTCTGCTAAAATAGATATTGCTTCACACATACTGTGTATTGAGTCCTCTAATAAGCTATGGAGTAAATTTACTAAGGTTGAATGACATTGAATGAGGCAAATTCGGGCGTTAAATGCATATTCGGAATTTACTAAAGGCTAAAAACTTTGCCTTCTTTGCTCCATTCGATGTCTAAAACTCTGCCGACAATACCTGTAACTCAGCCGGTAACATGTTTTCGGACACAGACCATCGGAACAACTCGGCAGCACTTTGCCATAGAAAGCAATAGGACCTGGAAATTTACTAAGAATTCATATTTGTTTTAATGGCCGAAATATAGTGCAAATCGGCCGCAAAAGACACAAAAAAGAACCCGAATAGAAACTCAAATTGAACACCTTTTTCTATTCGAGTTTCACTTTTGAACCTACACAGATGCATGCATGGACCAAGGAGATTCGGGATACATGCATGTTTGTGTAAATAAACACAGAAGCATGGACGGGGATCCCCAGCCTGGGCTGACTAGCGGTCAGGAGTAATGCTTTGGCTAGAAACAGTCCGGTGCTGGTTCTGGAAATTACAGGGGAACACTATGCATTTTTTCCTCTGTATTTCCAGAACCAGGTTCGGCGCAGAGCCCAGTGCTGGTTGCACTTAATACAGGGGACCCCTATGTAATTTGTCCCCTGTATTCAGCACAACCAGTACTGGGTCTCCAAAGCCCACTGCTGGTTGTTCTTTTGGGGAGGGGGCCATGCCAGTTTTTTTTTTTTAATTTTACATTGAAACACATGGACGAATTTAATTAAATATATCTTCCTAAGGCAAATAACTTTCTTTCATATTTCATATGTATCTATGTGTGAAAATATTGTGTTTATTGAATGCATTAAAATGTCTGTATGAGTGTATAAAGTTCGGGTAAAAAATAAAAAATCTAATATTTTGAATAGAAATGTGCTTTGAATACAGATCAGAAAGTAAAATAATAAACCTGAATTAGAACAGACCTCTTCTAGTGACCTCACGGTGTAGGGGAGTAGTGAACCCCATGGAATTCCTATAATTTAATGAAACAAAGTTGCCAGATTCTAGATCTGCTATTAAGGGCCATATTCAATTAGGTGCGATAAGTTGTTTTGGGCAAAAAGTTTTTCGCCGGTGATTTAATTTTGTCAGGTGAAAACTTATTCAATTCCAAAGACTTTTCGCCGGTGCGGAAAGTCAATGCATTGGAATAGGCGAAAGAGATTCGCCTACGAAAGCTGTCGAAAAAAAAGTGCAGAATTGGGGTTTTGGGGTGCAAACTTGCGGGAACCACCCTCCACCTTTGGGACAGCCACCCAAAGGTAAACTGTGTTAAAAAAAAACATTAAAAAAACGTAAACACCTCAAAAAAGTACTTTCATTTTGGGGGCGAAAAAACCCCCCAAAAAGTTGGGGGACAAACTTAAAAACTAGCAAAATAGATTCCAGGGGGGTACCCAAGTATGCTCCAGATGTTTTTAAGATTGCAAGAGCTTGCGGAAGGTTGAATTTAAATTTTTTTTAAAAACTTCACATTAGCAACTTCAAAATATGCTAACACCCATTTTTATTTACCCCAAATTTGCTGGGACTAGTTAATTTGATGAACAAATATTGCTTAATGCCATTCTTCACCACTTGTGCAAATACGCTAATAGCAAGCTTTTGGAGGAAAAAAAAAGCCCCAGATTACCTTTATTGGGTACTAGAACATCGCTAAAGTGATTCCCTATGTTAGTGCGGCTTTTCAGGGGGTTCAGAGTATTTTCCCAATTTTTGACATTACTCTTCGCCAGGTCCAAATTCGCCTGGTGCGGTTTTCTAATTAAATATGGCAATAAGCAGGGACGCGCGCGACACTTTCCACATGGAAAACCAGAGATGACGGCGAAAGGCCCGGCATGCGAAAAGTACAGGACTTTTCGCACCTAATTGAAAATGCCCCTAAGATTCTGACCAATTCTTAATTTTCCCAAAAACAGAGCTCAGGAGTTTTGATTTAATGTTATTTTTCATAAAATTTTATGTGTGTATTGTGTCATTTGTTGACCTTTTTTATACTTTAAGCAATGTGATATCTTTGTCATATTAAATTTAATTTAATAACGTTATGACTTTGTTTTCTTTAGGGATTTATGTTCTAGATAAGCTTGGTTATTTCATAAATCTATATAATAAATTGATTAAGTCTGTCCTATCTCTTACATGCATGCGCAGTGGGAAACGGAGCATGTGCCGCCTCTCTAACAACTCCCATTGCAGCATGACAGGACAGACCTTAAGCGAAGAGATAAGTATATACAGAAACAGAGCAGCAGGCGGACAGAGGTGCCCGACTCCTTTACTAGTGCTACATAATAAAATACACAAATTGCTTGGTTTACAATAAAGCTGATGGAATTGGTGGTATTTTGAATAAAAGAAGCAATTGAAGAGTTCTGCAGTGTCAGCTTTTGAAGCAAATCTTGGTGTTGGCAGTAATGAACAATTAAGAGCTAGTGTAACATGTAAAGAGGGCACAGTTTAGTCATTTATCAACAGACACTGTATTTTTGTTTATATTTTAAATGGTAAATTAATAAGTTAATTTACCCAGGTGGAGCAAAAGAACAAACGCTTTAAAAATGCATCTGCAGCATATAGAATCTAAATCTGATAAAATCTTCAGCTCACATTGAAGGAGAAACTGAACATCAAAATATTCTGCCTAGATCCCTGCTCCAAAGCGGTTTGTTTTGAAGTGAAGATGGATTGCTGTCTTTGAACACATATACCAGAGGTGTTCGTGGTTGCAGAGAACACTATTCTGTGCCTGTACTCAGGGGCGTCTTAAGAGAGGAGGGGGCCAGTGTGCATTCCCCATGCTGGGTCCCCTCCTCTCTCCCTGGCGGCCAGCAGCTGACTGATGCGGCTGGCCAGCCACAGCAGAGTCAGTAGACTCTGGGCACTAGAGCATGTGCAGAACGCCGGAAAAATGGCAGCGGCAGCCATTTTCCGGTAGTCTGTACAGTGCCGACACCTGACGCGGGACCATGGACAGGTGAGTTTTAGATAATAAGGGTACAGGGTGTGCAGTGCAGTGCGGGGCCCCTCTGCACCGCACAACCTGCACCCATTATAGATACGTCCCTGCCTGCACTGTAACCTGCTTGTGTGAATTCAGTGTGGGAAAGACCAATACTGACTGTTTTCCAATCATCCACACTGTTTTTCGTAATCAGCAATTACCAGGGGTTATGAGGGTGAGTATAGTGCTAAGTCACACAGCAACAACGGCTAGCACCCTCCCTCCACCCCAGTCTTGTCTATGTCCACTTTAATTTTGGCCCACTCTTCAGGATCTAGAGCAGGGGTTCCCAACCACGGTCTTCACTAACAGTCCAGGTTTTAAGGATAGCCATACTTGAGCACAAGCAACTTAATTAGTACCTCAGTTATTTTGATTAAACCATCTGTGCTTTAGCATGGATATCACCAAAACCAGGACTGTTAAGGCCCCCATACATCAGAGATTGATTGCAGCGATCGTGCAATTTGAAAAAGGGAAAGATTTTTATACACAATCGATTGCAAATTGCACGATTGCTGCAATCAATCACTGATGTATGAGGGCCTTAAGTGTGCCTTGAGGACCGTGGTTGGGAATCACTGATCTAGAGCATAGCGTAGTACAACTGAACGGAAAGCTGTCACCCAACTGTGATTTATTATTTGCGAAGCACCACAACACCACTGACTCACAGAGATCAGAATGATTGAATTATATATGTGAGCAGAGTGATTACCAGATGAACCTTCCTATTTTAGAGAGATTGATAATTCAATAATATAATTGATGTTTTATTGTGAAACATTATTTTATTACTATGACTTATAGTGAATAAATTGAGATTTTATATAGATGCATATCTAATGCAACTGTTCTTTTGCACCCCCTGGGTAAATTCATATATATCTTTTAAAATATAATATATACACACACACATATATATATATATATATATATATATTTTTTTTTTTTTTTTTTTTTTATTTCACCATGTTCAACGCCCGGCATCCATTCACAGTGACTGCGGCGTTTGGGGACTGCCCGGCATGTCCATAAGTGCTGGGCATGCCCCCAAAAGTGCCGAAAAGGGGACGCGTAATAATGATACGCCGCTTTTCATTAGACACGCCCCTTTTCTGGGGTGTGCAGAAATGTCCTGCCGCCAGACCTAGGAGTGAAAATATATAATTAATATATTTTTTTTTTTCAATTATCCGGGCTCAATGTATGCCACCGTCACGTGGAAATGAACAAACCAGCTCTTATAATATAGATAAGAGCTGGTTTGTTTATTTCCACGTGACGGTGGCATACATTGAGCCCGGATAATTGTTGTTTTTTTTTATATAGGTTGTTTTGTTGTGAAGATTCAGCCTTAGGCAAGTCCAGAAACACTGGGAAATGTATTTCTCTTTTTATTCGCAATTTATTATTAGGAACGGTTGGGTACAGCTTCCCGTCGGTCAGAATCCCAACAGGGTTAGCATACCGACACTTGTTGGTCGGTATGCTAACCCTACCCCTCTCCCTACCCTAACGTTCCCCTCCCTGTGCCTGACCCTAACTTCCCCCCCTAGAGCCTAAACCTAACCTCCCTGAATCCTAATGCTGGGTACACACTGGCCGATATATTGGCCGATCAATTTAATCGCCCAATATATCGTGCCCCTGTCAGCCAGTGTGTACAGACGATATGTCGGTGAACAACCTCGTTCACAGACATATCTGTTCATTGAATGTGCAGCACAGCCAATGCGATATGTCTGCAGACATATCTGTCCATCGGCAAGTGTTTACGGGTTGTCGAAGCTGGATTATTGGCTGAGACAAGATCAGTTTAAAATTGAATCGCAGCGACACCATCTTGTGACTGGCCGCAAGACACCATATTGGAAATGAGATCGCAAGACGCCATTTTGCGAATGGCCGCCTAAGCGCCATTTTAGATAAACTCACACTTTAGTACATGTGGCGATATTACTATTAGCATCATGCAAATGCATCTATGACCATCGCCATAAGTTACGGCGATTCACCAAAAGCCCATTTCATGACTTTACGTAGTTTGGGTGCTCTGGATAAAGTGTATATTATTATAATTCCCCTAAAGGATATATTTCAGAAATGGCTTTACAGTATGTCAAAATTGGATTGCATTAGCTAAACAGAGCAAATGGCCACGTGACAACTAGCCTGTGTAGACAAGCTTCCTGGATATAACGTCTGCTCTCACTCCAGGTGGCTCTGCTCGAATACACACCTTACATTAGCAGGCTTCCTGCAATAAAATACCTTCAAAGCCAAGAGTGTTATCTTATGTTTTGGGTCTTGTAGCTGTGCTAATTTGCATTTACACAAGAGCCTGGGAGAACAAAGGACTTTACTTTTTGAGCCTGGGAAGGGTGGGGGCTGCTGAGAGAGGGGGGCGTGTGGAACTATAAGGCTCAGCATTCCACACTGCTAGGTGTTCACTTAGTTTAAGTGAGATTTAAGTGCACCATTTCTCATACACACATTAATACGCACAATTGCGCTGGTAACTAATCGCATATTAGCGAATGCATAAGATCCTATATGAAAACGCTGTTCATTAGCTTTATGCGCACGCATCTGCTCCAAGTTAACTAGCGGCTTTATATCAAACCCTGCATACTCACACATTACATATTCACATACAAGGTTCCATAAGCTTTAAGGTATAACATTTAAGTTTGTTCATTTAGTATAAATGCTGTGAAATAAAGATTATTTGGTAACTAAGGTTATATACATGATAAGTAAGCCGTGTTTGGTATTGTACTGATGCGTACTCTTTCAACAGAATTCCGGTATTATCGGTGTGGAGATCGCATCATGCATTCTCAACTTATGGACCGCAGAGACTTCAAGCAACAAAATGTATATTATATGAACAACTGTTAGGATGTTGCATGGGGCGGGAAACCAGAGACCCTCAGTTGTTGGAGGCTGAGTTGTGTCTATTTGAATCAGCCTGTTAAATGCTCTGTAACAGATACATCCCCCTTGAGGACCAATGGCATCAGCAACTAACTTCTCTATTGTGTTGTCTATTTCTGGGGGGTATAAATATGTGTGCTCCAACACTGGGTCTTAGTCTTCTTGCTGAATGCTGACTGACGAGGGGTTTCTTGCTGATGCCTAACATCTGGACCAGAGAGCGCTGCGTATGTATAATTGTACTTGGGTCTGTATAATTCCTTTGCGCCGAATTGTGTATGGATCAATAGCGTGTAAATGACTGTACTTTTACTTGAATAATACTTTGTGCTTTGGAACCACACGTCCCAAGTCTGGAGTCTTTATTTACTGTATGACTGCGAACGCAAAATAGCGTCATCATTAGAGGTTTATAGGTAGGATATTAGAAGGTATAGGCAGGGGTATATAGAGGTTCTAATTCAGTATCGTTAGGGTAATCAGCCGATGGTGCAGAGAGGGGGGGGTGGGGGAACCACGAGCGGGTACTACTTACCCGGCTCCAGCACAGCTCCCCATCAACAGCAGCCCAGTACACGCTGCTGTGTGCTGGGCTGCACTGAGAGACTGTCCGAGGCTGCTAAAGCAGCAGCCCGAGCAGTGTCCTATGCCAAAGGGGGGGGGAGCGATCACGCTGATCGCGCCCCCCTTTGGCTGTGCGCCTGGCTGAGGGGCACACAGCACACCCCTCTCCAGCGTGCAGCGCAACATCGAAAATGTTTTTGTTTTTTTTATCGAAGGGGCATGGCCACTCCTGCCACAATTAGGCCACGCCCCTACCCACCCGACATGCTGCAACATGCAGATGATGGTCGTTCAGTGTGTATGAACGCCCATCGTCTGTCAGGTGTGTACCCACCTTAAACCTAACCTCCACCTCCCCTAAACCTAACCTTCCCCCCTTAGTTGCTAACCCCTAAACCTAACCCTACCCCGCTACTTACCTTCGGTATCCTGGCGGTCAGGATGCCGGAGTCGGTAATGGAAGCATTGGCATCCCCACCGCCGGGATGCCGAACGTATCCCATTAATATATTACTACAAGTATTTAAAAAAGAAAAAAAAGAATGTCCAGGAAAATTATCCAATATGCGTTCAGTTAGCTGTAATTCAACAAAGATCAATGTATAGATCAGCGAAGCAGTCGGGTTAATAGCAAAGATATTTAGGAAATAAGCAGCATTGAGATTATAAATTAGTAACAGTAGAAATTCTGATAATTCATAATCAGCAGTGTTCCAAATGATTCTCGGCTAATATCATACTTGCCTACTCTCCCGGGACCCGCGCGAGGCTCGCGGTTTTCCGGGTAACCCCCGACACCCTCGAAAGAGTAGGTAGATCTCCTGCATCCCGCCCACTTCCTAGTGAAGTGGGCAGGATGGGGAAATTTTACAAGAAATCTGCGGGTCCGTACGAAGGGAAAGGGGCTAAATGACTAAATCACTTAATTTACCCCCACACCAGCAAATCACAGACTTTTCCTGTAAAGGGTTGGGGCCTAATGACAGCTATAGTCTAGCTTGTATCCTGGCATTGGAGTCTCCGGTGCCGCTGGGTGAAGAGGACAGGACACTGAGTGCTGTTGGACTGAATATCCTGCGTGTCTCCATCAGCTGGCGTGCGTCTCACAATGCGTGTCACTGGGGAGGGTCAACTGACGCGTTTCTCTGCCCTTTTCCTGGCAGTTTCATCAGAGGACATAATTGGGAAAACCACCGGTCATCGGAATTTTAAATGAATGTCCAACTCTCTTATTCAAGTTAGATAAGGGGAGTACCACTTAGAGACTGGCAGTGAGATTCCATTGTTGTTTGTATGGTATACACTATTGGGGAGACAGATTAACCTTCTAAAGAGTGAAGGGGACAAGTGGTGAAGTGGCCTCTAACAACCATTCAGAGCTCGATAGGAATACAGCCCAATACATACTACCATGCGGTCACTCTCCTTTTTACTGGAACGGCAGTACATGCGCAGGAGAATTGTTACAGACGTGGCAGGAAAGCAGTCAGGATTCTGACATGTTTAGACAACTTAAAGCAAGGTAGTTCAGTGTCAGTCCCCACTTGAGTCAATTTACAGCTCATTTATTTAAGAAGATATGATCACTTAAGACCTCAGCAGGTAGTACGCATAGCACCAGGGGTACAATTAGCAAGTCTAGGTGATACTCAAGTTCAAGTACCATCTACACAGTCTTGGGAACCCAGCCTGCTGTGCCCGATCGCACAGGAACAGCCATCTTCCAAGTTACTGGACCTCCCCTGCACAAAACAGAGAAGTCACACTGATTGAGAGCACACAGTGTTTAGACTCATGCATTTTTTAAATGCTATTCTGACATCACAGTCTCCCCAGACTGCTGACCGATCACAGGAGACATGTGAAACAGCAGTCAACACACAGTGTTCAAACAGAAAGTGAACTTGAGTTCACTTCCTTGTCTAAAGGCACCCATACATGGTGCGATACAGCAGCCGATCCGATGGATTGGAACGATATCACTGCTATATCGTTCATGTGTGGGTATGATACCGGCCAGTGCGCGCTCCTGTGGGATCGTACTTCGCTCCTCCAGATCTTTCTGCATGTTCATTTGATCTGGGGGAGCGATGTACGATCCCATGCAGCGCTATGCGGGTGTAGGAGGGGGTTGCCTGCATATCGGGCGGTCGGCCGCCCAAATGGTCCATGTGTGGGGACCGTCCGATATGTCGGCCGTCAGATCGCAAGGTGCATATCGCACTATATATGGGGGCCTTACAGCTGGGTACACACTATACGATGTGTGACCCAATGACAGTACGATGTGTTGTAATGATACATCATGAGCGCTATACACACAATCCGGTGTATGACGGTGCATGTAACAGCACCGCATCGTTCATTGCATTGTCCCGTCTGCTGTGAAGAACAGCAGATGGGACGATGCAATGAACGACCATCGATTATGACGGATCAGACACACTATACGATGTGTACAATATATTGTTTCGATCTGCGCGTGTATGCAGATTAAGCTAAATAGAACAGAGCAGCAGCATGAAGACACAGGATTATGGCAAGTGCAGGGGCAGAGAGAGAGGCTCCTGTGGAGGGCGGAGGGGCAGAGAGGGTCACCTATGAAGGGGAGGCAGAGAATAGGGCCTTTGAATTTGGGGGGCAGAGAGGGGAGTCTGAAGGGTGGGGGGCAGAGAAAGATGCCTTTGAAGTTGGGGGCAGAGAGAGGAGCCTGTGAAGGGTGGGGGGCAGAGAAAGGTGCCTTTGAAGTTGGGGGGCAGAGAGAGGAGCCTTTGAAGTTGGGGGCAGAGAGAAGAGCCTGTGAAGGGGAGGCAAAGAGAGGAGCCTGTGGAAGGGGTTGGCAGAGAAAGATACAGGGGATGGGACAGGCAAAGATACTGTAGGTATCTGTGGAAGGGGGGGGTGGAGATGAGGCCTGTGGAAGGGAGCAAAGTGCTATGTGGAATTTATGTCACAATGTTTATAATTCATACTTTCTGCAAAGTGGTAATTGCATTATTCCTAGTGGCTATAAAGCCAAGATTCCCAAACTCCGCCATTACAATCCAGGTTTTAAGGATATTCATGCTAGAGTCCAGATGGTTAAATCAAATTGACTGAGGTACTAATTAAGTTGCCTGTGCTCAAGCATGTATTTGCTAAAATCTGGACTGTAATGGCAGGGAACCTCTGCTGTAAGGTGCTTGTCAAAAATAGGTTGACAGTTCTTAATTTGGAGACAGCCTGCAGTGTGATTGTTTACCTAGCAGTGTCAACCACTTGACTACTTTTCTCATAAAAATCGCAGCAAGTACTGAGCAACATCTGAATGTTTTGTTTTTATTTTTAGTAGAAACATCTATTCTAGCATTCAAAAAAGGAACAACAGCATATTTTACCCCAGTCTACAAACAATACTGATGCCAATTTACATTTCTTTGACACAATATTAGACAATGCCAAGTACAGCATACAATTAGAACATGAGTTAGGAGATATAGGAAGTTGGTTTTGGACTTGTGTGCCTGTCATGAGACAGCCAAGTTGTTAGAAAACAAGTGCATGTTTAACTTGTTTAGATTGAACAAGGTTAAGAAAAGAATTAGGAGGGGTTAGTGTTACGTCTACAGGTCTGTGTGCCACACCCAGGTCCACCCTGCTTTGGAAGATGCCAAGACAGTTCAGCCCTCCCCTTCGGAAACAGAGGACAGAAAACACTGGGCTGGAGCCACACCTGTATCCTGCAATCTCCTATTACATCCATTGGTGCTTACAGAAACTTGAATTCTCATCTTTCTGACAAGGTTTAAGCAGTTGAAAACCTACACTTTCATTCAGCAACAGTGGAAGTTCTATTAAGCTATAATGCAATTTAAATAAAAAGCTCACCTTTGCCGAAAAGAAATCCACATGGTATCACACTTAGATAATTTACAGCTGTGTTTCCCAACTCCAGTCTTCAGGGAGCCCTAATGCTGGCTACACACCTGGGTGACTTGTCCGCCAACCCAGGGATGTGCAAACTGTGCGGCTGATTGTTAAGCCAATATACATTTACCAATCTGCCGCTCCATGCATCAGCGCTGATATCACAACTGAGTGGGCATTTAAATTGCCCGACCAGTTGAGTTTTTAGCCGCCAGTGGTCCCTGCAGCAATTGTACAGGGGGTGGTTGAGGGTCGCCTGTACACTGCCAGATGTGCCGATACATCAGCAATCTATCGGCAAACAATGCAGCCCCAAGCAGCTGGTGTTAGGCATGCGCGGCGCCACCGCCACGCATGTGCAGGTCCCTACGTCTGCCAGATTCATTGAGCAGGCACCGGTACTCAAGCCAGTAGCGGCAGCCCCCTCAGGTAAGAGGGCAGGAGCTGATCACAAGTGAAATAATTAGCTCCATATGTAGATCTTTCAAAATATTTCAGCCAGCAATGAAGAGTCTTCATTCTAGCACCCTGCACCCATCACAGCCAATGCAGTACCTCTTTCCTGCCTGGGGTGGCGCTCTCTGTTCTGGTGCTTCAAGCACACTCAGCTGATGCAACAAACTGCTGAGATAGACTTTTGTATGCTAGAAGCACCAAGCCAGGAAAGAGGAACTGCACAGGTTTTAACAGGAGCAGGGTGATAGAATGAACACTAAATGAATATACCAGCTAGACCTGTAGAATATGCATTGTAATTCTGGGTACACACCTGAAAGATATATAGCTTGTTCGAGCAACGGACGATATGTCGATGGGTACATCGGCTGGTGTGTACACCCGATAGGTCTGTGAACAACAGTTTCATCTGGCTGGCTGTACAGTCGACCGTGCGATAGGCGGACAGTGTTTGGGACCATAAGGTCGAAGGTCCTTTGGTCCCATACATTACCAGGTATTCATTCCAACCAGCCAGATTGGACAGATGTCTGACAGATGATTGTATAGTATATTCCCAGCATAAGAAACATATGCAGAATACGACCATATCTCACACAGGGGAATATGTACTAAGCCTTGGGGGTCTATTTAGCATTAGTGTCGATACAGTCACGAATATTTTCGGGCAACATTGACATATATTATAATTTTTTCCCCTGCTATTATCTGCCAGGTATAGGGTGTGGATTAACATATAGACAGTAAAAAGGTTGAAAGTGTCTAGATAAACACCAGATGTTAAGGCCCCCATACATCAGCAATCGATTTTGGTAATTCTGCAATTTTCAGATTGTATAAAAAAAAAATCTGCAATGTACAGTATGGGCTTCACAGATTGCAACTAAAAAGTGATTGGAATTGTTAAATCAGATTGTCCAACATGTTGGATTTCACAGATGGATTGGGGCTGTAGATTGCTAGTGTATGGAGAGGATCAGCAGACCGTTACTAGTAAAATGACCAGCCTTTCAAGATTGGAAGATCTGTGTTTGCTGAAAATGATCTGCAAATCACTGAAAGAGATCTGTAATGTATGCGCGCAGATTGCTAGATTGGGAAATCCTTTAGACAGTCAATAGGTCGACTGGGACAAAATGTCAACATGTAAGAAGGTCGATAGAAACAAATTGTCAACACACAAAAAATAGTCAACTTTTTTTTTTGCCCTAATCTTCACCCTAACCCTCCATCCTGGTGCCAAACCCTAACCCTCTGGGGTAAGTGCATAACCCTAACACAAAAAATTAAAAATCGTGTGACCCTGTCGACCATTTGTATCAGTCAACATTCTTACATGTCAACCTTTAGTGTATCGACCTTTTGTCCCAGTCTACATATTGACTGTCTAACATCTGGTGTATATCTAGACATTGTCAGCCTTTTAGCTGTCCATCTATAGTCCGGAACCCAATTGTATATTGTTTGCCCAACATAACATGTATGTAACAGAATTTGTCAAGAATGACACCTAGTCAACGAGCTTGAAGGGTAGAGTTTATTGCCATGCTGTCAACAGGAATAGAAATGGCAGGTCAGTAAATACTTTTGGACATTGGAAATATCTTTTTTATTTTTAAAGAATGAGTTTGAGATTGTGAGATGACATCCAAGACGAAATGGCACAAAGACATTTAGTAACGTAGATGGTGAGAGATCTGGAGATGACAGGTAGAGTTCATACATATCATCCACATACAGATGCTACCAAAATCCGAAAAAGTGGATTCGTTTGCTAAGAGATGTGGTATAGATATAGAAAAGCAGAGGACCTAGGACTGAGCTGTGTGGTACTCCAGCTTATAGAGGGAAGAGAAGGTAGATTCAGAAAAATAGACAGCGATTTCATAAATAAGATGAAAACCAGAATAGAATGTTGTCCTGAAGACCTAGATATTGTAGTGTTTGTATGAGAAGAGAGTGGCCAACAGAGTCAACTGCAGCAGAAAGATACAGGAAAATTAAGAGTGTGTGTAATGGCCATTAGACTTAAGTTGGCCACACACTAGACCAACTTAAATCCAACCAGCCAACTAGTTGATTGGTTGGAATGACAATCTGGTAAGGTATGAAAGCAAATGACAATCAGCAATTTGCTCCCAAACGCCGGAAAATAGACAAAACTGTTGTTTGTTAAATGTTTGATCTAAACAATTTGTTCAAACTTGTCTGACGACCATTTTCATCTGTTTTCTGGCATTTAGGAGCAAATTGCTGATCATCAGTTACTCCCATACGTTACCAGATTTTCATTCCAAACAATCAACTAGTTGGATGGTTGGATGAAAGTTGGTCTAGTGTGTGGCCAGCTTTAGCAGTGATCAAATCATTCACCACCTTAGTGCTGTCTCTATGGAGTGTTTGGAATGAAAGCCTCACTGAAGTGGGTAGTTTGGAGGGGCAAAGTAGCTGACAGAAGGGATGGTAATAGAAGACTAGAATAACTTTCATGTCTCAGTCATCCACAGAATTTATATATTAATTTTTCACTAATCATAGATTGTAAGCTGATTTGGGATCATCATTTCCTTCTGTTTCATGTTGCTGTCCAACATTAATTTGTAATATGAGTTCCTCAATGGACAGCACTGCCTGCATAATGTTTAATAAATAAATAATGATGTGACTAGAACATATTGACCAGAAATGAACAGACAACCCTTGGGTCACATGTTTTATTAGGAGATTTGTTTGTTATAGCTTGTAACAATGGTTTAAAATGCCTGCCGATATGCTAATACAGACAATTTGGGCATGCAATCCCGGCGGTCAGAATCCCGGCAGTAGAATCCCGATGCATGTAAGTATTTTAACCCTTCCCCTAACCCACATTTCCTGTAGCCTAACCCCCTCCCTAGTGCCTAACCATAATTCTCACTATCGTGATAGCAGCCATCAGGATTCAGTCCCTGGGATTCTGGGCCTGATTCTGACCCGCTCGCGAGTGCTGAGTGCTCGCAAGCGTGTCGATGGTGCCCAAGTGCGCATGCGCACGACGGAGGCGCCTCCTTCGTGCGCATGCACAAGACCCGAATAACGATGGCCAAGCCGTCGTTAAGGGTCTCGCACCAGAGGGGGCGTGCTGTCGATGGTGATTGACAGCACGCCCCCTTTGGTGGGCGTGCCAGGGGCGTGGCTGCCCAGACGTAGGCGTTCCCATTGGAATGCCTACCATCTGGCTCCGGCCCCACTGACATCACTAGTGATGTCAGTGTGAGTGCTTATGGCTCTGATAAAGCCTAAAGCACTCCTGGGCTTTCGGCAGCGAGACCCTACCGCAGGGTCTCGTCGCAAGCCCGATGGTCGCGATGGTCTTGACCATCGCGACCATCATTTTGGCCGCTCGCTATAGCTGTGGGTGGTCACCCACAGCTATGCGAGCGGCCAGGAGGCCGCTCCAAAAAGGAGCAGGGACAGCCCTGATTCAGAGCGAGCGCTATGTCAGAGCGTCCGGCTCTGAATCAAGGCCCCTATCCGCCAACATTGTCTGCGCTGGGATGGAGACTAGATCCCATTACAGACAGGTGCCTCTCTTTTCATTTATTGTTTAAATGTATTACTGAGACTGAGGATAATGTGCAGCCTGTGAAGATTAGAGGGCCATCCAATGTGGCTCCTGAAGTGTATCAAATTGCCTATCAGTAAGGTAGACACAAATGCACAAGACATATCTACTTTAATAATACAGCTCATTAATGATACTACTTCTTTATTCAGAACTAGAGGAACCATATACAACTCATTATTAAACCTATTATCCCCCATCCATTTCAACTCCACACCCTGTATGTATGGACAACAAATACAATGGTCTCTGACAGTTATTACTACAATCTATATATTACAGTACATAGCTGTTAGGGGTATGACAGTATATACATTGGCAGGTGGCATCGCATCATTCCCAATAATAGACAGCATGTGGATTGTCTAATATGTTATACATCAAACATATTATGCTGCCTAATGGCCATATTAGAATAGTCAGTGTCCCATTCACAAAGCAAATACCACTTTATTATGTTAAATTGAATAAAAAAACAAAAAAGGGTTAAAAGTCCAGTGAATGAACGATAAAGAGAATTCTCATATTTAAGGGGCTGGTGTATGTAGAAGACACAAAGCAACTATTTTGCTACATGTGCCATTATTATTACTATGGGCTCGATTCAATTGAACGCAAATTAAATAGTGCTGGGAAGGAGGTCCCGGAGATATTCAATTCAGCGCGATTCAACAACGATTTTGTTACCAACGATTTTATGAACGATTTTCTGTCAGGTTTTTTAATGTGTAATGAACGATTTTTATGAACTACAAACGATTTTTGCATATTCCCTTAATGAAAATCGTTGAGTTGACAAGTCTGACTGAACTACAAACGACAAACTACAAACGTGAACGCGCATGAATGATAATCGTTCATCGTTTGACTCAGAAAGTGAACGATTTTTGCAAACGATTATCGTTAAACGATATCGTTTAACGATAATCATTAAAAAAATTGTTGTGTGTGTATGCAGCTTAAGACATTAGTCGGTAAGCTATAACTGACTCACTGTGAAGCTCTATAACATAGCAAAGATATTAAAATGAAGAAACAACATTAGAAGCAAGTCAGATATATGGTTATAGAGAAGCACTAATCTGGACATTGAAAATCGCTTGGAGTTCAGTACAGTCCATTATACAGAATTGGTAGAAGTATGAAATTAGATCACACTGCCTAGATAAGGCTGACACCTTAAGAGGCATATGTAGCAAAGCTTGATGTGAGATAAAATTGTGAGATATATATTACCAACCAATCAGATTCTAACTTACATTTTGCAGGCTGAGTTTAAGACATGATAGTTTGGAGCTGATTAGTTGGTGATATATATTTCACAATTTTATCTCACATCAAGCTTTGATACATATGCCCCTTAATGTATTAATTGGAAGAGAAACAAATGTGAGCCCATCTGCGACACTTATAAACTTACACAAGTTGGCTGTAATGATATAAGATGCACATACAACAATATTTAAAGCATTGCTTGAAATTAGCCTTTATGGAAGTATTCCATCACAATAAAGAAATCCTGTCTAAAAGTAATCCATATCGCTGCCTGCTTCTATGTACAAGATACTGAAGAGACGTGGCTGAAGTCCTCTGCTCTGAGTGGATAGAAGTGTGATTTTTGTACTGAATACTAAGTATGTATGTTGTATATCAAACTCTGCAGACCATCAAGGTATTGGGTTAGGTGGTAGCAACATATGGCTATGGATGCCTTTCAGTAGCAGTGACTAGTCATTTTGTCAGGATGTGAAGATGACAGGTGCACAATACAGACAAATGCTGGATAAAACTTGCTACTCATTGCCAAAATGCACCAACTGGGGAGGAAGTCTGTCTTAAAACAAGAAAATGATCCAAAGTACACAGCAAGAGCAACACCGGCCAGAGTCCTGACCTTAATCACACTGAAAATGTGCAACAAGTCATCAAATACGTTGTCTTTTCCCCAACGGCCAGATTCAGTTTCTGGATATTTGCAAGAAGAATGGGCAAATACTTCTCCATCTGTTCAGTTAAAAAGCATGCTGGCTATAATATCAGAGTCAAAATAATCTTGAACATTTCATATTTAGTTACTGTATTTCAGAGGCTATGCGATAGCTGCTACTGACAAGTCAAATTTTAATTATGTTAACTTCATAGATATAATCACTAAGTGGTATGCTGATTATGTCAGGGTACAAATACTGAAGGGGATCTATCCACTACCATGGGGATAAATTGATCTGAATACAGCTTGTTGTAGACTATAAATATGTCAGTATAAAAATATAAGGAAACGCATCTTTAACATGTCTGGAAATTGGGGACAAGGATACTATATAAGGAGTTTGGATATCTGTTGGCAAATTGTTTTGAACAACTGAGACCTCTAGTGCCACAAATGAGACTTCTCTAAAATATTTATTCTCATCCAGCAGGTGACTCACCCAGGCTCACAGGAGTCTCTGTGTACAGACAGCAGCCTATAGCACACACAACCCGTGTACATACAGTAGCCTATAGTACACACAGACGCAACCTGTGTACAGACAGCAGCCTATAGTACACACAGACGCAACCTGTGTACAGACAGCAGCCTATAGTACACACAGACGCAACCTGTGTACAGACAGCAGCCTATAGTACACACAGACGCAACCTGTGTACAGACAGCAGCCTATAGTACACACAGACGCAACCTGTGTACAGACAGCAGCCTATAGTACACACAGACGCAACCTGTGTACAGACAGCAGCCTATAGTACACACAGACGCAACCTGTGTACAGACAGCAGCCTATAGTACACACAGACGCAACCTGTGTACAGACAGCAGCCTATAGTACACACAGACGCAACCTGTGTACAGACAGCAGCCTATAGTACACACAGACGCAACCTGTGTACAGACAGCAGCCTATAGTACACACAGACGCAACCTGTGTACAGACAGCAGCCTATAGTACACACAGACGCAACCTGTGTACAGACAGCAGCCTATAGTACACACAGACGCAACCTGTGTACAGACAGCAGCCTATAGTACACACAGAAGCAACCTGTGTACAGACAGCAGCCTATAGTACACACAGAAGCAACCTGTGTACAGACAGCAGCCTATAGTACACACAGACGCAACCTGTGTACAGACAGCAGCCTATAGTACACACAGACATAACCTGTGTACAGACAGCAGCCTATAGTACACACAGACATATCCTGGTATTACAACAGCAACAAACAATCACCATAAACAGTATGTGTATTCAATTACATTTCCATTTAAACAGTAGATTCCTGAACATCCGTAATGGTTTTCTCCTATGGCGTCCAGTACAGTAGCTGCATTTCTAGCACAGGTATATGATAACTGACCAGGACATGTTTCTATCATAGGAGCACAGGTGTGGGGCCATGTCTCCCTGTCCTGTAACGTGTGCAAAGGGAAAGGCCATATAATCCACCATGCTACTACCTGTGTGCGCACTGGCCGCCTCGCCTGCGGGATGTAGGCTCATCCTGACGGTGCCTGTGTCTGACTTTGCGCGGTCCTCTTGCATTAGCTGTATCTCCGCCATGTCTAGGCTGACGTCACCCAGGAGAGCGTGCACCTCCCCACCCGAGGCTCCCCGTCCACCGGCAGGACAGGTGAGTTCCACGCGTAGGAATTCCTGTGGAGCCGCGCCACCTACAGGTGTACAGGTGGAACTGCAAGACGTAGAGTGAAACGGAGAGGGAGATGGACTTGGCCTTGGAGGATGATAAAGTGGAGAGAGATAAAGTACCAATTAATTAGCTCCTAAGTGTCAGTTTACAGGCTGTGTTTGAAAAATGACAGTTAGGAGCTGATTGATTGGTACTTTATCACTCCACACTATTACTCTCCAAAGCTTAGTGCATCTCCCCCAAGGGGAGAGAGAGATTTTGAAGAGAGTAAGCTGAGCATCCACTATACAATTTCTGTCAGATATCTGTCCAATCTGGCAGGTTGGAATGAAAACCTGGTAATGTATGGGAGCAAATGACAATCGTCCATTTGCTCACAAACACTGGAAGATATCCAGATATTGTTGTTCAGACAAATTGGTTAAAACACAGGAATTAAACAAATTTGAGCAATTTTTTTGTCCTTTTTTTCAGTGTTTAAAACCATATGATCGACTGTCATTTGCTCCCATACATTACCAGGTTTTCATTCCAACCAGCCATACTGGACAGATATCTGAAAGAAAATTGTATAGTGGATGCCCAGCTTCAGGGTTAGATGTACTAAGCCTTGGAAAGAGATAGGATCTGATTCAGATAACCCGATGTATAGCATACATCTCTGAGGGTGGGAGGATTGTGCATGCGCAGGATGTGTACTGCACATGTGCAGCCCTCCATCTGCGAGTTCGCTCGTAGTGTCTTCATGCTGCAGCCTGATTGAGAGGATGCATCATTTGGGGGGCAGAGTGGGGGCATTTCTGGCCAGCATTACCGGAAAACGGGGGCGTGTCACCCCAGTTTCCTGGGATTGATAAGGTCAGGGTCTTCGTCTGTGGACTCAGATTTCCTGGCCTCGCAAGCTGCTTGGAACTGGCCTTGCTTAGTAAGTCTTAGCTTATGCAGCCTGGCCAAAGCAGCAACCATAACGCTGCAGTCAGATCACAATTTACATCTTGTTGAGCGATATTGAACAGCTGCTTCCTTAAAACTGTGCAATCCCGTCAATCTCTGAATCAGGCCCAAAGTGGATAGAGTAAAAGCACCAAACCAATCAGCTCCTGTCATTTTCCAAACAGCCTGTAGGATGCCAGTTAGGAGCTTATTGGTTGGTACTTTATCTATTTCTACTTCATCTCTCTTCAAAAATTAGTACATCTCCCCTATGGTTGGTACTAAGTATCGCATCAGCGATGCGGTACATTCCACCTCTTATTGGGTAAATACCAGCGATATCACCAGTATGTAAATAGAAATGTGTTTAAAATCGCAAAGGACAGCTCTCCTGATGAGAGTTGTGCTTGGCGAAAGAGGTACTTCATGGTTTAGGACCCAGCAGTCCATGGGGGTGGCTGGGAGGGATCCCTCTCAGGGGAAATTGCAAAGTCCATAGGTGTCCAAGCTCCGCATTCCGGAGCTTGGTACATATAGAAATGCGGCCAAAAACTCTGAAATGGGAGTTTTCTGAGTTGTGACCGCATTTCAGCCTTTAGTACATCCTTCCCCCAGAGAGAGAAATTGCAGGACACCGGACCGCCGCAATTGTGATTGAGAACTTACCAGTGGTGTAGACAGGTTTTCATAGGAGGCGAAGCAAAGATTTAAAAAAAAGGCACCAACTGTATTTTATTAATGTAATTTTTTTCCACTACGTTCCGGTGTCTGTCCCTTGATACATTCCCACGAATTTACATTGCATGGTATATTGCAATAAAGAATCTGAATTTTAGGGCGCACCAGACATTATAATAAATATGCCCCTAAGTCTAGGCTAATATTTGTAGACGCCACTGGAAGTTGCAGAATCATATACGTAGAATAATGCAACTGTAGCATGGATTTATTTTTAACATGAAATAGAGTATGGGGAAAGTAAGTCAGGAGTATTCAGAACTCTTGGGTGTATGTAACAAGTAGTGATAATCTCTATCGCTGGCCTATTATAGCTTCTCCAGATTTACCAAGTCATAAGCAGCAGACACTAATTTCTCAACTGTTACCTATTTTTACCCTTTTTAATGCCTTCTCCCTATCCACAGGCAGCTTAAGAGAGGAGTGGGCACATGTGCAGTCTCCGTGCGGGCTCCCTCCTCTCTGTCTCGGGTAGCACAGGTGAGTAGAGTCTACTGCGCATGCACAAATCTTGTGGAGAATGGGCTCAGCCCTATTTTCCTGGTGACTTGTGCAGCGCTATAGTGGTGCTCTGCAGAGGTACAGTAAGTATAATACATGAGTGCGATGTGCAACCACCTGCACCACACATCCTGCACCCATTATAGTGTGACACTGCACCTAGCTTACTATGAGCACAATAAAATAAACCAATTTATGAAGCAGCAAAAATCTGAGCTTTTGTAAAAACATAACGCCATGGCGTGCAATGTCTGGGCGCTCCTTCTGATTTACTGTACATGTATGTGCATACATGCCTACTCCCCCAGGAGTTGCGGGAGGCGCACGATTTTTCGGATAACCTCCCGCACCCCCGGAATAGTAGGCAGATCTCCTGCATCCTGCCCATTTCCTAGGCAGGATGTGGAGATTCTCAGAGAAATCTGCGGGTCCGTAGGGAGGGGGCAGGGCTAAATTATGTGAATTTGCAATATGCCCCCTCCGCATAAACCCACGGACCACGGAGGTTTGCTGTAAAATGGGCGGCACCTAATCATGGCTATAGTCTTGCCCCGCCCCCCTGAAGCTGGGAGCAGCAGGTCCTCTCCGGTTGCTCCCAGAAAGGATTACAAAAAAGTAGGTAAGTTTGTGTATGTGTCTTGCACACGCAGTACATGTTTTCCACATGTGAGCAGTCCAAAAATGGTTTTCGCACATGCGCATTCCAAATGTTTTGGTTTCCAACTTTCCACACATGCGCAGTTTTATGGGCTTGTGCTTTCATTGTGCAAAATCTTTACATTGTTTTCTGTTCTCCAGAAGAACAAGGAGACATTCACATTAGCGCTGCGGAGAGGTAGGTTTATGCAAAATATCTCCAACAGCGGCTAATTTGTTAAATACCAGGGATACTGACTGTGTTTTAGTGCAGAGAAAAATGACAGTACATTTTTAGAGGTGATTAGCAAAATGTTGATTTGGATAATTTAATTCAAGGCAGATCTGTTTTGTAAGGAATATAATCCATCGTTAGTGCATTTATTATTTCTTCCAGCTTTCAGTGAATTCTCATGTTTTACTATTACACCATTATTTACTTTTTGTTTGTTCTTGATATTTGAGATTACACATAACCAGCTGGATACACAATGGAAAGAAAGCAGGGAGTGTGCCACACTTGTATTGTCTATGCTGATTGTGTCCTGTGTGTCATTCTCTCTATGATGCTGAACCTGCCACATCACTACCTTCCATAGGATATGTATTAAGTGAACAAAAGGCTGGTGGCAATAGAACATAACATTAGAAGAGTTCATTTCCTAGTAGCTCCAATTGATGTACATTATATCAGTGCATACTGTTTAGTAGCATTTAATAGTTACGTATTGTTGAACAATGTAGTAAACACATGTTGATTGATAAAAACTCATTTAATTGCAGATTATTGGAAAAATGTTTGGTTTATCTACAATTTTATGTTTTAAGATTAAAAGATAAGACATGGTAAACACAGGCTTTAGGGGTACCAATCATGAAACAAATTATAAAGGATTTGAATAGTGTTGACATTTAGATATTTAGGTAATTATTCATAAATTTGGAATATTAGGATTAAAAGGAAGTTGTTTAAATAAAAATGTCATTAATGGTTATTGTAGATATATATATTTTAAAGTGAGAAAAAGATTAAATAGGTTTGAATATACTGTATAAGTTAAATGTTTACTAACAGGTATTTAGATACAATTACTAAACCTTACAATAAAAGCATGTATAAGAAACAGGTTTTTACTGCTTACATACACTGGTATGCATGCAATTAAGATCAGAATCATAGTGTATGGGCCCTATAACAAACCTGGGGCAATCATAAAACCAGTTCATCCATTGTCCAAGCCAGGGGCAATGACAATAGGGCAATGTAGCTGCTATATTTACAGATATTTTAACAGATATATTTACACATCAAACACAAAGGGATATTAATGAATAGAAATTCCACATTTTTTGACACCATGGTTGATTGAGCAGAAATAGACAACTTGGTCCAGCTGACACTTTTACACTTCCGAATCTGGTTTTAGGGAAACCCGTAATTATCTGCTACATTGGATAGAGTGGGAGATGGCAAAACTAAACCTGCAGATTTGGGATAAAAGACAGCACTGGAAGTACAGCTTAGTTATACCCCTTTTACACCAGAGCAAAAACCTGAGTTTTTGCTGGGTCTACCCGGGTCGCAGCTCAGTGTAAAAGGGTCCCTGAAAAATGACCTGGGTCAAGTGACCCTGCAATCCAACCCAGGTAGCTACCAGGGATGGACCCAGGATGGACCCAGGTAATGGTGCAGTGTAAACGGTGCAACCCAGGTTATCTGATCTGGATAATGCCTAAAATGAGCGGATTGGTGGTTGTGGAGCATTCACCTCCCACTTTTTCTGACCTCACAGGTTTAGCAGGGCAGACCTGAGTTCAGTGTGAATAGGGCTGACCTGGGAGTAACCCAGATCAAAGGTGCAGTGTAAATGGGTCTGACCTGGGTCTGACCAGGGTTGGAACCATGTCCAAAAACCCAGGTCGGACCTGGGTTTTTGGTGGAAAAGAGGTATTAGTTGGAGAGGTCAGGGGAGAACAAGGGGAGAATAGAGGAGATGTAAGAAGAGGTCAGGTGTGGTGAGTATAGGAGCTCAGTCTGGAGAGAAGTCAGCACAATGTAACACAGAGTCCAGAAGAACATAAAGTTTGTGCAGGAGGAAGTATGGTAACTAATAATACTTGCAAGTATAGAATTTCTGTTATTATTAATTGTCTAAAGTTTGTTAATTGTTTGTTAAGTTTTATGTCTTAGGAAGCATAAATATACTAGTATATATGTCACTACTGTGTATATCTCATTCTGTATAATTTGATTTGCATGTAAAAAAATATCAGAAATCAGAGCTTGAACTTCACGTCTGAACTCACTGGAATCATAATTAATTTATTCATACGTATGCATGTATTTGCAAATATATATATATATATGTATATATATATATATAACGTATGTTAATTGAACTTTATTTATATTTATAATATCTTTATAAATATAGTAAAGAAATAATATTATTGGAGTCTCATCTTCAATGATTGGCACCCATGGTATAAATATATTAACTATAGAAACGATTCCTCAACAATAGTATGCACATACTAAATATATCTTGTTGTGCCATCTACTTTCTCCTTCTTGTTTTTTTTAGTTTTCATCTTTACCAGCTCCACCAATTCATAGGTAAATATAGAATGTTTTTACATTGTTCAATCTGTCCCATCCATTTGCCATTCTGTCCTATTCTCCAGCAATTTTACCGGTTTTTAACTGAAAAATATGAGATATGGTAAGAACTTACCTTTGTTATCTCTATTTTTACGAAGTCCATAGGGTTCCACAGGATACCTTGGGGTATAGGTGATGACGTCAGGCATTGGGCACCATAGAGTTAAGTTTTCAGCCTCCCAGGATGCACTAGGGCCCCCCTCCTATACCCCGCCCCCGAGCCAAGGCATCTCAGTTACGTACCAAGCCATAGGCCGGAGGAGGAGAAGGAAGAGAGAGAAAAAAGATCCGGACACACACAAGAATCACATTCTCACCAGAGGGAGACGGAAAAAACGGTGACCAGAGTAAAGCCCCTCTGCAGCACAGGTGCGACAGGGCAGAAGTCCTGTGGAACCCTATGGACTTCGTAGAAATAGAGATAACAAAGTTAAGTTCTTACCATATCTCATATTTTCTACATCAGGGTCCATAGGGTATCCACAGGATACCTTGGGGATGTCCCAAAGCAGTATCCTTCAAGGGTGGGGACACTCCTGTGCTGAAAGGAGAATCCGCCGCCCGAAGGAAGCATCCTGAGAGGCAAAGGTGTCAAACGCATAATACCTCACAAAGGTATTGACAGAGGACCACGTGGCAGCCTTGCAGATCTGGACTGCAGAGGCACCACGTCGAGCTGCCCACGAAGGACCCACAGACCTAGTGGAATGAGCCCTCACAGAGGATGGAACCGGAAGGCCATCATGAAGATAAGCTTCTGAAATTGCCATACGGATCCAGCCTGCCAAAGACTGCTTTGAAGCAGGCCAACCCTTTTTATGGAAGCCATAGAGGACAAACAAGGCATCCGACTTCCTAAACGAAGAAGTGCGGTCAACATAAATCCTTAAGGCCCGCACAACGTCCAAAGTGGCCTCACCCACTGAAAGGTCAGGTGAGTTATAAGCCGGAACAACAATTTCCTCGTTGATATGAAAACGGGAAACAACTTTGGGAAGAAAATCAGGACGAGTGCGCAGCACTGATCTGTTCCCATGAAAAATTAGGAAAGGGGGTCTACAGGAGAGAGCCCCTAAATCAGAAACACGTCTGGCCGAAGCAATGGCCAGAAGAAAAATTGTCTTAGCTGTCAGCCATTTAAGATCGACTGAGCCCAGTGGCTCAAACGGTGGTCCCTGGAGAGCCCTCAGGACCACAGCTAAATCCCAAGGTGCCACCGGTGGAACAAAAGGCGGCTGAATTCGAAGAACACCTTGCATAAAGGTGCGCACATCAGGGATTGTAGCAATCCTACGATGGAACCAGACAGGGCAGATACCTGTACCTTTAAAGAAGCAAGGCGAAGCGGATGGTCTAGTCCCGCCTGTAGGAAGGCTAACACTCTAGACAGACGGAACTCCCGAGGTGCATAACCTCTCGGCCTACACCACTGGAAGAACGTATGCCACACACGATGGTATATTCTTGCAGAAGATGGTTTCTGAGCTCTTAGCATAGGGCCTGATTCAGAGCCGCTCGTAAGCGGCCGCTCGTTCGTTCCGAGCGATGTTTGCCCAACTGCGCATGCGTACGGGTCGTAATACGCATGCGTGAACCAGTCAGTGCGGCCGAAAATCGTTTGTTCGCTAAATAGCGAATATCTGCTAATATGAGTGACAGGAGGAGGCGTATGTGGGTGGTAACAGGGGAAGGTGCTTGAAAACGGGGAGTGGAGATCAGAACGCAGACGTGCTTAAAGGTCAAAACGGGCGTTTTATGGGTGTGCATAATTAATACAGCAGCGTCACTGACCACGTCACTGGGTTATTTTATTGTCAGAACTGCTCGCAAATTTGTGGTAGGAAAAACCAACCACAAGAATAGCGAGCAGTTCATACGCTGGTCGATGTACTCGATTAATCAAATAAATAGCGGACACGACGTAGGATGCGAGCGGCCAGGGGGCGTTTTTATCCAAAAAACGACCGCATGTTTTGTTCGCTCGTTCAGACATAGAGGCGGCAACAGACCGCAAAGAGCAAACGGTTCATTTGAAGAGCCACCCCCTTTTTCTGAATGAGCGAGCGCTAATAGCGACCGGCTCATAGTTCGTACTACGGAGCTGGAAAACCCCCTGGACCTTAATATGGCCGTCTCAACAGCCATGCCGTCAAAGACAGCCGAGTTAGGTCCGGGTGAAGACAAGGACCCTGTGACAGTAGGTCCGGTCGTAGCGGCAACCGCAGAGGAATGTCCACGGACAGACCCTGAAGGTCTGAGAACCAGTGCCGTCTGGGCAACGCGGGAGCTATCAACAGGAGCGTCCCTCCTTCCTGTTTGAATTTCCGGATTACCCGTGGAAGAAGGGAAAACGGAGGAAAGAGATAAGCACACTGGAATGTGCACTGGACGGACAGGGCGTCCACCAGAGAAGCGTTTTCGTCTCTTGTGCGAGACCCGTACACCGGCAACTTGTTGTTGTGCTGTGACGCCATGAGGTCGATCTCTGGAAGACCCCACCTGTCCACCAGAAGTTGAAAGACGTCCTGGTGCAGGGACCACTCCCCCGGATGAACGTCCTGACGACTGAGAAAGTACACCTCCCAGTTGAGGACTCCCTGGATGAATACAGCTGATATGGCCGGGAGATTGCGCTCCGCCCAGACCAGGATGCGGGACACCTCTACGAGTGCCGCCTGACTTGGGGTTCCCCCTTGCCGATTTATGTAAGCCACGGTAGTGGCATTGTCCGACTGGACCTGCACGGGGTGACCCCGGAGAATCCGATGTGCCTGCTGGAGAGCATTGAAAACAGCGCGGAGTTCCAAGATGTTTATTGGAAGCTCCTTCTCCGCTTGAGTCCATTTGCCCTGGAACAAGTGTGGACCCGTGACCGCTCCCCAGCCCCGAAGGATGGCATCTATAGGACCCAGTTCGCCACCCAAAACGGACGACCCTTGTTGAGATGGGTCATCTGTAACCACCAGGCAAGGGACAGGCGAACCTCTGGAGTGAGTACCATCGTCTGGGATTTTAGACTCTGAGGCAGTCCATTCCATTTGGACAGGATCAATTGCTGCAGAAGTCTGGAGTGAAACTGGGCATCTTCCACCATGTCAAAGACTGACACCATGGAGCCCAGTAACCTCATCGCCGAGTGTAGAGAAACACGGCGACTCTGCAGACAACTGCGCACCCTCAACTGCAAGGCAGAGATCTCTTCCCCCGTCACAAAGATCCTCTGCTGACTGGAGTCCAATAAGGCTCCGAGGTGCAGAATCCTCTGAGACGGGATCAGGGTGGACTTTTGCCAGTTTATCAACCAGCCGTGCCATTGCAGTACTGCAATCGTCAGATCCAAGTGGCGTAGAAGGAGCTCTGGAGACCCTGCTACCAACAAAAGGTCGTCTAGGTACGGCAACATGTGGACTCCCTGCAGCCACAGGAACGCCGCCATGACTGCCATAACCTTGGTGAATACACGTGGTGCTGTCGCCAGGCCAAAAGGTAACACCCGGGACTGAAAGTGATCGTTGCGGATTGCAAACCTGAGGAACTGTTGGTGACGCAAAAGAATAGGGACATGCAGGTAAGCGTCCTGTATGTCCAACGACACCATGTAATCCCCAGGTTCCCGTGCCAGAATGATGGACCGTAGGGTCTCCATCCGAAACCGCGGTACCCGCAAGGACTTGTTGAGGGCCTTGAGGTTGAGAATCGGACGGTACGACCCATTGGGTTTCTGCACCAAAAATAGATTGGAATAGAAACCCTGGCCCCTCTGGGAGAATGGAACAGGCACTATAGCTCCAGCCTGGAGCATAGTGTGCAAAACCTTCCACAGTTCCATGCCTTTGGTCTGGTCTAAGTGAAGAATCGAGATGGGGGCCTGTGCCGAAAGGAGAGGGCATACCCGTGAGAAACCACCTCGAGAACCCAAGTGTATGTTGTAGTTGCCGACCAATACTGGGCGAACCGCAGTAGGCGGCCTCCCACTTTGGGATCCCCCAAAGGGAGGCCCGGACCGTCAGGCCGCAGGCTTGTCATTAGGCTTAGGGGCCGGACGTCTGGTACTCCAGGCCTGTTTCCTGGGCTTGGCCGATTTCTTGGGCCCAGCCTGTTGGGGAAAGGACTGTGCCTTATGCCTACCCTGGGCCCTATAAGGCTGAAAGGACGACGTACCCGAACTGGAAGGGACCGCAGCAGACGGGAGACATGCAGACTTGGCTCCCTGCTAGCATGGCCACAATTTTGCCCAGATCCGGACCAAAGAGGACTTCTCCATTAAATGGCAAAGCTTCCGATCCCTTTTTGGAAATCGCAACCATAAGGTGCGATGAGCAACAACAGCTGCCGAGGAAATGCGAGAAGTGAGGGTACTAATATCCAAAGCCGCTTCATTGATGTAAATGGCCGAATCCCGGAGGCTACCTATCAACTCGGACTGTTCAGCCGAACAGTCGGAATCCAGAGACGCCTCAAAACTATCGGCCCAGCGCTCCATAGCTCTGGCTACCCAACAGACAGCCATAGCCGGTCTGGATGCCCCCCCCCCACGAGGGAATAAAGAGACTTGAGGCAGATCTCCACCTTACGGTCCGTAGCACCCTTCAAGGTGGGCATGGGCAATGTGGCACTTCCACCTGAGGAGGGGATTCCCACTTAGAGAAATAATTGTCCGCAAACGGATAAGCCACCGCTAAACACCTTTGAGACTGATACCGTTTGCCAGGATGTTTCCACGCCACCTCTAAATGGTCTACTAACTGTCCCGAAAGAGGAAACACTGTGGCGTCACCCTTAATATCCATGAAAAATGGAATATTTGGACTTTGACACCGGAGGATCATCATCCTCAATAACTAAAGCTGGGCGGACTGCACGAATAAAGCCAGGAATATAAACCTTAGACTTAGCGTCCGACTCTTTAGTACGGAGAGGTTCTTGGTCAGAAAGATCCAGAATCTCCCCATCTGACGTCCCGTCGTCATCCTCATAAGGAGCGGACAGAGACGCCACCGGCCGCTTGTGAGGCCGCAACGCAGACTCCCCTTGTAATACGTCCGACAAATGCTGTACAGAGCTTGTCAGTGAATTAACACAAGCAGGCTCCTGAGAGACCTGAGGAGGGGAAATAGGGAGACTGTGGGGAACCATCAGTTGTCTCGGGAACCCCTGCATGGGTGACGACACCACTGACTGCTGGGACAATCCCATCTGAGAGAACACAGGTTGCGGAGCTAACTGGCCCACTAGAGTTGTAAGCGCCTTGGCAAAACAAGCCCAGGGCGGTTCCTGTACCGGAGCCATGGCAGTAATTGGTCGCGCCAATAAAAAACACCGCCGACATAGCCCCTCCGCGCTACCCTCCCCCTCCGCTATAGGTACCTTGCACGTAGTACACAGAAGCTGGAGAGGAAAATCACTCTCAGACATGATGGCAAGTATGTGACCCCTCTCACTGATACTCGTTAGTATAGTGGGAGAACCGCCCTGCAATCACCGCACCGCAAGGGCTTTAGCATAAGAGCAGGGACAGTGAAAAGGCTGACAGTAGAAAGTGAAAGTACAGGCAGCAGACACTAGCAGCAGTCCCATACAATGCAAAGAAATCAATCCCTGCACTATCAGCGCTGATCCTCAACTACGCAGACCCAGAGTCTGGTAGGACACAGCGCTGCAAACACAGACCTGTTCCAATGGAGGAGAGGTATGCCGGGGGACCCAGACCACGATGCCACCGTTCAGCAGCGATCACCATGCTTCCATAAAGATGGCCACCGAGGAGCAGAGAGGAGGCCAGCCTGGGGGAGGAGCGCTGCCACAGGGCCAATTGGCAGGAGCAGAGAGGGCTGTGTGCAGCGGGGGAGGCGCCGGCTGTGTACAGGGAAGGCGCGCTCCCCTGGCATGCAATTAACCCCTGGGACGCCGCAGCGCTACCGCTCAGCTGCGGCCCGCTGTCCCAGGGGGGTAGTGGAAGCGCAGGTTTATTACCTGGCTCCACGCTGCAGCCAGTCCCCAGGGAGCCCCCTCTGCCTGAGGACTCTGGACCATGTTTCAGCAGGGACCCACCGCTTACCTGCTGTCCCCCTTAAATCCGGCCATGGTCCCAAACATCTGGGGTCACCGCTAGCTGTGACCCCAGATGCTTACCAGCATCCCCAGATCAGTACCGGCATTCTGGTACCGGCAGGGGTGTAGGGAAGACAGCATGGACGTCAGTAGTGACTGTCCATGCTGTACTTCCAGATGGGCAGCCACAGCTGCCTTGAAGAAAACTTCAGGGGCTATCCTTAGCCCCCCTCTAAACAGGTGCTCCGACTCCGAGCCGGGCACCAATGAAACTGGGATGCCTTGGCTCGGAGGTGGGGTATAGGAGGGGGACCCTAGTGCATCCTGGGAGGCTGAAAACATAACTCTATGGTGCCCGATGCCTGACTTCATCACCTATACCCCAAGGTATCCTGTGGATACCCTATGGACCCTGATGTAGAAAGATTGACAACATTGAGTTAATATATAAAACAAATCATGATGAAAACAAACAAGTGATATAGGGCCTGATACAGAGTTGTACACTAATGCAGCCACTGTTACGTATGTGTACGCAGTTGGAATGCAAAATCTGCAAATGTCGCAGCCGCCAGTGAATGTATTGAGACGCCCACCTGCGCGAAGACGACCAGCAATGTCAAGTGTCTCTAGTAGTAGTAGACATGGAAAAAGATAAATTGGTAAAAATACAGTGCAGGCAGGTAGTACTCTGTATATGGGCCTAAATCATTACGGATCGCAATTGCGACAGCATATGCAGATTGGTCGGGATCGGTATGAAATCCCGATGCCGGAAGACCAGCAGCAGTGAAGATCCCGACACCTCCAAAGGTAAGTATTACTAACCCTACTCCCCCCCCTAACCCTCCTTTAGGGGTGCCTAACCCTAACCTGCCTACCTAGTGCCTAACCCTTACACACTTCTAAGTACCTAAACCTAACCCCCCCTCTTCCCAGCAGCCTAAACCTAAGTCTCCCGGGGGGGTGCCTAACACTAACCCCCCGGAAGCCTTAAAACCTAACACCCCCCGCCGCGGCTGTCTGCGCCCGGCTTACCTTCGTTCGGTATGCTGGGCGTCGGGCTCCCGGCGTAGGTCTAATGACAGGCGTCGGGATTTCGATGCCTGTCATTAGTACCTTGCCGGGATTTGACAGTCGGGAAGCCGGCGGTCGGCATTTCGGCCGTTGGCTTCCTGACTGCATCCCAATCGTTCTATGGTGCGTACTGCGCATACACCGGCCAGTGTTACGATCGCACTGCGATCACGTATGCAGATACAAAGACATTGCAGAGTGAGTGACAGGATGTCAGCGTTTGGGGGTGGTGGTGGGGGAGTGGTTTGAGAAATGCAGGTGTGCCTGTCCATTTGAACGTCATTTCCTGGGCATGCATAAATTAGCCACTGCGACGGCATTCGCAGCTTGAGTACTCATTGTGTGCAACGAAAATATGCATTAGCTTATTTTCGCAGCACTGCATGCGTAATCGCAGTTGCGATCACAATAGAGATCCGTACTTAGTCTTGCAGGCTCACAGGATGTGGTATATTCAGCACGAGGAATCTCACACTGAGGACTGTGGGCCTGATTCAGACCCGCTCGCAAGCGGGTCGATGGCGGGGCATTGCGTGCACGAGTCCCAGAGCGAGTGAGAAATTCACTCGCCCCGGGGCTCACTACAAACGGGGCGGCTGTCGATGTTGATCGACAGCTCACCCCGTTTTGTAGGCGGGGAGGGGGGGTGGCTGGACAAACGGAGGCGTTCCTGAAGGAACGCCTGCTGTTTGTGGGCGGCCCTACTGACATCACTCGTGATGTCAGTAGTGAGTTTCCTGCTCTATTAGAGCAGGAAGCTCACTGGGGCTTGCGGGAATGAGGCCCTACCGCAAGGGTCTCGTCGCAAGCCCGATGGTTGCAACCATCGCGACCATCACCTGGCCGCTCGCAAAAGCTGTGGGTGGTCACCCACAGCTTAGCGAGCGGCCAGGAGGCCAAGTATAAAAAAAAAAAAAAAGCGGCCGCCCTGATTCAGAGCGAGCGCTCGCTTTTTGCGAGTGCCTCTGAATCAGGCCCTGTGTATCTGGGCAACTCATATGATCAGACTGCGGTAGAGAAACCTAGTATTTGTCTCCCAGGATAACAAGAGATATGGTAAGAACTTACCTTTGTTATCTCTGTTTCTACGAAGTCCATAGGGTCCACAGGGTTGACCTTGGGGTATAGCTGGGTCTGGATCCATGGGCACCACGCAGTTAAAGCTTTGCTGCTCCCAGGATGCACTTGGGTCCGTCCTCCTCTATACCCCGCCCCGGCCACAGGCACCTCAGTTGGTAAGCAGCTAAGGCCGGAGGAGGAGACTAAACAGAGAGAAGGAAGACTGGAACACACAAGAAACCATACTTACAGAAATGGGAGACGGAAAACCGGTGACCAGCCACACAGCCCATTTGAAGCCAGGTGCGTCAGGGCGGGCGCCCTGTGGACCCTATGGACTTCGTAGAAACAGAGATAACAAAGGTAAGTTCTTACCATATCTCTTATTTTCTACTTCAGGGTCCATAGGGGGTCCACAGGGTTGACCTTGGGGATGTTCCAAAGCAGTTCAACTAAGGGCGGGGACGCTCCTGTGCTGAAAGGAGTACCCGGCGCCCGAAGGATGCATCCTGAGAGGCGAAGGTGTCAAACGCATAGAACCTCAAAAACGTTTGAATTGAAGACCAAGTGGCCGCCTTACACAGCTGAACAGCGGAGGCGCCACGTCTAGCAGCCCAAGAGGGACCCACAGAACGAGTGGAATGAGCCTTAACAGAGGCTGGCACAGGTAAACCCTCCTGTGCATAAGCCTCACAAATAACGGAACAAAGCCAATGGGCTAACATTTGCTTGTTGGCAGGCCAACCCCTCTTGTGAAAACCGAAGAGGACAAACAAAGAATCCGACTTCCTAACCGAAGCAGTCCGATCCACATAGATTCTAAGTGCCCGGACTACATCTAAGGAAGCCTCACCAGCTGAAAGATCAGGCGACTGAAAAGCTGGCACAACAAGTTCCTGATTAATGTGGAACTTCGAGACCACTTTGGGCAAAAACTCAGGACGAGTGCGGAGCACCGCTCTGTCCTGATGAAAAATCAGAAAAGGAGGGCGACAGGAAAGCGCCCCCAACTCTGACACCCTCCTGGCAGAAGCAATTGCTAGGAGAAAAACGGTCTTGAACGTCAGCCACTTGAGGTCCACCACCTCAAGAGGCTCAAAAGGATGACCCTGCAAGACCCGTAGCACCACCGCCAAGTCCCAAGGAGCCACAGGAGGCACGAAGGGAGGCTGTATCCTGAGAACACCCTGGAAAAAGGTGTGAACATCCGGTAGTGTAGCAATCCGATGCTGAAACCACACGGACAATGCAGACACATGAACCTTCAGAGAGGCCAGGCGTAAGCCGAGGTCCAAACCTGATTGAAGGAACTCCAAGATTCTGGAAACCCGGAACACCTGAGGATCATAGTTTCTGGATTCACACCACAGAAAGTGAGTGCGCCACACCCTGTGGTAAATCCGTGCGGAGGCAGGCTTGCGTGCCCTAAGCATGGTACCAATGACTGAACTGGAGAAACCCCTAGACCTCAAGACGGCTGTCTCAAGAGCCACGCCGTCAAAGACAGCCGACCCAGATCCGGGTAAAGGCAGGGCCCTTGAGACAACAGGTCCCGACGCTGAGGAAGAAGGTACGGAGCGTCGATGGAGAGACACCTCAGATCGGAGTACCAAGGACGTCTGGGCCACGCCGGAGCAACCAGCACGAGCATGCCGCCGTCCTGCTTGAATTTCCGCAGAACCCGAGGAAGTAAGGATATCGGAGGAAACAGATACGCCAGGTGAAACGTCCATTTCACCGACAGCGCGTCTACCAGACTGGTGCCTGCGTCTCTTGTCCTTGACCCGTAAACGGGCAACTTGTGATTGTGACGGGAGGCCATCAATTCCAGCTCCGGCAGCCCCCACCTGTCCACGAGTAGCTGAAACACCTCTGGGTGAAGCGACCATTCCCCGGGATGCACGTCGTGACGGCTGAGGAAGTCCGCCTCCCAATTGAGGACTCCGGGAATGAAGACTGCCGAGATCGCTGGAATGTGACACTCCGCCCAAGCAAGGATGCGAGACACCTCCGACATTGCTGCCCGACTTCGAGTTCCTCCTTGGTGGTTGATATACGCCACCGTGGTGGCGTTGTCGGACTGCACCTGAACCGCCCATCAAGAGCGGGACCGGACGACTGCAGGGCCCGATAAACCGCCCGCAGTTCCAGAATGTTGATGGGAAGAAGAGCTTCTTCCACAGACCAACGACCCTGAAGTGACAACGAGCCGGTCACTGCCCCCCAACCCCGAAGACTGGCATCCGTCGTGAGCAGGACCCAGTCCGGGATCCAAAAGGGACGCCCCTCGACCAGATGAGCTGTCTGAAGCCACAAAGCCAAAGACTGCCGAACCTCCGGGGACAACACCAGCAACTGAGAGCGGATCCGGTGAGGTAACCCGTTCCATTCCGAGAGAATCAGCCCCTGCAGAGGCCGGGAATGGAACTGGGCAAATTCCACCATGTCAAATGTTGACACCATGGAGCCCAAAACCCTCATAGCCGAATGGACCGACAGGCGGCAACTGCTCAGGCAACTGTGTATCCTCAGCTGCAGGGAGGAGACCTTCTCCGGGGTCAGGAAGATCCTTTACTGCTGAGAATCCAGCAGGGCTCCCAAATGAACCATCCGCTGAGATGGAATCAGGGAGGACTTTTTCCAATTTATCAGCCACCCATGCGCTTGCAGGCAAGCGACCGTCAAGTGGAGATGATGAAGCAGTACCTCCGGGGAACTCGCCAGCAACAGGAGGTCGTCCAGATACGGTAGTAGCCGTACATTCTGGTTCCGAAGATGTGCGGCCATGACCGCCATAATCTTCGTGAACACCCTCGGTGCCGTGGAGAGACCAAAGGGTAGCGCCCGGAACTGGTAATGGTGTTGAAGGATAGCGAACCTCAGATACCGCTGGTGCGAAGGTGCTATCGGAACATGGAGGTAGGCGTCCTGGATATCCAGGGACACCATGTAATCCCCCGGTTCCATCGCCAGAATGATGGAACGTAATGTTTCCATCCTGAACTTGGGAACTCTGAGGAATTTGTTCAGAGACTTCAAGTTGAGGATAGGGCGATGAGAACCATTGGGTTTCCGCACCAGAAACAGAGAAGAATAGAACCCCGTCCCTCGTTGTAATTGAGGAACGGGAACAATGACCCCTGCTGTCAGCAAGGACTCTATAGCTTCCTGAATCTGTAAAGACTTGGTCGTATCCTGAGAAGGACTCGTGCAGAAAAACTGGTGGGGCGGTCTGTGCCGAAAAGACAGGGCGTACCCCTGGGAGACCACTTCTCGAACCCAGGCATCCGTGGTGGTATTGTGCCAGCACTGGGCAAATAGAAGAAGTCGGCCTCCCACTCTGGGGTCCCCCAGAGGGAGGCCCGTCCCATCAGGCAGAAGGTTTATCTTCCTGCTTGGAAGAAGGGCGCCTGGCACTCCAGGGCTGCTTCTTGGGCTTAGAAGCGGCCTTGGTCGTCGACTGCCTCGGGAAGGACTGACCTTTTGCCTTGCCCTGAACCCGAAAGGACCGAAAAGCAGAGCTCCGTACCTTGGTAGGAGCAGAAGCCGAAGGGAGGAAGGCTGATTTAGACTTAGCCAGAGTGTCCACAATTTTGTCCAAGTCTGGACCAAAAAGCAACTCCCCATTAAAAGGTAAGGCCTCCAGTCCCTTTTTGGAGTCAGCATCAGCTCTCGAAGACCTCAGCCACAAGGACCGACGCGCCGACACAGCTGCAGCCGACACCCAAGAGGTTAGCAGGCTTGCGTCTAACGATGCTTCCCCAATGTAGGAAGCCGCATCCCTCATTTGACCTATCAACGCTCTCTGGATCTCCGGAGCATCTTCCGGAAAGGTATCCTCCAAAGCATTGGCCCAGCTCTCGATGGCCTTAGCCACCCAAGAGATGGCCATGGACGGACGGGCCACCGCCCCCGAGAGAGAGTAGATAGACTTCAAACAAGTCTCCACCTTCCTGTCCGTGGGATCCTTCAGGGAGGAGATCGACGGCAAAGGCAGCGTAGCGCTTTTAATTAAGCGGGTAACGTGGGAATCCACCGCTGGAGGAGTTTCCCACTTCCTGCAATGTGCCTCCGGAAACGGATAGTTCGATGCCAACCACTTCTGCGGTTGGAACCTCTTGCTGGGCAACTGCCAGGCCCCTGCCATATGATCCGTCAATTGATCGGACAGGGGAAAAACCGTCGAAGCTACCTTGGCCTTTTTAAAATTTGGGTATTTTGACCTGGGGGCGGGCACATCCTCCTCAATGTGAAGGATGGCCCGCACCGCCCTAACCAATGCCGGCACATTAATGGAAGACTTAGCCTCCATCTCCTGGGCCTCGGCATCCGAGTCAGAGTCTTCATGGATCTCCCCGTCATCCGAAGACACGTCCGTGTCCGTGAACTGAGCCGCCAGTGAAGCCGGAACGGAACGCTTGGACGCCCGTGGGGGCAAATCACTGTGCAACATATGTTGAAAAGCCGATGACGAAGCCGCCAGACTCTGAACAGAGCTGGAGAGGACGTCCACCCAAGGCGGGGGTACTGCCTGAGGATACCCCTGAAAAGGTACCATCGACTGCTGCGGCACCGTGGGGGTTTGCACGTATACCGGCAAACCCGCATAAGGACCCACAGTCTGAGACCCGGGAGGAGACTGCACCAGACGAGTCACACCCGGGGAACGGGGCATGGTAGGCTGGGGCAACGCCCTAGAAGGGGCCACAGTCGGGACCGCAAGTCGGTCCGCGATTGACGCCAGCACTTGCGTAAACATTGCCCACGGAGGATCCTGCGCCACCGGGGGTTTAGAGGGTCCAGGTACCAACTGGCACCGCCCGCACAGACCGTCCTGAGACAAATCTGCCCCGTCAACCCCTGCCGAACAGCGTCGGCAGGAAAACAACACAGGAGCCTCGGAGCGCTCATTCCCCTCATCAGACATGACACAAACTATTTTGCAAAAAAAGTGTCTCACCGAAACGAGGTAAGGCGTATAACACCCACGCACTCCCAAGTATGCAACCCAAACAGCCCACAATATGGTACTGAGGAGCACACCGCAGTATGTGACGGACCTCACAAATACGTAGATTTATATAAGTGAGGTACACAGAAAGAACACCCCTCCCCCACGCACCTGCGGGCCGTAGGAGAAGGAAAGGGATAGGTAAAAAGCTGACAGTAAGTAGAAAATAAGCACAGACAGCAGCACTAGCAAAAGTCACATACCATGCAGAGAAGTTATACTCACTGCACCTTCCGCTACAATCAACCTCCCAGATTCAGTGTCTGGGAGGGCTATAGCGCTGCGAAGCCTGCCTGGGAACTCTGCTATGCTGCCTGAGGATGATGGCCGCCGGAGAGCTCTGAGGAGGAGTGGCCGAGTGAGAACAGCCCAGCGACGCCAGCACACATGAGAGAAGGCGCGCTGGGCTGAGGGGAGGAGCGCTGAAGCAGGGAAGGCTGCCTACCCTGCTAGTACTAAACCCCCGGGGAAGCCGGTTCCCCGCCGGTACTTACACCCCGGGGGCCAGCAGACACGCGGGGTATGCCTGAAGAGGGGGAGCCCGCAGCCGCTACTAGTGCCGCCGGTCTGTCCCCAGAGACCGGCGGCATGAAGACTGCATTTTCCCCGCATGCAGCGCTGCACGCGGCTTACCTGGCCCCTTCAGTCCGGCAGCAGTCCTTGGGAGGTCCCGGAGCCACGCTAGTACTGACTCCGGGGTCCCGCTGCGATCCCCGGATCAGTACCGGCGTCGCAGCGCCAGCGGGGCTGTTGGAGCGGCAGCGTAGACGTCCAGATGGACAGTCTGATGCTGCCGCTCTGAAGACAGTAAAAATAAAATAATAAAATCTTTAAAAAAAATAAAATAAAAAAAAAATAAAGAATAAAGCTTAGGGGCTGCTTATGCAGCCCCACTGCGCAGGGTGACCCGACTCCGGCCGGGCACCAACTAAAACTGAGGTGCCTGTGGCCGGGGCGGGGTATAGAGGAGGACGGACCCAAGTGCATCCTGGGAGCAGCAAAGCTTTAACTGCGTGGTGCCCATGGATCCAGATCCAGCTATACCCCAAGATCAACCCTGTGGACCCCCTATGGACCCTGAAGTAGAAAAAAGAAATTTACTTTTCAGTGACATTTAGATGCCTGCAGTATACGTGTATCAGTGTTTGCCATTTTTCTATGGATGCAAAATATATATGTACAGATGTGTCCTTGTACATCTTAACTCCATGTGCTACAAGTTGCGTTAAACATAATGCCTGAGCACCGTACATCTTGGTAGCACCGAGAGTCTTTTCATGCGAGTTTGTACCTTCAAATGCATCTTGTTTGCAAAGTGATGCACATAGGATGCACAAGCAGTTTATGCGGATTAATATGATATGCGGCATGCCTATACTCTGTGTATGACTGCGGCTGTATCTGCATGCAAAATGCTACGTTACAGGTAATGTAGCACAGCTGCTACAATCTAGTACATTTACATTTCCCATCAAGATTAAAAAAAAAAAAAAAAAATTAGCACAATGCAGTTTTGACCAAGAATATAAAATTATTATATTTTGCTTCTAGACTGCATGAATAGCTAGTAAACCGAATATAGTAACTATCAATTCTGGAGCTCAAAGATCTAGTAAAATGTTAATAAACAAATAAATATAGTGCCCTGAAGAAAGAAATAGCTACAGTACATGGCCTGAAGGGTTCCCAATCCACCCCTTACTTCTTTTTGGTCAACAAATGCATTAAAAATTTTAAATCTGACTTTTCCCACTAATCTTGTTAAACAAGATATCTGAGTTACAGGGTCCCAAGCTTTACATCTGTTCCATCCACTTGCTGAGGGCACATGTCTAATTCTGTACAGATGCATAATATTCTGTTACCCACTGGCCGCTTGCTCTGAATCAGGGCCCTCCTCCATGAAAATGGAGCGGCCTCTTGGACGCTCGCATAGCTGTGGGTGACCACCCACAGCTATAGCGAGCGTCCATGATGATGGTCAAGACCATCGTGACCATCGGGCTTGCGACGGAGACCCTGCGGTAGGGTCTCGCTGCCGCAAGCCCTGGAGTGATTTTGGCTCTATCAGAGCCAAAATCCCTCCGTCGTGCGCATGCGCAGTAGGGCACCATCGACCCGCTTGCGAGCGTCCTGCGCTCGCGAGCGGGTCTGAATCAGGCCCTTAGTCCATTGTTTTTTTCCCAGATTTTGCTATTCTCAAAGCCACAGAGCACCTTTTATCAATAATTCCATTTCTACTTTTCACTATGTACTGTAAACCCAAGTAACTGGTTCTATATTCCCAGTATGAATCTCTATGTGCATAACCCCACCTCTAAAGGCCTGATCTCCACATTATACTGCATATTTCTAGCCCTCAACCAACTCCAGAAAGATACCCATGAATTGGTGTGGTGGGAAATAAGCGGCCCTCCAGTTGTTGTTGAACTACACATCCCAGCATATCTTGCCACAGTTTTAGCATGCTCATATAGCAAAACTGTGGCAGGGCATGCTGGGATGTGTAGTTCTACAATAGCTGGGTGGCTGCTTATTGCTCACCCCTACTTTATAACCTGAAGAGTGGGCCAAAATTAAAGTGGATTTAGCGAAGAGTCAAGAAGACTATTCCCAATTCCTCAGCTCTATGTTGGTGTCTCTATGGTCAGAGGGCCTCCCTGCTGCACATGTGGTTATCTTGCATGAAGATCAAAATTAAATCCATAACCAACATCCAGATACCAGACTCTCCACTGTACACCGTACTACAGATTCATTCCTCATGCTTCTCACCCTATTCAAAAACACATACAACATATCTTAAATCCAAGTGTCAAACTGCACTTCACTGGAAACAGCCAGGTCCCTCCTCTGTAGTTGCCACCCTAAGTAACATTTGGGAAATATCTCACTTGCAACATATTATTGCTACACATAGTTGGGCGCCACATAGTGGAGGGCGCCTCAGCTGTGACAATGTAGGCCGCGGGCAGACTGTCTCTGTAACACAGCTGCACCGCACATGTAGTGCTGACCGGACGGAGTTCGGTCAGCACTACACAGTGACAAACACACAGCCGGCGCCGCCAGCAGTGTGTTTGTTTTAATTAGCAGCCAATGAGAGTCTGCCACATTCTCATTGACTGCTGCGCCCACTGCTGGAGCCGGGCTGGACCCATAATGCATAGCGGGCCGGCCCAGGAGGACGGACGGAGGAGCGAATGACGGCAGCGGGAGCAGGAGCGAGGATTCAGGTGTTTATTTTTGTATTACGTGTGACTACTGGGGGGCACTAGAAGAGGGGGACTACTACTAGGGGCACTACAAGGGTGGGGACCACTACTAGGGGAGGTACATGGGAGAGACGGGGACTACTACTAGGGGGAGACTACTAGTAGGGGCACTACAAGGGGGGACTACTACACTACTCGGTGCCCCTTAATTTGTTTTTGCACACGCAACAATATGCCTGGGGGCACCAAAATAATGTATATATACACTCGCTTACCAAAAAATTTGGGCTAGGGCCGGCTCTGGCGACACTGCATGACACCCCTGACAGTTTTGTTACAGTTTGAACTCCTTGGACTATTTTGATTCCTATCCTCCCTTTAATACTGTATGATTTACCCTTCTTATCCCTATGTTTTTCAGCTTACAGCAACTTCACCCTTCCCATTCCATTCCTTTTCTTGTTTCTGGTTATAATTATTTTCAAATACTACCTAATTTCCTAATTATTTGTAGGCTTCTATTGATGATGTTCATTATCAGTCATAAATATGTTTTAATTTGTTATATCTTGATGCAACTATACTGTATTTATGTCTTATTTTCTTTGTTAATGGAAAATTTTCTAATAAAAATATTTCAACAAATAAAAACATTCCCCATACAAAAGACAATAAGGCAGAATTAGCACTCCAAGACAACGGGGCCTATTTAACAAAGTAATGCTGTTCTGAAAACATCTGGAAAAGGCTGTTAATTGAACGCCATCCCCATAATTTTCTATGGGAATGGAATGCGCACCCCCATAGGGCTCTCTGTATATAATGCAGCACAGAAACTGAGCCTCCCACCCCCACAGTGTCCCCCCCCCCCTGCTGTACAGGTAATGGACACAGCCTGTGGTACTCCAGCAGTGGTCAGTAAACACCACCTGAGCCTCCGTGCCTATGGGCTAAGCAGTACCAAAATGAGCTGACTTCACCAGAATCTCATCTCCTTACTCCTTCTTGGTGACTGCCGCCATGCTCGCCATATCTGTGCCGTATACAGTTGGAGATTTGGATTGTGTGGAAGTAAAGGGTCCCGCTGTACAATAAATGACTAGCAATGTAGATAGTACAAGGCTTCCAATGAGTGAAATTGGATAGATCTTTGCACATTGTGTGGCTAGCAATTGGCATGGACATCTCTGAAGAAATGAGTGCATGTTGGTAGCGTTTGTCTGGCAAATGGGGAGTATTTGCACGGTATATACATTTATGGATGGCAATGGTGGCTTATCTGCACCATATATGATTTGCCAGGAGGATTATAAGTCTGCAATGTATGACTGGCAGTGGGGGTTATCTGTGCAATATACTGTATAGCTGCGGGAGGGTGTATACATATACTTTGACTAAGAATAGAAAGATTAATGTGGGCAGAGATCACTACTGGTTGGTTAGGATAAGAGCAGTCACTTCAGGGCGGTTTTAGAATTAGAATGGATCACGAGTATTCCACACTTGCTCCCACAATGCTTGTGAGAAATAATGCATATTTTAGCCTGTATGCAGAGTTGTACACATCTGTACAGCTAGGCCACCCCTATTTGTACATAGCCATCATCATTATCACTGCACACTTGCACTAACAGCCCTAGCTCTGATGCAAGAGGTCTATCTGAGAACAGGCGTAATTACACGTGCGCATAACGCTGCATAGTCTGCATGTCCTTTCTGTGCTAAGCCTACGGAAGAATGCCACATTACAACCTAGTTTTGTCTGTTCAATTGGAAGTGGAAATGCACATGACTCCATATCACCTGTACTTGCCTATACGTGGTTCTGGAGCATGAGCAGTACGAAAAAACACGATACACTGTACATTCAGCAAACTGACTCCAATGGGTAAATTTACTAAAGTGAGTTTTTAGAAGTGGAGATGTTGCCCATAGCAACCAATCAGATTCTCCTTAACATTTGTCTAGCAGCTTCTAGAACAGGGGTGGGGAACCTTTTTTCTGCCGAGGGCCATTTTGATATATAGAACATTATTTGCAGGCCTGGTGCAGGCCACGCCCCCACCGTTTGATATCACACGGGGACGGGGCCACAATCGCTGGTGATCACAGCAATGCCTGGAGCCGGAGAGCTGTAAGGGTCAGCAGTGTGACCATCTGAAGCATCCTAAGGACACTCCAAGCGGCACTGCTGCATAGATTCTGGCCGCAGTGCGTCATTCCAGGCACCCTGATAGCCAGATGAGGCTAACAGAAAAAAGCTCAGAGGACCAGACCAAATGATTCCGAGGGCCTTATACGGCCCCCGGGCCTGAAGTTCCCCGTCCCTGTTCTAGAAGATAATAGCTAGAATATTATCGGTTGCTATGGGCAACATCTCCACTTCTAAAAACCCTCACTTTAGTAAATGTACCTTTCTGTGTAGCTCTACATTTCACATTGGTCATTAAATGCTAGAGATCTGCATATTATATTTGTCATTAAAAACTAGGGATTTGCATATTATATTAGTCATTTAATTGTTACTGTTTTGGTTGGTTAATGTGCATCTCATCACTCTTCCCATTGTGTCCATCCATATCTCATATAGCAGGGCCTTCAAAACCCTTGTAACACCTTATAAATAAAAATACTTTGATTATAACTTAAGCCCCCGTCCCATCTTGATTCACTTTGTATTTGGTTGAAGAAACCTTTTGTGTATTATTGATAATATGGAAACCATGGGAGGAGGATCTGCAATGAACCTGCACTAGTAATCCCATCACAAAACATTAGATAGAATACAAATACTACTAAATTAAGAGGCTGCTTTTTCAAGTTTGCTTACCAGTTTGTGTTTACCTTGGCTGCAACCAACTCATATAAGCCACAGAGACAGTACACGTGTACATCACACCAGTGAACTTAATCGGATGTAAAGGCTCATACATACTAGACGATGTGCTGTATGAACGATATTGGTGAAAGATTTCCCTTGAACTTACTGCAGGACAAACGATATTGGGTGTGCACACTGAAAGATATCTTTGAAACATATCTTTCAGAGAAGTTATCCTGCCACATCTCTGAACAGGCAATTCTTGTTGATATCGTCAGATTGGCCTGCATGTACGGACGACAATAGCTAATGACCGGCGGGGGCGCGCATAGTTGGTTGTTCACTGCATACACACTGAACAATATGAAAGATATATAATTGAACTATAGTCCATATCGTTCATAAAAATTGTCTAGTGTGTATGTGCTTAAGACCGATCTTGAAGGCAGTTCACAGTGATTTGATCTCTATCCTCCTATTAATATAGTGCCTGATTCAGCAGTACACGCTAGTGCACTCAACGCAGATTCCCGATGTTTGGGAATCTGCGCATGCGCCAAACCCGTTCTGCACATGTGCAGAACAGGTCTGCGAGTACGCTTGCAAACAGGCAGCAGACTGTCAGTGATTGGGGGCGGGGAGGGGGCGGCGACAGCCTCCGCTACCTGAAACGGAGGAGTGTTGCCACCGTTGGGGGGGGGGGGGAGATTTCCTGGCCTCTCTCTGTAAACTGCATACAGATACTAAGCCTATACTGTAATTATATATTAACTCACTATAAATGAATGCTTCAATGATCTCTATCTTTATATATTAACCACATATTTACTGTATATATTTGATTTTAATATATGATTTATTATTTATTTTACTTGATGTTGATAAACACTCCAACCTTTCTTCAAACTGATTAATATAACCAGAGTAGCACCATTTGCACTGTTTGTTCTGAGATTGCAGTTGGGTTGGTATATTGATCTATCAGCTGACTTGCAGTTTACATTATTTAGTGTCAATATAGGAACCACTATACATATGCATTATATACGTATTACATTCATAGACATACTTACCCTCCTATCCATCCTTTTTAGTGGATGTGTCTCACAGTAAAGACGTAGTTACTTAGAGCAAGTTGCTCCTTTGCAGGGCATGTGTTGCTGGCAGGATAAATTGTCAAGTAATTTACCAATGTACAAATTAAAACATTTGTAAAGTTACCTAACTAGCACTGGGTATGGGATGCACAATGTGTTACCATCTTTTGTACATTGCTGGAAGATTAAACACGCCTGACTGATGTTCTGCATGTGACAGTGCAGGTTATGTTGCAGTTAAAATATGAATAACCTTGAACCTTCATCACACAAATGGTTAGGTTCCAAAGTGTTTTAAGCAGATAATTAGGTGCTAGCGCAGTGGTTCCCAAACTTTTCAGGGTTCAGTTGGGAAGCCGGCGGACCTAATCCCGACAGCCGGCTTCCTGACTGTCATATGCCAGCAAGGGTCTAAAGACAGGCGTCGATATGCCGACGCCTGTCATTAGACATACGCTGGGAGCCCGACGCCGGCATCCCGATCGAAGGGACACTGGGCGCCGATAGCCATGGGGAAGGAGGGTTAGGTTTAGGGTTCCCAGGGGGGACTTAGGGTTAGGCACCCCCGCGGGAGGTTAGGTTTAGGCTAGGGGAAGGGGAGGTTAGCGTCAGGCATCCCCTCGGGGGGTTAAGGTTTAGGCGGCGGGGAAGGTAGGGTTAGGTTTAGACACTTAGAGGGGGGGATTAGGGTTAGGGTTAAGCACCCAGTTTGGAAACCACTGTGCTAGTCTAAAATTATCATTATGTTCAATACTAGCAAATTTAAAAACAGTTGTAATTGTGCCATTTGTTTTGTTGAATAGAATAAAATGACCAAAATGCTTTATTTCAGAGGTTTACTGTCAGACTAAATATCATAACAGCTTTAGAACAAGCTGGCGTTGGTACAATTCACTTACAGAATGCTGAACTGGTACAGTTTGATAATGTTGAAATTAAAAACAAATGCACAATTGTCCAAGAAATTAAAATCAACAGTCCATCTTCTGAAAAAACATCAATAAAAGCATCTCTCAGATAATAATGAGAGAAAGTAAATGTCACCATCTAACATATAGGAAGAACACACTGTTCCCAGTGATTTCAGAAGTGACCCACCAATACAAAAGCCAAAAAAGTATTGTTTACAAAAAAAAAAAAAAAAAAAAGTGTTCTCACATCTAAGTTGACACATTATTAGCACATTCATGTTTCAAATTACTGACACACTGAAAAGTATTGCAACCCACATTCAGCAGTGGAAGGGAGGCTGGATTCTACTCAATGAAATGGAAGAGGTCTGCAACTTGAAAAAGAAAGTGTCCATTACTTTGCAAATTGCTTTGCCTCTATAGACCTATGTATAGGGGGATATCAAGGGGCAGCAGGACTGAACACACTGAGAATATGCAATGATTTCACATTGGTAAACAAACACTGGGATAAAGTGCAGCAGTTTCTCCACCAGGAAATCTGGCCCAGGTTACAGGTTGTGTCAAGAAGACGGATTCTCTCTAAAGTCCATGATGGCCTTCCAGATTGCACACAAGGTTCCTCCCCTGTAAACAAACATACAAAATGTCACTTTGTGCGTTTCATTTCAAACCAAACCACAACACTTATATTATGACAATAACAATTCGACCAAAATAATTATAATTATTAAACTTAATTCACAGCTTTTTTACTAGTCAAATTAAATGGCACAGGGACATTTTCAAACACTATGGTTGTAAGTTTTCTTCAATAAATAAAAACAACAACATTAAGAAAGAGTTATGTATCAGATAATGTGAATGAGGTATTACAGCATTCAGCAAGGGAGCAAGACTTTTTGTATTCAGCAAAAGCAGCAATGAGACCTGTGAATATCCCAATACTATAGCATATGATGAAAAGTACAAGAATTGCCATACTATGATATAGTTTAAATTGTTTATTTTTATTAAATTCACACCCAAACTTCCTATTTACTATTGCTCAGTTAATATATTTATAACAATGAGGAAAGATTGCATTCCTTTCTTCAGGGGTTAAAGATCTGCTGAGTTTGAAACTGTGCGCACACGCCACTTGCTGGCCAGTAAAGGTATGGCTTATTATTTGTATGAAGGACAGATTCAATTAGCAGCAAGGCACCAATCTGTTACTTTACCAATGGTTATCTTGGCTGGATAGACTAACTAATTTTTCCGAACACCCCATAGAGGTGCAAGGCTGTCCAACCAGTAATTACCTACAATATGCACAGTGAGATGTTCAGTTGGAACTTTGCTCTTATTTGATTCTGCTCCCTACTGTTGGCTTGTTAAAAATAATGTAAAACATTAAGAACTATGACCTACTCTGTTGACATCCATTATTCTGTGCTTATTAATCACCATCTCCCGGAAGCTAGCATCAAAGTTATTTGCAGCCAGACTAGCAAATGGAAATAGAGGTAGCAAACAATGATATTAATGTTCATTTTGTTTTGTTTGTGTCACTTTGCATAAACTGTAATATAGTTAGAGATATATTTTATCTTTAGTTTTTGACAATTGTACTCAGTGACTAAGACCAACTATAGACACAGCATGCACTAGGGAAAATCATGCTTTATCTTTGCAATTCCAGGAACAGAGCTCAGAACCTCCCCCTCCCCACCCCCAAACAGCCGCAGCAGGTCTATCAGGCAGCAGCTCAGGAGGCACTGCGAGCGTGATCACATGACCCATTCTGCACATGCTCAGAACCAGTCCTGGCCATGCGCAGATGGCCAGTCATCGGATATGTACGTAAACCATCAGGATTACGTATATATCTGAATCAAACCTCACGATTGTGACCATAGGTCGCGATGGTCGCTACTTTGGCCAGACTGCATAAGCCGAAGCTTACTCTTGCGAGGCCAGGAAATCTGCGTCCTACAATGCAGATCATGGCATCGCCACTCCTAGAAGACTGGAAAGACACGCCCCCATTTCCAGGAATGCAGCCTGGTGTCGTCTCTTCCCCGCCCGCAAACAGTTGCAGCATGTCAATCATGCTGTGGCTGCACAGACCCACAAACATCGGAAAGATACGTAAACCATCGGGTTTACATACATATCTGAATCAGGCCCACTCTACCTTAACAAGCTTTAAATGTAATAGTAATATCATGATAATCATAGCATGTGTGATTCTGTAATTTATTAAAAAATGACCTTATCTGCAGGGACTTTAGGTCTTCTCGGGTAATGTGCCACAGAATATCTTCCAGTCGATAGTCTTCTGCCAAAAACTAAAAAGTGAACAAGAAAATTTATTTTGCAACTTTAAAAAGTGTTTACTATATAGGTTATGTCACACATTAAATTCTATTTAAAAGCACTTCACGAAAATAAACATGAACAACAGCATTATTTACTAATTTTAATACACTGTCGGGGAATTAGTATGAAATACTTCTTAGTACACATAATATAATACATGACAGAGAAAATATCTAGGGGTATATGTAATAGACTGCGGACTTCAAGCATCATCGAGTTCCGTGAGAGACTGGCCGATGTTTTATAGTAGCAGTCATTTAAAAGGCAAAACCAAGTTGATTTTTAAAACATTGGGCAGTCTCTCACGGAACTCGACGATGCTTGAAGTCTGCAGCCTATTACATATAACCCCTAGTATCTGTTGAAATACTTCATATTAAAGTATATCTGCAATAAAGCCTTTAACAAATTATAAAATCTGTTTGGGTTCTGCAGCATGAATTTGGGGAACTTCTAATATACTTGCTAAATTGTCTCAAATAAGTGTTATTCCCTGTTTTTTCCCCCAACCAGGATATTCAAGCAAGTCCTTATTATGTGAAGGAGCATACACTATGTAGACAAAAATGACTGGACACCCCCATGCAACCAAAATGCATACCATCGCACACGAGTTCCAAAAGGCCTAATGTGGCATTTTAGACAAGACCACTTCATTGGAAGGAGCATGCACTTGAAGTTCTACGGAAACAATTAATGTTTTTATCAGGACGACCTGTCATGTTTCCAGGGTGACGCTGGACTGGGATACAGAAAATTCGGTAACCCAGATGGACTTGCCAGCTCAGAGTCCAGATCTCAACACCATTGAGAATCTCTGGGATAAAACGGAGCGACGGGTACGTTCTAGGCCGACTCAACCTTCTTTTGTGTCACAGTTGGTCACTGTACATAAGGCAGAATGGCAAAACATACCGTCTGCTGTTGTCCACGATTTTGTTGACAGTTTGCCAAAAAGGGTGTCTGCAGTAATCACTGCACGTGGTTGACCTACAAAGTACTGACGTCAATAACATCTCATTGATCTATTTGCTGTCAGTGTCCAATCACTTTTGTCTACATAGTATATATAGTCTGAGTTGTATAAAGTGGCAGTTACTGAATGGTTCTGATAACGTACCAATTTAAATTGATATTTATATTGGCCTAATGCAGTCGTTCTCAAACTCGGTCCTCAGAATCCCCAACAGTGCATGTTTTCCAGGTCTCCTCACAGAATCAAGTAAAATTATTAGCTCCACCTGTGGATCTTTTAAAATTTGTCCGTGAGTAATGACTACACCTGTGCCACTGCTAGGAGACCTACAAAATGTGAACTGTGTGTGGTTCTGAAGACCGTGTTTGAGAACCACTGGCCTAATGAATACAGTTTGTTGTTTCTGTTTTGTATTGCCTGAAAATAGCCAATGAGTCTGTCTTTTAGGAATAATTTAGGAATTATTTATGTATAATAAGAACACAAAGGTCTGCATGGAAGAACCCTGCATCAGCACTTCCTATAGCAGTTTAGTAGCTGGCCGCAAACACGAATATCTACAGTAATATCAGACAGCTGACATATTACAGCACAGGTGGCGATTTTCCCTAAACAACCCCTATAACTCTATGATAATAACGATTATTGACATGTTGGTAAATGTGGTTCTAAGGAGGACCAAAAATTCTTGCAGTCTACAATAAACATCTTCAGGACACTATTCTACACTGAAATGATTCAATGAGACACTTATCGTTACAAAAAAATCCAGCCTATTTATGAACAATGCTTTTATAACTGGTTGACAAAATGGGATTATTCCCAAGCACACTGCAACCAATTTGCTACAATTTCAACATTAAGGGTCAGCATTTAAAATACGTATATGCTGGGCTGACTGCGCAATTTATTATGCATGCTTCTGGGAGATATTACTCTATGATCATAAACTTTACATCATACGCTGATAATTTAATGTTTTCAATAGTATTAGATCAGAAATAACTTTCACTTTAGCAGTGGATGTCAAACAAAAATACAAGACTATTTGTCTGCGCTTCAAATGTTTTCCGTGCCCCCCTGCTGGGCGTCTATACGAATAGGCGCCCGATGGAGCACTTTAATGTCATTATTTCTCGCTCATTAGTACTTAACACGGCCAGAAACACTGGGTTTAGCTGTGCAAAGCGGCTAAACCCTTCTAAAGAAGTGGTTAGGGCGCTCAAACAGACATTTGGGTACCCAAAAAACGGACTGCACGCATTTCTTCTCGCACCTCAGGAGGCTGCGAGAAGAAATATGTCCCCCAGCAGCATTAAGCGACCGAATGGAGCAACAATAGAATTTCTCCATCGGGCGCCTATTCATATAGACGCCAAGCGGAGGGCATCAACTGTCTTTTATTTATTTGGTGCCATAAGATGTCCGCAGCGCCTTATAAAGTACATAAACAGTATGTACAAAAACAAGTACAGTGTAAAACATTGCAGAATATGGAGGACTAATACACAAATAAGAAGCGCTTGCTGAATACAAAGGTTTTGTGATGTTGTTGTCAGTTTGAGGAGATGATGGTATATGTGAGGGAAGAGGGCCCCACATGCCTGAGCTTACAATCTAAAGGGGGGGGGGGCAGAAAGACAGGGATGACACAGATGGGGGAGACTGAGCAGGGAGCAGTAGGTTTGGATGAGAGCTGGATGGCTTTGCTAAAGAAGTGGGTCTTGAAAGCCCACTTGAAGCTTTGTAAAGATGTGTCTGATGGAGAGAGAGTTTTCCAGTGTTTGGAAGCAGCACAGGCACAATCTCGGGAGGCGGGAGTGGGAGGAGAGAGCGGATTAGTTTGTATAGTAAAGTGGACGGGAGTGTGAAGGGAGATGAGGTTAGAGATGTAAATAGGAGAGGAATTGGGTAAGGGCTTTGTAAGTGAACACAAGCAGTTTGAATTGGGTTCTAAAGGAAAGGGGAACCAGTGTAGGGCCTGTAGGAGAGGGGAGGAAGACGCAGCACATTTGAAAGATGAGCCGGACAGAACATTTACATCCTAGACTATTTCACTATGATAAACTGCAGGAACTTATTGCTATTCTGTATTTTCTGACACAATACTTCCTATCCACTATCATTCCCAGCTAATGATCTGATGATTTGACAATTTTAATTGGATCCAACCTCTTTTACATCATGTACATTGCAATGGTGTGTTGAGGATGAACATTCCTTGTGTATTCACATGGACATTAAGAAAGGATCCATATTATTACTTTCCAAAATCAGTCATTGATTACTGTTATTTTAAAGTGGTTTATTGCTTTTTATGCATATAAAATATATTTGTATTTTATACCACACCCACAGGGTGTTCCCAATTCTGGTATAGCACGGTTTTCCATCCTTATTTTTAACTGCACTATATTGGTTGACATTTCTTGTCATGTACAAGATCTAGTTGTACAGATTATATCACATACCTTGTTTATTGTATCCTCATCCACTTGTTGTTGCTGCAGCCAATAGACAAGTTCCAGGTCTTCATTACAGGTATTGGAGGGTCTTGTGTGGGACACAGAAATACCAGGGATATCTGAACCAGAAATTAAGTAGTTAAATCGGTTGGTTCAATTCTCTGGTGAACAACAACATAGTTGGAAAGCTGAAATAATAATGTGTCTGCTCAATTCATGTCTTTAATGGGATCTTGCAGTGTCTGTCTCTGTCCTAGATGGACATTTTGGGCATAATAGACATAATAGGGTGAGAAATTAGAAAATGTGAGTTTAGCAGTAATCGCTCACTTTTTAAACTGGGCCAATGTAATAGAGTCTGAGAATATACAAACTCGCTTGTTTTTCAAACTAAAAAACTCTCATCCAGATATTTTCCCATTTTGAAGATAAAACTCGACCAATGTAATAGTGCGAGAGATTACTGCTAAACTCTCACCCCATTACATTTGGCCCATTGTGTTAGAGTTTTGGGTGTATGTACAGTGTGTGCATCTCTGTCCTGGGTGAATGTGCAGTACTTGTGTGTGTATCTGTGTGAGTGAACATATTGTGTAGGTGTGTATTTGTCTTGGGTGGAATGGCCAAGCATATATGGCTTTATACTAAGAGGCTGCTAAGTGTATACATGGCTCTATCCTGAATGTATGCGAAGAAGCCGGGGCTCTTCATATAACAGTTGCCCCTCCATCACATATACAATAAATGTTGTTCTCCATATCATGTACAGCCCTGCATTAGAGCTCTTTTCCTATTCTGTACCATACTTCATTGTGAATAGCTCCAGTGTCAGCATCCAAAATGTGCTTAATCTTAAATGTTGGGGTTTATCAATGAACGACACCTTCCAGGTAGAACAGAGCGCAGATGGGTGGCGCAGGGAAGGTGCATTACAGATAGAAATCATTGATCATTACGTTAATAAAGTTACATAATTAAAAATAGGTCTTAACTTTAGGCTACAGGATAAAAGAATAAAAAAAAAGAAACAAAAACAAAATAATCAATTTTTTAACAGAAATTATAGGTTATATATACACACACGCAATAATAATACAACAAACAAACATATGTATTATCTCCTCTTTTATACTGTACCACAACCATTAACCATTTATAAGAACATGCATGGTTATTACTTACTTATTGGCGGAGATCTGAGCTGAAGCCGTTTTATCTCTTGATCCTTCTCCTCAATAGCCTGCCGTAGATAAACTTGGAATTCTCTTTCTTTCTGTAACAGTTCCTCTAGAAGCCTAAAATAGCATTGTAATGAGCAGCAGGTTAGACTTTAATATTTGGTTTATGGAGTCCCTACAGACGGATTAAAATACCATGGGACCCTAGGGAACAAAGTGTTCTTCCATCTCCCAATAGGGCAATATTGGACCCTCAATATCCACTGGGCCCCAGACAGAAGCTAGGATGTTTAATGACTGATCCAGCTATGACAGAATTCCTTCACTACACTCCCTCTTTATGGAAATATTATATATAGACCATCTGCTGTATTATCTGCCAATCTCCATGCCCTAATGCTTTCATACACTTTCTGGTGCAAATTTACTGATGTCTTCTGACCTGTCCGTAATAATGCTCAGCAGAATGACCTGGGAATGAAGGTGTTACACAAGCAGCAGATGACCTTGGCTTGCATCATTCGTATGCACTCAGTGATAATTGCACATGTCAAAGCCATGCCACTAGAGCCATCACTGACATTCTCTCACAAATATGTAAAATTAGACTTTATACATTTTTTAACTATTTATTGACCATTCACATTTACCATTTTTTTTCAATACAGATAAGACATTAATTTGGAATTTAATACATGTTTTTTTAAATTTGATGGAATTCTATAGGTAAATAGGCAACAATACGACTGCACACTCATATATTTACCCTAATATTTAACAAGCTAATTGTTGTAAGTATAGAAATACCAAAATATGTATATAGGTTTTTTTCCCTTTCAGGGTAGTACACAACTGCAAAAATATTTAAAGCAACCCTCTGAACAAATCCTTATTATGGGAATAACAGGGGATAGGGCCTGGATTGGGCTGCATAAATTCGACTAATGACACCTGTTTTTTACGTTAGTCACATGTTTTCTGCATGATATTCATGCAAGATGGATCAGTGTAAAAAAAATGGTTGACATAATTTTGGAGGGTTGAGAAGCAGAGAGGTTTTGGAACACCCCTCTGAGCTCTGTGTTGCTTTAAAATCCTCCATCTCTGACTCTATCCTCTGCCTTCTTAAGTGGGGTACACACTGTGCAATAATTTGGCACAACAGCAAATTCTCACCTTCTCCGATATAATTATTTCACGGGCCAGATGTACTAAGCTCTGGAAAGTGATAAACTGGAGAGTGATAAGCTACCATCCAATCAGCTCCCAACTGTCATTTTTCAAACACAGCCTGTAACATGACAGTAAGGAGCAGAGTGGCTGGTCAGTTATCACTCTCCACTTTATCACTTTTCAGAGCTTAGTATATCTCCCCTCCTGTACACAGCACCTAGGCTTGATAGTCGTTTCAAAAGCAGTAAAATGTGGCATGATATGGTCCAGATGAGCTGATTTCATGCCACAAATGTAGTGTGTACAGAGATTATCTGACATAGTGTATTTAAAAACATCACCTCAACAATCGGGATTTGTATCATTCTGATAAGAACGATTATGGAGTAGTGTATGCACTGGAAATCAGATGTTCACAGGACCATTTCAACTCTCCGAAAAAATGTGAATAATTTCTCGAAAGTCAAATGTGTCAGTAACAGTCATACTTTGCAACGTGCTGAGAGATTTCTGAAAGGGGATAATGATTTGTAAAAATGCATGATCAGATGCATGCTTAAATAGTTACTTAACTTCTTTTTTAAAGAAAGAAGAAAAACAACTATGTGGTGTTTTTACTTAAGTTGGGATGCAGTTGATTTTCCATTATTGGTGACAATTTTATTTAGGTTTAGAGAACACAACTTATGACAGCAGGAAAAAGATATGTTTTGTAAAGCAAACTTTAAAAGTGCTATAAACATCTAACTGTTACCTAAACAGGTTTGGGTATAATGTCACACAATGAAGCAGACTTACCTGTTAGACTCAATCTTTAGTCTCCCCAGTTGCATGCTAAGTACCCTGGGAACGTTCTGAGAGTCATGGGATACAGTGGAGCTGAGGGTGCTCACTCCTGAGGTATGTACATTATCTTCATTCACTGCATTAGGCACCTCGCTGGCCTCAGGTATAGTGTGTGCATTACGGTCTTCCTCCACCTCAATGTCATCTTGGTCTGCTGGGTCACTGTCAGAGGTGATGCTAAAATGTGGCCGCAATTCTATGGACATACAGAAAGCTATATGACTGGTAATGCTACACAAAGACCTGCTGAATTTATATTGGACACCTGATAACACAGGCAGTTTGGGCAAGGCAGAATGAATAGAAAAATTGTGAATGGACTTTAATTCTTACATACACTTTGTCATATTGGTTGGTTGCAGAGTTGCACAGGGGGCACTTAATACAACATAATAGCAGCCAATCATACATTTACAGCGCTCCCACTATAGAGCACCAGCATAAAACACACACCAAAATCGGTGATGAAGGTGAAGTTATTGAGTGTAGGATACAGAATGGATTTCTTACTATATACAGACCATACACCTAGGTGTGTAAGTGAGGGTGGCCTACTCAGGAGGGGGGGGGGGGGGGGGGGAGGGGAAGTACTTCTAAGTTGCAATAGAGATGTAAATGCATTGGTTTATCAATGTTAGTAAAATACCTGTGAGCAACAAATATAACTTTACAACTGCAGAAATGAAGTAAATCTTGATTACAGATGAAGGTATATTTGAGATGTGGAGCCACCTGTTGCATTATATGCCTCTAGCCGCGCTAAGCTCCAACAGAACAGTATGGCAGTGGGCTGGGCTAATGTGGTGCTTTATTAATGCAGTCAATTAAACAAGCATTGGATCTTGATTGCGTGACTATAGGCTTGAAAGAGCTTTGACAACGTATGTGGGTGCATGTGTGACGTACCTGGAACTAATGTGGTGATGGCTGTTTGTACGGCCTTGCGAATGATGCTGTCTAGAGCAAACATCCAGTGAGGCTTGATGTTGTGGTTCCGAAGTACTTTGTTGACCTGGATACACAGAATACAATCAGTAAGCTGACACTTTCATACAAATTTGGAAATATTTCAGCAACAATGAGTCTATTGTGTTAAACTGAAGCTTCGTATACTGTCCACATACAAGTGCTTGGCTAAAACAAATCAAAGCATGTCAATAACATTTATAAGACCTGATGATTTACGATGTGGATAATGGGGGGGTGGGCATGAAGTGGTGGCAAATAATGAGGAGAGAAAAGGAAAGCTGCTTTTTAGCCTGAAACACAGAAGATAGAGTAAACAGTCCCAGCAAGAAAAATGGAAATAAAATAAATCTCAGATCACGCAGAGTATTCTGCTGAACCAGCACTTGCAGCAAGATGAGCACATATAATTATGGGAGAAATGTATCAAACCTTTTATAAAGTGGAGACGTTACTCATCACAACCAATCAGCTTCTAGCTAACATTTATTAAGTACATTTTATTAAATGATAGGAAGAAGCTGATTGGTTACTATGGGCACCTTCTCCACACATTAGAATGTTTGATACATTTACCCTAATGTGTATTAAGTGATGCATAGTGTTCCAGGCAAAAGGAGACAGAAGGAACCGATAGGGTTAAACATAATACAGTATACCAGGCCTCTATCCTCTTCTGCTAATCTAATTGTCGCATCATTGGCAGTCACTTACTAATGGCTAGTAGACTAATTAACCACAGCTAACGATTCTTTCTGGCATAACCAGTCAGAAATTGCCCGGTCCGCAGGAGAGTCCGGGGCGTCAGAAGAGATCCGATTTGCACATGTGTAGAATGGATTTCCTCTTCAAAAAACGAAGCGGCACCAGGGGTAGAACTATGGGAGGCGATGGTAGCACCTGCCGCCAGGCTCCAGCACTGAAGGGGACCTCATCCATTGCCCAAATATATTCATTCCACTTTGGGCTGTAACTATGAACCCAGAGAGTGCCATCACAGACGCCCAATACATGGCACCTCTACCTGGCACCTGAGAAGCCACTATACACTAGTGGGGAGCTCCATGTCAGACCATCAGCTGTTGCCTCCATCTTTCCATAGCCTGTCCCTACTCATTGGTGTTGTTGCTCCTCAGCAGCTTCTGTTGTCAGTGTGACACGTCCAGCACCCCCTTCACCTATGATGCTCTCTCTCTCTCCTCCATGGCATGCCTATAGTCTGTGTGCAACTGTGGGTGTATCTACTTGCAAAATGCTAAATTACAGTGTCATCCACTATGGAGGGGGGGCACCAAATTATAAGTTGCCTCCAGTCGTCTGGGATAAACTTACGCCACTGAGTGGCCCGGTGGCACCTTGTCAGCTGAACCACAGTTGGCTGCGTTCGCACCCCATGCGACCACGTCAGTTAAGTAGTTAAATGCTGCTTAATATTTCCCTCCAATTTATTTACAATGTATTCAGGGACGGTTCTATAATTACGCATGGTACGCGGCCACGTAGGGTGCCACATAGTGAACGGCCGCGACCATGCTGATATATTACTTAATTAAACAATACAGCCAGCAGCGAGGTAGACTGCCACTGTGACACAGCTGCACCGCGGTTGTTATGGGCGGCCGTCCGATTGCTCGTGTGGGGCGTCGTGACGTCATGACGTCACGTCACTAGGTCGCAGACACATAGCGCTAACAGAGAAATAGATGTTCGCGCTCCACGCTGCACCTGGCAGCTAATAACAATGTGATATTCACCAATCACAGATGTATGTATGGTCAAAAATAAAGAACGTTAAAAGCGCTCAAGTAAAGGTGCAAGTAAAGTAAAAATATAGTGTTGTCCAATTGACAAAATAGTCACTTGTTTATTTACACTATGTATTCTCCCCTCTTTTTGTCTTATATGGCCTTTTGATGCTGAGGGGTATTAGTGTGAAAAACCAAGTGGAGAAACCAGGTTGCTGACTCTAAAAAAAAAATAAGGATGTACAACAGTTGAACTATAAACAAGTGACTATTTTATGTAAATTGGACAACACTATATTTTTACTTTACTTGCACCTTTACTTGAGCGCTTTTAGCGTTCTTTACATAGCGCTAAAAGGGCTGGGGCAGGAGCGCGGTGGTGGAGAGTTGGACGGGAGCCGCGGGCCGGCGGCTTTTCACAATCCCTGTCAGTGTCTCCCTTGTCCTCTCCCCACAGGGCAGGCTGATTCATAAACACACGACTGCGATTAGAGCTCAGCTCTCTGATCAGGCAGCATGAAACCAGTGGAGGGGGGTATTGAGGGTATTCCTCCTCCCTGTACACTTAAAGTTTCATGCAACTTACAAGCAAAAATATTGTTGTTGAGCAACCCCCTCGAGTGGCCCAGCAGCAGTGACTATTTGCGGCATCCCGGCTGAAGCTGCAGTTCTGATGAGAAAAGTTCGGCAATAAAGAAGAAAGCTGCTGCTGCTTCTGTGATCCAGTGTATGTACTGTGCTGCTTCATGTGTGTGTATTATGGTGCAAATGTGTGATTAAATATATGTGTGTGATTAAATACATGTGTGTATTATGTGTCATATGTAAGCAATGTGATTATTAAATACATGTATATTACATTAAACAAATTGAGACATCAGACATCTTAAATGTCATTACTTTTAGTATGCTGCAAGATACTATGACAAGGGAGGGAGTCAGTGGGTAAGCTACTTGTCTGACAGCAGCAATGATCACTTGTGGAAAATACATGATCTTTATTGCAATTGATATGTTATGTGTACAATAGATCTTTAAAAGCGAGGTATACTTAAGCTGAGTACACACTACAGCAGTGTTTCCCAACCTCGGTCCTCAAGGCACACTAACAGCCCAGATTTTAGTGCTATCCATGCTTGAGCACAGATGGTTAAATCAAAATAACTGAAGTACTAATTAATACACCTGTGCTCAAGTATGGCAATCTTTAAAACCTGGACTGTTAGTGTGCCTTGAGGACCGTGGTTGGGAACCCCTGCACTAGACGATATGTCATCCGATCTGGGCACATCGGGCAATGTGTACCTGATATGTTGCTGACGATGCGCGCTCCCGCATGTCGTCAGCGACATATGCTGGGTACCCAGCTGATGTGTCATGTGGCGAGACTCGGCAGGGGTCCAGTCATCGGCAACTGCGTGTACACTTGCCGATACCAGGAGCGACGGCATGACAGCAGGGGCCAGGCTGCATTCCACAGCATGGCCCTGCTGACGATATAGTCTGTCAGACCTGTATGCCAGCCACACAACACATTGGCTGAGTACACATCGTTAAGTGTGTACTCAGCATATGTTTGAGTTTCCCACGTGAAAACTCCAGGGTTCCATGTATGAGACTTCTGAAGTCCTGTTAAGTCTCACCCTCCTGTTGCTTTATTTACCTTGAATGCCAGCCAATGCTGCATGAATAAAGTACAAATGCTATCAATACTACATTTTGTGGACCATTTGGAGCTGATTTGATTGCAGATGAATTTAAATTTGATTAAAAAGAATTTGGATTAACAGGTTTATCCTGAGATTAATTTAGTATTAAACTAAATAGGGACATAATATGGCACTTTGTCTTTCATGTCATCAATATTATCCTGTCCAAAATGACCTGTAGACATGTTTTGTCTCCTGTGGGATTGTTACCAGGAGCTGATTGGGCCACTGAGAGAATGGGACACTTGCTGCTGAGTTGTACCCCTCTCTTACCAGTGCCCCGCCCCCACACAGTGACAGCATTGCAGCCATGCTCATGGCACTGCCAATCACTGAGCTGTACCTGAATCCTCGCTTTAGCAGTGCCAGGCAGTCTGCATTGGCTCAGTGTACTACACACACTGACCACTCAGGCTGCTGGGGTAGAAGGCACGGGCATGGGGGCATCTCAGGAGGAGTGGCTGCAACACTGCTCACCCGCTCTCTCTGATATTTACTTATCGCTGTGACTGTAAAGTAAGCAGGGTGATAGAGGAGAGGAGGCACTGGAGTGCGAGGGAATGAGCAGGGTGAGGAAGAAGAGGCGCTGGAGTGTGAGGGAAGGAGCAGGGTAATGGAGAAGAGGAGAGGCTGGAGTGTGAGGGAAGGAGCAGGGTGATGGAGAAGAGAAGAGGCTGGAGTGTGAGGGAAGGAGCATGGTGATTGAGAAGAGGAGAGGTTGGAGTGTGAGGGAAGGAGCATGGTGATAGAGAAGAGGAGAGGCTGGAGATTGAGGGAAGGAGCAGGGTGATGGAGAAGAGAAGAGGCTGGAGTATGAGGGAAGGAGCATGGTGATAGAGAAGAGGAGAGGCTGGAGTGTGAGGGAAGGAGCAGGGTGATGGAGAAGAGAAGAGGCTGGAGTATGAGGGAAGGAGCATGGTGATAGAGAAGAGGAGAGGCTGGAGTGTGAGGGAAGGAGCAGGGTAATGGAGAAGAGGAGAGGCTGGAGCGTGATGGAAGGAGCAGGGTAGAGGAGAAGAGGAGAGGCTGGAGTGTGAGGGAAGGAGCAGGGTAGAGGAGAAGAGGAGAGGCTAGTGTGTGAGAGAAGGAGCAGGGTGATAGAGAAGAGGAGAGTCTGGAGTGTGAGGGAAGGAGCAGGGCAATGGAGAAGAGGAGAGGCTGGAGTGTGAGAGAAGGAGCAGGGTAATGGAGAAGAAGAGAGGCTGGAGTGTGAGGGAAGGGGCAGGGTGATGAATGAGAATTCAGCCTAGCATGCCAGGACTTGCATGTGTGCCAACCCTCCCTATTGGTGCATAGCCTGACCAATCATGGGCACCTTTGAGATGCACCCAATGTAGTGGCACTGTAGCATTGACAGAAATCAGTGTAGAGGAGTTGGAAGGGAGCAGTCACCAGCATTGTAAAGAATATGGAGGGCACATAGGACAGAGTTTGAAATTAAGACTAATAATAATAAGTATGATCCTGCACTGGCTTCAAGAGCTGGTGTTTTAGGGTAAATGGGAGTGTGTGTGTGTAGGGGTGTGCAAGTTGCAGGGCTATAGGGTTCATTGTATTGTTAATGGAATGGACACTTATGACCTTAGCCGCTCATATCAGCATTATGTTAATTACTTTTCCAATATTTTATCTAAATCACACAATCATCATACATATATGGGGCGCTAAAATCTATATTCGCTTACCAAAAAATTTAGGCTTGGGCCAGCCCTGAATGTATTGTCTGGTAAAGCTAAAGTAATATTTACTTTGGCAAGTAATACAAAACAAGTTTGTTCTTCCCAAGTAAATCCAATCAGATAATGGTTAGTTATATTCTGCTGTATGTAAAAAGTAAAGGTGGTAAGGGAGGTAACATACTGTATAAGCCAAATTTAACACAGACAGGGTTGCATGGCACCCTGGGAGTGCTGTACAGTCTAGGTATTTATTGGGTCACTTACAGCCTTCACTCACGCATCAATTCTTCATCTAGATAAAGCGCAGGCACATAGGAGCATTGTACAGACGTAATTTACAAATATAGTTGAAAGACTAAGAAGAAGTTTATTTACCAAGACAGAGGTAATCATTATGTCTGCTCATGCTCATAATGATTTGACCTAGGGGGGACCAAGTGACATCTTTCTGGCTTCACTGATCCCAATGCCATCCTGGGATGACAGTAGCTAGCGGATAACATCTATGCTTTTTGCCATTTGTTAATGTGACTCAGGCTTCCATCCCCATAGAACTCCATGGGGACGGTATTAAGCAAAGGAAAACATTTACTGCAAAAGAAATCAGTCATTTCTCTGCAGTTCACTTCTTGGTCAATTGTGAGAAACCGATGGAAGTACTTTCTATAGTGAAAACTCCGGAGTTATCACAGTTTCATAAATAGACCCCTAACGAAAAAACCTAACCTTTGTGTTAGTAGCTATTAATTCAAAAATATAATCTAATCATATGATGGCTTTTAAGATAAAGCTAGCCTTTTCACATCTGTTTACTCACCGCATCCTGAAAACCAAACAGTACCACTTGGACCTGACTAATAGCATGACTGTCAAAGTCCAGCTCCAGCTTCAGTTTTGATAGAGTAGAGGCAATGATCTTCCGGTCAGTAGACCTAACAAACTCCCGTAGGCTGGTCACCAGAGTTGTTATATGTTCCCACTTTAATTTGGTTTCTTCTGCACCCTGTTGACATTAGAAATAAAATACAATTTCTTTAAATGCTAATATACACAAACAATTTAACAGTGACAGTTCCAAAAGGCATAATACATCCAATAGTAGGTCTCCCAATTATCTATGGATAATAATTCGTAAAGGCAAAAGAAAAAAGTAAATGAAAAACTGACTTGCAAAAAAGGCAATGCATATTATTATTAATATTATATTTATAAAGCTCTATCACATTCAGCAGTGCTCTAGAGAGAGAAAATTGGTAATTCACTTGATTGATTTTGTTCATTACATTGTCAGTCCCTGTCGCATAAGATCTAACGGTCCAAATTCCCTAACATACAAGTAGACAAGTGTCCATTTTAGTCATCAGCCAGTTAACCTACTGGAGGAAACCACAGTAGCTGAAAGAAACACACAAAAGCAGGGAGAGAACATACAAACTCCACATAAATGAAATACTGGTTGAGAATTTAACTCATTGTGAGACAGTACTACTAACTGGACAATTTGTTAATTTTTTTTTACCAAACTATATTACCACAATAGCAGTCTCATGTGTGGCCCCATTCTACCAGATCAAATGTGATGTGTCAATTATAACGAGTTCAGTTACCTTCACTGACTTGTTTAAAGTCATCTGGAAGTGGATAGGATAACAGTCTGCATATCCATCATAACTGGTTAGATCTATGTAAATCAGCCATCCACTAGGGTTGTAAGTTCAACTTTATTATGGCAGATAGAAAGTCTAGTATTTTTTCCCAGGAGACCACTCCTATAATGTGTGTGATCTGGGGCTCTATTTATTAACATTATTTTTACTAAAATAAAGTGAAAAAGGGTGTTTTCACACCCTTTTCACATTATTTTAGTTTCACCTGTAGTTACTATAGGGCAATTGGAGTAGAATTAGTAAAGTTCTACTCCAAACCCTAATTAACACTTATTTTTAGTAAAGCAGATCGCATTTCCCATAATTGTAATGGGAAATGTGATCCGACCATAGTTACTAAAAATAAATTGTAAAAAAATACCGGGGGAGGCCCTGTGATAATAACACCACCTGGAGGTGGCGTTATCCAGGGTCTCCCCCGGTTACCAGGCTCCCACTCTGCTCTAACGGGGAGAGCAGAGGCGGGAGCCGGTACCAGTAATCAGCTATGTGGTCTTAATAGATCGCAAGCTGATTGCTGTAAAAAAAAAAAAAAAAAAAAGAAACATTTTTTTTGTACTTACCTGAATCCAGGGACCGGTGATCGGGCCTCCGGTGATGGCTCCTCTCCGGTCAGCTGGTCTCCCACAGTGCACTGCTGCCTGGTCATCAGGTGATCGTGCCCCAGTGCAGTATGGGAGATCACCTGATCGGGGAGCCCGGAGAAGACCACCGGAGGCCAGGAGGATGCAGGTAAGTGTAATGAAGGGAGGGGGGGTCGCGGGGGGGGGCCCTTAGCGCCGGGGGCGGGGCTTAGCGTCGGTGGGGGGTAGCAGCGACGGTGGGTCGGCGCATGCGCGGGCTCTTAGTCGCTGAATTTTTTCCAAAAATACCGCGACTAGAGTGCGGATGGGATCCGCAGGGACAGAGCTTTATCGCAAGCTCTGTCCCTGCAAGGGATTTATAGTAAATCCCTGTGATATTGCCTGAATTCACAATGCGAATTCACTCAGTAATATCACACTACAATCTGCATTCAATATGCAGATTGTAGTAAATAGAGCCCCTGGGATCTTAAAAAATAGTCTTACAAAAAAAGTCTTCCTACTAAAGTATTTAGCCTCAGAGAAAGGTACATGTAGAATCAGGTTGTAAAATATAAGGCATTGTTCAAAGAAATTTCAACCTCAATCATTACTTTCAATTTAGAAAACATTAATATAGAAAGTAAATTTGACATCTGTGAGAGACTATTTCTAAAAGCACATTTGTAGCAGGATGCTGAAAGTATATGTTTTATTCTGTATGGTTATATAGCAAGCAGTGAGGGTTACATTTAGGTCAAAAGGAAACAGTAATCTACTGTAGCTGTAGCTGATTAAAAAGCTTTATTAAAAACAGTAACCTTTGCTGGGTTCTGTCCCCCAAGAAAGTGGGAAAAGCTAAACCGTTCAGAGAATTGATTTATATATTTAATCATGAATACATTTTATTCCATTAAGGAAAATAGAATATCACTGTCAACAGAGTTCAATCAAGCACTTTAACCACTTATGAGCTACAATTTGCAACAAATCAGTCACATTGCTACTAGCAAGAGCACAAGGGACCCTAGGACAGGTGGACAGATACACTTCTAAGCAATCCATCATCAAATCTTTCCCTTGAGTTGGTCTTACTTGAAACTCATTACCATCACTGAGGTCTCATATAAAAAACGTCATCATTAGGTTACCTGGCCTAGTGTTTTCATCAGGTTCCTCACCACCGTGTCTTGGTCCTCAGTAAGAATACGATGCAGGGTGGCTCTCCTTTCACTGTCCTTCTTCAGCATGAAGAATCCAGAATCTCTTTCCTCAGGAGAAGGAGGAGCACTGTGATCTTCAAATTGCTCATCAGGGATCCTAATGTTAAATAAAATATGATTAGAAGGCAAATATGGGTGACATCTTTTGTTACTTGCAATTGCAGGTGCATGTAAAACTAAAAATGCACACTGACGTATAAAGAAGATACACGGGTTCATGGCAGCTGAGAGACTGGGCAGTGTCTACTGAACTACAGGGTTCTGGGCACGGAACCACCACAATTTGACAGCCTTTTAAGCATGGTTGAATTAAGAGCCTATGGCCCTGGGGCTGAAAATTATCAAGTGCCTGTTGTGAGAATTGGAGGAGCTGTAACCAGTGCAGGTGTGGCCAATGCTATGTGGGCGTGTACACCCCTTACACCAAGGGTGGCCAACCCAGTCCTCGAGATCCTTTAACAGTTCACATTTTCCAGACCACATAGCTGGTGTAGTCATTACTATCACATTTTAAAACATGTGGTGCATTCAGTTCTATCTGACACATTCTACAGATCGACAGGTGGTCTGAACTGTTAGGGGTCCTTAAGGAACAGTTTGGCCACCCCTGCCTTACACCATCAGCCCCATAGTCTCCCTAAATATGTAAAAAAATATGTGGAAAAATTAAAATTTTGTGAAGACAATATGGTTTATCTGTGACCAACAGGGCATGATAGTCCCATCTACCCCATTGTAATTCTGGCCCTGCTGGTAAGTAGCTATTGTAGATTACAGTCTTTCAATCATCTCAGTCTGAGAAAAGTAAGGCAGAATTTTGGGTTTAGTGAGTCTTCATGCTCATACATTATGCCATGTAAAGTTCGTATTCGTGAGTCCTAGTAAAACTCGACACTCACCCAAGGAATAAACTTCTTTGAATTTTCCCCTCCTTGTCTATGCAAGATTTAGCTCTTATTTTAAATGAGAACGGCTCTGATCTTAAATCTGTGTCTGGTGAAACTGATCCATAGTCACTGCTACTGCTTGTATCTTCCACCATCACTGGGACTGGCAACGATATACTTCTCAGATATTCTGCATAGGAATAAGCAACACATATAAACTAGGGATGTGCAGGCTCGGATAGGTTCGAGTTTGCACGTGGAGTTCGGATTTTTCCCTCCAAAAAAACGGAACTCAGAACGAGGCAAAACGTCATCTTACATGGACGAACATCATCATTCCTGGACAAAAGACCAGGAATGATGATGTTCGTCCATGTAAGATGACGTTTTGCCTCGTTCTGAGTTCCGTTTTTTTGGAGGGAAAAATCCGAACTCCACGTGCAAACTCGAACCTATCCGAGCCTGCACATCCCTAATATAAACCATTCTCTTTGTACATGTGCTGAGCTGAACCTTATATACACCTCAAATAACTTCAACATGTATTGTATGTTGACCACAGCATTACATTGCAAATGTATCACGTAATTTTAGGGTCATATTAAAAAATTTTTAAATGTAAAACACAGCTATTTTAAATAAATGATGTATGAACAGCAGATATATACAGTTACGTGTGATAATGTTCTTATGTAGTCTTACCATTTGATCCCGGAGAGAGGGCTGTGAGAAAAAAAAAAAAAAAAAAAATTAATTAATTAAATGTGTACTAAAACAGCAGCTTTCATATACTATATATTTATTTATTAACAGTTTCTTATATAGCGCAGCATATTCCTTTGCATTTTACAGTTGGAAACAACATTAAAGGAAAAAAACTGGGTAGTATCAGACAGACATAAAGGTAAGAGGGCCCTGCTCGCAAGCTTACAATCTATAGGGAAATAGGTGTCGATACACAAGAATAGATGCTATATAATGCAGTATCATATTTAAGTCAAACATATATCCCAGTCTTCCAAAACCACAGCATGCTTCCATGTGAATATAAAACAGTTATGAGATTTTATTTCCGTACATTGGGGCTGACTGAGTCTCACAAGTATTTCCGCTGCATCAACGTGCAGGCTTGGTAGTTGACACAGATCTTCACCTGTATCGGATGTACCAACCCTATATACCCGGTTGTGAAAGTAGCTGTCATAGCTATCAGCACTTGCACCAGCCCTGTCCTTTGTGTAAGAGAACAGTCTGAAATCATAAGAACCTCCGCGCAAGTTCACCTTTGAATAGAGCCCCAATTCCATCTAAACGCCTAAAGCATACTTAACCTACGTGCAAATGCTCCTTTACCACCCAGTTTCACCCATGGAGTAGCAGCTGAAAGGTGTACGACTCTGAATCAACCGTAGTTGCTTAAAGTTGTGTACGCAGACTTCGATGCACGCGCATTTGCTAATAATACCAAGATCCGTCTGCAAAGTTGTCCTGCATGCACCTTTGAATCAGATCCATTATATTTATCAAGGTGCATCGTGACTAAACTAATGATTCACATTTAAACTATTATATAATAAAAAATAATAATACTCAAAGAAAATGAGGCACGTGGAAGCCCTACTTATGCACCATTATTTTCTACTGTAAATAAAGCTCCCCACAATTTCTTAAACCAACAGCATGGTACAGTATTTTCCTGATCTCCCAGTCCACGACTAAACACTCCTTATCAAAAAATGAAAACCTGTCTGTACAATTTTTGATCTATACCTGGGAATCTATGAAGTTACCCAGTTTTCTATAAACGTGTTGTCAAATTCTGAAACTATCATCCAAAGGACTCCAAAATGTAATCATTATCTCATTATAATACCAATAACTTTACTACAAAAGCCACATTAATAGAAGTGTGCTGCGAAAATAATTAAAATTAAACAAATGCGTCAGTGATTTAGGGATGCAATGCCAATAGGTTCTGGGAACTGGTGGTTCAATTCTGGGTCAATTACTACGCCACACAGTTTCCAAGAATAGGATTTTAAAAGTGGTCATTGTTAATAGATTTTAGTAGGCATTATCCACTCTTTAGGCTGGTGACAGGGATACCGGAATATTGATAGGTCTGTTAGTTACCTGACAGCTTAAGCTGGGACTTTCGTTTTCTACTGGAGACCTTCAAGAAATCATCCATAAGTAACTCAACAGCAGTGGCACGTTTCACGGGGTCTGGCTCAAAACACTGCAGTAGAAAGGCCTTGGCCTCAGCTGACATGGATTCAGGGATCTCTGGATGGATTTTAAACATGCCAACCTACGGTACAAAACATAATATGATGACAGTAATGAACGGATCTGCATAAGAAGTGAAAATTTCTCATAAATAAAAATGAGTAAATTGATTGTTGGATGGAGCGGTGTTCTATCACTTACTGTTGGGCTGCCTAGAAATGCATAGATTTAGACAGCCTATTTGACAGTCTTAAAATTAACTGTGCATGTTAGCCCAAACAGGCCTGCATGCTTATCACATCTGATCAATATAGGGAAGACGGCAACTGGCATTCTCAGAAAATGTAGTTACTTGATAACTGCATTCTGCTAGTGTACACTAATTTGGGATATGGGTGTTTGGCCCAAGGATAAAAAGTACAATGGCTTTGCAGAAAATGTGAATTTTTATTAAATAAAAGTAAGTAATGAGGTTTCATGAATACTTCAATACGCTTAGGTGATCTGACCCAAGATGAACAAACTATTACAAAACTGTGGAATACATTAACGCTGGTAAAGAAAACACACAAGCAATGACCACTTTACACTATGATACATATATACTAGAACATATCTTATCATATATCTCTGTGCCTTATAAAGACTTAAATTACTTTACTTTGAACATGGCAGCTTGTGGTTCTCCTAGTTCATAAAAAGGAGGTTTTCCTGTAGCCATTTCTATTACTGTGCAGCCCAGGGACCAAATGTCTGCTGGTTTTCCGTATCCTCTTGGTCCTTTATCTATTATTTCTGGAGCCATGTACTGAAGAGTGCCTGAAACACAACAAACACTGCATCAATTTTCATATGGTGAATTATAGAATCAGTTCATATTGACTACCAGAAGCAGTAGGACCACTAAACAGAAATAACAGCAGCAACGGTCTCATATACAGTATATGCATCAAGGTTTTAGAAGCTGATCAGAACTAAGGAACTAAGGCTCAATTCATGCAGTTTGAATACATTGTTACATGTTTATACAGGCATTTTTTACAAATGTATAATGTGAGTCGAGCACTTTTGCAAACTCCTCCTACAATTCTCATAACAAGTGTCTTAACATCACTAGATGGAAATTATTGTATTTTTAATTCACTTTTAATAATCTAACATAAGAAAAGCATATCAAAACCACAGGTGTGTAAATGATCATTGGGCTGAAAATGATCAAGGGCCTATTGTGAGAGCTGAGGAGGTGTGGCCAGTGCTCTGTGGGTGTGGCCAATACCATGTGGGCCATCCCTACGCTACATAAGATTAGAAAGATTGCTTCATTTTGTTAGGAGAATAGAAATACAATTTTAATACATCAAGATTTATGGCCAACCGTGTGGCTGATCATCATCATGTGGGCACTCTGCCAAACAGATAAAAACAGAACAGTGGCTTTTAGTGGTACAGATAATAACTTTATATACTGCTAAGGTAAAGGCACTTAAGCACATATGTCAATGTTACAAACTACCTTTTAAATTGTAATAGAGTTGTAGGTTAAAAAAATGTGTTTATCAACACAATTTTTTGCCCTCTTTACATTTAAAAGACATATGTATAATCTTTATTAAGTCAGTTCTTCGATCTCAGAAATCTACTAGGTCTATCATATCCTGGACAGTGCTTAGTATAGGTATACACCATAATCAGTGCTTTTGCCTTATAAAATATCAACCACTGGTTGACAAGAATTGTGTTTAACAAATTACTTCAAATATATATTTTTGCAGTCTTACATATCTGCCACTTTGGAACAATAACCTAACATACAAATTGCTTTATATAATTAGCAACTGCAGAGATAAGCAACTTTAAATAATGAAACTGAAAGAATTGCGGAGGAAGTCCTGTTCCGTCACACTAGACCCTTTTTTCTGCCTATAAACACACAGAGCTTTTACATTTATAACAAACTGTATTATCATCGCTTTAATAAATCTTTGTTAGTTTATTGATATTTAGATGAACTTGGATCCTTTCACTGTAACAAGTGGATTTAGTTCCCCTTCTGATTGATGTTTCTATATATAAACTCAGAGACTAAATTGTGAATACCAACCCCAATCAGCAATAGATTAAAAAGTTAGTATTTTATTCACCGAAAACATTTTAATAATTTGACCTCCATAGTGGTACACCCAATTATTGTCTTTAGTACCACAAACCTAGGAATTCTTATTTTAAACCCTTCAAGCTGGATGTGCCTTACATCTCCAAGATCAAACCAAATGTACTGGTATTGTTGGGATTTTTAATTTATTAATACATTCAAGTATATTTGTACTTGTTTGTGTGTGGGTGCTTTAAGACATATGTTGGTACTCCTGCTATTTAGGTCTTGGCAGGTTTAAAGCACCAAGCCAATTCCTATACAGCAACCCCAGTTGGAAATACGACTATTATGGCAGACCTGTCACCCACACACAGCAGTCCTTTTCTTGTAATAATCAAGGGTATGTAGCAAATTCAACTGCTATAAACTAGTCCCTTAAGACTATATATCAGACAGCATAAATATTATTCAGGCGCAGGGCCGGTTCTACCATTACCCATGGTACGCAGCCGAGTAGGGCGCCACATAGTGGAGGGCGCCTCAACTGCGACCATGCAGGCCGACTGTGTCTCTGTGACACAGCTGCACCGCGCGTGTAGCGCTGACAGGACGGAGTTCAGTCAGCACTACACGGTGACACACACACAAATGGGCTGGAGCTTTCCGGCTCCCGCAGTGGGTAATGGGAGAGACGTCATGATGTCTCTCCCATAATGCAGACTGGCCCGGCCCGGGAGGACGAACTGAGGAGCGGAGGGCGGCAGCCGGACCGGGGATTCAGGTATGTGTTTTTATTTTTATTACATGTGTGTCTACTCGGGTGTGTGGGGGGTGCGGTTACTACTGGGGCACTGCATAGGGGGCGGGAGCCTCCACTGGGGGCACAACAAGGGGGGAGGGGGGGGGGGACTACTACAAAGGGGGTGGCTCTATAGGGGCACTGTATAGGGGGGGAACCTCCACTGGGGGCACAACAAGGGGAGGGGGGGGACTACTACAAAGGGGGGGACTACTACAAGGGGGTGGCTACTACTGGGGCACTGCATAGAGGGGGAGCCTCCACTGGGGACACAACAAGGGGGGGGACAACGACTACTACAAGAGGGGACCACTACAAGGGTAGGGACTACCACTCGGAGCACTACAAGAGGGGGGGGGAGGACTACCACTGGGGGCACTGCATCTAGGGACCACTACTGGGGGCACTCTGTAAAGGGTAATACTGGGGGGTACTGCATGGGGGGGGAACTACAACTGGGGCCACTGCATAAGGGGTACCACTATTGGGGGGCACTGCATGGGGGTGGGGGGGACTACTACTGGCGGCACTATATAAAGGGGCACTGCATAGGGGGTACCACTACTGGGGGCACTGCATATGGGGGAGTACTACTGGGGACACTATATAAGGGCTTACTACTGGGGGAACAAGGGGCACTGCACAGGGGGGACCACTACTGGGGGCACTGCATAGGGGGACTACTACTGGGGGCACTATATAAGGTGCTTACTACTGCACAGGGGGGGCACTGCATAGGGGGGTGCCAAGAAATATACTCTCTTACCAAATAATTTGGGCTAGGGCCGGCCCTGGTCAGGCGGTACATTGTCCCACCTTGCTTCTGCTGACATGTCTCTAATATAATCATACCCACAGTTTTGTATTGGAAGAAAAGCATGGTTGATGCTAAACAGACATCGTTTGGGCACATTTAGACAGTTATGTGACATGGACTCATTTAAACTACATTTTTTTATTATGAATGTTGGAAAGTATGGCAAATATTTGCTATCACACAATGCCATTCAGTCTTACCAGTAAACGTTTCAGTGTTCGGGTTGATACCAGCAAGCCTCTTAGACGTACCAAAGTCAGAGATTTTCAGAACACCGCTATACGTGTTTATCAACACATTATCACCCTAAAGCAGAGAGCACAACCATATTAGTTAGTTCCGCAGCGTGGAAGATTTATTTACACTTCTATAAGTAAGATCCACTTACAACATGAGAAACGGACTTGGTCACAAATAAGTAATTTATGCCGGCACAGAGGAGACTACTCATTCTTGTCTACTTGAAGATGCAAATTATTACCAGGGGCAAATATTTATTAGATTCATTGTAACTACCAAAAATGCCATATCATTTCAATTGTTCCACCTCATAACCAGCACTTTTACAAGGGTTGGGTACGGGATGTCGTCGGTCAGAATCCCGACTAGGTTAACATCCACACGGCTTGAGGTAAGTACACCTAACCTAACCCTCTCTCCCGATGCCTAAATCTAACCCTCCCCCCTTAGTGCCTAACCCCGCTACTTACCTTCAGGATTCCGATGGTCGGGATGCCGGTGCCGGCATTCTGACGGCTGGAATCCCCGCTGTTGGGATATTGATCGTACCCTCTTTTACAATGGTGTAATGGACATTTATGTGAAAAATGGGTCAGGTCAACCATGCGTTACCCCTTAACACAATTTGTTTCTTATTATAGATAAATTGTTCACATGCCATAAAATGACAAACTTGGAATATACATAATGCCTTATATTAGACTAGTCGTGAGCATAGTCCCTGCTCAGTATCACCAACTCATGGGGTTGTGGGCCATGTTAGCTCACAGAGCATGGTAATTTTTGTGAATCATCACAAGATTCGGGAGCTACGTCTCGTGAAACAATAGCATAGCATCATGTACACAGAGCAGTAAGGGCACTGAAAAAGTGCTTGTTGAAGCATTGATTTGACCTAGCTTTAGGGGAGCTTTTACATCCTTACTAGGTTTTAATGACACACATTAAGGGTTCAATCCAATAATCCACGAGTCCCCTCACAGCACGAGTAAGTGCTTCTGTATGTTGTACTTACAGTACCGCAGGACTCGCAGATTTTCTGCTCAGCCCCATAGGGCTGAGCACAAAAATTTGTGCGAGTCTGGCACAAGTAGGGGCTGCGAGTTTGGGTGCCGCTGCAGGCATTTGTACACCATTGAAACAGCAACTCACCCCCTTCGTGGGTAATTGGAATAACCCTTAAGAGGGTACAAATGTAGTTTTCTTGTAAACAGGACACGTACTACACACAGTGGCCAGCTCTATTAGTACACTGTATTGCAGAGTTGGGCCAGGTTACACCACACATATAGCACTTATCAGGCCATGCAATTTACAGTTTGCCCTGCAGCACAAAATAGTTTTTGCAGGTGCAAATTTTGTGCCAAATTTCTGGTCTGGTTTCGAACCATAGATGAGTCTTGAAATGCTCTTTGAGGGTATGATTTTACATCCCCTGTGTACAATTAAAACAAATATTAGTGCTGAATGTACTAATCACTGGGAGAATGTATGAAAGCAGCTAGAGTACAGTATCATTACATCTTCCTGTTTAGGTAGAATAGTAAAACTGCATTGCTTGCATTACACGGAACCTCTTGTATCAGATACAAGTTACAACCCACAACCACAAATGTTACAGCATGCTACCATTCGATACTGCTCTCATACCAATGTCGACAATAATAATTGAACAAAGGTCTCACAATTTTAAAAGTAGACATTTATATACACAAAACTTACACTGATCTATGACAAGTAAAGTGTATTCCTTTAAAGAATACCAGGCTTGAGAAAGAAGTGTAGGCTACCAGCCTGTTTATCATTGGCAGCACTAGTAGTTTTAAATGCTCTATGTTGTTGCAGTGGATTTGATCAAGAGCATGGAAATGTCCTCGAAGGTGGGATTTCTCCATTTCCAGGTATATATTGAAATAGGTCATAAAATGATGTGTCAGTGAGCAGGAGAGGCGGAGGTTCAATATACAAGTGTATATGGTATATCAATGTAAACAGCAGAACATTTACAACTGCAGGTAATAATTAAACACTCTCTCTTCTAGATATAGCATATCTAATCTAAAAAGCTAGGCAACGTTATTTATTTAGGAAGAAAGCTCTTGAGAGCTCATGAACATAAAATGTTCTTTTATCTTGAAATGTAAAAGGGAGAGGTTGTAAGCCTTGGACATGGTATTGTATTGTTAAATCAAGCATCTTTCAACTGGTCATTATTAAACCATTTCAAATATTGATAAATATGTTAACACACCTTCTCTGGCCCAGAATGCTCAGCATTTCATACATGTACTAGTATCAGATACAGATTTCTAATACGAGTGGTATCTGGTCAGTATTTGTCTCCTTGGCATTGTTGTAAACTGATGCCAACTGTGCATGACCCCTTTTCCCTTGAAATCACCCTTGGATCTTGACATCTAATCACTTTAAAGAATTAGAAGAGGCATAAAGGCACCTATTTCTGACAAGACCAAATGTCGCTACCACAAATGTTAAAAAATTACAAATAAGAATTCTATGAGGAATTACTTCTCTCTTCTCATAAACTAGAACCACATTGTAATTCCCTCCAACTCCTACTTGGGAGCAGGACTTTAAACTTCAGATTGTGTGTTCCAGTAGAAATGCCAGACACTAGTCTAAATCATTGTGGTAATTGGGTAGAGGGGCTAATTTGCTTCGCTTTTAATGAGTGACTTTGTTATAAACATAATAACTATTGTTTTAGTGCAATGGTTTAGTGTAATTTTAATAGCATTTGAGGTCTAGGAAAAGGCCTATGGACACCTAGAGCTATATGAAGGAAGCAGCGGCTTTTGTAAGCTGCCACTTCCTTCTTGGCGGGTTCAGGTGAAAATTTAAAGTGCCACTAACATTTAAGTGTAAAGCCCGGCATGCTTTATACTTAATGGTAGTGCCACTTTAAATTTTCACCTGAAATCCACCGGGAAGCCGCCACTTCGTAAATACAGCCCCTAGTACTTGACTCTACAACAATGGTGCTAAGACAACACAAACTGCAGACTAACTGGTGCACATATACTGCCAGCACTTAGCAGTCTTTTACTTTCTTCACAATTTACATACATAACCTTACAGACCTTTATGTCTCGATGTACTATCTGATTGTCATGAAGATATTTCAAGCCTTCAAGGATCTGTTTAGTATAAAATCCAATTGTTTGTTCATTGTCTTTCAAAGGTCCCCATTTTGATCGTAGAAGAGCAGAAAGGCTTCCTATAATAAAACAAAGTGTCATTCATGATTCCAGCCGCAGAATTTACATTTTGTCAAACCAATCAATCAATGAGGCTCGAATTAATCATTTTAGGAGAAATATGGAAAAGTTGAATTGAGTGAGCAGAAATGGATCCAAATAAGCAAGAAGCTGAAGTTTGTCAGCTTTTCAGCACATGTATCCCCATCTCTGTTTGTAATTCTGCAAATATGTGCGAACAGCATTTGTACTTTGTTCAGGAGCACTAACCATCAGCGTATTGATGAAGACTAATGCCCTGTATCTCAACAAGCGAAACATTTTCACCATCTCAGAGCAGGTGATAATTTGGGCAAAATCCCTATTTTTGGCTAAAAATGTTGGCTAAAAATGCCAGGACTTGGTGCAAAACCCCTTGGACACCCTCCCTAATGACTAATTAGGCAAAAATATATTTTTTTAATTAGCTTAATTCGGCCAATAACAACATGTCATTTTTGGGGTGAAAATGTAAAGTGTTGGAAAATGAATTTAAAGTAGTGAGGTAGGTATTTTTGGGGGCTGTATGGATGGGACAGGTGTTTTTAGGATTGCAGATGCAAGTGAGGTTTTTTTAAAATTAAAAAAAAAAAAATTCTAAATGCATTTTTATGACAAAAACACAGTTACACCCATTTTAATGTACCCCAAATTCATCTACAACATTTATTTTTATTGCTTTCTATCATTTTTCACTGTTAGAGAAAAATGCATATAACAGCCATTTGACACAATTTAATAACCCCAAACCCTTTGATTTTGGCCACTAATGTACTTCTACAACACTATTTCCCTTTTTTGTTTACCTTTTTTGGGGGGTAAAGGCAGATTTCCCACCGGCACTCTTTGCCGCTAATGCCAAGGAAATTTTATGGGCGAATGCCGCATTGCGTCTTTTGCAATAGGACTGCTCAAAAAACGGCAGACGTGAAAGTTACACATTAGGGCGAAGAGTGCGCAAATTTTTCACATGCGAAAACTTCATGTTTTCACATCTAGTTGGATACGGCCCTTTATATGAACACTGAACTTGCGTTTACTTTCCTTGCACCCAAGCTTAATAGCTACATACAGTCTATTTATAGATCACCAGACACACAAACAACCGTCTGTCTAATAATAACAGCTACAATTTAGTAACCGCTAATTGCTTCATGGCTACCTGCTTGTGTCTCATCTTACACTGGCACTTTGTGTCTCTCAGTCAGTATGGTAATCGCTACCACACACTTCAGCTCTCAGCAGTTTCTGAAATCTCTTGAGACTAATGAAAATGATCACTTTTAGCGTTTCTAACATTCTTTCCTAATCTCAGCTGATTGCTCCAGCATAAAGAACGCGCATACATTGAACAATGGAAACAAGAACTGAAAAACACACACTGCCAAAATTGAAAGTTTGCACTATCTGCATTCATCTAAATGCATTTTAAATGTATATATTATTTTAGCTTTCTCTTTTTGCTTGTGTAAGGTAACTATCTAGGGCCAGAGATATAACAATACTGGTATCATTAGACGCTATCTAGTATTTTCACTGGTGGTAGGCGTCATTGCCTGGCTTCTCTTGTGCATAAATACCATTATTTCCCCGTATTAATATTCTGGTGTTGTAATCCTTTCACAATACCATCAATTTGAGTGTGGGGCCTACTGTCAAGGGGTTGGGTACGAGATCCCTGCAGTCAAAATCCAGACGCTGGTATCCCAACAGGGTTAGGATACTGACACCTGTTGGTAGGTATTCTAACCCTTTTGCTATCCCTAACCCCCCCCCCCATTGCCTAACCATAACTCTCCCTGCCTAGTGCCTAACCGTAATGATGCTCCTCCCCTATTACCTAACCCTAACCCTTCCTCTAGTGCCTAACCCTAACCCTCATCCTAGTTGCCTGACCCTAACTCTCACCCGCTACTTTCCTTTGAAATGCCGGCACTGTGATTCTGACAGGTGTCGGGATATTGACCGCATCCACTGGTGAGAATCCACTGGGCATTTCTATGTAAATAAAGGACCCATAACATCAAATAAAAAAAATTAAAAAAAGCAGCCTTACCTCCTGGAACCTGCTCCATAAAAATCTTAATAAATCCATTTTCACTGAAAGAGCCCATATATTGGACAATATTCTTGTGTTTGAGATGCTTGTGCAGAGCAATCTCTTCATGGAGAGGCTGCGAGTACCTGCAGGTAAGAAACCAGTTTTACGAAGCACTGAATATGGCAACAAAAAACAAAACCATGAATAGTTCTTTAAATGCCAGTACCAATCTTGTTAAGGGACAACTCCACCTTTCAAGTGTTTACATTAAATGAAAAGGTAATTAAGAAAGTAGTGGTATATTGTGAGCGGGGGGCACTCTGGTATAATGTGAGCTGGGGTACTTGCATACTATGTACTGGGAACATAATCACTAATAACTAATCTTATATTTTTTTTGAACCAAATATTTAGCTGAATACACTGTAGTATAAAAATAGGAATGGCGGTGGGAAGGTGTGGGAGATCTTTATTAATTTTGACACATGAAAGTAGATCACAACCCATTTGAAGTTGGACAAGCCTGTTGTAAGGAAATGGAAAGCTTTGCCCACATGAAGTATGTCAGTCATCATGTCCTGGTCATGTAATGGTCAGCAACGCCTGGGAGTCAACGCTGAACTGCAGTTGCCCTGGTCATGTATTTGGCTCCCCTGTGTGTTTACATCATATGGAGGTACTTATGTCATGCATGCTCTCTCTGCCACCTGTAAACAGGCAATGGAATGCACTTATGTTGGCTGGAAGTTGTGTTATTTTGGGACTGGATGGGGAAAGGCGGCCTATTTATTAAACAAAAGCACTGTTCATTTAATGTACAGTTGGTTGGGGTGGGGAGGCGTAAAACTAGATGCTAGTGCTTTCATGTCAGGCTGGTCAGGAGGACAGAGAACATTTCTAATAAGTTTCTGATGGAGAGTGGTATTAAAGCGAACGTCTTTTCGGTCTTATTTTCTCTGTTGTGCCTACATAACCCCATGCACTTACATCATTCATCTTATCGGAAGAACTCCACACTAACAAAAATAAAATGTTTATACACTTACAAAGCAAAAAAAAAACACCAAACAAAAACAAGTGTATTTTATCTTAATAACATAAGCCAGTGATTTTCAACCTTTTTCAACTCAAGGCATACTATGTAAGATTTTAAAATTGCTACGGCACACCATCTGACGATATGGGGTGCGCGACCTATGAAAAAAACATACATATTGGCCTCCACAGGAATAAAACGCGCTACATTGGCCTTCACAAGAATAAAACACGCTACATTGGCCTCCACAAGAATAAAACACGCTACATTGGCCTCCACAGGAATAAAACGCACATCCATTGGCCCCAGAGAAATAAAACAGACATATTGGCACTAGGGCTGTATCTAGGGGTCTGAACACCCCTGGCAAAGTAAGGGACTGGCGCGCCCCCCCCCATATTTTCAGAATAATTACACTCTGTGAAGGGGTCACTAGGTGCAGCCGTACAGTCCCTGCTCTGGTTCACTTGCCTGTTTGTTGTCCTGATCCCCCCCTCCTCCCCATCTGTGTTATTGCCCCCCCCTTCTCCTTATCTGTGTGATAGTGCTCCCCCCTCCTCATCTGTGTTATTGTGTCCCCCCCTTCTTTCCATCTGTGCTATTGTGCTAACCCCCTTCCTAATTTATTGTCTCCTCCTCCCCATCTGTGTTGTGTCCCCCCTTCTTTCCATCTGCGTTATTGTGCTACCCACCCTTCCCCATCTGTGTTGTTGTGCTCCCTCCCCCCTCCTCCTCATCATCTATGTTATTGTGCACCCTCCCTTATCCCTATCTGTGCTGTTCTGTTCTCTCCCCCCCATCGGTGTCTGTTATTCTGCACCCCGTCCCCTCGCACCACAGGGCAGGGAGTGCTGTTTGGGCCTGTCAATTTTCCTGTTTAATATCATTCTCACTTATAGCTTCCACTTCTTTTATCCCCAGCATCTCCTGGTCTCCCCTATCTCTTCCCTGGCCCTTCCCCATGAGGCCATGGCCCTTTTTCAGGTGCACATTTAAAAAATGGAGAGGGGGCACCAATGCTCTCTCTGGCACAGGGCAGCAAACAGTCTAGTTATGGTTCCGATATATTATATTTACGGACACGCGCGCACACACAAAACAAGTCTGCCAAGTTGGCAGTAGGATGCCAACCTTAGCTCCTACCTAGCTGTACCTTAGGGCAATCAGTCTCAGCTCAGACTTTCTATCCTAAAGTTACTGTAGGTCAAATGTGTGTGGGGTGTGGACAGTATCTGAGACAGGAACAAAGGTAGACTCAGGCCTCCACTCAGTTCCACTGCATCTCAGGTCGTTTACACTGCTTCTTTTGGTTGCCTTGAGAAGTCCGCTGATTTCATTGGTACTCGGATGCTAGGCATTACCGATTATTGTTGTGAGGGATGGACTGACTCACTGGCTAGCTGGCTTTGGAGACTGGTAGCTTTATAATGCTGTCTGTGACATCTACTCATTGCCTATAATAGTGTTAGCTTGGTTAAGTGTTCATGCTTTGTTTTTTTTCTGAAGTTTTCCTCATAATTAAACCTAGTTTTTTTTTACCTCTACCGCTGCTTGCTACCAATCCCTGTCTGAAACACATACCGGACTCTGACAGATACTACTGTAGTTAGTCTTGTCTGTTGTCCGCCTTGACCTCACTATTTTATCAAACACCTTCTGCGATTTAGGATGGTAGCTGGACCATTCCTTGCCATCTTGGATGCCTGTTGTGATAGTCTTGAGTATAACTACAGCTACTTCTCCAAGTAGGCTCAGCTGACAAAGGCCCTCATTCAGAGCCGTACGCTCTGAGCAGAGCGCACGCTCTGAATGAGGGCCGCCCTCCATAATTATGGAGCGTCCTCCTGGGTCACCACCCAGAGCCTATACGAGCGTGCAGTTTGATGGCCACGATGGTCTTGACCATCACGACCATCGCCACTGCGAGCCGGAGCCTGTGGTTGAGGTTTTCAACCGCAAGGCCCGGAGTGATTTTGGCTCTATCAGAGCCAAAATCACTCCCACTGACATCACTAGTGATGTCAGTGGCCCGGCTTCTGACGGTAGGCGTTCCCTTGGGAACGCCCCCGTCAGGGAGGCACGCCCCGGCACGCCCACCAAGGGGGGCGTGCTGTCAATCAACATCGACAGCACGCCCCCTTTGATCAGACACAACGAGCGAAGGAAAGTCCTTCGCTCGTCGCGTCTGGCGCACGCGCACGACGGAGATCCCGCCGTCGTGCGCATGCGCAGTGCACAACATCGACCCACTTGCGAGCGGACAGCCGCTTGCGAGTGGGTCTGAATCAGGCCCAAAGTTTTAACTAAGTCAGGGCTGCCAATGGAGTGCTTCAAATAAATTCAATTATCAGATAACTTAATTTGCTTATTCCTTTTCTTGCTTTTAGTTCATACAAATAAAATATGTCTACTTGAATATAATAATAGGTTTTATTGGTTTGGGATGTTATTGAATGTGCCAGACATCTAACAAAATACATTTCTTCAGTGGTCAAAAGTTTAATGTGATATTGTATGCAAGTTAATATATTACATTATCTGGTTGCATACAGCCCATTTGAAAAGAACACACTTCTCAATTATGTTGCCCTAAAATAAATTCTAGGTCCCGTGTCTTGGCAAAGCTTAGGCTTCTGACTTGCTGGCACTTTTGCCTTCCCAGCTGGGAGTGACCAGATCAGACTTTAGACAAAAAGTTTGGATAGGCTTAGTGATGTGTTTTAATGCACAGGCTCCTCAGCATAGTGTCCATGAGGACTATTTTAAAGGTTTAGTAACAATACACTGCCCTTAATTATTATTTTTTAATTAAACAGTCACAGCTGGACCAGCAGAGCATGGCAGTGTATGCTACTGCGGTAGTGATAGAGTGGAGAGGAGTATGACAAAACTTTGCTAATGAGCGGAAGGAATATTGGTAGAGTAGAATTCATATAAGTTAATGGGCTCAATCCAATGAGGAGCAAGTCTGCAAAAGAAATGTGCGATCGCAATGGCAATTTGAGGCTTGTCTACAAGATGCAACCTGGGAGAAGTGCATGGAAAGGTGGGGATGACCTCAAAAAAGTGACAACTGAGATAGCAATACCATACAGAAGGCTGTGAGCGACCATAAGGAAAGTACTGGAAGTTTTGAAATGGATAGTTTTGCACTTTGTATTAATGGTGGAAAACTGATAGCAAACAAGTTATTTTCAGAAAATTAAAGTCTTTCCATCATTTTGTGATTAAGAACAATGTCGGTATAGTAGTTTTCTTTCGTCTGGGCTGGGGAACACTGGACCATGTGTTGTAGGTGGGAAGGCGTGCATTTGGCACTAACACTGAAATATTTAACTCCTCCCCTCTGCAACCCCTGACTTCAGTGTAAGTTTAGTGCCTGTGGAGAGGGGCACCTTTTTTCAGGGCTGCTCTGCAGCCCTGGTTTAGCTTACGGATTTTTTTCCTTTATTTGTAATGTTACGTTTATTTTTTACTATAGGTACTGTGCGCTGCTTATAGCAGCACACAGCTGGAGTGTTGAGCGGTGATGAGAGCCGCGTTAAAAGGGGGGGATGGCGCTGAGCTCTTCCCCCATTCCACACACTCAGGTCTCTGAAGAGACCATCTGGGCCCGGACACAGCGCGCTGCTGTTACCTGGTAGAGGTGCAGGCAGTCAGCATGGTCCTGGATAGCGGGCAACATCTTGCCGGCGGCTCCTGTGGGGAGAGCGCCGACTACAGACCGACCGCAAGTGAGACCTACAGCAACACCACACTGGACATGCTGTTCTTGGAAACTATGCAGTGTTTGGCCTGGTTAGTACTTGGATGGGAGACCACCTGGCAATACCAGGTGCTGTCGGTAAAAGCAGGTCAATCCAAGTGCTTTCCCATTGAGGGGAGTAACACTTGAAGGAAGGAGCAGTGAGGCTCGCTTCAGTATGACAGGGGGAGGAGCCATGGGTGCTGGTTCCCCCCGCTCTCCAGTGGCAAAATGCAGTCTCCCAGGAAGTCTGATCACAGCTTTTTAAAGGACACAAGCCTGAACAGCATGGAGGGAGGACAGAGCAAGCTCCTTTCCCTCTGCAGCCTACAGCTAAGTAGTTTTCAGTATTACTGTAATCTGTTCTTGTGCCTGCTTGCAGTGTTTGCATATTTATTGCCACTTGTTATATTTTTTGTATTTTGTTTAAAAATGGGGGGGTGCTCTAATGAAGAACCCCTCTATGGCTATATTTTTTTACATGTGCCCAGTGTCAGGCTAAATTGCCGTGTGCACAACTGGATGCAGGGGCTTTGTGTATGGACTGTCAGCTGAGGCCCACGTGTGCGCAGCCAGCTGGCGGAGCCACTCCGCTTACGGAGGAGCTGGCATGGGCTCAGGCTATGGGCCGTTCACTCTCTGACGTTGCTCCGCCGTGGAGAGGAATTAGCACAAGCAGCGCCAGCGCCTGTTTTGCCCTCACCGCCTGCTGTTGCAGGGGGTGGTTAGCAGGGTCCTGATCCTCCTTGGTTCTGTACCATGGAGCACTCGGTGGTAGGGGTCGAGAAAGTATCGGCCTTTATAAAACGCTTCTTTGAGGAGTCTAAACAACGCACTACGCATAAGTGTCCTCTTCCATCCAGTTTCTTGTTGGAGTCAGATCCTGAGGAGGAGGAAGAAGAGGAAGAGGGGGAACTCCAAGAGGTTCTGCCCGACGAGGAAGGTTCAGACTCTGTGTCAAATCAGGGCGTAGAGGACCTTATTATGGCAGTACGACAGTCTTTGGACTGTCTGGACCTTGACGCCTCAGCTAGGGCAGAAGGGCCGTTTAAGCGGGGTCGTTTGTTTCCCAGTGTATCAGGATCTTTCAGATCTGGTAGAGGAAGCCTGGAAGACCCCAGCTAAAAAGTATGCTACTCCTCCTAAGTTTGCAGCCCTTTATCCCTTTCCACAGGAGCAGGTCGCTAAGTGGGAGCTGCCTCCAAGAGTGGATGCGGCTGTGGCTCGTTTAGCAAAGCACACGGTTCTGCTGGTCCAAGGGGCGGCCTCCTTTAAGGATCCGCTGGGAAAAAAAATTAAGGGATGCCTTAGGAATATTTTTATGGGCACCGGAGTGGTTATTCACCCATTATTGGCATCTGCATGGGTCTCTTGAGCCATGGAAAAGTGGGCTGACAAATTAGTGGCAGGCCTTGCCGGTGACTTGTCCAGAGAGGACTTACTGGTACTGACGGAACAGATACGTGCGGCTGCAGACTGTGTGTGAGTCCGCACAAGATGTAGTGCAGATTTCCTCTAGAGTCTCAGCCACGGGCAGGCGCGGCACGCAGAGCACTCTGGCTTGGTGCCTGGAAGGCAGACGCCGAATCTAAATGCGCTTTAGAGTCTCTGACTTATTGTGGAGGCATCATGTTCAACTCTGAGCTTGATACTATTATATCCCAGGCAACAGGTGGAAAGAGCACTTTCCTGCCTGTGGAGCCCCAGAAGCTAAAGGGTTCATGTTTCAGAGTCTTCCGTTCTTCCTTTCAAGGAGGGGGAATGATTACAGGTCTGGGGCCTGAAAATGCTCTTTTCCCAGTAGGGGTTCTGCCCCCCGGGGTAGATTCTCTGACACATTCAGGCGCCCGGGTGCTAGGGCATCTGAGAAGCAGAGTACCTGACAGGATCTCAGCCCATCCGGTCTCAGGGAAGGTAGGGGGCGGTCTCCTTTTCCGAGACAGGTGGGTATCTTCGAGAGTAGATGCCTGGGTAAGGTGCATTGTCTCCCGAGGTTATGTGATCGACCTAAGTGGGCAGCCGCCACAACGTTTCTTCGCTACAGCAAACGAGTTTCTGGTGTCTATCGACATCAGCAATGCATATCTCCACATACCGATTTGGGCGGGGCATCAGACTACTCAGGTTTGCGGTCGGAAGAGCCAATTACCAGTTCCAGGCTCTGCAATTCGGTTTGGCTACAGCTCCGCGGGTCTTCACAAAGATCATGGCAGCAATGGTAAGCTTACTGCATTCCGAGGGGATAACGGTGAATTCCCTATTTGGACGATTTGCTAGTAAAGGCGGATTACGATGCCCAACTTCAGCTCCACCTGGATCACACAGTACAGGTGTTACAGCATCATGGGTAGATACTGAATCTCAAGAAGAGTCACCTCAGGTCGTGCCAACATCTGACGTTTTTGGGGGTGATCTTCGATACAGCACTGGAAAGGGGATTTCTTGCCCGAGCCCAAAGCCCAAGCCCTCCAGGAATTGGTCAGGAAAGTGCTGTCTGCCCCTCGGCCATCCGTTTGGCTGGGCATGAGGTTACTAGGCACGATGGTCTCTACCTTCGAGACCATCCAGTACGGCCGCTTCCATTCACGAATTCTCCAGTGGAAGATTCTCCGGAATTGGACGGGCTGCTCAGACGACCTTTCTTCTCAGTTGCTGGTTCTGTCAGACAGCACTCGTCAGTCACTTCGCTGGTGGCTGATTACCGATCACCTTCTCCAGGGTCGGTCCCTGGTGACTCCCAACTGAATTATTGTCACCACAGACGCAAGTCTCGTAGGTTGGGGAGCGTGACAGAGAACCTCTGTCTTCAGGGGACCTGGTAGTCATCAGAGATAGGTTCCCAATAAATATGCTGGAGCTCCAGGCCATTTAATCGGAAACTGTGCGGGGCTCAGGCCCTCCTGGTGGGCCGACCAGTGAGGATCCAATCAGACAATGCCACGGCAGTGGAATATGTAAACCAACAGGGCGGAACCAAAAGCGCACTTGTCATGGCAGAGGCAAGGCTCATTCTCTCTTGGGCGGAGACGTTCCTCCTGGCAATTCAGCAGTCTTCATACCGGGGGTGGAGAATTGGGAGGTAGACTACCTCAGCAAGACTACGTTCCTGCCAGGGGAGTGGTCTCTCCACCAGGAGGTTTTCCAGCAGCTGGTCCAGAGATGGGGGCTGCTGGAGGTGGACCTGATGGCGTCTCGCCACAATTGCAAGGTCCCTCAATTTTGTGCAAGGTCTAGAGATCCTTTGCAGTGGATGCCATGACAGTTCCCTGGAACTTCCGTCTGGCCTAAATTTTTACTCCAATTCCCATGTTACCAAAAGTACTCCATCGAGTCAGGGAGCAGCAGGTTTCAGTCATCCTAGTGGCTCCAAACTGGCCGCACCGGTCGTGGTTTGCCATGGTTCTTAGGCTAGCCGCAGGGCCGGGTTGGAGTCTGTCTCTGAGTCCAGATCTTCTGCTACAGGGGCCATTCTGTCAGGAGGGCCTACCTCAGTTGGATTTAATGGCCTGGTTGTTGAGACCAGGCTCTTGAAGGCCAGGGTTCAGTCATCAGGACCATGCTCCGGGCACGGAAGCAGGTTTCCGTACAGAAATAACACAGGGTTTGGAAAACCTATATTGTGTGGTGTGAGCAGCAGGGAGTACATACTGCCCAGTTCCACCTGCCAAGGTTTTTAGCATTCCTGCAGGGTGGTCTGGAGGCTGGCTTACAGCTTCAATCTTTGGAATCCGTGGACCTTCGGTTCGTAACGTGGAAAGCGGTTTTTCTTATGGCCATTGCCTCGGCTTGGCGGGTCTCTGAGTTGGGGGCCTTGTTCTGCAAACCACCTTTTCTTGTTTTCCATGACGATAGGGCTGTGCTCAAGACAGTTCCTTCTTTTCAAACGAAAGTGGTTTCATCTATCCACTTAAACCAGGAGATTGTTTTTCCTGTTTTCTCATCTTCAGAGTCCTCAGAGGTATCACTGTTGGATGTTGTCCGGGCCCTACGCATTTATTTTGTCAAAACTTCGATCTTGCGTAAGACGGACTCTCTATTGGTTCTCTATGACACCCACAAACGGGGCTGGCCACCCACAAAGCAGACCATTGCAAAATGGCTTCAAGGGCTTACTCAGAGGCACCAGCTAGGATGTTGGCTCATTCCACTAAGGCCGTGACGGACTCTCTATTGGTTCTCTATGACACCCACAAACGGGGCTGGCCACCCACAAAGCAGACCATTGCAAAATGGCTCCAAGGGCTTACTCAGAGGCACCAACTAGGGTGTTGGCTCATTCCACTAGGGCCGTGACGGACTCTCTATTGGTTCTCTATGACACCCACAAACGGGACTGGCCACCCACAAAGCAGACCATTGCAAAATGGCTCCAAGGGCTTACTCAGAGGCATCAGCTAGGGAGTTGGCTCATTCCATTAGGGCCGTGGCGGCCTCCTGGGCGGCGCTTCATGGGGCCTCGGCTGAACAGGTTTGTCGCGCAGCTACCTGGTCCTCTGTCCATACATTTATGCGGTTCTACAGGTTTCATGTGCATACATATGGGCATACAGATCTCCGGTCGGGCAATCTGAGCATTCCCTCCCATAGGGGCGGCTTTTGAATATCCCATGGTCCAGTCTCCCCCAGCCCAGATGAAAGAGAAAATAGGATTTTTGGGTACTTACCGTTGAATCCTTCTCTCTGAGTCAGGCTGGGGGACACTGCGTTCCCTCCCTCACGCTCAGCGGTATTGAGTATGAGTTATGATTTTGGGTCGTATTAATATTGATAGCAGTATTGCTTCTCCTTACCAGGCAATTTTGAAGTTGTACTGAAGTCAGGGGTTGCAGAGGGGAGGAGTTATAGATTTCAGTGTTCATGCCAAATCCACGCCTTCCCACCTACAACCCATGGTCCAGTGTCCCCCATCCTGACTCAGAGAAAAGGATTCAACGGTAAGTACCCAAAAATCCTATTTTTCAGTATTTTCACACAAGTTTGAAAAAGTTGAAATAAAGACTTTTACCTCATCTGCAAGTTCTAAAACCCCTCTCCCATAAATACAACACCTCCACATACCTGTCCCAAATCATTTACACCTCCACATACCTGTCCCACATCATTTACACCTCCACATACCTGTCCCACATCATTTACACCTCCACATACCTGTCCCTCGTCACTTACACCCCCACATACCTGTCCCTCGTCATTTACACCCCCACATACCTGTCCCACATCATTTACACCTCCACATACCTGTCCCACATCATTTACACCTCCACATACCTGTCCCTCGTCATTTACACCCCCACATACCTGTCCCTCATCATTTACACCTCCACATACCTGTCCAGCATCATTTACACCTCCACATACCTGTCCATCATCATTTACACCCCCACATACCTGTCCCTCGTCATTTACACCCCCACATACCTGTCCCTCGTCATTTACACACCCACATACCTGTCCCACATCATTTAACCCTTTACTCAGCATTTTAAAGAAATTCATCTGAACATTGACATGTCTTTATTGGCCAAATTATGCTAATTAAAGAATTTGAAGTGTATGCTTATTCATTGGGGTGTACCAGAGGTTTTACCCTAAAATATAGATTTTCTCGACTTTTTCACTTGCTACGGTGGCAGCGAACAAAAAATAAGAGTTATGGTATAACATACCTTCGTTAACTCTTTTTCTTTGAGGTCCATGGGGTCCACAGCAAATATGTTGGGCTATGTGGTTGGAGTAATCGAGGCACCAAACAGTTAAAACAAGCTCTCAGCTCCCAGGATGCACTGGGTCCTCCCCACATATACCCCGCCTCCTGCTATAGGCAGTCAGTTTGTTACAAAGCCCAAGCAGGAAAAAGGCAAATGATGAGAAGGAAGAACCCTTGTACTCTAGACCAATCTTTCACAGAAGAGGGAAATCACAGAGATACAAAAGATTACCCAATAACACCAGGTGCATTAGGGTGGGTGTCCTGTGGACCCCATGGACTTCGAAGAAAAAGTTAACGAAGGTATGTTATACCATAACTCTTATTTTCTTCTTCGGGGTCTATGGTGTCCACAGCAAATACGTTGGGGATGTTCCAAAGCAGTTCCTCTAAGGGCGGGGACGCTCCTGTGTCTTAGTAGAAAGGAGAATCCATTGCCCGAAGGAAGCATACTGAGAGGCAAAGGTGTCAAATGCATAGAACTTGACAAAGGTGTGGACGGAAGACCATGTTGTTGCCTTGCATAATTGTTCCGCAGAGGCACCCCAGCGAGGTGCCCACGAAGGTCCCACTGACCGTGTAGAATGCGCAGTTACAGAGTCTGGCACCACCAGATCGGCCTGAGTGTATGCCTGAAAAATTGCCATATGAAGCCATCTGGCTAGAGTCTGCTTATTGGCTGGCCAGCCACGCTAATGACAGCCATACAGCAAAAAATTGAATCGGACTTCCTCAAGCTGTTGGTGCGATCCACATAAATACATAGCGCACGGACAACATCCAGAGAAGCTTCATATACCGAAAAGCCTGAAATCTGAAAAGCTGGGACCACAATTTCTTCATTTATATGAAAACCCGATACCACTTTAGGAAGGTATCCCACCTTAGTACGCAGTACCGCTCTATCCTGATGGAATATCAAAAATGTAGAGCGGACAGAAAGAGCTGCCAAATCAGAGAACCTACGGGTAGAGGCGAAAGCAAGAAGAAAACCTGTCATTGCTGTCAACCACTTGAGATCTACTGATTTCAGGGGTTCAAATGGGGGAGACTGTAAAGCCCTGAGAACTAATGTCAAATCCCATGGGGCTACCGGGGGAACAAAGGGCGGCTGAACCCTTAGAACACCCTGAAAAAATGTTCTTACATCAGGCAGTGGGGCGATCTTCCGCTGAAACCAAACCGAAAGTGTCGAAACCTGAACTCTCAGGGAGGCCAGACAGAGACCCCGCTCTAAACCAGTCGGAAGAAAAGAAAGCACTAGAGAGCCCCTAAACACTTTAGGGTCATATCTTCTCAGTTCACACCACTGAAAAAAAAAAAATAGTGCCAAATTTTATAATAAATGCAGGCAGAGGAAGGTTTTCGTGCCCTCAACATTGTCTTTATTACAGAATCAGAAAAACCCTTTGTCTTTAAGACGGAGGCCTCAAGAGCCATGCCGTCAAAGACAGACTAGGGAGATCCGGATAAAAGCAAGGACCCTGTATTAACAGGTCCAGCCTTAGAGGAAGAGGCCACGGAGTGTCTATGGAGAGACTCTGTAGATCGGTGAACCAATGGTGTCTGGGCCACGCAGGAGCGATCAGTATTACTGTACCGCTTTCTTGGTTGACCTTCCTGATGACCGTGGGAAGAAGAGCCAAAAGGCATAAACAGATACGCTAGTCTGAAATTCCACCTCACTGCCAGAGAGTCTACAAATTCGGCCATCGGATCCCTGGACCTGTACCTGGGCACCCTGTGGTTGTGCCTTGAGGCCATGAGGTCTATTTCTGGAACACCCCATCTGTCCACCAGGCTCTGAAATACCTGTGGATGAAGAGCCCACTCCCCGGCGTTTATATCCTGCCAACTCAGGAAGTCCGCTTCCCAATTTAGGACCCCTGGTATGAACATGGCTGATATTGCCGGAAAGTGACGTTCTGCCCAGACGAAAATTTTTGATACTTCTGCCATGGTCCCCCGACTCACTGTGCCTCCCTGATGATTGAGGTAGGCTACCATGGTGACATTGTCTGACTGTACCTGTACAGGTCTGCCCTTCAGTATTCCCTCAGCCTGCACCAGCGCTCTGAATACTGTCCTCAGTTCTAGGACATTTATGGACAGAAGACTCTCTGCCTTCGTCCATCTTCCTTGAAAAGTGTGCTGACCTGTCACCGCCCCCCAGCTGTGAAGACTGGCATAGGTCATGAGGAGTGCCCAATCTGGAATCCAAATTGGGTGACCCTGGTTGAGACGGCACGTCTGCTACACCACAACAGGGACAACCGAACCTCTGGTGAGAGACGGATCATCTGAGATTTTATTGAGCAGTACTCCCCATTCCAGAGCAAAAGGATCAACTGCTGCAATGGTCTGGAGTGAAATTGGGCATATTCCACCATGTTGAAGGTGGACACCATCGACCCCAGCACCCACATTGCTGACTGCACAGATACCAGCCTGTTGTGAAGCAATCTGCGTATCTGCAACTGAAGGGCCGCAATCTTGTCCTCCGGCAGATATATTCTCTGCGCCAAGGAGAAAACTGAAGAAGTCAGCCTCCTACCCCTGGGATCCCTCAGGGGGAGGCCCGCCCCATCAGGCCGCAGGCTTATCCTGGGACCTTGAAGCCGGACGTTTATTCGGCCAGGGTTTCTTAGATAATGGCTTTCTGCTAGAACTGGTTCTAGATGAGGACTGACCTCTAACCTTCCCCTGCGGCTGAAAGGATGACCCTTTAGGTCTGGCAACCGATGCTGAGGGTAGACCAGCCGTTTTAGAGGCTGCCACCATAGCCACGATCTTGTCCAGTTCCGTGCCAAACAGATTATCTCTCAGAAACGGAAGGGATTCTAAGGCCTTCTTAGACCCTGCATCCGCCTTCCAATCCCTTAACCACAGGGCTCTGCGCGCCACAAACAAAATAGCCGATGCTTTAGAAGATAATATACCGGCATCCAATGCTGCCTCTTCCAAAAAGGTTGCAGCCTCCTTGACATAGGAAATAATCTCCAGCTGTTCCTTGGACATTTCTGGCAGAGATTCCGCCAGTGTCTAAATCCATTCTTCAATGGCTTTGGAAACCCAAGCCGTAGCCATAGCTGGGCGAGTGGCCACTCCTGGAGAGAAGACTGCCTTGAGACAGGCTTCAAGCCTCCTATCCGTGGAATTTTTAAGAGAGGATGTAGATGGTATGGGCAATGTGGTGCTCCTTACCAGATTTGCCACATGCGCGTCTACTGACGGCGGAATTTCCCATTTAGTACACTGCTCCGACGGAAATGGGTATAAGGCCGCAAGCTTTTTAGTAAGATGGAACTTCCTATCCGCAGCATTCCATGCTTCCCCCATAAATTCCAACAAGTGTTAAGATTTGTGAAACTCAGCCTTCACCACTCTCTGGCGCTTAAATACCGGCGCCTTTCATTGCAGTGGCTCTCCCTCATCTATGTTCAACACAGCTTTGACTGCCCTAATTAAAAAAGGGCCATCTGCTGCTGGAAAATGATCCCCATTCTCTCCCAAGAGAGATTGAGAGGAATCATGCGCCTCCTCACCCTCATCAGAGGACGTACCGGAGTATGTGGCCTGGCCTGCGTGCGAGGCCGAACGCCTTCTGGTCTTTGGCTGCACTGATCTAGTTGCTTGTAGTGGTTGCTGATAAGCTGCTGAAGATGAGGCCATACCCTGACCAGAGTGTGCATACATGTCCATCCAAGGGGCATAAACATAGCAGGTTGCAGCTGCTGAGGATATCGCAACAATGGGGCTGCAACCTGTGCCATGATCTGGGAAAAAGAAGTCCAAGGGGGCTCTTGTCCAGAGGCTGGTAAGTTTGACTGATGTGGTGACTCCTTAAAACAGTAACCACACAACTCATTTTGTATGAAATCCTGTGGGGATAACCCAGCTTTGCAGGCCATACATGACACCAGCAGAGGGGCCTCCGCCACCTGTCTTTCAGATTCTTTAGACATAATGACTTTATGCAAAGTTCTGAGCACACATGTGACAATGTTTCACCCCAACTACCCCACACACCTGTAGTAGAGGGTTATAAGGAGAAACAGCAGTGATAGGTTAACAGACTGACAGTTATAAAGACATAAAAGGCAGTACCACACACAGTCACATGCAATGCATAACATATCCCCTTATATGAGTATATGCATCTTAAGCTCAGCCTCAGGCCTAGTAGGATATAGAGCTTTCTATGACCAGTCACCGTGGGGGAGATGTAGGAAGCCCTGAAGCGGTATCAGCGCACATTATGTGCACTGATACCGCTTCTCCCCAATGCATGATGGGGGGGCTGGGCGGTAAATGACAGAGGCGCTATGCGCCCCTGTCATTATCGGTGCTGCTATCTACAAGATAGCAGCACCGATGGCCTGGGCCATGTATGAACGGACAGATCGCCTGACCGTTCGGACCGCTGCAGCTGTCACTATCGACAGCTACAGCCTGGCGCTGCCCTATCTCCACAGCAGGGACAGTGCTGCGATGGCTGCCGGCTCCAGGCTGCTCGCGGGGATCTCGCAATACTTGCAAGATCTCGCGCATGCTCAGTGGAGCCGGCCGGGACTGACACACATCGCAGCAGCACTAGGCTGATGTGATGTGGTCTCAAGCGGGCAGCGCCGAAGGGGGAATTAACGCTCCCCCTCTCCGGCTGACGAGATGTTCATACATCTCATCGGTAGTGCTTCCTGCTTCGCCTCGGTAAAGAGGTGAAGCGGGAAGCGTTATAGCAACACGTTAAGTGCCGCTATCATACATCTACCCCCGTGGGAGAGGCATACAGGGAGACTGACCCAACCTCCTGAGTGCACAGCCACCGAGAGCACCTGAGAGTGGTCTCTGACCGACTCATATAGAGGGAGGCTGGGAGGAGCAACCCAGAAGTGGGAACCTAGAAGGGCTGATATGAGGGTTGGGGGAGCGGCCACTGGGGGAGAGCGAACCTCCCCTATGCTGTATGGATCCACCCGGCTCACTGACATGGCCACCGCCACTGACCCCCTCGGCTGTCAGGAATCCGTCAAGTCCCGGTGACCTAGTGTGGCAGGCAGTCTACCTGGCTCCTCACTACAGTATTCCCCCAGCCAGTCTCCACCGCCAGATAACGGACCGCCATGTGGCTCTAGCATCAGTGGATGCCGAAACCAACCTTACCTGCGACCCCATGCATCCCAGTTGCAGTCCAGGGCCCTGTGCCCCTGCCGAAATCACTGGCTTTACACCAGTGTTGCGGTGCCGGCAGGGATAGATGGAGCAGCGACCCAGGCGTCTCCTATCAGACGCTTAGCTGCTTCAGGTTCCCCATCCACACCACACGCCGCTTGCTCAAAACAAAAACAAAAAAACTCCTGCAGTCCCACTGTCAATAAGGTGCCTTCTCGCACCAAACGGAACTACTGAATGCCTGCCGGTGTATATGTGGGGAGGACCCAGTGCATCCTGGGAGCTGAGTGCTTGTTTTAACTGTTTGGTGCCTGGATCACTCCAACCACATACCCCAACGTATTTGCTGTGGACCCCATGGACCCCGAAGAAGAAAACACGATTTCCACTGGAAAATCAATCCGCGTTTGGAATTGAATTGCAAAAGACATTTGCAGTCAGAGTTCACCATGAGAACAGCTCGCAGGACCCAACTCGCACCTAGATTGGCCTCATTAAGTTACATATCAAAAGTAAAACCAGCAACCTGTGCAGCCAAAGTATATACACACTTGGGGGCAGATTCAATTAGCTGCGTTGTTCACTGCTCGACTAAAGCTCTGGATTTAATGCCGAAGCCATTCAATTATTAGTCAATTTCTCCCACTCGTAAGTTGCAGTAAACCTTGGGTTGACGCGCATAAACCCATAGATTCCAGACAGTAGCGGCTCCAGGCACGGGCAAGCCGGTCCGTCGCCCAGAGTGCCATTGTATCAGGCGGGCACAGGAAAAGCCCACCCACCCTCCCGGCGGTAGTGAGAATATGTAAGCTCAGGGGGAGGAAGCGGAGGAGGGAAGGGGCGGCAACACAGGACGGAGCTGGGCGCAGCAAGGCCTAACGCCGGCCCTGATTCCAGGTAAAGTGTCTGGAATCTATGGGTTACTCCGCATAGTAAGCCCCAGAGAGTGCATTTAATGCTGATTTTTCCTTGCAGCTCCTGAAGTTGCAAGGAAAACAAAAATCTGCATTAAGTGCACACTCTGAGGCTTACCACGCAGGATAACAAAACTAATTGAGTAACTCAGCAGCTAATTGAATCGCCCCCCCATGGTGTTATATCCTGTAATAGTGTTATAAAATCACATTTGAAAATGTATAATGATATAAAACTATTTTACAACATATTTAAAGGAAAGCATCTATGAAAAAGGATCACACTAAACACAAGATAGAAAAGTCACCAAAACGAAAGGAAGGGTAATTTCACATCAAATGATCCAATGCAAATTACTTTACCATTTACTTTTATACTAGGCACACATTTACTATTATGACAGTTTATCAAATAAGCATTTTTTTATTTTGTGTAGATTTGGAAAATTTAAAACCCACATATTTTGGAATTTATAATTCTATAAAAAAAAAATCTAGGATTGAGATATTAAAAAAAAAAAAAAACTTAACAGGCTTAATATGATATAACATTAGACTAGGTTTAAGGAAGTGAATGTTTCAATATCTCATTCTGAAATATTTAAATAATGAAAAGAAAAAAAATTTGGTTTAAATTTATCAAAAACTATGTAATACCAAATTTTAAGTTGGGATCTCAATGGGATCTTAAATTTTAATTAATTTATGTTTATAGTAACATGAACATTTCTGATGTTTCACTATATTGCAGTCAAATAGCAAATTAAAAAAAAAATCACTTTCAAACAAGGATAAAATAAATGAAATGGGAGGTACAGCATTGTCCTGGCTGCATAAAAAATCCAAAGGAGCTCTAGTCAGTGGATACAAAATGGAGCGAGTTCCACATAAAGGTATCAGTAAGATGCATGCAGAGAAATCTCACACTATAAGAAACAGAATAATTCAATAAGATTAATGTTCAATGGTATTCAATGCTTGCATTAGCTTTTATCCCTTTTCTGATTAAGATGTGCTTTTGAGTAGTTGCTTCTACCTATTTAACATTAGATATTTGTGTAACTATATCACCAACTAGTCTGTAGATGGGCAGCAGTTTTCAAACCCTTAGGAGGAGCTCATAAGATAAGATGTCAAAAGTAATTACTGTTTGGCCTACAAGCATTTCTTTATCACCTTTACTACAGAATTATGAACGCTCAGCGAGTTTTCCATGTTGTGTGTTACTGTAGATGGAAGGAATCTGAATCGGGCATTCATAAAAGTCAATCATGCACTAAACACTATTGTGCACACATGACTGCCATACTGTCCCCTGGAATACAATAGCTGCCACTTGAAGGAAGAGATAGATTTAGAGAAATATTCTCAGGGTATAGGTTAGTTATAAATTACTGGATTTCCAACTGTATATTTTCTAGGAAAACCAGCATATATCATACACACACACCCCTCCCCCACCCATCCACTGGGCTGCAGCACCCTTTGAGGGGGGAGAACTCTCTCACTGCTGCATAGCAGAGCAGTGGGTGACTAGATGCAGTACGGGGAGAATCTGGGGCCAGGCCAGCAGTGCTGAGCATTCCCCCAGAGTGATGTAAACGGGGGGCATGATGCAAGTACATGCCTCTTTTTCAGGCGTGTGTAGATGTTTCCTCTTTCAACATCCCGTATGTGGTGAGGTATCATACTAACATGAAATTACAAAAACTATCTGAGCTCCCAGAAATAACTCTTCCCAAAGCTTTTTCTTCTAGTGCTGGACAGATTTGTCCTCTGAACTTTACTTGACTTCAGTAAACTTTATTATTAAAATCACAATAATAAGCACTGCAGAGTTTTATTGTGCCTAATGAACAAAAATACTTTTACATTTGTTTTACATTTTGGTATAAAACTAAAAATAATTTTAGAGAAATTAGGGAATCAATCCACTCCCAACTCATGGAAGAACCCAACACCACCAATCACTGTATTCTACCAGCATTCATTTCTTGTGATTTGTACTATGAACAGGTCATAATAATTCTCTCCTGACCACCTACATACCTGTTGTCCCTCTCAGGAACTTCCTTTATAGCAATTCTGACTTGGTTACTTAGGTCTCGTCCTGCGTATACTACTCCATGAGTACCTTTTCCCAATATCGCTCTATCACCATTTTCATCATACTCATAATCAAACTGCAAAAGAACAAAAGGAGGATGAGGTTAGTCCATAATGTTTAACTACAAAAAGTAAAGCACCAAACTGAACATCTAATGGTCACAAATATAATTCATCCTCAGAGCCTCCTTTTAAAACTCAACACTGGCCTGTTAATGGTAATGGGTATATTTAACACTTAATTCACTTTTTGTTTTCCCCAAGATAGGTCAGAATTAGTCGTTTTTTTCTTTTTATTTAATTAAGTTTAGAATGCATTTTTAAAATATATGTAAATATTTTGTTGAAAAAAAATATGCCTCACACCCCCTCGTGTCCATAGAGGCCAATTGTAAGCTTACCTCCCACCCCCCATTGGCAATATATTCCCCAGTATTATTTAGTAGTAAAAGAGACTGTTTTTATAACCCAACATCTCCTGTGTAAAATACCTCTGTTTTTTTGCAGCTCACCCAACCTCTACCTCCTTTGTGACCCGTGTAACTTATTTTTTTTTATTTCACACCCACCTCCAGCGTCAAATTACTTTAATGGTACCCATCCCAAATCATCTAACTGAAGGTGGATCCCCCCCCCCGGGGTATTACTGCCTACCCCCATATGTGGAGAGACCCCTCTCCCTCCGCACATGCAGAGCGCAGCGGAGCGCTTGTCATGGGGGGCTGATGATAAGTCCCCCCTGCTGCAACTTATATCTGCTCTCGCAGTGATGTCGGCGACCATGGCAGCTGAAGCACAGCTGGCTGCGGTTGCAGCCCATGTGACCACACAAGTTAAGCGGTTAAGGAATTTTTGTATGATGTAATAAAAAATAGTCTACATAAATGGGTTCCTTCCATTCTTCTGGGTGGATTTCCATGGAAAAAGCTGTTTTTAGTGATACAACATTATCAATGCATAGGCCAAATAACAAAAACATGATAAACATAGATGCTGCAGTCATTGGCATCACTTAGCCATAGCTGTAAACTGTAGCACAGCATGTGGTGAGTGTTCTGCCCCTTAATAATAGACCCAGATTAAAATTCAACATAAAGGCTCTATCGCCCCCTTTACCCCCCACTTTAGCGCCCCCACCTGCAGAACCTTGTTGGTCTCATGCCTGGAATGCTAACACCCCAGAAGACACTCATCTTACTAGCGATAAACAACAACGCTCGCTTATTGAGTATGTAGTGTCATCAGGTGACCTGATGATTATATGGAAATTTAAATGAGAAATGTCAAAGACAGAAGGATGAAAATATAATGAAGGTAAAATTAGCTGAAGATGGTCTGTTTGAAGAGACAGTAGTACACTAACTTCAAGTGCATCTGCATCACAATCCACTTCGTCTCCGTTTTTCCCATGCTCCTCAGTAATGCTGTTCACCATGTCAAAAAATCTAAAACAGGAAACGGATGCAAAGAGATATAAGTAGCACACACATGACCCAACACAAAAGCTCAAAGATGATGCACTTTTGAAATAGCCTATGGACCAGCATAATCATACTGTGGGATTTTAAGATGAAATAATATGCAAATCTGCTTCCACTTTTACAAAAGCTAAATGAAGCCACAGAGTCACAGTGGAGTCATTCTTACTCCCCACAGACATACATACTTTTTACAGTGAAGCTCTGTGCAGAAGTAGATCTGGAAGTCATCAGAGTTGTGGAGCACATACAGAAAACAGCACCTTTCTTCAAACTTGGAAATGCTACAAAAGAAAGGGGAGTTCTAAATTTAGATTTACATGGGGACATTTGTGCCTCTACAGTACAAGCTAAAAGAAACTGCAGAGTCGGCAACTTTTTAAATTAGTTTTCATAGACAGATTACTACTGAGCTAGAGCATCTTAGTATGCCATGCGCCTTACAGTCTCAACGGCGGGGAACTGTATGTATGATGCCACAATAACGCTGCTTGTAGTGATTATGGCTACTTGTATGCAATTTAAATGTTTAACTTCATAAATGAGTTCAGAATTTTAAAGCGGTAATTTGAAATAAATACAAAATAGGCATATTGTTCTTTAATAAAATTAATGTTTGTATCAATGTAATTATTATGAATGGACATGAACTCAGACAGGGCATGAAATAGCAAATTACTAGTTCAGCATGCTCCTACCTATCTCCTGAACAAATAAGATTTTGACTTTATCTACCTCCACTACAGCAGGATAACGCTGCCGTGGAATGGGTACACATCACCACTGATTGAATCACAGATTATCTTGTGTCATACTGACTGCATGGTTTATGATAAATACTTTGAAGAACTATAACTGCATGCACTGAACATCTGTATGGTGAAAACAAAACAATATATAAAAGTCATATAGGACGGCATATTACAATTCCACTTGTAGGGTGAAATACATCATTGCTTTTTCAATTTTATTAATTAATTAAATTATTGCTTTATCTGGCAGGTGATTTTATGGGCGGTATTCAATTGTTTTATCGCGCCCGATCTCCCGGCTAAAGTGACGAGAGACTGCGGGGCAATATTCAATTGATTTAGATCATCGCGCCCAAAAAGTTCGGGCTTAGCCACGTAAAAAGGCTAAACCTGACCAAAGTACTGGGCGCAATCCCGAAAAGTGCCGTTTGGGTGCCCAAACAGGTGACTTTTCGCGCATTTCAGCTCGCCACCCCGGGGCACTATATAAGGGGCACTGCATAGGGGGTACCACTACTGGGGGCACTGCATAGGGGGTACCACTACTGGGGGCACTATATAAGAGGCACTGCATAGGGGGAGGACTACTACTGGGGGCACTATATAAGGGGCAATACTACTAGGGGCACTGCATAGGGGCAACTACTACTTGGGGCATTGTATAAGAGGCACTACAGGAAGCACTGCATAGGGGGGACCACTACTGGGGGCACTGCATAGGGGGGAACCACTACTGGGGGCACTGTGTAAGGGGCACTACTGGGAGCACTGCGTAAGGGGGACCACTACTGTAGGCACTGCATAGGGGGACCCTGGACTCCAAATACCCTAGTTACGCCACTGGATGTAATACAACAAGAAAGAACTTTCTTTCATTTGCATCTATCTTCTACAAAGTCATCTGTGTATTTGGCTCCATAAGACACAAGGAACTGAAACAGAGGACATAGGAAGCTGAAACAAAGTCATCCATGTAACTCTAGCCTGAGTACAGACCAAGAGTATTTTCCAAAAGCCTTTGATACTAAACAATATCTACACAGTGCTAGAAGCCCACAATGATTACCAATTGCCAAAGCTAGCAGGGAATAGTGACAGCACCAAGCAGAGGGCCTCATTTATCAAGTTTTATCATTCACGAGTGATAAAACTCATTGCGTGTGATAATGGTGCTCCAGCCAATCAACTCCCAACTGTCATCCGTTTTAAAAATGACAGTTGGGAGCGGATTGGCTTGCGCACCATTTATCATACACAGCGAGTGTTACAAATGAGGCCCAGAGTCTGTAATTTTCAGGTCAGGCCTAAAACCACTTTGTAAATATTGATACCGTCTGTATCTACATATTTAATTCCCTTGGTGTCTAGAAAAGGAATATTGGGTAACATTAATATATATAACTAGATATGTACTATTAACTAGACTCTGGAATGTATGTATGTATGTATGTATGTATGTATGTATGTATGTATAAGAACATTCTACTCCGCTCACTGCAATCAAACATTGAAATGGGTCTAACACACATAGCTGCAATAGGGGCTGCTGTAGTGTGTTTCTGACTTTGAGCTATTATTTTGCCTAAGAAAGTGGGCAGTTTTACAGTATACTGTGGAAGCAAAGAAACAATATTTATAACATTTTTATTAAGAAGTATAAGTGGCAAAATAGTACAAGATTTAAAAAAAAGTAAAAAGTCAGATTACCTATGCAATCTAATAAATAAAATGGAAAAAAAAAGGCTACGTTTCACTTTAGCACCTACACTGGCCTGTACCATGGCATTATACCACGTTAGTAAAGTACGTCAAAAGCTATGTCAATAGCATTTCCTAGGGGGTCGCTTCTGAATAAGTGTAGGCTATGTACATACTGTTACAGCAGAGTAGCTTAAAACTTGTCCTAACCCACTCATAGCATGCAGGAACATCTCTACATAAGGATATACGTTTGTGTGTACATAGACTGTTGTAAATAGCGCGCTCTCTTACCAAAATGATGCCTGGGTGCCCTCCAAACTGTCTCAGCCATATATAGAAGGACAGAAGGAATACAGCAGCGCTCTGGACTTATCTTTAGTAGCAACATGTGATTTTTTTCCAACGACAAAGGATCCTGAGACATTGGAATGAAATGACATTTTGCGCCTAAAGAGAAGTCATAGGGGAGCTGCTTTCTTATCTACGGACAGACATGGAGAACTTGCCTTACACCTCTAATGGAAGAAGCAGTGAAATTCCACTCATTAATTCCTTTCTGAAACAAGAAGAAACAAACATTTATATATTTCAAATAAAAAGTGATGGAATAAAAAAATATAACTACTGTACATTGTATGGTATGGTTTTATAGCAGCTAATTGTTCAATTACTTTTGTTAAATAAACACTAGTTAACTGTAGTTACAAGTTGATGAAAGACATGCAACAATTACTTTTGGGTGGCAAAAGAATACAGAATACATTGCATAGTTTCTTGGTCTACAATCATAGGACCTGATAGAGAGATGTACATTTATCATCGGATGAACGTACATCTCCAATGGTTAGGGGTCTCCACCTCCTGCACAGGACCCATTCTGCGCCTGTTCAGAACGGGTCCTGGAATTACGCTTGCAGACCCCTCAAGTCACAGCATGAATGACCTGCTGTGGCGTTTGGGGGGCCAAGTGGGGGCGTGGCTGGTATCAGTTTCTGGAAACAGGGGCATTTCGTTCCTGTTTTCATGGAGGGACTAGGCCAGGGATTCCACTGTGGGAAGCTTCAGCTTCTACAGCCTAACCAAAGACGGTCGCGATGATTATCACAAATGCAGCAAGGTGTCTGACACCACCTTCTGCATTAAGATGGACAGAACTGCAAAACTGCTTGTTTGTGGCTCTGCAATTCTGTCCATCTCTGTAATCAGGCCCTTCGACCATACATGTAAAGTGTTAATTTATCTTGTTGTTAAGACCATATATGATTAGTTTACACATTTTCTTTAGCCCTGTATTGCTGGCATTTAGAACACAAAAGGTTACTAAACCATTGTTAAGTATCCAAGGAAGGATGACATTTTGGACAGCAGGAGGGATATTTAGACTAATAGGTGGATATGTACTAAGCCTTGGCAAGAGATAAATACCAACCAAACAGCTCCAGTTATTTTACAAGTGTTTGAAAAACGACAGTTAGGAGCTGATTGGTTGGTACTTTAGCTCTATCCAAGGCTTAGTACATCTCCCCAGGCACTAATAGCAGAGTGGGTTCTGTAACATTCTGCACAGAATGAGAGACTAAGTTCTACCCTGGCAGAATATGCAAATTGAAGCACATGGCTCCAAAATTTAGCTCTGCGATTCAAAACAGAGGCCCACTGTTTTAATTTATCTTACAAGACACATTGCAGCAGTAGTGTTCAGTAAAAGAACCTTATGTGTTTATTGGTACTTTTTATCATATGTGGTGGGACTATCCTGTCATCCAACAATTCTGATATGTAGTTAGGACTCGGATCGCTCAACTCACAGGTCTCACGATATCCGCAAGTCCTACAGTTTCTCTGCTCAATTGTCCCTGAAGCACATCAGTAAATCCCACGACCCGTTGATAATGCATATATGCAATGCTGCCGAATCCTTGATCGCCAACCAGTGGAAAAAACCTCCCCGACTACAGAATCCCCCATCTACTGGTTAGGTTTTATAGCCTCGATGGAATATTTCACCAGTCTCCAAAATTACTCTAGATACCAAGCGATCTGGAGACCCTGGTTCCAATGCACTAATGCCACCTCTCCGAGGTTCTAACTGGACCCCTGATACACATCTAAGGGGTCTATGTACTAATCTGGAGACCCTGGTTCCAATACACTGATGCTGCCCTCCCAGGTTTAACTAGGGCCCTGATATGCATCTAAGGGGTCTATGTACTAATCCTTGGAGAGAGCTAAAGTGGATGGAGATAAAGTGACAACCAATCAGCTCCTGTCACTTTACAGAATGTGTTAGAAAAATGACAGTTAGGGGCAGACTGGTTGGTACTTTATCTCTGTTCACTTTTAGGGGAATTCAATATGGAGCGATAAGTCCGTTTTTTGCGTTAATATCACACCTATGACGTCATTATCGCAGGTTTTAGTTTTACACTGTGTTCAATTTCAAAGACTTTTCGCAGGTTCGAAAAGTCTTTGAAAAAAAACGGGGATAACTTTTCACCACTGAATAGTTGGTGAAAAAAAGTGCAGAATTGGGGTTTAGGGGTGCAGCCTTAAAAAAAATAGCATGCACCCCTGGGAATGACATTTTAAAAATAACTGTCAAAAAAAATATAAAAAAAAATAGGGACAACCCAAAAAAATTAATTTTAAAATTGGGGTTAAAAAAAAAAAAAAAAAAGGGAAAAAATTGTTTAACAATAGGGAAATAGGTTCAGGGCTATTCTGCAAATATGCGGCAGGTGTATTCTAGAATAGATTAATAGCGGCAGGTGCACAGTTGCAGAATTTAAAAAAAATTACTTTAGGGACATAAAAATTTGCTAGTACCCATTTTCATGTACCCCAAATTTGATGGGACCACTTAAAAAAACGAAAAAGAAAAACCTAAGTGCTCTTCTGCATCACTTCTTCAATGTCGGGAAAAAAATACCTGCCGCAGCTATTTAAATCCCCGACTTTCATTTACAGGCTAAAATGGGGGTACCCATAGTGATCCCCCATGTTTTGACATCTTTATGGGGGTCCTACAATTTTTTTAAGGAAAATTTCGTAATTTAACGCAAATCCCACTTCGCAGGCTCCCGTTTTCGTAAGTTTCATATTGAATACGGGGATAAGCGGCTGATACTTCATCCCAGGTAAAAGCTCCGATATGAAACGTAAACTTTGACAGCGAAGTTTACGTTTCATATTGAATACCCTTCTATATCTCTCTCCAAGACTTGGTACATAGACTCCCAAGTTGTATTCTTTCTTCCTTTGTTCCTTCACTCACCATCTTTCTTTCCCTGCACGCATTTCCCACTCCTCCTCCTTTCTTTTTCTATTTTACTATATATAAAAATTCGACAAGTTCTGGGTACAGTTACTAAACCTTGGACGGTCTATTCTTCCTTCTATACATATGCTTGTTAGATGTCATTATTGATGATACTGATCACTGTAGATATGCTATTAATGATGCTGGTCACTGTAGCTATGCTTTTATTTATGTTTTTTATTTTCTTTTTTACTTCCTTCTGTTCCAATGCTAGTTTGTGTACTGCCTGCTGTTGGTCTAACTAAAGAGGATTAAAAAAAATACCTTATAAATGCCATGCCAACTTTTTTTTTTTAAACCAAATATGTTTAGTGAACTTCCACTGCCATTACCACATGCACATAATGTCCAGATGCCCTAATCTTGAGACTCTACTCACAACATTCATCAATTATATTACAAAATTAACATTTTTAATTATGACATGCTGGGCCTTATTCAGCGGTGGACTCAATTTGCATCTAACGCTGGGCATACACTATACAATTATCTGTCAGATATCTGTCTGGTTGGATTGAAAACCTGGTAATGTATGGGAGCAAATGACAATCGTCCATTTGCTCACAAACACTGAAAAACAGACAAAAATTGTCATCCAGACAAATTGGTTAAATCAAATGAATTTAACCAATTTGACCAATAATTTTTGCCCATTTTCCAGTGTTTAAGACCATATGATCGATTGTCATTGGCTATTGTACATTACCAGGTTTTCAATCCAACCAGCCAGATTGGACAGCTATCTGACAGCAGGGACGTTTCTAGAGAGGAGGGGGCCAGTGTGCAGTCTCCGACACGGGTCCCCTCCTCTCTGTCCAACGGCCGGCAGCATACTGAGCTGTGCGCGGCCAGCGCCAGAGTTATAGACTCTGGGCACTAGAGTGCGCCCAGGGTCTATAGAGGATGCGCTGGTCACCGGGAAAATGGTCGCGGTGGCCATTTTGCCTGTATTGAGCATATGACGGGAAAATGGCAGCGGCGGCCATTTTCCAGTCGTTTTTACAGCCTGGATACCGCGCCGACGTGGGACTCCGGAGAGGTACCGTACATACTCGAGTATAAGTCGACCCGAATATAAGCCGAGGTACCTACTTTTACCCAAAAAAACTGGGATAACTTACTGACTCGAGTATAAGCCTAGTGTGGGAAATGGCAACAGCTGGTAGTGCCCCCAGTAGTAATTCCCCCTGGTTGTGCCCCCAGTAGTAATCCCCCCCTGGTAGTGCCCCCAGTGGTAATCCCCCCTTTCAGTGCCTCCAGTAGTAATCCCCCCCTGGTAGTACCCCCAGTAGTAATCCCGCCTTTTAGTGCCCCCTGTAGTAATCCCCCCTTTTAGTGCCCCCTGTAGTAATCCCCCCTTTTAGTGCCCCCTGTAGTAATCCCCCCTGGTAGTGGCCCCTGTAGTAATCCCCCCTGGTAGTGGCCCCTGTAGTAATCCCCCCTTTTAGTGCCCCCTGTAGTAATCCCCCCCTGGTAGTACCCCCAGTAGTAATCCCGCCTTTTAGTGCCCCCTGTAGTAATCCCCCCTTTTAGTGCCCCCTGTAGTAATCGCCCCCTGATAATGCCCCCTGGTAGTGCCCCCTGTAGTCATCGCCCCCTGGTAGTGCCCCCTGGTAGTGCCCCCTGCAGTCATCGCCCCCTGGTAGTGCCCCCTGTAGTCCCCCCCCCCCCTAGTAGAGAGTGACGTGATAACAATAAAAAAAAAAATAAACACTTACCTGAAACTCCCGCTCATGGTCCCGCCGCTGTCCGCTCCTGGTCCCGCCGCTGTCCGCTCCTCCGGCCGCTTTGCATGGGAGAGACGTCGTCATGACGACGTGTCTCCCATCACCCACTGCGGGAGCCGGAAGATGGCTCCCGCAGTGGGAGCAGCCGCTGAGAGTCTGACAGACTCTCTGCGGCTGCTGATTACAGCAAACACATAGCTGCCGGCTCCGGCGGCTATGTGTTTGGCAGTGTGTAGCGCTGACCGAACTCCGTCCGGTCAGCGCTACACTTGACTCGAGTATAAGCCGAGGGGGACTTTTTCAGCACATTTTTTGTGCTGAAAAACTCGGCTTATACTCGAGTATATACGGTAAGTAATTCTATGGATGCAGGGTGTGCGGTGCGGGGCCCCCCTGGACCCAGGGGCCCATGTTGCCCGCACACCCTGCACCCATTATAGATACACCCCTGTCTGACAGATAATTGTAGAGTGTATGCCCAGCATAAGTGCAAATGTAAATTGCACCCATTAAAAATACTATAAATTCTGCTACAGATTATTAGGTGTATTCTATATGGAGCGAAAACTCAGTTTTTGTGATGTTTTCGCACCGCTAAGTCATTTTCACAGGTTTTGGTTTTACACCGTATTCAATTTCAAAGACTTTTCGCAGGTTCGAAAAGTCTTTGAAAAAAAATGGGGATAACTTTTCACCACTGAATATGTGGCGAAAAAAAGTGCAGAATTGGGGTTTTAAAAATAACTGTGTCAAAAAAAAAGTTTTTTAAAAAAATAGGGACACCCCAAAAAATGTATTTAAAAATTGGGGTGAAAAAAAAAAAAAGGAAAAAAAGTGTTTAAAAATAGGGAAATAGGTTCAGGACTATTCTGCAAGTATGCGGCAGGTGTATTCTAGAATAGATTATTAGCGGCAGGTGCATAGTTGCAGAATTTTTAAAAAAACTTACTTTAGGGACATAAAAATATGATAGTACCCATTTTCATGTACCTCAAATTTGATGGGACTACTCAAAAAAACGAAAAAAAATAACCTAAGTGCTCTTCTGCAACAATTCTTTAATGTCGGGAAAAAAACACCTGCCACGGCTATTTAAATACCCGACTTTCATTTGCAGGGTAAAATGGGGGTACCCATAGTGATCCCCCATGTTTTTACAGTTTTAGGGGGTCATACAATTTATTCCAGATAAATTTTGTTTTTTTTTCGCAGATCCCACTTCACAGGTTCCCGTTTTCGTAGGTTTTATATTGAACACGGGGATAAAGAGGGCGCGCGCCCGATACTTTATCCCAGGAAAATTTCCTATGTGGAGCGAAAGTCCAGCACAGACTTTTCACTCCCATATTGAATACCCCTCTATGTGGTTTAAAGGGAAAAAAAGGGAGAGGGGATCACTACCACACAGTGCCTTCAATGATATACTCCCCTTCTTTATATTTCAAAATATATAAAGTCTGGGGGGAAAGATGCCAGCAACTACAATAGTATAATCAGCAACAACAAGAAAAAGGTAGTTGTGGGTGCTAAATCTGTAACAAAAGGGGAGATACAGTTTAACCTTTCTTACAATCAATATAAAATGTGTCTTCACTCTCACACAGGGGTCTATTCATCAATACCAAAAATTGTATAGTGTTACTTTAGTTGAGAACTCTCAGTGATTTTTCCTTAAATATCGGAGCTATTCATCATGGCCTCTCTACATAAGTATGTCTTCCGATAAACTGTAATTTCTGCGGAGACAGTTTTTCGGATATAGATACTTTTCTCCTGCTGACTGGTTTACTTAATGCGCATGCGTTAAGACGCATTCAGCAAATTAGATGCAGTCATCATCAGCTCGCAACTTCACCAGGGAGCCTGTAACCGCAAGTCATCACTCTACTAAGAGGTGCAAATGCACCAGATAGGCGGCTATCTATGTTCGTATTTTGTATTGACAAATCCATACTGTACTTTTGGCAGCCTCTATACCCTCCCCCACTAACGCTCTCTTTAATTGCAAATTACGGTGGGTAACAAAAGACGTTCATGCGTAAAAGTTGTATTTATTTATTTTTTACACAATTACCTTATCATCTGGAAGCACATGCCAAATAGATACAGTTTTCACGTCAGCTTCACTGTTGATTGACAGATATGATGGCTGGTAGATTTTTGTGGGTTCTAGGATCAAGATCTAAACAACAATGAATATAAAGCAGGCTTATAGGAAATGTACAGGAATTAAAAAAAAAAAAAAAAAAAAGGTGGTAATAAGTTTGTACCTGTACATCATAACATCTATTTTCTGGCATTAAATTGCAGTTCAGAAAATAAACTTTTCCTATTTGTGGCAATATGGTGTATTTCCTTATATTTTTATGGAGCTTTTAGAGGTCATTTGCCTATAGGCAACATTGTCATTGCTCGCCCTAGTTAGCCAGTGTACCGCCGACCGCAGTGAGTGCGGTCAGCGCTACACATTTACACAGGAACGGCGCTAGGCTTTCAGCGCCAGTCCTGTGCTCAACAGCGGAGCCCCTTTCCTTCCCCTGAGCGCTTGCCCAATAGAGCCAGGAGGAGGGTGGCAGGCGGGCTCATGCTGTGCATAACACACACATCGCCGCCAGCGCTGGCGGCGATGTGTGTGTTAACCAGCAGCCAATGAGAGTCAGACGACTCTCATTGGCTGCTGCTGCTACTGCACACACATCACCGCCGAGCGGCAGCGATGTGGGTGTGAATCAGCAGCCAAAGAGGTCAGACAGACTCTCATTGACTGCTGCAGGCCCACTGCAAGAGCCGGCTCCCTTCCAGCTCATGCAGTGGGTAATGGGAGAGATGTCATGACATCGCTCCCATAATGCAAAGCGCGCCAGCCCGGGAGGACTGACGTGCGGCGGGAGCAGTGGCCGGTGCTGGAGCGTGGATTCAGGTAAGTATTTTTTTTGTGCATGTGCAACTTGTGTGTCTGCACTACGGGGAATGGAGGGAGATACTACTACTACTGGGGGCACCATTATTTTGGAGTCGGGGGGGGGGGAGATACTACTACTGGGGGCATCATCACTGGGGGTGGGGAGAGATACTACTACTACTGGGGGCACCATTACTGTGTGGGGGGGGGGAGATATACTACTACTACTGGGGGCACCATTACTGGGGGGGGACCTCTACTGGGGGTGGGGCACTACTGGGGACTACAACTGGGGGGGGGCTGCTACTGGGGGCACTGCATCGGGAGGGGGAATCTCTACTGGGGGCACTATATAAGGGTCTTTCTACTAGGGAACCCACTACTGGGGGCACTAAATAGGGAGGACCACTACAGGGGGCACTGTATAAGGGCACTGGATAGGGGGGAATACTACTGGGGGCCTGCATAAGGGGGACCCCTACTGGGGGCACTGCATGGGGCGGGGACTACTGCTGAGGGCACTATATAAAGGGCACTGCATAGGGGGTACCACTACTGGGGGCACTGCATAGGGGGGACTATTACTGGGGGCAGTATATAAAGGGCACTGCATAAGGGGGGACCGCTACTGGGGGCACTTCATAGGGGGGACCACTACTGGGGGCACTGAATAAGGGGGACCACTACTGGGGGCACTGAATAAGGGGGACCATACTGGGGGCCTGCATAAGGGGGACCACTACTGGGGGTACTGTATAAGGAGCACTACTATGGGCCTGCATAAGGGGGACCTCTACTGGGAGTACTGTATAAGGAGCACTACTGGGGTTAAGGTGCATATGGAAAGGAATATTTAGAGTGACGATAAAGGGGTGTGTGTCATGTTGACACATCCCATTTTTAAGTGACCACGCCCATTTTTTTGCAGCGTGTGCACATAGGGGGGGAACTTTATTTTTAAATTTGCCCTGGGCTCCAAACACCCTAGATACGCCACTGCTTGCTGTTCACCCCTTTACTCTGTTCTCCCCGTCATTCGAGGGTGGAATTGGTTATCATAAGTGAGGTGAGCTTGCACTAAACACATTCCCCCACGATTACTGTGTGCCAAGAGACACAAGAGGCTATTATGAATAGACAGCCATTAGAGGTGGGATAGGCATTCAGGGAAGGGCAAGGGATGTGGGGCTCAAGTCATAGCGTTACAGCTGTCAAACTGTGATGCAGGTGTACTAAGGTGAGCTCAGTGAGGACTGAAGGGAAAGAGTGGAGAGACCGCATGCATGAGGGACAGAGCTGAGACCAGGTGGCAAAAAGATGGTGGTAACACAGTCATAACATACAAAAATGCAAATGCTATTTTTTTATGTTGTATGCCTATAATATATTGTGCAATCAGGAAAAAAATAATAATAAAGTACAGTATCAGCAGCCCCAGGATCACACAGGAGCATTTACATCTGAGCTTATTTCTTGTAATTATTCTCATAGTTCAATAAATCAATATACAAACTTCAAGTAAATGTAGTTGAAGAAAAACTACTGGAATTTGAGTCAAGTATGTTGATTGATTCTTCTTGAAGAATAGAAGTAAAATCTCATCATACCCACCCCTTTCACTTACACATCTATATAATAGAAGTCCTGAGTAACTGTAACATGTTGGGAAGCTGCCTCCTCCTGACTTATGAACTTTGAACGGTTTTATCAGAAAACAATTATTTTAAAAAAATGCTTATTACTTTTGAATATGTAATTGCTTTTCCTCTGTGTAGTTTTATGACTGACCTATAGGTCTGTGAAAGCTTTTTATGGTATTTATTAAGTACATTAATTATCTGAAAGCTGTATGAAACAACAAAAGGATTGTTTTTATATTTTGCACAGCACATAGCACTTTTCAGCACTATTTGCACAATTGTAAGTAACTAGATGCTGCTATAATTAATCTGTGCGGATTTATTGATGATATATGTTTGGCCATTCTTTTTTATACATGTGAATAAATTGTTATAAAGCTATTTCTGGAAGCTAAAACTAATTATTTCATGTACTTTATTTCATTATATATTTATTGATTAATACAGCACGTATATATTGCAAATTTTTGCACTTTATTTCACTAAACAAGTTGATATAGATTACCTATGGTTTGTTTTTTCAACACGCCAGTCGCTTGGATTGACTATATGTGAACACATCTATATAACAATTTGATAATGTCTAACAATATGCATGTGCAGTGGGAAGCTGGGTTACGCAAAGCCCGTGCAATGGCTCCTACTGCGAGGGAGATCGTAAAGTCCTATCGCAGCAGAAGAGGAGGAACCATCCGGCTACCAGGAACGGGGTAAGTATGGGAACAAGAGACAAAATAGAGAAGGGTAGACAGGACGAAGGGGTGGGAGGGGGCTGGCTTACAGAATGGGGTATGCCTGGTGGTTGGGACAGAGCAGAGTGGGGGTGAATGTGGGAAGTCGAGACCAGCAGCAGAGCGGGTTAGTTTTGGCAGAAAGAGAATATGGGCCCGGACAGAGCAAGGAGGTAGGTGTGTGTGTGTGTGTGTGTGTATGTGTGTGTGTGAAACAGCAGGCATAATGATTATTTTACTTCAATAACATTAGAGTAAACGCATTGTAAAACTATAAAATACTAGAATAATGTGGATAGAATTCATATAAAAAGAAAACTTGTTCTCACAATACTGTCAGTATAGGAAATACAAGAAATGTTTTGAGGTGGATGACCAGTGTTTCATGAATTATCAATACGAGTCCAAATAGTGGGGGGATTGTTAGGGGGGACTCACCGGAAAGCGTACAACAGAAACATCTGTATTTGTGGATTCTACAAGAAAATCCATCCAAAAATCAACAAGCTCTTGTTTGGATACATGTTTCTCTAGGTTTGGTTTCTTAAATTGCTGGTATATTAAAATTGTCTCCACAACCGAATTCAAGTACCTGAACATTGTAACGATAAAAAAAGAATGTACATTAATTATAATTAATAAAAACTGTACTATTAAGCATCCAATCAATTATTAAAAGTAAAAAAAAAAAAAAAAAAAGTCCAGTGCTAGATGTATGGAAAACTATGGTATTGTGGCAAGGCTTATATAAATGGGTCATAGCAAGCAAAGCATGTATTGATGTGTTATATTACAATGTAAAACCTGTGTGGCTTGGCTATTGACCCGTTTTTTATTTTGTAAATGTTTACAAATAATCAATGGTGAATCAACACATGCACATAAATAATGGGGGCCATACACCTTTCCCTTATCTTCTGGGAGACTACACCCAGAATGACACGGTCAGTGGCAGATTATAAAAGAAGCCAATGTAGAGACTGTTTGGGATCCAGAGTCGTAGAGAGTCCAAGGCTTGTTCTATCCACCGTTTACATACTTCACTAATCCCTGCTGAGATAGGTGCAAACCTCTGCAAAATGGTAAAGCTGGTAGTCCCCAGGATTCCTTTTATCACCAGCCAACCCGAGCATTACTCTTGCATACAGGCCCAACAAATTTATAAAATGCTCCTGGGAATTTTATTTTATGTGCAACAAACAGATCTACTTACAGGTCATATAAATGAACAATGAATTGCATCACCTGTAACTGCACAAAGCTATAAAACAGGTTAGGTGTCCTGTGACTATGCTGAACTGATTTCCAAGCAATGACTGATTTCCAATGCTTTGGATGAGTCAGTTGTAAGATAACAATAACTTGAAGTATAAAGCATTATTTTCTTGACTTGAATAAGATATCAATGTTGTGGTTCCACCTCCACAGTCCCAACAGATGAGCATTTTCCATTGTGCTGGAAGGAAAATACAACTACTCCATATTCTTCACCTACACTTCATACAGACTGTCAGCATAACATGGTCATATTCAGACTTATTACATCGGATTCAGGAAAAGAGGCAAAATTACATGAAAATCAGATCAACTCTTAGGGGTCTAGTTACTAAGCAGTGTTAGGAGACAGAGTGAAAAGTGTAAGAAAGTGATAAGGTGCCAGCCAATCAGCTCCCAACTGCCATGTCACAGACTGTGTTTGAAAAATGACAGTTGGGAGCTGATTGGCTGGCACCTTATCACTTTTCACTCTGTCTCATACCACTGCTTAGTAACTAGACCCCTTAATAACTATTAGAACAGAGCTGCTGCAATTCAACCGACCAAGTAGAGAACTATAGGAAAAGCCATACCTTCCAATTGTCCCCATTTCAGAGGGCCAGTTCTTATTCGAGGGGGTCTTTCCTGCTGTCACAATCAGGACTGAATTGTACCCCCCTATCGCTGGGCAGGTGGGAGGCATGTCCGTTCAGTGCTGCTCTGCATAGTAGGAAGGGGACCACCTAGCACTCACTAACCTCACGTCACTTCCAATGTTGGGCGGTATGGAAAAGCCAAAGAACTGATCTTTAGACCACATGCTATTCCTATGTGAGCTGCAGTCAAACTAACTTACAGATCAGTATTGTAACCCTTTAAACATAAGCTTTATATAAGATGTCAACCTTAATTTACTTAAAACATATAGCATTGTAAAAAATACATTTCAGAAGCAGTAATACATTTGTATAAAAATCTTAGATGAAACAAACAAACTAATGAAAGGGTTATATAAATCTAAAAGAAAATATGTATCTATTATAATGAAAAAAAAACAAAGTATCAATTACTTTTTTATGTGTGTAAATGAGGTGGTCAAAAAACAGTACAAGAACATTCCACAGCAGCTTACCAAGCAGGTGTCTTCAGTTTGAAAAGTCTTTCCGCAGCCAGAATTACTTTTGTATGGTCATTTGCCAATACACTAGCCCCCATATAATATCCTACATCCCAGTAACTTTGCAGTTTTTCCAGATTTCCCTTTTTACCAAGCAGACTGCTAAGTTTCACCCCTATTTGGACACAGAATATAAAATTTCATTACTATCAAAAAGTAACAAAAGCAAAACAAAATAAAAGGTTTCTACATGTAATACCAATAATGGTCATAAAGGAAGAAAGTCAAAAAAAGAAATCCATCAATTGATTGATTCAAGACCACATTACACTAGAACACAGGTTCTCAAACTCGGTCCTCAGGACCTCAAACAGTGCATGTTTTCCAGGTCTCCTCACAGATTTACAAGTGAAATAATTATCTCCACCTGTGGATCTTTTAAAATGTGTCAATGAGTAATGAATACACCTGTGCTCCTGCTGGGTGACCTGGAAATCGTGACCTGTGTGGGGTCCTGAGCAACGAATTTGAGAACCACTACACTAGAATCTGCATGTGCCCACTAAAGGATTTCAAAGTCTGCTCACAAGCAGAAAAGTTAAGCTGACCGTACACCATACCAATTTTCCTCCAACCATCCAACTAGTTGGTTGGTTAGAATGAAAATTCGGTAATGCATGGGAGCAAATGACAATCAGGAATTTGCTCCCAAACAGCAGAAAACACACACACACACAAAAAGTAATTCAGGCAAGTTGGTTAAATCTGTTTGATTTAAAAAACTTGTCTGAACAACAGCTTTCATGTGTATTCCGGTATTTGGGAGCAAATGGCTGATTGTCATTTGCACCCATGATTAGCGGATTTTCAATCAGCCATTTGCTCCCAAATACAGGAAAACAGACGAAAGCTGTTGTTTAGACAAGTTTTTTAAATCAAACAGATTTAACCAACTTGCTTGAACAACCTTTTTTTGTGTTTTATGGTGTTTGGGAGCAAATCGCTCCCATGCATTACCGAATTTACATTCCAACCAACTAATTGGATGGTTGGAGAAAAATTGGTCTGGTGTATGGCCAGCTATAGAATATTGATCAGGCCGGAGGCAAAATCTGTCTTCTAATGGCTGCATTGGCCAATATGAGCAATCTCTGGGTGACAGGAAATACTGTATAATGATCCATTAGTCTGGCTAAACATATGAACAACTAAATCTATACCATTTGGCTTTGAATGAGCATGTGCTGTACATGTAATGATTGCCTCCAATCAGGACTCAGAACAGATTTCTTTGACATATGGTGCTCAGCCTCACATAATGTGGCTAACTCGCTCATAGTAAATGATCATAGGTCATAATCTCTAGTGATTAAAGAATTCTGAACAAAACTTACTTTTTCTTTTTATTAAGTACACTAACTTTGCATAATCTCCTCAATTTGCTGTGGAACTAAAAACCCCAACATGATTGATGTGCTGAGGCTTGTAGTTCCACAACAACTGAAGGGCAACAGGTGTCAAAACATTAGTATGTCTCAGCAGAACTGGCATTTTGGAGGGCCGGTCTGAGGGGAATGGGATTGGAGTTAAAAGCCGTTTCTAGTCTGAGGTCTCCAGTTAGCTCTGGTCTTTTGGTGATGACAATGAATATATACATTGACATGTAGCATAATATTAAATACTTTTATTAGAATCTAGTAATAAACACCTTTGGTTTAGGCCTTGCATAGAATTGCAAAGTATCAGAAATGAACAAAGGTGCCCTTTTGAGAAAAAAGGTTTAGTTATAATAGCAGTTATTAATGTTCTTTATCTTACATTTATAAATATCATTCGCCATGTATTGAGCCCTGCAGAATAAACATGTACTTACACTGGGATGGTAGCTACTTATTACCACCTATTGTATTACAGAACTTCTTCAGATGCATAGTTGCCACAGTACAAGGCGATCACTCGGGTGATTTAGAAGCATTCAATGAAAGCAGGATAATGAAAGATTACTGTGCTTGTGAGAATGCTCAGCAATGTCATGATTTCAGCCTTCTGTCACCTCAGAGTTTAAACAGATTTATGCCAATTCCACACAACAGTAATATTATTCTGGCACCGTTACCTCCTGGGATAACTGATCTGGAATGTTTCTCTTTGCTGAGGCTGAATGGACACACACAGATATGCTGGTATACCCAAGCTAACTTATGCTGGCCATCTGTAAAGTAGTAAGTGTTTCCTAATTCTTGTCTGGCACATGTTTAATGTTGTGACTGCCAAAAACATTTCCTCGTCATAATCGGCCTCATGCCAACAAAATGTGACAGTGTTTATAGCGTATAAACCCAGCTCACTGACAGACAGTAGTATCTGACTTTGGATGGAAATTATAGGTCAACATGTGAACAGCACTGAAAGGTTACTCTTGTATAAATGTGCAGTAACCACTAAATAAATACAATCAGTTACTATGTTATTTCTTATTTTTATACTAGTCTATATCGCTCTATATTAGTATTCATAAAAGAGCTTTTTATGGTCATAGCCCATTGTCTTACTACAAATAGGATAATGATTTACATAAGCAGTAATGCCTGACATCCAGAAGGTACATGTGCAATTCAGTAATCCTTACACACCAAGATATAACAGTGACTAAAAAGTCAGTAGTGGTAGAAGTATAAGCCATAAGCGTATATACAAAGGGTGCTGGGTCCAGCGGTCCCCCGCGCTGTACACCCTGGACAAAGAGTATATCTGGTGCCGGAAAGCGCGTCCCTCCTCCTCTGCGGCGCCATCTTCTCAGTGACATGTTTGGGAAATGGCGCCGCACAATAAAAGCATACACTATGGCACTGTGCCAGGGCCTTTGCTCTCTGGTGCACACGCACCATCTCCCCGAATATCACTGGACACATGGCGGCTCAGAGGATGAGGGACCCACCTGCTGGCACAAGGTAAGTATATGCGGGGCTGGGGGGGGAGCCCACTGCTCAGGGGAGGGGGCCCGTTGCATACCCTTGGGTGTTAATACACCCCTGGTATATAAGGATAATACGCTCTGTTGCACAATGTAACATTACATTTGTAAACTTATACTTTATAATAAGCATGGGTCAGCATGTATAACAGTACAACGAGTAAAACACCTGCAAACATCCTTCCAGATAAAAAACACTGGTGGAAATACCTATTTTTCGAAGTTCAAACGAAGAATCAAACTCCTGCCCAGCAGCCAGAAGCAGCACAGCATAATTAATTCCAGACTGAAGCGTTGGCTCGGATTCAAATGCTTTCCTGTACCTAAACATTCAGATTCATTTATAAACATGAATTACTGTTAGCACCCAGAATATCAAGTTGAACTTACAAAAAAACAGTTCACTATTTATTACCCATCAAACAATATAATCTTGCCATTAGCTTAATAAACTTGAAATCATAGAGGATATACAATCATAGCGGATATACTAAATACTAATGGAACATGAACGCTGTACCTCAGAGCCGTAACTAGACTTTTTGGTGCCCTGTGCCAGAAAGAGCATTGGCGCCCCCTCATTTTTCAAAGGGACATAATGCACCCAAAAAAGGGCCATGGCTGCATGGGGAAGGGCCAGGGAAGATATAGGAGAGGCCAGGAGATGCTGGGGATGAAATAAGAGGAAGCTACAAGCAAGAATGATAATAAACAGAAATTTGACACGCCCAAACAGCGCCCCCTGACCTGTGGTGCCCTGTGCGATGGCACCGGCCGCACTACCCCAGTTACGCCCTGCTGTACCTGTGGTAACTAATCACACACAAAACAATCAGCTTTTAAGGTAGAGATGATACAATACCAATGTCCACTTATCTGTTGTTCATTATGTGCAATAGCCTGAGAATTGTATTGTAATATTCTCATTTTTACCCTGATCTTGCTATGGCTTAGGTTTTAGCCCAGAGAATCTCAAACACTATATTCACTGAACTTCAGAACAATTGTTAAAATTCTGAGAACAACTAATGAGGCATAAACAGTTTCCAACTTCATATAGAGATCCCGATCGGTGGCATTAAACTGGAATAGAAGCATATGCTTTTATATGGTCACAGAGCTACTTGTTTTATTCTAATATCCATATCTCTCACGATATATTATATATATTATATACATACACACACACAAACGCATACACATACGTTCTCCTATATTGCGCAAAATTGTATAGTGCAAATGAAAGTCCAGATATTGCCCTTTTTTTTGGGGTGGAGCTTCTCCTAAAAGACCTCTTCCCAAAGGACAGTGTTTCTCTACGTGGATAAATACAATAGAAGGCACACAATGGTGAAGTTCGTTTAAAACACAATTAGATTAAATTAAATAAATACATAAAATTTAGTCGATTCAATAAATTTTAAAAAACTGAAAACAATTAAGAACCACTCACACATAAAATTGTGATATATGGAAATATCACAAACAGCGCATAAAGAAATAGGACGTCCGGTCATCTCACATCAGTCAGCACTCCTGGCATCCTCTCCAATCCACCAGCGCTTCCTGGACTGATAACGTCACAGCGTCTCCGTCCTAAGCCAAGTCCAAACATGTTTCATCCCGAAGGACTTACTCAGTTTAAGTACCTACGGGAGGCACTGGGGCTATTAAGATAACTTGTATATCGTGCCCAAAGGTACTCACAATATACAAGTAATCTCAACAACCTCGGTGCCTTCCGTAGGTACCCCGTAGCCAGGAGTCCAAAATATAGAACAATGGCGGTGGCGCTCAGGTAATGAAAAGAGCAAGTGCTAAAAAAAGCTCACCTTAAACACCATTACCATTTACTTCCGGGTCGCCATGGATACACGCGGTGATGGAATTTAAGGTGAGCTGATTTAGCATTTGTATCCCTGATGACGATGTAGTAAACATCGTAACGTCAAAACTGTCCTGCGCCCTTCATTACTTGAGTGCCGCCAACATTGTTCTATAATAAATATATATATGTGTATATTTGTATGTATATATATATTTATATATATATATATATATACATACATACATACATACACACACACATATATACACACACACACACTGGGGTCTGTGTGTTCACTCAAGCTACTCTCTTGAACCACTGGATGGATTTTGATGGGGTTTTCACTATTCTGTACAGCATTGCTCGAGGACGGCTTAGGTGTGCGAACCATTCATCTGTGACAAAAGGGAGCCGAGCAGTGACAATTTTAGTGAAGTAGTCACAGAAAAAAAAAAAAATATATAGAGGGGTATTCAATATGAAATGTTAACTTCCCTGGCGAAGTTAACGTTTCATATCGGAGTTTTTTTCTGCGTAAAGGTATGGTACACGCTTATCCCCGTATTCAAAATAAAATTAACGAAAACGGGAAACTCCGAAGTTGGATTTGCGTAAAGTTACGAATTTTTCCTGAAAATAATTGTAAGACCCCCTAAAGTTGTAAAAACATGGGGGATCACTATGGGTATCCCCGTTTTAGCCTTTAATTGAAAGTCGGGGATTTAAATAACCGCAGCAGGTGCTGTTTTCCCGACATTGAAGAAGTGATGCAGAAGAGCACTTAGGTTATTTTTTTCGTTTTTTTAAGTGGTCCCATCAAATTTGGGGTACATGAAAATGGGTACTAGCATATTTTGGTGTCGCTAAAGTAATTCTTTAAAAATTCTGCATTTGTGCACCTGCCGCTATAATTCTATTCTAGAAAACACCTGCCGCATACATGCAGAATAGCCCTGAACCTATTTGCCTATTGTTTAACAATTTTTTCCCTTTTTTTTTTTTGCACCCCAATTTTTAAATTAATTTTTTGAGGTGTCCCTATTTTTTTTTAAACTTTTTTTGACAGTTCTTTTTTAAATGTCAATCTCAGGGGTGCAGGATATTTTTTTAAGCCTGCACCCCTAAATCCCAATTCTGCACTTTTTTTCGACACCTATTCAATGGTGAAAAGTTATCCCCGTTTTTTATCAAAGACTTTTCAAAACTGCGAAAAGTCTTTGATATTGAATACAGTGTAAAACTAAAACAAGTGATATTAACGCAAAAATGATAAAAAGTGCGATATTAACGCAAAAAATACCCATATTGAATAGCCATCATAATCTTACACCAAATTGAAGTATAGTAGCTGCCTAGTGCTGAAACAGCAAAGTGAAGGTGCCTACACACTAGGCGATATTTTACATGATCAGCCCGATTCCGACGCCTCGGAACAAGAGATCGTGTAAAATGTCCTTATCATGAGTGTCCACTCACGATCACACTGCTGATGCGTGTACCCGCTGGTCGTGCATCGCATCTTCAGATTTTGCCTACTGCAGGCAAGATCTGACAATCTCAGTCACGATCTAGTGGAAATAGTTAGGATGCACTATGGGTCAATTTGGACAGTTTTTGACACCAAATCGTGCCACGACTGCTGGGGAGCTGCTGGGAGAGATCAAGCTGAAAGTAGACACGATCTCGCATTGTGACCACATTGCCTAGTGTGTAGGCACCTTTAGAGCCAATCAGAGTTAGTAATGTGCCCTGTTGCTTAGCAGCAGCCTAGAGAAGGGAAGGAGTCAGAACCTCTGTCTGCATCAGAGGTGATCCAGCTCCAGTCCCTGATTCAGATTTGGGAATAGAGTAAGTAACTATGCATCTTGGTAAACCATGCTGCACTGCAGGAGGGACAGATTTAAAATGTGCAGAGAAATTTAGATTTGGGAGGGGTGTGTCCAAACTGACATCTTAATTCCAGTTTAAATGAAAGCTGTCCAGCATTTGTAGGCTACATGCAAAAGCAGCCAGTATTTACCCCACATGTATGTATTTGCATCCCTTCCATTGCAACATGGTTTGTCCAGGTACATATTTACTTGCTATATCTTACTCTATTCCTAAATCTGAATCAGGCCCAGAGAGTGAGAGACAGCCTCCAACAAACTCAAGAAGATGTCCCGATGCCGTCACAGTAGCCAGGAAGGAGCAAGGAAAGGCATAGCTATCAGGAATTTAATAAAAACACACCATTGGAACACCTTAGAATGATTTCCATTCGATGGTCGCAAACATCGGACTGCCACCATCAACTGGAAAAATGTTACCATCGAAACAAACATCGATTGCTATTAACCATCAGATCCCGATGTCCATCCAAACAATGAGCCTGCAGGCGGGATCCGGCCAACACTCCTCCACCGTGAAGTGCTTCTTCTCCAGCGTGATATTCCCGCTAAGCCAAACGCCCTCAGAGAACAGGAAGCACCTCCAATGGAAGTCAGAGCTGTTCTCAGACAGGGGCATCAAGGTGAGGAAGCTCAACAGGAAGCCCAGGAAATACAGGGCACATTGTGCAAAGAGTACACTGCTCATCGCCATATTCAGCAGCTGGGGAGTGGTGTGCATGGAGGCTGCAGAAATATGCACTGGTGTCCCAGCCCCGGGGACATGCTGCTGATGATGCTTACGGTAGCTGCAATACAAATCTCTCATCCATGATCCTCCTGCTCTTCCCAGCACATCCCAGTGGCCGGGCCCCAGCCAGCTGCAGGGCAGCAGCAGTTGTGGTTGTGGTGACAGATGCAGGGGGCAGAAGTAAGAAGCCGGAGGCTGTTTTGAGATGCAGGGGGTTTTGGTGAAATGGCAATAAAATATGACATGGCGTAGGTTGTAACAATATGCAGGGGGCTGTGTGAAGCCGGGCAGGTCGCTAGTAATATAGAATAGGAAGTGCATTATCCCATATATTTTTTTGTGTCAGCCAATACCTTATTGTTAAATAAAAGGTTAATTTTCTCTACAAAAAAATTATATGGAATCTTGCTGCAATTAAACAGTTCCCGCTTTACTTACAAGAGAAAAATTAATTTGGAGAACCAATCATTAGTCAGAAATGTCTTAATCATCTACAGTAACGTGCAAATTAATTGGGACAAATACAGTCAGGTGCATAAATATTGGGACATTGACATACTTTTCATATTTTGGCCTCTATTCACCACCACAATGGCTTTGAAATGAAACAAACAAGATGTGCTTTAACTGCAGACTTTCAGATTTAATTTGAGGGTAATTACATCCAAATCAGGTGAACGGTGTAGGAATTACAATGGTTTCTATATGTGCCTCCCACTTTTTAAGGGGCCAAAAGTAATGAGTACTATCAACTCAAAAGGTATTTCATGGACAGGTATGGGCTATTCCCTCGTTATTTCATTATCAATTAAGCAGGTAAAAGGTCTGGAGTAGATTCTAGGTGTGACATTTGCATTTGTAATCAGTTGCTGTCGAATCTCAATATGAGATCCAAAGAGCTGTCACTATCAGTGAAGCAAGCCATCATTAGGCTGAAAAATCAAAACAAACCCATCAGAGAGAGAGCAAAAACATTAGGTGTGGCCAAATCAACTGTTTGGAACATTCTTAAAAAGAAAGAATGCACTGGAGAGCTCAGCAACACCAAAAGACCCGGAAGACCACGGAAAACAACTGTGGTGGATGACAGAATAATTATTTTCCTAGTGAAGAAAAACCCCTTCACAACAGTTGGCCAAATCAAAAACACTCTCCAGGAGGTAGGTGTATGTGTCAAAGTCAGCAATCAAGAGAAGACTTCACAACAGTGAATATAGAGGGTTCACCACAAGATGTAAACCATTAGTGAGCCACAAAAACAGGAAGACCAGATAGAGTTTGCCAAACAACATCTAAAACAGCCATTACAGTTCTGGAACAACATCCTATGGACAGATGAGACAAAGATCAACTTGTACCAGAGTGATGGGAAGAGAAGAGTATGGAAAAGGAAAGGAACTGCTCATGATCCAAAACATACCACCTCATCAGTGAAGCATGGTGGTGGTAGTGTCATGGCGTGGGCATGTATGGCTGCCAATGGAACTGGTTCCCTTGTATTTATTGATGATGTGACTGCTGACAAAAGCAGCAGAATGAATTCTGAAGTGTTTCGGGCAATATTATATGCTCGTATTCAGTCAAATGCTTCAGAACTCATTGGACGGCGCTTCACAGTGCAGATGGACAATGACCTGAAGCATACTGCAAAAGCAACCAAAGAGTTTTTTTAAGGCTAAAAAGTGGAATGTTATGCAATGGCTAAGTCAATCCCCTGACCTGAATACGATTGAGCATGCATTTCATTTGATGAAGACAAAACTGAAGGGAAAATGCCCCAAGGACAAGCAGGAACTGAACACATTTGCAGTAGAGGCCTGGCAGAGCATCACCAGGGATGAAACCCAGCGTCTGGTGATGTCTATGCGTTCCAGACTTCAGGCTGTAATTGCCTGCAAAGGATGTGCAACAAAGTATTAAAAAGTGAAAGTTAGATTTAGGATTGTTTCGTTTGTCCCATTACTTTTGGCCCCTTAAAAAGTGGGAGGCACATATAGAAACCGTTGTAATTCCTACACCGTTCACCTGATTTGGATGTAATTACCCTCAAATTAAATCTGAAAGTCTGCAGTTAAAGCACATCTTGTTTGTTTCATTTCAAAGCCATTGCGGTGGTCAATAGAGGCCAAAATATGAAAATTCTGTCAATGTCCCAATATTTATGCACCTGACTGTATATTACTCATTAAGCTGAATCAAAATTTGACCAAATTTGGCAGAGATGGCTATAATCTAAATACACCAAAATGATGTCAGATCAGTCCGAGCTGCCTGGAGTATACATTTCAGGGTTACTTATGGATTTGGAGTTATGCTACAACTGATATTTATCTACTGCAGTTACATATGCCATTTTACCTCTTTTGGCAAATGGAGGATACTTCATTCTCGTAGTCTACTGTTTATGTTGTCTAGGTCTTTGTTTTTTTGGGGAAATGTATATCCTGTACAAGATGAGTTTTTTTTTTAAATTGCTTTGTATGTTTGTTTGTATAGTATACGGTCATACCCTCCAACATTTAACATTAAGAATCCGGTACAGGGGCGTGACCACAGACAAAAAAGGGGCATGGTAAAAGATAAAGGGGTGTGTAGCTGGAGTCCAGAAGCAGCCAGCACAGGCTGATTTATCGTCTGTACAGCAGCGCTGGAGTGATCATGTCAGCGTCATTGCAGAGAACCACGGAGGGAGGAGCGGAGCCGCCTGTCACTCAGCGGGGCTGCGGGAGTCCTGTGTCTGAGCAGCGCTGCTAAAAGAATCGGGAACTCAGTACAAACGGTACAGCCCCTGTTTGCCGTTACAGACCATTGAAAACGGTCCTGTACCGGATAAAATGGTAGAGTTTGAGTGTATGTACTGTGTCTGGTACAATTGTACGTGTTCTACAAATTACATATATGGTAACTTTAATAAGTATGATGGCTACCTTATCTATTTGAACTGCAAGATGCTTTATATTTAATCTTATCTTGTAGGTTTTGGATTTTAGTTTGTTGTTTGTTTTGCTTATTGAAAATTTCAATAAAAAAGTACTCAATTAAAAAAAAAAAAAAAAAACCATTCTCTTATAGGTATCACTGAAGAACATTGGTGACATTGAACGTAAAACCAGTCAGGACCAATGGAAGTGCTCTGTGCTTGCTAGGCAGAGCCAGATTACAGGCGGTCGGTTCCGGGGCTCCCACACGCTGTCCCAGGCCCCAGGGCACATCCGGATAAACTTTCTTTTTTTTGTTTTTTTTAAGGAACCGCCTGACGCGGCTTGCGATTAAGCCCTGCCCCTCCAGGCATTTGGTTCTGCCCCTTTTTAAAAGATCCACGAATCACGCTGGTCTGAATGGCTTATGGGCTGGGTATGTAATGCGAGCACCCCCAATATACCAATGTGTCTGCATGGCTTATGAGGTGGGGTGCAATGTGGGCACCCTTAATGTATCTGTGTATGGCTAAGGGTCTGCTGTAATGTGAGCACCCCCAATATACAAGTGTTTGTCCATGGCTTATAGGGTGGGGGTTACAATATGAGCATTCCTATTATACCTGTGTCTATGCATGGCTTATGGGGTGGGGGTGTAATGTGAGCATCCCCAATATACCTGTGTCTGTGCATGGCTAATGGGTGTGGGTGTGCAATGTGAGCACCCCTAATGTACCTGTGCATGGCTTATGGGGTGGGGGTGTAATGTGAGCATCCCCAATATACCTGTATACCCAATATACCTGTGTCTGTGCATGGCTTATGGTGTGCAATGTGAGCACCCCTAATGTACCTGTGCATGGCTTATGGGGTGGGCTGTAATGTGAGTATCCCTTATGAGGTAAGCAGATGTGTGTGTGCAAGTGTATTTTGTGCATTACAATAGCAGGTAACACGGTCCCGAAAGTGTCACTTCCCCCAGGACTTGAGTCAGCCCCAGGGAGGGAGAGAGCTGCGGTCTGATGCTATGTGCTAACAGTAGCAGCAATGATTTATTGTCAGGGGCCCCCACAGACCTTAATCCGGCCCTCTCCTTACAGTGTGTGGAACAAGCAAGGGAAGATACATTGGTGTGCAGCTCCCAGCTTGTGCATCTCTATCAGGCTGGGTGTATGGGCTATGACGTCCCAGCACAGGGCCACGCTCCCAGTCTGTCACGTGGATGCAGAAGCTGGGATCTCCACAGGGCGTGCTGAAGTAATTTTATATGACGACATTGTAAACCAATGAGAAAGGGGCATATTTAATGTTAACCTCCATGACAGAAGCAGATCAGCGTAGGAGCCCCGCAAATAATAAAGAGACAATGATATCACCCAGTTTAAGACTCTCCCATACAGTTTGTGCTCTTAGGTTACATAATAGTAGAGCTGACCACCGTTCTTAGGTGAAGAGCGTGAAAAAAATAAGAACCAATAGTCTTTCTTTTTATATTTATCTTAATTCATACATTGTTCTTTTGGTAATATCCACCAATTAACAACATGACTCACCAATTTCCATGTATTTAAATGTATAATATATGTTGGACTAACAGTACATTCGTATATAAACAGACAGCATCAACTGAAAGTATAATGACATTGTACAGTAAATGTCTGTATTCCGTATGTTAGGCTATCTTTATTTAAGTAATAAAAAGATAACACTACATAATAAAATAGGCTCCTGTCTCTGGAGCATCATTGTTCGTCTGACTACTGGCAAACGATGTAAAACCAATAGTTCTACATTTGCCAACGTAAATATAAGTTGGAAAATAAGGAAGTGGTTAAAATGACAGATGTGCGCTGCAGACAATAGAGCTATAATATAAATAGAATTAAGGAAGCTCAATCTTACAAAATGGCTAATATATTATAAGCATACTCTGAGTAATATGACATTTTCTCTCAATGACTTAAACAAGTACCCAAAGGTAAAGTTATTAGGTACTTTTTAAAACTCAAAAACATATGCATAGTCACCAAGAAAACTCCCCTGAAAATAAATATATAGAGGAACAGCTACAAGAAATCAAGAGGACTAAAGTGCCAGAAAACAGGGCAAGAGCTTGGTTAGATTAGGTGTCACATATTTAGAACTACTCAACTGCCAATGTCTTCAGATTCTGGCAGCATCACAGTAAAACATGATACAGTTGGTTGATCCATGCCAGGGACAAAATAAACACATACCATGCATGGCAAGGGTGCAAGAGACATGAAGGAGGTTTATGAATATTAGACTTTGATGAATTTAGATCACTGATGCCATATTTAATCATGTTTGTACAAGAACAAATTTCAGGTTTTAGGGGAATCCTGTCTGCACCATCAGCGTTTTCAGTGGAAAGCAAACTAAAAGATTTGTTAATAAAACATGATTATTTAAACTGATTAAATATGCAAGAGAGACACGTCTCCAGGCATTTCAAGACAATGATTACTATATAATAGCTAGCTTTCATCACTAACAGTGATGAGGCAGACATGATTCCACAGTAACCACTGCCACCCATTTCAGCTTGCAACTTAATTATAACCTGAATTTAATGTGTGAATTAAGTATACAATTTGTTAAAAATGTTATCATTATTACTGTAATATTTGTAGTAGTTTTATCACATTGGTAATGTAATAAGCAGAGCAGAGTTGCCCAGATGGCATGGGGAGAATGACACCCTCCGGTACCTATTATAACAAACTATCCATCTGGGTCGTAAAAGGTCACCAGATTTATTGGTTAACTGGACTGACAATTGTTGAGGACAATAAGATTTTTGTGTTTACATACTAGTTGTGTCTACCACTCAAACTTGAATATTGTTTGGCTTTCTTGTTAAGTTTTGTTACTAGAATCCTCCCAAAAGACTGAGGGCCAAAAAAAAAACCCAGATAGAAATGATCTAAAACAGTGGGTGGTCAGCCATAAACCAGATTGTCTTTATGAAGCATACATTGTTAACAGTGAATGTGTAATGATGGGAAAACACTTGTCAATATATCATTCGTTCAGTTGACAAAAGATATATCACTATTGCATCGGCGATTGGGTACACCCAATAAGTCTGTGCATAACGTAGTTCCCAGACATATCAGGTCGGCCCTGCAGCCCAGAAGATATATCATGCAGATATATCAGTACATCAGCATGTGTGTACGGATGACATGCTGACCGCCCGTACACTGGCCTTAGGGACTGCTTACACTGACATCACAAATGGACATGCAGATTAAAATGCCCGTCCAGTTGTGATGTCTGACCAGAAATATCAAGTTTCCGATTGGTAAGTGTGTACAGCAATAGGGACGATGTGGTGGGCCACTGGATCGGGTAAGTGTAAACCCAGGTTTACCCAACTCTAGGGGGGATTTCAATTAGCCGTGGTAATTTACCACAGACTAATTGATCCCCGGGGCTATTCAATTAGCAACGAAGTGAGACCACCAGCAGCACTTATCTGGGATTTTTTTATTCCACACTGCACAGATAGTGAAAAAAAAATACTGATAACTAAGGGGTTAACGGGTGCAGCGACCCTATTAACGCACAAATCTTTAAACTTTCAAGGATTCTGTGTGTTAACACGTCAATTTAATGGGTGTTAACAAAAGTATAGGGTGAAAAAGGGAGCCTAATTGAATAGCCCTGGGCGATAAATCCTGAGGCTACCTTCCTTTTTCACCCTAATTAGTCAACTGAGGGCATTAGTCTGTGTAGTCACATCCAGTTTATCCGTTTTACAAGCAGTGCTTCCTATCACAGAATGTTTATGTATTACACAGCAGTACCAACATGTCAGCCATATATGGCAGCAGCCCACTCAATGGAAAGCAAGGAATACAAACCAGATTATGCCATTGTCCCGGCTCTCGTTATCTGTGAAGTTAGAATCCAGAAACATATCTTTGTAAATCCTTCCCACCAGGCAATACATGTCTGAAGCAACCTGGTCCTGGTGTTCTACCATAGACAGCATTATCTCAAGGGCTTTCTCCCTGTCCCCTGGAAGTTTCCTCCTATGACAAAGAGAATGTTACACATCTGAGCCCCAGCAGTGTTCTAAGGTCATTTCATAGCTTCCTTAAGAGTATAATACATAAGTAATGTTAACAGCAGCAGACAGTGAGGAAAACCTAACAGAGGGACATTGAAATCACACAAAATAAACGTAGTGGGAAAAGGCCATAGCTGTGAAAAGGAGAGTTTGGCCTAGAGTGGATATAGGTTAGGTGAAAATATAAAGGTGGGCTTTCAGACCTCATTTAAAGAACACATATTAGACTGCGTCCAGTTTGTATAAAGTACATATGCTATTATATATGCTACATATGCTATTTATTCTTGCTCCTGACGCTATCCACCATAGGCCTTGCTATCCAGAGAAGTAGTGTTTATTTTAAGGCTATAAAAAACTGAGGGATTGCAAAATTGTACAGACTATGCAAATGCATGAGCTCTAATTTTTCCATAGTTGCATAATAACAATGATATTAATCTATATAAGATAATATTATGCAGAGGAGTTTAAAAAAAACCCTCACACATTCCATTAACCAGTCTGAGGGCAGACCTAGACACCCCCAGCAATGGGTATCATCCTGTCTGTGATCCTGTTAGTGGAGATGCCCAGATCAGTCCCCTCAAGTCCCAGCACATCGCTCAGAATAAACCCGTATGCTGCCATCTGCACTGTAACAGCAGCGGGAAGTGCCGGACTGTGCATGTGTCAAACACGCAGTCTCAGATACTGTGCAGGAGATGTCCGGACACCAATGTCAGTGACTGTACACAACGGCCTGTACTACCTGGGGTGGGGGAAGACCGTGGTAGGGAGTAAATAAAAATGTATCACTGTTTAATATCCTGTGAGATAAGATCCCCATATTAAACAATTGTTTGAGAGATGGAATATTAAAATTAATTCAGTCACCAACGCACATTAAACAGTATGTCCTTCACATGAAAGACAGTATCACCTACCGATTTTACCTAAGCTACCTATCCTGTCTACAATCTACAGTGCATATACGCTTACCAATTGTCCGCCCCGATGTGTTGGGTCTGACATCACAGCTGGGCGGGCATTTAATTTGCCCGTCCAGTTGAGCTGTCACTTTCCCCCGGGTCCCTACAGCATATGTATGGACATTCGGCAGGCCACCTGTACACACCAGCAGATGCACAGCTGTGTTGCACAGTCGATGCAATAGGTCTGTGAACAACAATGTTCACAGACATACATTATCGGCGGTATACACCCGCCTACACGCCTGCCGTATATTCGATGGAACGGCTGATATATCGCCCAGTTTGTACCCAGCTTAAGTGAACTTCTGCTCCTCCCTCCCACAGACCGTTTCAGCTGCTATATAATTTCAGAAGAACAGAGGTTATATGACGCTGTATTTGTTGTAATGTGCATCACACAGTAACAATGCTAAACATCACATAATAATTATAATACACTTATTTTGAAAATATATTTGTTGCAGAACTTTCCTTGTTTGAGGATAGGCATGTTTTGATAAACTGGATACACTGTATATATTATAACTTGATGTTAAAAAATATGGATGGCAACTCGCACATAATTTTAGAGTGAATTCAGTCATTTTGTGGGCTGATCTAGTATTACTGGGAATGCGGGCTATAAATTTACTAGCGATCTATTCATGCCTCACAAGTTTCTGCATTCAGCAGTCAAAATGACTGCCTCTGGGATTACAGTTCACAAAAAGCACTATAACCAGCTAGTAGTGCATCTTTTCACAGGTTAAGGAGTTAATAATAATCATGTTTTTCAGGATATCGCTTCTGTCATATCTTATAGTTTCCTATAACAAAGCACCCAATTAAATAACATTGCTGACACATATTGTGCCTCTGTTGCATAGTCACATAACTGATAAATGATTGTCATTAAAACTCACACAGTTAATTAAAAAACCTGTAAAATAAATGGTAGTAGACCTTTCTGTTCCTCAAATCAAACCCATATTACACCAATAAATCCAGCACAGGCACTTTCTCTCTCAGCTACATTGCGTGATGGACAATATTAAAGTGGATTTTTCTAAAAACAATCATAATCCAAAGAACCAGTAAACCATTTCATTCTTATAGAGTTACTGTAGACTAATGGCAAACTAAATGGGAAGAAAACAACAGCACTGATTGAATATCATCTTATAAAAGTTACTGAAAAATTATTCTCACCTGTTAAGAGCAAACGCGTAATGAAACTTCACATGGAGATGGGAGGACAAATCAAAGGTTGGCAGTCTTTCCAATGTTTCCACTAGCTTCACAATCGAATCATAATCCTTTTCAGATGAATCGTTTATTTCACGAGATTAAAATAGAATAATTCAAATTAGACTACTAGGAGACGGATATAGCTCACGTTATGTGTATTTATGCATGCAGTGGCGCACACAAAAGGGTTTCCAGGTGCCTGGAACACCCCTCAGACACTATTTTAGTATTGATTTCTCTATTGAGCTAGCACCTTGGCAGCAGTACTAGATGGCTGAAATGGAGCCGCTGTGTAAATCCTGTGGCTGCCTGACTAGACATGCTAAGCAGAAAAATAAAGTAATAAACACATTTTATAATAAATGTAATATAAGGTATGTGTTCATTTATAATGGTAAAGATGCACAGTTGGTAAATAAGTGTTATTCATAAATTGATAATTATGTTATATGTTACAAAAACAAAGCAGTAATAGATTAAATTACAATCGACCACAGAGCTTATATTAATACTATATAGCTTTTTGTAATTTATATTTCATTAAGTTAGTTTACTTATTTGTCATAATAAATCACAATACTTCGGAAATTACTTCGATTGATGAGACTTATGTTGCTCAAGTCACTGACTCATGTGGAGTATATATTGTGTGTGTGTTTTATTGCCTTTAATAGGCCACCCAGCTTTGTCAGTCACAAACTAAATGCTCCTAAAATTGAGAGTAGTTTGTTGCTTATTTTGGGCAACTGTTATTTAGCAAAGCTTCTAAACAAAGTAATGAATGGGGCCCACACATGTAAGCTGTATTGGGGCAATCTCCTATTCTGCCGACGCCAGGGGATTAGAGTAATCAAACAGGTCCAGATTCAGACCTGAAAATGGTTGGAATTGGGGATTTTTAACATGTAGAATTTCCCCGATTCCCACATGGATCGTCGATGTCCGCCAATGAGCGTTTTTCATCTCCAATCTGTGGATCGGGTCAGCAGAGCGGGGAATAAGACCATAGATGTATGTCTCTTATAACTCTTCTAAACACATAACTAAACTCCTCATGAAAAGGCGTATTATTCTTGTATTGCATTTCATTATATTTAATTACACATAACACCTTAGATTTCACGCAAAGCTTACTATACCTGTATATCTCTATACGACAAGAGAAAATTGATAATTATATCAGGCGATAAAACTTCAATGTTATCTACGCGCTGTCGGATTCTTGTCAGCTCGACGGCCAGCTCTTTTCCAGTGTACTGGTTGCGTGCACGTCTGATGTCATTGAGAATGGCTTCTCTGAAATACTGGCTACAATAAAAAAAAAATTCAAATGAGTAACATTTAAAAAAAAAAAAAAACAATTATTTCAGCATGAACATACCGCTCACAGATTTCCATCACTGAAGTATAAACTCACATAACACAAAGTTTTCATTACACTACATACTGCATCTGTGCAGTTTACACACCCACTGTAGCTGTGTACACACAAAGGAATGACTTTGTAGGTGAGTAAGTCGTCACTTATAACAGAGCATGTCTGATGGCGCAAAACTTGCTTTGCTCTAAGTATATAAAAAGCACTGTGACAAATTTATGAAAGCCATAATCCATCAATTAAATTGTGCAATTGACAAATCTATATATTGCTTGCGCAACGTTAAAGCTGGGTACACACTAAGAAATATGCACAATATATTATTTCAATGCTGATCGGAACGACATATTGAACGGATCATATATTGCAGAGGTTCTCAAACTCTGTCCTCAAGGCACCCCAACAGACCAAGTTTTAGCGATATCATTGCTTGACCACTTAGTACCTCAGTCATTTTGATTTAACCACCTGTGCTCAACCATGAATCTCTCTAAATCCTGAACTGTTGGGGTGCACGTTTGAGAACATCTTGTACAGTGTGTATACCTGACTGCGCATGTACGGGGGTTGTTCATCGCATCGCGGATTGTCCCATCTGCTAGGCTACTTAGCAGATGGGACGATGCAATGAAACATCATTATACGGGCAAGATGTTACTTGAGAGTCCGGTATTAAGGTATTTAAACTGTAAAGAAAGCTACAACTTAAACACATACAGCCAGGATACAGACATTTCAGGCTGTGGAGCTAACACAAATACCATTTAACAATGTATTTAACCACTTAAATGGTAATATTTTTTCCAGAAATTGCACAAAAATTGTCTGGTGTAAAAATATTCTTTTTAAACACAGTATAGGCTACCATAATAATAGCAGTTTTTATGGTATACTGTGCATGAGCTTACTTATACTTATCGGTGACCCTGTATCGATACTGGATCACATAAATCAAAAGGATTCACAAAATCTGTCACAATATTATTATCAATAAAAAAAACAATTATCTTCCAGCAGCCGCCCACTGAGCGTTTGACTGGTCGCATGAGATGAGACCATGTCAGGGAAAGCCCAACCTGGCGTGGTCGCATCCAGGCAAGTGGTTAAAAAGAGAATTAAACACAAGTCTACAGTAATTGCTCCAGCATTGCGTGCTTGGAGCTAAATGCATATATCCGTCTTATATAGTGCCAGCATATTCTATTTACAATTGGCAACAATTGTACGTAGCTTTGCAAGTGAACTGCCCTTATACATAAGCTTGGTTTGTTGTGACATGACAGATCTGCCCATGTTGCGTCATCGCACTTGATGACATTCGTATCATCAGGCTCTTCTCCAAAGTATAGCATATCTAAGAAAATTACATACTCAAGGCTCCACCCTGCCCTTATCACAATAAGGGAAGAGGGTGACCTACCTTCCTGGAAATCCAGGAGAACTCTCCAAAATTCTGGAGTCTCTCGGAAATTCTGAGGGAGAAGGCTAGTATGGTCCACATATTTTAAATTGTGTCCAACTCTGCAACATGTCATAAGCCTATTATTATATTTGTTGATTTGTAAGACACCCGAGTGCTCTGCTGAGGCAAACAGCAGGAAAACAAAGCATACACAAATCAGGGTCATAACATGTACACAAAATAAATGTAGCAGAGATATACTGAAGCATATGGTTAGTAGATGTGCCCACACTTTTGAACTTCTGTATAAATTATGAAACAGCTCTGTACTGGTCTCCTCTGAAACTGATCTGAAAATACTGCATCATGCCAATAGCACAAGATTTCATAATGTCGTATGTCCAACCTGCACTTACACAGCCATTGTGGCAGATGTTGGAACCCTAATATAATCCTGAACATACACTGCAGTCAATAAAACATTTCAGAGATACCATTCTGTCTGGCCATATAAACATTGTATTACTATTATTATCCTTAACTCATATGACACCATTAATCGTCTGTAGCACCATACAGCGTAACAATTACACTGAAAAAACAACCACTGCATTAGGGGAAAGACAAACCATGAAATAAGACGACTTTGTGTATGACGAATCATACTTACTAACTCTCCCCTTAATGTCCGCAAGAGTCCCGAAATGACAGAATTTTTCTATCTAACACCCACTTCCTAAGTGAAGTAAGCGGCCTGAAGGTTGGATGATGCAATTCACATTGAATCGTATAATTGTGGCCCCACCCCCATGGCATAAAACAGTGAATCACACAACCCCTCCAACATGGCTTCTTTCACAAAGTACAAAATGCTCTGTGGGAACGCCCCCCCCTTATTTTCCTATTGTGTTCTTCTAGGCTGAATGAATTGTTTATAATGAATTTTTTAAATAATGAATCAATCATGCTCAGAATTAACCATGCTACTTTATAAAGAGATATGGGAAATTAGGATCAGTGTATTTTGGACCGGGTGGAAGGGTTCATGTTAGATGGTCAGGTAATGCACCAGTCTTGTGTATCCCAGCACACATAGGCCCCCATTTACTAACGAGTTTTATCACCAAAACGAGTGATAAATTTCACTGTGTATGATAAATGGTGCTCCAGCTAATCAGCTCCCAACTGTCATTTTTCTAACAGTTGACAATTGGGAGCTGATTGGCTGGAGCACCATTTATCATTCAGAGTGAAATATATCACTCATTTTGGTGATAAAGCTCATTAGTAAATGAGGTCATATTATATACAAGTGTTGTGCCTCAGAATACCACTACACTAGTCTAAAGCTCGGTACACACTGAGAATTTGGCCGAATCATAACATATCGGGCAGTGTGTATACATGATATGCGCGCTCCCACGGTCGCATGCGATGTTGTGAGGCTTGATGTGCTGCATATCAAACCTGACGATATCACTTGCGGCTCCATGCACATTAATGGATGAAGAAGGGTTCGTTTTATCGTACATTACATCATTCTAATGTGTACCCAGGAGACGATATGTCGGCCGCCATATTGTTCCAGTACACATATGCAATTATACCACCCTGCGCCTCATGTGCACTATACCACCCTGTAATTCCTAGAACACTGCCAGTATGTGCCAGCATGTATACGGTTATATCATGTACTGTACAATCACTAGTATACCAGTCTGCAATCGCTCATAACATAGTAGTAGTCTAACTTATTTACCTGGGAATCAAGGCACACTAGTATATCAGTCAGTGCGCCCAACACAATGTCTGAGATTAAATGGAATGTGGGTAGTATATATATGAAGAATGTTTTTGGATTGTAAGAGAAGGAGCATGTTCATTGACAGTCACCTTCCTGTAACTCTACTTACACACAATTTACTTTGCATTAATCGTTTTAATAAAACACACACAAAAGGTGGACAATTTCTCTTCATTATAAATATTTTCAAGCATTAAAAACAGATTCTTATCACTGAATATTTGTGGGTTGTAGGTGGACACCTCTGCTTCATAAAGTTCCAAGCAAAGGTTTAAAATTCAGGTGAAAAGCCCTTACCATGAACTGGCCTGTGCCATCTTCAAGATTTGAATAAAGCGATCCGCCAGAGGCAAACAAATGGGGCCGAGGAGTAACTCAAAGTTAGGCTGCATCAATTCAGTCAATCCTTTCATGAAGCTGCTATCACAGCAGAAGACCTTGTTATGTGGTGTAGTCATATAAGGAATAAATGTGTAATTAGCAGTGCACATCTGCAACAAAAGCAAAACAAAAAATTCATATAATATATTAATACTGAAAAGCGAGCTTACATTAATACATACAAATGAATATACTGTACCTGTACTTTGGTAAACAATGCGCTGTTTGGCCATTAGAAAGCATCACTGAACACAAGATTATTCACAAAAAAATACATCATGTAAAATGTATATTTATGTAATATATTGCATATAAATAAATATTATATATAATAAATTAAATATATATTTAAAATCTCACACTGGATAAACGTTGAGTTACTTGACATTGTATTTTACTTGCTGTACAGTGGAGTGTAAGCTTTTTCTGTTACCAGACAGTTACTAAGTGAATGCCTGATGTGCTTTCCAACAGATCCAGGACAATTGTTGTACATAGAAAAAAGCCCCCAAGCCCTGTCTGATATTAAATAAATATAATCTTTATAAGGCAATAAGGATTTTAAGTACATAGACTGTGCGGCTGGTGCAGAGTTTTTATACTATACCAGTTGGCATAGCCTATCTTGTGTGAATTCACAATGTGCATACACCGAACACCGTGCACACACATATACGTGTATATGCACATGCAGCTTTATCTGCTTCTGCCACTTATGCAGGTCTCTGCTTTGTCTGTATATAATATATTCTTATAGGTTTTCAAGGCAGGGCTGCCCACACTATTGAACTCTTAATTGCGTCTATATGCAGCCAGCCAACAGGTGTCTCAAGTTGCATCTTGCTTAGCAGACATGCAGGAGCCACACACTGCAGGATGCCTGCATGTTATATGTGGATTGGAGAAGGTCAGTGGTTAAGTGAAACCATGAGATTTAAAAAAAGACACAGACGCAGGACAGAAATGTTTTTTCTTCAGGACAGAGCTGACTAGGAGTCACTACTTCTGCCAGACTGGTCTAGGACTGTGCTTATGTTGACAATGAAGCCTCCGGCAATTATGTCTTCTTTTTGGACCTGCAAAAAGCAGGACGACATTGAGCTCAGCTCCTACCATGTGGGTAGGGAAGTGAAGAGCATGGCTCAGCAGCAGGGGTTTGAGAATCATAGTGACGGGACACGCAAGATATTTGTGTTTGTATTTGCATGTGGTGAAACTCAGTATTGTCACATAGTTTCTTTTATTTTGTGCTGTGTGTTATAAACATAATAAAAAGGTGCACATTTTACCAACCATTTGCATAGGGGATTTAAATCACCCATGCTGAGGTACCAATTACCCCCAAATACCTATAGTATATGTATTGTAACATGGGATGTAGAAATGAGGATTCAATTGCACCGTATTCGGCGGCCGCACTACTTCATTCTCCTAAGAGTCTTATTCCCGCTTATATTCTCAACAATGTATTATTTCATGACACTTATGCAGCTTGTCGCACTATGGGCCAAATGTAATAGGGTGAGAGTTTAGCAGTAAACTCTCACATTGGTTGAGTTTTATCTTCAAAATGGGAAAACATCTGAATGAGATTTTAAATCGTGAGAGTTTTTTAAGTCTAAAAAAACATGCAAGTTCACTCTGTTACTTTGTTTTTCGACTCTATTACATTGGTAAAGTTTAAAAAGTGTCAAACTCTCACTTTTCTAAACTCTCACCCTATTACATTTGGCCCCAGATGTCTGAAACTTAAAAGGCCTTATACTAGTTCTAAATATGTCCCGTTTGTAGGTAACACGCTGTTCCCCCAGGGTTAGATAACTCTTTGTTCCTTCAGTGGAAAGATAAGGGAATTGCTATGGTGAAAGATGTTTTTGCTCCTGGCGATATTGTCATGCCTTTTAGTGTTTTACATAATACAAATGGTATACCCCATAGGCAGTTTTATATGCATCTCCAAATAGTTCATTTTGCTCGCTCTATTATGTCACAAATCCGATCTCTAAATTCTCAGAATTTACTACATAACCAATTGTCATTTATAATACTTCATCCATACAAAACTAAATATCTTACACTGGATCTTGTTGGCAATTCATACGATCGAATCTGGAAACATACAGTTGCGTTGTGGGGTAGAGACATACCACCTGTAACCTCAGCCGATGACTTGCTTACACATTATGACTCAACCCTGAGATTCTTGCGCTGCTCCTGGCTACAGAATGTCCATATCAAGACTATCAATAGAGTATATATAACACAAGCTCGCAGGAGCTTCATGGTGGCAGAGGAGTTGGGTAACTGTCTCAAATGTAGACGCCCAAACGCAACTTTTTTCCACAATCTATGGTTGTGTCCGAAAATACGCAAATTCTGGGGAAAGGTAGTAGTTTTTATTAATATTATTTTTCATCTACAACTTAGAAGTGATCCTTTGGCACTTTTATGCGCCAATTTAAGGGATTGGAACCTTGGTGTGGATAAAAAAAAAAATCTGTAATCCCTCTCCTAACTGTTATTGTAACCATTGCTAAAAATTGATATTATGTAGTTGGACCACTTCTACTCCCCCATTTTTGGGCTCAGTAAAATCACTACTGCTCAATACCCTATATTATGACAGGCAAGCTGTATTTCCAGCATTAGAGACTGGTGTAGTCTCCTTTTATAATTTAGGGGTGCTTATATTGAGTCGCTGGACTCCTCCACACAGTCGAGAGTGTTAAAAGTATTTGAGACCACATCTTGGTATTTATATAGAAATGTGACATGTAGGATGACACCTATTTGGTTGTTTAGTGTATTTTGTTATGTCAATATGATTGGCAGGGGTTGACTCCGACCTTGTTCGGAATTGCCTCATCTAGGAACATTCTTGATCACAGAGACAGTTCATTCTCAATTATCACATGATTGAATATCCTCCATTCCCCCTTGTTCTGTCCCCCCCTTTTCTTTATTTTATATTATGTTATTTCTATTGTATTTGTACTATAGTGCAGTTTATGGTATTGTGTACTTAAATTTTTGAATATGTGGTCAAATATCTGACTTCGAACTTTAGAATCATTTTTATTCCAGTTAAGGAATTTGATGTATATTTCGAACATGTGCATAATATTTATGGTTCTTTTATACCACTATTTAGAAATTTGTAATTTTTAAAACTTTTCTATATACTGCTGTAATGTATAATGTTTTATTTGAAATATTAAACAGATTTTCCACACACAAAAAAAAAAAAAGATATGAGGTTTCAAACAGGCAGGAATTTGGTAAAGTATTGTCTTTTAATGACAAGAGATACTGCACTTCAGCATACATGAGCATAGGCCTGGACACACACACAGGCACATAAAAAGGTTCCAGCACTCCTTTTGCTTAGCAGTGGCTTACAGCAACAATTGGCCATGCTCTCCCAACATAGCCCTTGGACCCTCTCACTACAGACACTTAATCCTACTACCTGGCCGCTAGACAGCATCAGGGCAAGGAGCAAAAAGCAGACAAGAGTTTTAATCTCTTCCTCTGCTGCTCAGTGATGAGTTGCAGCTAGGCCTGTGCGACTGTGAAAACCTGGCTTCGCTCCAGCCTCCTCGGAGGGAGCTAGTCCCACCAGAACGTGGGCAATTCAGGTGAAATACAACCCCTCTCACCACACAGCCCCCTGGGGAAGTGCACAATTTCTTTTGTGACGGCCGACACCACTCAGCTTTCTCAAATTTTCGGGGCAATGCATCCACATTTTTATGTTGCACTCCCCGCCAATGTTACGACAAACTTGTACTGCTGGATGGTCAAAAACCAGCGCATCACTCTAGGATTAACTTCTTTTTTGAGGTGCATCCACCTCAGAGGTGCATGATCTGTGACAAATTCTCTTTCCAAAAGATAATACTTCAGGGCTTCTACTGCCCACTTTATCGCCAAACACTAACTCTACTATGGTGTATTTTGTTTCTTGTGGCAACAGCTTTCTACTTAAGTAGAGGATCGGCTTTTCTTCACCCGCAAAGGACTGTGATAAAACAGCTCCTAAGCCTGTCGTGGAGGCGTCAGTTTGCAAGACAAAAGGTTTTCTGAAATCCGGTGCCTGCATAACCGGTTTGTAACAAACAGAACCATCCTTGCATCTTCCCAGGCTGTTTCAATTGTCTTGGTCCAGGGAATCTTTACCGGTTGAGCCTTCTTAAGGGTCTCAGTCAGGGGTAAGGCTCTGGATGCAAAATTTGGAATTAAACGGCGGCAATAGCCTAGCAGCCCAAGGAAAGTACTCATTTGATTCTTGGAGGAGGGTCTTGGCCAGGACTGAATCGCCTCCACTTTCCGCAGTTGGGGTTTCACGTGCCCATTGCCAATGACATACCCGAGGTAATTGGCCTCTGAAAGTCCAATGGTACACTTACCTGAATTAGCAGTCAACCAGTTCTGTCGTAAGCCGTTTAACACTTCTTGGACTTTGGGAAAATGTTCTTCCCAACTTTCTGTATAGATGACAATGTCGTCTAGATAGGCTATAGTGTACCCCTGGTGTGGCCTCAGCAGGCGAGCCGTGGCATGGTAAAATATCACTGGTACCCCATGAAGGCATAAGGAAGCATTTTATATTGAAACAGGCCATCAGGGGTCGACAAGGCAGTTTTCTTGGTGGTTTCACTTAGTGGAATTTGCCAATATCACTTTGTAAGGTCCAGGGTCGTAAGACACCAGCTATTTGCCAAATTTTCAACTAATTCTTCCACCTGTGGTAACGGGTAAACGTCAAACCTGGAAACCTGATTCCGCTGCCTAAAATCGTTGCAAAAACATATGGCTCCTGAAGGCTTGGGGACCAACACAATAGGACTTGACCAGTTACTGTTGGACTCCTTAATGACCCAAAGTGCTAGCATCTCATTCACCTCTTGCTATACTGCTTGCCGTCGCGCCTCAGGGATGTGATACAGTCGCTGCTTTACAACCACTCCTTCAGGTGTATTTAATCTCGTGCCCTACTAAAGGCAGTGCGCCCTGGCAGGGAAAAAAAACAAACCACATCCCGATTACTGTGAACTAAGGCTTCCGCTTCTTTTCGCTGTTTTGCTGACAAGGTGTCCGACAGCAGAACTTCTGTAGGGCCAGGTGAACTATAGCAACCCTTAAAAGCCTGAGGGGTGGAGGTTTCCAGCACATCCATGGCAACATCTCTGCCAATATTTTTGTCTGCTGTAACCGGGCAGTGTTGCAAATTTCTTTCCTCAGACATTAATTGCGCAGAGGTTCCCTTTCTAAAGAGAACTGGCCGAGCTTTTCCACTCTTCTCCCTTTTTTGGAGGTAGGGCCTTTGACACTTTACATTGGCATTGCCTCTGCGATTCCTTTAAGAGCTCAACAAATCCTGGGAAATTGCGTCCCAATATGATAGGATAGGGGAGCTTAGGACCAACCGCGGCGACCACCTCATAAGTGCACCGCTTTATGGTGAGGCTCACTCGCACCTGGGATAAGTTTTCTGTGGACCCATGAACGCAGAGTACTTCAACTAACCCTGGCACCTTTTCCATTGGCCTGGGCAGGACAGCCTCTGAGATCATGGTTAGCTCACTCCCTGAGTCTATAATAGCTGGGAGTTCTCAGCCATTCAGCAACACAATTGACCACATTAATGGGAGTCTGGAATCCAAGGGTTCCATCATGCAAAAAAAACGGGGTATGTAATGCCCCTACTAGCAATCCCACACTCCATAGGCTCTGTTTTTAATGGGACAGTTCAGCCTTATATGACCTGGCTCTCTGCACTTATAACAAACAACCCTAGCATCTCCAGTGGTGTTTCCTTGAGGAGGGGTGACAGTCTGGTTCACAGGCCAATGGGTGCCATCGTAACGGGTCGCCCATTGCCTGGTTTCTTTTCTGGCATCTTTGTCATATTTCCTGAGGTTTCATACCGCTCCAATACTGTAATTCCTGTCAACTCTGAGGATCAGCGTGTATGACCCAGCGCTGCATATTCCGCTCTAGGGTTCTTATACATTGGTCAACAACCACCGTCTCTATAATCTGAGCGGCAGTGCGGTCTTCTGGCTGGAGCCAACTCTGCCCCTGTCTGTAGAGTTTTGCAACCTGCTTCCAAATAGGACCCCTGGTAGTAGGGCCCATTCGTGGAAGCGCTGCACTTCCCCAGAAAGAGTGAGATCTGACTTAGCTAGAATGGCACTTTTGACTAGGTCATATATCTTGGCATCAGCAAAGGACATATCAGCATAGGCTTTCTGAGCCTCACCAGTGAGATAGGAGGCAAGTCTATCAGCCCAAGTGTCTTCTGACCACTTTAAGCGCTGTGCGACCCTCTCAAATATCAGTAAATATGCCTCTGGGTCATCTGAGGCAGACATGTTCTTTAGATGCCCTGTAGTAGCTGTTGTTCCCATTGATTGGGTCACTAGCTACAACATTTGTTCCTCTGTCTTTTGATTTGAGGCCAACAATGTTACTACCGTATAGTGTGAAAAACTATCTCCATTTTTACAGTGGGAGGTGTATACACAAGCCTAGGTTCATTTATATAAGAGCAATGACAAGCCAGTTTACACAAATAAATATATCTCTTTCGTTCAGCAAAGCAACGGTTATTCAAGTTAGAAAAAGAAAACTGCTTTTTTTTTTCTTCAGCGATGCAGGGGTTAAACAAAACACGAACAAAAAACCTAGTATTTTCCCTTTCAGCAATGCAGTGCTTAATTGAAACAGTATAAACTTAATTACACTAACTAGTGAACATACTAATCAGCATTTGATAGGTCTTAAGCATCTCAGTGGGGGGGAAAAAAAAAGGAAAGCAACTTTTTTTCCAATAAAAACACAAGAGGTTTTTTTTTTTTTTTCAGTGCAAAGCAAGTTACACAATGTCCTTGTTATAACTGAGTTTTCTCTGGTTCACCAACCATACTCACGTATACCTACCGTTCTGCCTGGTCAGTTCCTTTGCTACGCCATAGGCGTCTAGCTATTGTGCTGCGACACAGCAGTGCAGATTCCCCGTTAGGGCCACCAATGTAACACGGGGTGTAGAAATGAGGATACAGACAGGCAGGTATTCGGTAAAGCAGTGTCTTTTAATGGCAGCAGACACTGCACTTTAGCCATACATGAGCATAGGACTGGACACACAGGCACATAACAGAAACTAAGCAAACAAACATAAAAGGTTCCAGCACTCATTGTGCTCAGCAGTCAGCAGTGGCTTGCAGCCACATTTGGTCATGCTCTCCCAGCATAGCCCTTGGGCCCTGGCACTACAGACACTTAATACTACTACCTGGCTGCTAGACAGCATCAGGGCAAGGAGCAACAGGCAGATGAGTGTGTTAAACTCTTCCTCTGCTGCTCAGTGATGAGTTGCTGCTGGGGCTGTGCAACTGTGAAAACCTGGAGTTCCACACCTCCACTGTTCATGCAGAATGCACAGGCTTCACTCTAGCCTCCCTTGGAGGGAGCTGGTTCCACCAGAATGTGGGCAATTCAGGTGAGAGACTTCCCCTCTCACCGCAGTATCTTAAAAGTTGTTTATTCATGTTATCTGAGGGGGTTAGTGCAGGGGTGGATTGGGCCGCCGGGATGCCGGGCTGGTTCCCGCTGGGCCGGTCCCTACTATGGCTGGCCACCCTCCTACCCACCCGCTGCCACGATCGGAGCTCAGCTCCGATCGGGCAGCTTTACAGTAGTCTAGCTTCTGCGCATGCGCAGAAGCTTACTAATTGAAAAAAAAAATGGCCGACGGGGGAGCTGCTGCGCCTGCCTGGCAGCAGCTCCTCCCATAAGCCTTTGCGGAGCTTGTCAGTCACAGCTGACAGCTCCGCCTCCAGCCCCTCCGCGCGGCCTGGCCTCACTCTGTGCATGCTGCAACAAGCAGTGACGCCGTCTGAGGGCAAAGACACAAGCAGCGGGCAGCCAGAGGAGCAGCAGGTGATGCCGGCGGCTGGACACAGGAACAAGCAGCGGACAGAGCATCACCAGGTAAGTGTTGGCTGCGGGGGGGGGGGGGGGGGAGAGAGGAGATGGGAGGGGAGGGGGAGCTGACAACGCGGGGGGGCGGGGGGTTGAGCTAAAGATGCAGGGCTGAGGGGGGTGAGCTAAAGATGCAGGGCTGAGCTAAAGATGCAGGGCTGGGGGAGGGGGAGCTAAAGATGTTGGGCTGGGGGGGTTGGTGCTGACACTGGGGCTGGGGAATAATGCTGAGACACACAGGGGCTCTGGGAATGAGGATGAGATACACAAGGGCTGGGGGGGGGGAAATGAGGCTGAGAGACAAACTGGTGCTGGAGAATAAGGCTGAGAGAGACACTGAGGCTTGGGGAATGAGGCTGACACACACTAGGGCTGGGTGAATGGGACCAAGAGATACACACTGGGGAATGGGGCTGAGAGACACACTTGGACTGGGGAAATGGTTAGATCTATAATACAATTTTCCAAGGGACCTGTGATGTCACACACATGTGACCCGTCATCAAAGGGGGAGGGGCCAGAATGATAAAGGAGGGCCAAAAGTGTCTCCTCGCTGCGCTCTCCATGTTTCGGGCACGGTGGCTTGCTGCGCTCGCCACAAAAATGTGTTCCCCCTCTATGCCCATGTGGATGGTAACACAGGAGCATTCTGGCCCCCCTCAGCGGTCATGTGACTGCAACGTCACAGAGGTCCTTTCTCACACACTGGGACTGGGGGAAAAGGACTGAGGGCCTGATTCAGAGCCGCTCGTAAGTGGCCGCTCGTTCGCTCCGAGCGATGTTCGCACATCTGCGCATGCGTATGGGTTGTAATGCGCATGCGCGAACCAGTCAGTGCGGTCAGAAATCGTGTGCTCGTGTGCCTGCTAATTTGAGTGACAGGATGAGGCGTTTGTGGGTGGTAACAGGGGAAGGTGCTTGAAAACGTGGAGTGGAGATCCGAACGCAGGCGTGCCAAAAGGTCAAAACGGGCGTTTTAAGGGTGTGCATAATTAACAAAGCAGCGTCATCGGCCACGTCACTTTGTCATCTTTTAGTCTGAACTGCTCGCATGATTGCGGTAGGAAAATGCTACCACAAGCACTGCGAGCAGTTCATACACCTTTCGATGTACTCGATTAATCTAATAAATAGCGGAGATGACGTGTGATGCGAGCGGCCAGGGGGCGTTTTTTTCAAAATAGCAAGCGCATGTTTTGTTCGCTCGTTCAGACAAAGAGGCGTCAACAGACCGCAAAGAGCGAGCGCTTGATTTAAATGTCCGGCCCCTTTTTCAGAACGACCGTCCGCAAATAGCGTCCGGCTCTGAATCAGACCCTGAGAGACACACTGGTGCTGGGGGAATGAGGCTGAGACACACTGGGGCTGGGGGAATGAGGATGAGAGCCACAGGTGGGCCTGGGGATGGAGAGACATGGGGGTCCTGGGGATGGAGAAACACATGGGGTCCTGGGATGGAGAAACACATGGGGTCCTGGAGAGGCATAGGGGATTCTGGAGAGAGACAATGGGTCCTGGAAATGGAGAGACAGAGGGAGCCTGGAGAACCACAGGGGAGCTTGGGGATGGAGAGACGTACGGGCATCTGGAGACACAGAAATTGTTTGATCAGGGAAATTTTACCCTGCACAAAAACTTCTGCTACTGTAGGTTATGATGATGACATTAGTTATATTTCTACATAAACAGGCATCTTCCAGACAATGTGATCTTCTACATGAATAGTGAATACCGGCTGAAGACGCTGTACAGTGAGGCTGAAATTCTTCAGAGGTTCCCTGTTGCAGAGAAACCACCAAATAGGTAAGAAAAGACTTTCAAACTGACTGGCCTGTACCTAGTGCAGAGGGATGGGGGGTCCCAAATAAAAGGGTATCATTCACCCAGATTTCTGTTGCCGGCCCTGCTCCCCTCAGTGGCTTGCAAAAGCAGCTCCAGGCCCTAAGGCGAGGGAGTATCCTGCCCTCCTCCACAGACCCGCCTTCTCAACACACCCGCCCCCTTTAGGGCTGCTTCCAGAAATTTCCCGGGCTGGTTTTCCATCCCAATCCGCCCCTGGGTTAGTGTATTAATATTATCTGGGGACAGCGTAATAATAGTTTCTGGGAAAGAGGGTACTGTATTAATATTACAAACGGGGGTAGTGTATTAGCGTTATCTGGTGGGCTGTGTATTAATGCCATATAGCAGCTAGTGTGGGAAGCATACTGACATTGCATGTTCTATCTATGTAGTGTACACACATTGTAGTGTGCAAATTTATTTAGGACAAAATTTGTTTTCTGCTGCATTTGTTCTATAAACAAAATTATTGACATAATATTTAGTCTGAATTTCCTCTTCAGTTTCAACCATGCAGAAATGAATTTTCTGTCAACTTTATACAGCATTGAAACACTAGATTTACTGAAACTTTTTCTGTGTGTATGTCCATACCGAAGGAAGAACAAAAAACAATTTAACATGAAACAGATAACAGAATAATGGGGGCAGCCAGGTCGGCACAGGAGGAGGGGGGTGTTGTGGCATGGCATAAGGAGGGCAAGGTAGGGCTTGACGCAGATTGGCGGTGTAGCTTGGGGTTGTGAATAGCATCAGCTCCCACCATGCTGCGGGGGTATGGTTGGGAGGGTTGCGGGGTGGTACGGGGGTAGACGAGCGGTTGGGAGACCTGCTCACCTTTTCGGCGGCCGGGAGCTCCACCCGTTTTTCGGAAGTTTAAAGCATAGGTGTAGTAACAATTTTGCAAAAACATTATGCATCCATTTTGAATGCAGATGCTAGTTTAATCATCCTTGATAAACATTTTTTAATTTGCTGCTCTGCTATTAATCCCTCCATTGGTTACCTGTATTCTACAGAATTCAACATAAAATACTTTTCCTACACATAAGCACATAAGGCTATAACCAAACACTAACATACATCTCTTCGCTTATATCAAAATATCTCCCAACCCAACCACTACGCTCTGTACAAGAACTGCGTCTCTCATCCACACGCATAACCTGCTCCCATTCGCGGTTGCAGGACTTTTTTTGGGTTGCACCCACTCTGAAATGGACACACTATAAAACTATCCTCTAGTCTCCAAACCTTGAAGAATTCCCTGAAAATTAAACTCTTCAGGCGAGCTTATCAAATCCGAGAACCACTCACATAACCTCCATAAACTATCCTACCCAATTACATCCCCACTATTCAGTCCAAACATAACTTCACATTTTCTCATCCTCCTGACCCTAGGCCAACATTGCTGTGTGACTGGGCCATACAGCCTACAAAGAACCTCTGCAATCTGTCTGGGCCAATATGTAATAAGTAGCACCTATCTTTGTGTACCAATGCCTATTTCACTATAGAATGTAAGCTTGCAAGCAGGGCCCTCTTACCTCTATGTCTGTCTGTTATTACCCAGTCTTGTTCTATTACAATTTGTTCCCAATTATAATGCGCAATGCATTATGCTGGTGCTATATAAGTAACTAATCAGTCAAATAAATGTGTAGGTGTCAGGATGAGGGAAATTGCATACTTTAAGTGCTGTACCCCATTCGCCAGGTCTAATATGATTTCTGCATTGCAAATTTATATTGTCTAGTGATCACAGCTACTGGGACCCACGCAACAGAGCAAACATGGAGAAAGCTTTCTTGAACTACAGTATTTCTTCTAGTAATGACCGGAATTTGTGTTTGCCAAATTGTCTGACCATAAACCCTAGAAACAGACCTTGTAACAGTGTGAAAATTAGTTGATTTTTTTTTAACTATGGCAACCAACACAGGAATCAGAATCTACATTTGTAGACAGCTTATATTTTTCACATAGGGAATGATTTATATTGCACATAACGCATTTGCATGGTGTTATTTAACATTAGACACAATGCACATGCACACAACTGTTGGAGGTATTTTGACATACACAACACGAGCGGCCCATATATCCTCTATGACATTGACACCCACACTGAATCGGTATGATATGACGGCTGTCGGGATGCCTCCTGTCAGAATATCGACAGCCGCATCCCGATGGTTGGTATACTTACCAGGGCCGGATTTACCGCTAGGCAACCAAGGTGGAGGCCTAGGGCCCTGCGGGTCCCAAGGGGCCCGTAACCGGGCCCCCCCGGTAATCCGGCCCTGGGAGAGAACCTGCAGTGCTGCTCTGAGTTTTGAGCGCACCAGCCAGGGCCCGGGGAGGAAGCGGTCTGATCATGGCTGGATTAAAGGGCCATTGGAGGCAAGTCCTCCCCCCCGCCGCAGATCTGATCTGGTCCCACGATCCGCAGCCACTCCCGTAGCATTCACACAGTCCCCACCGGCGCCGCAGAGCAGTGCTGAATTGCCAGGCCGGCGGTGGACCAATCAGGCACAGAAAAGCAGCCTGCGGCTCCCAGTGACTGGTTGGCGCGCAGGCTGCAGTGAAGAAGAGGGCGTGACCAGGGGAGCCGAGAGGGGGGGGGGGGGAGGGGGGCGGGTACAGATTACCCGGTCCCGGGCTTCCTGAGGGGCCCAGCGGGGGGCCCGGGTCCGGCGCCACTCCCCCCCTCACAGCAGCCCAGCACACAGCGTGTGCTAAGCTGCCTGCAGTTGGAAACTGCTCGTGGCTGCTGAGCAGCAGCCACAGCAGTCTCCCTCCTATGCCTGTGTGGGGTAGCGATCACACTGATCGCGCCTCCCCTGGCTTTGCGCCGGGCAGAGGGGGCTCAGAGCGCCCCCCCTCCCCAGCGTGCAAATCTTTTTTTTTCTTGGCAAGGGGGCGTGGCCACACCTCCCGTGATTAAGCCACGCCCCTATTACCGGGGCCCGCCACGGCTCTTGGCGGGCCTGGGTGTGACATGGAAAAGAGGGGCGGGCGCTGGGCACACAGCCACAGAAGAGAAGGTGGAAGCTGGAACATGCCGCGATGCAGCTGAGGACGGCTGTGGCTTAGCCAGTGTGTCACACTGTCAGCATCTTGACATCATAAAAGTAAGACAGTATTGAAGAACTTTTTTTTTTTGTCACCAAAATGTAACTACTGTAATTAAAGGCACCGAGTCCTATAGTATTGTATGTGTGTGTGATATATATATATATATATATATATATATATACACACACAAATAATATATATACACACACGTGTGTGTAGGTATACTTGTGAGTATGTATATTTGTGTATACAAATTATATATATATATATATATATATATATATATATATATATATATATAATGTATACACACATATGTGTATGTATATTTGTGAGATATATATATATATATATACACACATACATATACACACACACACACACACACACTGTGTGTATATATATATGGATTATTGGATTGATGTTCTATGGAATAAAGTTGTCATTGTGAGCCCTTGATTGAAGTCTGGTGAGTGCACCCCTACAAATATATTTTTTTATATATTGGTGGTTTTTGGTCTCACCTGGACCACAATTTGATATTGCACCCCAGCGACTATTGCGAGTGCGAAATAGACAGAAAGTTATATATACACACATATATATAAAATACATAGAGTACATACATACAGTATATATACACACACATAAATATACATACACACATGTGTATATATATGTATATATATATATATATATATATATATATATATATATATTACACATACATATATATTATATGCATGCACATGTACATACACACACACACATATATATATATACACATATATACATATATATATAAATATACACATACACACAGTCAGGTCCATAAATATTGGAACATTGACAGAATTTTCAGATTTTGGCCTCTATTCACCACCACAGTGGTTTTGAAATGAAACAAACAAGATGTGCTTTAACTGCAAACTTTCAGATTTAATTTAAGGGTACCGTATATACTCGAGTATAAATCGACCCGAATATAAGCCGAGGTACCTACTTTTACCCAAAAAAACTGGGAAAACTTACTGACTCGAGTATAAGCCTAGTGTGGGAAATGGCAACAGCTGGTAGTGCCCCCAGTAGTAATTCCCCCTGGTTGTGCCCCCAGTAGTAATCCCCCCCTGGTTGTGCCCCCAGTAGTAATCCCCCCCTGGTAGTGCCCCCAGTGGTAATCCCCCCTTTCAGTGCCTCCAGTAGTAATCCCCCCCTGGTAGTACCCCAGTAGTAATCCCGCCTTTTAGTGCCCCCTGTAGTAATCCCCCCTTTTAGTGCCCCCTGTAGTAATCCCCCCCTGTAGTAATCCCCCATGGTAGTGCCCCCTGTAGTAATCCCCCCTTTTAGTGCCCCCTGTAGTAATCCCCCCTTGGTAGTGCCCCCTGTAGTAATCCCCCCTGGTAGTTCCCCCAGTGGTATTCCCCCCTTTTAGTGCCCCCTGTAGTAATCACCCCCTGATAATGCCCCCTGGTAGTGCCCCCTGTAGTCATCGCCCCCTGGTAGTGCCCCCCTGCAGTCATCGCCCCCTGGTAGTGCCCCCTGCAGTCATCGCCCCCTGGTAGTGCCCCCTGTAGTCCCCCCCCCTAAGTAGAGAGAGACGTGATAACAATAAAAAAAAAAAATCACTTACCTGTAACTCCCGCTCCTGGTCCCGCCGCTGTCCGCTCCTCCGGCCTCTTTGCATGGGAGAGACGTCGTCATGACGACGTGTCTCCCATCACCCACTGCGGGAGCCGGAAGATGGCTCCCGCAGTGGGAGCAGCAGCAGCCGCTGAGAGTCTGACAGACTCTCAGCGGCTGCTGATTACAGCAAACACATAGCTGCCGGCTCCGGCGGCTATGTGTTTGGCAGTGTGTAGCGCTGACCGAACTCCGTCCAGTCAGCGCTACACTTGACTCGAGTATAAGCCAAGGGGGACTTTTTCAGCACATTTTTTGTGCTGAAAAACTCGGCTTATACTCGAGTATATACGGTAATTACATCCAAATCGGGTGAACGGTGTAGGAATTACAACAGTTTCAATATGTGCCTCCCACTTTTTAAGGGGCCAAAAGTAATGGGACTATCAACTCAAAAGCTATTTCATGGACAGGTGTGGGCTATTCCCTCGTTATTTCATTATCAATTAAGCAGGTAAAGGGTCTGGAGTTGATTCTAGGTGTGACATTTGCATTTGGAATCAGTTGCTGTCGACTCTCAATATGAGATCCAAAGAGCTGTCACTATCAGTGAAGCAAGCCATCATTAGGCTGAAAAATCAAAACAAACCCATCAGAGAAATAGCAAAAACATTAGGTGTGGCCAAATCAACTGTTTGGAACATTCTTAAAAAGAAAGAACGCACTGGAGAGCTCAGCAACACCAAAAGACCCGGAAGACCACGGAAAACAACTGTGGTGGATGACAGAAGAATTATTTCCCTTGTGAAGAAAAACCCCTTCACAACAGTTGGCCAAATCAAGAACACTCTCCAGGAGGTAGGTGTATATGTGTCAAAGTCAACAATCAAGAGAAGACTTCACAAGGGTGAATATAGAGGGTTCACCACAAGATGCAAACCATTGGTGAGCCACAAAAACAGGAAGACCAGATTAGAGTTTGCCAAACAACATCTAAAAAAGCCATTACAGTTCTGGAACAACATCCTATGGACAGATGAGACAAAGATCAACTTGTACCAGAGTGATGGGAAGAGAAGAGAAGAAAAGGAACTGCTCATGATCCAAAACATACCACCTCATCAGTGAAGCATGGTGGTGGTACTGTCATGGCGTGGGCATGTATGGCTGCCAATGGAACTGGTTCCTTTGTATTTATTGATGATGTGACTGCTGACAAAAATGAATTCTGAAGTGTTTCGGGCAATATTATATGCTCATATTCAGTCAAATGCTTCAGAACTCATTGGACGGCGCTTCACAGTGCAGATGGACAATGACCCGAAGCATACTGCAAAATCAACCAAAGAGATTTTTAAGGCTAAAAAGTGGAATGTTATGCAATGGCCAAGTCAATCTCCTGACCTGAATCTGATTGAGCATGCATTTCACTTGATGAAGACAAAACTAAAGGGAAAATGCCCCAAGAACAAGCAGGAACTGAAGACATTTGCAGTAGAGGCCTGGCAGAGCATCACCAGGGATGAAACCCAGCGTCTGGTGATGTCTATGCGTTCCAGACTTCAGGCTGTAATTGCCTGCAAAGGATTTGCAACAAAGTATTAAAAAGTGAAAGTTAGATTTAGGATTGTTTAGTTTGTCCCATTACTTTTGGCCCCTTAAAAAGTGGGAGGCACATATAGAAACCGTTGTAATTCCTACACCGTTCACCTGATTTGGATGTAATTACCCTCAAATTAAATCTGAAAGTCTGCAGTTAAATCACATCTTGTTTGTTTCATTTCAAAGCCATTGTGGTGGTGAATAGAGGCCAAAATATGAAAATTCTGTCAATGTCCCAATATTGATGCACCTGACTGTATGTATGTATATATATATATATATATATATATATATATATATATATATTTATTATCAGCACTCCCAGGACTTCCAGGTGGTAGTATAATAAAGGACAATTAGACCATCATGTAGCCAACATTTCTATCTCCTTTATTGGAGATTTTCCTCAGGGTCAGTGAGTCAGTGTGATATGGACTGGCAGTGAGAGCTATAGAGGGGACAATCAGTGGGGCCAAACACTGAAAAGCTTAGCAAAAATCAAGTGTATTTAAGGCCTTGGCGCACCAGGGTGCTGTACAGCAGCATGAATTAGGAATGAAAATATAGTGCTATGGATTGCTTGGAGGAGGGGGGCCCCAAAACCGGTATCTTGCCTAGGGCCCCATGAGGTCTAAATCCGGCTCTGATACTTACCCTCCCCCCGGTAGCCTAACCCTAACCACCCCGTGCCCTAACCCTCCCCCGTTAGTTCCTGAACCTAAGTCCCCCTCTTTCATGCCTAAACCTAACCCCCCAGGCAGTGGTGCCTGACTCTATCCCTCCCCCCTAGGGGTGCCTAACCCTAACCTCCCCACCCAAAAGAGGACGGGTGCCCCGGACTTCCCTCGTTCAGCATAAAGATTAAGATAAGCGTCGACATTTCAATGCCTATATCTTAACTCCCTTGTGGGGATATCGGCTTCGGCATGACTACATCCCTACACACACACACACACGCGCGCGCGCACACACACACACACACACACACACACACGCGCGCGCACACAGGTTCATTTTTTTTGTCAGAAGTCAACTAACCACCAGTATGCTCTCGGACTGTGGGAGGAAACCAGAGCACCCAGAGGAAACCAATGCAAACACAGGAAGAACATACAAACTACACGCATATAGGGCTTTGGTTGGAGTTAAGCCCATGATCTCAACACTATGTGCCAGCAATGCTGATCACTGAACCACCGTGTTGCCCAAATGGAGTACAATAAGGGCATGCAGACGCAAGTTAAGCAAGCCAATTTCAGTCGGTCTTATTTTTAGGTTTGCCCCAGATGCATGGATACATTATATTTAATTTTTATTTATTTTATTCTTTATTTTCATACAAATACAGACACCTGTATTTACAGTTTATTTTCCTATTTAGCTGCAGTCTAAAAAGCAGGGTACACACTAGGACAACTGATGGGCCTTCTTGCCATTCCACCATCCTACCTGACAATTGGTAAGTGCATACACACTTACCAATCATCGAACGGATGTGCTGTGACTAATGTCCCAACTGGGCAGGCACATGTGCCCGCCCAGTTGTGATGTCAGTCACCTGCGGCCTCTGCAGCAAGTGTACGGGCAGTTGGCTGACCGCCCATACACATAGCACTATGCACCAATATATCTGTAGACATATTGGGCATCGGCTGTGCTGCACAGGCAACGCGATATGTCTGTGAACAACGTCATCTAGTACACACTGGCCGATGCACACACAATATATTGGCTGTTCAATTGAACGGTTGATATATCGGCCAGGGTGTACCCAGCATCCGAAACAAACAAATACAGGATCATAAGTTAATGTGAACTACAAAGGATTGAGGGGGGATCCAGAAATATATACTATATAAAGGTTGCATGTACTGCATCTTAAGATGTTTGTTACTCAAAATACAGACATGGAAACATGTGTGTGAAGGTACATACATTATTTAAAATACACAAATGTGCAACTTTTCTGTTGAACTCTAAGTTACTCCCATAATATGCAAGTTCATAATATGCGATTTCTTCAGTTTCCTTATATACTACACACTGATAATGATCACAATGCTCTGGGGCTTTCAGTGGTAACACCTCTTCTCACCATATTTGTTTTTTTCTCTTAAAAACAATATAGGTGGACTGGGTGGAAACATCATGTCATAAGGAGAGACAGGCAAACCATTTTGTTATGCTATGGAAATTTGTTTTGGTTTTTTCCAATGGCTGACACCTCCCCCATGGATTGTCTTGCCAAGCCATCTGATCAACCTTTGGAGCTCATTCAGACCTGCTTGCTAGATGCGTTCGCTTGTAGCCTGCGTATTGCAAATCCAGCGCACGCCCAGCAAGGCTGGCAATCGCACGGCAAGGCATTAGCACGCCCACTATGTCTTGGTGTGGGATCACTCAGTGTATGCAGATGCCCATCAGCCATAAGACGCCCACTTGTGCACGTCATCTCCTGGAAGTGCATGAAAACATTGGTACATCAAGCACCATCGGATGCGATCGCAGCGCTTGAGGTTGACTATACCCTTCCGCAAGCACTACGATCACTTCAGTGTGAAATACAACCAAGTGGCATGTACTATGACGCTGCCTTTTAATTATGCACGCCTCTAAAATGGCGTTGAAGCACTCAGGCACGCCTGCGTTCGTACCTCCACTCCCCCGTTTCTAGTAGACTGTCCCTGTCACCACCCACAAACGGCTTCTCCTGTCACTCATTCTGCTGGTCTGTCTATGCGCAACGAGCGAACGCATTCTGATCTTTTGCAGTGGTTTGAGCACGTGCATTGCATGCGCAGATTGCAACTCGGTCAGCTACGAGCGTTCGCATAATAGTGAGCGGGTGTGAATCAGCTCCTTACTCCTATGTTCACTTCGACAATGTGCACCTTAGATTTGATCATCTTAATTTTATGTGTTGTTACGTCATGCTAAGTTGTTCTTGTTATTAACATTTTAATTATTTGGACTACTGTGAAACCCAGCTAGTCCCATGGGTTCCATTTTTACTCTTTTACTTTTTTTATTTATTTATTTTTTTAATGACGACACGTGTGACACTTAGGGATACATTTACTAAGATTCGAGTTTGGTCGAGATAGCATCCTCAGTAAATTTACGAGTTACAAAAAATGGCAAAACTTTCCAAACATCTAACTCAGGAGAGAATTTGAGAGTTAGCAAACACGCTTCATTTCACCGTCGGCCAAACTCTCTAACCTTTTCTCTAGTAAAAATAGGATTCTGGAATTTACCAATAATCGAGCAGACTAGTTTGGGGTGTATGGTTCCCCTGGCTGTTACATTACACTCCAGCTTGTTTGAGCCTGGTGCTGGTTTTAAAAATATGGGGGACACCCACGCAATTTTTCCCCCGTATTTTTTTAAACCAGTACCGGATCACAGAGACCAGTGCTGGTTCATATAATACGGGGAACCCTACACATTTTGTCCCCCATGTATTTTTAGAACCAGGACTGGCTCAGGAGCCCAAGGCTGGTTATGCTTTGGGGGGGAACCCCACATTAAAAAAAAAAAAATGTTAATAAAAAAAAAATTAACACAAAATACACAGATGCAGCCTGCACATATCTCACGGATATGTGCAGGCTGCATGTTCGGGTGTGGTTGGCTGCGGTCAGATACAGGGAACTCACCAGAGAAAACTCGATCTCATTCACCATCAAAAAACTCCATTCAGCCAAACTCAATTCTAAGTAAATTTGCGAGTTTCATTTTTCAAAACTCTCCCGAGTCCCGGCGAAGCTTAGAGTGTTTGTTTTCAACCAAAGTCGGGACAAACACGATTCTTAGTAAATTTACCTCATTTTCTCCTTTTGTATTTCGATTTGATATGTATTGTAATGCCTCAATAAAAAGGTTTAAAAAGAAAAAAAAAAAACAAGATAGGTAATACTCACATTATTCTTTTGGCAAACGATTTCCTAAAGGAAAAAAACAAACAAAACACATTACTATTTGTACATACAGATGAAAAATATTGAAGAGCAAAAGCAGCAATTTGATACTTCTAATGCCGCATATCCACTTGCCGATTAAAATGAGCGATTGAACGATATATTATTAATCGTGCATGAATCGGACATGAAAATGTCGAAAACAACCAGCGATTATTGCTCCCGCTGGTCGTTTTGGACATCTTTCATCGCCTGAACATGCTGTCGATAACGACAGATTGACCATGTTCAGGGATGAGGGAGGGTGCCTACACTGAACGATATATCATTCAGTGTAGGCACTGCAGGGGAAGAGGAATGACTGTACAATTACAATGTTGGAATCGTACTGTCGTTCCACTATCTGCTAGTGGATACACACCTTAAGACAGTTGAGTCAGACCTTTCATAGTTGCCTAAGATTGTGATTGTTCCAGATCATAGTCATAGAACAAAAGAGAACAGACGAGAGAAAGTGGAATTTCACTTTTAGTAATCAGTATTCAAGTATATTTTCAAGTTTAAAACATGTATATAACTAAACAGCAATATCACTGTATGATATGGTTTGTGCGGTTGGCATATGCCAAACTGATTTCTGGAAATGCCCAGTGGCCGAAGTGGCAGCATGGAAAATCCAACTGAATAGAATTTCATATTACAACCAAAGCACTAAGTGGCTGTATACTGGCCCACTCTGACCACTGGGCATGCCCAGTTTGGAACCAAACAATTTAGATTTGGATATTGCATTGTTTTAAAGTCACAAACATTGGCAGTATTAGCAAATAGAGCCAATATCGCCGGTGATATCAGAGCTTGTATGGCCAGCACAAAAACATTATACAATTCAGTCTAGACATTTATTTTTAGATTTATTAAATTAGTATTAGTTGCTAATTGGATTTTCACAATTATGCTATTCTGGATTTTCTTTAGTTATTCTATATAGTGCCATTAACCGGACAATTGATTAGAGATTCTGATTCTAGAATGTCTACACTAGATTTTAACCTAAAGGCTAAGATTTCTTTTCCTTGGCATTCTGATTAGTACAGTATATTACAAGCTTGCACAGGTTAGCTATCAAGCAACAAGAAACCCCAGTGGACATACTCTAATTATATATAAAGTTTGAATTGGTGCCTGAAGCCATCAACAATTGTTTCTCACAGTTGCCTAACAATTAGCCAAAATGCAAAGAGTGATTTTTCACATATGCTTATAGTGAAGCAATATAAAGAAGGTCTTAACGCATTAATATCCACAAAAACTACAACAACCCTCACAATTTCAGCCAATGGCTAAATGGTTCCTCAGATTGTGAAAAAGCAAAAGGAAGTTGGTCATATAGGCTTTGCACTTTAATGACCGGTGATGTCCATCTTCTGCGATCCTTTGTTTTATCTCTACAAAGGAAGCATTTGTGAATGAGCACCTGCTTTTCATTAGCTTTGCAGAAGACAATTAGATTTAAATCCCCTGCAGATGACTAACTCCCAGGAAGATTGTTAGTATCCCTGACCTGTTACAGTAGTCGTAGCTGCAGAATGTGCCACTACAGTGAGCATACAGTACCTGGCAGCAGTAAAAGCACATCATAATGCGCTAATGGCTTCAGGAATATATACTGGAGGTTGATGTGGGGGTGAAGAGCCAGTGTATGCTGGCAGCCGATTCTGAATGGGACACAGTCCGACAAGGTTCGTCTGATGCACGGGGCAGGCCAGCAATTGGTATGACGATGTATGATATTTAGGATACTAGGACACTTATTTGCCAACATGCATCACTACACACTAAAATATTTTGCTTGTCTCACAAACCGTTTCTTGCAAAATTGATGGCTCCTAACCTTTGGGAAAGTTTGTACAGGCCTTTGTTGATCTCTGTTAAGTTTTTATCAGTATTTTCTGTATGATTAATGCTTTACAAGATATTATTTGTGGGATAATGTACAATAAATTCATAAAACATGTTGTTATTGTTCACTGGTGTTGGAAGATTAAGTGCCATTTTGTCAATATTTATTGACCTGGTTACATAGGTCTACAACAACAAGCTGAAGGAAACTGTGATAAAATGTTGGCAATTATAGATCAGCTAACTATAAGGGGATGTACACCTTTGGACAAGGACTTCTTATATATTGTCGTAAGATTATTCCTGTTAGTTACGCAGACTTATATTATCTACTAAAGAATGGATGGGTGCAGGGTAAAGTAGTCCAAGGACTGTATTCGCAGAGGCAGGACTTATTCTATAGCTGGTCTTCCTACCCAGCACTGATGTTCCTGACTAACAAGTTTGCATAATAGAATTTAAGGTGGGAACACAGATGATATGTTGCCTGATCCTGTGAATCAGGCAGACATTGGCAAGTGTGTACGCACTATCTTTGTCCCTCTGCGCTCCAGCAGGGTCGTTCGTCGCATCAACTGATCTGCCGTACATGCTTCTCAATCTGTCATTGTGACGAATGACCCCATCCATTTAGATGCGGCTGGCAAACAACATATCATGCGGACGTGTGTACGGATCACTCAATATGTCGCCCGTCACATCGTGGGTCGGCTGGGTATGCACGTTGTCTAATGTGTACCCATCTTAAGGGTGTAATAAGAGACAGGTACACACAGATTTAGGCGTTTTTTACAGGGTCTAACAGTTCGGTTACATTATCGAAGAAAGTCTAACCTAGCTATGCTCTTACAGTACTCCTTTAAGTGAAGGTGTCTACAAACACAGCGATGTGCTCACGATGTGTACGATTTCCCCCTGAACTCTCCCCGGGGGCAGTCGTGGGAACGATTTGGTCTGAAAAGCTGCAAATTTGGCACACAATCTATCGTGCCTCCTAAACTATCTAGTGCATCGTGACTTATTTATCAGATCTGCCCTACAGCACGGCAGATCTGAAGATGCGATGTGTGACCTGCGGGGACGTGCATCACATCGTGAGTGGGGGACTCACGATTTGGCCATATTTTACACGATCTGTCGTTCCGATGCATCGGGATCAACCAAGGATTATTGTGCAGCCTGTCCTTTTAGCCATTAAATGCATGTAAACAATATGACCTGCCCCTCTAATTGAGGTGCATCTAGACTTACCTTTAGTGACTGTAGGGATTCAGAGTTTGTGTCACAATAAAGGATGATATTATTAGCCATGCTAAAGCTTTCTCTAACACCCAGATGGTAGAATAAGGAGGGTTGGCGGAAAGCATCAGTCATTTCTACAACTGCAATATCTGCAACACAAAAGAAAATCAAAATAAGCATTTCACATCTAAAACCTTTCTACACTGTGTTCCACTAAAAAAATGATAACTAATAAAGGGGGTGTCCTTATATGTATTTTCCAGGAAGTGGGTTTGTGGCAAGGGTTAATGTTCAAAAACAGCTCTCCCCCCTCTTCCATCAAGAAGTAAAACAAAAAACTCTTATTGTTTTAGTTTGATATTCATTAGGTTACTTTGTGATAGATTCCTTCATACTGGTTATATCAGCTCTAAAACGTACAGAAAGCAACATCTGCTTATGATGTGAGCTTGAGTCATTAGAGAGGATGCACATGATTGCCATAGTATTGCAAACATTCTGTGGCTGATGATGGTGGAATCATCGCACAAGCTCGGCCACATTTATAGCCAGGTGCAAATTCAGTAACAAGTTTCAGCTTTGGTCCTTGGTAAAACTACGTTGTGATATGGTAGGTGTTTATATAATCAACCATCTCATTTTGCGTCATCTTTAATTTATCCCTTTATTTTTATTTTATTTATTGCTGTTATTACTTTTAACTCCAACATCTCGTCATCACATTGTTATTAATTTGCTTTCATAGGAAATTTGTTTGAGCACATGCTTGATTTGTTTCCTTAACCAGAACATATTTAGCCACAGATAATTTATATACTATATAAACTGTTCTCATGTTATCTCTGGTAATTTACATACTCCATTTATTGCCCTGTATCTTTCCATTGTAAAAAAAACAAACAAAAAAAACAATCTGTTTGTCTTGCAAACCACATAACTCAATTTTTGTGCCTAAAGGTGCATACACACGGTACGATATCTATGAATAATATGAACGATTACAATATCGTTCAACGATATATTGTTCACTTTTATGCAGTCAACGACCAACAATGCGCGTTCCTGCATGAACGATAAGGATATCTTTGAGCGTCCATACATGCAGGCCAACTTGCATGATATTGTCAACTTTGCCTGTTCAGATATGTGGCAGGATGACTTCACTGAAAGATCTCTTTGAAAGATCTTCTTGAAAGATCTTTCAAGTAGTTGGTGGTACAGATCGTACCGTGTGTATGCAGCTTTATCCAATCTGCATGTATATCTACTGGGTTCCAATCAATAGAACTACAGTAAAAAGTGCGACAATAGATAGACACCAAATGGTAGATAGTCAATAAGCAGAAAGGGACACAAGATCAACATGGATGTAGACAGAGTCATAAGGTTGACAGTGATAGGATAGACACAAAAATGGTGAACACGTGTTTGTTTTTGTTAGGGTTATTGTCATTTGGCACTTACCGGAGGGTTAGGGTAAGGCTCTAGAAGGGACAGTTAGGGTTAGGCACTTACCCCGACTGTTAGGGTTAGGCACTAGGAAGGACGGTTAGGGTTAGGCACTTACCCCGACGGTTAGGGTTAGGCACTAGGAAGGACGGTTAGGGTTAGGTACCAGGTGGAAGGGTTAGGCAAAACAGGGAGGGTGGGTAAAGATTAGGGTTAGAAAAACAAAACAAAAAAACATTGACCATTTTTGTGTCGACGCTATTCCCTACAAGGATAAATGATGCATTCATCCCTTATAAAATCCAATCAATGATGGTCAGGTAACAGGTAGGAACATCTCACACTTCAATTTCCCCTCCAACCACTACCCCTTACATAAACCTAACCCCTCAAAACATTAGTTGTTTATGAGGATTGAATTGTGAATTGACAAGAATTTGATACTTAGGTTAACATTTCTCAGTTTTTCCCACTGTAATTCTTTGTACTGTGAATTTCTAAAAACAAAGCTGTATTGAAGAAAAGCTGAGCTATGACATTCAGAAATGCGTGGAAAGCTCAATTCTAGTAAAGACAAAGGCAAAAACAGTCTGCAATACAATTTCCTGTCAAGCCAGATCATTATATACAGAAAAAACTCTTGTTAGCAAAATGTTTAAAGCTGGCACATAGTGAAGAGTTAAATACCAATTCAGCCATTTATGCTCCAATTCTACATTTTAATGAAGATTTTATGATCATAAACATAACTGAAAACAGTCTTACATTTCACTGAAACAAGACTGAAAGCCGCAATTCTCCCTTTCAGGCTGCTTCAGATGGCTTTTCAAATTTTTGTGCCTTGTATGGAAATCCAATACTGCCTACAAGCTGTCTTATAAGCTGTTAGAGTGGTCTCCATTCTCTCATATTCTGGTCTGAGATGTCATTTTTTTTTAGCGTTCCTATTAGGTTGTTTTAGAGGCCTTCCCGATTTCAAAAGTTTGGTTTGCACCTTGCCCTATTGGCAGCGCCCCGCTAAAACATGCCGGGTGTCATCCCCACCCACGGGCCGCAGTGTCCTGTGGGTGGGAAAAATAGCGGTTCAGCGATCACTGGCGGTTAACAGATGCTGTGCGCATGTGCACGGCATCTATTCAGAGGGGAAAGCTCGGGGGCATGACCCCAAGAGTGGTGACAAGGGGGCGTGTCTTTAAGACATGTACCCTTTTCTTGGGGCCACGCTCCTTTTACGGGTGCACTCGCATTTTCGTCACCTTTCTACAGTCCTAGAGTGAAGACTAATTTTTGAGAGAAGAATGGGTCCTGCTTATTGTTAAGGCAAGTACCACATTAAAAGTGCCATCTATCAAATAAAACATACTCTCACTGCAGTATATGCATGCACAGAAAATAGCAAAAGCTATGGGAGCAGTATCAGAGTCTTTACAAACTTCTGGGAAGGCTCCAATTTTCTAAATTTACCACCTGAAAGATGTTTGATAGCAGAAGGTATGGTGTGTGTGTGTGTGTGTGTGTGTGTGTGTGTGTGTGTGTGTGTGTGTGTGTGTGTGTGTGTGTGTGTGTGTGATATATTTGGAAAAATGGAGGGCCTCACCGAATACCCTGCACCCATTACCATTGACAGAAACATTACCCCACTACTAGCCATATGTACCACAGAAGTGCTCCGCCACTACTAGCCATATGTTGCAAACAGAGTTATGAAGTCCCGACTCCGGCAGCACAATAAGAGGAGATCCCGATAGGGCAGGTTTGTAGCCTACCCCACTCCCCCCCCAAACCCTAATCCTCCCTTAATGGTGCCTAAGCCTAATCCCCCCCCCCCCCCTCCTAGTGCCTAACCCTAACCTTACCTGGGGGTGCCTAACCCCGCTAACCGCACCCTAAAGCCTAATGCTACCCCCCCAAAACCTAACCCCGCTAGACTCCATAAACCTAACCCCCCCCCCCCCACGGCTAACGCTAAGGGCGCCCCGGACTTACCTCATTCGGGCTGTTGTCCTTTGGCGTTCCGGCGTCGGGATTAAGATAGACCTATCTTAAGTCCCTTGTCGGGATTCTGCCGTCGGTATTCATAACTACATCCCGTTGCAAACCCTATCACCTTCCAATTTCCTCACCCCCCTCTCTGGTGCTTTTCAGGACTTTACCAGAAACAACTATATTTGTCCGCTGTCTGGAGTTTCTAGGGTCAGGTGCCCATGTCTGCAGGTTCTGAGGTCACTTTTGGCTATAAGAAATATAATTTTGACTGGATTAAATGCTCACTCAATACATACATTTTTTTTTTTTTTTTTTAATATATTCGGCTCCCTTATGTGGTCACTTTGCCGTTATCTACTAGGGATCATGTTAGGAAGGTGGTTGGGCTGACAACATGGTATAATATGGAGGTGATTACTAATGGATCCCCCCCGTTCTAGTTTGGAGTGCTATTCGACTTTCCATGTTTGATTTCAGGGGAGATTTTCAATCTCACAGTTCTATTGATATTCTAAGTGATAGTCTATTTCTTGTATATTTCTATTTGTATGATTACCCTGTTAGATTATGTTTTTTGGTACTGATTGCAAAATACATGTTCTGTCTAATGTTTATATGCGATGTATAGAATTGAAAAAAAAAACACACACAAACACACAAACACACACACACACACACACACACACATATATTACACATATATATAATACAAAAAATGGCCGGCACTCCACAAAATAACTGGTACTTGCCCGGGTGCCCTCCAATGGAAAAACTGCCAAACATGTAGAAATAATGGCGGCACTCACAGGACTTTGATAAAGAAGACTCACGACTCAGGAAGGTCAAAGTTCAACGTTTCAGTCTGGCGACTTTTATCAAGAACTACAAACAGAAAATACAGTGCATACCTTTATACCCAGTGACATCCCATAGTGACCATGTACACCGCTCACCACGCCGTTGATGACGTCATCAAAACGGGACAGGGCGCTTGCACAATGATGCAGCCGCGCGCAACGTGGTTACCATGGTAAGTAACCAGGGCAACTAAATGTTGATACACAAACATGGCTCAGTGACAGAAGCATGCTGCACTCCCCGCCGCTGACAGCGCGCACTGGGGAGAGAGCATGCTGACGATATGACAAGGCGGACACAATGATAAACTGTGCAATAAGTCCCTGTGATGTGGCAAAGCGAACAGTGGCATACATATAATGAACAGATGTGAATAAAAAATAAATAATAAAGAAATAACAGTGATACATGTGGGTTATAGCAACAGAATTACACTGCAATATAATATCATATGGTAAATGTGCTACATGAAAAAATAACAAGCAATTAATCTGGTTTCCCATGATCAGTTAGGTCATTTAGAGGCTATTTTATCTGAAGGAGTCTACGTATTGATTACTTTCTTCATTCCTATATATGCATTTTCCTAAATTAATTGCTTGTTCTTACATTCGTGTGTGTTCGACATCACCTTTGACCTTTTGGGTCTGATTGTCAATATTACCAGTGATATATGTTACTTACCTGCTATTTTTACGTGTGTTACATGTTATTAATTTTTTCATGTAGCACATTTACCATATGATATTATATTGCAGTGTAATTCTGTTGCTATAACCCACATGTATCACTATGTTATTTCTTTATTATTTATTTTTTATTCACATCTGTTCATTATATGTAGGCCACTGTTCGCTTTGCCACATCACAGGGACTTATTGCACAGTTTATCATTGTGTCCGCCTTGTCATATCGTCAGCATGCTCTCTCCCCAGTGCATGCTGACAGCGGCGGGGAGTGCAGCATGCTTCTGTCACTGAGCCATGTTTGTGTATCAACATTTAGTTGCCCTGGTTACTTACCATGGTAACCACGTTGCGCGCGGCTACATCATTGTGCAAGCGCCCTGTCCCGTTTTGATGACGTTATCAACGGCGTGGTGAGCGGTGTACATGGTCACTATGGGATGTCACTGGGTATAAAGGTATGCACTGTATATTCTGTTTGTAGTTATTGATAAAAGTCGCCAGACTGAAACGTTGAACTTTGACCTTCCTGAGTCGTGAGTCTTCTTTATCAAAGTCCTGTGAGTGCCGCCGTTATTTCTATACACATAAATATATACATATATATATATATATATATATATTTATTACACACACACACACACACACACACATACATATATATATATATACATACGCACAATAAAGACTCGTACATAAAATAAAGTGGGGAACAGCTTATCTGTCTGGTAGAAAGAGGTGACCATCAGGAGATCCCGCTCAACGCGTTTTGTCCCGCTGTGGATTCTGGAGTCTTCAGGAGTAGCTGTTACTATGTACGAGTCTTTATTGTGAAAATATAAAATTATTTGTGTGTTTTAAACGTGCCACACTAATTGGAGGCCCTTTTTTGTTCCTTGTATTTTTCCATATGAACATTAATCATCTATGAATGGAATCAGGTATGAACAAGGAACCTAATTTACACTGAGCTGTAAAGACGTATAGTTGGTACGAGGCTTTGATATCTTTGGTGCGGGAACTCTATCTTTGATCACGAGTGGAGTGCTTATTCACTAAATATGTTTTCACATTTTCTAGTGTATTGAGCACTATAAATATTTATAACCAGCTACACTATGTTTTGTTCTATTTTTGTTTTTTTTCTGATATACACCCTGAGGGTCGATGTGTGAGGACACTGCAGGAATTACCCTAAAGGTTGTGGACTTACATCCTCGAACTACTTCTTTTATTATTATTATTATCATTTATTTATATGGCGCCACAAGTGTTCCGCAGCGCCTTACAAAGTACATAGACAAAAAAGTAACCATTGACTTACAATACAATACAATACAATACAGGACATGGATAAATATTGCTATATTAGTGACATTAACGCCCGCATAAGCAGCCAAGTGTTAGTTGCCCTAGTGGCTAGTAAGAGATAAATTAAATTACAGTAGGGAGAAGCACAAGAGGGTAGAGGGTCCTGCTCGAAAGAGCTTACATTCTTTAAGGGAGGGGAAGACAAAACAGGAGTGACACAGAATGGGGTGGGCCGGGAGAAAGGAAGATGTAGCAGCAAGTTAGGATGAGAGCTGGAAGGCTTTAATGAAGTAGTGGGTCTTAAGAGCTCGTTTGAAAGATGGTAGAGAACACTGTTATTGACTGGTACACTGAAGGCGCCAGTCTTCCACTATATTATATATATATATATATATATATATATATATATATATATATATATATATATATATATATACACACACACACACACACTATTCGATAGAGATAGATAGATATATATATATCTATCTATGTTTACAGATTTGGGTAACCATGATGAGGTGCGGCAACAGTGGTGGTAACAACAATTGCATCAAACACCTCTGCTGAGCAAGAGGTGATGGGTAACATTCTAGGGCTGTACCAAGTGGGTCAAAGTATCTATAGAAAAGCATATAAAATTGTATGTTCATGCAGGTTTTTTAGCACCTTAGAATAGGTACACACAATATGATGTGTGTACCCACCGACGAGACGACGCAATGGAACAATACAATGCATGCAGCACATCAGATGTGAAGATGCGATGAGCGACCCACGTGAATGCGCAATTGAGCGTACACACTATGCAATGTGAATGAAATGTCGTTCTAATTTCTCTGAAAATTACATATTGCCCAATATAACGCCTAATGTGTACCCAGCTTAAAGCCACATACACACTAGACGATGTGTGTATGCGGTGATATTGTCTGAGGCGCTTACCAATGTCGGCCAAGTCGAGCGACGGCAGCGGGTGGGGGTGTATGGCGCCATGCTGAATCGTTAACAATACCCCCAGATTGAGCTGCATTTTCAGCCGAAAGGGGTTATTGTTAACAACCCGCGAGAGAGCGCATCGTTGGTCGTTCAGTGCATACACACTGATCGATAGGAACGATAACGATATTGTTCATAAAAATCGTCTAGTGTGTGTATGCCCCATTAGAAGCAGCACTTATTTTATATTCAACTTTTTTTTGCTTTCAAGGAAAATATATTTGTCCAAACATTTCAGGAACAAACACTTGTTCCTCAGGGGAGATCAGTAAGAGCAGCCAAGCAGGATAGCAGTATTTTAATAAGAGAAAGTTCAACGAATACCGATTACATAATGAGTACGGTTACGTAATGAGGTTTGAGAATATTAGAGGAATAAATACACATTAATGTTAAATTTAAAATTAAACTTTGGCACAGGTAATAGCTATGTGACCGTTGTCAGTTATAAGAACATTTTCTTAATTGGAGAATGCTAATAATTGCACCCATGTTTAACCACTATTATAAGTACATGAAGAAAAAGCTTTTGTGATTAAAAAAAAATCAGGTTACTCTGCACTATACAAAGATGTGAGGAAACAGCTCAGCCAGTCATACCACAGAACAGCAGCTGACACGTGTGTGTGTGTGTGTGTGTGTGTGTGTGTGTGTGTGTGTTGCAGATTCAGGGCAATAACTTGACATCATTAAAATGCATAATTGAAGTGATGACTACTAGAGTGTATGCGGGAACAAATCCTGACTCAAATGAATAATCTGTAACATCTGTGACGAAATCTAATTCACAAAATCAAACCTAAGCAAATGTCAAGTATATAATAGTTTGCAGTCTGAAAATTGCATAAAATCAAGTTAAAATAACAACAACATCAACCATCCTCCTGACAATCAGGGCTTTAAAAAAAAAAATAGCCTCCAAAAAAACAAACACAAACACACAAGACTTATTCTTCCTCACTTTGTCAGTAAACTAAAGACAAAAAGGTCTGTAAATTAAAAACCTGGGTATAGACAAGTTAGGACAATTCCTAAAGAAAAGAATTTCAGATATGCATACTTGCCTACTTTTGAAAACTAGTTTCAGGGAAATTGTAGGTGGCAGCAGAATGCAACACGCTGCTGAGGTGCTGTGTCTAGCTCCACCTATGGGTGTGCCTATTGTCACTCAGGGGAGTGTCCTGCAGTGGCAGGTGACAACTATAGTACTAAGAGCAGCATGCCACCAGAGCTGGTTTTTCTATGGGTATCATACTACCAGAGGCTGTATAGTCAAAGCCGGCAATCAAGTATCATGTGTTACTACCTTTATATAATATTCACGCAATACGCAATTGGCTGATTGTTGCGTACTGCGCATGTGTATAAGTCGAACTTTCACTGTGACCGGGACTGCAATCGCGGAGACTAAGCAGACCCATTGCAGAGTGGTTGACAAGAAGTGCAGTTTGGGGGGTGGTGATGAGGGGGTGATCGGCCGAACACAGGCGTGCTAGTGCGTTTGAATGCCGTTGCAGGTGCATGCATAAATAATCCACTGCGATGCCATATGCAGCTCGAGCACTGAGAGTGCGCGTGAGGATTAGCAATTTTTGAGTAGGATCTGGGCTTGTGCAAGTGTGCGTATGGGTTCAATGTTACCGATTGTTTTGCTATTTTGCTAAGGAATAGAAATGTGAGTAAGGAGAAGTAGGCGTCCTTATGTTTGGCTGCAATCGCAGAGCAGCTGCATTCATTTGCATATCACTGCTGAGGATCGCAACGGAGCTGCATGCGTAATAGCAATCTGTAGCGTATCAGGCCGTTTGTTAGGCCCTGTGGAACCCTTGTGACACCATATAAATCAGGGATGGGGAACCTCAGGCCCGGGGGCCGTATAAGGATTCCGGAATCATTTGGTCTGTCCCTCAGAGCTTTTTTCTGTTAGCCTCATCTGGTTATCAGGGTGCCTAGAATGGCACCCTGCAGCCAGAATCTATGTAGCAGTGCTGCCTGGAGCGTCCTTAGGATGCTTCAGATTGTCACACCGCTGTCCTTACATCACCAGTGACATCACACGGAGGGGGCATGGCCTGCACAGGGCCCATAAATAATAATATATACAGTCAGGTGCATAAATATTGGGACATTGACAGAATTTTCATATTTTGGCCTCTATTCACCACCACAATGGCTTTGAAATGAAGCAAACAAGGTGTGCTTTAACTGCAGACTTTCAGATTTAATTTGAGGGTAATTACATCCAAATCAGGTGAACGATGTAGGAATTGCAACGGTTTCTATATGTGCCTCCCACTTTTTAAGGGGCCAAAAGTAATGGGACTATCATCTCAAAAGCTATTTCATGGACAGGTGTGGACTATTCCTTCGTTATTTCATTATCAATTAAGCAGGTAAAAGGTCTGGAGTTGATTCTAGGTGTGACATTTGCATTTGGAATCAGTTGCTGTCGACTCTCAATATGAGATCCAAAGAGCTGTCACTATCAGTGAAGCAAGCCATCATTAGGCTGAAAAATCAAAACAAACCCATCAGAGATAGCAAAAACATTAGGTGTGGCCAATTCAACTGTTTGGAACATTCTTAAAAAGAAAGAACGCACCGGAGAGCTCAGCAACACCAAAAGACCCGGAAGACCACGGAAAACAACTGTGATGGATGACAGAATAATTATTTCCCTGGTGAAGAAAAACCCGTTCACAAAAGTTGGCCAAATCAAGAACACTCTCCAGGAGGTAGGTGTATATGTGTCAAAGTCAACAATCAAGAGAAGACTTCACAAGAGTGAATATAGAGGGTTCACCACAAGGTGTAAACCATTGGTGAGCCTCAAACAGGAAGACCAGATTAGAGTTTGCCAAACATCTAAAAAAGCCATTACAGTTCTGGAACAACATCCTATGGACAGATGAGACAAAGATCAACTTGTACCAGAGTGATGGGAAGAGAAGAGTATGGAGAAGGAAAGGAACTGCTCATGATCCAAAACATACCACCTCATCAGTGAAGCATGGTGGTGGTAGTGTCATGGCGTGGGCATGTATGGCTGCCAATGGAATTGGTTCCCTTGTATTTATTGATGATGTGACTGCTGACAAAAGCAGCAGAATGAATTCTGAAGTGTTTCGGGCAATATTATATGCTCATATTCAGTCAAATGCTTCAGAACTCATTGGACGGCGCTTCACAGTGCAGATGGACAATGACCCCGAAGCATACTGCAAAAGCAACCAAAGAGTTTTTTAAGGCTAAAAAGTGGAATGTTATGCAATGGCTAAGTCAATCCCCTGACCTGAATCCAATTGAGCATGCATTTCACTTGATGAAGACAAAACTGAAGGGAAAATACCCCAAGAACAAGCAGGAACTGAAGACATTTGCAGTAGAGGCCTGGCAGAGCATCACCAGGGATGAAACCCAGCGTCTGGTGATGTCTATGCGTTCCAGACTTCAGGCTGTAATTGCCTGCAAAGAATTTGCAACAAAGTATTAAAAAGTGAAAGTTAGATTTAGGATTGTTTAGTTTGTCCCATTACTTTTGGCCCCTTAAAAAGTGGGAGGCACATATAGAAACCATTGTAATTCCTACACCGTTCACCTGATTTGGATGTAATTACCCTCAAATTAAATCTGAAAGTCTGCAGTTAAAGCACATCTTGTTTGTTTCATTTCAAAGCCATTGTGGTGGTGAATAGAGGCCAAAATATGAAAATTATGTCAATGTCCCAATATTTATGCACCTGACTGTATATCAAAATGGCCCTCGGCAGAAAAAAGGTTCCCCACCCCTGATATATATTTTATTATCCTTTTATTTATATCTACCTATACAACAGTATATGAGATGATACACTATATATAAATAACTCACTGGCAAAAACTTTGTGCATGTGCATTGAGTGCCCTGGCAGTCATTGATACACTGTTTAGCCAAAGCATGAACCACTACTAACAAATAAATATGCATACAGTATGTGAGAGCCAAGTCCAGTGGTGAAACTAGAGAGGGTGCAGGGTGTGGTCACTACAGGGCCTGAAGGTATGCAGGGCATGGAAATGCTACCCCCTCTGAGTACCTTTCAACAAACACTAATCATTGAATACTTTTGTTTGAGGACATTTAATGGTTAATATCAGGCTTGCCTACACTCCCAATTTTAACAGGAGGCTCCTAAAAGTACAGCTGCCTGTTTGAAAAAATATATAAATCATATGTCAATACATTGTACAAGCCACAGCTGGCACCGGTAATCTAACAAAATGAAATCTAACCTAGTGAGTGCTAGAATTGCTATCATGCAGAAGTAGAGCCCATCCCAAAAAAAAATTTCTTATAACACGCTAAAAAATTAGAAAAAAATTAAATGAACCAAAATGTGAAAACAAAAACAAAAAGGGAAGATTAAAGAAACAACAACAAAGTTATACAATATACATAACAGCAAAAAAATAGCAAAAAAAATTAAATTAAAGAAAAGAAAAATGTAATTCTTCATTTAACCCTGTTGGCGCTAGACAATTTAAATCATAAATCCAGCGTGCTTCCTTCTGCTAAAGAAGTTTCTCCCGATTTCGTCCTCTTTTTAACAGGGCAACATGGTCGATTGGTATGACCTTAAAGTCCAACAGATTGTGGCCTTTTGCAATAAAGTGTTTTGCCACTGGAGGGGTATTCGCATCAAAAGACAACTTTTCATAATCTTTCAAAAGAACAGATTGAGGCCATTAATTGTTTGAAAAATAATAATGACATTGTCATCCGCCCTGCCGATAAGGGCGGAGGCATTGTTACTTCATAAATCCGCCTATATTCAATAGATTTATAGGTAACTAACTAATACTGTTTTCAAAAATTATCTTATGATCAGACCATCAATTATAAGGAAATCGATAACATTATCCAATTGGGCTTAAATAACTCTTGGATTGATGAGGGCACTGCTTTATTTTTAAATCAGCAACATCCAGTTGTACCCTATATTTATATTTTACCAAAGGTGCACAAAACCTAACACAATCCGCCTGGCCGGCCCATTATTTCCTCAAGGGGTCCCTGTGCCAGACATTGTCCCAATATGTCGATTTCCTGCTTCAACCAGCGGTCCAAAATACGGATTTCTATTTGAGAGATACTACAGACTTTTTACATAAATTAGAAGGTTTACCTGCTCCATCGTCTGATTGTATATTGGTGACACTTGATATAGTGAATCTCTATACGAGCATTCTGCACACCATGGGGATGGATGCTGTATGATAAATTGTGACATCTAATCCATTTTATGTGGGTCCACCTGTAGATTACTTACTCCTGCTAATTGATGTTATTTTACACAAAATTACTTTTTATTTGAGAACACGTTCTTTTTACAAAGCCATGGAACTGCTATGGGGTCATATGCAAACCTGTTCATGCATGTATTTGAGAAACAACATATCATGACACATCGATTAGCAAAATATATTTCATTTTTAGTTCGATATATCGATGACATGTTTCTTGTATGGACAGGTAGGCAGGAGCAGCTCATTATATTCTTTGAAGAATTGAACAAAGTCAGTAATGAGATCAAATTTATTCTGAATTATAGTAATAAGCACACACATATATATATATATATATATATATTTATTATATTCATAAAATGTCCTCAGACAACAATAGTTGCCAATGATTAGTGTGTGAAGAAATGTAATCAGAGGGGGCAGCTGTATTTTTAGAGCTCCCTTATTTTGATATATCCAGTCATACGCAGTGAGTGCCCTTTCAAAGTGCAGTTAATAATGCCTGTGACTCAGCACCCAGCCACCATCATGGACTGTATATGATGCAGTTCTGAAGGCCACCACTCCACTGCTGCCCGACACCTGTGCTGGTGTCCCTGATCAGTGCAGAGTAGCTGTCACCAGGCTCTGCTCTGCCCGATGCCACAGCCGCGCCCAAGCATACTCTGTGTGCGCACTGCTGACTAGCCAACCACTGCTACCCAACAAGCCCGCAGTGGCCGGCCTTTAAGTATCATGGCGTCACATGTCAAGATGTCACTACATCCCCCGCAGACTCCGCCCCCTGACATTCCGGTTTCGCGCATGCGCAATCCAATGGTTTTAAGTAACTTCCCATCTATTTAAATTTTCATCCCTTAAGTAGTACATTTGGCATAATTATTTCATACACAGCTAGGGTAATTCACAAGCATGACATGCACAGCACACCTAGATGTAGTTGAAACTACTATATGGGACAACAAACATTTCTCCACATTGACATTCAGCCCAGTTGCGCTCCACCACATGTGTGCGATTGTCAGTTTCACAGATAACAACCCTACTGACACACTAAGCTTTGGAGAAAGATAAAGTGGAAAGTGATAAAGTACCAGCCAAGCAGCTCATAACTAATTTTTCAAACACATCCTGTAAACTGACAGGAGCGGATTGGTTGGTACCTTATCTATCTCCATGGCTTAGTGCAGGGGTGGGGGGCAACATTTTTTCTGCTGAAGTCCACTTTGATATTCATAATATTATTGACGGGCCTGATGCAGGCCACGCCCCCTCCGTGTGATGTCACATAGGGGCAGGGCCACAATTGCCGGTGATTACAGCAATGACCGAAGCATCCTGAGGATGCTCCGGGAGCTGTAAGGACAGCGGTGTGACCGTCTGAAGCGTCCTAAGGACTCTCATGGCGGCACTGCTGCATAGATTTTGGCTGCAGGGTGCCATTCTAGGCAAATGAGGCTAGCAGAAAAAAGCTCAGAGGTCCAGACCAAATGATTCCAGGGGCCTGAGGTTCCCCATCCCTGGCTTAGTGCATCTGTCATATTTGGATTGCCACATTATTGTTGAGGTATACCCAGGACTATTTTTCTAGAAAAATAGGATCAGGAACTGTGGTTGGAGCTACTGGCGGTGGAACTATAGAAAAATTATATTATATTAATTATATATATCTCCACACACACACACACACACACATATATAGTATTTAGAGAAAGTGGCACTCAAAAGGGACTTTAAAATTAAACTTATCTTAAGGAAAATAAATTTTGGCCCAGGACATTATGTCATAGTTAATGAGAGGTTCCGGCAGTTCCTGCTGAAAAAAAGCACTGGGAATACAGTTTCATTTAAGATGTTTACTACGGATCATTTCTGTCCCAATAATACTTTCCTAGTGAAGGAAACTCTAAATTCACGGCACGGTTCTGGCATTCACATATAGCCAGGACCTTCACCAATCACATTTAGCACTGCATGGGCCTCTCTGGACCAGGAGACATCCAGCACAGAGGCTGTAAATGACAGTTGGATGCTCACTGGAAAAGCAGCTGCTGTATCACATGCAGCCATGTCTACAATGTATTAACCCCTTGAGTAGGCAGGTCACTTTCTTCAGAAAGATCAGGACACTCATCTCCGGAAATAATCTGTGCATCTGTAAACATTATGGCTACACACTGATCAGTAATCGCCCAACTTAAACTAAGGAAAAAAGAATAGCAGGAGAAGGAAAAAAAACAAATACTGATTCTGATCACTATTTTGGACAATTACATCAAAAGATGATTCACCCTTCCCTAGCTATGGTTTGTAAATAAAATATATTCTGTTTCAAACTGCTTTGAGCATCCCATGTTCTAATCAGCAGTATGCAGCTCAATTTAAATGGATATGAAAAGCTCACTGAAAAAAAATCTTTAAAAATTAAGGTTCTAGATTTATCTTGGCTATCATCATTCTACAGAACATTTACCATGATGTGATAGATTAAACTACAGACTTTTCTTTATGGAAATATTTTACATAGACAGTAAAAACTACAGTGCTACCTTTCAAATATCTTAGGCACATTGCAATAAGTCTTTACATAAGCACTAAGGGCCTGATTCACATGTCGATGCATTGCTGATATTTACGCAGATCCAGCAATTGTTGGCCATTGCGCACACGTGTAAGCCAAACTGTGCATACGTAGTGTAGTAATTGAATTGAAATTACGCTTGTACATAGGATTACTTTGCAAACCATGCGACAGGTAGTCAGCGTTTGGGGGAGGCAACAGGGGGTGGTTAGAAAAGCGCAGGCATGTCGGACCGTTTAAACACGATTTCCTGAGTGTCTATAAATTAGCCATTGTGTCCTTGCTCGCAGCAGGAGAGCTCTCTGCATTGCTGGAGATTAGGTATGCCTGCAACAGCCAAGACTTGCTCAGAAGGCTGATTGCTGCCTGATAGGCATTCAATGTTTCCGGTTTTGTGCATGAGAGGCGGATGCGAGATGTTTTCAGTGGGCTTCTTTAAGCACTGGACAATGAGTTACTGGCATATTAACGCAATTGCAATCCATGAGAGATTGCAGCTGCGACGGCATTTGCGTCTACAGTCAGGCTCTCTTATAATTTCTATTTACTCAATGTATTGCTCAACTACTTGGCCTAAGAACAATGTGTCATGAGCATGCCCATACAAATTACCATATCTAGCTAGTGGTTGAGGTCTATGCCTAATAACAAATTCAACCTCATCCCACAGATGCTTAATATGTATTCAGACACATTATTAGAGCAGTTACAGGGCTTTTCTAGAAAATAAAAATTGTGGCATAAACCATTATCTGGATGAAATACCCCATTTGCTGAGGTTCACAAAACCTGTCTTAGATTTCCTTGTATTTCTATGTTTAGGTCTCTGTTGCTTTGGGTCTCCCTTTTTGTTCTCCCCTTCTTTTGCTCTCCCTGGTTATGTCCCCCTATTACTCTGGAATGCATGTGTCTCTTGTTGATGTAATATAATGCAATATACAGTATACATCTTTTTCTTCAATAAAAATATTGTCTTCGAAAAAAACATTGCAGTCAAATAGTACTGCCATTAGTGTTGTATAAGTCCCCATGTGATTCATTTAGAACATAGTTACCATTATTTAAATGTATCACTGCTTAGCCGACAACTGTAAAATGATTACAGGCCTACTTATTATTATTTGGGGATATGGATGTTTTCCCTTTGCTGATTATACAGCACAAAGAACACACAAGAAGTCTGGCGCTAATAACTAGAAAACATCACTAATTGATTAATATAAATAATATTAGTTAAGCAGCAAGAGAAAAAAAATGTGCTTGTGGTTGCACATAAAAAGACCTATAGAATAGGTACATAGTACATTACTTTGCGCTAATACAAAAGAAGATCGGTATGGTAAAAATAACACATTATAAATTACCTATAAAAATGTATAATAAATTGACTGCTAATTTAGACATCACATATAATAACCATACATATAAAGATATACATTCAGTATTAAAGTAATTGTGAACTATCTTGCAAGAGATATCCAAATAGAAACTCTGTTTGATTATTACAGGAGGTGGCTCTAAATTTTTCCAATAAATCCAATGTTGAAAAGACAATTGCTGTGTCCACACCTATATCCGAGTATTCTCAAGAACAAAAGCTCATGCACTCCAGGTGATCGAATCTTAGTCTTGGGATATACCTTTTCAGCATAAAGAAAGTTCAACCGGTTTTATAATTCCGTACAGATGTGAGCATAGGGCGCATAAAGATACTAATATATCTCCACTTGGGGAAATCTGAATGTTCCCCCTGTATGTTGACAGGGGGAGAGAGGGAGGGAGGCTAATCTCCAGACTGGGGGCAGCAAATACCTGACAGACTCAGTTTATATCTTGTGGTCAGCTGCAGCTCGATCCCCGACACAACCTCAGCACCTGTTGTGTGCCCAGTTAAGATACGAATGTTCGTTATTCCGGAACTCCGTGATGAAAACAGGTAAGTGTCGCTGTACTGTCCAGAAAGGGTCCACACTGCTGACGCATTTCGCACCACAGTATGAGTGTTTTAACAAAGCGTCTATGATAAAGCTCTCAAGACTGTGGAGCGAAACGCGTCAGTAGTGTGGACCTTTTCTGGACAGTACAGCGACACTTACCTGTTTTCATCATCTGTCAGGTATTTGCTGCGCCCAGTCTCTGGCTGGTTGGAATGAAAACCTGGTAATGTTTGGGAGCAAATGAGTCGATCATATGGTCTTAAACACTGCAAAAAAGACAAAAAACATGTTAAAATTGGTTAAATTCATGTGTTTTAACCAATTTGTCTGAACTACCATTTTTGTCTGTTTCCAGTGTTTGAGCAAATGGTCGATTGTCATTTGCTCCCATATATTACCAGATTTTCATTCCAACCAGGCAGACTGGACAGATATCTGACAGATAATTGTATAGTGTATGCCCAGCATTTGTCTTTGTACTATGCTCTATTTCCTCACTGTATTGTGCTGCCATAACAATAAACGATATGAGGACTAATTGGCTCTGAGACGGGTGGGCCTTATTTATCAACAAGTTTTGTCATTCACAACAAGTGATGAAACTTATTGCATATGACAATGGTGCTCCAGCCCATCAGCTCCCAACGGTCATCTATAAGTGGGTGACTTGAGACATTCTGAAAAAGGGTTGGAGCGGCTCTCATTCTTCATGACATTCATGCAGCAGCATTAACACCATGTACAATGGGCAAAACTGGCCTGTCCTGTTTTGCAAGAGATGGCAGGACAGCAATTTTATCAATAAACATCTCTTAACCAGTGATGACCCTTAAAAGTCAGAGAAAACTAATGGCCTTCCCTTTTGCCGGCAGCAGTAATAAAATACAGGGGAGATGGGATTCCTGTGTGGCTGCTATTATGGTCTACTGTTTAGATACTGTGTAATAGGGAAATGTTATCTAGCTGATTGCAAGTACAGTAATTGTCTACTGAGCTTCTGCATTATAGGATTACAACACAGGAAGCCTGTTGTATACAGAAATAATCTTTCCCTAAGATAAACAAGTGACTAGTGCACAAAAATAACCTAACATTTGGTAAATTTCAGATTTAGTGATCAGTCAGTCATGCAGATACATTTGAAACTAAACACACTAAGGGCTCTATTTATTAATATTATTTTTACTAAAATAAAGTGAAAAAGGGTGTTTTAACAGCCTTTTCACATTATTTTAGTTTCACCTGTAGTTATTACAGGGCAATTGGAGTAGAATTAGTAAAATTCTACTCCAACCCCTAGTACCACTTATTTTTAGTAAAGCAGATCGCATTTCCCATAATTGTAATGGGAAATGTGATCCGACCAGAGTTACTAAAAATAAAATGTAAAAAAATACCGGGGGAAGCCCTGTGATAATAACGCCACCTGGAGGTGGCGTTATCCAGGGTCTCCCCCAGTTACCGGGCTCCCACTCTGCTCTAACGGGGAGAGCAGAGGCGGGAGCCGGTACCAGTAATCAGCTGTGTGGTCTAAATAGACCACAAGCTGATTGCTGTAAAAAAAAAAAGAAAAAAAAAATTAAACATTTTTTTTTTTTTTACTTACCTGAATCCAGGGACCGGTGATCGGGCCTCCGGTGATGGCTCCTCTCCGGTCAGCTGGTCTCCCATAGTACACTGAGGCCTGGTCATCAGGTGATCGGGCCCCAGTGCAGTATGGGAGATCACCTGATCGGGAATCCCGGAGAAGATCACCGGAGGCCAGGAGGTGCAGGTAAGTGTAATGAAGGGAGGGAGGGGGGGGGCCGCAGGGGGTCCGCGATCGTGGGGGCGGGGCTTAGCGCCAGGGGGCGGGGCTTGGCATCGGTGGGGGGCAGTAGTGGTGGTCGGTCGGCGCATGCGCGGGCTCTTAGTCACGGTATTTTTTCAGAAAATACCGTGACTAGAGTGCGGATGGGATCCGCAGGGACAGAGCTTTATCGCAAGCTCTGTCCCTGCAAGGGATTTATAGTAAATCCCTGTGATATTGCCTGAATTCGCAATGCGAATTCACTCGGTAATATCACACTACAATCCGCATTCAATATGCGGATTGTAGTAAATAGAGCCCATAATGCCTAAAATAGTACATGGACAAATTCTACTTCAATAACCATAACACTAGAAATAAAAACAGACAGCAAGAATAGTATTGGGTATTCAATACTAAAACAATATCCAAGTTAATTTTCCTCAATAAAGTACCATACATGATGTTAATGCAATTAGGCCAATACTGCTAATATATTGTAGTAGGCCATAAAAAGTCATATATAGTCCAGCAATATAGTGAATTTTATCAGTTCCATGGGGGAAATGTGGAGAACTCTTTAGCAAAGAATCACCATGTCATATAATTGGGTCCTCTTGTACATGGTGATGGTTGGCTGGCAATAAATTTGACAGAGGAGAATGAATCCACAGCGGAAGTACTACACAGATCCATAGATGAGAGGCTTGCTTCAGTCCAGGTCACTGATGCATTTTGCTGTCCACTACTGACAGCTCTCTCTTCAACGTGTCAGCTGAGCAGGACTGACAGCAAGTTTCTCATCTTGGACGAGAAAGCTTGTCATAGACATGGAGGGTTGGTCTTTTAGTTTGACTGTGCCCAATTTGGTCACTCAGACAGACTGATTTATTCCTATGGTAGGCGAGCAGAGAAAGTAGCCCAAAATACACATTACTTACAGACCAATTACCAAGCATAAAGGTAATCATCCTTCAGGATTGTTCACCCTCTCATATTAAATTGGAAGAATATCAGACAGAGATACATATATGCCAGTTATCTGCCAAATAATAAAATATGACCAACAAAAATAGATTTGTGCTAGCTTTAATATAATTACTTTTTTTGGATTTGATCATTCATATAATGATTTACAAAATGATCCTGCCTAAAAATGAAAGTGTCAAATCCGACGAGGTTGGAGTAGCAACTGACTATGAGAAGCTGAAAGGCCTTATTTAGTTCCCACGCATGAACAGAATGAGGGAGGTAGAGAATCTGCGCAGAAAAAATAAATGCCAAGATGGACTTTATCAGTAGTGCAGGACTGAACTTGGCTATGCAGAGTGCTGGGCTAGAACTGGCTAGGCCACAGGTCCTCAAAATTGGTCCTCAGGGCCCCAAACAGTGCATGTTTCCCAGGTCTCCTCACAGAGTCAGAAATAATTAGCTCCACCTATGGATTTTTCAAAATGTGTCAGTGAGTAATAAATACATCTGTGCACCTGCTGGATGACCTGGAAAATGTGACATGTGTGGGGTCCTGAGTACCAAGTTTGAGAACTACTGGTCTAGGCTAATTACTGGACTGGAAATGGTAATACAGTGCACTGAGCTAGGACTGGCTAAATCGGTTACTGGTTAAATTACTGGACTAGAATAGTGATACAGTGCACTGGGCTAGGACCGGCTAAACTGGTTACTGGTTAAGCTGCATGCTGGGCTGAGACCGTGTATGCTGTGTGCTGGGCTGGGACAGGCTAAACTGGTTACCGGGCTGGGACCGGCTAAACTGGTTACTGTTTAAGCTGCATGCTGGGCTGAGACCGTGTATGCTGTGTGCTGGGCTGGGACAGGCTAAACTGGCTACCGGACTGGAACTGGCTAAACTGGTTACTGGGCTGGGACCATTTAAGCTGTTTGTCGGGCTGGGACCAACTATGTTTTACATGTTGGAATCAGTAATAGTGCATAATCCTGGCTGAAACTAGACTAATTAGCTGGTTGCAACTGGACTTTGATAACTGGCTTGAAATGGACTTCATAAGATGGATGGGACCAGTAGTGCTGCAGAGTAGAAGTACTGACCAGAAGGATGAGGAGCAGAGATACGTAGCTAGGAAGCGACATTGCACTGGCAATGCGTGAATGTACCAGAAAGGCCTTTTATACCACTTGCCGCAGTGGGATTGGTGGTCTGGATCACATGACTGGGTCCTAATTTGCCATTAGTGGTTTGGCAGTCAGCTGACCTAATCCAAGATGGCTGTGCCCAATGTACAGAGCTGGAGGGAAAAGTACTGGGGACAGAGCAGGCCTGAACTCTGGAACAATGTGCAGTTGAGAGTTGCAGGAAAGCTGGGACCACAAAGGAGGAGAGTCACCCATCTTACAGGTAAGTGACAGGGAGCCAGCTACAGAGTCCTGATGGAAGAATTGAGGAACAAGAAAACAGAACTAAAACTGTTATGGACACCTCTGCAATGATTAATTGTAATGAAAACTTTATTATGCAGGGTAACAGATCAAATTGCCATTTAATGTATATATTTTTAGGGTAATGAAATATAAAGAAATAGATTATCATTACATTTAGGCACTATTGTACTCTATTAGTTATGTTCGCTTGTTTAATGTGAAAAGTGAGAATAACTAGACATATCAAGTGAAGATATGTGCACATATTTATTAATGTTGATCAATTTTCTGCCTATATGCAGATGTCAGCCACATGTGAATACAAGCAATATTTGTCTGTGCTTTCAAGATCTGACTTTGAATGTCCTGCACACAATAGGTGACGTAATCACAATGAATATATTGGTGGATTTCAAATTTGGTCTTTGCTATATTATAAACACAGGTTGAGTCTCATATAAGCAAATATTCCGAAATATGGAGTACTCCGAAATACAGAATTTTTTTTAGCATGACCGAGATAGTGACACCTTTGCTTTTTGATAGTTCAATGTAAACAAACTGTGTTTAATGCACAAAAGTATTACAATAATTGTATATCATCTTCAGGCTGTGTGTATAAGGCATACTTGATGACTTTATAAATCTCCTCCACGGGAAAAGTCCCAGGGAGGAGATTCTGTTGACATCGCCGGGGGCAGGGCCGGACTGTATACATCATAGGGCCCCACCCACAGCAGAAAAAGGCTGCGATTCGCAATTCCGCAAGTAGGGGACGGGGCTAAATGACGCGATTCACGTAATGTTAGCCCCGCCCGCTACTACGGACCCGAAAATGAAGAGGGTGGGATGCAGGACATATGCCTACTCTTCTGGGGGTGCGGAGGGTTACCAGAAATATCGTGAGCCCCCCCCTGCAATTTCGGGAGAGGAAGCATGTATGGTATAAAGTGTATACGAAACAAATACATTTTGTGTATGTACACAAACTTTGTTAGATGCACAAAATTATAAAAAAATATTGTATAAAATTAACTTCAGGCTGTGTGTATAAGGTGTATATAAAACAAATGCATTCTGTGTTTAGATTTGGGTCCCATTCCCAAGATATCCAATTATGGTGTGCAAATACTCCAAAATACGGAAAAATCCGATATCCAAAATACTTCTGGTCCCAAGCATTTTGGATATGGGAGACTCAACCTGTAGTATACAGAAGACTGTAAAATATTTCATACTAAAAAAGGAAAATCTAGAAACATTTCTCTAAAAGTGAAGCCAGGTACACAATATACAAATATCGGGACGATCTTTGGCTGATAAATGTATAGTGTGTATGGAGGAGAGTTAATAATAAACGGCTTTAAACACTCCTGCAATGGTCAGATTGGGGTGTCAGGATCTGAGGTGCTGCACACACTATCAAATTCCCAATTTCCAGATCCCGTTTAAGAGATCTAAAGGAATTACACAGTGAGCTAGAAATTGCTGTGTGAACAGGTGCAACCAATCTGATAATCGCTGTCAGATCACAGCGTTTACTGGATAGGCAGAATTTATCTGCAATTGTGCACCCAGAGTAAAGTAACGGAATGTTAATGGTCAATTAAACTGACAAATTATTAAAAATTATATCTGAGATACTATGTAGAAATGCTCCTTCATTCGCTCAACTTGCCTCCATAAGTCAACAAAACAACTGAGAGCACATCATAATCCCCAAGTCAGAAATATATCCGGAACGCAGTTCCCAATCCGCTGTTATATGAATTGACACCAGAGATGGCAGGAAATTAATTAGCAAAGCATAGTAGTGGTACATAATAATGCTGGCTGGAACACAGCACACTCACAGTGGATTGACCTTATATTTATAACCTATTTAAAATGTTCAAAATATTTATTACATCCTTTGAATCCTTCAGAACATTTGACCAAATGATATGAACATACGGCAGATGACACGTGCTTTTAATACTGATCAGCTATCTAATATCATATAAAATAACTCCAGGAAACAAGTTGTGTTGAGCTGCGTCATCGTGGCCCGTCCCCACCAACACCCCCTCCCTTATGCTGTGCCGACCTGGCTGCCCCCCAGCCACAATGTCGGCAAACGTAGTGTGGGCATGAGCGTTTCACAGATAAAATGATTTTTAAAAAAAGCCTAAAATACAAACCTACTTCGATTATCTGACTGCTCATCCAAAACATAAAATCTGTGCCTCAATCTCCTGATATCAGGCAGTGTGTGTGCATTCCCCATAAATTGCTCATATTTCCTACGTTTTCCCATGACAAAGTCATCCTCCTTATAGGCGGACATATGCAAATGCAGTGTGGGGTGACTGAAAATCGGTAACTTCTAAAAATAAAATCTCACAATGCATAGCACAGATATTGGGGCATTCGATTTGCTGAAAACTTGCCCTGTTCGTCGGCCCTATCAAAAATATTGGACAGTGCGTACCTAGTTTTAAAATGCCTTCTGAATCGGTTGTCTTATTTCCAATGTCAGGAATTAGATAGGAAGGAGGAGACAAACAGAATGTTAATGAGCTATGTACTGTGTAAAGTATTTCTGGAACACATGGTAAGCAACATATATGGGAGGTTTAAATGAACTACTGAAATAGAAATAGTTATGCTGATGGACGCATCTACCATATTTGGCCTCAAAACTATCACAATGCCAGATAACATCTATTAAAGTCAACAAAATCATAATCATAGAGCAATATGGGAAGCGTGACTGGAAGATGACAACTATTGTACTGTTCTCTTCCAACCACTCTAACATAGAAGTGATACAGTCACTCTAACCCAACACCAAATGGTGAGTCGCCAAAATAATCTTGTGGGCCAAACTGCAGAACTGAATAATGTATGTATCTGGCCAAAACCACACATGGCTTACCGTTGTTACTGTAATTCAAACAATATGGACAACAGTTTTGTAAATGTTTTGCCACAGCTACAGATTCCTCTTTATAGCAGCTTTTGGGCCTAATTGATGTTGTCCTCTTCCTGTAATTGTAATAGCCAATTAAGCAGCAATAATGAAACACAGGGCAAACACAAAAACAACTAAAACCAGTCCTAAATAACTAAAACCAACCCTAAAGTACCCCAATGTTTTTCAGTATTGCTGTTAGTGCAAATAGGGGCGATAATTACTAACCCAGCAAAATAGATCAACTCTCCTGTCCATGATTAAAGACATCCAGAAAACATGACCTGTTGGGGGTATTTGAGGATTGGAGTTAAAAACCACTGAAATAAAACCTGATCTGTCACTCCTGCAGCTTACAATGATGAGCCGCTGCACAGATAGAAAGCGGTTTGTCAGCAACATATTGCAAAAACAAGTGAACACTGAAATTTCAATTAAAAGATTTAATTTAGGTGCAATAAAAGCCACAAAATCTCCAAATTCTAATTTCCAAATATTAAGCCTGACTATTATAATGCAGAGGTTCCCAAACTCCGCCATTACAGTCCAGGTTTTAGGGATATCCATGCTTGAGTCCAGATGGTTAAATCAAATTGACTAAGGTACTAAGTAAGTCAGCTGTGTTCAAGCATGGAAAACAGAATTTTGGTACCTACCGTTAAATCCCTTTCTCCAATTCCACAGGGGACACTGGAGTCTCAGTGCAGTGGGGTATAGATGCGGGATAACTGGAAGCTGGCACTTTAATAAATTTGAATAGTAGCTAGCTCCTCCCCCTCTATACCCCCCTACAGGTCAGTCTAAAACTGTGCCCGAGGAGAGCTGGAAATAGAATAACAGAGGAGAAGAGAAGTAGAACATACCTAAACAACAAACAAATATGCAAACAAATCAAGCAGACGTTGAAGAAAAAACTGAATGTCCAAACCTGGCAGAACAATAACAAATGCAGGTGGAACAGCACCGGGTGGGTCTCCAGTGTCCCCTGTGGGTTCGGAGAAAGGGATTTAACAGTAAGTACCAAAATCCTGTTTTCTCCTTCATCCACTAGGGGACAATGGAGTCTCAGTACAGTGAGGATGTCCCAGAGCTCACATCCCGGGCGAGAGAGCGAAACAGCACGGCCATACTGTGAAGCAGAAGCCGCAAAACGTGTGAAAACGGTAATACTTTGTAAAAGTATGCCGGCCCGACCAAGTGGCTGCTCGACAAAGCTGGGTCAGAGAAACCCCGCGGGCAGCCGCCCACGAAGGACCCACTGAGCACGTAGAATGCACTGTGATTGAAGTAGGTGGTTGCTTTGATACAGCCAGATAGGCTTGTCTGATTGTCAGACGAATCCATCTAGAAATAGTAGCCTTAGAAGCCGGCCAGCCTGGCTACGCCATATCATATCGAACAAACAGCGTATCCGATTTCCGGAGGGATGCTGTCCTATCAACATAAATCCGAAGAGCCCTGACAACATCTAGGGATCTGGAAGCCGAAGAATCCTCTTTAAACACCGGAACTACTATCGGTTGGTTCAAGTGAAACAGTGACACTACCTTAAGCAAAAAGGATAACTGCGTACGTAGCTCAGCCCTATCCTCATGAAAAATGAGGTAAGGCGGATGACAACAAAGCACCCCTAGCTCAGACACACGCCTAGCAGAGGCGAACACCAACAGGAGAACCACTTTCCTTGATAAAAAATTAAATTCCACTGTTTGTAAAGGTTCAAACAGGAAAGATAGGAGAAAAGAGAGGATCAAATCCAAATCCCATGGGGCCGTAGGAAGTACAAACAGAGGTTGTAATCTGACAACCCCTTCTAGAAAAGTCTGGGCATCCCGTAATAATGCTAGTCGCTTTTGAAAGAAAAATCAACAAAGCCGATACTTGAACTTTAAAGATCCCAGACGAAGACCTGCTGCTAAACCAGCCTGTAGAAAAAGAAGCAGCCTGGCTAAGTTGAATTCTGATGGTGGCACACCCTTGCGTTCACACCAAGCGACATATGCCTTCCATATGCGATGATAGTGCTTAAAGGTAATTTTCTTTCTAGCCCTTAACATAGTAGGAATCACCCTGGAAGGGATACCCTTCTTTCTTAAGAGAGCCCTTTCAACAGCCACGCCGTCAAGCGAAACCGTTTTAAGTCCTGATAAATAAACGGACCCTGTTGCAGTAGATCTTCTTGCAGAGGAACAGGCCACGGGTCGTCTAACAGTGTAAGACATAGGTTGGAATACCACGCCCGTCTGGGCCAGTCTGGAGCCACCAACAGAATCTTTACCCCTTCTCGTTTGATTCTTTGCAGCAGATGAGGAAGGAGTGGGAGTGGCGGAAACAGGTTGACAAACTGAAACCGCCAAGGAGCTGTTAGAGCATCCACCGCCACTGCCTGTGGATACCTTGTCCTGGAGCAGTTGATGGTTGTCTCGACGCCATGAGATCTACCTGAGGGAGACCCCAACGCTGAATCAGTTGTTGGAAGACCTGTGGATTGAGCATCCACTCTCCTGGATGAATGTCCTGTCGACTGAGGTAATCGGCCTCCCAATTTTCTACCCCTGGTATGAAAATTGCTGATATCGCTACCGCATATTCCTCTGCCCAGATAAGAATGCGGCTTACCTCCCTCATGGCGGACCAACTCTTGGTACCGCCCTGTTTGTTGATGTACGCCACAACCGTGGCGTCGTCGGATTGCACTCTGATGGCCTGGCCCTTCAACAGAGGATGTGCCACCTGAAGAGCATAGAACATGGCCCTTAGCTCCAGAATGTTTATGGGCAGTACTGCCTCCAGCAGAGTCCAGCGGCCCTGAAAGTGTCTTCCCTGAGTCACTGCCCCCCATCCTCTCAGACTTGCGTCTGTGGTGAGGAGAATCCATTCCCACAATGCAAACCTCTTGCCTGCCAATAGGTGAGAGGAATTCAGCCACCAAAGGAGAGATGTCAGAGTCCTTGGTGACAGTTGAACTTGCTGGTTAAGGAAGATGTGGGACCCTGACCACTAAGAGAGAAGGTCCAGTTGGAATGGACGGGCATGGAACCTCCCGTATTGGATGGCCTCGAAAGACGCAACCATCTTTCCCAGAAGGCAAATACACAGGTGCACCGACACCCTGCGATGTCGCAGTATCAATCGCACCATCTGTTGGATGGAGGTGACTTTTTCCTGCGGAAGAAATACCTTCTGCTCCACTGTGACCAAAATCATCCCTAGGAAAGGCAGACGATGTGCAGGCTGCAAATGAGATTTTTGGTAATGCAGGATCCATCCGTGTTGCAACAGCAGACTCTGTGTTACCCGGATGTCCTGCAGTAATTGAGAGACTGACGGAGCCTTGAGGAGTAGGTCATCCAAGTAAGGGATGATAGTAACCCCTTGTATACGAAGAAGGGCCATCATTACTGCAATGACCTTCGTGAACACTCTTGGTGCTGATGAAAGACCGAAAGGTAAGGCCTGGAATTGAAAATGAGAGGCCCGCACTGCGAACCGAAGGAATGCCTGATGGAGGCTAAATGGGAATGTGGAGATAAGCATCCTTTATGTCTAAGGATACGAGAAACTCGCCCCTCTCTAGCCCTGCAATGACGGATTGCAGGGACTCCATCTTGAACTTTAAAGTCCGCAAATAGGGATTGAGATGTTTCAAGTTCAGAATGGGTCTTACCGAGCCGTCTGGCTTGGAAACCACAAACAAGCTGGAATAAAAACCTTGACCCTGCTGGTGGATAGGGACATGCACTATTACTCGAGAAGACAGTAGCTTTTGTATTGCCTCCTGTATAACAACCCGTTTGTCCACAGATGCCGGCAAACCGGTTGTGAAAAAACGAGGAGGAGGTTGGATCTGAAAATTCAGCTTCAACCCCTGAATAATGATGTCCCGGACCCACGCATCCTGGCAAGACTTGGTCCAAACTTCCTTGAAGTAGCAAAGGTGAGCTCCCACCCTGGGGCTCCCCGGAGAGAAGGGAGTGCGTCATGCTGGAGGCTTAACTGAAGCCCTATCCTGCTGGGAGGAGGATGCAGTGGCTCTACCCCTGCCTCTGGGACCACGGGAGATAGCGGGTGCGCCTCTGCCACGGCCGCTGAATCTCCCTGTAATACGAAAGGACCGAAAGGACGGTCCAGCAAAGGGCTTCCTGGGGGGGGGGGGGAGAAGCAGCAGATGGAAAATAAGTGGACTTACCACCTGTGGCTTGAGATATCCACTTATCCAGTTCTGTTCCAAACAGAGCTTCTCCTGTGAATGGAAGCGCTTCCACGGCCCTCTTGGATTCCGCATCCGCCTGCCATTGTCGCAGCCACAGGGCTCTGCGGGCTGAGACAGCCAAGGCAGAGGATCTAGAGGAAAGACTACAAATATCTTTAGAAGCCTCTCCAAGAAAAGCAGCAGACTCTGCAATCTGTTCTCCTAGAGGAACCAGATCCTCTGCCGGAGCCCCAGTCTTAAGGCCTTCAGCGAGCTGCGTAGCCCATGCTTCCACCGCCTTGTTGACCCAACTGCTGACTAATGCGGGTCAAAGAGACACCCCTGCTACAGTGTACACTGACTTCAAGATAGTTTATAACTACCTGTCAGAAGACTCCTTTAAAGACAGTGCACCTGGAACAGGGAGCACTGGCTTTTTAGACAGACGTGACACTGAAGGGTCCACTGACGGAGGTGCTTTCTGCAGGAAAGGGATAGTATGATAAAAGCTTCCTTGAAATCGGAAACCTTTTATCAGGCTCCACGCTGAGGTAAGGATCTCGTCCAATTCCTCAGACACTGGAAAGGAGGCTGCCAGTCTTTGCTTTTTATTAATGATAGACGGCCTAACCTCAACAGGATCCCTGTCCTCAACATGTAATACCTGGCGTATCGCTGCAATCAGCGCCTCTACTCCCTGATATACAGGCTCTGCCTCCTCTGGCACCTGTTCCTCCATAGGGTCCTGTACCTCCCCTTCCTCCGTATCAGGCATATCGTCCTCTTCCGGATCATTCCACATACGAGGATTCGGTATAAGTCTCCTGATAGGGACACTAGAGGACGATGCCACGGGAGGAACCTGCGCTGACATAACCCTTGTGAGCCCTTCTACAGACCTGGCTAAAGACCATGCCCAATCTGGCTCAGAAAATGCAGACCTCTGAGATCTTTCAGCCTCTCTCTCCCTGCGAGAAGCTTCCAGCTCTGCAGACATTTCAGACATGACTGATGTAATTTGATCAGTCCATGAATTTTGTGGGGATGCTGCAGTCTGTGTTTCTGAATCACACTTCTCACACAACAGGGAACTGGATGATAGTCCCTGTGTAAACTTCTCTGCATAATTCTTACAGGAGAAAGTTTTTTGTGCAGCCTTAGATAACATTCTACCACTTCACTGTACACAGCACACAGAGAAAAGTGATACAGACAAACACACACGTAGAGACTGTTTGAAGAGATAGGGGCATAGAGGGAGATTATTATCAACCCCGCCCAACCAGCTCTGCTTCAGAGACCATTGCTATTAACACAATATAATGCTGTAATCACTGTGTAAACACAGTTCAACCTGATCTTCACAAGGGTATCCCCACTGTGCAGGCACAATCTGGGCAGAAATATCTTATTCTCTGCATATGTCAGCAGCCTGTGTTTGTAAAATGGCCACCAGCCTCCTTCTGGAAATGCTGGGGCTGCTGGAAGGCAGAAACTGAACTGTGTTAGGCTCCGCTCCCTCCATTCTTGCTGCTTCGTGTTTTTAATGCCCGCCTGTCATTTCCTCCTGGTCACCCTGCTAATCAGAGTGCCAGGAGTCACTAACCTTCTGCTGCCAAATGCTCCCGGCGGCGGGCTTGCTAATGGGGGAGCGCGACGAACGCCGCACGCAGCGCATCTGGCTACCCCCCAGAGACAGTGGTCTCTGTAACTGAAAACCCCAGCGTGCGCTGCAAGCAGCGGCGATGAGGTCTCTCGGCAGCTCCAACGAAGCAGACAGGCAGGGGCAGTGAGCTGTCTGTCTGATCCTCATGATGATCGAGGATCCATTGATTTTTAGCAGAGAGCTCTTGTATGTGACCAGCTCCCTTGGCACAAAATTTAGACTGACCTGTATGGGGGCATAGAGGGGGAGGAGCTAGCTACTATTTAAGTTTATTAAAGTGCCAGCTCCCGGTTATCCCACATCTATACCCCACTGTACTGAGACTCCAGTGTGCCCTAGTGGATGAAGGAGAAATCCTTAAAACGTGGACTGTAATGGCGGAGTGGGAACCTCTGATTTTATTTACGAAGCCAGCAATTCTGGTAGTGTTTATGCCCGATATTTAAAAAGGTCTGTCCTTATACTAGCCATATCTTGCTAGTTAAAGCAATGCCCTTTTAAATGTCAGGCATAAACGCTAAACAAAGGGTCAGGTTGTAACACCAGACACTTCTTTTCGTGTTTATGTCTGATATTTTAATAATAATAATAATAATAATAAAATAAACCCCATTTTGTTGAAAACTTGAATGTGCTTCTTAAGGTGCATATCCACTTAGACTGTGAAACGACTGCATGATTACGACGTCGTTTCACAGTCTGTGCTGTGCCTACACTGAACGTTCAGTCGTTCAGTGTAGGCACATCAATCATCCCCGAACATGGTCCATCTGCCGTTATCGGAGGATTGACCAGCATGTTCGGGCGGTGACTGATGTCGGAAACGACCAGCGGGAGCGCACTATCAATCGCTGGTCATTTCCGACATTAATGTGTGCAATTTCTGTCCGATCACTGAGCGATTGCACGATTAGGATTTCGTAATCATGCAATCGCTCAGTAATGTTGCGTAGTAGATACACGACCGTCACAATGCAATGCAACAAAACGGCTTCACAAAATTGCACAGCTTAACTTGATATGCAACACTTTTATACCTGTGTACAACATAGGGCAGTATTCATTAGAATTGCACCCACAATAAAGTTTTGCATGCCGGATTTTTCGCCTACATCGCTTATATTAGTCGCAGAAACTCATCATGTGTGTACCCGCTATTCGCCCTATTCAATTCCAAAAGAAGCGAAAATAGCAACACACGAAGTCAGAACAGGTGAACAGTGGTGTCAGAATCTGGGAAATCAGCCTAAACCCCCAAGAAAGATGCAGAAAAATTGGGGATCAATGTAGTAGTGCCTGATTAGTCCTAATAAAACTGTTTGGGGTACTTAAGTTCGCACAATTGCCTCTAATTAGCGTCTTTACACAGGTGGTGAAGAATGGCATAAAGCAGTATTTTTTTGAGAAAATAAGTAGTCCTGTCAAATTTGGGGTACCTGAAAATGGGTGCTAGCATATTTTAATGCCTCTAATGTGTAGTTTTAATAAAAGTGAAAGTCCCCCCTCATAAAAGCATTTGCAATCCCAAAAACACTTCACCCCTTCTTAGAGCACCCCCAGAACCTTATTTTGCTAGTTTGCGAACTTGTCCCCACTTTGTGCTTTTTCACCCCCAAATTCTAAGTACTATTTTGGGGGTGTTCTTTAGTTTTTTCTGTAATTCTTTGACGCAGTAGTCCAAGGGTTCCGAGTGGTTTCTGGTTTCCACCTTTGCACCCCAAATAAAAATGTTGCACTTCTTTTCTCCTGCTATCCAGAGGAGAATCTTTCGCAAATTACATTGCATTGAAAGCGGATGGAATTGAATACGGAGATAAGTTTCCAACACGTGCAAAGTTGCAATTGGCTATACTTTTTCGCGGATCTCAGCTTTTTGCTTCTAATTGAATACGGCCCATAGTCTGAATCTGTATACAAAGTACTACAATTTTTTCAAGCCAAGTTCCACTGTACAGATTGACTCAATTGTGCATACATATACAAATGTTACATATCACATTAAACAGTGTAGTCTCCTGAGAATTTTTCGTCATATCATGTTGCTACAGAGACGAAAATTGAAGCAAAAAAGACGTTACACCACTCGACACAGCTCACTTGTGCCAGATGTCTCGGGTCGCATGGCGTAATGAGGATAGTGGTATGACGACACATCTGTATTGCGATAAAAGCACTGGGGAAGTTGTGGATGGGAGCTATGTCCCAGGTTTCACGCTTCTGTCTAGTGGTAATCAGGCTAGCCAGCAGCACTGACTGACAGACCACTTGGGAGAGGCTAATAAAATGTGTCAGTTTTTCAAGTCAATCTCTCACTGCCTGGGGAACAAGCGGTTTGCTTGCTAAGACACACAATTCCTACTTAAAGTGAGTGCTGTGCTATACTGCTGTTATTTGTGAGTTTGACAGTAGGTTATTCCACCCATAGAGAGGGAAGCATTTAGTATTAGTTAAATCCGGACAGGCTAGGAGTCAGGTTTTGTTTAACTTTTGTAAAACAAGAAAAAAGCCGATGGCGCTGCAAAAAGGACACACGTGCAATCACAATTGAATTTAAATAAATAAAAACTGGTGTGTCACGCTGCTGTTAGGGTTGCCAACCGTATACAGAATAAAACAAGAAGAAATAACAGCGCTGTGAGACACTTGTAACCAATGGACAAAATATAACCAGCTATGTCAAAAAGATAATTTAATATGCTCATAAATGAAAATAAATACATCATTGGCCAATGAGACACATACACAATATACAATGACAATGAGGTTACTCCTATCCGACCCTATGCGTGTGTGATAGGATGTGTCACACACACGCATAGGGTCGGATAGGAGTAACCTCATTGTCATTGTATATTGTGTATGTGTCTCATTGGCCAATGATGTATTTATTTTCATTCATGAGCATATTAAATTATCTTTTTGACATAGCTGGTTATATTTTATCCATTGGTTACAGGTGTGTCACAGCGCTGTTATTTCTTCTTGTTCTGTTTAATTTTTGCTGCAAATAAAAACAGCAGAGACACATACACAAAAAAAAAACGGACAGCTAAAGTCTTATTTTTTTAATATTATCGCAAGAATGTCATGTTTATAAGCATTTTATTCTTCAAAAGGTTAATAGAGGGCGGTGGGGGAGAGTATGCGCACATAGACATAATGCAGTACATAAGAGTTTCTTATTGAAACACTATCTCAATGCATGAGGTTAAAGAACTACAGAGGTAAAATGCATTGTCAGTATTAATCTGATATTCCACTGCAGTTATGTTAAAGAGCATTACCTCTCACCACATCTTTAGAACAGTAGCCTAATGGTATCTCATACATGTCGAAAAGCTGAGTCTATGTTGCGGTGATAGCACTGGCATCATCTGTGGGTATCATTTCTATCCACCATATGTAAACAAGTCTGCATAGCGGTCAGTCACTCAGTCGGCTGTTTAAAGACGCTCCTCCGTCATGACATGGTAACCTACTACAGAAGAGTGCACATATTTAGATAACTTTAAGCACTACCGTTTTTTTATGTATATCACTCAGCTTAACAAGACAAATACATGAAGAAAGGTGTGTTATAATACGAAACAGGGGTGTATCTAGGGATCCGAGCGCCCCTGGCAAACTAATGGACTGGTGCCCCCCTCCCCCCATAATTTCTGAATAATTACACTATTTGTTAAATAAGTACTTAAATTATTCCCCAGTTACCCCCCTATGCAGTGCCCCCAGTATTAGCCCTACCTATGCAGTGCCCCCAGTAGTAATCCCCCCTATGCTGCATTGCGCCCAGTAGTAGTCCCCGCTATACAGTACCCCAGTAGTAACCCCCCCATGTTGCATTGCCCCCAGTAGTAGTCCCCCTATACCAGTGATTTTCAACCTTTTCAACTTGAGGCACACTAAACAAGATTTTCAAATTGCCAGGGCACACTATCCGGCTATGCAGTGCGCGTGACCAATGAAAAAAAACAAAAAGCACAACATTGGCTCCCACATAAAAATACACAAAAAAATAAATAAAAACTTGCCCAAATCCCCACTCCTGACACGACCGCTGCTCACTGCGGTCTGCCCTACACATGTGGGGCCTGGGGGACTAGCGGTGGGTGCAGCGGCGGCTATGGGCCCCTGCACCACAGCGCACCGCCACTAGTTCCGCCCCTGGGGTAGTCCACCCCTTGGCTGCTGGTGGCACTGAAGGACGGCGCCCCCCATTGGCCGGCGCCCCTGTTGAGTGCCATCCTGGCCAATGGGTAGATACGCCCCTGATACCAAACAGATTATTTCATCTTTGTGGGATTAAAGACACCATTAGGAGTTTTTGATCACGGAGGTTGAAAAAAAAAAAAAAAAAAACCTGTTTATACGACATTTTACGTCATCAACTTATTTGCTAAGCTCACCCCTTAATAACAAATTTATCGGACACAAAACACAATCACACAATTTGGCTAGTTTAAATATTTTAAGATGGTTTCAAAAAATATGTTTAATATGCGTTTCATTTACGACAGAAGTTCTTCAAGTAGCTGGGAGGTCTTCTATCAATAACCATAATCTGCACACAGCACAAAATAAACCAATCAGTTTAAAGCTGCATAGTAACTTATTTTGAGTATATTCTTTCAACATCAATGACTAAGCAACTATGTAAAGCAGAGCACATGGCTGCTCTGTAACCATGACTCATCTGAAATACTGGTCACACAGTAACAGTTTACTCTGTCTCCATTAATATTTATATAGAGTCAATACCATGCAAAGAAAAACATAGCTAGAAGAAGCCACTAGGTGTGTAATTAAATAATAGCCAAGACTTGGAGCATCAGTATGAACAGCTGGCTTGTAGCTTTGCCAAGTAACAAATACACTAGTTATTTCTTCATGAATGAAATATACACTATTTATATAATAAAGTGAATTATATTTTACATCCAAATGATTAAGGGCTCCATTTAAGACAGATACTAATTTCCGGCTGTATATTTCATTTATCATCACAATGACACTAATGAATATGCTGCCGGTATTTACTATAACAGCAAGATCCAGCGCTTTGTCTCTCCTGCCTGGCGTCCTCTCCCGAGTTGCTGGCAGCCAAGCACGACTACAGATATGCCCAGCGATATTGTTTCCACTAGCGTGGCAAGCGGATACGCACACTGCGTCTGTGCATCCATAAGAATGCATGGTGTGATCGAAGTGCGCGCCATAGCATAGCGTATACATGCGCGGGGAATCGCCTGGCACAATGCGTGCACACGTTTGTGGCATGATCAGCCACAATATGACTGGGAACATCTGTATCAACAGGTTAATTGCTAAAGAGCTAGAGCAATCTGCGCATATACATAATACTGCAACCAGACGAGGACTCGGCAAAGCCTGGAAGGCTGCACTAAAGCGGATTTTTCTGGGTCCCCATTGCTGTCACACTACCGCTGTTTGCTAAATTCTGATGTCATAATCAGTTTAGCAAATACCAGAGGGTTTAGGACTTATTCTTAAATGGAGCCCTTATGGGGGGCACACACTAGACGATATGTTGCCCAATACTGCAGATCAGAGTGACATATCAGGTACATCATCTAATGTGTACCCATAGTAGGGCCGACACCCGTCGGCCCTACTGAAGGGCCAATGGGTGATGTCACTAACTATGTCATGCTGCAGAATGCAGCATGACAAATCCCTAGCTCCCCCCCCACTCGTGTGTATGCACTTGCCGCATGCCAAGTCCCATCGCTGGCAAACAAGAATGCACTCAAGAAAGTATATGAAATAGCCCTCCAGTAATAACATGTCTGTGTAGGTGGTTTCTCAGTTTTCCTTATCTTACAGAGAATAACAGTTAAGTTTAACCATGGTTGCACCGACATAAGTAGCTTACTAAGGGTCTCATTTAATTAACGAGTTTTAGCACTCAAAACGAGTGCTAAAATTCATTGCGTATGATAAATGGTGCTCCAGCCAATCAGCTCCCAACTATCATTTTTAAAACAGATGACAGTTGGGAGCTGATTGGCTGGAGCACCATTTGCATACGTAATGAGTTATCACTCGTTTTGAGTGATACAACTCGTTGATAAATGAGGCCCTAAATGTGCTCTTTTAGCAGTTTCAAGCATACAGTTTTAAGTTAAGTCTGGCACAAGCTTGTCGATGTAGATCATTAGTGCATCAGTGGGTGTGTACGCCCGATATGTCTGAATTAAGTAGTTCAGACATATCAGATTGGCCTTGCAGCACATCAGATGCTGGTATATCAAAAACTTGCCTTAAGACATTTGCAAATCAGAAAGCAGATATGGTTACAAGTCAAGAAACTTTGAGGCCCAAGTTTCTCCCCAATTCTCAAACCGCAAGTATACACAATGTCACTTAGACAGCGGACTCTCCAAAAGAATGTGTATCCATACGGATAGGCACAAATTGTCCCTTTACACTGGAAAAGAAAATGTATAAAAATGAAAGATTTAGAATATTGGTAATACTAGAAAGACCTAATTATATGCCACCAACACAAGCTCCTATCATAGAAATATGCAATGAGAGCCAAAAGGTATATAAAGGCTTAGCAATACTGATGGCATTTAACAAAACACAATGAACTAAATTAGATAAATGAATAACCACCATAAAAAATAAAGAAACACCAAACTATGAATCTGAGTCACTACGGATCGCTATTGCAATCACAGCTGCGATTACCTGGCATGTCCGTTTGACCGTGACCACGCCCCCTTTTCGGATACATGCACCACTCAGCAACGGACCAAGAGTGAACACTATAGGCAGGTCTTGTGGGGAAAGAAGGCTAACCTATCTGGTGCTATCCCACAGAAGAGGTACTGTAGCACAAATTGATGAAAAAGTTAATGCTGGCTATGATAGAAAGGTGTGAGAACAGTGCATTGCAATTTGCTGCGTAGCCATAGACAAATCAGACTGCCCATACTGACCCCTGTCCACTGCCAAAAGCACCTACAATGGGCATGTGAGCATCAGAACTGGACCATGGAGCACTGGAAGGCGGTAGCTTGGTCTGATGAATCACGTTTTCTTTTATATTTTGTGAATGGCCTGGTGCGTGTGCATTGTTTACTGGCCAAGAGATGGCACCAGACTGCACTATTGGAAGAAGCCAAGCCGGTGGAGGCAGTGTAATGCTCTGGGCAATATTCTGCTGGAAAAGCTTGGGTCCTGGCATTCATGGGGATGTTACTTTGACACATACCACTTACCTAAACATTGTAACAGACCAAGTATACACCTTCAAGGTAATAATATTCCCTGATCAGCAGGATAATGCCACCTGCCACACTGTAAAACTTGTTCAGGAATGGTTTGCGGAACATGACAAAAAGTAAAAAAAAAAAAGTGTTGACTTGGCCTCCAAATTCCCCAGATATAAAGCCGATCGAGCATCTGTGATATGTGCTGGAAAAACAAGTATGAGTCATGGCAGGGGTATTTCATGAGAGAAGGGGGCCCATGTGCAGTCTCCGTCACGGGCCCCCTCCTCTCCGTCCGGCATCCTGGCTGCGCACTGAGCGGTGCGCGGCTAGCGCCACGCTGATAGACTCTGGGCACCTGAGTGTGCCCAAACTCTATAGCGCATGCGCAGGTCACCGGGAAAATAACCACGGTGGCCATTTTCTCTGTACTGCGCTTGACGACAGGAAAATGGCTGTGGTGGCCATTTTCCAGGCATTTTTACAGTGCTGACATCAGAGCCGACGTGTGACTCCGTAGAGGTAAGTATAATATGGGTGCGAGCTGTGTGGTGCGGGTGCGTGAGCACCGCACACCCTGCATCCATTATAAATACTCCCCCGAGCCACGGAGGCCCCAACTTGCAACTAATTACCCTTTTCCACCGCCGCAAAAACACGGTTTATCATTGTGTCAACCCAGGTCATGGTTCAGTAAAAAAGGCTCCTAGGACAAAATCTCGGGCCGCTGAACCGGCATTTCTTCCCGGGTCTGGAGCAGCTTTTACTCGGGTAAGACCCGGATAAAGCTCAGCGTAGACGTGTATCCCGGGTCATTCGACCCGGGACCCTTTTAAAGCAAATGGAAGGTGTGACTGTGACAGTTGTCACCGGGGAGAGAGAGATTACAGGTTCCCGGTATGGTCCGGACTGTTCTGATTTTTACCCCGTCTCTGCTTCATACAGGGAGGTTGTAATCTCTCCTTGCCCGTCTCCCCTGTGACAGCTGTGACATAGTACACCGCCCGGGAAGGACCCCCTCCGCACGTCTCTTGTACACTCCGGTCTGGGGTTCCGGGAAGAGTTGGAGTTTCTGGCCTTGGTGATAACGTCTTCTCCAGACGCCGACACAGATCCAGGAATATCCTGGGTCGGCACTGCAGTGGGAACGGGATAAGTCCTGGGTCTGACCCAGTTTGGAACAGTGTTCCAAATACCGGTTCAGACCCAGGAGTTCGGTGGAAAAGCGGCATTACAGGACTTACAAGTATCTTCTGCTAAGGTCTTGGCGCCAGATACTACAGGAGACCACCTTGTGGAGTATATGCTTTGACAGATCAAAGCTGTTTTAGCAGCACGAGGGGAACCTACATCATATAAGGCAGGTGGTTTTTAGGTTATGGCTGATCGTTGCATATATAACGGTATACAATAGATGTAATGATGCGCCCTTCAAAATTAAACTGTGCCCTCCTCAGTGGTCTGCACTATGCTCAAAAAATTCCTATTGTGAACACAATAAATCGAGTGATAAACTACCATATAGATTGTACACCACTTCCTGTGAAGCTGACATACTTTTCAGAAATGGAAAATTGCGAGAATCTTTCTAGCATTGGGGACTTAACTGTTTGATAAAATATTATAGTCTTGAGATGCTAGGCAGATGGGGAATCCAGGATGTGCATTAAACAGGGACATACAAAAAGCATACAAAATAAATGCAGACATAAAACTATATGGAGGCCCTGCTTATGATAGATCTTACAACGTAGAATGATACAAGTGTGTATAAAGCTTGTCCATGTGCCCAGAGACCAGGTGTATTCAACATGCAGCCCTCCAACTGTTGTGGAACTATAAATCTCAGCATGCCCTGCCACACTTTTAGCATGCATTAATAGCAAAACGGTGGCAGGGCATGCTGGGATGTGTAGTTCCACAACAGCTGGAGGGACACATGTTGAACACCCTTGGAACTGCTTGCGTGCAGAGCTGATGTCTGGACTAAAGGCCAGATGGTTTGCATACTGTATAACTCTGATCGTGGGTGAATTGTGCATGCACAGGACCCGTACTGACATGTGCAGAATGAGTCCTGCGAGATTGCACGTAGTGCCCTCAAGCCGAAGCATGATTAACATGATGCGGCCAGCATGAGGCTGGACATACAAACTATTGAATTGGCTCCTGGCCACTTTAGACAGAAGATAATTCCCTCAAAACAACTGAATTGCCCCCCGACAGTTCGAAAAAAAAAAAAAAAAAAAAAACAACTACTGTACCATAGCAACATATAACTGCAGATATACAGTTTATATCTGTAAAATATATTACAAGTAAGGCTAGCATCTACTACAAACAATGACAAGATACCATAACTATACATTTGTGATACTGTATAAACAAAACAAAAAAATTATAAATAGCTTTTTTTAAACGTGCTTACTACATATATACTTTTTTTTTTTTTTTGCACTGTGCATTACTTAATGTTTGTATTGTTTGGACATTTAATTTGTGAATAGAATTGACAAAAAATAAAGTATAGCTACATTATCTTATCCTTGATAAAGCACCTAGGGCCGTATTCAATTTGGCTGCAAAAAGTTGGAAAGTCGAAAAAAGCTGCATAAATTTTCGCATGTTTCAATTATCCCCGTATTCAATTACAAATACTTTTCGCCAGTGCGAAAAGTCTTGGTGAAAAGTTATCCCTGTTTTTTTACAATGTTTTACATAGCGGAAAAAGAAGTGCAGAATTGGGGTTTAGGGGGTGCAGGCTTAAAAAAAAAAAAAAAAATCGGGACACCCCCAAAAATTATGTTTCATTTTTTTCGGTGTAAAAAAAAAAAAAAAAAATAGGGAACACAGCTCAAAAACAGCAAAATTGATTCCAGAGGGGTTCCATTAAATGCGAAAGGTGTTTTCTTCATTGCATGAGTAGCGGGATTTTGAAGACAGAAAATATCTGAAGCCAAGAGTTTCCATTTTGTGACTACACTGGACCATAGTGATAATTTACGCTAGGGGGGCGGTCGGATCTCTTCCAGTATTGGGCTAAAGCTGCTCTCTTAGCAATGAGGATATGCCCAATCTCGTATTTATTAGGTCGTTGGACTGACAGGGGGAAGTGGTGTAATAGTGCGATTTCAGGGAGGTGAGGGAGGGAATCTGAGGTGACTTGCTGAATCAGTCGAAATCAACCCATAGTGATTGAATCACAGTGCACGACCAAAAAAATATGGATCAGAGTTCCCTCCAGCCCACAATTCCTCCAGCAGAATTTAGAGGATTCTAGACAGATTTTATGTAGTTTAGCTGATGTATGGTATAGACCATGTATAAGTTAAATAGCATTTATGAATGGTTTATAAGTTTGGACATCTTAAAAATGTTCATAAACAGCCCAATCCAATCCTCGTCAGTAAGAGAAATTGCCTCCCATCTAGTTTGAATCACCAACTTCTTGTCTTCCAGAGAGGACAAAAGAGTTCTGTGCCACATAGAGATACCGCCTTTGTGAGTCAACAAAGAGAATTTGGAGGCTATATAAGAAGGAGAGGGTAAGGGCTGTGGATCAGTAGATCTAGAAGTTATTCACTATCTAACTTGGAGATATTTGTAAAACTTGTTTGAGGGGAGGGAATATCGTTCCCGAAGTTGGAGGAATGATTTAAGATGACTATTGTCATACAGATCCTGCACTGTCAATATACTCATTCTGACCAACTAGACAGAGACAGATTGGGAATGAACTTTGAGACTGCTAATAAAGTGATATTAGAAGATGGAAGGTAAAAAAACTTTCTGAAGAGTTTAATTAATTTATCCCAGATTAACGACAAATCTGATAGACTCTTTAATCTAAGAGATTGAGGGGGTCTGCTATAGGTGTCTGTCCATAGAAGATTTGGTAAGGGGAAAGACAAACATGTAGAGCTTTCAATATCGATCCAGGGTTTAGTGGGGCAGTGGGCAAGCCAATCTCTTTGTTGATCTAGTAGGCAAGCATGTTGGTATAGTTTGAGATTGGGAACATCCAAACCACCCTTAGGTTCAGATCTAAAAAAGGAGAGCCCTAGACATTCTGGGTCATTCACTTTTCCAGAGAAAAGTAGAGGTGACCGCGTAAAATTTGGTCAATAAACAAATAGGAATTATATATGGTATGGCCCGGAAGAGATATAGAATTTTGGAGAGTAACATCCTTTTTACCAAAGACAGACGTCCTGACCAATAAATCTCATAATTAGCCCAGTTCTTAGTAAGTGTAGTGAATTGACGGAGTAGTGATTGGTAGTTACAAGGAATGACATCCTGTAGTAAATCAGTAATCTGTAAACCCAGGTATTTAAGGTAGGAAGTCTGCCAGGCATAAGGATACTGGGTGTGCAATGAATATAAGGAAGTACAGTCTATGCTGTATGCTAAAGCTTTAGATTTAGATGTATTTAATTTGTAGTAAGAATCTGCTGAATATTCTATATGCTTCCCTTTCTTATCACATCAGCTTGCTCTGATAACTGGACAAGTCTTAATGCCCAGACTACACAGCCTTTTGAAGTTTTGTTTTAGTATTGATGTTGTGGTGAACTAGGTCACCTATATCTCCATCCCCTTTTAGCTCAAAGATAATGCACTAGATTTTGTTATTTCATATTTAAATATATTTGTATCATCTTGATTAGGGATTACTGAAGAGGAAGAACCCTGAACAAAGTTCTTCTTATCAGTGATGACCTTAGTTTCTTCACATAAGTCCAGGGCATCAGGAACTTGCATCATTCTGGAGCCGAGTGACTCTTTCTACACTTCTGGGTGGCCGACCTAGTTACAAGTCTCCTGAGGTTTTTACCACAACTACATAACTCCCTGTATCATTAGTGATTAAGAGGTAATCATATTTTTTTGCACGTTTGTTATATGTTAAAATACTGGTGATATACAGTTGGCTTAGCTTGAAGCAGTATTTGGTTAGTGTGCTTCAAGAGAGGTCTCACTCTTTTCTGTTCCCCAACATATTCTGTTGCCCGTTTACCCCCTTGAACAACCTTTGCTGCACTTTATAAATAAAAGATGATTATAAAGTATCTTATATCTGACTATCATGGTCAATTATGTATCATGACTTTTCAAGGGGTTGCTGCTTCAATTACAAATTATATCTCTATTCTCTCTCAAAATACTTTTCAACACAGGGCTAGATGTACTAAACCTTGGAGGGTGATAAAGTAGACGGAGATAAAGGCCCCTATTTAACAACGAAGACAAATATTGGCAGAATTTTACGTTTAGTATCACTGTGATACTAATGAAAATCCACTGGTATTTACCAATACTGACCCCTCTGGCAAGGTCCCGCAAAGTCCTCGTGAGGTCTTCCGCTGGGCTGCTAGGCAGCCTGACGCTACCAGCAGTGGTGTAATGTGCATGCGTGACAGTCCATCTGCACATGTACATGACACAACTCGGCAGTGCCTGGAAGACACCGCTGAAGCCAGAAGCACCCCTGAAGCCGTAAAGGCACCCCTGAGTCTCCAATGCCGGCAATGGGGAGCAAATCTTGACAAACAGCAGTAATCTTAGATTACCACTGTTTGTTATATCCAGAAAGGGTGGCATAACCGATCACTAAATGGGTTATATGCTTCGTTTTTAGAAAGGGGCCAAAGTACCAGCCAATTCGCTCCCAACTGTCATTTTTCAAACACAGCTATATAATGTGAGATGAGCTGATTGGTTGGCACTTTCTCTCTCTCCAAGCTGTGATAAAATCTCCCCCAAATTATAGGAAACCTGATACACTTGTATGGGCCGCACATGTATTCAGATAAAAGAGACCTAATCACAAGAACATGCCAGCAAGCTTTCTAAACAAGTGTTATAAGAAACAAATCTGACAATAAAACAAGGCTTGGAGGGCTGTATGTGGCCCTGTTGCCCATCAATGATTAGTAATAATAAATAAAAACTACATTAAAGATAATATTTGCCCCAAATAATAAGGAAGCATTAAATAGAGAACACATCTTGGAGAAAGCTTGGCTTCTACATCTGATATTACATAGGATTGCTTTTCCTTCCAGTTTGCTCATGCTTTATTTCGTCAGATTGAGTTGTTTTATATTTATAGCCCTGGATTAGGACACAGTTCTCCTGTATGTTGTAAGTGTACCTAAATGCTTTGTGCTGTATCACATGGCAATAAAAATAAAACAAACAAACAAAAACAAAACAAAAAACAGTGTAATACAGTATACTACAAGGTTGTCAAAAGAAAATGCTTGAAACTACTCCAGGTTTCCCTGAAAGTGATATGCATGCTCAAACTATATTAGCAAATAATGTTAATCATGACATAGCACACCTACCTATACTATGCACAATATGTCATAGTAACATTCTGACATCATTTCAGGTATGTCAATTAGATATGTAGCAGCACTCCTTACATTATAATTTGCCCTTTCATTAGTGACCTAAGCTAACACACGCTCACCACACCTACCACAAAGTAATTAGCCAGCTGAATCTATCAATTTCAGGAAGTTGAAACCTTCCAGGTAACAAGATACAAGAGGCCAATGTATGTTATAGACAGAAAATCTAAGAAACTTGTCCAGCAGGTTTGTATACCCTCGTTACTCCCCATCCTCAGTGCAATGACGTACAAGGTTGTGTGAAACGAAAAGGGGGCAATTGCACTAGTGAAGCAAATACATTTACAATACGTAAACAATATCATATGTAAGTGCAAATACTTAGCTAAGATGTTCTAAAACTAACTGCAAAGACATGTACACAACTACATACAGTACATGCATATGACACTCACACAGGTAACTACCGAACAAAAAGGAATCATCAGAAAGGACCAATCTTCACTTTTGCCAAATCTGTTTCAGTGCGCCTTGGTTTAGATGTTACACTACACTGAAAGCTATTGGAATGATATTGTGCCACAAGATGTTCATCATTTTCTGGTTAGTAGTAGAAAATGCCTCTCTCTTTTTCCATCTGACTTCCATGACACCCTTGCTTACTGTTGTGTGGGCTTACATCTATACTTGGGAGTGTGACGATAGGTTGTGACATCACAGCCCAGCACCACACACCCTGCCATCCCATAACAAACATGGAAGAACAGCAGTTTGCAACTTCACAGGTAAGTCACTGTCCAGCTGTTCTCCCTCCATGTCAGCCCTATGACTTCTAGACTTTCACCGTTAACTCTATACATCCAATCAATCAAGTCATCTCTGCATCAGAAGGAGGGACTTTGTTGGAGGGAAAGCAGTGCATGACTGGACCAAATGTGCCAGCAATTTGGCCCACATAATTCAGTTCTTCATACAAAGATGCCTAGAAGGAACCTGACTAATATAACAGAGAAAGGGCTAGTAGTAGATTGAAAAGGTCCATGAGTGGGTCACATTACTGTCACATAAACCTCCAGAAGACCCCAGTTCTGCTAATTTGTATCAGTATACTGTAGATGGCAATATACACTTTATAGAGCTCGTACAGAGTTTTGTATCACACACACACACACACACACACACACATTTCCACTCTGCACATGTGATGCCATCTTGGCCACATCTTACATTTCCTATTGTTTACACTTAGGCTGGGTACACACTGCAAGATATCTTTAACGATTTGGCCGATTCCAACACATCGGAACGACAAATAGTTAAAAATGTGTAGTGTGTATGCGCTATATAGTGTAGTAGGCGCTCCCGTGGGGTCGTCAGCCTCATCGCCTGATCTTATGTGCAGCATGTAAGATCAGGTGATGCGGCTGACGAGCCCATGCAGTGGCATAGCGGGCGGTGGGGCAACAGACCTCCCAGTGTGTACGGACCACCCAATATGTCGGCCCGTCGGCGCTGGGACATCGTTTAGTGTGTACCCAGTTTTAGAGAAGCAGGACAAGGGGTGGGCAAGCCCGCCAAGAGCCGCGACCACGCCTTCTTCAAGGGAAAAAAAAAAAAAAAGATTTTCAGTTGTGCGCTGGCAGGGGGGGGGGGGGGGGGGAGCACGGTCAGTGTGATCACTCCTCCCCACAGGCATAGGAGACTGCTGTGGCTGCTGCTCAGCAGCCACGAGCAGTCTCCCACTGCAGCTCAGCACACGCGGTGTGCTGGGCTGCTGTGAGGGAGGGGGGCGGCGGCGGACTGGGGCCCATCATGAAACCCGGGCAATTTGTACCCGCTCCCCCCTCTCAGCTACCCTAAGCGTGGGTCAAGACAGATCTCAAGTGGGTTATATCCACTACTAACCTATAAATGCAGTTTTCACATGTGCTGACCAATCACAGCAGATCTGCATTGGCACAACGAGCAGTATGTGAAGGTTTTTTTCTCCTGCATTAACCACCTAAATAGCTAATATTTTTCAAAAAAGTCCCCAAAATTGTCGATTTTTGTATTATCAAATTATGTAAATAGCTATTTAAACTAAATTTAGAATAAGTTTATTAAATATGCAAAATTGTTATTAAAATTATATGGAATAAGCTTTAAATATCTCTTATTTATATAATTTGAACTAAAAAAAAAAATCATCAATTTTGGGGACATTTTTGGAAAAAATAGTTTTACACAGTTAAAGGAAAAAAAAAAAAAAAGAGGGGGTCGGCCCTAGGTGGCATCTCTACTGAGCTCATAGCTACTTAGGAGGCCCTCTCTAGTTACCGGTGGCCTCCCACCAAATTTCAGCACTTGCTGGAGTTGATGCTGCAGGTGGATAGCGTCCACAGATCGGGGGGACGTCTCGTGAGACCCTGCAAGTTGGGGCCTATTTGCTCGCCTGCAGCCTCAGAAATGCACCTGCCCACGATCCGGGGAGGCCATCCTAGTCCCCCCCCCCACACACACACACATACATGAGGGGGGAGGGGGTAAAGGGATGTGTTAATTGTAATCTGCACTATCACAGCTACAGTTTCACCTGCCTAGGAGGCTGCACTAGCATTTTCCAGGAACTTCCTTACATGACCAGCCCTGTAAGTTTTCTTTGAAGACGCCCTGCTGCTGTTCCGTACCATCTAGGCATGAGGACTGCTAACAAATGTTTTTTTGGTGAACTGCTGGTACCAGTTATTTTTTTTTAAGGCCCGATCCCCTTAGTGCGTCTGCCATGCTTTAATTACTACAATGCGGAGGGGAATTTGGCATGCGACATCTACCCTATGTTTTGCCTGTTCTTAGTCTTTAAATCTCATGAGTTTCCACTGAATATCTGTGTTTCGGGTGCAAGGGGCACTACTATGAAATCCGCTGGAAAGTAGTGGTCCTTGGCTTTGGCAGCAAGGAGGTCAGTGCTGACTTTTGCGAGGGCAGTTTCTGTGGAGAAGAGGAGACAAAAGCCAGACTTAAATGTGTCAAGCAAGGAGTAGGAGGAGAGAAAGGTGGTAAAGTGGTTGTAGACAAGGAGTTTGGAGGCAAATGGAAGGAGAGAGGTGGGATGGTAGTTGGAGAGTGTTGGGATCAAGAATGGGGGAGACAAGGGCATGCTTGAATGCAGAGGGGACAGTGCCTGATGAGGAGGAGAGACTGAAGAGATGGGCAAGATGGAACAGGCAACAGGAGAGAGGTAGTGGAGGCAGGAGGGGACAGGGTCAAGAGGGGAGGTGGAAGTGGGGAGGGAGGACCAAATGAGAGCCATGACTTCATCTCAAGGTACTCGGGAAAAAGAAATTAAATATTTATTGAAGAGTATTGATTTAAATTTTGAGACAATTTATAAAATCATTCCATATAGCAATCTTTAGATTCTAGATAAACCTCTTATTCCGATGGGTTTCAGCAAGCCACTGGTCCCTAGTTCCTTCTGCTTTAGGTTGAGTCTCCCATATCAGTTATTCCAAAAACCGAAATATTCCAAAAAACTGAATATTTTGGTGCATATGTGATGTCACGACGTCACCTGACATCATGACGTCACTAGAATCAGCGGCCAATGACTAGTGGCGTGGGCATGGTCCACACGCCAGGCCACCCCCCCGCATCATCCGCCGGACCCCCAGCAGCAGCCGCCGGACCCCTCGTGACAGCCGCAGCACCCGCCGGACCCCTCGTGACAGCTGCAGCACCCGCCGGACCCTTCCGCCTTACCTGCCGGACCCTTCCGCCTCAGTCGCCGGACCCCTCACGACACCCGCCGGATCCCTGTAGCACCCGCGTGACACCCCCGCCGGACACCTGTATCACCCACCGGACCACCGCAACACATTCCGGACCCACCCGCAGCACACGCCGGGGCCTCCCATGACACCCGCCGGGCCCCCCCCAGGTATTCCGAAAACCGGAATAATCCAAAATCCGAAATGCTCGTGGTCCCAAGCATATCGGATATGGGAGACTCAACCTGTAGATACATATCTTTATAAGCTATCATAAACAAATGTAATTATCATATGACCAATTTATATCACAGAGATGACATCTCAAATGGCATACAGTTTGCTTGTGCAAGAATGTCGATCCTATCCTATTTGAGGTTAAACTAGCCTACATATAAGCAACTAAATTTCTGTCTCCACAGTTGGCGGCCCGTCCCCCCTCAGAGCTCTCAGTGGCTGCTAGACAGACACACATTGCAGCCCTGACCTCCCTCAAAGACATAACCAGCACTGCCTACACTAGGTCCTGTAAGCACCTGGAGTTGGCAGCAACCCTCTTACGATCAACCCCTACCCGCGGCACCCACTACACACACACAGAAACTCGAGGCACTTGCATGACCACACACACTTGCAGCACCCATGGAGAGACATAAGGCCGGAGAGACCCTGATGCATCATAAGGCTGGAGAAACACAGATGGGGCATGAGGCTGAAGAGACACAGAAGTTTTGAGGTTGTAGAGAACATTGAGAGACACAGAAGGGATTAGATTATATGGTGGCCAGAATAGCTAGCAAACCGGCAAATTACAGTTCTAAAACTAGTTACGAGAATATCCTCTAACTGACAGTTATTGACCTATCAGAATAATAAAAATACAGGACTGTGTTTCCTCACATTATTAAGATTACAAGGTTTTTAATGATGCACATACCATACTACTACCCAAACAAAGACGAAGAACTCATGGAGTCAAACTGCCCCATAACACTCTTAAACCAGGACTTTAAACTCCTTGCAAACATAATAGCTACCCGGTTACAAACATTAATACCTTCCCTTCTAACTCACCATCAACTCTGTTTCACCTGTACACACCATTCATACTGGGTCAGCCATCTCTGCTATCCTTGCATCCAAAATTTCTAAAACTACCCAGAATGTTCTACTGAGCCTCGATACGGAGAAGGCTTTTGATAAAATAGCTTGGTCACAGCTCTAACGTGTATTGGAGGAGAGAGCATTTGGCACTCATTTCATTATCAATTATTAACTTTTTCTATACTGACCCCACAACCAAGCTAGTGATTAATCATTAGGCATACCGGTTCATTTGGCCAGAAGCACCAGACAGGGGTGTCCTCTGTCCCGCCTCTTATTCAACTTAGCCCTAGATCCCCTACTGCATATATTGCAATCTATGCAGGGGCGTATTAAGAGAGGAGGGGGCCAGTGTTCATTTCCTGTCCAGGACCCCCTCTCCTCTCCCCGATGACCGGCAGTAGACTGACACATCTGACCGCTGACCAAAGCATCAGTAGACTCTGGGCACTACAGTGTGCCCAGAGTCTACTGCGCATGAGCAGGTGGCCAGGGAAATGGTGCGGCCGCCATTTTCCGGCATTTTGTGCAGGGCTGAGACACCTGACGCAGGACCTCGGAGTGGTAAGTATTTGATAATATGGGTGCAGGGTGTGCGGTGAGGGCCCCCCTGGACCCAGGAGCTCGTGTGCACCGCACACACTTAACCCATTATAGATACGCCCCTGAATCTATGCATAGTTTCAAAGGTGTTTCTACAGGTGCTAAAACTCTGAAAATTGTAGCTTTTGCCGACGATTTGTTGGTGTTCTTTTCTAATCCCCAGGATAGTATGCAAGAGGTATTGTCCAAGATTTCTCAATTTCGGCTCAATTCTGGTTTTACAATCAACATCCAAAAATCACTGGCTATGACCCCCTCTCAAGAAATTTGCCCCCAGTGGACAAGGAATCTTAATTTTAAGAGGGCCCCAGCTAGTATTCCCCATGTAGGAATACAACTACCAAAAAACTTCTCTTTATTATACTCACTTAACGTCACTAAGATAATTGCTAAAATTAGTACAGAGCTAAAAAACTGGTAAAACCTACAACTTTCTTTTCTGGGTCATGCACAGCTCATAAAAATGACAACCCAGGCGCGTCTGAGTTGGGGGGAGGAGCTGCTGGGGGAGCGCCTACCTCCCTTAAACTGCGTTAACCAGCAGAGTACGCTGGCCTCGTGGCAGCAGAAGCATCTGCTGCCGATCCCCGCCGTCAGACGATAAGGCCCCGGTGGTGTAGTGGGGACGCGGACAATCCCGGGCCCAGACTGCAGTGGCTTCTGGTGAGTCTCCGACACCAGAAGCAAGGACTGTCACACGCGATTCCTCATAAGCGAGGTATAGCCTTACCAGACATCTCCGTGCGCCCGGGTTGCAGTCCGGGTCGCAGCATCGCTGCTAGCAAGCTCAGCCGCGGCCCGCTGGAATCACCAGCTCAGTTACTGGTGTTATGGGCTGGTGGAGGTAGATGGAGTCGCAGTGCATGCATCTTAATTTAGAGGCTTAGTACTGCCAACCCTAAAAACATAGAAATAAAACAAAACATAAAAACCTTAGGACTGCCTGAGCAGTCCAGTTACAAACGTCTTGATCCTGCAGCACCAAACGAACAACTGAAATCCTATGACTAGGGGCAGGGTATGTATGGAGGAGGACCCGGGGCATCCTGGGAGCTGAAGCTTTAACTGTTTGGTGCCTTGTCTCCAACCATAATATCCCCATGGTATCCCTGTGGACCCCTATGGACCCTGAAGAAGAAATTATATCTTTCCAAAATCCAATATGCCCTACAGGTCCTGCCCTTAATATTATCTAATAAAGATGAACAAAACCTAAATGCAAACCTTCCAATCGGTTCATATGGAATGGCAATAAACCAAGAATTAGCCTTAAAATCCTACAAAAAAATAGAAAAGAAGGGGGCGAAAACTTTCCTCGCATATCTTTTATAACCAAGCAGCTTTATGTAGGTATATAAAGGACTGGATACACTCTACCAAGCATCACACGAACTCTGAGCTAGAACAGAAGCTTATACCTAATACACATCTAGTAGCTTTTTCACATCTGGCGAAAAAAAGACATCCCTCCTGTAGCATTAGAAAACCCCCCGTTACTCTCCACATATTCTGCCTGGTGTAGAATAAGGAAATCCTGGAAACTCTACCCGTATTTCTCCCTATTTCTTCCATTATGGGGCAACCCAACCATGGTCTTGCCAACTATACTTTCCGTTCATGGTCGAAGACGGGGCTAAAATCAATTAGATGCATAGTAGATACCTCCTCGCGTAAGTTACTGATATTCTTGCAAGCTGTAGATAAATGTAACTTCCTTGAACACCAAAACTTTGCTTTTTTTCAATCTCGTCATTATGTTGACAAAATCCTGCATAGCTTCCAACCGGCTGACTAGTGTAACTTAATAGATTCCGCATTTCTCCACCCTAAACAACCCTCTAGATCAATCTTTTTTTATTCGCTCATCCATTCACCTTTCTTCTCCAGAGAGCATCGTACAGGTATTCTGATCTGGCAGGAGCATTTCCCCCACCTACAATTAACTGACCTATTGGTCAAGCGCTCATATTCACTGAATACCTTAACAGCAACTACATATATAGAAATAATATATAAAATATTCCATATAGAGGCTCTCTCTCCCCGTCACGATCTAACAATAGATGTGTCCAAATCTTCTTCATGCACCAAATGTAGCATTTCTCCTGCTACGTTATTTCACTGTCTCTGGAGCTGTAGTCAAATTAATTTTGGATGCAAATCAAATGCTTTATATCATTTATTACAGATGAATCATTTCTATTGACCACAGATTGGGCAGTTTTGGGTTTCCTTGATCTATTTGCCCGCTTAACTCTGGGTAATCGAAAGATCCTCACTATAATCTCTAACGTAGCCGAAAAGCGTATCCTGCAGCAATGGTTATCTCCCCACCCTTCCTCTCTCAGCTTATTCAAAGAAAAGCTTTTTTTCATTTTTAAAATGGATTGGGTGGAAGCTTCTCTCCATAAAGAACTTCATGTCAAAAAGTTCTTTAGCACTTGGGAGCAATATATACATTCTCAACCAGATGATATTAAAAATCTTATACTTACATGCTTCCAACCCACATAATTGTTGCAGTCACACATAGCATCCGACAACTCCTTACTTTATTCTCAATTCTTTTTTACCTTTTGGCTACATAGATTGTGTCGTTCCAGACTGTAATTGCTCCCTTCCCTCACCCCTTTACATGTTCCCATCTACTACCCTTCCATCCCAGACTTCCCACATTCGCTCTACCACCTTGCTACTTTTTTCTTTCTTTTATTTATATATTGTTCTTTCACAAGTTCAGAACACTATAATTTCATACTTTTGTTCATGTCTCGTTTTACCAAGACACAAAAATGTTCCTGGTTTTATTTTTGTTAACAATTTTTAAAACTATAGTCTTGGAATGGCAACATTTCATGTTTGTATTACTCAAGAAGATATGGCACTGTTTAATGGACTTATGTCTTAGCCACTGGTGTCTTAGCCACTGAAAGAACATTGGACTCCTGCACATGATCCTATATTGCCGATTCATAGTATTTGTGACGATCATCTCTGCAGCAGTATTCTCACTTTAGACTTACTGCGCTACAAAGAGGTGTATACAGTTTTATAATTGTAATGCCATCCTTTGACTCAATAAAAAATATTGGTAAAAAGAAAAAAAAAGAGAAAAAAAAAAAGATTACAAGGTTACAGGCTCATTGTTATTTTACTACTTTCTATGAACCAAGTATGGACATTAATGTCTTAATTTTAAAGATGTGTTACTACAGTATAAGTTTTTATTAACTTTAGCAGCACTGGTGATGGAGATAGATAAACGAATATGCACTAGATATGAGATAGTCAGCCACTCTGACACTTGTCCATAAAGTTATGAAAAAACTGATTGATGATCAGCGGGAAATCATATATGTAGACATCACAAATAATATAGTCCCTGTGCATATACTGTACAAATATAGTTCATTCAGTGTATTACAAATTCTTGTAGCTGACAGAATAATTTTATTTGTAAAAGGCCAAAGATTTGGTCATGAAGTGGAAAACCGCATACTTGTCATGTCATAGAAGAGAAGTAATGTTTCAGGAATTCTGGCTGCAGAACAAATAGCTATTTTCCCATTACTGGAATGGCCAGATGCCTTGAAACTTTCCTTGAAATTCTCTGTTCCATGACAAACACCCTTCCACTAACAGCAAAGAATTCCTAGAATCCAAATATCTCATTCGGCTCCATTACCTTGTACAGACACACAGAACAACTTCTTCTACTTAAGGTACAGCAGCTGGAGCAGCCAGTTCAGAGACAAACACAGTGTAAATTCTGAGTGGAAAATGTTACTCTGTGATATGATCCCAGCTTGCACGCACTACTTATGTTAAAGCAAACAAATAAAAAAGTTATATAGTCTTGCAGCTATTTTTGAGTTCCAGAATGGTTATTGGTTGTTATGGTTTTTACACAAAGCACCCACATTTTATTTAGTGCTGTACAATTTGTAAGTGGCAAACAGACAGCACAGAGTAAAATGCAAAAGAATGAGGACGCTTCTCGGCAATGCTTACATTTCAGTTTTTTCCAGTCATTAACTGACAAGGTTTCAAGCAATAATTCAAAGCAAATTTTATACCAAACTGTATTATAGTGAATAACTGAAGACCTAACATCTATGACAAGCAGAAATACATTCATTCCTCAGTCAGCAAAACACAACCAGAAGCCATAAATAAATGACAGTGATACAATGCACTTGACACTATCTGTGCTGTGCAATACTTCTACCTGACGAGTTGCAATACATATGATTTAATCTGGAGAAAATCATTTTCAGAAGATAAGTACATTTTCTACCGCATTTAATATACTACACCTTCAAGTCACTAATTCCAACTGCCCCAGCTGTCTGGTCAGTAGAAGGCAGGATAGAGGAGAAAGATGGGGTATAGAAAAGATCTCCTCAACCAGAATTAAACAGGAACGAAAGTGACTAAAAATAATCTGCCTGGTTTAACATTGCCTTTCAAATGGTTAAAACAACCAGTGCTTATAGAGGGGAAACCAATTAGCGAAAATGAGCCTCCGAGATATGCAGTTGTGCACATTGCTGCTAATTATGCGCAATCAACATCACTGATTATCTTGTGCAACTCTGTGGGGTGTGAGGAAAAACCTTGGCGATCGCAAAGTGCTTGATGAAATGGTCGGAACTTTAGCACCTCGTAGCCATCGCCTCTAATTTAATACACCCAGAGAGTTTAATTCGGCAGTGAACAATTATGTAATATGTATACATACAAAAAAAAAAAAAAGGATAAGGTTCTACAATGTCTCAAAATTATACACCAGAAACTAGAGAAAAAGCACGTGATCAACACTCTATGCATATTATATAAATATAATGCATGCGTATCTATATAGGTCTTTTTTGCCAAAAATTATTCTAAGTCAAAAGGTGACGCAACTAGGATGCACCAGTAGACTGTGCTGAATAATTTGATATGTGACACTTGTATATCTGTGTGCATCTGAGTCTGTACATGAAGCACAATGGAATTTAGGATGAAAAAAGCTATGGCCGCTACATTGCAGCTCTTCGTATACAGAATCAGAGAGTCAGGTGCACACATATATACAAGTGTCAAATTAACCAGCACAGTCTCCAGGTGCCTCCTAGTCACATCGCATTGCGACAAACACATTTTCAGACGCCCCGCGCTAGCAAAGAGAGGTGTTTATATAAAAAAAAAAAAGTTAGGAGCTCATTCATCAACACTAATGAGCCTGTTACACATGCAGAAATGCTAGTTTTGGCATGTTGTAAGTAACAAGACCATTCATTATTAGGGGTCCGATAGGGCCACCCATTATCCAGTAAACTCCAAAAACTGAAAGTTTGCAGCGTTTGCTAGAGTGAATCAAATGGTTTCTGGAGCCCCATTTCTTCATACAGGAAGGAGGTTCAAGGTTGCAAAAAGGGATCCAAGTGGACCCCACTACCTCCTCCACAGTGAGTGACCTGCGGCCATGTGCATGCGTGACCTCAGGTTACGCATGAGCACAGCGCAGACCAGGAACTGGTAAGTATACTGTGACTGCAGTAGCAGCATAATACCCCTTTCACATCGCAAACTCCGCTCTGACCCGGGATTTTGAACATGGGTCCAACCCAGCTGCGACTCGAGAAGCAACCCCACACATGAATGGTCCCAGGATGCTTCACTGTTGGCATGACACAGGACGAAGACTTTTGGAAGATGGCCTGGTGTCAAGAAGGGCAGCAAAGAAGCCACTTCTCTCTAGGAAAAAGATCAGGGGCAGATTGATATTCTGCAAAAGGTACAGAGATTGGACTGCTGAGGACTGGGGGTAAATTTATTTTCTCTGATCAATCCCCTTTCAGATTGTTTGCGGCATCTGGAAAAACGCTTGTCCGGAGAAGGAAAGGTGAGCGCTACCATCAGTCCTGTGTCATGCCAACAGTAAATCATCCTAAAGACCATTCATGTGTGGGGTTGCTTCTCAGCCAAGGGAGTGGGCTCACTCACAATTTTGCCTAAGAACACAGCCATGAATAAAGAATAGTACCAAAACATCCTCCAACAGCAACTTCTCCCAACAATCCAAGAACGGCTTGGTGATGAACAATGCCTTTTCCAGCATGATGGAGCACCTTGCCATAAGGCAAAAGTGATACATAAGTGGCTTGGGGAACAAAACATAAAAAATTTTTGTCCATGCCCAGGAAACTCCCATTACCTTAATCCCAGTGAGAACTTGTGGTCAATCCTCAAGAGGCAGGTGACCAAACAAAAACTCACAAATTCTGACAAACTCCAAGCATTGATTAGGCAAGAATGGGCATCCATCAGTCAGTATGTGGCCCAGAAGTTGATTGACAGCATGCCAGGGCTAATTGCAGGGATCTTAAAAAAGAAGGGTCAACACTGCAAATATTGACTCTTTGCATAAACTTAATGTAATTGTCAATAAAAGCCTATGACACTTATGAAATGCTTGTAATTTTACTTCAGTATACCATAGTAACATCTGACAAAAAGGTCTAAAAACACTGAAGCAGCAAACTCTTGTCAAAACCAATACTTCTGTCATTCTCAAAACTTTTGTCCACGGCTGTACATGAATGTCTTAAAAACATTACTATATATCACATTGATGTGATGCAATATAGTGAATTTTTTGGTAGAAAGTTCATGTTTTACATAAATAGAGCCCAGTGTAGTGAAACACAAAGCTTCACAGCCCAGCACTAGTGAAAAAAAAATATAGTTGTTATAGTCTTCTTTAATCTATCTACATGATGAAATTAACCAATAATTCTACAATGTGTGAACTTGTCAACAATTTATTCAACATGGATCCTAGAGGACAGGATTTCATTAGCTATGATGGGAAATCATGTCAGATCAACGGATGATCCCAATTGCAGCTTAAGTGGTGCCATTGTCCACACCTGCAGATTACCTGACTATACGATCTTGTTTTCAGACGATTGCAAGGAACAACCTGTGTACATCTCATGTAATTGTGTTATCACATTACATCTGTGTGTGCGCGCACACCTTGCAGCTTCTTATAAGTAAAAGATGATAGTAATAAAGAAATCTAATAAAAATAATAGAATTGGTGGATTAAAGTGAAAGCGCCTGATCATTTCATAGTATTGTGGGCCTTATTCAGACCCGCTCGCAAGAGAGTCAATGTTCCCCCAACTGCGCATGTGCCGCCTCCGGCGTGCGCATGCGCGAGACCCATCCAGCAACGGCTGCTCCATCGCTACAGGTCTCACTACAAGACGGGGCAGCTGTCTATGTTTATTGACAGCTCGCCCAGTTTTGTAGGCGGGGAGGGGGGTGGCTGCACAAACGCAGGCGTTCCCTTAGGAACAACTGGCGTTTGTGGGCGGCCCTACTGACATCACTAATGATGTCAGTAGTGGACTTCCTACTCTATTAGAGCAGGGAGTTCACTTGGGCTTGCGAGAGCAGAGACCCTACCCACAGGGTCTCCGTGCAAGCTCGATGGTCGTGATAATCGCGACGGGCTCCAGGCCACTCGCAAAAGCTGTGGGTGTTAACCCACAGCTTAGCGAGAGGCCTGATGAAAAAAAATAAAAGTACGCCCATCAGACCTGCGAGCTGCCTCCGGCAGCGAGCGGGTCTGAATCAGGCCCCTTGTCCAAAGCTGACCGTTGCTATTTTACGGAACAAAGCAGCTCTCCATAAAATAAAGAACATGGTAGGTGATTTTTAAAACTTTATTTTATTTATTAACCTTAACTTATAAAGAGTCAAGAGAAATTCCATTGCGCTTTACAACTGGGAGCAAAATAGCAATAAAATAAGAAAGGGTAATAACTGAGAATAGAGACAAGTAGTATAGATTGTAAGCTTATGACCAGGGCCTCTTACCTCTTTGTCCATTACTTCCCAGTCTTCTTTTTATTACTATTTGTTGCCAATTGTAAAGCCCAATGGAATTTGCTGGCACTACATAAGTAAATGAAGAAGTAAAATAAAAATGTTATACTAACTTATGGCATGAATGACTACCGCATTTAACTTCAGTTCCCTGTGTAAGAAAATACAGTTTGTGTTTATTTGACCTGTAAGATATATGACTTAAATGGTAGAAGTGCAGCGCTCTGGGTCTGAACTTAAATGTCCCTAGCAGCTCCACATATAGGAGGTATCCCAACCTCGTATTAGTAAACGTATTAGAAAAAAAAATAATAATAATTTTGTGGGAACTCTGGGGCATTCATATAAATGTATATATCCTTAAGATGGCTATCAAATTGACTATCCTTGTTTAAAACATATGTTCTAAAAGTACATAGTCCAGACTTTAATCTGTAGGCAGGGTGTTCTTAGATAAAAGGAGTTTATAAACATCCCAACAGTGGTGTGTTAAGACTATCTCTCCATGTAATCCGTAATTTGTAGTTTATAGTTTTAAGTCACAATGTAGGCTGTAGGATGGGTGTTCTTATACAATAAATGATGTCTGTGGCAAGACCTCTTCCCCCTTCTCTCCACCTCAAATATAATATATAGCACAGTATCAGAAACTTGAGAAACACTATTGTGCAGGATAGGGTAAGAAAGCGTATACTCACCCAATCTTGCTGTATACTTCCTGCTGGTTCCCCTCAGTCCCAATGCTTGTAGAGGCGGTGTGAAAGCAATCAATATATACTATAAAGTGGTGTGGTAATTGATAGTGGACAATGTGGATAATGCAACACTATTGTATTCCTTAGGTTTAGTAACAGAGACTTCAAAAGTCATGTATTTTAAAAGCAAATACATACATACTATATAAGTTCACGGTAAATGTCCAGGATTGAATATAGTTCAATTTGTATATGTTGTAGGGGGCGTGGCCCAACGCGTTTCATCCAAGGTAGGTCTTTTTGAAAAAGTCCTACCTAGGATGAAGCAAGATTGGGTGAGTATACACTTTCTTACCCTATCCTGCACAATAGTGTTTCTCAAGTTCCTGATACTGTGCTATATATTATATTTGAGGTGGAGAGGAGGAGGAAGAGGTTTTGCCACAGACATTTATTGTATAAGAACACCCATTCTACAGCCTACATTGTGACGCACAACTATAAACTACAAATTACGGATTACAAGGAGAGAATGTCTTAACACACCACTGTTGGGATATTTATAAAAGCCTTTTATCTAAGAACACCCTCCCTACAGATAAAAGTCTGGACTATGTACTTTTAGAACATATACTGTAACATATGATATAAGATGCAGTCTAACACTATCACATGCTGGGCCGATAGGATGCCTTCAAACCAGGACTTGCACTGTCAGGTTCGATGGGGGTGATTATCAGGTTAAAATGGGTAAAGAAGAGTGACCACCGTGCTTGAGGACTTAGTCGCAGAGCATTTTGCTGGAACTACAGATTTTTGTGTTCAGTGAATATGGTCACAGGATATAGCTCACTCCTCAAAAGCTAATTTAACCGCCAGAAGTTCTTAGTCTCCGATTCCATTGTTTTTTCTGGTGCTGAGAAGTTTTTAGAAAAGGACCCACAAAAGGTGAAATTTCCTTGAATCCTGTTTTGGAGAAAGGACTCCTACAACCCTGTAAAAGGAAGCATTTACCCCAGGAAAAATTGTTTTGTAGTGTTCGTCTGGTTCAAGACATTGGCAGAAGTTAAAGGCTTGAATTGCCTTAGAAGGCCAAGTAGTATCATTTGCTCCCTTATGGGTATGAGTGGTGATGGGTGCTACCACAGAGTATCCTTGTTTGTAATTGTTTGTAATAGTTGCGAAGCCAAGAAACTGCTAGGTAGCTTTTAGACCTGTTGGTTGAGGCCAATCCAAAATGGCTTTCACCTTCTCTGGATCCATCTGAAGACCCTGAGCCAGTGGCGGAACTAGTGGCGGTGCAGCAGATGCCTTGCACCGGGGCTTGCTGTGGTGCAGGGGCCCATAGCCGCCTGCATCCGACAGCGCCAAAGCACCCGTCGCCAGCATCAGTGGAAGACTGCCGGGACTTGAGTCCAGATCTGGACCCTGGTTGAACAGGGGGGATCCGCCGAGGCCCACCTGCTCCTATCGTCACTCCCTCCAGCGGCGCGGCAACTCACGCAGTGTCCAAAACAAACTTTATTGATCATAGTGGCGGCGACAGGGGCTGTACGCAGAGGAAGGTGATGGGGGCTGGGGACGGTGAAAGGTGACGTCTGGTGATGTCTATGCGTCCCAGATTTCAGGCTGTAATTGCCTGCAAAGGATTTGCAACAAAGTATTAAAAAGTGAAAGTTAGATTTAGGATTGTTTAGTTTGTCCCATTACTTTTGGCCCCTTAAAAAGTGGGAGGAACATATAGAAACCGTTGTAATTTCTACACCGTTCACCTGATTTGGATGTAATTGCCCTCAAATTAAATCTGAAAGTCTGCAGTTAAAGCACATCTTGTTTGTTTCATTTCAAAGCCATTGTGGTGGTGAATAGAAGCCAAAATATGAAAATTCTGTCAATGTCCCAATATTTATGGACCTGACTATTAGGAGTTATATTAAAGTGCTAATAAAACACAATGTACTCTACTGAGTAATCAAAACGTAAGAATATTTATAAAAAACTGCTTACATCATAACTAATGCTGGGAACACACTAGATGCATCGGAATGATAAATCGTTCAAATCGTCCAGTGTATGCACACTATGGGCCTGATTCATCACAGATCGCAACATCTTAAGCAGATCTATTGATGGTGCGTACTGCGCATGCACAGCAGTGCGTGTATGCGAGTTAGGATTGCGATTGCTCTGTGATCACTCATGCAGCAAGAAAGCCATCGCAGAGTGATTGGTGGGAGGTCAGCGTTTGAGGGTGGTGACGTGGGAGTGGTCTTAAAAACGCATGTTGCTCAATCTGAAGATATGACTGAGGTCCCATGCATTTGGAAGTGGCAGGGGAACGACATATCGTGCGTCGTTCACCAAATCATGTGGAGTGTACGGTCCGCATGATATGTCTGTCACATCTGCAGTCGAATGGGTACACAGGTCAACTAGTGTGTACCCAGCTTAAATCTGATGTGGTAATTGAAAAGGTGTGTGTCAAGTATTAAAGTAGTAACACTGATCACACATTTCCAATAATACACCGTACTGCTGCATAGGATATTGGACCTCATTCAGACCCGGACTCAAGTGCTGAGCGCTCGCAACCGGGTCGATGTTTTGGTCCTGCACACGCGCAGCGGCCGCACTGTGCGTGCGCAAACCCCAGAGCGAGAGAGAAAACTCTCTCACTCCGGAGCTCACTACTTACGGGCCGGCTATCGATGTTGATCGACAGCTCGGCCCGTTTTGTAGGCGGGGCGGGGGGGTGGTTTCACAAACTGAGGCGTTCCTTAAGGAACGCCTACCGTTTTGTGGGCAGCCGCACTGACATCAGCAGTGATGTCAGTGGGGAGTTTCCTGCTCGATTAGAGCAGGAAGCTCCCTGGGGCTTGCGGTTGCCGAGACCCAACCTTAGGGTCTCGTCGCAAGCCCCGATGGTCGCGACCATCACCCTGGTCGGTCGCTAAGCATCAGGGGAACCCACAGCTTAGCTAGCGACCAGGATGCCGCACTTAATAATAGAAGCGGCCACCCTCATTCAGAACGAGCGCTCGCTTCTTGTGAGCGCCTCTGAATGAAGGCCATAGTCCTTGGCTTTGAAGCCACATAATCTGGGGGGATAAATCCCTTTTAGGAGTGTTCTCCAGAGATGATAATGCTCCAGTTGAAGGCTTAGGGCAAAATTTACTAAGCGGCGGGTTCTAAACCCCGGCGGTTTAGCGGCGGGTTCTAAATTCCGGCGGCTGTTTCTAAATGACACCAAAACCGCTGCCTAGTAATTTTAGCCCTATCCCTGTTCTATTCTATTCTAAAATGTGTTTTGATGGCGGTTTTCAAGCATTTTCTTTAGTAAATCTTCAGATAGCAAAACCGCCGCCAAATCGCCGGGGTTTAGAACCCGCCGCTTAGTAAATTTTGCCCTTAGTGTCCAGGGGGTCGTTTTACTAAGCCTTAGATGGAGATAAAGTGAACAGATATAAAGTACCAGCCAATCAGCTCCTAACGATCATGTCACGGGAGATGGTATTTTATTTCCATTCACTTTATCTCCATCCAAGGCTTAATAAATAGACCTCCATGTACCTTATAGTAGTAAACGCGGCTGTAACAGTATGAATATGCAACACAGCAATAGCTGACCCACACCCCAAAACTACATGCAGTGTAGAGAAACAGGTTACAGTGTAGAGAAATGTATTAGAACATAGGTTGCGATGCTGCAACGTCTTACTGCTGCTCTGCTGTGTTACTGTGCTTGTGACACTTCTTCCCCGCCTGCTACTTCAACGCTGCGGTAAGCCTAATTACACACTGGTGCGCTACTGTGCACCTGTGAGATTTCTCTCACGACTTTCACTTCCATACTGCGGAGAGCTCGATTACAGTCCACATGCATTTAATAGTATAAGGTACCTGGACACAGAGCAGTTAACTGGAGCATTATCTCTAAAAGACACTCCTCCAAATTCAATGACTTCAAACCCAAGGAGAATTTCCTATGTGTTAATCAGAGCATTATTGGAATTGTTTGAGTGTTACTGTTTTAATATTTGCAGCACATCAGACTTACTTCTATGATGTAAGCAGTGGTTTCTGAACATTCCTAAGTGTATTGAAATGTCCATGTTTAATAATTTGTCTGTTAATGATCGCTCAATAGATTAAAACTGTGTTTTACTGGTACCTTAATCTGACTCCTAATATTATATCCGGTTTAATATTCAGTATAGCACAATCTTTCTCTATTGGGTTCCTTTCTTTTCGGTATTGAGAGCAACACAGAAGCTCTCTAAGAGACTGCAGCTTATTGTTCTGGAAGACTGCAGGAGCACTGCCGAGGGCAAATGACATATGATATTCAAAGTGCCCATCTTTGGTGTTGAAAGATGCCTTCCACTTGTCTTCTGCCTCAATACGTATTCAACTGTATGCTCCATGGAGATCCAGATTGATAAAAATCTGAGCCCCTTTTAAATGGGCAAATAGTTCAGATATGAGAGGAAGGGGATACCTATTCTTGTGATAGTAATGGCATTAAGGGGGTCATTCAGGACCTGCAGGAGAGGAGGACTTGCAGATAAACCCTTGTTCAAGGTTTTCTTTGATGTATTCAAACATGGCCCGAGTTTCTGGTATTGACAATGGATACACCCATCCTCTGGAAGGAGTCAATCCAGGTACTAATTAAATAGGAAAAACCCAAGTTCTATTGGAAATAAGTTTTTTTTAGCTCATTGTTTGCTGAATATATCTGTAAAAGACTGGTATTAAGATGGTACAGATGGCTCAAAACGGGCCTTCTGTACCAAATATGAGACCTAGGGTAAGGAGTGATCTGCAGGTATTGTGAATGACAAGAATTTGACCAAACATCCAATCAACTTGCAAAGAGTGGCTTTGCAGCCAGGGAAGGCCTAGAATAATAGGGTTAATAGCTTGGGCAGTGACCAGGATGCTCATCTCTTCTAGAAAGAGACCCTACTTGTATAACCATCTGAGTAGTTTTGAGGGAGACATGGCCATTTTACAGCTTATTTCAATCATGGCCCACAAGATACAAGGGCAGAACAAAAGGTTTGGTGCAAAGCCCAAATTCTGAGACCAAAGAAGCACTAATGTAATTCTCAGCTGCTCTGGAGTCCAGAAATGCAGAAATTTCTAGAAGTTTTTCTTGAATTTTGTGTGATAAATGGGTAGAGAAGACTTTCAAGGAAGGAGAACACATAACCTAGAAAGCCCCTCCTTTACCACATCTATGGTCTGGCGTCTCCAGGTTTGTTGGGACAGTTGGCGATCATCTGTCCAAGGATTTTCACAGTAGAGGTAAAAGGTTATATTTTCTTATTCTTGCAGAGACAAATTTGAACGTCCAATTAGCATTGGTTCTTCTACAGAGAGATGTTGCCCAACTGGCTTCTGGAAACGGGATGCCAACCTGACAGCCATACGATGATTAGACCTTGTTAAAGAGCTTGTTCCCTGAATTGGATATCAACTTTATTACAGAGCAAGATCAGGTTGTCTAGGAAAGAAGGCCAATTCATTACTAACGCGTTCATTAAGGCCCTACCAAAAATTAGACAGCATAGCTTTATTGTCCTGTGATAGCTTAATGACCAAGATGCGGCGCAGTGTCCCATCAAAGAGGTCCTCTGACAAAGCCTTTATTTTGCAGCAGGATTTAAAGTGGCAAAAGAAAATCCTGTGAGGGAGCAAAGGATATCATATTTTGTAGTTGCTCTCACTTGCAACAAATTGTTGATCCTGCTCTTTTAGACTTCTTTAAGTTGATTTCAAGGAGAGGAGAGTGAGGATTCAGTACATTAAAATAGAGCTAAACTCACCCCCTGCATGACACCTCCACTAGGAAGTGCGTGACACACCCCTCTGACGGCAAGCTGCGGCACAGACTATCCATCTCTAGATTGCCTGGGTGCACACCCTAATGAAATGTGCTGCACACGCCTATGCTGGCAGAGATATTGAAATTTAGACTAAAAATCAAATCCTGGATAAATTATGCCAAATTGTAATGGGCGCATTCAATTAGCACCGCAAGAAGCAAGTGTTCAATAATTTCTCCAACAACTCGCTGGGGCCAATATCACAGATTTTTGCTCGTACCCCATAGAGATGTGTCCACATACATCTATCCTACATGTGCTACAAGTTGCGCCACACAACGCGGGAGCTCAGTGTGCCTCGGTAGCACCAAGCGTCTTTTGTGAGACTTTTTACCTTCACATAAGACTTATTCACACAGTGATGTGCATAGGAAGCACACGTAGCTTCTGCTGATTAAAATGATATGCAGCATGCCTAGGTTCTCTGTGCATCTGCGGTGTATCTGCATGCAAAATGCTACGTTACAGTGTCGGTGGCTGTAACACTATAACGTAGCGTTTCGCATGCAGATACACCCACAGATGCACAGAGAACATAGGCATACTGCATATCATTTTAATCAGCAGAAGCTGATTGTGCTAGCTAGTCTCATCACTTTGTGAATAAGACGCATTCGAAAGTAATAAGGTGCACAAAAAGATGCTCGGCGCTACCCACGACATGGTGCGATTAGAAGGGCTGTTTAATGCGCAAGGAGGCTAGGTGTATGAGGACACATCTGTACTGTAATACTCAGATGAGCTAAGCTGAAGATCATGACCCCGGGAATTGAATATGTGCCAAATAGTTCCTGTAAAAATGGAAACAGTGCCTGCCTTTATATGGGTATCAAACGGTTTGCTCCATTTTGCCATTTTTCCCTAAGGTCATAATCTCCATTTCTGTGTTTATATAGAGAAAAAGAAAAAAAGTTATCATAGAGCTCTTTTGAGTATGTGGTAATATTTCTGTATAGTTATCCAATAAATTATTAGCGTATGTCAATCTAAAGGTGCGTACACACTGGGCGATTAAAGTGGACGACTGAATAATAACTAGGGATGTGCAGGCTCGGATAGGTTTGAGTTTGCACGTGGAGTTCGGATTTTTCCCTCCAAAAAAACGGAACTCAGAAAGAGGCAAAACGTCATCTTGCATGGACGAACATCATCATTCCTGGACTTTGTCCAGGAATGATGATGTTCGTCCATGCAAGATGACGTTTTGCCTCTTTCTGAGTTCCGTTTTTTTGGAGGGAAAAATCCGAACTCCACGTGCAAACTCGAACCTATCCGAGCCTGCACATCCCTAACAATAACGATATCATTTTCGTACAGTCGTTCACTTTATCGTCCATTTTTTCACCTAAACGATGAACGGTAACAACGAACGACCAACAATGCGCGTTCCCGCAGGTCGTTTGTCTTTATCGTTCATCTGTCAAACATGCAGGCCATCCTAACGATATTGTCAGGTTGCTGCATGTTGGAGAATGGGGGAGAGAGACGCCCACTACCACTTTCGCACATCCGCAAGACCTGGCAATCCTGCGTATACATCAGTAACATCAAATAACATCAGAGCCTCACGCAGAATTACAGCAGGTCTGATCTGAGTCAGAATCCTGTCACTCACTCTGCGATGGCTTGGTATCTGCGTAAGTGGTCGCAATGCAAACCCACGCATGCGCACTGCAATGCATGCGCAGTACGCACCATCACCCGATCTGCGTATGCTGTTGCGATCCGTGGTGAATCAGGCCCATAAACAACATGAGATGAAATCACATAGATCAGTGGTTCCCAAACGGGGTTCCGTGGAGCACATGCAGGGGTGGCCCGGGTTAATGGTCCAAAGCCAAATCAAATTATTTATGGTCACTTGATTGGCAGTTAGTAGCACTGGTTTTACCCATCAGAAAATACGTGGACTAATAGAAGTGCAACCCTATCTACCACCACATAACTAAACCGGAGGATGACAGGTAAGCACAATTTACTTAAATTAATAAGTTTAGAATTACGCAATAAGAACTTTTGGCCTAGGGGTACAGTGAAAAAGATGCTGATACTCTAAGGCGCAGTGCTTCAAGAACATTTGGGAACCACGGACATAGATAAATAATGTGTATAAGTTAAACATAATAGTTTTGTAACTAATTATTTTCCCAATTTACATAAAAATCACTTGGATACAGTGGGCAATGCAGAGAAACAACCATCATTATCTGTTTTTGTTACTGTGTTGATTTACTAGTAGTATTAATGGTACTAATATTTGGATTCAAACATTTTGCATTGAGGTCACTAATATTCGATATAAGGGTACACACTATACTATGGTTGCTCCGTTCTGTCGCAGACGATATACTGCATAGTATGTATCCAGGTTTACTTACACCATCATCTCCACCCCCATTGTATTCTTTTTACTATCAGTAGCTCTGAATCGGTCAGCTGTGCCCATCAACTTGGGTACTGAATCAGTCAGTGCTGATTTTTTTTAATAACCATCATGTACCTATAAATATTATACTATGTCCATATAGTGTTTTTATATACACTTTATGTCTTGCAATGCTTGTTTTGCACTATTGTATGCACTTTGTGTAGAGCTGCAGGCCCCTTGTGGCACCCTATAAATAAATAATAATAATAGTGATGGTGGAGGGGGGGGGGCTTCAGGCTATTAATATACTGGATGTTCTAAGACATATCTATCATGTTGCAATATCTGAGGAGGGAAGATGTGCTAGCATGCTTTATTGATTTGTCCCTGGAGGTTTTTAAATAATGAACTGAACTGTACAGTACAATTCTCTAATTTGGTATAAAAGTTGTGATACTGTGATAATCAGTCTCCATCTTTGTTATATGAACATTATAAATTATATACTGTAAATAAAAGATAAGCATTTCATGGTGTATTGCGGAGCACAATTTCTAAACAGTCAGCACAGCAGTAACATCATTGCTTACATTTCCCTGCAGTTAGGGCTCCATTTAACAACAAGACATTAGAACTCGCTAAAGGGGGTACCGGTAAGTCCTCCTTTTAATATTTATCAAACAGTGGTAAACTAAGATTACCGCTGTTTGTCAGTATAGACAGCGAGAGCAATACAGTCCCCATTGACGGCAATGGGGACCAAGCAACAGCTTTTATAGTTTCAGCGAAGCCTTCTAAGCTCTGCTGTGTCCCCGCCGTGTGAAAGTGTCATGAGCAGACTGGCAGTCGCGCATGTGCATGACACAACGCCTATCACTGATAGCAATAGGCTGTCAGCAACAGAGCAGAGAATGCAGCAGAGGTATGCGTTCGGCATCCTGGCAGCCTGGATATCTGATGCTCTTATTACCGGCGACGAAACACCGACGCCGGTCAGAATCCCGGCACCCACATCCTGACAGCCGGGATGCCGAAGGTAAGTATCAGGGTGGTTAGGCGCTAAGTAGGGGGGGCGTTAGGGTTAGCCGCCAAAGAAGGAGGGTTAGGGCGACCAACAATTGTCGGTATGCTAGCCCTCTCGGGATACCGGTGTCAAGATTCTAACAGCCGGGATCCCTAGCGCTGGCATCTCATACCGATTCCGTAGCAAAGAAGAGCACGGGGGAACGTCGCTGGACCTCGCCGTAGGAGTAGATAATTTTGAATACCTAGGCATATTTGTTAGGGTCTAAACGATATATGCCGCTGGTAACATATCGCTGATAAATGGGGCCATTAGAATATTGCCAACTTTTTACAGTTTAGTTTTACAGAGAAGGCACTTGTTTTGTTCCAAAGAACCACGAAAAAGGCCAAAGATTACATGTTGCATATTGTAGCTACTGAAGCGCAATAACACTAACATAGTCACTAACCATTATGCAAGAGGCAGTATATAAAATGAATACATTCATTCACTATTGGACTCACCCGCATTATAGAAACGATCGAGCACAGTAGTCTCCCCGAAGTCCAGCTTTCCGAATTGCAGAGTCTCCAGTGTTGCCCCCTGGCTCTCGCACGCCTCCTCTAGGCTATGAAGGGCAGCGTTCTCACAGGCCTGCAGCTCCGAGGTGCCCTCATTGATCACATAGGCCACTGTGGTACTGCGGCTGGCATTACCTGCGGTGCAAGCTGGAGTTAACCCTTTGACACATCTGACTGCAGCACCACCACTATGCATATAGTCCTCATGCCAGAAGCTGCCAGCTGCAGGGAGCCTGCCCCCGTCACCGCTACAGGCTGCTGCTTGGTGCCTGTGCCCAGCTTTGTCTTCATACATGCAGCATTGGGACTGCTCGGGCACAGAGAAAGTAATCCCTTCGCTGCTGTCGCTCATGTCTCCTCTATACTGTAGCAGCGAGTGTGAGCAGGGAGAGTCCACTCCTCGGGCTCAGCAACGGAGAGGGCTAGCGCATATAGCAGCAAGCAATATAGTAAAATAGGAAATCCAAGTTACTTCCACTACACAGCTGTCAGAGCCATTTCATGTGCGGCTCACAGACCCCACGTCCTCGGGTGACATGTAAGGTAACCTGTGCAGCCCTGTGTATGTAGCCCACTTGTGGGTTCTCCCAACAGCCACAGCTCAGATCTTCCTGCAGACACTTCTGCAACTCCAATGTCTATCACATGCCCATAGCTCTTCTCGCCAACAGCGATCACACTCCTAATAGCCCAAACACGTTGTGAAGTTATATCAAATAAAACGCCCAGAGATCCTGCAAGCTCTGACTGCTTCGCCCCGTGGTTACAGCCTTCAGTACACTGTAGTTATAGTAGAATGATTTCAGTCACCCGCCTGCTGCCCCCGGCGTGTTTGCAGCTATGCAGTTGCTAGATGAGGGATTTGAAAGTCTCTCCCTCACCCCCCTGATGGCCGCTGGTAACACAGACTGCCCCAGGGGCGGGACAACCCGCTTCCTTGCTAAAAAAAAGCTTTGTAAGAATTTGTTACACAGTCACAAGCCCAAGGAAGGAACTTGTACAGCACAGCCCCTCACTCCTCCCATCACCACACCTTCACTGGGGCCTCACCAAATTCTCCTGTCTGATACTTTCCCTGCATCTGCTAGCAAAAATCATAATAAAACTTTTTTTTTTATATATGTATAGTAATATCTTAATTTGACAAAGATAGTTTTAAATGCAATACAGTATGTAATGTGTTTTCTTTTTCACAATATTACTATTACTTGTTCTTGTTTATTCAATTCCAGTGTTTATTGCCACTGCAAACACATTAAATGAAGTGAAATAAAAAAAAGTCAAGCAAGAAATGTAATGGTAACATATACTAAAAACAATTTAATCTAAACATCAGAGATGTAAAAAAAAAAAAAAAGTTCTTAAACCAGCTTTTTCTACTTTTTATTTTACAGTTGTATGGAAATCATATTTTCCAACATTAGAATGTTCTTTCCCTATCACATTAGCTTTATTGGACATTTTTACATTGTCATTTTATACAGATTATATATTACTCTATGTACGGGACCATTGTTAACTATGAAGTATTACATTATAGTTTATTGTTAAATATTAAACTGCGTAAATATTGACTTTTTACCATATCAGTATTTTCTGTATATAGGAGACAATGAAAACAGAAAGTTATGATGATATTACAATTACATGCACTATGACAAAACAGAAATACATAAGACTGTTTTAGCTTTTCAAACCAGTGTGTTCTCAACCATTTCTCTTGTTGGAACAAATCTGCTGTAGTTCTCACTAGCTCAGTAATTCTAAATAATTCCCCAGCCTGTAACAGAGAAAGACTTTATGTACATGATTTGTTTATGTTGTATATACAACTAGAAATAGCTGCTCTGCATTAGCTAGATTATATCACTCTGCTGCCCTCAGTGGCTGCAGCTTGTAAGTGTGAGCATCAAATACTGTACATTTATTTATTATTATTACCAGTTATTTATATAGCGCAAACATATTCCACGGCGCTTTACAGAGAGTATTTTACCATTCACATCTGTCCCTGGCCCAGTGGAGCTTACAATCTATATTCCTTACCACATGCTCACACGCATACACACTACAGTACATTTTTTGGGGAGCCAATTAACCAACCAGTATATTTTTGGAGTGTGGGAGGAAACCGGAGTACCTGGAGGAAACCCACGCAAGCACAGGGAGAATATACAAACTCCACACAGTTAAGGCCATAGTGGGAATCGAACCCATGACCTCAGTGCTGTGAGGCAGTAGCGCTAACCATTACACCATCTGTGCTACCCTGTACATATTTCAGGACTTTAATTTTTATCAGAAAACCAAATTAATACGGCAAGCACATACAAAGTGTAATGAGAGGGACTAGTGATGCTTTTATTTTAGCTGTCAAATGCAAAAAAAATCCCCAAACCTTGATTTTCATAAAGAGTTAATCTGATTTTTAGGATAAAAACTGCAAATGTTCTAGACAGGGGCATAGCTAGACCTATGGGGGCCCCTTAGCATAATTAGGAGCTGGTGTTTATGTGCAGATGATGAAGTTGCTCCTGTGAGGTGTTTCATACTTGCCGACATTCTGGCTGCCCCGTCCAGGAGGGGGCAACCAGGTTAGCACAGCGGGGCAGGCCTCGCGACAGATGGGTACAAAGGGTACTCCAGTCCTGGGCCCAAAGGTTTAGTGGGGCCCCGAGTTTCCAAATGGCGATAGTGCCGCCAGCCCTGAGCATGCCCCAGGATGTGACGTCGCCGGCGGGGATCTGCTGGTGGCGGGTGATGGGAGTGTCTCCTGCTTAGTGTTTTCGGACCTGCTGCTGCTGTGGAGAGTGCAGATGGCTGGCCCTTGCGGTGATAGAGAACGCAGCGGGGAAGGGGGGGCATGGATCGGCATAGGGGGAAAGTGGCAGAGTCATGATGTAGCAATGGGGGCAGGGAGGGGGCGTGAGCACTCAATTGCGTCATCATGGCCCTGTCCCTGCTACACAATGCAGAGATTACCAGCATTGTGAAGCAGGGGCAGGGCCACAATGACACGATTCAGTGCAAATCGCGTCATCCCTCTCTCCCCCCTTACTCCCTACCCCCCAAGTCAAACTAAATTTTTTCACTGCCAGTCCAATTGTCAGTTGGAAAGAGTCAACCAAGACCTAGAGTCCTCTCAGGACAACTGGGCTGAACTGCTTCCTTGGGTGGAATTTTGTCACAACAATCAATACCATTCTTCATCTGGTTCCATGGCCTTTTATGCCACCTATGGTCTTCACAGGGGTGGATCTAGACTCTTGCTTTAGGGAGGGCGGTGTGTATATATATATATATATATATATATACATATATATATATATATATATATATATATATATATATATAACAGTGTGATGTCCGGCTCTCCCTGTATGATCAAAATATAGCAATGTGTGCTCGCACAAAAGAGAGTCAGATACATACATAGAAAAGATGCAGCACTCCTGACGACTTGTAAATAAGTACACTTATATCACGGCATGTATAAATCAGCAACGTTTCAGTGCTCTTTTATTTAGCACTTTCGTCAGGCTAAGCCTCTATAGTTACTTCAACGTTTCAATCAAGAAGATTTTCCTGACGAAAATCTTTTTGATTAAAACGTCTAAGTAAATATAGAGGTTTATATAACCCAGCTCTAAAGTGACTTATTGGGGAGTGCTGCCGCTATTTTTGCATCTATATTCCCTACTTTTGCGGATGGCACCCCACATTTATATATGGAGTGCCGAGCTCATGCTGCGATTGTCACAATTCGGCCTGTCAGGCTGCCAGGATCGCGACTCTTACCTCGCTGGGCGCTCTGGCACGTTCCCTCCGGTGGTCGAGCAGGGTCCTGGAGAGCGGCGCTGGGCACAGAGTGTCCCCACAGACTAAGGGGGCTCATCTGGAGAGAGATGTGAGCAGGTGAAACTGACAGTGCATTGCACTGGAGACTACTGGGCGCGGCCATGTTGGATCTTGGTCAGGTGTCAGGTGGGAAGCCAATCAGCGGTCCTGGGAGTGTTTTGCAGCCAATCCTGCACTACCTGAGGGTACTAAAGGGCTGTCAAGAGGTCCTTTAGTTGCCAGTGCAACGTTTATCACAGCATAGCTGTGAGCTAGTTCCTGTGCTCCCTTGCTCCATACTTGCTGCAGTTCCAGAGTGTCTCAGTGTTACCACTTCTCAGCTCTGTACCTCGCCTGTTCTGCATACCAGCTTGCCACCTGTACCCACTACCCGCTGCAGACCAACTGACCCCGGTCGCTGAGTATAGTCCGCATTCCTTCAGCGACACCTCGCCCTCCGTGTACCCACTCACCTCATGAGTCATACTCCGTTAAGACCAGCTGCCTTCCAGTATCAACAAACAAGCCTCCATTCCGCATCCGACTCCACTCCGGGTCTAAGCCCACGCCATACTGTGACAGCGATTACACATTATATATATATATATATATATATATATATACATATATATATATAAATATATATATAATGCAAAAGTTCGGCACTCAGGTGAAGCTGCAAAAGACGGGGTGCCTTCCTAAATGGTCAATACAAATTACAATGTTCCTCCTGTGTGAGGTATGAAGACCCCCCCCAGGAGCAGAACAAAACAGAGAGGCACTCCCTTTAAGAGTAGAAAAAAATTATTTACTTATGACATATTGAAATTCAGTACAGAGGCATGTCGACGTTTCAAAGTCCGCAGACCTTTTCGTCAGGACTGTACAACTGTACAGTCCTGACTGAGTTTATATATATATATATATATATATATATATATATATATTAAGAAGGGAATAGGATGGCACTCAATAGACTTCCTCATAGGTTTAAAATGTTCCTTTAATCCTACGTTTTGTACGTTTTGGAGTCTCCCCCTTCGTCAGGGACAAGTACTGTTGTTCCTGATGAAGGGGGAGACCCCAAAACACAGTATTAAAGGACCGTTTTAAATCTATGAAGAAGTCTATTGAGTTCCGTCCTATTCCCTTCTTTCTACATAGAGTGTATTACACTCAGGAAAGGCACCATAGCAAGTATTCTCTCTGTATATGGGAGTGCCAGGCTTTCTGTGTGCATATATATATATATATATATATATATATATACACAGTTCCGTAGTTGCAGGCACTCCTGTTCACAAATATCTGGCCGTGGTGCTCACAATGGGAGACGAATAGAGAAGCAGGGCAGTGTTCTGATGACGAGTTGTTATTAAACTCGAAACGTTGATGTATTGACGCCTGCATTATGGTTCTTTGGCCCTCATTCAGAGCCGTACGCTCTGAGCAGAGCGCACGCTCTGAATGAGGGCCAGGCTCCATGAAAATGGAGCGTCCTCCTGGACGCTCGTATAGCTGTGGGTCACCACCCACAGGCTATACGAGCGTGCATTGTGATGGCCGCGATGGTCGTGACCATCGCGACCATCGAAATTGCGAGCCGGAGCCTGCGGTTGAGGTTTTCAACCGCAAGCTCCGGAGTGATTTTGGCTCTATCAGAGCCAAAATCACTCCCACTGACATCACTAGTGATGTCAGTGGGCCGGCTTTTGACGGGAGGCGTTCCCGTGGGAACGCCCCCGTCAGGGAGGCACGCCCCCGGCACGCCCACCAAAGGGGGCGTGCTGTCAATCAACATTGACAGCACGCCCCCTTTGATCGGACACAACGAGCGAAGGACTTTCCTTCGCTCGTCGCGTCTGGCGCATGCGCACGACGGAGCTCCCTCCGTCGTGCGCATGCTCAGTCCATAACATCGACCCACTTGCGAGCGGACAGCCGCTCGCGAGTGGGTCTGAATCAGGCCCTTTGTCAAGTCCGGAGAGTGACACTGCCCTGCTTCTCTCTCTCTCTCTCTCTCTATATATATATCTCCATGATGACACCACCCCCGTGCTCCACCAGTCACTGGGATGCTTGCTCGCCTCCTTGGACCATCTCAGCCACTCCTCCCACATATACCCCGGCAGCCTACCTGTCCCTGTCACTATGGCCGTGGAGAGCCGCCCGGGCCTAGGGGGCATGGCCTAATCACGGGAGGTGTGGCCACGCCCCTTTAAGGGAAAAAAACACATTTTTGCAGAGTGATGCGGCATGTGATGTCCCCGGGCTCCAGCTGTCAAAGGAAGACCTATCCCTTCTGTTATTGTTGCCAGGTCCCGTATCCGGAGCTGTACTGCTGCAGCATCAGTTCTCTGTACACGGTGGCTGTGTTATGGGGGGCGATCGCGCTGATCGCCCAACCCCTGGATCCACCACTGGGTCTTCATCCTCGAATTCCTGAGTTTCAGCCTCTTCTTGCCTCACAGGTTCCAGCTTCTTACCGCACCTTGCAGCATTTCCCTAAGATATGGAAAGAGATCCGCTCCTCTCTTGTGAAGGCTTCTGAGTGGTACCAGAAGTTTGCTGACAGGAAGAGGTAAGCAGTTCCCAGTCTCAAGGAAGGTGATTGAGTTTGGCTCTCTACACGAAATCTGTGATTAAGAGTGCCTTCTATGGTATGTGCGCCCCGCTACATTAGGCCATTCGCCATTGAGCTTGTAATCAACCCAGTTTCATTTAAACTCAAGCTACCTCCCTTCCTGAGGATACCAAATTCCTTCCATATTACTTTATTGAAACCACTTATACTCAACCGGTTTCATTCAACACTTCCAAAGGTACCCAAAGTCCAGACTCATCGTGGAGTAATACTTAATCGACTGGGAGGGCTAAGGCCCTGAAGAACGTTCTTGGACTTTTGCCTCTGATGTCCATACTCCTCAGTTGATCCGTGCGTTCCATGCCAAGTTTCCATGAAAGCCTAAGAGGTGTCCTGGGGCCACCTGTCAAGGGGGGAAGAAGGGGGTGCTGTCATGCTCCGGAACTTAAAACCATCTTTTTACCTCTCCGGTGCCTGTTCAGGCTAGCACTGAGGTCTGCTTGCACTGTGCATTACTCCTGGATAGCACAGATATCCGCTCACGCTGCACATCACTCCCGGCTGGTGCTGAGGTCTACTCCTGCCCCAACTGCTCATTGTCCTGTCACAGAGTATATTGATTTTGAAATATGCAAAAGTGCTGCAAGGGAAAAGTACAGGCTCGGACTGGCCCACCAGGAGGGCGGGTAATTCCCCAGTGAGCCCCACTGCTTCAAGATTCCGCCGTTTTCTGTAAGTGGACGGGGCTTAGCGGGCCACGATGGGGGGGCACATAGGGGAGTGCCATGCAGATGACCCGATTCTTGGGGACTGGTCACCTTTTAGGACTGCCCACGCCTATTGCTTTTGACTCAAGGACACAGCTCACCTGGCGGTACTCAGGGGTGCATATATAATGGGTGCAGTATGTGTGGTGCACACGGGCCCTCGGGTCCAGGGGGGCCCGCACCGCACACCCTGCACCCATATTATCTAAAACTTACCTCTCCAAGGTCCCGCGTCGAGTCTCTCTGCACTGCTCAAAATGCCGGAAAATGGCCACCGTTTTACGCACACGCTGTGAGGAAATAGCCAAGAAAATGGTGGCCGCGCCATTTCCCCAGTGATCTGCGCATGCGCAGTAGACTCTGGGCACACTCTAGTGCCCAGAGTCTACTGATTCTGCAGTGGCCGGCCAGACACATCAGTCAGCTGCCAGACACCGGGATGAGAGGAGGGGGCCTATGACTGGGGGGATGCACACGGGCCCCTCCTCTCTAAAGACGCCCCTGGCGGTACTCACTATTCCTCCAGAAGTGCTACTGTGGATAGAAGGAACTTGTATTCCTTTTTCCCCATTCCCCTCATCATAAGGACATTTTAAGCAGCTGCACTGCAGAAGAAGACCGCCCCTGCCTGCCAGAGTCTAAAGCCAAGAAATGAGGAGTGATTGCGGTGTGTCTGGAGGAAGCAGGAACTAGAAAGGTTGTCCAGCATGTCTGCACAGCACACTGCAGTCACCAGGAGGTTCAGCTGTGATTGTCAGGTATGTCTGTGTACTGTCAGGTATGTCTGTGACTGTCAGGTATGTCTGTGACTGTCAGGTATGTCTGTGTACTGTCAGGTATGTCTGTGTACTGTCAGCTATGTCTGTGACTGTCAGGTATGTCTGTGTACTGTCAGCTATGTCTGTCATACCTCTTCAGCTTTGCGGCGCCTCCCTTTGGTGGACTCCTACCATTGTATTTCCCATGTAGGCCCTTTATGCCCCAGTCCAACACTGGATTCTGAGCGCTCGCAAGCGGATCGATGTTGGCCCAGTGAGCATGCGCACGACGGAGGCGGCTCCATCGTGCACATGCGAGAGACCCGGATAGCGACGGGCAAGCCGTCACTCCGGGTCTCGCTACAAAGGGGATGTGCTGTCGATGTTGAGTGACAGCACGCCCCCTTTGGTGGGAGGGCCGGGGGCGTGGCTGCCCAGATGGAGGCATTCCCATGAGAACGCCTACCGTCTAGGGCCGACCCCACTGACACTCTGTAAGAGCAAGAAGTCCACTGGGGCTTGCGGCAATGAGACCCTACCACAAGGGTCTCGTCGCCCACAGCTATACGAGCGTCCAGGAGTCCGCTCTAAAATTAAGAAGGACGGCCCTGATTCAGAGCGAGCGCTCTGTCAGAGCGTCCGGCTCTGAATCAGGGCCAGTGTCGTAAGAAAAATAAAAACAATAACAAAAAAACATATATTTATGAAAGTGACCCATCCTGGCCCATCAGCTTATTATAGGATATTGTTATTTTTTTTCCATTTCCATAGAAGAGTTAGAAATGTTTTTATTCTTTCACATTTGATTTAGCTACTTAAATAGGTCACATTTGTATTTGTACTGCCAGATAGGGCATGAGGCCAATTTACCTTGCTTTTTCTCTGCTATACCTTGCCGGGACATTCAGGAAGCATCCAGAAAGCCATGTAGGGATTTGGCTACTGGACCGCCATCATGTCTGGGACACTGGTTGACCCTGCTGCCCCTGCATCATGACCGTGGACCTGGCTTTGTCCTCCCAACTCTGGGTCCCTCCCACTTTTGTCATTCTCCACCATGTTGTTAATCCAGGCCCCATCACCATCCATGCCCTGCCACCATTTACCAGGCTTCACCTGTCCCCACAATACCTATTGTCTTTTAACACCCCCTCCCTTTAGACTGGAAGAGCCCTCTACCTAACATCTCATGTCTGTCCACTCTCCATCCTCCTCACTTGTCCATGTCATGTCTTACCCTGAATTTATTCTGTTTGCATCTCAAGCTGCATCTTTTCATTTTATTCTTCATAACTGTTATGTCTGCCATGCCTGTTCTCCATGTCTTAGGCCAAATCCTTGTGTCTGCCATGCACTCCAGTTAAATTTGCTTCCATTCATTCTTATTCTTCATACTTGTACTTGTCATTAGGTCGAGTATTTCAAGGCTTTAGCACAGGCTGGTTACAATAGGGATACATAGTAGATGAGTGCAGGCGGCCTGGAGGGACAATGGTGGAAAGTCACAGAGAGGAGGCAACTCTGGAGACAAATAGACAGTGAGCTGGATCACACTGGAGTCTTGGAAATAACAGTGTCAGGGCTGATGCATGGTGTCCTGGCTCCCTAGGCAACATTTTTAGCCTATCACCTATCACCCCTCACCCTGACTTTGGAAAAAAACAATGCTTACCGGGTCCTGACAGGCAAGGCTGCTGTCCAGATACACGGATATCTGATGCCAAACGGTGTCCATACTTCACTGCTGCGGTAAGATTTCCAGCTGGAGGTGGGGGGGAGACTTCATGTTAGGACAAAGTGTCAGGCAGCAGAAAGAAGAGACTTACCACATCACTTAGTCACTCAGGCATATTGCACTTGAAGCCCGTCTAGTGCTTCCAGATGCAGATTCAAAGCTACGATTACTTTAAAGGAAAAAATGTTTTATTTTACAAATAAGGCAAATGTTTTCCTACCTCACTCATCTTACCTAATAGGTATCTATCTATAGCCCTGAGCCGGCCCTAATCAATTTGGTGCCCTAGGCAAGATTTTGGCTGGTGCCCCCTATCAGATAATCACACCACAAAGCTTAATGTTGCATTCAATATAAAAATTTGCACTCCAGTGAATTCCTTAGCATTTCCTTTCAAACCCAACCAATTTGAATCTAAATTAATTTCATGTAGATTTACACTACTGTTCTCCTCTTACAGCACACCAGGCTCTCCCCTCACAGCACCCCTGTCCCCTCACTGCAAAGTCCCCATCACCCTCTCACCCAGCATCCCTCTCCCAGCACAACATTGATCATCCCTCTCAGCACCCCTCTCCCCTCACTGTAGACCACCCCACTCCCAGCACAGCACCCCTCACCCAGCACAGTCCCTCTTATCCAGAACCCATCTCCCAGCCAGGGGCGCCGAGAGGGGGGGCAGGTACTAATTACCCGGACCCAGGCTTGCTGGAGGTGCCCAGCGGGGGCCCAGGTCCAATGCTGCTCCTCTCTCCTCTCTGTTAGCTAGGCAGCCGTGCTGGGCTGTTCATAAGAAAATAATTACTGCACAAGTGTTTATGATCATTCCATCATGTACTAATGAACCCCATAAGAATTTACAATAAGTTTTCAATATATATACTGTATATATTAGGGATGAGCGGGTTTGGATTTCTGAAATCCGAACCCCCCCCGAGCCCCCCCGATCCGAGCCGGGAACCGAGTCCGGCTCGGGTTTTCCCGCCTGACTCGGAACTGAAATCGAGGCAAAACGCCATCATCCCGCCTTCCGGATCTCGCGGGTTTTGGATTTTATAAAAGGTCCTCGCTTCGGCACCATTTATCACTCTGGCTGTGGACAGTAAAGAGAGAGGGTGGGAGCAAGGGCTGGCTGGGCTGTGTTGTGCTGCTGTTGTCCATAGGGCTGTGTCCACTCAGTCCATAGGGGCTGGCTGGGCTGTGTTGTGCAGTCAGTTGTCCATAGGGGCTGTGTCCACTCCAAAGTCTATAGGGGCTGGCTGGACTGTGTTGTGCAGTGTCCCATAAAGGCTGTAGTCCTAGAGGGGTGCTGTAGTGTTGTCCAGGAGGTGATCTGTCCATCAGGGATGCTCCACCAAAGTGCACTCCAAAAAAAAAAATTTTTTTCTTTTTTTCTGTGTTTGTGAATTGTGTGCGCCTGTGTCATAAATCAAGGGCCGGCTGGCTTGTCCATTAAAGGATGCTGTAACCCCCAAAGTGCACTTCAAAAAAAATATTATTTTTTTTGTGTTTGTGAATTGTGTGTGCAGTAGCAGCACGTGCATCAACAAAGTAACGCCAAGCGTGCGCCTGTGTGATAAGTAAAGGGCCAGCTGGCTTGACCATTAAAGGGTGCGGTAACCCCCAAAGTGCACTCCAAACAAAATAAAAAAATATTTTCTGTGTTTGTGAATTGTGTGCACTGTGGCTGCACGTGCATCAACAAAGGAGCAGCACCAAGCGTGCGCCTGTGTCATAAGTAAAGAACCAGCTGGCTTGACCGTTAAAGGGTGCTGTAACGCCCAAGTGCATTCCAAACCAAATAAAAATATTTTCTGTGTTTGTGAATTGTGTGCACTGTGGCTGCACGTGCATCAACAAAGGAGCAGCGCCAAGCGTGCGTCTGTGTCCCATAAGTAAAGGGCCGGCTGGCTTGTCCGTTAAAGGGTGCTGTAAGCCCCAAAGTGCACTTAAAAAAAATAAAAAAAATATTTTTGTGTTTGTGAATTGTGTGCGCAGTAGCCGCACGTGCATCAACAAAGTAGTGCCAAGCGTGCGCCTGTGTCATAAGTAAAGGGCCGGCTGGCTCGTCTGTTAAAGGGTGGTGTAACCCGCAAAGTGCACTCCAAACAAATTAAAAAATAATTTTTTCTGTGTTTGTGAATTGTGTGCACTGTAGCCGCACGTGCATCAACAAAGTAGCGTCAAGCGTGCCCCTGTGTCATAAGTAAAGGGCCGGCTGGCTTGACCGTTAAAGGGTGCTGTAACCCCCAAAGTGCACTCCAAACAAAATAAAAAATTATTTTCTGTGTTTGTGAATTGTGTGCACTGTGGCTGCACGTGCATCAACAAAGGAGCAGTGCCAAGCGTGCGCCTGTGTCCCATAAGTCTGTTAAAGGGTGGTGTAACTCCCAAAGTGCACTCCAAAAAAAATAAAAAATTATTCTTTTCTGTGTTGTGAATTGTGGGCCTGATTCAGAGCCGGACGCTATTTGCGAACGGTCGTTCAGAAAAAGGGGCCGGCTATTTAAATTGAGCGCTCGCTCTTTGCGGTCTGTTGACGCCTCTATGTCTGAGCGAGTGAACGAAACATGCGCTCGCTATTTTGTAAAGACGCCCCCTAGCCGTTCGCATCATACATCATCTCCGCTATTTATTAGATTCATTGAGTACATCGAAAGGCGTCTGAAATGCTCGCAGTGCTTGTGGTAGGTTTTACTTCCCGCAATCACTGCGAGTAGTTCAGGCTAAAAGACAACCAAGTGATGTGGTCGATGACGCTGCTTTGTTAATTATGCACTCCCATTAAACGCCCGTTTTGACCGTTTGGCACGCCTGCGTTCAGATCTCCACTCCCTGTTTTCAAGCACCTTCCCCTGTTACCACCCACAAACGCCTCATTCTGTCACTCAAATTAGCAGGCCCTCGCTGTTTTGCGAGCGCACGATTTCCGACCGCAATGACTGGTTGGCGCATGCGCATTACGACCCATACGCATGCGCAGATGTGCGAACATCGCTCGGAGTGAGTGAGCGGCCGCTTACGAGCGGCTCTGAATCAGGCCCTGTGTGCGCTGTAGCCGCACATCCATCAACAAAGGAGCAGCGCCAAGCGTGCGCCTGTGTCATAAATCAAGGGCCGGCTGGCTTGACCATTAAAGGGTGCTGTAACCTCCAAAGTGCACTCTAAAAAATGTTTTAAATTCTTCTTTTCTGTGTTTGTGTGCACCTTAGCCGCACGTATATATCAATCAATATAACATAAATGGAGGACCAAACTATGGGCCTGATTCAGACCCGCTCGTGAGCACTGAGCGCTCGCAAGCAGGTCAATGTTGCCATAGTGCGCATGCGCACGATGGAGGGAGTTCCGTCATGCGCATGCGCGAGACCCGAATACCGACGGCCAAGCCGTCGCTATGGATCTCGCACCAAAGGGTGCATGCTGTCGATAGTGAGTGACAGCATGCCCACTTTGGTGGGCGTGCCGGGGGCGTTGCTGCCCAGACGGAGGCATTTCCATGGGAAAGCTAATCATCTGGGGCCGGCCCCACTGACATCACTAGTGATGTCAGTGGGAGTGCTTTTGGCTCTGATAGAGCCAAAAGCACTCCGGGCTTGCGGCAGATGAGACCCTACCGCAAGGGTCTCATCGCAAACCCAATGGTCGCGATGGTCTTGACCATCGCGACCATCTTTTTGGCCGCTCACATAAGCTGTGGGTGGTCACCCACAGCTATGCGAGTGGCCAGGAGGCCGCTCCAATAATAGGTAGGACGGCCCTGATTCAGAGCGAGCGCTCTTGTCAGAGCGTCCGGCTCTGAATCAGGCCCAATGTCCCCTAAAAATAAAATAGGGAAAGATCAAGAACCACTTCCTCCTAGTGCTGAAGCTGCTGCCACTAGTCATGACATAGATGATAAAAATGCCATCAACGTTGTCTGCCAAGGTCGATGCCCAATGTCATAGTAGAGGGCATATAAAATCCCAAATGACAAAGTTCAGGAAAATGACCTTAAAAAAAACATTTAAATCATCTGAGGAGAAACATAAACTTGCCAATATGCCATTTACGACACGGAGTGGCAAGGAACGGCTAAGGTCTTTCCCTATGTTCATGACTAGTGGTTCAGCTTCACATGACGATGGAAGCCCTCCTCCCGCTACAAAAATCAAGCAAGTTAAGCTGGCAAAAGCACAGCGAAGAACTGTGCGTTCTAAGAAGATATCACAAATCCCCAAGGAGAGTCCAAGTGTGGTGGTGGTTGCGATGCCTGACCTTCCCAGCACTGGACGGGAAGAGGTGGCTCTTTCCACCATTTGCACGCCCTCTGCAAGTGCTGAAAGGAGCACCCACAGTCCACTTGCTGATATGCAAATTGAAGATGTCACTGTTGAAGTACAACAGGATGAGGATACTGGTGTAGCTGGCGCTAAGGAGGAAGTTGGCAAGGAGGATTCTGATGGTGATGTGGTTTGTTTAAATCAGGCTCCGGGGGAGACAGTTGTTGTCCGTGGGATGAAAAAGCCCATCACGGTCATGCCTGGGCAGAAGACCAAACATTCCACCTCTTTGGTCTGGCAATATTTCTATCCAAATCCGGACAACAACTGTCTTGCCATATGTACCATATGTAAAGGTGAAATAAGTAGGGGTAGGGATGTTAACCAACTAGGAACATCCTCCCTTATACGTCACCTGCAGCGCGTTCATAAAAAGTTACTGTCAAGTTCAGAAACTTTGGCTAAGACCATAAGCAGTCCAGGGACACCTAAATCCCTTTGTCCTGTTGTATCCAAGTGCCTGCAAACCACATCGTCAACTCCCTCCTCATCAATTTCCCCCTTAGTCAGGATCGTAAGTAGTCCTGCAGGCCTTGTCACTGGCATGACTGACTCTCCTATCCGGGATTCCTCCAGAGGATCCTGCATTGCTACGCCTACTGCTGCCACTGCTGCTGTTGCTGCTGGGAGTCGTTCATCATCCCAGAGAGGACGTAGGAACACCACTACTTTTACTAAACAATTGACCCTCCAACAGTCCTTAGCGAGGAGGATGAAGTACGACAGCAGTCATCCTGAAGCAAAACGTATAACTGAGGCCTTGACTGCTATGTTGGTGTTAGACGTGCATCCGGTATCCACCATTAGTGCAGTGGGATTTAGACAATTGATGGAGGTAGTGTGTCCCCGGTTCCAAATCCCGTCTAGATTCCACTTCACTAGGCAGGCGATACCGAGACTGTACAGAAACGTCAGAAAAAGTGTCCTCAGTGTCCTGAAAAATGCGGTTGTACCCAATGTCCACTTAACCACAGACATGTGGACAAGTGGAACAGGGCAGACTAAGGACTTCTCACATGCCACCGAGAGCCCAGCATCAGACCCTGTTGTTTACCTTTGCAGGCACTGTTGCACGACGTTCACAGGAGGCTGCGGCATCATCTACGGCTGGCCCCATCTGTGTCTCTTCCTCGGGATGTGGGTGCTGGTGATGTGCTCTGGCTCCCCCGCAATGCTGCAGTGGCATCCTCCTCTCCTCTGATCTCCGTCGGTCTCTGCTATCCCTCTGCTGCAGTGGATCCGACGTCTCACGTGGATCAGCTGCCGCTCACTAGAGTAGATGAGCGCAGCCATCTTGGATGCTGTGATGCTGTCTCCACCAATGGAGCAGCTCCCCCTCAGAATTCGGCCAGTCAGCTTCCAGCAGTCTGACTATATGACTGTGACAGCCCACTTGGTAGATGTATCACCTTACGCAGCAACAACAGCAGCGTCACCAGTAGCAGCATCTCAGAAACGCCAGCTCTTTCCAAGGCAGGCTATGCTGTGTATCAGCGGTTTCAGTAAGAGGCACACCGCTGACAACCTCTTAGAGAAACTGAGGGAAATCATCACCCAGTGGCTTACCCCACTTAGACTCTCCTGGCGATTTGTAATATCTGACAATGCCACCAATATTGTGCGGGCATTACATCTGAGCAAATTCCAGCACGTCCAATGTTTTGCAAACACAATAAATTTGGTGGTGCAGTATTTTCTGAAAAGCGACAGGGGCGTGCAGGAGACGCTTTGGGTTGCCCGAAAAATTTCTGCCCACTTTCGCCATTCAGCGACTGCGTGCCGAAGACTGGGGCACCAGCAAACACTCTTGAACCTGCCCCGCCATCACCTGAAGCAAGAGGTTGTGATGCGGTGGAACTCAACCCTCTATATGCTTCAGAGGATGGTGGAGCAGCAAAAGGCCATTCAAGCCTATACATCCACCTATGACATAGGCAAAGGAGGGGGTATGCACCTGACTCAAGTGCAGTGGAGAATGATTTCCGTGTTGTGCAATGTTCTCCAGCCCTTCGAAATTGCCATATGTGAAGTCAGTTCAGACACTGCCAGCTTGAGTCAGGTCATTCCCTTCATCAGACTTTTGCAGAAGCAGCTGTAGAAAGTGAAGGAAGAGCTAAGACGATTGATTCCGCTCAGTATGCGGGACTTGTGGATGAAGCCCTTCATTCGCTTTGCCAGAATTCAAGGGTGGTCAATTTGTTGAAATCAGACTACTACATTTTGGCCACCGTGCTCGATCCTAGGTTTAAAGCCTACGTGGTGTCTCTCTTTCCGGCCGACACAAGCCTGCAGAGGTGCAAAGACCTGCTGGTGAAAACACTGTCAGCTGAAGAGGAACGTGACACGTCAACAGCTCCTTCTTCATTTTCTCCTGCAACTGGGGTTGCCAGAAAACAACTTAGGTATCCTAAGTAACCCGCTAGTGGTGATGCAGGGCAAGCAGGACCAAGTTTGGACATATGGTCCGGACTGAAGGACCTGGCAACAATTTCTGACATGTCCACTGTCACTGCATATGATACTGTCACCATTGACAGAATGGTGGAGGATTACATCGGTAACAGCATCCAAGTAGGCATGTCAGACAGTCCGTACCTGTACTGGCAGGAAAATGAGGCAATTTGGAGGTCACTGTAGAAACTGGCTCTATTTTACCTTATTTGCCCCCCCTCCAGTGTGTACTCTGAAAGAGTGTTTAGTGCAGCTGGGAACCTTGTCAGCGAAAGGCGTAAGAGGTTGCATCCACAAAATGTGAAGAAGATGATGTTCATAAAAATGAATTATCAACTCTTCCAGGGAGACCAGCCTCCAGAACGTACAGAGGGACCTGTGGTGGTGGATTCCTTCAGTCTGGACCAGATGTCCAAACTTGGTCCTGCCTGCCCTGCACCGCCAGCGGGTTGGTTAGGATATCTAAGTTGTTTCCTGGCAACCCCAGTTGCAGGAGAAAATAAAGAAGGAGCTGTTGCCATGTCACGTTCCTCTTCAGCTGACAGTGTTTTCAAAAACAGGTCTTTGCACTTCTACAGGCTTGTGTCCGCCAGAAAGAGAGACACCACGTAGGCTTTAAACCTAGGATTGAGCACGGTGGCCAAAATGTAGTGGTCTGATTGAAACAGATTGACCACCTTCGAATCCTGGCAAAACAAATGAAGGGTTTCATCCACAAGTCCCACATACCAAGCGGAATCGCTTTCTTAGCCCTCTCCTTTGCCTATGTCTTAGGTGGATGTATAGGCTTGAATGGCCTTTTGCTGCTCCTCCATCCTCTGAAGTATATAGAGGGTTGAGTTCCACCGCATTACAACCTCTTGCTTCAGGTAATGGCATTTAAGGTTCAAGAGTGTTTGCTGGTGCTCCAGTCTTCGGCAGGCAGAAACTGAACGGCAAAAGTGGCCCAAAAATTTTTCCGTCCACCCAAAGCGTCTTCTGCATGGCTTTGTCATTTTTAAAAAAATTCTGCACCACCAAATTATTGTGTGAGCAAAACATGAGATGTGATGGAATTTGCCCAGATGTAATGCCCGTACAATATTGGTGGCGTTGTCAGATATCACAAATCCCCAGGAGAGTCTAAGTGGGGTAAGCCATTGGGTGATGATTTCCTTCAGTTTCTCTAAGAGGTTGTCGGCGGTGTGCCTCTTACTGAAAACGGTGATACACAGCGTAGCCTGCCTTGGAATGAGCTGGTGTTTCTGAGATGCTGCTACTGGTGACGCTGTTGTTGTTGCTGTGTAAGGCGATACATCTACCCAGTAGACCGTCACAGTCATAAAGTCCTACCACAGTCGAAGGGATTTGAGGCTGTGTTCCCGGGCTGGGTCTTGGACCTGTCTTGTTCAACTCGGATGCTCTCTGGAGGAGACTAGGTTTAATGAAGTTCCTGTGCATGAAGGATTATATTGGCAGAATGAGCCTAAGAGTAGTTACTGAGGCATAGCTGAACTCAGGGAGGACCGGAAGGTAACTGGAATCCAGGTGAATGGAGGACAGCTGGATTGTCACCGGTTAGGACCGGGAGGTAACTGAACTCCAGGTGAATAGAGGATGGCTGGATTGTCACTGGTTAGGACCGGGAGGTAACAGGACTCCAGGCGAATGGAGGATGGCTGGATTGTCACACGAAGTATAAGTACTAAGGATTCAGCAGATACACTGGGAGCACAGTAAGGGAGCACAGTAATAGACTGAAAGTCCTGTTGCACTGGCAACTTGCTCTTGGGACAGGAGGTCCCTTTATACAAACTGCTGGAAGCAGACTGGCCAGATTCTGAGGGGGAGCTGCTCCATTGGTGGAGACAGCATCACATGCCCTGGTCCAAGATGGCTGCGACCATCTACTCTGGTGAGTGGCAGCTGATCCATGTGTGACGCCAGACCCACTGCAGCAGATTGACAGCAGAGACCAATGAAGACCAGAGGAGAGGAGGACAGCCACTGCAGCATCATGGGGAAGCCAGAGCATGTTTCACGATCCAGTGCAAGAATTCCTCTGTGGAGGACAGTGAGCCAAGGGGTTCGGGTGACTAGGGGAGTGACTAGACTTGGTCTCCTAGTTGTGGCCAAACCCAGCTTTGGCTAGACCTGCCAGAGGCGCGGAGTCTAACTCACTTGGTGGTTTTCTCCAGTGACCCCTCCAATTGGGATTTGGTTTTCAGCTGCACCAAGTGAGCAGGTCGCAGCCCTCTGGACAGGTACCTGGGAATGGCAGAAGACTGGAAACTATAATGAATGCAATATGACTGGAGGTGAATGGAATGAATGAACTCTGGAAATGGAACTGAATGCTATAACACAGGCAATGACTGGAAACAGTTAAGTATGCAGAAAAACACAGACATATACTGGGGATTGCAAAGGCAAGAGCAGAGTGGACTCAGGGAATATATGGAAATGCTGGAAATGATTGGAGCTGATTACCGGAGACAAGACACTGAGCAAAGAACACAGACATATACTGGAGATTGCACAGACAAGAGCAGAGTGGACTCAGGGAATATATGGGAATGCTGGAAATGATTGGCAGAGACAAGACACAAAGAGAAGTCAGGCATACACAAGGAGAGTGCTAAATGCAAGTGCAGATTTGCACTGACAAGACACAGGGCAGATTGACACAGATATGTGCTGGGAGGTCCAACTGTGGGCTAATTAATACCAGCAGGTAATCTGACACCTCAGTGACACAAGGAAGCTGCAATACTAGCAGCACATATACAAAGATACACAGGCATAGAAAACAAAACAGTCTGGATACTGGGAGAGAACTACTCTCAGACTAAGAATAGCTTGGAAGCTAATACTGGAAACTGGAGAACTGTGAACAGGCTGAAGTAACTCTCTGAAAGATTAGCACAGAACAATGCTGGTATCACTGGAACAGAGAAGAAGAAGTTGAACAGCAACTTCCTGGAGTTCTGGAGGCGGATTTATACCCAGGGGTAGCAGATTACTGGAGCACAGCATCAGCTGACTGAAATCATGCTACCATAGGTTAGGAGTACTATCACATGAGAGGAACTGTCATGGCGGTGCCCATGATGGGAATTCCAATCCCCAGCACACACAGCCGACCATGGAAGCTCGCAAAAAGCACCTAAGGCAGAATACTCAGCCCCACATCCATCACTGCACCAGACGTCTGACCGCAAGGAAGTCAGGGGAAGCCGGCAAGGAGGTGAGAGAGGCCGATCCTAGGCTGAACCCTGACAGTACCCTCTCCTTTTAGGGTGGGCACCGAACACCCATAAAGGCTCAACTGGAACTCCTCAGAAAGACACAAAAAATATACTTGAAAAACACAGGAAACTCGAAAATCAGACTTGAAAACATCAACAACAAAAAAAATCTTGCTTGAAGACACAATAAGAACTGGGTTCCAGCAGACTAGAAAAAATATCTTTTCAGATATCCTCCCAACTTTCGTATCCGTTTTTAGAGACTGGAAGTACTGGAATACTACATAAGGAGGCTTGTTCAAGAAGTAACTGTTTGCTGAAATAAATGTCCACCAATTCAAAAAATGTATCCTCATTAATGACTTTGACCCCCAAATCTTTTGCTTTTCCTCGCCTGGATCTCCCACCATCACGGCCCAAAATAAGATAATTGATTTTACTGCTGAGTTTCTCAAAAACTTTGCCTCCATAAGTTTCTATTAAAGATTTGGCTTCATTATTCTCAACAGATTCTAAGACTCCCGAGATCACAAAAGACAAGTCCTTCAGGCAATTATCTGTTCCCCAAAAATTTTGCTCAGAGATAAGGTGTTTAGTTGAAGAACTGGTTTTATCCACAGAGGAAGGTAGGAGAACTGGTTGTGAGCATGGAATTTCTTTGGTCTTTGATTTAGGGCTTTTCCCTTTTGGAATTGAAGATACCTCAGACACTTTAGTTGAGCATACTGGAATGGACAAAACACAGTTAGGAGTGGACATGGAATTATACTGGAGATCCATCGATTGATAAACAGGAGATGTAATTGGCATTAATTGATGTTCTTTATCTGCACTAGAATTAAAAAAATTGTTATTCTCAGGGATTATATGGTCAGTACCTACTACATCATTGGACGAAGAATACATTAATTCAAACAATTGGTCCTCGTCGATGACCTTGATACCAAGATTTTCTGCCACTTTCCGTTTAGATTTATCACCGTTGGGGCTCATGATGAGGTAATTGGTTTCTTTACTAAGATTTTCCACAACTCTACCTCCAACTGCCTCAACTAGAGACTTGAGTCCTTTTTTCCCCAGAAGCCCAGGGACCTCTGAGATCACAAAAGTCACATTTTTCAAGTGGTTATCAATCTCCTGGGAAGTCTGTTCAAAAACGCTAGACTCCGATTCAAAAGAGCGTGAGGCTTGTGAAGATCCCCTTAACATAGGAATATAAGAATTTATAACTGGGATGGACAAATTAGCTGAAGTTGTTCTTTGAAGTATACTACTCGAAATCCCCTCCTGGGGAATGACACTGGGAACCCCATCCTGGAGTGAGACACTTGAAGTGCCCACCTGGGGAAGGACACTAGGAACCCTCTCTTTGGGTAAGAGGCTTGAAACACCCTCCTGGGGTGAAGAACTTGAAACGAGGATTTCCTCTTGGAGTGTAACACTTGAAATCCCCTCCTGGAGTATAACACTAGAAACCCTATCCTGGGGTGAAGAACTTGAAACAAGAACTTTCTCTTGAAACATAACACTGGAAATCCCCTCCTGGGGTATTACACTGGGAACCCCATCCCGGGGTGAGACACTTGAAGTCCCCTCCAGGGGAATAACACCACAAACCCCATCTTGGGGCATTACACTGGGAACCCCATCTTGGGATGAGGCACTTGAAATCCCCTCCTGGGGTATAACACTGGGAATCCCATCTTGAGGTACAACACTTGGAACCCCATCCTGGGGTGAGACACTTGAGGTCCCTTCTTGGAGAATAACACTTGAAATTCCCCCTTGGGGCACAACACTGGGAACCCCATCCTGGTGTGAGACACTTGAATTCCCCTCCTGGGGTATGACACTGGAAACCCCATCCTGGGGTGGAATACTTGAAATCCCTTTCTGGGGAAGAATATTTAAGGCTCCCTCTTGGGGCGTAACACTAGGAACCCCCTCTTGGAATATAGCATTAGAGGCCCCTCCTTGGGGTACGACACTTGAAACCATCTCCTGGGGTATAGAGTCAGGAAACCCCTGTTGAGGTACTTGACTTGAGGCCCCTTCCTGGGAAACAAGATTTGAAACCCTCTTTTGGGGTGAGAGACTCAAGGCCCCCTCCGGGAGTACAGAACTTGACACTCCCTGTTGGAGTATGGGACCTAAAACCCCCTTCTGGGGAAGCTGACTTGGCTTTTCCTTTCGGGGTACGCAATATGAAACCCCCTCTTGGGATGCAAGAACACAGACTTCCTCCTGGGGTGAGTGGCTCAGAACCCTCTTTTGAGGTATGGAACTTGAGACCCTTTCTTGGGGAGTAACACTTGAAATTATGGCCCGCTCCTGGGGCATAACACTCGAAACGAAGGCCTCCCCTTGAGGCATGAAACTCGAAATGAAGGCCCTCTCCTGGGGCGTGAAACTCAAAACGATGGTCTCCTCTTGAGGCGTGTAACTTGAAACGAAGGCCCCCTCCTGGGGCATGAAACTCGAAATGAAGACCCCTCCCTGGGGCGTGAAACTTGAAATGAAAGCCCCCTCCTGGGGTACAACACTTGTAACCCCCTTCTGGGGTGAGAGATTTGAAACCCCCTCCTGGGGCATGAAACTTGAAACGAAAGCCCCCTTCTGGGGTGTGGAACTTGAGACCCCCTCTTGGGGTGCGAGACTTGAGACCCTCTCCTGGGGTGTGAGACTTGGGGCCCCCTCCTGGGGTGCGAGACTTGGGACCCCCTCCTGGGGTGCGAGACTTGGGACCCTCTCCTGGGGTGCGAGACTTGGGACCCCCTGCTGGGGTGCGAGACTTGGGACCTCCACTCGGGGTAAGGAAGTTGAGACCCCTCCTGGGGCTACTGACTGGAGTCCCGTATTGGGAAAAACAGAATACGGACAGGGACCGATGGAAATGCAATCCGGGCTGTGACCAGTAGAAATGGAATGAGTAGTGTCCCTGACTTAAGAAGGTTGAAATATCCTCCCAATATTTCTTAGACGAGGGTTGAAGCATCTAGTAGCAGGGCCCCAATCAAAAACTTGAACTTTCTTTTGCTCAGTGGACATCACCTCCTTATCTGTAACTGAAGAAACGGGAATCACTGATGGATGATGGGGAGCACTGAAAGCGCAGACATTGGGAGTCACACACTTGTCACCACTTCTCAGTGGGCGCAGAGTACAGTCCTTAAGAAAGTGATTGTCATAACCGCAATAAAAACAGAGATGCAGTTCCCGGCGTCGCTGACGTTCAACCTCAGTAAGTTTAGGGTGCAGGAAACTTTGATGCTTTACTTTAGTTTATTTGGAAAAACTGTTAGTCAAGTCAGGAGTAGCACTAGAAAGCTTGGGAATAAATTGAAAAATTTTGGGACGGAGATTTTGTAGTTGTTCTAGAAGCCAGTAGAAACTCTTGAAAGGTTCAGGGTCACGCATATCAGAAAATTGGGGAACCAGAGGACACTTGAGAGGTTCACTAGCTTGCACAGAAAATTTTTCATCTGTAGGGGTAATTGAAACTTCGGAACGAAACTGTGGAGAATTCACTAGTGGAACTTGTGGTGTGTCTGGGGACAAAGCAGCTAGAACTGAATGAATAACCATCATTTGACTAGAGTTCTTGCAGCTGCTGTCTGATGGATTGCAAAGCTGTCTCCTGTGCAGTCACACGAAAGAGTAAATCCTGAAACCCTGCATCACCCTGGAACCCGGCGGCTTGCATATTGGGCTGTTCAAACTGTCACGATCCAGTGCAAGAATTCCTCTGTGGAGGACGGTGAGACGAGGGGTTCGGGTGACTAGGGGAGTGACTAGACTAGGTCTCCTAGTTGCGGCCAAACCCAGGTTTGGCTAGACCTGCCAGAGGCGTGGAGTCTAACCCACTTGGTGGTTTTCTCCAGTGACCCCTCCAATTGGGATTTGGATTTCAGCTGCACCAAGTGAGCAGGTCGCGGCTCTCTGGACAGGTACCTGGGAATGGCAGAAGACCGGAAACTATAATGAATGCAATATGACTGGAGGTGAATGGAATGAATGAACTCTGGAAATGGAACTGAATGCTATAACACAGGCAATGACTGGAAACAGTTAAGTATGCAGAAAAACACAGACATATACTGGGGATTGCAAAGGCAAGAGCAGAGTGGACTCAGGGAATATATGGAAATGCTGGAAATGATTGGAGCTGATTACCGGAGACAAGACACTGAGCAAAGAACACAGACATATACTGGAGATTGCACAGACAAGAGCAGAGTGGACTCAGGGAATATATGGGAATGCTGGAAATGATTGGCAGAGACAAGACACAAAGAGAAGTCAGGCATACACTAGGAGAGTGCTCAATGCAAGTGCAGATTTGCACTGACAAGACACAGGGCAGAATGACACAGATATGTGCTGGGAGGTCCAACTGTGGGCTAATTAATACCAGCAGGTAATCTAACACCTCAGTGACACAAGGAAGCTGCAATACTAGCAGCACATATACAAAGACACACAGACATAGAAAACAAAACAGTCTGGATACTGGGAGAGAACTACTCTCAGACTAAGAATAGCTTGAAAGCTAATACTGGAAACTGGAGAACTGTGAACAGGCTGAAGTAACTCTCTGAAAGATTAGCACAGAGCAATGCTGGTATCACTGGAACAGAGAAGAAGAAGTTGAACAGCAACTTCCTGGAGTTCTGGAGGCGGATTTATACCCAGGGGTAGCAGATTACTGGAGCACAGCATCAGCTGACTGAAATCATGCTACCATAGGTTAGGAGTACTGTCACATGAGAGGAACTGTCATGGCGGCGTCCATGATGGGAACTCCGATCCCCAGCACACACAGCCGACCATGGAAGCTCGCAAAAAGCACCTAAGGCAGAATACTCAGCCCCACATCCATCACTGCACCAGACGTCTGACCGCAAGGAAGTCAGGGGAAGCCGGCAAGGAGGTGAGAGAGGCCGATCCTAGGCTGAACCCTGACAGCATGTTACCAGCACCCACATCCCAAGAAGGGGACACAGACGGGGCCAGCCAGAGACGATGCTGCAGCCTCCTGTGAACGTCGCAGGAGAGTGCCCGAAAAGGTAAACAACAGGGTCTGATGCTGGGGTCTCGGTGGCATGTGACAGTACCCCCTTTTCCATGAGTGGCCTCAGGACACTTTTTGGGCTTGTGAGGAAACTTTGTATGAAATGCCTTGATTAGGTGAGGAGCATAAACGTCAGAAGAGTTAAGCCAAATTCTTTCCTCCGGACCGTATCCTTTCCAATTGATGAGGTATTGAAGATGATTGAAATGATGACCGATCTAGGATTCTTTCAACTTCGAATTCTTCACCTCGCTGAGTTTGAACACCAGGAGTTTTGGGAAGAACTTTCTGGAATCTGTTTAAAATTAGAGGCTTTAGGAGGGAGATGTGGAAGGAATTTAGGGTCTGATTCAGAGCCGGACGCTATTTGCAGTCGTTCGTTCAGAAAAAAGGGGTGGCTATTCAAATGAACCGTTCGCTCTTTGCGGTCTGTTCACGCCTCTATGTCTGAACGTGCGAACAAAACTTGCGGTCGTTTTTTGGATAACTACGCCCCCTGGCCACTCGCATCCTACGTCATGTCTGCTATTTATTAGATTAATCGAGTACATCGACCAGCGTATGAACTGCTCGCTATTCTTGTGGTTGGGTTTTCCTACCACAAACTTGCGAGCAGTTCTGACTTTAAAATAACCCAGTGACGTGGTCAGTGACGCTGCTGTATTAATTATGCACACCCATAAAACGCCCGTTTTGACCTTTAAGCACGCCTGCGTTCTGATCTCCACTCCCCGTTTTCAAGCACCTTCCCCCGTTACCACCCACATACGCCTCCTCCTGTCACTCATATTAGCAGGCATTCGCTATTTAGCGAACAAACGATTTTCAGCCGCACTGACTGGTTCACGCATGCGTATTACGATCCGTACGCATGCGCAGTTGGGCAAACATCGCTCGGAACGAATGAGCGGCCGCTTACGAGCGGCTCTGAATCAGGCCCTTAGTACACGAAGAAATGGTGATAGTCTTAATTTGTAGGCCACTGGCTTTAGAGCTCTGATAACTGGAAATAGACCAATGTGTCGTGGGGGCCAGTTTCATAGAGGGAACTCGGAGTCTGATATTGTGAGTGGAAAGCCAAACCATATCTCCAGATTGAAAATTTGGCACAGCCCATCTCTTGCGATCAGCGAATCTCTTGTATCGAACTGAGGCTTTGGTCATGAAATTTGTTGGAGAGATACCTTGGTGGCGGGCACATCCAATCCTGGCAGTATTGAGAATTCCGGAACTTGAGGATGCTGACCGAACACTGTGAGAAAGGTAGTAGATTCAGTAGAAGCATGATAATGATTGTTGTGGACGAACAGGGGAGAAGCTCAATCCAATCATCTTGAGAGGAAGGGATGAAGGTGCGAAGAAATGCCCATTGGTTTGAGGATGATATGCGGTGGAGTAACTTAATTTCACTTGTAGGGCCGATCAAAGAGACCTCCAAAACTTTGCCATGAACTGCACCCCTCTGTCAGAAACAATCTCTCGAGGTAGGCCATGTAATCTGAAGATCTCTTTTATGAAGTATTGAACAAGTAATGGAGCAGATGGTAGTCCAACAAGAGGTAGGAAGTGGGCCATTTTAGAGAATCTGTCCATGATGACACAGATTGTGTTGTGACCTCGAGATGGAGGAAGGTCAGTAATGAATTCCATAGATAAGTGTGTCCATGGCTGTAATGGAATGGATAGTGGCTGGAGTTGCTCTGGTGGAGCTTGTCGAGGCACTTTGTGTTGAGCACACTTGACACATGAAGAGACATAGGATCTGAATCCACTTTCATTGTAGGCCACCAATAAGACTGCTGGATGAATTCAAGATTCTTGTCCATTCCTACATGTCCAGAGAAATAGGAAGCATGTGCCCATTGAAGTAGCTTTTTACGGAGCAACAAAAGTTTCCCAACAGGAGGTGTAGGAAGCAAATTGGTAGAAGCAAACGTAGTTAGATCCAAGATTGGATGAGACTGTTCCCAGGGTAGATCCGGGTCACTTTCCATGGAGAGAGAGAGTGTGTTGGCTTTGCAATTTTGTGATCCAGGGCAATAGGAGAGTTTAAAGTTGAATCTAGAAAAGAACATTACCGATCTGGCTTGCCAAGGGTTTAAACAATTTGCACATTTAAGATAGAGCAGGTTCTTGTGGTCTGTATAAATGGTGATTGGAAATTGATCCCTCTCTAAGAGATATCGCCATTCTTCGAGAACCAGTTTTATGGCAAGCAGCTCTTGGTCCCCGATAGAATTGTTGCTCTCTGCTGGCAAGAACTTCCGGGAAAAGAATCGGCAGGGATGAAGCTTTTCATCTTCGAATCATTAGGAGAGAACTGCTCCGACACCTTTTGAGGAGGCATCCACTTCCAGGATCAATGGACGAGTTGAATCTGGTTGCTTTAAGATGGGAGCAGAGATGAAGGCTTGTTTAAGGAGTTGAAATGCGGAAGTAGCTTCAACGGACCATTTAGTTGGGTCTGCACCTTTGCAGGTGAGGGCTGTGATAGGTGCTACCAGTGTTGAGAACCCCTTCACGAACTTGCGGTAATAGTTGGCAAAGCCTAAGAACCGCTGTATGGATTTCAGGGAGTACGGAAGAGACCAATCAAGAATGGCTTTAAGTTTAGGGATCCATTTGGAGACCTGTTCCAAAAATGATGTACCCCAGGAATGGTACATTTGACACTTCAAATAGACATTTCTCCAGCTTGCAGAAGAGTTGGTTGGAGCGTAATCTCAAAAGGGCCTCTTTTACCTAATCCTGATGACTCTTCAGATTCTTAAAAAAAAAATCAAGATGTCATCCAAGTAGACGACCACACATTTGTACAGGAGATCTTAGAAAATGTTGTTGACAAGGAATTGGAAGACAGCCGGGGCACTGCAGAGGATGAAGGGCATAACGAGATACTTGTAATGCCCGTCCCTGGTGTTGAAGACTGTTTTCCATTCATCTCTGGGGTGAATTTGGATCAAATTATAGGCACCTCTTAAGTCAAGCTTGGTGAAAACTGTGGCTCCTTTGACCCTATCGAACAATTAATTTACGAGCGGAAGAGGGTAGCGATTCTTAATGGTTATGTCGTTAAGACCTCGATAGTCAATACATGAGCAAAGACCACCATCTTTCTTTTTTACGAAGAAAAATCCAGCCCCAGCTGGAGATATAGAAGATCGAATGAAGCCTTTACTTCAATTTTCCTTAATGCACTCCGACATGGCTTGAGTCTTGGGTAAGGATAGTGGATATATTCATCCTCGGGGAGGATTTCTCCCAGGGATCAAGTTAATGGGACAATCCCAATCACGTTGAGGAGGTAATAAATCCGCATTCTGTTTACTGAAGATATCTTGGAAATCCGAGTAGGACTTGGGCAGGCCCGCAAGACCCTGTAGAGTAGAGGATCAAGCCGGTACTACCCGATGGAGGCAGTTCTTGATACAAGCAGAACCCCAGGAGTTTATCTGCATAGAGGACCAATCAATTTGTGGAGAATGTTCCTGTAGCCAGGGTAGGCCCAAGAACTAGGGAATGAGAGGCTTTGGGAATCACTAGGAAGGGCAATTTTTCAGAATGAAGCACCCCAATGGTGAGTTTAAGTGGCAAAGTACGATGAGTGATGGTACCACTTGTAATATGACTACCATCATTGGTGGTTAACATGATAACTCAAGGCAATGCTTCAATGGGAATTTGATGTTTGAGAACAAAGTCCGAAGTCACAAAATTCCCTGCAGCTCCGGAATCCAATAAGGCTAGAATGACTTTGGATTCCTAGGAGAGCTCCAACTGGGCTTGAATGGTACAATCAGACTTCCTAAGTGAGTCAATGGCCACTCCTAACTTAACCTCTCTGTCGTAAGTTAGGAGGAGACGTTTCCCGGATGGATAGGACAGGATTTAACTAGATGTCGAGCCGAAGCACAGTACATACAAAGATTCTCTTTCTGTCTTTTTTGCAGTTCTTCAGCCGACAAAAGAAAATGATTGATCTGCATGGGCTCTTCACCCATAGGAGGAGAAGGTAAACGAGAAACTGGTCTTGATTCTTCCAGGTTTATCGAAGATTCTGCAAAATGTGGAGATGAATTCAGGGTAGTTGTCTAAATCCCACTACACTAATGGCGGATTCCGGTTGCACGTCTAACACCAACATAGCTGTCGAGGCTTCAGTTATCTGCTTTGCAACAGGATGACTGCTGTCGTACTTCATCCTCCTCGATAAGGACTGTCGGAGGGTCAATTGCTTAGTAAAAGAAGTAGCGGTGTTCCAATTTCCTCTCTAGGATGATGAACGACTCCCAGCAGCAACCGCAGCAGCAGTAGGCGTAGCAATGCAGGATCCTTTGGAGGAATCCTGTATAGGAGAGGAGTCAGTCATGCCAGTGACATGGCCTGCAGGACTACTTCTGATCCTGATTGAGGAGGAAATTGAGAAGGAGGGAGTTGCTGGTGTGGTTTAAAGGCGCTTGGATACAATAGGACAAAGGGATTTAGGTGTCCCTGGATTGCTTATGGTCTTAGCCACAGTTTCTGAACTTGGCAGTAACTTTATATGAATGTGCTGCAGTATAAGGGAGGATGTTCCTAGGTCGTTAACGTCCTTACCCCTGCTTATTACACCTTTACATATGGCAAGACAGTTGTTGTCTGGATTTGGATAAAAATATTTCCAGACCGAAGAGGTGGATTTTGTGGTATTCTGCCAAGGCATGACGATGGGCTTTTTTATTTCATGGACAACAACTGTCTCCCCTGGGGCCTGATTTAAACAAACCACATCACCATCAGAATCCTCCTTGTCAACTTCCTCCTCAGCGTCAGCTACACCAATATCCTCATCCTGTTGTACTTCAACAGTGACATCTTTAATTTGAATATCAGCAACTGGACTGTGGGTACTCCTTCCAGCACTTGCAGAGGGCATGCAAATGGTGGAAGGAGCCACCTCTTCCCGTCCAGTGTTGGAAGGTCAGGCATCTCAACCGCCCACACACTTCGACTCTCCTTGGGGATTTGTAATATCTTCTTAGAACACACAGTTCTTTGCTGTGCTTTTGGCAGCTTAACTCTTTTCATTTTTCTAGCAGGAGGAGGAGGGCTTCCATCGTCATGTGAAGCTGAACCACTAGTCATGAACATAGGCCAGGACCTTAGCCGTTCCTTGCCACTCCGTTTCGTAAATGGCATATTGGCAAGTTTACGTTTCTCCTCAGACTATTTAAATTTTTGGGGGGGTCATTTTACTGAACTTTGGCTTTTTGGATTTTACATGCACTCTAGTATGACATTGGGCATCGGCCTTGGCAGACGACATTGATGGCATTTCATCGTCTATGTCATGACTAGTGGCAGCAGCTTCAGCACTAGGAGGAAGTGGTTCTTGATCTTTCCCTATTTTATCCTCCAAAATTTGGTCCTCCATTATTTGGATGAAGGGCAGATTACACCACACAGGACAGCCCCTGTAAAAATTATTTGGATGAAGGGCAGCTTACAACACACAGGTGTGTGTGTGTGTGTGTATATATATATATATATATATATATATATACACACACACACACACACACACAGCGGGTAAAATACGTATTGAACACATCAACATTTTTCTTAGTAAATATATTTGTAATGGGGCTATTGTAATGAAATTTTCACCAAGTGTCAGCAACAACCCATGCAATCCACACATGCAAAGAAATCAAACCATAGATGTCCATAAATTAAGTAATGTGTAATAATGTGAAATGACAAAGTTTTGAACACGCTTACTGAAATGTATTTAATACTTCGTACAAAAGCCTTTGTTGGTAATTACAGCTTCAAGACACCTCCTGTATGGAGAAACTAGTCACATGCATTGCTCAGGTATGATTTTGGCCCATTCTTCCACACAAACAGTCTTCAAATCTTGAAGGTTCTGTGGGCCTCTTCTCTGAAATGATCTTTAGTTCTTTCCATAGATTTTCAATTGGATTCAAGTATGTCAGGGCTCAGCCGGGGATCGGCTCCCGATTACCGCGCCGCCGGCTTCCCCTGTCATCCTGGGTGGTCGGGCAGCTGGCGCGGCGGTGGGGGAGAAGCTGAGTATTCTCCCCGCATGCAGTGGCTTCCTGGTGGGCTGGTGTCTGGCATCACAATTCTGGACATGGGCGCCGCCATGACAGTCGGCCCATGTGACAGCATCTTCTTCCCAGGATAGGTGAGTGATCAGCTGACGCTGTGCACCTATCAAAGGGTTCCCCTGGGTATATAACTGTTCCACAGGTTCCAGGAAGTTGCCTGAACAACGGTTGTCTCCTAGCGCGCCTTAGTGAGTTCCCGGTCCAGGTTCCTAAACCTTTCTTACAGCAGCAGTGATACCATCTCCACCTGTGTGCCTCCCGTCTCTGGTGAATATTGTGCAGCAGTGTATACCATCTCCACCTGTGTGCTTCCTGTCTCTGGTGAATATTGTGCAGCAGTGTATACCATCTCCACATGTGTGCTTCCCGTCTCTGGTGAATATTGTGCAGCAGTGTATATCACTTCCACCTGTGTGCCTCCCGTCTCTGGTGAATATTATGCAGCAGTGTATACCACCTCCACCTGTGTGCCTCCCGTCTCTGGTGAATATCGTGCAGCAGTGTATACCATCTCCACCTGTGTGCCTCCCGTCTCTGGTGAATATCCGTGCAGCAGTGTATACCATCCCTACCTGTGTGCCCTCTGTCTCTGGTGATTTCTCAAGTAACCGTGAGTCTCCACTTGATATTTGATCCACGTGTCAAAATATAGTTATTGTACGGTTAGGGTATTACTAGTGCCTATCCAGGCATCACCTCTCTGGGCCACGGGTGTTGGGTCTCTATTCCCGCAGGGCTTGGGTACCTGGTCAAAGGACCGCGACCTGCTCACGGGGTGCAGCTAAGCCCAAATCCCAATTGGGGGGGTCACTGGCGAACACCATCCTGTGGGTTAGATTCCGCACCTTTGCCCAGGTCTCGCCAACACTCAAGACCTTTGGATGAGGAGATCATATATCCAGGCCCCTCGTCTCCGCTTCCTTCCACAACTTAGGTCCTCCACGTCTTCTACTCCAGTCTCAGACGTGACAAAGTACATGATTGGCTGGGCCATTCTAGCAGCTTTATTTTCTTTCTCTGAAACCAATTGAGAGTGTCCTTGGCTGTGTGTTTGGGATCATTGTCTTGCTGACATATCAACCCTTGTTTCATCTTCAGCATCCTGGTAGATGGCAGCAGATTTTTCTCAAGAATGACTCTGTACATTTTTCCATTCATCCCAGTGATATGAAGTATGCCAATACCGTATGCTGAAGAACAGCCCCACACCATGATGTTCCCACCTCCAAACTTTACTGTTGGTATGATGTTTTTGGGGTGATGTGCAGTGCCATTTCTCCTCCAAACATGGTGTGTATTATGGCATCCAAAGAATTACATTTTGGTCTCATCTGACCAGACTATATTCTCCCAGTATTTAACAGGCTTGTCTAAATGTTGTGCAGCAAACTTTAAACGAGCTTCAACATGCTTTTTCTTAAGCAGTGGAGTCTTGCATGGTGAGCGTGCATACAGGCCATGGTGGTTGAGTGCATTACTTATTGTTTCTTTGAAACAATGGTACCTGCTAATTTCAAGTCTTTCTGAAGCTATCCACAAGTTGTCCTTGGCTCTTGGACAACTCTTCTGATAATTCTTTTCACTCCTCTGCCAGAAATCTTGCGAGGAGCACCTGGTCGTTGCCGGTTTATGGTGAAATGATGTTCTTTCCACTTCCGGATTATGGCCCCAACAGTCCTCACTGTAGCATTCAGAAGTTTAGAAATCCTTCTGTAACCAATGCCATCAGTAAGTTTTGCAACAATAAGGTTCTGAAAGTCTTGAGAGAGCTCTTTGCTTTCACCCATCATGAGATGTTTCTTGTGTGACACCTTTGTAATGAGACACCTTTTTATAGGCCATCAGTTGGGATTTAACCAGCTTATATTAATTTGTGCTGACAAGGGGCAGGATTGCTTTCTAATTACTGATAGATTTTACCTGGTGTCTTGGCTTTCCATGCCTTTTTGCACCTCCCTTTCTTCATGTGTTCAATACTTTTTCCCTGTGTCATTTCACATTATTACACATACTGTAACTTAATTTATGGACATCTATGGTTTGATTTCTTTGCATGTTTGGATTGCATGGGTTGTTGCTGACATTTAGTGAAACTTTCATTACAATAGCCCCATTATAAATGAGAAAGCAACATTGTAAATATGGTAATGGGTAAAATTTATTTGATGCAAATTCAATGTACTATACTACTGAATAATAATGGAATGATGTATGAATACTACAGGATAATATGGAATACATTAAGATAAAATGCTGTTTAAGTATGAGAATGTAAGTAAATTGATATCCATCCTATATGATTCTTATTAAAAATAGCCTCTTATGTAACAAGTTATCACTTGTATTGCATAGAGGTAGACTGATTGGTTGATTTGTAATTACATGTATAACATGCAATACCGGGAATAGTGAAAACGGCTGAGACGTGAATCTTATCACTGGATTGGTCAGAATAGACATATGACGTGTTAGAAGTTAGATTGGTTGGATCACACAATGTAAGGCTCTGGAACCAGGCAATCGGGTTAGCCTTGAAAAAGCAATTGACAGCGAAACACGCGTCAGCGTTAGTCCTGCTCTGTGTGTAATAAGATTAATGGAATATAACATGTGTTAATGAAGCCTATATGTGATATGCAGTAGCCTCTCTATTATGTGATAAAAGCGGGGATACACCAGACTAATACGCTAGCCTGATATTCATTATCTTTACTAAATGACTCCATAATAAACAGGAATAGCTTACCAACTGTCAGCCGCTTTATAACAACGGGGTTTCAGCTGTAATAATATGAGTCTCTGATATAAATGCTGTCTGCCGGATCAAACATAGAGGCAACAACAATTTGAGAACTCGGCAGTAGATGAAGTGATTTATAGAAAAGATGCAATTGTAACTTCCTATTGTAACACAGTGGCAATATAGTCACATGTAACCTAGGAGGATATAGACTATGGGCCTGATTCAGACTTGTGAATAGAGAGAGATATCTCTCTCAACTGATCATCTTGGTGAAACCATGCTGCACTGCAGGTGGCGCAGATTTATAGTGTGCAGAGAGATTTAGATTTGGGAGGAGTGTTTCCAAACTGACATGTAAAGTGCAGTGTAATAATAAAGCTGCAGTATTTGTGGGTTACATGCAAAAGCATCCAGTATTTACCCCACATGATTTTTTTTTAATGTATTTACACCCCTTGATTTGCAATATGGTTTGTTCAGGTTTACAGTTGAGAGAGATATCTCACTCTATTCCCAAGTCTGAATCAGGCCCTATATGTCAAGTGTGACAAGTAGAGAGGAATTAACTATTTGAGCACACCATAATGGTTTATGAAAGTGGAAGAATAGGAGTGTACATCTGACTGGTTTCAGTTATTTGGTAAAAGCAGTGGTGCATGGAAATTACCAACATTAAAATATATACTTGATAATTAGTAAAGAGGAATAAGTGAACATTTAATATAGCATATGATGTGAAGTCACTCATCTCTAACTAGTATCTCACAACTATATATATTAATTTGAATAGATGCCCACACTGGACTTGTATTGACTTCCTATGTGATATATTAACATCACCTTTATCAAGGAATAAGTGGAATTATTGGGAGAGCATAACTGGCAAAATGAACTAATAAACTGAATAGGAAAGTGACAGTGCACATTTCTATGAGATATCACTATGTGCTGAAACTGGTGGATTAAGAGAATATTAAAATAAGATCTCTCTCTAAATCCCCTATGAAGAAATAATAAATTCCAATAGATCTATACACTGAATAACCTAATCTCTAATTGTACATAAATATATGATTTGGTGTGTACTAATGAGTAAATGAGAGACATACATACAAGTTGTGGATATAAAGGAATATTTTTTATTAAGGTTGATCTTGTTGAAACGTGACTGTAAAATAGGATCAGTATACACTAACATACTTTGTGTATATGCATAAATTATAAGAAGGCCAATTGGATTATAAACATTTGGAAAATACACACAGTGGGACCATCTTTTTTAATACACAAAATTGTTTTGTATTGTGGCCACCTTTATATGTTTTTAATATGTAAACGTTTTAATATTTCGCTGCTTGTGGTCATATTTTTATTGGAAATTAATAAAAGTTATATTATTTAGGGATGTGCAGGCTCGGTTCTACTCGGTTCCGTTCGGTTCTTTTTACCGAATCTTATTGGCTATCCAAAACTCGTGACAGCTGAAACCCAATAAGATCCGGTAAAAAGAACCGAACGGAACCGAGTAGAACCGAGCCTGCACATCCCTAATTTTAATTAATGGTAACAAGTGCGCCACTAAGAAGACAACCCCCTTTTCCTTCGGCCATGCCCCCTTCACCCGGGCCCGGCTCTTGGCAGCCCTGCTCCCAGCACAGCAACCCTTATCCAGCACCTCTGTCTGGTTTGGCAGATTCACTTGCGCTTTGTGGAGGTGGCTGGCACTGGCAGTCTGCAGGAAGATGAGTCAGTGCAGGTACTCTTCCTGCTGGACTCCGTAAAGGCCCATGGGTGGAGGAACTGCTGCTGCTGGGCATGCGCAGCAGCCCTCCTCCAGTGGCCATTTTTGTTGTCTGCTTCCCCCTCTGACTCTGCTCCAAGCACTACAGTAACCTTCAGTCAGACAGGTTATATGATCAGATGCAAACAGAGGGTAAGGGGGTATCCAATTAGCAGCGCTAAAGTAGGTCTGGTAATTGATCGTGGTGGGGCTATCCTATAAGCCCCGAAGTGCCGCCAGACGCCAGCACACCTGATGTGTCCCGAAAAATAATCTACAAAAAGTGCAGTTTTTTCACCCCCAAAAAGGCGAAAACACATAGGTCTGCAAGCTTATCGCGGACTCTATGTGTTTTTGTGAGATATATCCTATTATTTAGTTCAAAATAATAGGATAAGGTGAAAATAAACATCGGCAAAAAATGGGGATAGTCGCCAAAAAATCCCTATTTTTCGCCAATCGCAGGGTTCCATTAGTGCCCGAACAATGTTCGGGGCTAATTGGATACTGCCCTTAGTCTGTCTGCTGCTTGGACACATATTTGCCATTGTAGCGCCCATAATGACAGCACCCCCACCCTCCTCCAGTTACTAGGAGGCTCATTCTCTGCTTGGACCATCTATCTCGGCCCCTCCCAAACACACGCCGGCTTTCTACTGGCTCCTGTCTCTGGGTCGGGGCTCTGAGCTGCACGCTTTGAAGTTTCCCCGGTCAAACCACTCCTCAGCTGAGGCTGCTAGGCAGGGGGCGGCTCTCGCTGAAAGGAGGCCGGGCAAAGTGGGTTTGTAACCTGTATTCAGAGACGCCACTTTGAGGCTTTAGCATCTTATGTTCAGTCAGTACTCATCTAAGCCAGTGATTGGCCAGTGAGCGACTGCCGGAGACCCATATCCCAGCTGTAGCCATGGCTTGTTTGAGCTGAGAAACTCCCATCCCATAATCATGGCCGCTCACAATAGCTGTGGGTGGTCAGCCACAGCTATGCGAGTGGCCAGGAGGCCATTCTAAAAAAAAACCAAAACCCGGCCCTGATTCAGAGCGAGCGCTCTGTCAGAGCGACCGGGTCTGAATCAGGCCCAAGTGTGCTGGAGTAACAATAGAGACTTGGAAATCACAGGGATCTGGAATAAGACTGGAGACTTGGAAATCACAGTGAGCTGGATCACACTGGAGACTTGGAAATCACAGTGCGCTGGAGTAACAATGGAGACTTGGATATCACAGGGAGCTGGAGTGAGACTGGAGAAACCGCAGGGCCGGAATCCTTAGAGTGCTCGAACCAGAGGCTGCATGCAATAATGCAGAACTGGTCCTTCGCACACGCAGATTCCTGATAATTGTGCAGCTGTGTTCAGCATTGCACTTACAATGCTGAATTAGCCCATCTGACACTACCTGCTAACTTATACAATGGGTACAGGATCATTGAAAACTATTGTGACTTCCCCTGCAACCCACCACTGCCTGCCGACTCTAGCTACAGCAAGTTACTCTTCCCTTTCCTCTCTACTTGTCACTCCATGAACCAAATTCAATTAGCTGTGAGTTCTGTAATGTAAAGTCTCATGTTTTCATTCACCTGCGAAGGGTCATTAAGTTGAATTAAGCAACCATCTTTTTTCTATTGCTGTTCCGAGAGGCATGGTTGGGACCAGCATTTGTAGAGTGTGCTGGTTCCTGTAGTGCCATTTGGAGGATTTGTGGGTTCCTCAGGTGAGTTGGCTCTCAATTTAGATATATAAGGTGTGTGCTATATTTATCATGTAGTCTAACAGTGTGTAATTATATGACCAAAAATGGGTGCTATTATCACGAAGCGTTAGGGACCACCAGAACAGAGAAGCCTTGATGCGGCCTGGTGGCTTAAACATATCTGTGCAAATATATGCGAACTGAGGGTCTGATTTAGAGATGTACGCAATGGCAATTTTTACGCAGAAAATCGATTTCATTGCTATTTCACATCATCTAAATCACACTGCGCACGCGCAGTGATTGTCACAGGGTACCCATTCTCAAAGCGATTGACAGGTAGTTAGCATTGGGGAGAGGTAAAGGGAGGTTGTTAGAAAAACGCAGATGTGTCTTACTATTTAAACGCTGTTACATGGGAATGCATAAATTAGCCATTGTGATCACAATGCGTGTCAGGAGAGCTGCTATATTTGAGACAGGTCAGACCCACCGCAAGGGCTGCATGCAGGGCCGGCCCTAGCCCCAATTTTTTGGTAAGACAGTATATTTTTTGGTGCCCCCCAGGCACATTGTTGCGTGTGCCCAAACAAATTAAGGGGCCGTGGTCTCATGGAAAAAGCCATAACCATGACACACACCCCTTTCTCGTCACTCTGGGAACAGTCCTTTCCATTCCATATGCACCTTAATGCAGTCCCCCCAGTAGTGCCTCTTATACAGTACCCCCAGTATGCAATGCCCCCCAGTAGTGGTCCCTCTTATGCAGGTCCCAAGTAGTGCCCCTTATACATTGCCCCCAGTAGTGGTCACCCTTATGCAGTCCCCCAGTAGTGATCCCCCCTATGTAGTGCCCCTTATACAGTGCCCCCAGTAGTTGTCCCCCCTGTGCAGTACCCCTTGTGCCCCAGGAGTGGTCCCCCTTATGTAGTGCCCCTTATATAGTGCCCCCAGTAGTAGTCCCCCCTAAGCAGTGCCCCCTGGGGTGGTCCACCCTGTGCAGTGCCCCTTGTGCCCCAGGAGAGGTCCCCCTTATGCAGGACTCCAGTAGTTCCCCCAGTAGTGATCCCTCTTATTCAGTGCCCCTTTTACAGTGCCCCCAGTAGTGGTCCCCCCTGTGCAGTTCCCCTTGTGCCCCCAGTAGTAAACCCCTTATATAGTGCCCCCAGTAGTACTCCACCCTATGCAGTGCCCCCAGTAGTGGTACCTCCTATGCAGTGCCGCTTATATAGTGCCCCCAGTAGTAGCCCCCCCATGCTGTGCCCCCAATAGTGGTACCCCTTATGCAGTGCCCTTTAAACAGTGGCCCCAGTTGTAGTTCCCTCCCCTATGCAGTACCCCAGTACTGTTCTTTATATAGTGCCCCCAGTAGTAGTCCCCCAATGCAGTGCCCCCAGTGGTAGTCCCCCCCTTGTAGTGCCCCTAGTAGTAGTCTCCCTCCCTTGTAGTGCCCCTAATAGTAGTCCCCCCTTGTAGTAGTCACCCCCCCCTTGTTGTGCACCCAGTGGAGGTTCGCCCCCTATGCATTGCCCCCAGTAGTAGCCCCCCCTGTAGTGCCTCTAGTAGTAGTCCCCCCTTGTAGTGCCCCCTCCCTCCCAGTAGACACACATGTCATAAAAAAAATAAAAACACTTACCTGAATCCTCGCTCCGGCTCCTGCTCCCGCCGTTGCCATCCGCTCCTCCGTCCGTCCTCCCGGGCCGGCCCGCTCTGCATTATGGGAGAGACGTTGTGACGTCTCTCCCAATACCTACTGTGGGAGCCGGAAGATGGAGCTCATGAGTGAGCTCCAGCCTGGCTTCGGCAGTGGGCGCAGCAGACAATGAGATTCTGACAGACTCTCATTGGCTGCTAATTAAAACACACAGCTGTTGGCGCCAATGTAGTGCTGACCGACTCACTGTATAGTGCTGACCGATGTTCGGTCAGCGCTGCACGCGCGGTGCAGCTGTGTCACAGAGATACAGTCTGCCTGCAGCCCGTATGGTCGCAGCTGAGGAGCCCTCCACTATGTGGCTCCCTACTCAGCTGCGTACCATGCGTATGCATAGAACCGGCCCTGGCTGCTGTTATGCAATGCTGGATACAGATGAGAAGGCAGAAGTGGGAGTCCTTTTGCTCGGGTACGATTTGGAACTTTTAGTATATTTTCGCAGCTGCGGTCTGTGCAAAATAGCAGCTGCAATCGCATTAGCGTCCATCTCTGAATCAGGCCCTGAGATCTCTGTATTTCTATTACCATGTAGTATTCAAGTCTCATTGCTGGTCCTTTGCAGAGTGCTGGGGAAAATGTGTCCTTTTTCTTGTCTAGATTAACCTCTCCTTTTACATGCACATGTGAAGGGCCATTAAGTTGATTTGAGCAACCACTATTTTATATTACAAAATGTGAATTTCTGTAATCAAACAATTTTATATTATTAAACTTTGCTAATTTGGTACAATTTGTGTCAGTAATTTTTCTTTAGAATAAAGATTACAGGACCTCATTCAGAGTCGGTCGCGAGCGCCGATGCGCTCGTAACCGACTCAATGGTTTTGCCTGCGCACGCGCAGCGGCCGCACTGTGCATGCGCAAGCCCCGGAGCGACAGAGAAACTCTGGGCCTGATTCAGAGGTGGACGCTCTGACAGAGCGCTCGCTCTGAATCAGGGCCGGCCTTTTGTTTTTTTAGAGCAGCCTCCTGGCCGCTCGCATAGCTGTGGGTGACCACCCACAGCTATAGCGAGCGGCCAGGAAGATGGTCGCGATGGTCAAGACCATCGCGACCATCGGGCTTGTGACGAGACCCTTGTGGTAGGGTCTCGTTGCCGCTAGCCCTAGAGTGCTTTCGGCTCAAACAGAGCCGAAAGCACTCCCATTGACATTGACATCGCCCCCTTTGGTACGAGACCCGGAGCGACGGTTTGCCCATCGCTATCCGGGTCTCGCGTATGCGCACAACGGAGCCGGCTCCATCGTGCGCATTCGCACTGGGTCACCATCGACCTGCTTGCGAGCGGTCAGCGCTCGTGAGCGGGTCTGAATCAGGCCCTCTGTCACTCCAGAGCTCGTTACCAAAGGGACGGCTGTTGATGTTGATCAACAGCTGGCCCCATTTGGTAGGCGGGCCGGGGGGGTGGTTTCCAAAACGGAGGCATTCCTTTACGAATGCTTACCGTTTTGTGGGCGGCCGCACTGACACCATCAGTGATGTCAGTGGGGAACTTCCTGCTCAATCAGAGCAGAAAGCTCCCTGGGGCTTACGAGTGCTCAGACCCTACCCTAGGGTCTGGTCGTAAGCCACGATGGTCGCAATGGTGATCACCATCGTGATCATCAACCTGGTCGGTTGTTAAGCTGTGGGTGGTAACCCACAGCTTAACGATCGACAAGGAGGCGGCCGTTCAGGATGCAAGCGGCCGCTCTAATTCTGTGCGACCGCTTGCATCTAACGACCGCCTCTGAATGAGGTCCACAGTCCCTGAGTCTTTTCCTTCTAATTCTACCAGTTGTGGATAATCTCCAGCCACATCTCCCCCAGTTCTCTTCAGCCTCATTCCCCCATTGAGTCTCTCCAGCTCTAGTCCCCTTCTGCCACTCCATCTCCAGCCCCCACAGTGTCTCTCCAGCCTCCACAGTATCCATCCAGCCCCCACAGGATTTATCCAGATCCCACACTTTTATGTCTTCTGGTTGCCCGCTGCATCTCCTCTGCTGGTGCAGTAGACTTATAGCGGCTCCCTAGATGGACCCCGAATTGCTGCCTTCGCTGGTGCTGCAGTGATCAGCAGGGCACAGTTATGTGCGGGAACCATACATTCCTGGACCCTGCTAATTACTGCAGCAGAAGCGGGCCTGGTACAGCTGTGCCCCTAGTCCTCCCTGTCGCTGGGCCTGCTAATGACTGTATCTAAATAAGTGCAGTATTGTCTTTTACATGTCTCTTCCCCACCACCCTCCCCCGCCGCCGAGTCCGACAGCACCCAGGGCACGTGCCCCGCTCGACCCCCCCCCTAGTTATGCCACTGAATTTGATGCTATGAAAGACTTGCCTCGTTTATGTTTAGCCGTGGCTATCATTACATTTCATAGACTAAAAAGAAAAAACTTACCAAATCGTATTCATCATAACATTACATATAACAGAATTATAAACCACAATAATAGTAAACAATATCATTAAATGGCTTTGAAAATGATTTGGCACTCCTCTGTTAGTAAATGAAGGGCAAACAAGAAGGGCAGGTAAATCATTTGCTGATCAGCACACACATTATTATACAGTATGTGCAAATTGATTCCATGCAGAGTGGGTATGATATGCATAGGATGGGCCTGGAATGCTGATGGAATACCACGTATCATACAGGAAACACTGACAAGCATTTAGTGACTGTTACTGCCACTCCCTCTGTCAGGATTCACAGCCTGGGAGCAGGTTCCAGGGTTAAAGTCTGTGTTTCACAATCCCTGGAGAAAACTAGTGGTGACAGTTTTCTTTACACACCAAAATGCATGTCACAAAAAAAGTAAATGAAGAATTCAATTTTATAGTACAATCCACCCATCCCCAGTACAAATTGAAGATTGCCTTTACATTATAGCACATCACATCCTATTACTGTAACAGACTATTGAATATGTTGCATGAGAAAACAAAACAAAATAGTTGTCCCACTTTATTAAAAAAATATACATGCATAAAACTAAATTAAGTCTTTCTCTTTACTGTCACAACTCTTCAATAAACCATATCTTAAAGCTAGCCAATGTACTAAATGGGGGTGTAACTAGAACTTTAAGGGCCCCATAAAGCTTTTAGAGAGACACCTCTCTGCAGAACTCCACCAGAGTGGGCATGCCTAGTGATGCCAAGAGAGCAGACTTGCTGCCAGACCTACTTGCAACCGAATAACCGCATTATTTGATACATATAGCTTATTACACCCCAAATGACTTACTAAATTGTGCTCCAACACTAATTTTTTTAAACTGTATTAATACTATAATTATTCATTCACTCATTTAGGTCTGCCTGTCCTGGGGTGGGGTTGGAGTGTAATTTGTGGGTGGCATGTTGTTTGGAATTGCCCTTGGTATTACCTGGGCTGGGCCTGTCTGCCACAATGATCTCTACAGTGTGCAGCCTCTCGCTTATGCATACATAAAGTCCAGGGTGTGCCCACGCACATCCTAATGTTGGACTCTTTTTCCGTGCTTGTACACAAAATTACCAATGCCACTGACATTCAGTCACACGTTGGTGGCATAGGGATACAGTAGAGATGAGCAGTGCCAGATTAACAACAGGGCAGCCGAGGTGGTCGCCCAGGGGCCCCCACACACTGGTGGGGGCCACCACACATAGCTAGTGTGGGGGGCATTATGAAATTTGTGAACTTGGGTTTGGGCCCTCAAGGGTTCCAGTCGTTATTGCTTCAGAGGACAGAACCCGGATTTGACCAGCATGGAACAGCGAGACGCGGGACCTGACCAAGGATGTCTAGAAGGAAGGACTACATGTGAGTACCATCCCATCTCTGTGTCAACTGCAACGCCCAACCAGTCTGGTTCTCTACATAGGAATTTTATATGTTATTAAGTGGGAAATCATCATTGGCACTTTTGGCCTTAGATTCTGCGCTTTCACCTATCGGTAGTTGCATATGTGAAAGGCCCACTTTCTCCCAGAAGCAGGGGCGTATTTAGAATGGGTGCAGGGTGTGCGGGAAACACGGGCCCCTGGGTCCAGGGGGGGCCCGCACCGCACACCCTGCACCCATAAAACTTACCTCTTCGGAGTCCCACATCAACTACGGTGTCTCTACCTGTAAAAACGTCTGGAAAATGGCTGCCATGGCCATTTTTCCGTCGTTGGCGCATGTGCAGTACAGGGAAAATGGCCACCGCGGCCATTTTCCCAGTGACCTGTGCATGCGCTATAGACTCTGGGCAAACTCTAGTGCCCAGAGTCTATAAGTGCGGCACTGGCCGTGCATCGCTCAGTGCGCAGCCAGCCGCCGGACGGAGAGGAGGGGGCCTGTGTCGGAGATTGCACATGGGCCCCCTCCTCTCTAGAAACGCCCCTGCCCAGAAGCAAAGAGAGACAATGGAAGACAATAAAAACACTAAATGTTCTCAACAGGCTTAGGGCTCTATTTACTACAATCCGCATTTTGAATGCAGATTGTAGTGCGATATTACCGACTGAATTCAGGCAATATCACAGAGATTTACTAAAAATCCCTTGCAGGGACAGAGCTTGCAATAAAGCTCTGGGCCTAATTCAGACTCGCTCACGAGCGCTGAGCGCTCGCAAGCGCGTCGATGTTGGTCCAGTGCGTGTGAGCACGACGGAGGTGGCTCCATCGTGCGCATCCACGAGACCCAGATTGCGCCTACCGTCTGGGGCCGGCCCCACTGACATCACAAGTGATGTCAGTGGGAGTGCTTTCGGCTCTGATAGAGTCAAAAGCACTCCAGGGCTTGCGTCAATGAGACCCTACCACAAGGGTCTCGTCGCAAGCCCGATGGTCGCGATGGTCTTGACCATCGCGACCATCTTCCTGGTTGCTCGCTATAGCTGTGGGTGGTCAGAAGGACGGCCCTGATTCAGATTGAGCGCTCTGTCAGAGTGTTCGGCTCTGAATCAGGGCCTCTGTCCCTGTGAAATTATTGCAAAAAATACCATGACAAGTGCCGACGCATGCGCCGACCGACTGTTGCTAAGCCCCTCCCCTGATGCTAAGTCCCCCCCACCATCGTGGACCCACTCGGACCCCCTCTTCTCCACCCTACCTTAATTACACTTACCTGCAGTCATCGGTGCTTTGGTGATGTTCTCCGTGGCTCAGGTCAGCTGACATCCCATGCTGCACTGGGACTCGGTCAGCTGATGACCGGGCCCCAGTGCAGGCTGGGAGTCCAGCTGACTGGAGGGAGAACATCACCGGAGCCCCGATCACCGGTCCCTGGACTCAGGTAAGTTTTTTTTTTTTTTACAGTGTATCACCGTGTGGTCTGTTTAGACCACACAGCTGATCACTGGGGCCGGCTCCGGGCTCTGCTCTGCCGGTTAGAGCAGAGCAGGAGTCCGGTAACCGGGGGAGACCCTGGAAAAAGCCACTTCCAGGTGGCGTTATTATCACAGGGCTTTCCCTGGTATTTTTTCACAATTTATTTTTAGTAACTTTGGCCAGATCACATTTCCCATTACAATTATGGGAAATGCAATCTGCTTACTAAAAATAAGTGATAATTAAGGCTTGGAGTGTTAATTCTACTCCAATTCCCCTTTAGTAACTGTAGGTGATACTAAAATAATGTGAAAAGGGTGTGAAAACTCCCCTTTTCACTTTATTTTAGCAAAAATAATGTCAATAAATAGAGCCCATACTCTTGTCACCTTGACCCACTTGCTCTCTCACAGATCCCTGTAAGGAGACAACAAATACCACCATGGTCCTACCCTAAAATAAGGTGTACCACCACAGGACTACTTAGCTTATCTAAAACAAACAGGGGCCTCAACTCTTCAATGCCTAATGTAGTGTAACAAATAAACAACATATACACATGTGGTGTGTAACCTTACCTAACATTTAACTCTTATATATTTACCTTGCACAGACAAAGTAACAAAGAATACCTCAAACAAATATGTAATGTGGGTCAGACATGGTGCGATGGCACCGTACAATGCGAGGGGGGATCCGACGTCCGACATATCGGGCGGTCCCCACACACGGTGGCCGACCGCTAAATATGTCGGCTCCTCCCTCCTCTGCACATCGCATCCCCTGATCGACTGATCCTGCAGTACAATCCGGGAGTGCGATGTACGACCCCGCGGGAGCACGCTTTGTCCGATGTCATGGCCATACATGGTGCGTTATAGCAGCCGAATCGTACCAATCATACCAATTCAGCTGCTGGTCAGATCATCAACATTGATTATCTGCAGCAAGCGGTGGAGGATGGTTCTTGCTGGGCTGGCTGGATTAGAAATGCCCTTAAGTCCTCCCTTACTGGGCAGGGGGATCACTAAGCTAATCCGCGGATCAGTAGCTGCTGTAAGTAGGACCCCTAAGGAAATCTCCGCAGGAAGGGAGCGGAGCCGGGACTCGTGATATCAACAGCAGCCACTCAGTCTTCGACCGCGCAGCAGTCCCTTCCAGCCGGCCAGTCAGTTGCTGAGTGATCTTATCCGGCAGTGGCCTCCGCTCGTCTCAGTCCGCTGCTTGCGGCTGCTGAAGCAAGGCTTTTGCGAAGTTGCAGGGTGCTTAAACATACACAGGGCCTGATTCCAAACTAGGGGTGTGCACCAGCCACTTTTCGTGTTTTGTGTTTTGGTTTTGGATCTGGATCTTTCTTCGTGTTTTGGATCTGGATTGGTTTTGCCAAAACCACCCTTCTGTGTTTTGGGTTCTGGGTTTTGTGTTTTGGATCTGGATTTTTTCTTAAAAAATTTAAAAAAACGCTAAAATCACATAAAATGGGCCTTTTTTTGTTCCTACGCTATTAATAACCCCAATAACATTAATTTCCACTCATTTCCACTCTATTCTGAACACCTCACACCTCACAATATTGTTATTAGGCCAAAAGGTTGCACCGAGGTAGCTGGATGACTATGCTAAGCGACACAAGTGGGCGGCACAAACACGTGGCCCATCTAGTAGTGGCACTGCAGTGGCAGACAGGAAGCCAATCAGCATTATGGTGCCCATTTGCATGTAGCACGGACCCGGGAGATCCGTGCTACATGCATCTGTGTGATTGGCACAGAGCAATGACAGGTCCGTGAGACCCGTCTGTGCTGCTGAGGTGAAAAAAAAAAAAAAAACCTGTGTAAAAAAAGAAAAAAATGGCGTGCACCCCCCCAAAAAAGAGCAACCAGCCCCGGGCATTAGTAACGCAGTGCTGGGTGTGCTTAAATACAGGGGACAAACGACGTAGGGGTCCCCTGTACTTAAGCACAACCAGCACCGGGCTAGTCAGAACCAGCGCTGGTTGCCAAAATACGGGGGACAAACGACGTAGGGGTCCCCCGTATTCTGCGCAACCAGCTCTGGGCTCTGATCCGGTCCTGGTTCTGGAAATACAGGGGGAAAAAATTAGTAGGGTTCCCCTGTATGTTCCAGAACCAGCACTGGACTTTTTCTAGCGGGGGGGCTGATGCCACAGCCAGGGGAGCCCTTTCAACGGGCCCCCCAGCCGCAGCATCAGCCCTGACCGCTAGTCAGCCCAGGCCGGGGATCCCTGGAGAGCTGGGGACCCCCCCAATAAAGAGGTCACCCTCTCCAGGGCACCCCAGGCCCAGGCTGATAGCCCGGGGCTATCCCCGCCACCCCTGGTAGCGGTGGGTGGCGGGTTGATTGTGTGGTGTGGTGTAAATAAAGAATATCAAACATTGTCTTTACAAGTAGAACTGCAAGTCCCAGCTAGCCTGCCCCGCATGCTGGTACTTGGAGAACCACAAGTACCAGCATGCAGGGCATTAAGGGCCCACTAGTACCTGTAGTTCACCTGTAAAAAAATGTTTAAAAAAAACACAGGACACACACACAGTGCCAGTATAAGTTTATTAAACATACATACACACACACATGTACACATACTCACCTATGTAACCTGTAGCATCGATCCACTTGTCCGGTAAAGTATCCCTAGGGGACCTGTGAAAAAAAACATACTCACCATCTTCTATGCGAGGTTCTGTCCTCTTCGTTCCAAAGTAGGCATCCCCGGACTTGGCAAAAAAAAAAACCGAAAACCCGATCCACGAACTTAGTACTGTTCTATAGAACGGTACTTCCCGAATGAGAGCTTAGCGGCGGGGTATCACCATGGAAACCCCGCTGCTAAGCGTTCATTGGCTGAGAGAGGCCATCTCCCGTCTCTCTCAGCCAATGAACGGCTCCCTCCATTGTAGTCAATGGTGGGACCCGCAAGGTTATTAAAGTTTACCCTGCGGTTCCCACCATTGACTACAATGGAGGGAGCCGTTCATTGGCTGAGAGACGGGAGATGACCTCTCTCAGCCAATGAACGCTTAGCAGCGGGGTTTCCATGGTGATACCCCGCCGCTAAGCTCTCATTCGGGAAGTACCGTTCTATAGAACGGTACTAAGTTCGTGGATCGGGTTTTCGTTTTTTTTTTTTGCCAAGTCCGGGGATGCCTACTTTGGAACGAAGAGGACAGAACCTCGCATAGGAGATGGTGAGTATGTTTTTTTTCACAGGTCCCCTAGGGATACTTTACCAGACAAGTGGACTGATGCTACAGGTTACATAGGTGAGTATGTGTACATGTGTGTGTATGTATGTTTAATAAACTTATACTGTCACGGTGTGTGTGTCCTGTGTTTTTTTTAAACATTTTTTTACAGGTGAACTACAGGTACTAGTGGGCCCTTAATGCCCTGCATGCTGGTACTTGTGGTTCTCCAAGTACCAGCATGCGGGGCAGGCTTGCTGGGACTTGCAGTTCTACTTGTAAAGACAATGTTTGATATTCTTTATTTACACCACACCACACAATCAACCCACCACCCACCGCCACCAGGGGTGGCGGGGATAGCCCCGGGCTATCAGCCTGGGCCTGGGGTGCCCTGGAGAGGGTGACCCCTTTATTGGGGGGGTCCCCAGCTCTCCAGGGATCCCCGGCCTGGGCTGACTAGCGGTCAGGGCTGATGCTGCGGCTGGGGGGCCCGGTGAAAGGGCTCCCCTGGCTGTGGCATCAGCCCCCCGCTAGAAAAAATCCAGTGCTGGTTCTGGAACATACAGGGGAACCCTACTAATTTTTTTTTCCCCTGTATTTCCAGAACCAGGACCGGATCAGAGCCCAGAGCTGGTTGCGCAGAATACGGGGGACCCCTACGTCGTTTGTCCCCTGTATTTTGGCAACCAGCGCTGGTTCTGACTAGCCCGGTGCTGGTTGTGCTTAAGTACAGGGGACCCCTACGTCATTTGTCCCCTGTATTTAAGCACACCCAGCACTGGGTCACTAATGCCCGGGGCTGGTTGCTCTTTTTTGGGGGGGGTGCACGCCATTTTTTTCTTTTTTTACACAGGTTTTTTTTTTTTTTTTTACCACAGCAGCACAGACGGGTCTCACGGACCCGTCAGTGCTCTGTGTCAATGACACAGATGCAAGTAGCATGGATCTCCTGGTCCGTGCGTGCATCTGTGTCATTGAAATACACAGCAGCACAGACGGGTCTCACTAACCCATCTGTGCTCTGTGTCACTGTCAATCACACAGATGCATGTAGCACGGATCTCACGAGTCCGTGCTACATGCAAATGAGCACCATAATGCTGATTGGTTGAGAGCCATGACAGACGGCTCTGTCAGCCAATCAGCACTTTGCCCATTAAAGGCAAAGGCATTTTTTTAAAATGGCCGCTCAAGGCAAAACCTCGAGATCCGACAGCAGATCTCGAGGTTTTGCCCTCGGGAGAGGGATCCGGGGCAGACAGGGAGATCCGAGCTTGGGTTCAGATCGCCCCGGATCCCAGAAGTTTGGGTGGGTTCCGTTCTCAGGGAACCGAACCCACTCATCCCTATTCCAAACCCGGACGCTATGCTGTGCTCACTCGCATTGAGTGATTTTCCGAAATCTGCGCATGCGTATGAGTCACAATGCGTGTGCGCGAACCAGCCATTGCAATGGGAAAGTGCCCGCCCGTAGCCGGCAGTCGGGCTGCTATTTTGAGTGACAGATAATGCCATTTGTGGGTGGTAACAGGGGAAGGTGCTTGAAAACGGGGGTGTGGATGTGTGAACGCAGGCGTGCCCCGACCGACAGAACGGCGTTTCATGGGTGTGCATAATAACAAAGTAGCGTCATTACACACGTGACTGGGTTGTATTTTAGCCAGAACTGCTCGCAATGTTGTGGTGGGAAAAGGCTACCACAAGCACTGCGAGCAGCTCCGATGGCTCTCGATGTCCCGATTAATCCTACAACTGTCGGAGATGACGTGTGTTGCGAGTGTCAGCTATCCTGAGGGAAACTTCGAAGGGAACCAGCTAGTAAATGGTTTGATTAGTCTTTATACAGGTGCGAGTGCATAGTGTGGCCACTCGCTATTACTTAGTGGGCGGCTTTACGCGACGCAGTGCGAGCACATGATTTAAATAGCCGGCCCCTTTTAGCCAGCGAGCGAACGCAAATAGCGGCCGGGTTTGAATCAGGCCCACAGGTCAGTGTGGCCGGGGGTACCAAGATGGAGTGGACTGTGCTGCATGCATCTCTTGCTGGCTGACCAGAGCCAACCACCATATATGCAGCTCAGCCTGTCCCTGGTGTCTGCACTGCAGGGATTATGAGGGGAGTGGGGGGAGAGGGGTCTGTGCAGGCTCTGTGTCATGTAGTGTAGGGCAATACTCCAAGACAAGGACAGTGCCTGTTCCCTGCATACACCATACACCAGGGGCGTAGCTATAATGGGTGCAGGGTGTGCGGGGAATACAGGCCCCCGGGTCCAGGCGGCCCCGCACCACACACCCACATAATTTAAAACTCACCTGTCCGAGGTCCCGCGTCGGGTGTATGCTCCACAGAACTGGAAAATGGCCGCCGCAAACATTTTTCCGGCGTTCTGCGCATGCGCAGTAGACTCCGGGCACACTCTAGTGCCCAGAGTCTACTGCTTCTGCGGTGGCCGGCCAGCCGCTGGGGAGAGAGGAAGGGGCCCTGCACAGAGAATGCACATGGGCTTCCTCCTCTCTTTAGATGCTCCTGCCATACACATACTAGTCTATGCCTTATGTGGGCATACTGCCATTCTCCTGCTTATAACATGTACTATGCCCTACATGGCCACACTGCCAGTCTCCTACATATAACATGTTATGACTAGGGGTGTGCACCAGCCACTTTTCGTGTTTTGTGTTTTGGTTTTGGATCTGGATCTTTCTTCGTGTTTTGGATCTGGATTGGTTTTGCCAAAACCACCCTTCCGTGTTTTGGGTTCTGGGTTTTGTGTTTTGGATCTGTATTTTTTTTTAAAAAAAGCATAAAAACAGCTAAAATCACAGAATTTGTGTGTTTTTCTGCTCCTATGCATTTCCAGTCTATTCTGAACACCTCACACCTCACAATAGTGTTTTTATATCCAAAAGGTTGCACCGAGGTAGCTGGATGACTATGCTAAGAGATACGAGTGGGCGGCACAAACACATGGTCCATCTAGGAGTGACACTGCAGTGGCAGACAGGATGGCAGTTTGAAAAACTAGGCAACAAACAGTACATAATTCAAAAGAAAAAAAAGAGGTGCAAGATGGAAATGTCCTTGGGCCCTCCCACCCACCCTTATGTTGTATAAGCAGGACATGCACACTTTAACAACCAAACATTTCAGCGCCAGGGTCTGCCACACGACTGTGGCTGAAATGATTGGTTCGTTTGGGCCCCCACAAAACAAGCTGGCAATTAATCTGTCCCTGCACTAACTGGCTCTACAGAGGCAAGATGTTGTCCTCATCCTCCTCATCCACCGATTCCTCACCCTCTTCAGTGTTGTGTACATCCTCATCCTCACAGAGTATTAATTCGTCCCTGCTGGAATCCACAACCACAGGTCCCTCTGTACGTTCTGGAGGCTGGTCTCCCTGGAAGAGTTGATAATTCATTTTATGAACATCATTTTCTCCACATTTTGTGGAAGCAACCTCCTACGCCTTTCGCTGACAAGGTTCCCGGCTGCACTAAACACTCTTTCGGAGTACACACTGGAGGGGGGGCAACTCAGATAAAATAGAGCCAGTTTGTACAGGGACCTCCAAATTGCTTCTTTTTCCTGCCAGTACAAGTACGGACTGTCTGACATGCCTACTTGGATGCTGTCACCGATGTAATCCTTTAACAGACAGACGCACGCTTGTCGCTGTTGCTTTAAGGATGCAGGTGCGGCTACAGCCCACACATTTCACAAAGACAGAAAAAAAAAGAAGATTTTTTTTATTGTTTGTGGAGCGCACTTTGAGGGTTACACCACCCTTTAACAGACAGACGCACGCTTGTCGCTGCTGCTTTGAGGACAGTATCATATGAAGTGACAGTAGACTTGTCAGAAATTGTTGGCACGTCCTTCAGTCCGGACCAGATGTCCAAACCGGCCCTTGACTTATGACACAGGCGCACACTTGGCACTACTTTGTTGATGCATGTGCGGCTACTGCGCACACAAATCACAAACACAGAAAATATTTTTTTATTTGGTTTGGACTGGAGCGTACTTTGGGGGTTACAGCACCCTTTAACGGTCAAGCCAGCCCGCCCTTTACTTATGACACAGACGCACGCTTGGCACTACTTTGTTGATGCACGTGCGGCTACTGCGCACACAATTCACAAACACAGAAAAAATATTTTTTTTTTAGCACTTGGGGGGAGCACCCCTGATGGACAGAGCACCCCCTGGACAACACTGCAGCACCCCTTTAGGACTGGGACACTGCACAGGACTTTGGAGTGGACACAGCCCCTATGGACAACTGACTGCACAACACGGTCCAGCCAGCCCCTATGGACTTTGAAGTAGTGGACACAGCCCCTATTAACAACAGCAGCACAGCACAACACAGCCAGCCCCTATGGACTTTGAAGTAGTGGACACAGCCCCTATGGACAACAGCAGCACAGCGCAGCACAGCACAGCACAACACTACTCTGCACTACACTACACAGCCCAGCCAGCCCTAACTCCCACCCTCCCTCTTCACTGTCCACAGCCGAGTGAGAAAATGGCACCGACGCGGGTACCTTATATAGGATCCAAAACCCGCGAGACTCTGAAGGCGGGATGATGATGTTTTGCCTCGATTTCAGAATCCGAGTCAGGCGGGAAAAGTCGAGCCTGACTCAGATCTGCCTCGGATCGGGGGGGCTCGAGGGGTTCGGATTTCAGAAATCCGAACCCGCTCACCCCTAATTATGACCTATGTGAGCACACTGCCATTCTCCTGCATATGACATGTACTATGGGCCTGATTCAGCTTGGATTGCAAGTGCAAATTCGCACACAGTTGGTCGATTGTTTTTGCTATGCGTACGCATCGCAGTGTGCCAACTGGTCACTGCGATCGGGGAAGTGTTCACAGGGTATAAGCAGACCCATTGCGAATTGATTTGACAAGAAGTGCCATTTGTGGGTGGTGATGCGGGGGTGGTCGGGCGAACGCAGGCATGTCTGTGCGTTTGAACGCTGTTACAGGTGCGTGCATAATTAAGCCCCTGCGCATAAGTAAGTAGCCAGAGCTGGAGATACCAACAGGAAGTTTAGCAATGTCTGAGTGAGGGTCAGGTCAACCACAATTGTGTATTTGGGTCCGATGGTTCTCGATGTTACCGATGTTTTTGCAGTCTAGCTAAGCATTACGGCTGTGAGTAAAGGGTTACAGCTAGATCCCCTTCAGTTTCTGTACCCTGACGTTATCAGTTACGGTCCAACGTCATTCCCTACCATCCAAGTGGGCATAGAGGGGGAATATAATCTTGTAGCAGGCCACCGAGCCCAAAGAGTGGCGAGAGAAGTGAGCCGGCGAGGGGACAAGATTCTTTTTTTTTAGTGAACTGTGTGGGCAGGGAACCGGACTTCCGCCCTCACTGGCAGGGGCACCGAGAGGGGGGTGGAGCGAGTACACTTTACCCGCCTCGGGCTTCCAGAGGGGCCCGGCAGGGGCCCGGGTCCGTCGCTGCCCCCCTCCCTTCCTTCCTCCCGCCTCCCTCCCTCGCAGCAGCCCAGCATGTGGGAGATTGCTAGTGGCTGCTAAGCAGCAGCCACAGCAATCTCCTCTGCCTGAGGGGGGGAGCGATCACACTGATCGCGCCCCCCTCTGGCTTTGTGCCGGGCTGAGGGGCTCACAGCGCCCCCTCCCCAGCGCGCAGCGTGGCCACGCCTCCCGCGATTAGGCCATGCCCCCTCTTTACCAGAGCCCCACGGCAATTTCTACAGCCCTGCTCACTGCATGTCACTTCCAGGTACAAATACAGAAGGAGAAATATACCTTACCATGAGTAAAGGGAAGTCTTTATGTAGTGCTGGGTGTCTGCATATTATACTGCGGTGGCAGTGCAAATGCATTTATTAACATGTTTTCACATCAGCAGGGTACACGCATTGACATCCTTGCAATTCGTGCTGAATCAGGCCCTATTCCCTATGTGGGCACACGAATAGTCTCCTGCATATAACAGTTATTTACAATTCTCTATGTGGATACACTGCCAGTCTCCTGCATGTTGTTGAAACCGAATAATTGGGTAAGACAGAATCTGTTTGCCAATCAGGAAAACATGCACGACGCCATCTTGTGAATGGTAGCAAGACTCCATTTTAGAAAAGAAAGCTTACACAAGCGCCATTTTGTCAAAAATACATAGTACACAATCCACAGTGCAAAATTGATAAAAGTAGCAATTTTGCTACTCACAACGCAAAGTTGCTAAAAAGTAGCACGAACAGCATTTTAGCAATCTTCCCTTAACACCTACCGACGGTGTTTAGCAGACATAAAATAACTTTGCAACACATTAAAATCACCACAGACTTAATATTTGAGCAGTAGCAAAGTAGTGGTGGTTTCCCCTGCATTCACATTAACACACACGATGTAGCAAAAAGTAGCAAATTAGTGGTGTTTTCCCTGCACTACATGTTAAACATAGGACAACGCAAAATAGCTATTTAGACGCACAGCCAGCTTTTTAGTGACCTTTCCCAAACCCATACTGGCATGCTCACACACATACACAGAAGCCTTTCCAACCTAGTGCTGGTCGCTAAGTGCCCCACAGACCCTCAAACACACAACACAATTTAGTGTCATTTCTCCCCGCATACACATTTAAAAGCAATGGTCCCGCAGCGCGAAAGGAATGATTATTACTTGGTTTAATCGCAATGTCAGCATATAAAGAAATGAATGTTTTCTGTAACTATGGCTTAGTAAATGACAATTGGACCGTGTTTGGTGCCGTACTGATCTACTCTGTTCCCACAGCATTCCGGTGGCTTCGGTGAGAAGATCAGAACATGTGGCTAAGAAATATGAATGTTAGAGAGAATAACTTCTTGAAATGTTGTATGCCATAGTTAGATTAGATTTATTATGCAGCAGAAAGGTGAACACAATCAGGCTGTTAGAGGCTGGGTTGAGTCTTTGCAGTGACCTATGAATTGTACCGTAACGGAAGAAGCAAGAAGAGGAACCAATGAGAACCTGCCAACGTATTCTATTGTATTGCTTATCCCAGTACGGGTATATATGTGAGTGCTCTGAAACAAGAAGCCAGTCTGCGGTGTTCCTGTTATGCTGTTCGACGAAGGTCTCATTATTGATGCCGGTATCTGGTCCCAGAGCACGTGCATGTATTGACTGTACCTTATGACCTAATATTTGTACAATTTATTTTGCGCTCATTGTTAGATCATAGCGTGGTAACATCTGTACTTTTACCTGAATAATAATCTTTAGCGCGTTGGACCGCTATTCAACTGTCTTAGAGTTTTATTAATGGTATAATTAAACACAACACTAATTAGCGACATCTTGTGGTTTTAGAATGTATAGGCAGGTTTTGTCTTAGAGGTTCTAGGCAGGTGAATCTTAGAGGTTTATAGGCAGGAATGTACTAAAGGTTTATTTACAATTCAACAGTTGGGGGCTCGTATGTTTATCACGTTATCTGATACACGGTAACACTCGGTCAGTTATCTCTCAGCAAAAGGATGGAGGCACCTTTTGAGAGACGCATTAGTCTTTCATTACCACAGTGTTGCTGAGAGCGTACTGCCGGTTATTGTGTAGAGGAAGCGCTGATCAGAATCCAGGGACAAGGAGAGAAAAGTCGTTTTCTCTCGTTGATAAAAGTTTAGAGGGAGTAGCATAATAGCGTTAAGGTAATAACACGTGGGTCTGGTCGCATCACTGTGTATGCGACTAGTCGCACAATTGCATACACATACTTCCGGTTGTGCTGCCATGTGTTTGAACAAAGCCATTGAGGTTTTCATTTTTTTTCTATTACCAATATCTGGGTTAATGTGTATTTTTCTCCGCAGGAAAAAAGTGTGTAACAGTGAATATTTGTTGAACAAAGTTAAGGGTATCGTATGATCCTTAAAGGCTAGGTGCAAGGGTTAGTCTAGCCACTCGGTAAGCAGCTTTACCGTTCTATACACAGTAGCAGGTGTACATGTTGTCTTTGTTGTAGAGAGGTGCGTGAGAGTAGCCGACATTCAAACTCTCATAGGTGTGGAAGTTGCCTTACTAAATCTTATCCGGGTGTGGAAGTTGCCTTTTTCAAATCTTATCCAGGTGTGGAAGTTGCCTTACTAAATCTTATCCAGGTGTGTGGGCTCCGCCGACTTAAATCGTCCACAGGTAAGTGAAAGTGTCTTGATTGTCTTTCACCGACTTAAATCTTTATTGAAAAGCGTAGGAGTTGTCTCAGAATGGGAGCCACGCAAACAGTAGAGATGTTAGGCAATGATGTGCTGCTAATGGAGGCGCCGATTGGATCGGCCCGTCGTATCAAGCATACCAAGTACGGTACTTATGCAATAAGGTCTTGTGATTTATGGTTTAATATGACGAGGAAGAGTGTTAGACCGTTTCCCAGAATTGGTAGTTTTGATAAAAATGGGTTAGACAATGTCCGGGATCACATCAGTTTGATGCGCTCCCGAGAGAAAAAGGTTAAATATTTCAAATTTTTAAAACTGTGGCAGCACGAGGGGGAAATGTGGCTGAAGGAGGTACCCGCGACGCAAACAGGTGTCGCGGGCACAGTCTCGGGCAATGCGCCGGTGACACTAAATAGCACCGCGGACGCATCGCTTGATAGCGCGCAGGCACTGCAAGGTAATGTCGCAGAAGGTAGTACAGATGGTTCACGCGCACCACCGCCGCCCTATGCGGATGGGGGTGTAGGTGCAGTCAATGTAAAAAAAACCAATAAAAATGTAACAAGCAACTTGTACCCTCTCTTAAGTAATTATAAAGAAAATGTTTATAATATGGATGATGAGCCTATTGTAATGTCTGCCATTTCCCATGCTGTGCAAAAGATAGATGCTGCATCACCACAATCACGGGTGGTGCCACCATCTCCATCAGTAACAGCAAGGGAAGTGTTAACACACTCTGCACCCGTAGAGGAAGTTGTTAATACCATACGTAGCAGCAGCAGATTAAACCCCCAGCCAGGTAACCAGGTCAAAGGTAGCAACGCTGCCGGTCTGCATCCCATTCGGACTATAACTGTTCCAAATGGAAATGCAGACGCAAACGGTATAGTGCCCATGAGGGAAGTAGTAATGCATTGTCCTTGGACAAGAGCAGAACTAAATTCCATCATAAATGATTTCCCCGATCCCATAAAGGAATTAGCCAAATGTCAAAGATTTTTGAGAAATTTGGGTAGTTCACATGAACCCACTAATAAAGATTGGCGTGTGGTGTTAAGGGCCTGTCTGCCACACAATACCGATGTGACAAAATTTATCACGGATTGTGTATTGGATGGTGACGTCCCCTTAACAGATCAAGTAAACCAAGGTAACATTTCCCACATTGTAACTCAATTGGGTATATATTTTCCAGTAGTAGTTGACTGGAACAAAATTTTCACCATTAAACAAAAATAGAGTGAGACTGCAGAAGATTACTGCGATCGGGGTTTGCTGGCTATCACCCAGTACACTGGGATAGAGGATATTAAAGATAGCACTCACCACAGGGGGATGATAGTTATGGTACTTGTGGACGGTCTGAAAGAGACTTTAAAAATTCGGGTTCAGACCTCACAGCCTGGCTCTCGGGGACTTACAATAGATACCCTCATAGAAACCGCCATTGAACATGATAAGAACATCTCCAAAAAGAGAGAAGCCCAGAGCAAGAAACTAATGGCTGTCAGTATACAAGCTCTGGAGGGACTGACGGTAACATCACAGCCAACAGACACACTTGCACTTGCACACACACTCACTCTCACTAACCCCACTCAACAAACGCAACTCTATCCCACTAACCCGATGCAACCACAGGTCCCAGGCTATCCACCAACTTCTTATCCCCCACAATACCCTTACCCTCCCTATCCTTACCCATATCCACCACCTTTACCCTCTGCGCAAACCTCACAACACCACATGTCTCCACCCGAAACACGAACTTGTTTTAACTGTAAACAAGTACTAGGGAAGAACCGGTCACGATGGTTGATGTAGCTGGTACTGAATATCCTTTTCTTGTAGACACAGGGGTGACCAGGTCGGTGATAAAATCTCCCGTTAATTTGCAGGTGACCAAAGAGACAGTACCAACAATGGGTGTAACAGGTAAAGTGGAATGTTATCCTTTAATAAAGTCCATAGAGGTTACTATTGGGCCGTTGCATACCAGGCATTCTTTTCTCCTGGCTGCTGCGGCTCCTACTAACCTACTGGGTAGAGACTTGTTATGTAAGATGGGATGTGTTATATATTGCACCCCTGATGGTGTATTTTTAGATATCCCAGAGAGAATGGAATACGAGGTGCGGGATATGTTAGACACTCCCCAAAGGATAATGTATCACTCTACAGGTTTAAATGAAACTCCATCACAGGTAGATGAAATGTTGTCCCTAATCCCAGATTCCCTTTGGATTAAAAGATGGACAGGACACTGGATTAATGGCAAACGTAAGCCCTGTAATGGTAAATTTAAAAAGTGGAAGGCAAGCTCCAAAAATTCCCCAGTACCCACTAAAACAGGAGGTAGAATTAGGGGTGTTTCCAATAATTGAGCGATTATTGCAACAGGGAATTTTAGTTCGTACAGCTAGTGTAGCCAATAGTCCCATCTTTCCAGTGAAGAAAAGTGTTGGGAGGGGTTATAGGCTGGTACAAGACCTTAGAGGTGTCAATAAGGTAGTAGAGAGCCAATTCCCCGTAGGGCTGAATCCAGCTGTCATTTTGATGCAAATCCCACCAAATGCAACCCATTTCACTGTCATTGACCTCTGTTCAGCTTTCTTCTTTGTGCCTCTCCATCCTGACTGTCAGTATCTATTCGCATTTACATACAGAGGTTTACAATACACATGGACATGATTACCCCAAGGTTTCATAGACAGCCCCAGTATCTTCTCCCAGGCATTGCATGACTGTTTACAATCTTTTCAACCTGCCAATGGATCTGTTCTAATTCAATATGTGGACGATTTATTGCTATGTTCTGACTCGTTTATGTCATGTTTGAATGATACTAAACTTTTGTTACTTCATCTCTCACAAACAGGACACAAGGTGGCTAAGGACAAACTACAGCCGTGCCAATCCAGAGTAAAATATTTGGGACACTGCCTAACCCAGGGGTTACGACACCTTACAACAGATAGAATCCAGGCCATACAAAACATGACACTGCCGCAGAATAAACAGCAGATTCATACCTTCTTGGGAATGTGTGGATACTGTAGAATGTGGATACCAGGGTTTTCTATTTTGGCCTTACCTTTACAGGAATCAAAGCCCGATCATGTCATACACACAGAGGAATCAAAACAGGCTTTCCTTAATCATAAGGATAGTCTGACAAGAGCTCCTGCATTGGGAATACCTGATTATGAAAAACCTTTTGATTTGTATTGTACGGAAGCTGATGGTTGTGCTGCAGGTGTCCTTACACAAAAACATGGGGATGCCAGTAGGCCCGTAGCATATTACAGCGCACAATTGGACACTGTGGTGAGATCACTCCCAACCTGTTTGAGAAGTGTAGCTGCAACGGCTCTATTGGTCAGCAAAAGTGAGGATGTGGTATTGGCCATGATATGATTGTCTTTACCCCACATGCTGTGTCTGCCCTGTTGAACTCTGCCCAAACCAGACACGTATCCTCAGCTACATTCACCAAATGGGAACTAGCTCTATTAGCACCCTCAAACATCACTATAAAGTGGTGTAATACGTTAAATCCAGCAACGTACTTACCGTATGTGCATAAGAATGCACAAAGGGTGGAGGATGAGTCTCTGGTAGAAAGTGAGTTTTGCAAAGGTATTGATACGCATGATTGTATGGATTATCTTAACCAGACCTTTACTGCTAGACCTGACATACATGACATACCTTTAGTGAATGCAGATGTGACATTTTACACGGATGGGAGTTGCCATCATAGAAACTGAACCTCTTGGTCCTCCTCACTCAGCCCAAGTGGCGGAGTTAATAGCACTGAGAAGAGCGGGTGAAATGGCAGCAGGCAAATCAGCCAACATTTACACTGACACTAGGTATGTGTTCGGGGTGGTTCACGATTTCGGAGCTCTATGGCGTCTGAGAAATTTTATGATAGCAGCAGGCACACCAGTTGCACATTCCAGACACATAAAAGGATTATTAAAAGCAATTCAGTTGCCCAAAATGGTAGCAGTAATAAAGTGTAAAGCCTACACATGATGAAGACCCGGTATCATTGGGCAACAACAGGGCGGATGAAGCTGCCAAGTGGGCAGCAGGTTTAAAAAGAAATGTACCCATAGAACAAGTAATGACTTTCCAAACAGTTGACATGCAGAAATTAATTGAGATGCAAAATTTGTGTTTTACCCAAGAGAAAGCAACCTGGAAGTCTAAGGGATGTGGGCAAGAACCCTCTGGACTCTGGAGGGATGGACAAGGTAAGCCGGTGGCACCAAAGGTGTATTACCCAAGCCTGGCAGAGGCAGCGCACGGACTGACTCACTTGGGAAAACAAGGTATGTGTAAGTTAGTGAAGGCATATTGGTACGCACCGGGTTTTTCTTCACAAGCAGAAAAGAGAGCAATGTCCTGTCTGACCTGTTTGAGGAAGAACATAGGGAAAATGATCCCTACCGAACCATCCCACATTCCCCCTACTGACGGTCCTTTCCAGGTAATACAAATTGATTTCATCCAATTACCACCCTGCAGGAATCTCAAGTATGTGTTAGTTTGTACCGATGTATTTTCTAATTGGGTAGAGGCATACCCAGCGGCCACTAATACTGCTGTATTCACTGCTAAAAAGATTGTACAGGAATTTGTATGCAGGTATGGTATCCCTAGAATGATTGAAAGTGATAGGGGTATCCATTTCACCGGGGACGTCTTCCAGATAATGTGTAAATTGATGGGTATTGCTAGCAAACTCCACACCCCATATCGACCCCAAGCCAGTGCCAAGATGGAGAGAGTGAACAGCACTATTAAAAACTAATTAAATAAGATCATGGCTGAGACTGGACTAGCATGGCCAGAAGCACTACCTTTGGTCCTACATAGCATAAGGACCACTCCTAGGCCTCCACTTAATCTGTCCCCATTTGAAATACTGTTTGGTAGACAACCTCATTTAATTATAAGCCCACAGGAAGACCTGAAGAGTAACAGCGAGGTCACTGTTAAGTATCTTATAACAATGAGCAAACAGTTGCAGCAACAACAGCAGAAATTGAAATTGTTGTCACCCGATATGCCAGAGATAAACTGTCATGATGTCAAACCTGGAGAATATGTTATGATCCAAAATTTTTTACGCTCAGGTTGCCTAATAGATCGATGAGAGGGGCCGTACCAGGTGCTGTTGATGAGTGCCACATCCTTGAAGGTGGCCGAGAGAGATACCTGGGTCCATGCCACTCACTGCAGAAAGGTTAATCAACCAGTGGAGAAGCAGGGCAGAGTTGAAGCAGATAATGAGGATCTGGCAATTGCGAACCTGTTCCGGGAAAATTAAAAGGTGACAGTGAGAATCCTGAGCTAAAAGAAAATTGTAGATCAGTGTCACAGCAAAAGAACCGTTCTGCTGTGTTCATGTGTGTACTCTTCTTTCAGAATTTCCATCATGATTGGTTTATCTGGAGATTCCTGGTTCTTGTGACGGAGGATAGATGGAGGAGGCGGGAACTGATGCTGGTGTAATGGAGTGAAATCGAGAGGAGTAGTGCTATACCAAACCAGGGGAGTTCCGGTCCAATTTCAGTACAGTAAATTGTTGTGAAAATATGAATAACAATACTAAGGAAGAACTGTATTACAATCCTGAGTTAAGATGTAGTGTATAACAATGTAGCCTGAGTTTGAGTGGTCGTGCATGGATATAACATTTATGTTGTTTTAAGTCATCTTAGGTAATGCAGTCCCAACCCCTTTCAAGGCTCCCCTTATAGGATAGGTGCATCCCCACATCTTTCCCATGATCCCTTAAAGATCCGCGGTGTGCATATGAGGTCAGTTTTATGTCCCTCCCGGAGACGCATTATCTGAATGGTTCAAATGACCACACTGTGTCATACCATAATAACATTGAATGGTATATTCCCATGCATGGCTAAACAGATTCAGAATAGGTTTTGATAGCGCTAGATTGGCTATCAAAAGGTGGACTGTCAAAACCGAATAATTGGGTAAGACAGAATCTGTTTGCCAATCAGGAAAACATGCACAACGCCGTCTTGTGAATGGCAGCAAGACTCCATTTTAGAAAAGAAAGCTTACACAAGCGCCATTTTGTCAAAAATACATAGTACACAATCCACAGTGCAAAATTGATAAAAGTAGTAATTTTGCTATTCACAACGCAAAGTTTCTAAAAAGTAGCACGAACAGCTTTTTAGCAATCTTCCCCTAACACCTACCGATGGTGTTTAGCAGACATAAAATAACTTTGCAACACATTAAAATCACCACAGACTTATATTTGAGCAGTAGCAAAGTAGTGGTGTTTTCCCCTGCATTCACATTAACACATACGCGATGTAGCAAAAAGTAGCAAATTAGTGGTGTTTTCCCTGCACTTCATGTTAAACATAGGACAACGCAAAATAGCTATTTAGACGCACAGCCAGCTTTTTAGTGACCTTTCCCAAACCCATACTGGCATGCTCACACACATACACAGAAGCCTTTCCAACTTAGTGCTGGTCACTAAGTGCCCCACAGACCCTCAAACACACAACACAATTTAGTGTCATTTCTCCCCGCATACACATTTAAAAGCAATGGTCCCGCAGCGCAAAAGGAATGATTATTACTTGGTTTAATCGCAATGTCAGCATATAAAGAAATGAATGTTTTCTGTAACTATGGCTTAGTAAATGACAATTGGACCGTGTTTGGTGCCGTACTGATCTACTCTGTTCCCACAGCATTCCAGTGGCACCGGTGAGAAGATCAGAACATGCGGCTATGAAATATGAATGTTAGAGAGAATAACTTCTTGAAATGTTGTATGCAATAGTTAGATTAGATTTATTATGCTGCGGGAAGGTGAACACAATCAGGCTGTTAGAGGCTGGGTTGAGTCTTTGCACTGACCTATGAATTGTACCGTAACGGAAGAAGCAAGAAGAGGAACCAATGAGAACCTGCAACGTATTCTATTGTATTGCTTATCCCAGTACGGGTATATATGTGAGTGCTCTGAAACAAGATGCCAGTCTGCGGTGTTCCTGTTATGCTGTTCGATGAAGGTCTCATTATTGATGCTGGTATCTGGTCCCAGAGCGCACGCGTATGTATTGACTGTACCTTATGACCTAATATTTGTACAATTCATTTTGCGCTTATTGTTAGATCATAGCGTGGTAACATCTGTACTTTTACCTGAATAATAATCTTTAGCGCGTTGGACCGCTATTCAACTGTCTTAGAGTTTTATTAATGGTATAATTAAACACAACGCTAATTAGCGACATCTTGTGGTTTTAGAATGTATAGGCAGGTTTTGTCTTAGAGGTTCTAGGCAGGTGAATCTTAGAGGTTTATAGGCAGGAATGTACTAAAGGTTTATTTACAATTCAACAATGTATATATGATGCTCTATGTGGGTACACTGTCAGTCTCCTGCATGTATATATGATGCTCTTTGTGGGTACACTGTCAGTCTCCTGCATGTATATATGATGCTCTATGTAGGTACACTGTCAGTCTCCTGCATGTATATATGATGCTCTATGTGGGTAAACTGCCAGTCTCCTGCATGTATATATGATGCTCTATGTGGTTAGGTAGACTTCCAGTCTGCTGCATATAACCTCTATAAACGGGATGCATTCGGCATCCCAGCACCTGTGATGCCGGCACTGATATTACCGGCGCCAATGCCTCTGACAATCCTGGCGCCAGGGTTAAGCACTATGGGGGAGGGATAGTTTAGGGTGCAGGGTGGGGAAGGTTAGGGTTAGGCCTTAGGGAGGGAGGTCAATGTTAGGCACCAAGGAGGGAGGGTTAGGGTAGGGAGAGGGGGAGGGTTAGCATACTGAACAACAAGTGTTGTTATGCTAGCACTGACGGGATGCCGGCATCGAGATTCTGACAGCCGGGATCCCGAGCGTCGGCATCCCATACCCAACCCTGTATAAACTATGCTGTATGTGGGCCACTGATACCGGGATAAGTACACAATAATCACCTACTTTCAAGCAGTCACCTCCCCTGGTATGTAATGCACAGTGCCCAGTACACACTATGCATATACTGTGTTCTATGCTGACACAGTAGGATTGCAGAAGATCCATAAGTACCAGAGTGCCCTGTAGCTGGAGAAAGAGTATACTGTACATGCTTGTATCCCTGAACATGGGCAGTAGGTGCTCATGTCTGTATTTGGAAGTCTGTTTCACACTGCTCGGCCAGCCTGTTAGAGGCACACTCTACACTACTTCCATATTGGAGACAGCCACTGGGTACTAGGACCCAGCGCTTGCTAGAGGCGTGGCCACCGACATGTGCCGTGTCTTGCTGTCTCTGTCCAGCATAAAGAATGTGCCTCCGAATAACTCACGAAGTAGGAGCACCTTAGCAACCCCATATTGGGGCAATTTCTTTTAGACTAGGAGAATAAAATGTTTTTGCCAAAACCAACTCTTTTATATAACTAAATATAAAATACTATCTATATTAGGTGTATAATGAAAAACTACTGTAACACTGACTTTAGAATGAAACAATTTCACAAATACCCTCATATTGTATAAGAATTGGCACACAGGTAACTGTGCCACACGTTGCTGAAAACCCAACCAAGCAATGTGATCCTGTTGTAACATTTCTTGTGCAGTTAAGACTATGAAAGCATAGGTTGTAATAGCTACATCACTTTTACCCTGCTTTAATTTTTATATTTGTCCGTGTCCACTTTTATTTTGTAGGGCTTTTCTGGCTGACCCAAACAAGTGCCTAGCAAATGCTGCATCAAATAATTTACAATGTTTCATTGGAGTCATCATCTTATGTAGAATTTTATTTTAGACAAGCAGGCAGTCAACTGCATGAACAGTATTCTTTTGCAATCCGTGGCTATAACCCCAGGGGTGAAGCTGTATGTCATTCACCTGGGGCAAAAACTCAGCTTGGCACCCACTCATTCTGCCTCCCTTTTTAACATGTTAGTTCTTATATACCATCAGACCCAGAGGCCCCTTATATGCTATCAGACCCCTTTATATGCAATTATATGCCATCACACTATACGCCCCTATTATACCATCAGACCCATCTAGATGCCCCATGTATCATCAAACCCCTACACAAACTCCACCCCTTATTTAGGGCTGCTTTAAAAATTTCCCAGGCTGGTTTTCCATCCGAATCTGCTGCTGGCACCCGCAGCTGCTGCTTTGTAGTCTGCTGAGTCCCGAAGTAGCTTCATAACCTAGGAACCCGCCATTATATGTGTGGAGAGGGGAGCATCTCATTGGTGGCCACTGATCTTATACTGCAGCAAGCGATGGCCCACCCACTGCTGCTGCTGCTGCTACATGGTCAGCTGTGTCCTGAGAAGTCTTCTCTGACCCAAGTTATCATACAGTGCAGCTAGCTGGCTGCGGGCTCTAGACAGTGGTGACCACCCAAAACCAAACATGCAGAAGAGCTCCTGTGGATACTGCTGAGCCAAAAGAGTGACTATTTTTGAATGGGTTAAATTCCCCTTCATCCATAAGGAGGTCTAACATCACTACATGCTTGGCCTTCCCTGTAATTTATATTCCAGCACCCACTAGGAGATATCTTTTGCCAGCTATTATTTGACCCCATTCCTCCCCTCACCTTCCCACATAACTCTGTTGATTCACCATTGTTATTCTGTTTGTCACACTACAGTATTGTCACCCTCTCTAACCTCACCTTCTGTCTCTCCGTTGGCGGGATGTATTAATGCTTGCCGCCGCGGTCTAGGCTCTGAATTTGCAGCCGTGTCTTGATCGGGTTTCTTTAAATAAAGTTAACGTGAAAAGTACTTCCGTACTCCCGTTGCCTCCCTTGTCCCATCAGCTGTGTATGTAAACACTATGGTAGCATCGCGGGAGTTAAATGACGCTCTTCAATTTTTTTTTTCACGTTAACTTTAGTTAAAGAAACCCGATCAAGTCACTGCGGCAAATTCAGAGCCTAGACCGCGGCGGTAAGCATTAATACATCCCGCCACCTGTTACTTTATGTTCATTTGCCTCTGCCCATAACCCTCTGCTTTTCCCAGTCACCCTCTGCCCATCATCCCCTGCCTCTGTCTGTACCCCTCCCCATCACCCTGTGGCTCTCACCATTACCCTCTGTTCATCACCTTCTGCCACTGGCCGTTAACCACTGCCCATCTGCCTATGTTCATCACCTTCTGCTCTTCTCCCTGTGCCTCTCTCATCACCATTTGCCCATCACCCTCTGCCTCTGGCCTGTAAAACTCTGCCCATCACCCTCTGCCAGCAGACCCATCTGTGGAGCCTTCGAGGAGCACCGTTGAAATCAGGTGCTGTTGAGTTCAAACAGGGCATTTATTATTATTATTTGATTAAAGGGGGCACAGATTATTATTAGGCACTGGGATGTTGTCTGTATTGTTTGGTGGTCACATGGCACAATACCATATGGTATATTAATTTAGCATGAGGCCAAGAAGGCTGGGGCCCAAAGCATTTTTTGCACCTGGGCCCACCACTCACAAGTGACTTTGTGTGGCTGGCAGAGCCATAACTCAATCTCACTCAGCCACACTCCAGAGTCCTGTAATGTGCCACCGCCAGCCTATGTGTGACCTTACTGCCGCCCATCCCCCACTGCTAGTGCTACCCTGACAGCCTTTCTGTGATAAGACAGCCTCTCAAACTGGCTGCCGTGGTGACTATTTGCGTGGTTGGCTGAGCCCTGGAGCTCATTCCTGCTGCTTGGCCTCTTAATTGCTGGGGCTTCCCCCCTTCCTTGTACCACATTTGCTTCCACAGGCTCCTGCACTGCTCCCCTCCTCATCTCCACTCCTCCGGATGGATCCCTCTCTACTCAACCTTTACAACCCTCAGCTATACTTGCCTACTTTTGAAAAGTAGTTTCAGGGAAATTACATAGTACAGTAAAAAGTGCCGCACGCAGCGCCGGTGTGGGGCGTATCCGGCACCACCCAAAAGGCGTGTTAGATCCACCTATGGGTGTATCTATTGCCAATTGGTTGTGTTCTGGACCTAATTAAATTACAATTACTTTATGTAAACACTTGGCATGTGACACTAAGTCACCAAAATATTCTGTATTGCTGACATAGAGGCAAATTTATGTCAGTACATTTCCATAGACACAGGGGCATAAGAGGGCCTTGCAAAAGGAAATGCGGACAAAATAAGAATCTGCTCCCCCACAACCATTCTAATTAAAATTCTTCAATAGATGATCACACAAATATAATAACACAACACCCTAGCCGCCCCCCTGATATTAATATGTCTCTCCTCTGCCACACTGACATTACTAGATCTCCACTTGCCACATTAACATTACCAGAACCAACACACACACACACACACACACACACACACACACACACACACACACACACACACACACACACACACACACACAAACATTCACATTAATAGATCCCCCCCACACACATTAATAGATCCCACCCCCCACAAACACACACACAGATTCCCCTCTCCTCTCCTGCAGCACTTACACTGACACGTCACTGATATCCACACACACACACTCCCATCTCCTGCAGCACTGACATCAGTCTCTCCCAGCAGTCTGTGTGAACTTTGGCCGGTGAGTCAGCTGCTCTGTGCAGTGGGTGGACCCGGGAGGTATCTCTCTGTAGTAAACAGACTCCCTGCCCCTGCGTCTTCACATATTGAAGCCCGGGCCCCGCCCCCATTACATCCGGACTCGCGCATGCGCAGTCCGGGCTTTCTCCTGTGCAGTGAGGAAAGCGGGAGATTACATCTACTGTGCGGAGTAGCGGGAACTCTCATCTTAATTAGGGAGGCTCCCACAGAATTCTGGAGGGTAGGCAGCCATGTCCTCAGCAAGAGTCATAAGTCCCCCATAGTTTTATTATTTTCACACCACTCTTAAGCTATAACTAAATAATAAATAAAGAGGCGACAACTGTATAAACTGCAGAAAGAGGTCACAGCCAAATTTATTAATAACGGATTAGAATTAGAATCAGAATTAAGCCTGGTGGCGAAAAAAGCAGTGCTCACTCAGTCTACAGCCCATATAAGCATTATTTACCAAAAAATGGGGTGGAGTTTCCACCCCGTGCACAAACCATCCTGGGTAGTACCACCTCCCCTTAACTAGCACAGTGCTGGTCCCTCCTTAGGATGATGACTTGGTCCTCTCATAAAGTAATGACCGACTCACCTTTCTCAAAGGGGAAATGCTAGCCAAGATCTGTTGCGCTAAATTGAGCCGCCGATGAGCACTGCTTTCCGCCACACAAACGTGGACTCTGACCACGTTACGCCACCAAGACCCCGAAGACACCTCTAAATTACGCCAAGCACGACAAAATGGCTGCGACAAATAACTCTAAACCCTCGTCTGTCAGGTGAACCCCATCTGGCCTATACAAATGCTCTTCCTCATAACGAATACGCGGGTGCCTCACCACAATCCCATTCAAACCAACTATAAACCTGGACACTGCCGCATTCAACTTTCTCCTGATCCGATCTATAGCAGGCCCAGTGTGCGTACCACGCCAAAACCTCCGCGGGATGACCTCTGACCAACATAGCTTAACTTGTGGCCAATGTTCAGCAGTCACCTTCATATCCCTCTTAATGGCAATGATCAACTCCACTCCTTTACCGGTACCCAGATCATTACCACCTAAATGTACCACTAAACAATCCGGAACACCCCATTTACTCTCTGATTGCCACAGAAGGTCCAACAGACCATTCCACTTAAAACCTCTCAACCCGATACAGCGGATTCCGCAAGGACCTGACCTTGCACAAGGGTGTCTACTCGCCCAGAAAACAAAAGAGTGTCCTACAATCCACACCCGACAATCTCTTCCCAAAAAAACCTGTAAATGTGAAGTTTATAACAAAGCAAACGAAAATTCATTAATATGATTAACCAAGGCAGGGGGAAACTGAGTTATTTGGGTGACCCAGATGGAGGTGAACGACACCAAACCTCTTTTTACTTTTGAGGGCAAAGGTGAAAAGAACTCCAAATCCTGGGTTTCCCAAAGAACAAACTCGCAGGGAGTGCCACTACTTTTGCAGTTTATCGCTTCTTAGATAACTTTTAAATGCAGAAGATTTCCACCTTCCTAAGCGTTTTATCGACTCAGCAGAATAGCCTGACTCTGCCGCACATGTTGCTGCTCCTATTCTGAACAAATGAGTGCCATATAGCTCAACTGGCAAGCCCAGAGCCACAAGGCAATCATTAAAAACACTTGTGAACTGAAACTTAGATAACGGGGAAAATCTGCATGCGCTAACCATTGCACCCCTCCCTTGGGCCTGCGTTGGTTGTAACTACCAGCCAACGCCACCATATGCACGGCTCCAGATGCGATGGGACAGAGATCCAAAGGCCCCTCCCTAACTGATCTGTCTTTGATCTCTGTATCTTAATAAGAAGCAAATCTGGTTTAACTATCACATTAACCAACATAATAACTGTAGTAATGGATTTCTTATTAACCGCTGTTAACTCCCCAACCCGTAATGCCCCAAAAAATGCTAATGTAAAAGCCAAACTAAACAAACTGGCCTCAAAATCATCTTTTGCTATTCCCGATAAAGCCACTACCAAGTATTTTAGCATCCCCGTGTCAATAGGCCTACGGGAATCACTCGGCTTCAACTGTTCCTTTGCCCATCCCTTCAGTGCTTTAGAAATGACAAAAGACCTGCTAGGGTCCACCAAACCATTTAAACGAGCAAAATAGGAAATTCCTGCCAAAGCGCCCGACATGGATGACTTTGAACGGCCGCTCTCATGCCAACGCCAGACGAACTCTAACATCAAATCCTGAATGCTCTTACCCTCTTTTTTGCCAGCAATGAAGGCCTGCCATTCGCTCCAAGCCGCTGAATAGGATCTCAAAGTACCAGGCGCCAGTGCCTTTAAAGCAAGTCCTATAATGCCGGCCTTATGATCTGCCAAACACAATCAGGACAAGACAAACCATGAACCGCCGCAGAAGGCGCAAATGCTCTAAATCTCTCCCATTGAAAATGAGATAACGCGTCCGCAATCCCATTCTCAACTCCAGGAACATGCTTAGGTGTAAAATGAATATTCATAGACAGACAAACAAAAACCAAATGCCTAAGAAGCCTTATCACTTGCCTCCAAACTGACCTTTGATTATTGATGGCCTGTACTACCCAGAGGTTATCACACCAAAATATGATTCTATGATTACTAAGCTTTAGAACCCAAATCTCAACCGCTACCACAATGGGAAAAAGTTCCAGCAGAAGTAAATTGCCAGTCAAACCTTCAACGCACCAAGATTCTGGCCAAGCTTCCGCGTACCATTCTCCCTCAAAGAACGCCCCAAAGCCCATAGATCCTGACGCATCTGTATACAGCTGCAAATCATTATTAGCCACTGGCGGTGGCAGCCAAATTTGTACCCCGGTAAAGTCACGTAAAAAATGTAACCAAACGTTGAAGTCATCTTTCATTTCTTCAGACAGGCAAATCATGTAATGGGGCTTTTTAACACCTGCTGAAGCTCGCTCTAACCTCCTGCAAAAAAACCTTGCCCATTGGGATGACTCTACAAGCGGAGTTAAGTCAACCTAGCAAAGACTGCAGCTGCTTCAAAGAAACTTTTTTAGCTGAAACCAAACTGAACAATAAATCACTAAGTTTCTGCACTTTATCACATGGTAATCTGCAAAGACCCAAATCAGTATCGACTTCACTACCTAGATAAGATAATCTGGTAATTGGCCCTTCTGTCTTTTTCTGAGCGATGGGGACTCCCAACACCTAGAAAAAAGCCTGCACCAAAAAAAGAAGCTCACTGCACACCTCACTATTACTTGGCCCTATTAATAAAAATTCGTCTAAGTAATGTGCGACACTTGACTGACCTGTATCCGCCTGAATACACCACTGTAAAAAGGAGCTAAAACAAAAAGGAGCATGAAATAGAACAGCCCATAGGTAGACATTTGTCTACATAATATGAACTGCCCACTTTAAAACCCATATAACGAAAAGAATCAGGATGCAGGGGAAGCAACCTAAAGGCAGACTCAATATCTATCTTAGCTAACAAAGCACCCTTCCCAAAACCATGCACTATACTAAGGGCATCCTCGAATGATTGGTAAGTGGCGCTGCAATCCACTGGATCTAAAGCGTCTTTCACCGAACCACCTTCCGGGTAAGACAGGTGCTGAATTAACCTGAATTTCCCAGGCTCCATTTTTGGTACTACACCAAGAGGTGAATTGCAAAGATTATCTAATGGAGGTGAGCTAAAAGGACCACACATCCTACCCAAACTAACCTCTACATTAATTTTCTCTGCTTTCACCTCTGGTAAGTCCATAGCTAATTTCAAGTTCCTTTTGGCCACTACTAAAACCGGTCTAACTAACGGCAGCCTAAATCCTTCTTTAAAACCTTGAAATAAAAATTCCGCCTCCTCATTAAGAGGATAACGGTTTAACCAATGCTCTAAAACTTTGACATTAATCTGGGACTCAGCTTTACTTAGAGTTAGGGCGCTGGTCTCCTTTCCCCCCTGCATGACCCCCGAGACGACTGCATTCCTTTGACGGGTGATTTCCCCCACAGAGAATGCAGACGTGTCTATAACGGCAGCTTGTCCCTGTAGTGCATTGCGAGTTATTAAACACATAACACTTCAATCTACCTGCTGTGTTGAAACTTGGTCGCGCCACAAAGGGCTGCTTACGCCCCACAGGCGGTTCGTTAGTAGGCAGAGTATGCTGCGTGACCTCCAACCACACTTCAACGTCCTTAAAACCAAAATTAAATTTTTTTTGACCATCTTTCTTTTTTCTAAAAAGCTCGTCATATTGCCTCCATACATTAACCCTAGCAGAAACATACATGCCCTGCACCAGATGTAAATATTTTAATATATTGAAGCATTCAGCTGGCCGGGTTTCTATACAACAGGCCGCAAAAACATAAATACCAGAAAGCCAATTCTGGTAACTCCTCCTAGCCTCCTCTGCTGCCGGACCCCAGACTTAGCTAAGTCCAATGCTTTTTCAGTGTCATGCGTTATTGAAAACATGTCTACATAAAGACCTTTTCTTATCCGCTCCCTAACCTTAGACCTAACCCCCCTCAAAATCGCTGTATTAGAGCAATGGACCGCATCCCCCGACGCATCCGGAGCAGAGCCGGCCATGCTACCTGCTCTTTTAGGGCTCTTGCCCTTGCCCTTTAACTGCTGCATGAAATGCTTCAGCTTGCGTGGTTTTTCTGCAGAGCTAGAAGAATCAGAAGATTCTTCCGATAACGACAATGAGAGCTAACATTAGGCATAATGTTTTGCTCACCTGCTCCTGATGTGGAAGGAACCACCGACTTGATCGCAGATGAAGAGGCCTGTCCCTCGTTGCATGGTGCGCCCACCGCACTTTGACACGTTGACGATTGATCCTCGGCGACCATAGAAGTGGATGCGGAGGCGGCTGTCAACGACTGAAGAGAAGGAATCTGTAAACTCAAAACATCAGTATTAGGGCCAACAACATCTAGTATGCTGGCAGTAACTACCGGCACTGACACAATCTGCAGCAATGGGGTAGCAGGGGTCTGCGCTGGTGCTACCTGCCCGGGAACAGGGGGTAAAGCTGGCAGAGGAGCAAGCGGAAGGGGGGTTGCAATGTCTGTTGCTGGTTTGCCTGCTGTCCATGCACATATTGCACCTGCTGTGCAAACGGATTAAACGGCGCAGGTGCCGTGACATATTGTTGTGGAAATTGCCCGGCTCCTTGGACAAAGTGAGGGGGGCAAAACTGCTGAAAAGACCCTGAAAATTGCGATTGCATTTACTCATGCTCTAAACCCTGGTTAAAATAAGGGGACCAATAGAAGCCCTGCGCAGGCATTCCACCCTGCACAAAATGTAATGCCTGCATCCCACCTTGAGTATTTGCTACAGTTGATGGGGAGGGGAACATAGGAGGGACAAAACTAGAAAATTGAGTCCCTCCGGATGGGGCAAGCAGCCTGTGCAAAGAGATCCCTTCCCGGTGAAGCATTACGACTACCCATCTGCCTAAATGGCCCCTGGGGGAGGAGTGCACACTGCTTAACGGAGATGGCATGCAGCCCCCGGCACTTAGAACCATGGGGTAGAATCTGAAGAGGCGCCCGCGACTTGGTGGGAGGGGCTAATTGCCTGACCCCTCCGGCGCTATCCTGGGAGGCCTGCGAGCGGGGGGTGCCTGTAACACCCGCCGATCCCCCTGCCAGCCATGCCTGCAGGCTGGAAGGAAAAGGGGATGGCGGGGGATGCCCGGAGCTCTGCGCAGAGGTCTCGCTGCTTCAACTAAGCGGTGGGGAGGGGGAGCACTGCAGCGTGGCCGGTGCATGGTGAGTATAATGGAAAAAAAACCAAGGGACTGATAGCCGAAAACGGGAGGGGGGAGGGAGGTGAAGCAGGTGAGGAAGGTGAGGGAGGTGGGGGAGGTGATGAGGAAAGAGGGATTAAAATTGAAAAGGCTGACAGGAAAAAATATGGAAATGTGAAGTAAATTAAGAAGGGCAAGTTATAAGTAGCTTAGAAAATAAATTAGAAAAGTATAGGGACAGAAATTGACAGAAATTAACAATATATCAGAAGATATCAGCAGACACAGGGTACTTATCAGACTGGAATCTGGGATCACAATCTGGAAAGCGGAATCTAAACCCCTCCTCCAGCCTTTAAATAGTAATGCTAAACCCCGCCTAAACGGAGTAGCTAATAGGATAGCCATTTTGATTGACAACCATAAACACCAACCATAACCTGTTAACATCAAACCAGCTCTAACTAGTTTTATTCCAATAAAAAACAGTGTGCTTATATCCTCTCAAGCTTATACAAGCATTCGAGTATTTTACTGCCTCCATCTCAGCTCTGTGTGACACATGGCCACACTCATATTAATATTGAGACAAATTTTTTTACTTACACCACTGCCATGACTTCTAAATTTTCCATACCCCCACTTCAAAATTCCCACTTCGACCACTGCTTACCATACTATCCCTTTAAACCGGGACACTCATGAATGACACAGATTCTGTGGCTGGCTGACTTCAAGCCTGGTTTTCGCCTGGTTTTAATGAGCCACAGAACCTGTGTAATCCAGGAGTGTCCCGGTTTAAAGGGATGATATGGGATGCCTAGTCATACACCTCCTGCTACAGTTGCTTATTTACAAGGACAAAATTGCAAAGCTGCTTGCATGCAGCTTTGCAACTCTGTCCCTATCTGAATCACCCCAGAGTACGATATTACAAGTCTGAACCTGGACAAACTATGTTGCAATGCAAGCGGTGCAAATACATACATTGTTTTTGCATGTGGAATATATACTGGCAGATTTAGCATGAAGCCCACAAATGTGCCCTCATATTAGAGCTGAATCGAAAAAAAGGACATTTCTATAGAGAATTATAGAGGGGGGGGGGGTGTGATGGTGTTTAAGGGGCTACACCTCAAAAGCTATTGGAGGAACCGGGCTGAAATTTGGCAGGGGTGTGTGAAACTCTCACTCGGTGCTGCATGCCAAATGTCAGGGAAAAAAAAATGAGGCTTTGGGAGTAATCTAAAGTTCCAACTGTCAGTTCTTTCTGATACTTTCAGTGTTTGTTTTATTAGGTAGCAATTGTTCCAGGGTAGGGCCTTTTGGGGTTTAGGAAATTAAGAAAGTTACAGTTTTTAAACTATTACCTCACAAATCCGCCATTGTAGAGTTAGGAAGTTTCAACTTGTTGCGCAGCCTCAGTAGTAACCTCCAGCAGGTGTACTCACTGTGGCTGCACTTTGGTGCACCAAGATGGCTGGCCAGTGTGGGCAGTAGTGGTTTTGGGCTCGGGGGAAGCAAGGGGTCGTTAGCTGCAGCCAGAACCCAGGGGGAGGGGGGTAGCAGGTGTTAGCTGTGGGCAGGACCCGGGGATGGTAGCGGGCATTAGCGGCAGTGGTGCGATGGCAGTGCGGGCAGTGGTGGTGTAGATGGCAGGACCCGGGGGAGGTAGCAGCAGACAGATGCAGGCTTCTATCTGAAACATCCATGATACCTGCATCTGTGTATAAATAAACAAACAGATGCAGCGACGGGATCAGTGAGACCCATCTGCTTCTATGTTTCAAAAAAAAAGAAAACTTGTGTACAAAAATAAATAAATGGTGTGCCCCCCCCAAGAAAAACAACCAGCACTGGGCTTTGGAAAGCCAGTACTGGTTGTGCTAAATACAGGGGACAAACAACGCAGGGGTCCCCCATATGAAGCACAACCAGCACCAGGCTTTTCAGAACCAGTCCTGGTTGCCAAAATTCGGGGGACAAATGATGAAGGGGTCCCCTGTATTCAGCACAACCAGCACTGGGTTCTGATCCAGTCCTGGTTCTGGAAATACAGGGTGATGGGCGGCAGCCATGAAAAAGAGCTTACAGGCCACCGTCCTCCAGGTGAAATCGTCGTGGAAGTCCTGGGGGAAGCGGCAGCCATGAAAAAGAACTTAAAGGCTACCGCCCCCCCCAGGTGAAGGTGCAGAAAAATAACATTTTAAAACAATTGGTGTCCTTGTTTTATTTTAATATTCCTTTTACAGGGGTACTATAGGTACCAGCGAGCCCTTAGTCACCCACTTGCTGCTATTTGTGGTTCTCCAAGTACCAGCATGTGGGGGATGCCTGCTGGGACCTTTAGTCCTACTGCAAAAGACAATATTTATACCTAAATATGCACTACACTATGCTATCAACCCACCACCCACCGGCCAAGGGTGTCAGGCTGGGCCTGGGGTGCCCTGGAGAGGGGGACCCCAATTAAGGGATTCCCAGCTCCCCAGGGATCCCTGGTCAGGGATGATGCTTCACCTGGGGGGCATGGTGAAAGGGCTTCCCTGGTTGTGGCATTAACCTCTCGCTAGAAAGTGTGCGGTACTGGTTCTGGCAAATACAGGGGGACCCTATGCATTTCTTCCCCCTGTATTTCCAGAACAAGAACTGTATCAGAGCCCAGTGCTGGCTTTGCTGAATACGAGGGGACCCCTATGTCATTTGGCAACCAGGACTGGTGCTGAAAAGCCTGGTGCTGGTTGTGCTTCATATGGGGGACCCCTACATCATTTGTCCCCTGAATTTTAGCACATCCAGGACTGGTTCTGAAAAGCCAGGTGCTAGTTGTGCCTCATACGGGGGGCCCCTACATCTTTTGTCTCCTGTATATAGCACAACTAGTACTGTACTGGGTCTCCAGAGCCTGGGGTTGGTTGTTCCTGGGGAGGGGGGGGGGGCAACGCAGGTTTTTTTTTTTAATATACTTGTATTAATTTTTTTAACACAGATGCATGAACGGATTTCACTGATCCGTCCATGCATCTGTGTCTTATTGATTTTTTTTCAGATGCAAGCCACACAGATCGCACTGTTCCACAGTTGCCTGCAACACGGATCTCATTGATTTCTGTATGCAGTCAGCTATTTTCAGATCTTGCACGATAGTTCCCAGGTCACAATTTCCCATTAAGGCTTCTTAGACATGATCTGAAATTTCACAAAATCTTTAGAGTTTCTGCCAATCAAACATGAAAAAGCAATGAAATTCAGATCAATAAGGCTAACGCCTTAATGGGTGTGTTCTTTGCCTAATACATATATGGTATTCCATCACACCCTTTGGTTAACTGCAGATTAAGCACTCTCACAGAGTGAGATTGCTGTCATTCACAAAATGGTGGAGCTGCTAATTCACAGAATTGTGTGCTCATTGGAATACACACATGCAGTCTGTGCAACTGAGGTCTGAGCAGAAGATAGAGCTGTGCAGATGAGATAAGGTGGATAGGTAGGAGGAGACAGAGCGGCATTAATGGGTGAGACAGAAAGGCGTGTGGAGGGGGCAGATTAAGCAGTACAGAAGGGGTGGAGCCAAAGTGATGCAGATGGGTGAAATACAGTTGTGCGGATAGGGGGGAGGAACAAAGTGATGCAGATGGGTGGAAAACAGTGGTGCAGAATGGGGGAAACAGAGTATCAAGGTTTGGGGGAACAGATCAAGATATAGAGCCCAATATGTACATATATGTCCAGGGCAGTGCTAGGTTATTCTGCTGCTCCCAGACTCCTGGACTTGCTCCAATACTCTGGAATGGTGCCCACATCTAAAATAAAAACATTCACCTCAGGCAGGATGGCCCTACTGCCCCATCTAATGGCTTACTGTGATTCCTAGTCCTCTATATGCTGGAATTATGACACACAATATACTTTGTATGACGCATATTAAAGCTGGTTAAGTGCTAATTCTACCCTTCTTATGGACTGGCCACACACACTCTAAAATCAAGCATTTGGAAACCCTGCATTTGCCACTGTTAGTGGGAACCTTGCAACAAGTGTATTACTAATGACAAATGACATGCATCCAACAGCGGCTCCTGCCCTCTTTCCTGAGGGGGTGCCGCTGCTGCTGGCCTGGGTCTCAGCACCTGCTCAATGAATCTGGCATGTGCAGGGAACAGCAGTGGCACCACGTATGTGCATAACACCAGCTTCTTGGGGCTACATTGATTGCAGCCAAGAAAAGCCCTATAGGGCTGCCCGAAAGGCGGAGCAGCGGCTTCCACTGAAAGCCACTCTCTGCTGATCGCAGCCTGGACTGGTAGTCCCATATGGTTACAGTTCCTTGTGGGGACCAATATGGTCTACATTTTCACATACAATTTGTTCTCAAACACTGACTGAAGCTATTTTGTGAGGACGTTGTGAGTGTCCATAATAGACTGATACGATGTCCCCACAAAATACCTTCAGTCAGTGGTTGCGAACAAAATGTGTGTGAAAATGTAGACAAAATGGTCCCCACAAGAAACTTTAAGCACTGTGTGTAAAATGTCCCCACAAAGCCTGTTTTATTCAGTGTGTGAACACAGACAGAGTGTCACGGCCAGGGTTTCTCGGCATGATAGTCACCGGGTACTACCTGTGAGGTCGTTATGGCAGGGGGTCTCTGGCAGCGGTGCTGGTGTTTGGCGAGGGGCATTGGCTGTGCGTGGTTCTGTGCGGGCACATTGTCACTAGGCCTGGTGAATTCTGATGGTGTTTCCGTTCCACTGGTATGGGCGCTGCCATCTTGCCTGCGGCCATGTGATTCCGGCTGTCCAATCCCAGTAGGTCATGTGCTCATTCCAGCCAGTCACAGCATGGCACTGAGTATTTAGGAAGGTCCAGAGCCTTCCTTCCTTTCCAGTGCAATGTGTTTCTCAGCTGCGGCTGAGAGAGAGTACCTGTGCCTTACCTTCCTGCTTGTTATATGCTTCTAGCCTGAACCTTGCCTGCTCCAACCTGCTGGACTTACCTTGCACCCTCCATATACCTTTTACCTGCCTGAATACCAGAACCTACTGTTTCCCTGCACCTTGCCTCATTTCACTACCAGCTGAACTTCATTACCTCAAGCCTGCATTTTTACAGCTCACCATACCTGCATTCAGTTACAGCTCATCATACCTGCATTCTGTTACAGCTCACTATAATTGTATACTGGACTGTTCCTGCCTGTCACTATCTGGACATTTCTCTATTAACCCTCACTACAGTTATCAAGTGCACTTTAGTGCTATACCTGGACTTTTTCATTTGCCATTCCCACGTCTTCTAAGTCACTTATTAAAAACCCCACTTTTTCATTTAATTCTGCTTCTGTGTCTGCTCCTATCACCACCCTGGGCCCACAACAAATTCAGAACCTCACAGTTTGCACTGGCCCCATGGATCTGGCCACATAAGAGGAGTCTGGAGTGGATTTGTTTCGCTGTATCGCTGGTCATTTAGAAAACCTGGAAGCTATGCAACATCAAATGGCCCAGTTCCTACAGGAGATGTCTAAACGCCAAGATAATCTGCAAACCTCGTTAATCACCCCTGGGGTATCAGCGACTACACCTACTTCTATGCCTGGTAATACAGGGACCAGGGTATCCCCTCATCTACATCTACCCATGCCAAGCAAATTTGATGGCAATCCTAAGCTCTGTCGTGGTTTTTTAAATCAGTGTGATATACACTTTACGTTACAGCCTGATAACTACACCGCTAGAACCAAAGTGGCATACATCGTGTCCTTACTGACCGGCTCAGCTCTGGATTGGGCCTCCCCACTCTGGGAGCATCCAGACTCGCTGCTGGATAACTATACAGACTTTGTATCTTCATTCAGGATTTTCGATGAACCTGGATGCACAGTGTCAGCATCATCCAGCATCATGACCCTGAGACAAGGAACCCGTCCTGTCAGCCAATATGCCATACAGTTTCAAATCTTAGCATCAGAGCTTAAATGGAATGAGGAGGCCCTCACCTCAGCCTTTTGGCATGGTCTGTCCGACCGATTAAAAGATGATCTGATTACCCGTGAGCTTCCTACCAATTTAAATGATATGATCTCACTCTGTAACAAAATTGACCTATGCTTCAGAGAATGTCAGGCTGAAAAGCACAGAACTGACCGGCAAAGGTCATTCACGTCTCCCTTGCCTATCCGTCCACCCCATCCTCCTATAGATGAGGAGCCTATGCAGGTGAACCAAACCCATCTCTCCAAAGAGGAACGTCAGAGAAGGATGCTAAAAAACCTCTGTCTGTACTGCAGAGATTCGGGTCACCTGTTGGCTCCTGCTCCCGCAAGTCGGGAAACGCCCGCTCCCAACTGACCTCGGGGACATCAAGTTAGGAGTTAAGTGTCCGTCCCCTCAAACTAAAGATTTCAAGATTTCCTTAGCTTTGGATCTCAAGCTCAACCCTGTCTTCGTCTCTGCTCTATTAGACTCTGGAGCAGCCAGAAACTTCATGACTTCCAGCCTAGTTGATAAACTACAGATGCCTGCAAACAAGCAATTCCCTGACTTCTGTAGATGGATGTCCTCTAGCTAAAGGAGTGGTCACCAAGAAAACTCAAACAGTATTAGTTCGTGTTGGGGCACTCCACTCCGAGTCTTTGAAGTTCTTAGTGATACCAGAGGCTTCCCAAGAAATCATTTTAGGACTACCCTGGTTACGCCAACATAATCCCAGGATAGACTGGTGTTCAATGCAGATTCTTTCATGGGAAACTGACTGTCAGAAATCCTGTCTTCCCAAAATACGACTTGTAAGATAGACAGCTTTGTTAAACTCTCCTGATATTCCCAAGGAGTGCCAGATGTTCTCTGATGTTTTTTCCGAGCAACAGGCGAACGTCTTACCTCCCCACAGAGAATGGGACTGTCCTATCGAGCTGCTACCTGACAAGATGCCACCTCATGGTCACACCTATCCTCTATCTGTGCCTGAGACTCAAGCCATATCAGAGTACATCCAGGAAAACCTGGCAAAGGGGTGTATTCGTCCTTCCACCTCTCCCGCTGGAGCCGGCTTCTTTTTCGTTGGCAAGAAAGACAGAGGCCTAAGACTTTGTATAGATTATCAGTGCCTCAATGATATAACGATTAAGAATCGATATCCTCTTCCCCTGATCACAGAATTGTTTGACAGAGTTAAAGGTTCCATCATATTCTCAAAGCTGGATCTGAGAGGGGCTTATAATGTCATCTGCATTCATGCTTGCGATGAATGGAAGACCGCCTTTAATACTAGAGATGGACACTTTGAATACCTTGTGATGCCCTTTGGGTTGTGCAATGTCCCTGCCATGTTTCAGGGCTTAGTTAATGAGATTTTCCGTGACCTGTTGTACGTCTCGGTTGTAGTTTACCTGGATGATATATCGATTTTTTCGTCTTCTGTAACAATACATCTTGAACATGTGAAGGAAGTATTGTCCCGTCTGAGAAAGAACCACCTTTACTGCACACTGGAGAAATGTGTCTTTGGGGTTCCCAGTGTGCCATTCCTTGGTTACGTCATCTCTGGCTCCAGTCTAGAAATGGATCCCAAGAAGGTGCAGGTGATATTGGATTCATCCCGTCCTCAAACTTTGAAAGCCATGCAGAGATTGCTTGGGTTCGCCAACTACTATAGACGTTTTATTAAAGGTTTTTCATCATTACTGGCTCCCATTACCGCGTTGACCCAAAATGATGCTAACCCTGCCCTATGGCCACCTGAGGCAGAGACTGCCTTCCAACTTTTAAAACAGGTGTTTACTTAAGCTCCAGTCTTACGACAACCAGATCTGGATAGGCCTTCTAGTGGAAGTGGATGCGTCATCAGAGGCCATGGGTGCAGTTCTTTCCCAGCATTATGACGATAATCGAGTTCATCCCTGTGGGTTCTTCTCCAAGAAGTTTTCTCCTGCCAAGAGAAATGCCATTGGTGAACAAGAACTTTTAGCAGTAAAGTTAGCATTAAAAGAATGGAGTTACCTGCTGGAAGGGGCCAAGTTTCCCTTCACTGTCTTCATGGACCATAGAAATCTTCTCTTTCTCAAGAATCTTCAGTGTGTGAGTCCTTGTTTGGCCCGATAGGCGATATTTTTTGCTCGGTTCCAGTTCACCCTGACCTTCCGGTCTGGAGCCCTTAATCAAAAGGCAGATGCTCTGTCCAGATCTTTCCGTTGTGATGACAAATCAGAGAATCAACAAAATACCCCTGTTTTGGAGTCAAGAGTCTTTGCCACCTTACAGTTACAGCCCCCTACAGGGAAGTCCTTTGTGGCCCCAGAGTTAAGGAAGCAGCTCCTCACCTGGGCTCCTTCCTCTCGCTTTGCAGTTCACTCAGGTACTCGGAAGACCTTGAAGTTTTTAAAGAGAGGCTATTGGTGGCCATCCATGAAAGCAGACGTGTTGGAATTTATTTGTTCGTGTGCCCAGCATAAATCTTCACGTCAGGCACCAGCTGGTGAGTTGTTGCCACTACCTGTTCCATCACGTCCATGGACGTATCTCTCCATGGACTTCATCACAGATCTGCCGAATTCTCAAGGATTCACTACCATCTGGATCGTAGTAGACTGATTCTCTAAAATGGTCCATTACATACAACTAAAGAAATTGCCTTCTGCTCCTGACTTGGCTCACTTATTCGTTCAACATATTTTCCATCTCCATGGTCTTCCTGCTGAGATAGTCTCTGACCGTGGTGTTCAGGTCACAGCAAGGTTTTGGAGAGCCTTACGTTCTGTATTGCAAGTAAAGCTACATTTTTCTAAGGCTTATCACCCACAAAGCAACAGTTCTACTGAGATGGTTAATCAAGACCTTGAGACCTTCCTGAGGATTTTTATGACATCTTCCCAAGATAACTGGTCTGTATTGCTGCCATGGGCTGAATTTGCTCATAACGCCTCGTACCACTCTTCCATGAACCAAACACCATTCCAAGTGGTCTACGGCCTTCATCCTTGGGTTCCTGAATTGAAAGCCTGCCCGTCTTTGATGTCCCAGCTGTAGAAGACACTGTACGGAAATTTGCGTCTGGTCTCAAGTTTGTACTGACCTGGAGAAGGCATCCTCCCGTTACAAATTTCAAGCTGATAAGAAGCATAGGAAAGTACCACATATGCAAGTTGGAGACCAGGTCTGGTTGTACACCCGGAACCTATGACTTCGAGTACCGTCTATGAAATTTGCTCCACGCTTCATCGGGCCCTTCTCCATCATAGAAGTCATTAACCCCATGGCTTATCGCCTTCAGCTACCCCCTTATCTGAAAATTCCCAATTCCTTTCATGTCTCCCTTTTGAAACCCTAGTGCTAAACAAGTTACACAGAGTCCTGCCTGCTTCTCCCCATGTCCAGACTGAAAGGGGAATAGAGTTTGAGGTCTCCCAGGTCTTGGATTCCCGTCTCCGCAGAGGACATTTGCAGTACCTACTGGACTGGAGGGGCTACGGCCCAGAGGAACATTGTTGGACCGATGCCCGAGATGTCCATGCTCCTGCACTTATCAAGAGGTTCCATGCTGTCCATCCGGAGAAGCCTGGTGAGTGTCCTGAGGGCACCCGTAAGGGGGGGTACTGTCACGGCTAGGGTTTCTCGGCATGGTAGTCACCGGGTATTACCTGTGAGGTCGTATGGCGGGGGGTCTCTGGCAGCGGTGCTGGTGTTTGGCGAGGGGAATTGGCTGCACGTGGTTCTGTGCAGGCACATTGTCACTAGTCCTGGTGAGGTCTGGCGGTGTTTCCGTTCCATTAGCATGGGTGCCTTCCATCTTGCTTGTGGCCATGTGAATCCAGCTGTCCAATCCCGGTAGGTCATGTGCTCATTCCAGCTCATTCAGCGCGGCACAGAGTATTTAGGAAGGTCCAGAGCCTTCCTTCCTTGCCAGTGCAATGTGTTTCTCAGCTGCGGCTGAGAGTACCTGTGCCTTACCTGCCTGCTTGTTATATGCTTCTAGTCTGAACCTTGCCTGCTCCAACCTGCTGGACTTACCCTGCACCCTCCATATACCTTTTATATTCCTGAATATCTGAACCTGCTGTTTCCCTGCACCTTGCCTCATTTCACTACCAGCTGAACTTCATTACCTCAAGCCTGCATTTGTTACAGCTCACCATACCTGCATTCAGTTATAGCTCATCATACCTGCATTCGTTACAGCTCACCATACCTGCATTCAGTTACAGCTCATTATCCCTGTATACTGGACTGTTCCTGCCTGTCACTATCTGGACATTTCTCCATTAAACCTCACTATAGTTATCAAGTGCACTTTAGTGCTATACCTGGACTTATTCATTTGCCATTCCCATGTCTTCTAAGTCACTTATTAAAAACCCCACTTTTTCATTTAAGTCTGCGTCTGTGTCTTCTCCTATCACTACCCCAGGTCCACAACAAATTCAGAATCTCACACAGAGATTGGCTGGGTAGGAAGAAATATCTTACTATAATAAGAGTATTTATTTTCTCTAAAATTAGTTTTATGTTGGCATGTAGCTCATTTTAGAGATTACAGGAGGTCAGTCTAACTGCCTGTTATCCAGTATTTGCATCAAAATGACCATTTGTATTTTATGTTTTCATATTCTAAACTGCTTTTAAAATGTGTTTATAGACAACCAGTATTATAGATTATACCATGGTGGTGGAGAACCTCCATTCTTTACTCCTGTCAAAAAGGATGGATGATGCTACTGGTCCAAACAAGTCCTCAACCAGTACATCTATGTTCATCACTTCACAATTATTTCTACAGTTTCTCTTATTCATGTTTTTGTATTTAGGATGTTTTTAAGCAGCTAAAAACGAGTAGTTTAGTCATTGCACCGAGAGCTTGTTACCCATTATCTGCCAACCTGTGACAGAACAGACTAAAACACTAATGTCTACACTTTTTTTTTAAATAGAGAAGACCTGTTACAGAAGCAGATAATGTATCACAATAATTACACTGGCATGATATTGGGAAGGAACTTTGGGTCTAATCTTAGTAGTAATATAGCATAAGGTGGTGCAAAAACTGAAATCAGAATTTCTCTCTCCCAAAACTAAAACAAACAAGTTAGTAGTCTGGGCTGAAAATGCAGTTTGTATGTGGCCAATGGGTGTGGTACAAAATTTTGGCATCAGAATGTGCTGCTGACATTCACAATGTGGACATTATGTCAATGTTGACATGTTCACTGCGGTCATTCTGAATGCTGACATAACATACCGTGGCCAATATATATAACATATATAACATACATAACATACCGTGGCCAATATAGTCAGTGCCACCTCTTTGTAGAAGATATAAAGGTTTTCTCGCAGTTTGTGGAACTAGAAGAACTTTGCTTAGTATCTAAGTTATTGCTGTTAGGCTGATTATTGGTTGCAGCTGCTCCAATATGCTACCTAGTCTTTGGGATCAATTCAATTAGGAACAAGTTTGGTTCGGCGAGGCGTTTTCACTGTCAATTCGCACAGCATTTGCAATTAATTTCCCATTGCATTTTAAGTTAAAAGTAGAAATGTAAATATTGGGTGCAGGATGCACCAGAGGTAGCACCCAGAGTTCTAGTGATGACATAGGCAATTTCAAGAAGGGGCAAGATCCAGTGCAATGATTGATATATACCTCTGAATATAAGGCTGTGGTCTGCACACACAGGAACACGGACACAGGTGTACTGTAAATACATCAATGCCTATACCTGTAGTCAGTTTCCGCTGCATAGAATGTCAGAGTTAACGAGTCCCATTGTTACCAGCTTATCAGGACATTTCTGTGTGTGGTTCTGTGGCCCTCAGCTTTTCTGCATTTCTTAGGTGACTCCAAAATGATGAATGTCCACATTCCGATGATGTACTGTCCTGAGAAGCACCAGATAGCGGGAATACTCACAGGAAATGACCTGACATGTATACCATACTCAGGGGTGGGGTGACATCTGCCCCCAGGCTGCTAAAATTTTTAAGTTAGGGGCTACCGGCTGGCTGCAGCCATATGGTGCATCACATGCCCAGTGTGAGAAGTTGCTCCCTGACCGCTCCATTTATCCTATTCTTACAGTCAGAGCTGCAGAGGAGCTTCTGTCTATATATATATATATCACAGTGGGGTGCTATCCAACCCCAAAGTGTTTACAGCTGTGCCCCGGGATGAGAGAACATCATGGCACATAGATGTATAATTACGGCTGTGTGAAAACAGACGCTGCTAAAGGGTGATCATGCTGCCCAACTTGTGTATAAGCTAAATCAGACACAGAAAACAGTCAGGATAAATCTCTGTCGAAATAGATTTTTTTATATGTCAGTGAAATGTAAATTCATTCCCCCTTCTCGGTCCTTGGTTTAATACCTGTTTATTAAAAAAGGTTTTAGTTTATTAGGATTAAATACATTTCTCACACAGAACCTCAGAAATAATAAGTTAGTTTTCGAAATTCATTATAGCAATGACCTATTTCATGTTTTACTGAGATGGATTTTGCTATCTGGGTGCCACAGATTTATGTATTCAGACAACGATTTTACACTTAATATTTACACACTGGACATAGATAATCAGTGCTAGATTGATTTACTATAGTTTTCTGCTGCTGCCTGACCAGGACATTCAGTGTACTCACACAAGACATCACTTTTGAAATTGCCTAGATGTTATTAGTAGCTCTTTAGCATAAATAATGCATCACAATCATCATTCCGTGTCACCATGCCCATTGTAAGCAGAGCACCTCTGGCGGCAACCTCCTGGACTCAGTTGCCGCCTAGTCTACAAACGGGCAGCTTCTTTTACAAAGTGCTGGAAACTGATTGTGCCTATCTGATTGTCTGCTGCAGTCGGAGCCACCACAGATCACAGAATCCGAATTTGATTCCTGCAGACATTTCTGCTTGCAAGTACCATGGATAAAGAATAGGACCTTGAATAGGAATGTGAAATTGCTTCCCACTCCCATGCTGCCACAATGTGGGTCAGCATGAGGAACATTCATCAAATGGCACCCATCGCACTGCTGTCAAGAAGAGCGAGTCAGGAAGATCTGTTGAAAGACATTTGCTCATCTGGCGCTTTAGGCGATTTATGGCTAAGAGAAGACAAGCTAAAAACGGTGAAACCAATGTTATCCACCTCATCAGAGAGAGCATGAAGGATTCTATATCCTGTGTTGATTTAACAACTTTCACACAGGTCTCAAACAACACACTTGCTAAGAAGCCTGTGCCTAATGTCTTTGAGTCAGCTACAGACCAGCAAGTGTGCTTGAGTCCAAAATGCACAATGATGCAGGCATCCACCAGTGAGCTCCTGAGCTGTTTTGCCAAGTTCATCAGTCGAAGGTGTAACCAGTTCAACAATCTGTCACCTACAGATGACAAGTATAGATATGACTCTCACTGGAGACTGGCACGAAGAAGACTTCATCAATGTTGTATTCCTCTACATGCTCTGCCGAGACGTCATTTCATCAGAGCTGAACAGTGAGCAAGAACTACTGGCATTTCTCTTAATATGTCTGTACATATCCTACATATACGTGGGTAGTATGACCTCCTATCCGATGAAGCCATTCTAAGTTGAAAGCTCAAAGGAAGCCTTTTGGAGCTGTTGCCTATCTATTATTGATTTCATGAGCTCAAAGATGCATCCATACTGCCCACCTGTATTTCACCCAGGTCTTTACTGTTCTCAAGGCTGAGGGTGGACAGGAGGATATAAAAACAGCCTAGAATAGTACTTGTACACAGCAAGCTCCACCATCAGCTTAATGCTGTGCTCCACTATCAACTCCAGGCAGTGCACACCACATCAAGCTCCCCCATCAACTCCAGACTGTGCTCTGAAATAACAAGCTCAAACATCAGCTCCAGTACTGCTCCCAGCAAGAGTCTATCACCAATGCCATACGGTATGCTATATCTTGCTAACTCTTTCAACACTCAGTCAGATCCCATCATCTATCTCTGGCTATAGAGTAGATCCTATTAACAAGTCTTAGCAGCATACTATACTTGCGAAGACTCTTCTACACGCATCCGGTGGCTCTGGTGTCTTCTGCACTCACTGGTCCGATCCAGCCTGTGCTATCTGCTATTTGTATTACTTGAATTAGAGACTACGTTCCAGAGACTGAGCCATTGTCTCAGTTACCCCAGGCTACAAGGCAGCTCTTCAGCCTACTCCACATTCATTTTACCAAACTGCATGAGGAGGAGTTTCATCAAGACCTCTACCTTCATCCATTCTCCTAATATAGAAGCCGACCTTAGGGTACCTGAACCCAGAGAATTGACAATAAAATGTTTTGATTGTTTTTTACTATAAAATTGGTTGGTGTATTATTTTGCTTGACAGGTCTCATATATGGATTGGGTTCAACTGTGCAATGTTTTACAATTTTGTCACTGTAACAATGTTCTGCAGAGGGTCCAGAGATTGCCTTATTGGTGACCAATATCTGTTTGCAAAACAGGAAGCAGCACTTGCAAATATTTATCTAAAACCGGGGGTGTCAGGTTCTCTCAATATATCCTACATGGTGGCGTTAGTGGTGATACAAGTTTTCCAGCTTTATGCCTGTCAGAAAGGTGGGATTCTGGGGCTGTGCTCCCGGGCTGGGCCTTGGACCTGTATTACTCAGTTCAGATGCTCACTGGAGGAGACTTGGTTTGATGAAGTTCCTCCACATGAGAGGATGCAGAAGACTGGTAGAGGATTGATATAACACGGGAGTTGCTTGATGCGGCTGGAAAGCCATGTAATGGATAGTGGAAGCACGGACTGCTAGGTGCAGCTAAGGAGCCGTATGGTAAAGGTGGCAGCATGGGCTGCTGGGTGCGGCAAAGGAGCCATAGACTTAACAGTGGTAGCTCGGACACTACTTGGAGCAACTGGGTAGCCGTATAGAGATGGTGGTAGCATGGAAGCTACTTGGAGCGGCTGGGTAGCCGTATGGAGATGGTGGTAGCGTGGAAGCTACTTGGAGCAGCTGGGTAGCCATACGGAGATGGTGGTAGCATGGAAGCTACTTGGAGTGGCTTGGTAGCCGTATGGAGATGGTGGTAGCGTGAAAGCTACTTGGAGTGGCTGGGTAGCTATATAGAGATGGTGGTAGCATGGAATCTACTTGGAGTGGCTGGGTAACAGTATGGAGATGGTGGTAGCATGGAAGCTACTTGGAGTGGCTGGGTAGCCGTATAGAGATGGTGGTAGCGTGGAAGCTACTTGGAGTGGCTGGGTAGCCGTATGGAGATGTTGGTAGCGTGGAAGCTACTTGGAGTGGCTGGTTAGCCGTATAGAGATGGTGGTAGCGTGGAAGCTACTTGGAGCGGTGACAGCACCTATGGAACGCAGTGGTGAGGCTCACTAGTTAAACTAGGGGACTTGTTGCACTGGCAACTAGTGAGAGGAATGAAGTTTCCTTTTATAGGGAGCACTGGATGCTTACTGGCTGAAGGAGAAAGAGGAGCAAGTCCATTGGTGAAAACCGCATCACATGGACAATCCAAGATGGTCACGCCCATGGACCAGAGACCCGCGGTGGACCCACGTGTGAGACGCTGGGCCAGAGACTGAGGAGAAGATGCAGGCACCATCAGGAGACAGGGAGAGCGATCACCTGCAGGTACAGGCCGGCGGAGCAGCAGACCACCGTGCCGCAGCGCTCTGAGAGGTAAGTGCCGGGGTCTGATTCTGGGGTCTCTGTGATGAGTTGTGACAGTACCCCTCTCTTGATGAGTGGCCTCTGGGCACTTTCTGGGTTTATGAGGGAACTTTTTGTGGAATATCTTGACCAGGCAAGGTGCATATACATCAGGAGCATTAACCCAGATTGTTTCCTCTGAGATATTGAAGGCGATTGTATCATAAACGAGAGTCCAGGATACTATTGACCTCAAATACCTGTCCAGGTTTAGCAACTTTAGGAGGTTCCCTTTGAAATCTGTTGAGATCAATGGTTTCAGAAGAGAGACATGGAAAGATTTAGGAATGCGGAGGTGTGGAGGTAGTTTCAGCTTGTAAGCTACTGGATTCAGAACCTTGGCAATTGGAAATGGCCCAATATAACATGGAGCGAATTTCATTGAAGGAACCTGGAGTCTGATGTTATGAGTTGAGAGCCAGACCAAATCTCCAGATTGAAGACTAGGTACCGCACGTCTCTTGTGATCAGCAAAACTTTTATATCGGGCAGAAGTTTTAATGAGGGCGGAACGAACCTTCCTCCAAATATCAGAGAACTGCTGGAAAGAAATCTTGGCAGCTGGCACATCCAGTGTTGGAAGAAGTGAAAATTCTGGAACTCAAGGATGATGACCGAAGTGGAGTTAGTGGATGTGTGATAATGATTGATGTGAGCGAATTCGGCCCATGGGAGGAGCTCCACCCAATCATCTTGAGAAGAGGAAATTAAGGTGTGAAGAAACTGTTCGAGATCTTGGTTGACCCTCTCAGTTTGTCCGTTGGTCTGGGGATGATATGTGGTAGAGAAGTTAAGATTCACCCGAAGTGCTGAACAAAGTGATCTCCAAAATTTAGCTACAAACTGCACTCCTCTGTCAGAGACGATTTCTTGCGGAAGACCGTGAAGTCTGAAGATCTTCTTAATGAAGTTTTGGGTGAGTAATGGAGCCAATGAAAGTCCAGTGAGAGGCACGAAGTGGGCAATTTTGGATAATCTGTCCACAATAACCCAGACCGTGTTGTGGCCTTGAGATGGAGGAAGGTCAGTGAAGAGATCCATAGATAAATGTGTCCATGGTCGTGAAGGAATGGCTAAAGGCTGAAGTTGCCCGGAAGAAGCTTGCCGAGGTACTTTATGCTGAGCACACTTAACACAGGAGGAGACGTAGGAGACGACATCTGTTTTCATTGAAGGCCACCAGTAGGATCGCCAGATAAATTCAGACGTCTTCTCAATGCCATAGTGTCCAGAGAATTGAGATGCATGAGCCCATTGTAACAACCTTTTACGAAGGTGGGGTTCCACAAAAGTCTTCCCAACAGGTGGAGTCATAGAAATGCTGGTAGTAGAAAACGAGGTTGGATCCAAGATGGGATGATCCTATTTAGAACTACTCTCCAGAGAACGAGAGAGAGCGTCGGCCTTACAGTTTTGAGAACCGGGGTGGTAGGAAAGCTTGTAGTTAAATCGAGAGAAGAACATCGCCCATCTAGCTTGCGTGGATTCAAGCAGTTAGCTGATTTCAGATAGAGTAGGTTTTTGTGGTCTGTATAGATGGTGATGGGATACTGAGCCCCCTCTAAAAGATATCGCCATTCTTCAAGCGCCAATTTTATGGCGAGTAACGCCGGGTCTCCAATGGAATAGTTCCGCTCAGATGGCAAAAATCTCCAGGAATATAATCCACAAGGATGAAGTTTTTCGTCCTCAAAGCGTTGAGAGAGGACTGCTCCAACTCCCTCAGATGAAGCATCGACTTCCAAAATGAAAGGTCTTGTCATGTCTGGTTGTTTCAGCACAGGGGCCGAGATGAATGCTTGCCTCAGAAGTTGAAAAGCAGAAGTGGCTTCTGCTGACCAAGTAGTTGGATCCCCCCCTTACAGGTGAGAGCTGTGATGTGAGCTACCAGGGTAGAGAAACCTTTATTGAATTTACGGTAATAGTTTGCAAAACCTAAAAACCGTTGAATGGACTTCAGTGATGTAGGGATAGACCAGTCGAGGACGGATTGAGGTTTTGCAGCATCCATCTGAAGATTTGACCCGGAGATGACGTACCCTAGAAATGGTACACTGGAAACATCGAAAATAAATTTTTTCAACTTGCAGTAAAGCTGATTAGAGCGTAATCTTAGAAGAACTTCCTTCACCTGTTCCTGATGACTAGCCAAATCTTGAGAAAAGATCAATATATCATCTAAATAGATGACCACACTCTTACAGAAGGTCCCGGAAGATCTCGTTGACGAAGAACTGGAAGACAGCTGGAGCATTACAGAGACCAAAAGGCATGACGAGATACTCATAATGCCCATCCCTGGTGTTTAAAGCTGTCTTCAATTCATCACCAGGTCGGATATGAATCAAGTTGTAGGCACCTCTTAAATCGAGTTTTGTGAAGACTGTGGCTCCTTTGACCCTGTCGAATAACTAAGTTATGAGAGGTAAAGGATACCGATTTTTAATAGTTACGTCATTGAGTCCGCAGTAATCTATACATGGACATAAGCCTCCGTATTTCTTTTTTAAGAAGAAAAAACCAGCCCCTGCTGGTGAAGAGGAAGGCCGGATGAAACCTTTTTTTAGGTTTTCCTCAATATATTCGGACACGGATTGAGTTTCCGGGAGTGGAAAGGTGCGTCCTCTAGGAGGGTTCTTCCCTGGAATTAAATCTATGGGGCAATCCCATTTGCGATGGGGAGGTAGAAGATCCGCCTTTTGCTTACTGAACACATCCGAGAAATCCAAATAGGGTTCAGGTAGACCCTTAGGTAGTTGTAGATCAGAGAACCAAATGGGAACCACCCGATGTAGACAATTCTTGAAGCAATTGGCTCCCCAAGAGGTAATTTGCATGGTTGACTAATAGATTTGTGGAGAATCTCTCTGCAACCAGGGTAACCCGAGAACTAGGGAATGAGAGGCTTTGGGAATCACTAGGAAAGATAGTTCCTCAGAGTGGAGAACCCCAATGGTGAGTTTAAAGGGTTGAGTGCATTGAGTTATGGTTCCACTATTAATTCGACTACCATCGATGGCAGTTAAAGTCACTATTCGGCTTAGAACTTCAACAGGAATCCGATATTTATGAACAAGATCCGTAGTCATAAAATTTTTCTAGAGCCCCTGAATCTAGAAGGGTTAGAACGGCAGTTGGACCCTGTGGAAGTGTCAATTGAGCTTGAATAGTGGAATCAGACTTCCTGGGTGATTCGATGGCTACTCCTAACTTAACCTCTCTGCGATGAGTTAGGAGAAGGCGTTTCCCGGACGGATGGGACAGGATTTAACTAAATGTTGGGGAGATCGGCAGTACATGCAGAGATTCTGTCTTTGCCTTTTCTGCCATTCCTCAGGGGACAGGCGGGAGCGGTTGACCTGCATGGGTTCTTCACCCACGGGAGGAGAAGGTAGTTGAGAAGCTGGACATGGTCTTCCACGATCGAATCTGCCTCTCTCCAGGGCATGCTCTCTGTGTCGAAGGTCCACAGTATTGCAGAGAGTGATTAAATCATCCAGACTGGTTGGAAGGTCACGGGAAGCCAGATCGTCTTTGAGTCATTCTGAAAGACCACTCCAGAAGGCATCAATGAGAGCACCCTCATTCCAATTGAGCTCCAAAGCCAGGGTCCGGAATTGGACGACATATTGGCCGACGGTCCTGCTGCCCTGACGGAGGCGTAGAATATCCACTGATGTGGAAGTGGTTCTTCCAGGCTCATCAAAAATCCGGCAAAAAGTGGCAACGAATTCAGAATAGTTGGAGAGCAAAGGATCTGACTTCTCCCAGAGGGGCGAGACCCAATCGAGTGCTTGACCAGAGAGTAGAGAGATAATGTATGCCACTCGGGTTCTGGCTGTTGGAAAATTAGTGGGTTGAAGCTCGAAATTAATTTTGCATTGATTCAAGAAACCCCTTCATAACTTGGGGTTACCCTCGAACTTGCTCGGAGGTGAGAGCTGAAGACGAGCAGAAGGTGGAACTGGAGAAGCAGGTGACACCGCAGGAGGAGAGGCAGCTTGAGCGCCAACTGGAGCAGGGTGGGCTAGCAAGGCCTAAATGTTGTCCAGACGTGATGACATATCCTGGATGAATTGGATCAACTGGGCCTGAGAGGTCTCTTGTCTTTCCAGACGAAATAGCACATCCTGAGAGGAATCTACTCCAGATCCTTGACCACTTGAAGAGTCCATCTGGCCAGTGAAAACTGTCAGAGACGTGGAATTCTGGGGCTGTGTTCCCGGGTTGGGACTTGGACCTGTATTACTCACTTCAGATGCTCGCTGGAGGAGACTTGGTTTGATGAAGTTCCTCCGCATGAGAGGATGCAGAAGACATGGTAGAGGATTGATATAACACAGGATTGCTTGATGCAGCTGGAAAGCCTTGTAATGGATGGTGGAAGCACGGACTGCTAGGTACGGCTAAGGACCCATATGGTAAAGGTGGCAGCACGGGCTGCTAGGTGCGGCTAAGGAGCCATAGAGTGATGGTGGTAGCTCGGATACTACTTGGAGTGGCTGGGTAGCTGTATAGAGATGGTGGTAGCGTGGAAGCTACTTGGAGCGGCTGGGTAGCCGTATGGAGATAGTGGTAGCGTGGAAGCTACTTGGAGCGGCTGGGTAGTTGTATGGAGATGGTGGTAGCGTGGAAGCTACTTGGAGTGGCTGCAGTCCAGACCAGATGTCCAAACTTGGTCCTGCCTGCCCTGCATCACCGCCAGCTGGTTGTTTAGGATATCTAAGTTGTTTCCTGGCAGCCCCAGTTGCAGGAGAAAATGAAGAAGGAGCTGTTGCCGTGTCACGTTCCGCTTCAACTGACAGTGTTTTCACCAGCAGGTCTTTGCACCTCTGCAGGCTTGTATCCACCAGAAAGAGAGACACCGTGTAGGCTTTAAACCTAGGATCGAGCCGGTGGGCAAAATGTAGTAGTCTGATTTCAACAAATTGACCACCCTTGAATTCTGGCAAAGCGAATGAAGGGCTTCATCCACAAGTCCCACATACTGAGCGGAATCAATCGTCTTAGCTCTTCCTTCACTTTCTACAGCTGCTTCTGCAAAAGTCTGTTGAAGGGAATGACCTGACTCAAGCTGGCAGTGTCTAAACTGATTTCACATATGGCAATTTCGAAGGGCTGGAGAACATTGCACAACACGGAAATCATTCTCCACTGCACTTGAGTCAGATGCATACCCCCTCCTTTGCCTATGTCATAGGTGGATGTATAGGCTTGAATGGCCTTTTGCTGCTCCTCCATCCTCTGAAGTATATAGAGGGTTGAGTTCCACCGCATTAAAACCTCTTGCTTTAGGTGATGGCAGGGCAGGTTCAAGAGGGTTTGATGGTGCTCCAGTCTTTAGCACGCAGTCGCTGAATGGCGAAAGGTTGTCAGTGGTGTGCCTTTTCCTGAAACTGGTGATACACAGCTTAGCCTGCCTTGGAACGAGCTGGCATTTCTGAGATGCTGCTACTGGTGACGCTGCTGTTGGTGCTGCGTAAGGTGATACATCTACCCAGTGGGCTGTCACAGTCATATAGTCCTTAGTCTGCCCTGTTCCACTTGTCCACATATCCATGGTTAAGTGGACATTGGGTACAACAATATTTTTTAGGATACCGAGGACATTTTTTCTGATGTCTCTGTACATTCTCGGTATCACCTGCCCAGTGAAGTGGAATCTAGATGGTATTTTGTACCGGGGACACAATACCTCCATCAATTGTCTAAATCCCACTGCACTAATGGCGAATACTGGATGCACATCTAACACCAACATAACTGCCAAGTCCTCAGTTATCCACTTTTCAACAGGATGACTACTGTCGTACTTCATTCTCCTCGCAAAGGACTGTTGTACGGTCAATTGCTTAGTAAAAGAAGTAGTGGTGTTCCGACTTCCTCTCTGGGATGATGAACGGCTCCCAGCAGCAACAGCAGCAGCGGCAGCAGTAGGCGTAGCAATGCAGGATCCTCCAGAGGAATCCTAGATAGGAGAGGAGTCAGTCATGCCAGTGACATGGCTTGCAGGACTACTTCCAATCCTGATTGAGGAGGAAATTGACGAGGAGGGAGTTGCTGGTGTGGATTGTAAGCGCTTGGATACAACAGGACAAAGGGATTTAGGTGTCTCTGGACTGCTTACGGTCTTTTCCACAGTTTCTGAACTTGACAGTGACTTTTTATAAACACGCTGCAGGTGCCGTATAAGTGAGGATGTTCCTAGGTGGTTAACGTCCTTACCCCTACTTATTACACCTTTACATAAGCTACATATGGCAAGACAGTTGTCCGGATTTGGATAAAAATAATTCCAGACCGAGGAGGTGGATTTTTTGGTATTCTGCCCAGGCATGACGATGGGCTTTTTCATCCCACGCACAACAACTGTCTTTCCCCGGTGCCTGATATAAACAAACCACATCACCATCAGACTCCTCGTCAACTTCCTCCTCAGCGCCAGCTACACCAATACCCATATCCTGTTGTACTTCAACAGTGACATCTTCAATTTGAATATTAGCAACTGGACTGTGGGTGCTCCTTCCAGCACTTGCAGAGGGCGTGCAAATGGTGGAAGGAGCCACCTCTTCCCATCCAGTGTTGGGAAGGTCAGGCATCGCAACTGCTGACACACTTGGACTCTCCTTGTGGATTTGTGATATCTTCTTAGTACAGTTCTTTGCTGTGCTTTTGCCAGCTTAACTGTTTTCATTTTTCTAGCGGGAGGAGGGCTTCCATCATCACATAAAGCTGAACCACTAGTCATGAACATAGGCCAGGGCCTTAGCCGTTCCTTGCCACTCCGTGTCGTAAATGGCATATTGGCAAGTTTACGTTTCTCCTCAGATGATTTAAATTTATTTTTTTTAGGTCATTTTACTGAACTTTGGCTTCTTGGATTCTACATGACCTCTACTATGACAATGGGCATCGGCCTTGGCAGACAACATTGATGGCATTTCATCATCTATGTCATGACTAGTGGCAGCAGCTTCAGCACTAGGAGGAGGTGGTTCTTGATCTTTCCCTATTTTATCCTTCAAATTTTTGTCCTCCATTATTTTTATGGAGTGAATAACCCTTGTAAAAATTATTTGGATGAATTAAATCGCCCCTTTTTATTTGGAGTGAATATACGCAGGGCACAGGTCAGCATAGCCCTACAGCACACACGGAAAGGCCCTGTAAACATTATTTGGATACATTAAATCACCCCTTTTTATTTGGAGTGAATATACAGAGGGCACAGGTCAGCATAGCCCTACAATACACATGGGAAGGCCCTGTATATTTTTGGATTAATTAAATAACCCGTGTAAAAATTATTTGGATTAATTAAATCACCCATTTTCATTTGGAGGCTGGAGTGAATACACAGCACAGGGCACCGTAGCCCTACAATACACATGGGAATGCCCTGTATATTTTTGGATTAATTAAATAACCCCTGTAAAAATCATTTGGATGAATTAAATGAATTAAATCACCCCTTTTTATTTGGAGACTGTAGTGAATACATAGCACAGGGCACTGTAACCCTACACCACACAGGGCAGCCCCTGTAAAAATTATTTGGACTGAATATACAGCACATGGTAGCACCACTGGACTGGACTGGACTGACACAGCAGAGCAGGTCATGCCCAGACTGATACAGCAGCACAGCACCACTTTACTGGACTGATACAGCAGATCAGGTCACCCCCAGACTGATATAGCAGTACAGCACCACTGGACCAGACTGATACAGCAGAGCAGGCCATCCCCAGACTGATACAGCAGCACAGCACCACTGGACCGGACTGATACAGCAGAGCAGGTCACCCCCAGACTGATACAGCAGCACAGCACCACTGGAGTGGACTGATACAGCAGAACAGGTACCCCCAGACTGATACAGCAGCACAGCACCACTGGACCGGACTGATACAGCAGAGCAGGTCACCCCCAGACTGATACAGCAGCACAGCACCACTGGACTGGACTGATACAGCAGAGCAGGTCACCCCCAGACTGATACAGCAGCACAGCACCACTGGACTGGACTGATACAGCAGAGCAGGTCACCCCCAGACTGATACAGCAGCACAGCACCACTGGACCGGACTGATACAGCAGAGCAGGTCACCCCCAGACTGATACAGCAGCACAGCACAGCACCACTGGACTGGACTGATACAGCAGAGCAGGTCACCCCCAGACTGATACAGCAGCACAGCACCACTGGAGTGGACTGATACAGCAGAACAGGTACCCCCAGACTGATACAGCAGCACAGCACCACTGGACCGGACTGATACAGCAGAGCAGGTCACCCCCAGACTGATACAGCAGCACAGCACCACTGGACTGGACTGATACAGCAGAGCAGGTCACCCTCAGACTGATACAGCAGCACAGCACCACTGGACTGGACTGATACAGCAGAGCAGGTCACCCCCAGACTGATACAGCAGCACAGCACCACTGGACTGGACTGATACAGCAGAGCAGGTCACCCCCAGACTGATACAGCAGAGCAGGCAGGGCCGGTTCAATGGTTACGCATGGTACGCGGCCGCGTAATGCGCCACATAGTGAAGGGCACCGCGGCCATGACCATGCAGATTTCAGAGGCTTACAGCGGTGCAGACTGTGTCTCTGTGACACAGCTGCACCGCGCGTGTAACGCTGACCGGACGGAGTTCGGTCAGCGCTACACAGTGCCAAACACACAGCCGCCAGTGCCGGCAGCTGTGTGTTTGTTTCAGCAGCTGATGAGAGTCTGTCAGACTCTCATCGGCTGCTGCTGCTGCTCCCACTGCGGGAGCCATCTTCCGGCTCCCGCAGTGGGTAATGGGAGAGACTTCATGACGTCATGAAGTCTCTCCCATAATGCAAAGCGGCCCTGGAGAATGGTCGGGAGTAGCTGATAGCGGTGGCGGGAGCAGGAGCGTGGGGGTTCAGGTAAGTGTTTTTTGTTTTTTTTATTACGTGTGTCTCTACTGGGGGGGACTGCAAGGGGTGATTACTACTGGGGGCACTTGAAGGGGGGATTACTACTGGGGGTACTTGAAGGGGGGATTACTAAAGGGGGCACTTACAGGGGGGATTACTACTGGGGGTACTTGAAGGGAGGATTACTAATGGGGGCACTTGAAGGGAGGATTACTACTGGTGGCACTAGAAGGGAGGATTACTACTGGGGCACTTGAAGGGAGGATTACTACTGGGGGCATTTACAGGGGGGATTACTACTGGGGGCACTTGAAGGGAGGATTACTACTGGGGCACTTAAAGGGGGGATTACTATTGGGGGTACTTGAAGGGAGGATTACTACTGGGGGCACTAGAAGGGAGGATTACTACTGGGGGCACTTGAAGGGAGGATTACTAATGGGGGCACTTGAAGGGATTACTACTGGTGGCACTAGAAGGGATGATTACTACTGGGGGCACTTGAAGGGAGGATTACTACTGGGGCATTTGAAGGGAGGATTACTACTGGGGGCACTAGAAGGGAGGATTACTACTGGGGGCACTTGAAGGGGGGATTACTACTGGGGGCACTTGAAGGGAGGATTACTACTGGGGGCACTAGAAGGGAGGATTACTACTGGGGGCACTTGAAGGGAGGATTACTACTGGGGACACTTGAAGGGAGGATTACTACTGGGGGTACTTGAAGGGAGGATTACTACTGGGGGCACTAGAAGGGAGGATTACAACTGGGGGCACTTGAAGGGGGGATTACTACTGGGGCACTTGAAGGGAGGATTACTAATGGGGGCACTTGAAGGGAGGATTACTAATGGGGGCACTAGAAGGGAGGATTACTACTGGGGCACTTGAAGGGAGGATTACTACTGGGGGCACTAGAAGGGAGGATTACTACTGGGGGCACTTGAAGGGAGGATTACTACTAGTGGCACTAGAAGGGAGGATTACTACTGGGGGCACTTGAAGGGAGGATTACTACTTGGGGCACTTGAAGGGGGGATTACTAATGGGGGCACTTGAAGGGATTACTACTGGTGGCACTAGAAGGGATGATTACTACTGGGGGCACTTGAAGGGAGGATTACTACTGGGGCACTTGAAGGGAGGATTACTAATGGGGGCACTAGAAGGAAGGATTACTACTAGGGGGCACTTGAAGGGAGGATTACTAATGGGGGCACTAGAAGGGAGGATTACTACTGGGGGCACTTGAAGTGAGGATTACTGCTAGTGGCACTAGAAGGGAGGATTACTACTGGGGGCACTTGAAGGGAGGATTACTACTGGGGGCACTTGAAGGGGGGATTACTAATGGGGGCACTTGAAGGGATTACTACTGGTGGCACTAGAAGGGATGATTACTACTGGGGCACTTGAAGGGAGGATTACTACTGGGGCACTTGAAGGGAGGATTACTAATGGGGGCACTAGAAGGGAGGATTACTACTGGGGGCACTTGAAGGGAGGATTACTACTGGGGGCACTTGAAGGGAGGATTACTACTGGGGGTACTAGAAGGGAGGATTACTACTGGGGGCACTTGAAGGGGGGATTACTACTGGGGCACTTGAAGGGAGGATTACTAATGGGGGCACTAGAAGGGATGATTACTACTGGGGTCACTTGAAGGGAGGATTACTACTGGGGCACTTGAAGGGAGGATTACTAATGGGGGCACTTGAAGGGAGGATTACTACTGGGGGCACTTGAAGGGAGGATTACTACTAGGGGTACTTGAAGGGAGGATTACTACTGGGGGCACTAGAAGGGAGGATTACTACTGGGGGCACTTGAAGGGGGGATTACTACTGGGAGCACTTGAAGGGAGGATTACTACTGGTGGCACTAGAAGGGATGATTACTACTGGGGCACTTGAAGGGAGGATTACTACTGGGGCACTTGAAGGGAGGATTACTACTGGGGGCACTAGAAGGGAGGATTACTACTGGGGGCACTTGAAGGGGGGATTACTACTGGGGGCACTTGAAGGGAGGATTACTAATGGGGGCACTAGAAGGGATGATTACTACTGGGGTCACTTGAAGGGAGGATTACTACTGGGGCACTTGAAGGGAGGATTACTAATGGGGGCACTAGAAGGGAGGATTACTACTGGGGGCACTTGAAGGGAGGATTACTACTGGTGGCACTAGAAGGGAGGATTACTACTGGGGGCACTTGAAGGGAGGATTACTACTGGGGGCACTTGAAAGGAGGATTACTACTGGGGGGAACCTCCACTGGCGGCACAACAATGGGGGGACTACAAGGGGGGACTACTAGGGGCACTACAAGAGGGGGGATTACTACTAGGGGCACTACAAGGGGGGACCACTACTGGGGCACTGCATGGGTGGGACTACTACTGGGGGCACTATATAAGCTTACTAATGGGGCACAAGGGGCACTGCACAGGGGGGACCACTACCGCGGGTACTGCATAGGGGGGGCGCCAAAAAACCTACTCGCTTACCAAAGAATTTGGGCTAGGACCGGCCCTGAGAGCAGGTCACCACTCCACACCATGTCACGCCACGCCACTTTCCCACAGACACTAGAGAGACACGTCCTCTCACTACCCTCTCCAGGACTGGAGTGAAGGTGGCGGGGCGGGAGGTGCGAAATGTGCAATGTCTGTGTCTTGCGAGGTCTGACACCAGGATGATGACATTTTGCCTTGTTCCGGGAACCGAGTCTGGCGGGAAAATCCGAGCAGGACTTGGTTCCCGGCTCGGATTGGGGGTCTCGGGGGGTTTGGATTTCGAAAATCTGAACCCGCTCATCCCTAATTATAACCCTGCGTTGTTCTAGTTATTAGTATTGCTACCAGTAAACTTCCAACAATCCTATTCAATTATCAGTAGCCTCATCCAGATGCTAGTATGTGACCTGTGCACGACCTAGCCTGCTGGGCAAGTGCAGCTTCACTGTTAGTGTCGGCAGGTTAGTAATGTAAAAATTTCACTACCTTGCCTTTCAGCTGACAATCAGGATGCTTGCTGTCCAAGCCCATCAGCTGTTGCTAGGTGGAAATCCTATTTCCCTGAACAAAGAAAGTTTGCAGATCATAGATTCCTACTAGCTACAGTTTTTCTTACCCCCTTAACTAAAAACAGAGATTTAAAGGTCTGGGAACATGGTTGCAGATGAGCAGCAGAATCAATCAAAATCAACTAAACGAAAGTGATATCATGAACCCCTTCTGGACGTGTTTGAACAAGAAGTCAGAGAGATTGGTAATATATACAAGACAATATTTTTTGAAGGAACAAACTGTGTCAGGGGAATGAAAGTAGGTACTGGGAAGAAAATGCACTAGGCCTGTGTCACAAGCCGCCGTGACTTATTGGACAACGGTGCTCCTGACAGTTCCCTTAGGCCGGTTGCTGGGAGACGGAGACGCCGCACTGTCAACCTATAATATCCTCTCTCTGGGCCTACGTCATCTCTGCCAGGACTGGATTGGTTGTTCTTCCTATTTTCTTTCCTACTGATGCATTGCTCGGATGACACTGATAGCATCATACAAGTGTTTCCGGTTCCATAGCATTGGTCTTGTGCTGTGTTGCTTCCAGCTTCTCCAGTTCCAAGTCTGCCTAGTCCTGTGCCATATAACGTCATGGTGGCACAGTCCGCACTACTGTCATCGCAGCTTTCTCTGCTGTAGAGTGCTTCCAGTACCCTGATATTGTGCCACCATCTGGCGGCATCTACCGTACAAAAGTGTCTGAGGGCCTCAGCCAACATCACATACATCTGCTGTTTGGGGAATCATTAGTTTCCTTTTGCTGTGTTATCAGCCGACAGCATTCATCATGCAGCAGCGTCAGAGTGGACTTTGTTTCCAGATCAACTATCTCTGCTGCTTGCATCTCCAGCCATCACAGTTGCCACACTACCATCCGGCGGTATTAATGTAATACCCTAATGGGAAAAATACAGATGATGTGGTGCAGGTGTAACTGGCGGCAATTCCTAATTCAGACCACACCCACAGAGAGGTAAGGGTTCCCAACCAGACACTGACAATGGGAGACAAAATTCATGCAAAAGGTATACGGATTTATTTTTAGAAACCCACAATTACTGAAATAGGTAACTGTTATAGAATGATAGGTTTGGTACAATATACACACACTAAATCACATAAACTACAATAACAAACTTACTGCTTTTCTAATTGACTATTCCTATACTAAATTAGCAATGTTCTTTTCAAATTAATAGAATGTCCCAATAACCCAAGACAGATGATATGTCCTTTATAACCCAGGTTACGGGTAACTCCTTGTGTACACGTTGGGGCCCTTAAAGCGTATTTACAACTGAATGGCAAGCAGCAATGTTGCAGTGCTGATATATAAATTAGGAGTAGTGTCTCTATATCACACATAGAAGTTCTGTGTGAGGACCAAAATTAGGATGCGACTTTCTCTTCAAAAGGTAGCCACAGTGAACAATTGGACAGGACTCTCAGCATGGCTTACTATGTGGCACTATAAGTCCCAACCACTCTTCTATTTTTTTCTCTGTCTCTGTTACTACAGCTGTTTATCACTCTGCAATGGCGTCCCCTCAGCTTTCTTCTCTCCACAGCTCCAACTGTCACCCCTCAGCTCTCTTCTCTCCACAGCTCCAACTGTCACTGACCTGACACTGGTCATGTGACCTGCTGCTCCTGACCTCTTCAGCAGCTGCAGAGACTGCTGGGATATGTCTTCCAATGTAATTCCAAGTCAGACGTAATAACTCACATAGTGGGGTATTACATACTTCCCCACTTGAATTATGCGTGTCCTCACGCAACAGGCAACACTCAAAGTCCACTGTATAACAGTCTCTTTAACATGTTTTTACACAAAGGCTATTTACATCTGATATGTACGATAAGAAGAATAATATTTATTCTAAACACTTATTCACATGTTAATGTCTATACTGTAAAGATGGAGCTCCTTTGTTCCTCTTTCCTGACTTTCCCAGAACTCTCTGTAGGATTAATGCTACCTCCCTAGAACTTATTTCAGTATATTCATGGTCTGGGAATTTGTATTCTGAGGGCACAGACATTAGGGGCTCTTTGGGTATGATATATGGTTCCTCAATATCAATAGATTTAGACTTTTGCATAGAATAAACTACGTTAATTGTTTCAGGGAACCCCAACTTCTCTGCTATGGGTAAGTGCTGAACTTTCTCTGTGTCTTCTGTATGTTTATCTGTACTCGACTCTTGGTGATTGCAGACCACATTGGAAGCACTGTCAAATACTTTTGGTTGATTCTGTGGTTGTGGTTCTTGAGCAACTGTTGGCCGGACTATTACTTGTTGGTTCTGGCACGCCAGTATATTTTGTTTTTCTACATCTTGACAAACCATTCCCATCAGCACTTCATCCTGCATTGCGACACCAGAATATTGTGGTCTCTGTCCATAAGATCTCCTTAGATAGGACAGTGGGTAGTGGCACCTCCGGTAAGGCCATTGTGGATTAGCACCCTCTATCACACTTTCAATTTCTTCTGGTCTTTCTCTACTTTCACTATGTCGATAGTTACTTGGAGAACCTCTGCGACGTGGATAATGCCAATAATGTTTGCGATCTGCTGCATATTTGCTGCCTTGGACTGGAACTCCACCAGGACCAGTTACGTTAGTTGCTTCAGCACCTTTCTCTCCTTTGACTACATCAAATTCTACAGTCTCCCCATCTCCCAAACTTCGAAAGTATTTTTTTGGGTTGTTCTTCTGGATGCCGAGTAATGTACAAAAATATCGCTCTTTGTGTCGTCTCGATGTATGAACCCATATCCACGTTGCACATGGAACCATACAACTTGGCCTGAAATTTTCTTTGTACTGGCTAGCAGAACATTGGCCCTCATTCAGACCCGGACGCAAGTGGCCGTTCGTACGTTGGGCGAACGTAAAAAAATATTTAAATTCAGGCACACGCTCGTATTTTCGTTCGCATCAAAACATCCTCCCCAAACTCAGGCGACCCCTCCTCTAACTAACGAGCGTGCCAAATAGCGAGTGTACATCCCCGAAGTGGTTTGAAGGGAGCGCACGCACTAGTACTACCCGGAAGTTGGACTGTGATATTTCGATTAACTGCTCGTTTATTCTGCCTACCTCCCTCAATCGTAACATGCCAATCAATATATCAATTAGCTTAATTGTTTTTTTATTTTATTTTACACAATGCAATAAACTTTATTTATGTCCGTGTTTGTGTTTACCCACAGAATACGTACGGCTTAAACATTCGCTTTTAATTGTCAAAATACATGTTAGCCCCTATTAAATAATTGGTCTATTTGTTTTTATACCCGCATATTTCCTGGAGTTCATTTCTTTATGTAAATTTGCTTACGCATGTCACTGCATTAAGCCTATCATAAGTCTCCACAGATTTCTGGCCCTGTCGAACACATGACTCATACACTAACCAATAGAATTGCTCCTGTTAATTTCCTAAATACATTAGCCAATCATAAAATTTGGGAGCACTTTATCAAAAATGATTTTTATGAAAAACTCCATTGCCATCATGAGAGCCTCCGCATTCACCAGGCGTGAGCTGCTGGTGCTTACGGAGGTGATGGATAGGCGGATCACCAGCCAGCCTCCACCCATCACCAACCGCGAGAAGCGATCCGCATATGCGGAGGTTCGGGCCCGCCTGCGCTCCTTCGGCTCACGCCGCCATATCGGGCAGCTGGAGCGCAGGTGGTCGGACCTGCAACGGCGGACGCCCCGCTTGCTGGCATGCTTTCGCATGCAGATCGCTGAAAGTAAGTTTAATGGATTGTGGTTTTCATGTTTGTCTATGTGGCCCTAACTGCATGGCCATGTTTTCCCTGTCTTTCATATTTATTCATTCTCCTCATATCTGCATGGCCATGTTTTCCCTGTCTTTCATATTTATTCATTCTCCTCATATCTGCATGGCCATGTTTCCCCTGTCTTTCATATTTATTCATTCTCCTCATATCTGCATGGCCATGTTTTCCCTGTCTTTCATATTTATTCATTCTCCTCATATCTGCATGGCCATGTTTTCCCTGTCTTTCATATTTATTCATTCTCCTCATATCTGCATGGCCATGTTTTCCCTGTCTTTCATATTTATTCATTCTCCTCAAATCTGCATGGCCATGTTTTCCCTGTCTTTCATATTTATTCATTCTCCTCATATCTGCATGGCCATGTTTTCCCTGTCTTTCATATTTATTCATTCTCCTCATATCATTTTTTTTTTTCGTTTTTGGGGGTGCATTTGAAATTGTTTTTGTGCGCGGATTTGTGTTGGAACTAACCCCAATTTGTTTCCCATCTTTTAGGGGCCCAGCGAAGACTACGCCGTCAGCGTCCCGCCAGACGGCGATCACGGCCACTCTCCCCCACCCCCAGCCAACACTCCAACTCCACTCCTTCCCCTATTCCCCACTCCTTCCCAGCCTTCCTACACCCTCAGCCAGATTTTTCTGGACTCCTTCCCCTCCGTCCCAATTCCCCCTCTCCTCCAACCACCCCTCTTAGAATGACCCCCTCCCCGGAGTCGGTCATTACACCGCCCCGATCTTTGGGGAATGGACCCACCTCCGAGGAGGACGATGGAGGGCCTTCTGTAGCTGGCGTTGGGTCTTCCGGTATGTTTTTTTTTGCAGTTTTTTATCGTCACAAACTGTTTGTATGTATTCTTGTTTTTTTTTTTTTTTTGTATTTATTTTCCAAAATTAAGTGGTTTTGGCCGATTGCCGTAACCTGTTACTGCTGTTTTCAACATACACATAGCACACCTGTCGGAATTTGGACATAGGCCTTGTATTTTTGCCCTACACCATTTTAGTGTGATGAGTTTTAATGCAGTTTTTTTAAAATGTTTTTTGTTGGTTTTTTTTTTTTTATGTGGTTTCACTATTGTTGTATTAATCCCCACACTTTTCTCACCCACAGAGGAACAGAGGCTTCGGGCCAATTTATCCGCCTGTGTGGCCCAGATGCACAGCAATATCATCGGGGTGCTGGTGGTCCTTGACCGTATGTCGGTCCTCCTTAGGGAGTAGTTGGTTTTTTTTCCCCATTCTGTAAATAAATTGTTTTGTTTTGAAGTTACGTTCTGGCTCATTCGTTTTGTCAAAACCACATATTGTTTACCCTGACATAAGTAGAGTGTTCCTGCAAGGATTTCAAATTTTTGGCAATAAGAGAGTGTGTTGTATTTTTAAGTCAAACAGCCACAAGAAACACCTAACAGTACAAATCTGATTTCCCTTTTTTGGTGTAGTCACAATTAGATATTTCTACATTTTACAGGTTCCTAGTTGGTGTGCAAGCAGCTTAGGGCAATATTACGAAGCAAAAGGATTGTACAGGCTTCCTTTTGGTGTTGGTTTGGACCCTGAATAAAGAAAACATTTTTGCTCAAATGGCGTCAGTACTGGATTACCCCTTAGTCAAATGTAACGTGTGTGAACCTGGTTACACTTGGTGGTAACGTTCCAAAAAAGGGACAACTTTTCACTCTCAAAACATTTATTAGCAACATAACTGAAAAATCAAAGTGGTCACTCACAAACAAAACACACAGTGATAATCTCAAATACAACACATACCAAAAAACCAACATCACAAAAAAAAATCAATAACTGGTTGACGAAGGACCATGCCAACATGATTCCACATATATGGCGTGGCAATAAGTGTTCCAGAATATAGCTACAAAATATCCACATACAGGTTTTGTAAGGGTAGCAGGAAGTAGTCATCGTTGGAGTGCCAAAGATTATGTAAAAAAACAGAAGAGGGAGAAAAAAATTAGCCAAAAATTAGATGTTCTCAAACAAACCCAACCACATTAGGTATCAACACTGTTTTTTTTCAAATAATTACCTAAAAAATCTGGCCACCACATCATCGCGTATGGCCCCCCCACATACTGACCTCCGACCAACCTCGGGGGGGCCATCCTCAGGTAAGGCATCCTCTGGCTGCATTCGGACACCACTCCTTATGGCGATGTTGTGAAATATCCCACACAGGACCACAATTTTCGAAACCATATCCGGCAAATACATGAGTTCGCCACCAGAGCGGTGGAGGCATCTGAATCGGCCTTTTAAAAGGCCGATACAGCGCTCCACCACTTGCCTGGTGTCTGTAAGTGTGGAATTATACTCACTTTGTGGCCCTGGTGTGGGAGCCAAATAAGGAGTGAGCAGCCAGGGCGTGCAAGGGAAGCCACTGTCTCCTGTGAAAACGAAAAGACAACATCAGGCTCACTCTGTATGAAGCTTAACATTGTTATGTACTAAAGGTCTCCACTTACCCAGAAGCCATGCATCACCAGCTTGTAGGTTGGTTAATTTGTGCCATATCCCTGATTGCCGGATGACGAAGGAGTCATGTGCACTTCCTGGTAATTTTGCATTCAGGGACAGGATCTGGAGGGAGGCATCACATACCACCATTACATTGAGGGAGTGATAGTGTTTCCGGTTTCTAAATATTGCCTCCAGCCGTGCTGGAGGCTGAAGTGGTATGTGAGTACCATCCACAACCCCTATGATGTGTGGGAAGCCAGCTATTTGGTAAAAATTGGCCTTGGCCACACTAAGGGCACCCATATCCAAAGGCATTTGAATAAAATGATGGAGGTGCTTGAAAAGTGCCTCCATCACTGCCCTCAGGATCTGGGAAAAGGAGGATTGTGAGATGCCCGCCACTATTCCCACCGTTGTTTGGAACGATCCTGAGGCACAGAAATGTAACACCGCCATTAATTGCGTAAGTGGTGGAATTGCTGTAGGACTGTCAATTTGCCACTCAAGATCACTCTCTATTAATGAGAGAGTGTCTATGATGATTTTTGGAGGAAGACGGTATCGTCTTAAAACCTCATCATCTGGCATTCCAAAAAGGGTGACACGTGTTCGAAATATCTGGGGCCTTGCACGCCTACGATGCCTACGCCTGGGATGAGATTGAGGTTGGTCGGCTTCCGGGAGCAGGGCCAGAACAATCCGACCCATATCAACCTGAAATGACAACATTGGAATGTCAGCCTTTTTACCCCACCCAATAAAAATACATATAACTTTGCTTGAAAATACCATCCATTGATGCTTACATGCCGAGGTATTGTCATGATATGTTGTAACTGCAAATAATAACATCAAAAATATACATAATTTTATGCTGGCCATGTCATTATCACAAATTTAAGCAAGACAAAACATAAAAGGGGACACACACACATTTGGGCAAAGAGCAAAATGACGTTGCGCACACTACGTCAAATTGAGGCCAAATGTAAGCAACCAATGCCCCAGGCAAAAAAAAACATTTTTAAGGGATGAATACACATTTCACAAAGCGCTAATTATTACAAGGCACAATAGGAAGTAGTAAAAATGCGCTAATTATTTTGCAAATACATGGCACAATAGGAAGTAGTAAAAATGCGCTAATTAGTTCGCAAATACATGGCACAATAGGAAGTAGTAAAAATGCGCTAATTAGTTCGCAAATACATGGCACAATAGGAAGTAGTAAAAATGCGCTAATTAGTTCGCAAATACATGGCACAATAGGAAGTAGTAAAAATGCGCTAATTAGTTCACAAATACATGGCACAATAGGAAGTAGTAAAAATGCGCTAATTCGTTCGCCAATACAAGGCACAATAACGCCGCATAAATAATGTTAAAAAAACACAGAGTTCGATTTTGCAAAAAACAACGTTACATGTGGAAGGCCAACCAAAGTTGCGTACAGACAAACAAGAACATTTCCTAAACAGTTTAACACATGAACTTACCAAGAGCTAATATATAAGAAACCGGACCAAAATGTCTTTTGGGCAGAGCCAAAATAAAACCTAAGAGAGATGAAATGACGGGAAAAACTTATTAGAAAAATCGACACCAGAATGAGAGACAAATTGACCCAAAGTTATACTTCCCCAAACTTACCAAAACTGAAAACGACCAAAAAATTCAAAATGGAAAAAAAAGGAACGGAAAACAAAGAAAAACCGAAAAAATAGAAAAAACCACAAAAAACGCAATCTCCGAAACCAGCCAACAATCAACTCCAATCAACGTAACCTCCAACATTCAATAAACGCCACCTCGAGTCGAGACGCCCCAAGCCATAAATAGTGTTTCGTTTCCCGCACAAATTAAGGAAGGATCAGTGGAACGCACAATCAATGATACGGCCGCAAAATAAGGATGCATGTATAAATACGTCACGAGACAAAAACACAATTCTGGTGTATTTCTAGTTTGAACATCACACATGGCTACAGACCAGGGAAACAATGGACAACAGTCAGGCGGTAAGTATTTCATGCATTTTGACTCAATGATTAATTATAAACATAATATTGTGCAAGTTGTGAAGTTGAGAATTCTGCAAATTTACCCAAATAGGTGAGGAGGATGACATGGAAGAGGCTGCTGGGCCCAGTATTCCGGCCAAAGCGGCCAAAAAGAAAAGGCAGCCACAATTCACAAGAAAGGAGATGGAGGTTTTGATTCAGAAGTGTGTGGACATCCTGCCACAGGCAGACAGGAACATGAGTGCAAGCCAGAAGTGGAGAATGTGGGAAGAGGTAGCCGTGGATGTCAATAGGGTGGGTGATTATGTCTGTCTAGCCCGGGATGTCAAACGGCGGTAAGTAAACACTTGACCACCCTAAAACCAAAAACCAAATCAAATAAAAAGTAATGGTTCCAATTTAACCCACAGATGGCAAGACTTCAAATATCGCCTGAAACAAAAAATGGCAGACAGGGCTAGGCATGCAAGGGGGACAGGTGGAGGTCCCACCCCTGTGTCATTGGAGTTTACTGATTTAGAAGAGCTGGCACAGGGGTGTGTGCAGCCTGTGGAGGTGTTTGGCGTGTCCAACATGGATACGGACATGCCAGACTTTGCGGCTCCTCATGTTGTCCCAGGTAAATGTTGTGATGTCACCAACTGTGAAATGTTATTGTGCCAATATGTCGATTCTAATGTGAGTCTTTTCTCATTTTTCCAACAGAGACACAGGCGGATGAGTCTGCTCCAGAGGGGAGCCTTGGCCGCAGAATTTCTGCTGGCTCTGCAGGGGAGGAACCAGTACATCCGGCTGAGGACCCTGCAGAAGCCAGTCCAGGGCAATCCCCCTCGCAGGCAGTGTCCCTCCTCACAGAACTCAATTTTAAATCGGATTTCCATACGGAGATTCTGCAGAGGATGGACGCCAGTCTGGTACGGGTGGCTGAGGCCCTGGAGCAAAATGCTGCGGCCAACGTGACCATTGGTCAGGCCCTGGCGGAAAATACCAGGGCCAACATCCGCATCGCCACTGCCCTGGAGCAGCTCGTTCGCCAGCACATGGTGGAGCCGACCTCCCTTCCTGCCGGAACATCAGGATCCTCCACCTCTGGCACAACATCAGCCAATCCTCCAAATGTGCCTAGCCCTGTGCCTAGTCCAGAGGCCACAACATCTGCCTGTGGACAGGCCAGCCCGATGACATCCCGGACCCGGTCTGGCGCCCTCCCTCCCCCAGCCAAACGGGCGAAAAAACAGTGACACCATTGGCTACTTTTCCCACACTCCTTGTGTGCTTGCCTCATATTCCTTTCTGGCCAAAACTTCCCTCTCCTTTCTTGTGAATTGTTTTTAATTTTTGCATTTACGTTTACCCAAAAATTATTGTTTGCACAATTAATAAATATTGTGGAACACTGCCCAAAATGTTGGAGTTCAATATGTGTATTTTTTTTTGGGTGGATACCAATAAATTTACCAGAAATGTACGACTTTGTATTCTGACATTATTGAAAAAATGGGTTACTTTTAATCCGGGCCCACAAGCCAACAACGTTCAAAATAAAAAATTACACATTGAAAAAAAAGTGCTCGTTAAGGAACGTTTAAAACATTACCTAAGGAGGAAAAAACACCTTGCAGTCACAAAATGAGGGACCAAACCTAAACATGATGACATTATTGTTACAATAGTCCAAAAACGAACACATTGCAGCCAAAATACACCCCCACAAATGTACGCTAATTGATTGTGTAATCCTGACATTAGCAGCTATGATTTCCACCTGCGTTCGGTTTTGTGCTATCCAAAAAAACTGCTTTCAAAACACATACCAAGCCGGTTTTCAATCCAACACTAATTGAGTTTCTGACAAGCCGTGATTAATCGATGCAACATCGTGGAGTGCCGGGACGGAGGAGAAGGCCATCGCCACTGTGGTCGAGTTATCCAGCCCCTAAGCTGTGCGAGCATTTTGAAGGGAAAGAGGATCATCCAGTGACGTATGAGTTGGTACGAACACATTTGACATTCGCATTTGTTAATGTATGTACGCCCCAAAAACGCCTCGCCACGCCTGCGTTTTTCCATCTCCACCCCCGTCAACGCCCAAAAACGGCCTGTTCTGTCAATCACATTTGACATGTCACTTCCTGTATGCTATTTGACGAACGAGACAAAAAAAACTCGCAATCTGCCGTACGCACATGCGCAGTGTAACACCGACGCATGCGCGGTTACTCAACATCGGAACGCAACGAGCGTACTGCCTCTAACGAACGGCTCTGAATCAGGGCCATTGTCTGCACGTGTTTCAACTACCATTCCAACCTGGCTCTGCAATACTGTGTTTGCACTTGCATCCTCGTGATGTTGTTCTTCCAAGGGTGGACCTGTTCTCTCTATTCTTCCTGAGCTCCTAATAGTATCCCGTCTAGGGTTATTTCGTGGTCCACGATCTGAACGCCATTCATTTTGCTTTAGTTCTTTCAGCTCTTGACACACTTTGGTTAGAGCTTGTGTGAGCTCAGCAATCTGGCTTTTTAATACCCCAATAGGATCAGGACAGGAGGATGTTTGAGTGTGTTGCATGACGAACTCTTTAGGTGCTAGGGGGTCTTGTCTTTCTTTGTAGCTAACATCGTACGGACCCTTTGCCTCCGAATTTTCTGCAAGTACGGAAGAGTCAACTTCAGAACTTTGATTCAGTCCCAGAATTTTCATAATAGTCTCTTTAAATTCTAGGAAAGGACAATCTGGATTCTGATATCTCCACATTTGCAATTGAGTGCACACCCCCTCCTCGAGTGCTCCCTCAATAAAGAGGTTGATTAATGTTTCATCCTCTTGCTGGATCCCAATAGGGTCAAGGTTTTGTAATTCTTGAAATTATTCCTGCAAACTAAGAGCAAATTCTCTTAAAGACTCATGAGGCTGTTGCTTTCTCGCATAAAAGTGCCTTTTCAATTCGGATACGGTTCGTGAGTTGAAAATAGCGACTAGTTTTTCGAAGATATCTTTGACAGTTCTACGGTATCTGTCAGGCCATGATTTCACTTCACGTAAAGCAGTGCCTTTTAACTGCCCGATGAGTATCTCCACTTTCTGTACTTCATCAAGTTGGTACAGTCTGAACATCGATTGTAATTTGTACTTAAATTCTTTAAATACACTTGTGCCTGGTGTACATGCATCCCCTGAGTAAGTTGGCAGCCATGGGGCCTCGAAGTAGTATGGCATAGTAATTAGTGTAGACATAGTAGGACTTCCTCTGTTTAATCTGTCTCCTTGCTGTTACTTTTTTTTTGTTGTTGTTGTTGAGGGTAGCCACCCGCTTTTGTCTCTGTAGTCGATCCTGTTCATGGATGCCAAAATGTAATACCCCAATGGGAAAAATACAGATGGTGTGGTGCAGGTGTAACTGGCGGCAATTCCTAATTCAGACCACACCCACAGAGAGGTAAGGGTTCCCAACCAGACACTGACAATGGGAGACAAAATTCATGCAAAAGGTATACGGATTTATTTTTAGAAACCCACAATTACTGAAATAGGTAACTGTTATAGAATGATAGGTTTGGTACAATATACACACACTAAATCACATAAATTACAATAACAAACTTACTGCTTTTCTAATTGACTATTCCTATACTAAATTAGCAATGTTCTTTTCAAATTAATAGAATGTCCCAATAACCCAAGACAGATGATATGTCCTTTATAACCCAGGTTACGGGTAACTCCTTGTGTACACGTTGGGGCCCTTAAAGCGTATTTACAACTGAATGGCAAGCAGCAATGTTGCAGTGCTGATATATAAATTAGGAGTAGTGTCTCTATATCACACATAGAAGTTCTGTGTAATATTGGCTTCCTCTCACCAAATCTGAGGACCAAAATTAGGATGCGACTTTCTCTTCAAAAGGTAGCCACAGTGAACAATTGGACAGGACTCTCAGCATGGCTTACTATGTGGCACTATAAGTCCCAACCACTCTTCTATTTTTTTCTCTGTCTCTGTTACTACAGCTGTTTATCACTCTGCAATGGCGTCCCCTCAGCTTTCTTCTCTCCACAGCTCCAACTGTCACCCCTCAGCTCTCTTCTCTCCACAGCTCCAACTGTCACTGACCTGACACTGGTCATGTGACCTGCTGCTCCTGACCTCTTCAGCAGCTGCAGAGACTGCTGGGATATGTCTTCCAATGTAATTCCAAGTCAGACGTAATAACTCACATAGTGGGGTATTACATTAACCGCACAGCAGCGTCTGAGTGCACTCAGTTGCGACAATCTCCACTGCTTTGCGCCCTCACTCATTGCCTTTGCTGCACCACCATCCGGCGGCACCTGCTGCACAGCAGTGCCTGAGTGACTCAGTTGCAACTATCTCTGCTGCTCAGCGGTTTCAGTTCATTTCCAGTTTTCAAGGCTGTGACGTGTTCACCAGGGCACCATCTTGCCAAGTACATCCAGCCCTCAAGGCTGTGATGTGTCCACCAGGGCACCATCTTGCTAAGCACCTCCAGCCCTCAAGGCTGTGATGCGTCCACCAAGGCACCTTCTTGCCAAGTACCTAAAGCCCTCAAGGCTGTGATGTGTCCACAGGGCACCATCTTGCCAAGCACCTCCAGCCCTCAAGGCTGTGACATGTCCTCCAGGGCACCATCTTGCCAAGTATCTCCAGCCCTCAAGGCTGCGATGAGTTCATCAGGGCCCCATCTTGCCAATCACTTCTAGCCCTCAAGGCTGCAACATGACCGCCAGATCTTTCCCTTGTCTGACATTGCTCACCTTGAGCCACGACTGACTGGACTATCTGCTAAACCCATCGCTCCTTTACCTTCAGTGCAACCGCCTGTCTTGGTTGTGGACCTCCCAGAGGCCTCACCCACCATCAACCTTGGGCTACAACTGCACCATCCACTGTTTGAACCCATCGCCCTTATATCCTTTATCTCCCTATCTCCATTTATAGTGGAATTCTTAACAGCCTGAATGCAAACAGGCACTGCAGGATTTTACAGAAGTCTTATAGTGCACTTTGGATATGCAGATACAGTTGGACATATAGGTAAATTTAGAAATGTAGGTATACTTTGGAAATGCAAACACGTAATGGCCAGGTAATATGATGAAGCAGGTCCATAAACAGAGGAACAGGAACTGGTAATAATCCACAGATGCAAACATGAGGTAAACGAGGAAACTGGCATGCAGGCTCAAGGGAAACACTGAGGGCCTGATTCAGACCCGGACGCTAAGCCGCAATCGCTCGCTATGGGCGATTGTCGCCCCTCTGCGCATGCGTATGCATCGCAATGCACATGCGCAAGCCAGTCACTGCGATCAGGAATCGTGCACTCGTAGTACACAGACTGAGCGCTACTTTGAGTGACAGATAGCACTGTTTGTGGGTGGTGTCAGGAGAAGGTCTATGAAAACGGGGGTGTGGCTGTGTGAACACAGGAGGGTCTGTGTGTTCTAACGGCGTTTCATGGGCGTGCATAATTAGTATGGAGGCGTAATTGTACACGTCACCTGGTTGTATTTCAGCCTGCAGTGATCGCAGTGCTTGCAGCAGGGTAGGGTCTACCTCAAGGGCTGCGTGCAGCTCCGATGGTTCTGGATCAATCATACACTTCCTGGAGATGACGTGTGCTAAGAAAGAAAAGTGGGCATCTGTACACCGACGTGCGTTCACTCTGCCGTCGGGCTCTCATAGGGGGCTTCCTTATGCCTGGCCATGCATTCGTGGAATTTGCATACCCGGCCCCTGACGGCAGCGAAAGTAAGCAGCTTAGCGCCCTGGTCTGAATCGCACCCTGTGCCCAGAATATGCACCAACACAAATAAAGGTATTTGCAGACTAATACAAAGTGGTCACAATGGCAAACCTGATGAGCATTCAGACATTCGTTCTGGGAACTGGCAGGCACACAGAAGTCCAGCCCTAAATAGGAATCTAGAGATATTGATAGTCCAGCAATGAGTCCTGGATCAGACAGTCTTCAATAGCCAGGTGTCAGGTGTAATCCTTGCACAATTACTTGACTCCTGGCTGGAGACCATACTCAGAAGAGCAGTACTGTACCTCTGGAAGCTTCCAGAACTGCAGCTCAAATGAAACCAGACCAGAGGCTTGGCAACCCCTGGTTCCGGGGAATGAATACTGATGGGAATCATGACATTAGCACTCTTAATACTTGGGCACATCTACAAGTTGCTAAAGGTGAATGTAAAGGCATCTCCCTAAGGGGCATATTTATCACAAGCTGCATTTTTAACGTGGATATGATAAATATTTTTTGTGTAAATTTGAATGTGAAAATGAATATTTTCATATAAATTTACTACTTGTCTTTTGGGAGTAGACGAGCTCCGATAAGAGCCCGAGTGTAACACTATCACACTGCGTCCTGGTTCGGGTCCTTGGCTCACACCACACATGCGCAACTGTCGGTTGGTGCATGCATCACGGGAGTCGATGGAGAAGGAAATGGCTGTTTTTGTGGAATATCCCGCAAATACTTAATGATAAATTAGGTTCAATGACTTGACACATGATACAAATGGTATCTATGGAGCAACATATACAGTATTTATTTTTGAGTAAACGAGCTGTTCTGACATTTACATATAACATTAATCAAAGCTGTTAATAGTGTTTAAAAATAGCTATATAAAAGTACATATCCTGTGGAAAGCAAATAAAAAAATAACTTTAAATTAAACATATAAACAAAGGAGTCTGCGATAATAACCACATATGATAATGAAAACTTTTACAATGTTAAATTGTCAGTCACCAGTAGAGGTCACTAGATATACAAAAAAATAATACAAAGGACAACATTGGAATTACATTTATAAACTTATCCAATGCACCTTTCCAGTACATAAAGAAGTATATTTATTAACTTCTGTGCATACACTGCACAAATGCATGACTTCCAGGGGTAAATTTACTAAGCACAAAGAAATTCGGGAATTTACTAAGCTCCTGTGTTTGTCAAGATCGTGTTTTCCGATTGTGTATGTGATCGTTCCTACCCGTGTTTAATCCCCGTGTTTCCCTAGCCTAATGCTGGCCATACAGCTGCACGACTAGCATCAGATCCGATTCACCATCTGACTCCCCGTAGCTCCTTGGCAGTCCCGGCAGCATATTTGTTGTTTTTACTTAGCGCAGGATCTGTCGTATGATCGATCCTGTGCCTCACGCGCTCATTAGGGAAACAGTCATTGAAATGACTTGAATTGCCGCACGATGGATCGCATGATCAAAATAAATGGCACAATCTGCACATGATAGGATGGAACATATGGGCTGCACATCTGATCATAAGATCCGATTATAGGAGCTGCGGGAGCGCGCATCGGATCGTATCTTACTAAGAAAATACACAATTTTCACAAGATCCATCATATGACTTGGGCAATCGGCCCGAAATCGTGGAGGCTTATGGCCAGCTTTACACTCCTGAACAAGCAGCCTGCACTTATCAGTGAGATACATGCAGGCTGCTTGTTTGTAATATAGATTAAATAAAGGGTTAATTGTTAAAAAAATATGACATGTGGTTCCCCCCCAAAGGATAACCAGCCCCGGGCCTTTGAGCCAGTCCTGGTTCTAAAAATATGGGGTCTCCCCTTTCCTAAACACCCCAGGCCTAGGCTGAAGCCCGTCGCTCTTCCCTGCACCCTGGCTGGTGGGTGCATGGGTAATAGTAGGAATAATAGATACATACTATTGTTTTTACAGTGGGACTACAGGTGCCAGCATGCCTGCCTTTTGGCAGGTTGGTCAGATTTTAATTGTGCAGAGAGATTTAGATTTGTGAGAGCTGTATCTTAACTGAAATCTAAATTGCAGTGTAAAAATAAAGCTGTACAGCGCTTGTGGGCTACATGCAAAAGCAGCCAGTATTTATCCCACATGCAAAAAATGTACTTCTTACCATTTTATTATCTACAACTATTTTACTTTTATTCATCCTACATTATTTACCTACTCTCTTCCACTACCTCACTGCCATATTAACTGCCTCATTGTCTGCCTCCCCTCTAAATATCTGTAACCCCTGCGGTGTTCTCCTGCCCCCCTCCTATTTGTACACTTGCCATCCTTCTCTCTCGTCTTCCCGCTCTCTCCTCCCTGAGTCAGCCACTATACTTCCTTGCCCCTGTCCCATATCAATCCTCCCCACCAGCTCTCACCTTCTCATATCCAGCCCACCCCCTCTCACCCACAACCCAGGCAATGTCATCCACTCCCTCCCACTTCCAATTGGAAGTCACTGCCACTGCTAGGCAGTCCCTACGGATGGCAGATTTTACTGGGGAGGCTGCAGCCCTGAAGACCCTAGATAAAATCTGCCACTGATATCAAGTGCTATGATGCAGCTGCCGGGGCTTTTTTTTACACTGTACCATTGTGCTTCATCTGCACATATGACGTATTGAGGCTTAGTGTATGAGGACATTATTTGCATTCAGATTACCTCAACACTATACAATCATTATAAAGCAACACATAGCAAACTCGCCATACAGTAAACAGCCTCCAGCGACAGCCATACAGTACACAGAGATCGCAGTGACCACCATATAGTACATAACAGTGGATGTAGTTATGTACTGGATTGAACAGGATTCCACCGGTCGAAATCTTGACATCACAAGCCCGACATTGGACAAAAATATAGGCGTAGAAATACCGACACCTATCTTAATCCCGATGCTGGAATCTTGACAGACTCCATTCTGAATGAGGTAAGCCGGGGCTTCTTAGCAGTTAGCCACAGGGGGGGAGGGAGGAGTGTTAGGTTTAGGCAGCATAGTGGGGTTAGGGATTCATTTTTTTTGAGGGGAGGTTAGGGTTAGGCACGACTGGGGGGGGATTTAAGGTTAGGCATTAAGTGGGGAGGGATAGGTTTAGGCACAAAGGGGGGAGACTTAGGTTTAGGCACTAACGGGGAAGGTTAGGGTGTGGGGTGGGGAGGATTAGGCTACAAGAAGGGAGGTCTAGGGTTAGGGAGAGAAGGGGGGAGGGTTAGTATACCTCCTGTCGGTATTTTGACAGGAGGCATCCCGACTCCTGGTATTTCTTTTTTTTTTATCATCAATAGTTTTATTAAAGATTTTTTCAATAAACAAAATAGTGCAAATAAAAATTACAGAAAAAAGAAAACATGAGAAAGGGAGGGAAGGAATCAGACAACACTATCAACATATTAATATCACATAATTAAAACATTAGGCAAATATATAGAATATATACTTATAGAATATCAATTATGAAATACCTTTAATAATACCAGCAATTACCCTGTATGTGGAAAAGAAAACACTTAGACTCAGAAAGAATTAAGAGGCAAAGTGGCACTCTCTCCAACTGTGACAAATTCATGCCATTTTAACCACCTAATCGATGGGGAAGATCCCGCAGAGGAATAAGGAACACCTAACGTTTCCATTTGGAAAGCATACTGAACTTTACATATAATTTAGACGGGAGAGATGGAGACTTCCAATTTTGTGATATGGCCGCTCTGGAAGCTATCAAAATATGACCTAAAACATAACTATCGGACTTAGACAACTCTGAGGGATATATATGTGAAAAAGAGCTATAGATGGCGACTCTTGAAAACGAATGCTGAGAACTTTATAGGCTAACTCAAATAACAGACTCAAATGCCAGAGATTGCGAATGTTCGGGCAGTCCCAAAATATATGGAAAATATCACCTGGCTCCAAACACCTCCGCCAACAAAATTTGGACTGCAAAGGCCATATCTTATGTAGCTTGGTTGGTGTAAAATATAACCTATGTAACAATTTAAATTGCATCTCCAAATGGTTGGAGCATTTAGAGAAGCGATGAGCCGTTAAGTAAATCTCTTCCCATTGCTGGAGGGTAAATGTCATCTGTAAATCCGCTTCCCACTGTAGTTGTGCAGCAGATTTAGTTATCGATGCATCCTCCAGATATAGGGAATAGCAGAACTTTATAGCTCCCCGAGAGTTACCAGTTGACATTTTAGCTAGAACGGGGTAGGAGGCAGAGCTAGGGAGCCAGTAATTCACAACATAGCAGAGACCCAATGGCTTATACGTAAATATGTAAAAAATTCTCCTGAGGGTAGTTTATATTGCACCTGCAGATATGAAAAAGGGAACATAGAATTGTTACTGAGTACCAGAGCCGGATTTGCCGCTAGGCAACCTAAGCGGCCGACTAGGGCCCGGCGGGTCCCTAGGGGCCTGTGACCAGGCCCACCAAAAACTGTCCCTGGGCCTGGGGAGAACCTGCAGTGCTGTTTATGTCATGCTGCTACTAGCACCAGCCGGGAGACAGGACACACATACCGGCGCAGTGTAGTAGCAGCATGTAGGAGGCCCGGCTACTACTAAGCTGGAGGTGGAGTTGAGGTCGGACGGGGCTGGCTGGCCCTATCATTAAGCAGGAAGGGGCGGGCTCAGGGATGCTGCTGCTGAATGGAGTCCCACTGTGAGGAGGATGCCGCTGCACCCGCAGCAGACAGACAGTGACAGTGATTCACTGTCTCACTCCCCCGCTGTGCCGCTGTCAAGGCTGGAGCTACGTGAAGAGGCGAGCCATGCAGGCGCCGTGCATATGGAGGTCATAGGCAGGTAAATTTGCTGGAGCTGGTGGAGAGGGGAGGGCAGAAAGGCGCGGAACTGTGAGGGGACAGGTGTCTCTGCTGGGCTGGGAGGGTGTCTGTGAGGGGAGGGAGGTCTGTGCCATGAGGGGAGAGGGTCTATGGCTGCTGACAGGGGTCGCTGATGGTGGGAGGGGGTGTATGTACTGTAAGGGGAGAAGAGTCTCTGAGGGGAGGGGAGAAGAGTCTCTGAGGGGAGGGGGGATCTGTGCTGTCAGGGGAGGGTCTATGGTTGCTGAGAGGGGTCTGTGAGGGGAGAGGAGGGGGTGTCTGTACTGTGAGGGGAGAGGACTCTGTGAGGGGAGGGGGGTCTGTGCTGTCAGGGGAGGGTCTATGGCTGGTGAGACTGAGAGGGGTCTGTGAGGGAAGGGGGTTTCTGTACTTTGAGGGGAGAGGAGTCTGTGAGGGGAGGGTGCGTCTGTGCTGTGAGGAGTGACCTGTGATGTGAGGAGAGAGGGTCTATGGCTGCTGAGAGGGGTCGGTGAGGGAAGGGGGGTTTGTGTACTTTGAAGGGAGAGGAGTCTGTAAGGGGAGGGTGGGTCTGTGCTGTGAGGAGGGACCTGTGGTGTGAGGGGAGATGGTCTATGGCTGATGAGACTGAGAGGGGTCTGTGAGGGGAGGGGGTTTGTGTACTTTGAGGGGAGAGGAGTCTGTAAGGGGAGGGTGGGTCTGTGCTGTGAGGGGGGACCTGTGGTGTGAGGGGAGAGGGTCTATGGCTGCTGAGAGGGGTCTGTGAGGGGAGTGAGGTGGGAATGATGGGTGCTGTGTAAGAGGGCATGTGGTGCTGTCAAGTGGGCAGGGAAGGGGCCTGGCTGTCAGTGTGACTATAACAACCAGTACTCTCTACCCTATATATATATTTTTTTTTTTTTCTCATATAGTGACATTTTAAAAACTGCATGTATCCAGTAGGTGTCACTAGGTCAAGACTTGACCTGGCGACACCTGCACAGGTTTTACAATGTCACTATATGCCGGAGCATTGGATCGTGTATATATATATATATATATATATATATATATATATATTATATATATATATATATATATATATTATATATATATCCAAATAGCATGGCACTCAAGACTGATAGAAATCAAAGGCCCTCATTCAGACCCACTCGCAAGCGGGCGCACGTACGTTAGGCGTACGTACAAAAATATTTAAATTCAAGGGCTCGCTCGTATTTTCGATCGCATCTAAAAATCCTCCCCAAACTCAGACGACCCCTCCTCTAACTAACGAGCGTGCGAAATAGCGAGTGTACATCCCCGAAATGGCTTGAAGGGAACGCAAGCACAAGTATAAACCGGAAGTGGCCATGTCAGATGTCGATTACCTGCTCCTTTATTCTGCCTACCTCCATCAATCGTATCATGCCAATCAATGTATCAATTAGCTTAATTGTTTTTTTTTTCAACACAATGCAAGAAACTTTACTCTTGTCCGTGTTTGTGTTTACCCGCAGAATACGTACGGCTTAAACATTCGCTTTTATTGCTCAAAAAACATGTTAGCCACAATGAAACAATTGTTCTATTGCTGTGGATCCCCGCATATTTCCCGGGGTTCATTTCTTTATTTAAATTTGCTTACGCATGTCACTGCATCAAGCCTATCATAACTCTCCAGAGATTTCTGGCCCTGTCGAACACATGACTCATACACTAACCAATAAAATTGCTCCTGTTAATTTCCAAGATACATTAGCCAATCAGAAATTTTTGGCACACTTTATCAAAAATGAATTTTAAGAAAAACACCATTGCCATCATGAGAGCCTCCGCATTCACCAGGCGCGAGCTGCTGGTGCTAACGGAGGTGATGGATCGGCGTATCACCAGCCAGCCTCCACCCATCACCAACCGGCAGAAGCATTCCGCGTGGTCTGACCTGCAACGGCGAATGTCCCGCTTGCTGGCATGCTTTCGCATGCAGATAGTGGAAAGTAAGTGTTATGTATTGTGGTTTTCATGTTTGTCTTTGTGGGGCAAACTGCGTGTGCATATTTTCATGTCTGTCCTATTTTTTCATTCTCATCATATCTGCATGTGCATGTTTTTATGTCTGTCCTATTTATTCATTCTCCTCATATCTGCATGGCCATGTTTTCCCTCTATTTCTGATATATTCATTCTACTCATATTTGCATGTTTTTTGTTGGTGGTGGGTGATTTTAAAATGTTATTTGGCCCGGATTTGGCCAGAAACTAACCACAATTTGTTTGACATCTTTTAGGGGGACAGGCAAGACTACGCCGTCACCGTCCGGCCAGACGGCAGTCCCGCCCACTCTCACCCACCCCCAGCCAACACTCCACCCCAAATAATTCCCCTATTCCCCCCTCCTTCCAAGCCTTCCAAGACCCTCTCTCGGAACTGTCGGGCCTCCTTCCCCTCCGTCCCCCTTCCCCCTCTCCTCCAACCACCCCTCTTCCAATTACCCCCTCCCCGGAGTCCGTGATAACCCCGCCCCGTTCTTTGGGGAATGAAGGCTCCTCCGAGGATGAAGATGGAGGGACTTCGGGATCTGCCGTTTTGGCTACCGGTATGTTTTTCTTTCGCATTTTTTTTTAACCACAAACTGTTTGTATGTAATCATGTGTCGTTCCTTTATTCGTGATTTTTGGGTTGTTTTTTGGTGATTTAGCAGTTTGCCTTTACCTCTTCCTGCTGATTTCAACATACACATATCACACCTGTGGGTATTTCTACATAGGCCTTGTAATTTTTGCAGCACCCCTTTTTTTTTAAATTTTGGTTTTGGAGTGATTTTTGTTTTTTTAATGTGGATTCCCTATTGTTTGATTAATCCACACACTTTTCTCACCCACAGAGGAACAGAGGCGTCGGCAAGAGGTCGAAGATTGTGTGGCACACATGCGCCAAAATGTAATTGGGGTGTTTGTGGCCCTTGACCGGCTGTCTGGCATCCTTCGGCAGTAGTTTTTTTTTGTTTTTATCTTTTTCAAAATAAATTGTTTATTTCTAATATACGTTCTGCCTCATTCGTTTTTTCAAAACCAAAGATAGTTAACCCTGACATAAGTAGACTGTTCCTGCAAGGTTTTGCATTTTTTTAAAAATTAGATTGGGTTTTGTATTTGTATGTAAAACACCCTCAAGAAACACATAACAGTAACAATGTCATTTCCCTTTTTGTGTGTAGTGTCAATTAGATATTTCTACATTTTACAGGTTCCTAGTTGGTGGGCAAGCTGCTTAGGCGAATCTTACAAAGCCAAATGATTGGACAGGCTTCCTTTTGGTGTGGGTTGGGAACCTGAAAACATATTTCATTTTTGCTCAACTGGCGTCAGTACTGGATTACCCCTTAGTCAAATGTAAGGTGTGTTAACCTGGTTAAACTTGCTGGTAACGTCCAAAAAAAGGAAGAACATTTAACTCTCCAAACATTTATTCACAACATAACTGAGAAATCAAAGTGGTCACTCACAAAAAAAACACACAGTGATAATCTCAAATACAACACATACCAATAAAAAAAAAAAATCAAAAAACAAATCAAGAACTGGTTGAGGAAGGACCATGCCAAAATGATTCCACAAACATGGCGTTGCGATATGGGTTCCAGAATATATTCCCAAAATGACCAGATCCAGGTTTGGTAAGGGTAGCATGAAGTAGTGAGCGTTGTAGTGCCAAAGATTATGTGAACAAACCGAAGATGGTGAAAAAAAGAAAACAAAATTAGATGTTCGCAAACAAACACAAACACATTAGGTTTAAACACTGTTTTGTTAAAACTTACCTAAAAAATCTGGCCACCACATCATCGCGTATGGCCCCCCCACATACTGACCTCCGACCAACCTCGGGGGGGCCATCCTCAGGTAAGGCATCCTCTGGCTGCATTGGGACACCACTCCTTATGGCGATGTTGTGAAATATCCCACACAGGACCACAATTTTCGACACCATATCCGGCAAATACATGAGCTCACCACCAGAGTGGTGGAGGCATCTGAATCGGCCTTTTAAAAGGCCGATACAGTGCTCCACCACTTGCCTGGTGTCTGTAAGTGCGGAATTAAACGCACTTTGTGGGCCTGGTGTGGGAGCCAAATAAGGAGTGAGCAGCCAGGACATGCAAGGATATCCACTGTCTCCTATGGAAAAGAATTGACAACATCAGGAACACTGTGTATCAAGCTTAACATTGTTATGTACTAAAGCTCTCCACTTACCCAGAAGCCACGCATCACCAGCTTGTAGGTTGGTTAATTTGTGCCATATCCCTGATTGCCGGATGACGAAGGAGTCATGTGCACTTCCGGGTAATTTAGCATTCAGGGACAGGATCTGGAGGGAGGCATCACATACCACCATTACATTCAGGGAGTGATAGTGTTTCCTGTTTCGAAATATGGCCTCCAGCCGTGCTGGAGGTATGTGAGTACCATCCACAACCCCTCTGATGTGTGGGAAGGCAGCTATTTGGTAAAAATTGGCCTTGGCCACACTAAGGGCACCCATATCCAAAGGCATTTGAATAAAATGATGGAGGTGCTTGAAAAGTGCCTCCATCACTGCCCTCAGGATTTGGGAAAAGGAGGATTGGGAGATGCCTGCCACTATTCCCACCGATGTTTGAAACGATCCTGAGGCACAGAAATGTAACACCGCCATAAATTGCGTAAGTGGTGGTATTGCTGTTGGACTGTCAATTTGCCGCTCAAGATCACTTTCTATTAATGAGAGAGTGTCTATGATGATTTTGGGAGGTAGACGGTAGCGCCTTAAAACCTCATCATTGGGCATTCCAAAAAGGGTGACACGTGTTCGAAATATCTGGGGCCTTGCATGCCTACGATGCCTACGCCTGGGACGAGATTGAGGTTGGTCGGCTTCCGGGAGCATGGCCAGAACAATCCGCCCCAGATCAACCTGAAATTCAAAGATTTCAAAGTAAGGCTTTTGACCCACCCCAAAACTATATTAAAACAACTTAGCTTGATGATACCATCCATTGCTGCTTACATGCCGGGGTATTGTCATGATACGTCCAAACTGAAAATAAACACCAAAATTACTTGACACATTTCACTCTGTGCATTTTTGTTTATAAATTTTGTGCTAGACCAAAGTTAAAATATGCCAAACACCCATTTAGCAAAACAGCAAAACGACATTTAACACAGTACATCAAAATGGGTCGAAATGTTGGCACAAAAAGCGAAAGAGAAACCACCAAAAAGTTAGAATGATTATTAAGCTGTTAAAAATGCGCTAATTAGTTCGCTAATACAAGTCACAAGAGTAACTACTAAAAATGCGCTAATTAGTTCGCTAATACAAGTCACAAGAGTAACTACTAAAAATGCGCTAATTAGTTCGCTAATACAAGTCACAAGAGTAACTACTAAAAATGCGCTAATTAGTTTGCTAATACAAGTCACAAGAGTAACTACTAAAAATGCGCTAATTAGTTTGCAAATACAAGATAAAAAATGGACTTACCAAGAGCAAATATATAAGACTAAAAATCAAAAGGTCTTTTGGGTCGAAAATAAACAAAATCTAAAAAAGAAGAAATTATGGATCCAAAAATTACAAAAAATAAGAAACACAATGAAACAACAATTGAACAAAAGTTAGACTTCACAAAACTTACCAAATCAAGAAACGAGGTCCCAAAAATATAAACCAACAAAGATAACGGAAAAAAAACCCGCAAATCTAACCAACAAACGAATCTCCAACCGCCAACTCCTTTCTACGCAATCAATAAACTCCAGCCAAGATAACCTCCAACAATCCAAAAACGCCACCTCGACTTGAGACACACCAAGCCATAAATAGTGTTTCGTTTCCCGCACAAATTAAGGAGGGATCATAGGGCCGCACAATCAATGATGCGGCCGCAAAATAAGGACGCATGTATAAATACGTCACGAAAACACATTCAAATTCTGGTGTATTTCTTGTTTGGACCTCAGACATGGCGACAGACCAGGGAAAAAATGCCCAAGAGTCAGGCGGTAAGTCTTTCATGCATTTTGTATCAATGATTAATTTGAAACATAAGATTAGGCAAGTTGTGATTTTGTGAATTCTGTAAATTTACACAAATAGGTGAGGAGAATGACATGGAAGAGGCTGCTGGGCTCAGTATTCCGGCCAAAGCGGCCAAAAAAAAAAGGCAGCCACATTTCACAAGAAAGGAGATGGAGGTTTTGATCCAGAAGTGTGTGGACATCCTGCCACAGGCAGACAGGAATATGAGTCTAAGCCAGAAGTGGAGAATGTGGGAAGAGGTAGCCGTTGCTGTCAATAGGGTGGGTGATTATGTCCGTCTAGCCCGGGATGTCAAACGGCGGTAAGTAAACCCTTGCCCCCCCTGAAAACAAACCCCATTTTAAACCAAAGGATAATGGCTTCCATTTTTCCCCACAGATGGGGCGACTTCAAATATCGCCTAAAGCAAAGACTCGCGGACAGGGCTAGGCATGCAAGGGGGACAGGTGGGGGTCCCACCCCTGTGTCATTGGAGTTGACGGATTTAGAAGAGCTGGCACAGGGGTGTGTGCAGCCTGTGGAGGTGTTTGGCGTGTCCAACATGGATACGGACATGCCAGACTTTGCGGCTCCTCATGTTGACCCAGGTAAATCTTTGGATGTCATCAACTCTGAAATGTTATTGTGCCAATATGTAGATTGTAATGTGAGGCTTTTCTCTTTTTTCCTAACAGAGACACAGGCGGATGAGTCTGCTCCAGAGGGGAGCCTTGGCCGCCGAATTTCTGCTGGCTCTGCAGGGGAGGAACCAGTACATCCGGCTGAGGACCCTGCAGAAGCCAGTCCAGGACAATCCCCCTCGCAGGCAGTGGCCCTCCTCACAGAACTCAATTTCAAATCGGATTCCCATACGGAGATTCTGCAGAGGATGGACGCCAGTCTGCTACGGGTGGCTGAGGCCCTGGAGCAAAATGCTGCGGCCAACGTGACCATTGGTCAGGCCCTGGCGGAAAATACCAGGGCCAACATCCGCATCGCCAATGCCCTGGAGCAGCTCGTTCGCCAGCACATGGTGGAGCCGACCTCCCTTCCTGCCGGAACATCAGGATCCTCCACCTCTTGCACAACATCAGCCAATCCTCCAAATGTGCCTAGCCCTGTGCCTAGTCCAGAGGCCACAACATCTGCCTCTGGACAGGCCAGCCCGATGACATCCCGGACCCGGTCTGGCGCCCTCCCTCCCCCATCCAAACGGGTGAAAAAACGGTGACAGCAATGGTGACTTTTCCCACAATCCTTCTGTGCTTGGCTCATATTCCTTTCTGGTCAAAACTTCCCTCTCCTTTCTTGTGAAATGTTTTTATTTTTTTGTTGTATGTTTATGTCAACAGTTATGTTGGGCCAATTTGTTTGATTTGGGAACATATCTTTGGGCAAAAAAGATGTCCCCAAAATTTTAAAAATAAGTTTTTTTGTTTGAGCAATAAATTGGAAATTAAACAATGACATTGGATTGTGAAATTATTGTACAAATGGGTTACATTTAATCCTGGGCCAAAAGGCAAAAACTCGGCCAAAACAAAAACAAAAAAAAAAGGGCTCTTTAAGGAACGTTTAAAAATTCATATAATTCGGCAAATTCAAGAGGCACAAATAAAATGAAAAACTGAAAACATGATGACATTATTGTTACAATAGGCCCTAACCACCAAATTGCTGCCCAAATAAACCCCCACAAATGTACGCAAATTGATTGTGTCATCCTGACATTAGCAGCTCTGAGTTCCACCTGCGTACGGTTTTGTGCAATCCCAAAAAACTGATTTCAAAACACATACCAAGCCGGTTCTCAATCCAACACTAATTGCTTTTCTGCCCTCCCGCGATTAATCGCAACAACATCGTGGAGTCCCGGGACGGAGGAGAAGGCCATCGCCAATGTGGTCGAGTAATCCAGACCCTAAGCTGTGCGAGCATTTGGAAGGGAAAGAGGATCATCCAGTGACGTAGGAGTCGGTCCGTACACATTTTACGCTTGCATCTGCTAATGTATGTACGCCCCAAAAACGCCTCGCCACGCCTGCGTTTTTCCATCTCCACCCTCGTCAACACCCTAAAACGCCCTGTTCTGTCAATCACATTTGACATGTCACTTCCTGTACGCTATTTTAGGAACGAGTCCAAAAAAACTCGCAATCTGCAGTACGCACATGCGCAGTGTTACACCGACGCATGCGCGGTTATTCAACATCGGAACGCAACGAGCGTACTGCTGTTAACGAGCGGCTCTGAATGAGGGCCAAAGTCAGCACAAATAGTCGTTTTCAACGTTTCATTCAGATTAGAATTTCGTCAGGAAATTCTCATCTGAATGAAACGTTGAAAACGACTATTTGTGCTAACTTTGATTTCTAACAGCCTTGAGTGCCGTGCTATTTGGACATGTTTGCAGCTTTTGGCTCAGCAAAGGCACCAAGCAAGGATATGCCTTATGTTATGTGAGCGCCAGACCAGCTTCTATTGTGTGTGTATGTGTGTGTGTGTGTATATATATATATTATTTGCTGAGTTACTACCTATTGTGTAGGTGGTTTTTAGACCTCGGCGGCTGACGGGGATCACGATTGACACGGACCCAGGCTGGGGAGCTGTATCACTGAAGTGACCGGGACTTCTACTGATGTTTTACACCACATGCTCCTTTTAGCACGGATCCGGTAAACGTCATCTTTGTTGCCTCCTTGGGGATCCCTGTGTGATTGTTCATTCACTTGTTTTTATGTATATACTTTATTAAACTGTACTTCACCATATGCATATTATATTTCTTTTCTGGGTACACTGTGATTGGTCTTGAGAGCTTACAACCCCAGAGTTCATCTCGATCTGCAGTCCCAGATTACCTATTACCATCTGGTCTTATAGGAGCGCAGGTTATATGATCACTATATAATTCTGTATTGCATTATACCTTGTTGGTGGTGGAGGTGTGGGAACCACCTTTTATAGAGATCACTGACTCGCTGCTCATTTTGTGCGCATCACACTTGCTCTTCTATCTTGCTTCAATATAAGCCTAGTGTGTTTAGGGCTGATTGTCTCACCTGGGAGAGCAGGCAGGGAGTTTGCTCAGAGACACTTGAAAACCTAACTGTGAGTGTTGTGCTGTGCTTTTGTTGCTGGCGAGGGCATTAGGCCCTGCCAGGTTCTGGTAGTGATGGAACTACCTGTGAAGTTAGTGCCCCGACAGGGCTAGGATTTATATTTATGTTTTCTTTATATTTCTGACATTGTACAATAAAGACTGGCGCCGACCAGCTTGTACTTGCATCCAGACTGGTGTGCTGCTTCCCTGCTGCTGTGTGTGTGTGTGTAAGGAAGGAGTCCTCTACCCAGGAGAGGGACCCCCTAACCTAACTGTGTCACAATATATATAATGATGCGTGTTTATAATATGATGTGTGTGTCTTGCTCCAGTGACACCTACTATAATATATGCACAGGATTGTTTGATGGAGGGGGGGCCCTAAACAATGGCTTGCTAGGGCCCCGTGAGGTCTAAATCCGGCTCTGATGAGTACATCAGCAATTGTAACTATACCACAAGAGCGCCATAATGAGATACGTAGATCTGGGATTAAACTAGAGAGAGCTAATAAAGAGAGATTACAAGTGGGTAACGTCATGCAACGTGAAGTACTTATAGTAGAATCCCTAGCCATAAGGGAATCTAATATTGCTCTAGGGGCCTCTAATGATATTGGGCGAATTTGTTTAAGGGTCCAAATCAATTCTGTCAGGGGGAAATGAGGTAATAAAATTCTTTCCAAATCAATCCATGGTTTTGAATTAAGAGGTAGAGCCCAGTCACTGGTCTGAGCCACTAAGCATGCATGTTGGTATGCCACAAGGTCAGGTACATTGAGACCACCCAGGTGTCTATGATGCGTTAATCATTGATAGGTAATTCGTGGGGTTTTACCCTTCCAGATGTAGTTCAAAATTAATTTATGCATGTGTCTAATATACCGCTGAGGGACTAAATAAGGTATTGTGTGGAATAGATACATTAATTTGGGTAGTACCATCATCTTAAATGCTGCCAATCTACCCAACCAAGAGACTTCAAAACCAACCCAACTTTTTAAGAGACCAGCCACATGTATAATAATAGGAGAAAAGTTAATCTCTGGAAAAGTGGAAACATTATTTGGAATATGTATACCCAAATATAAAAGTGAAACTTTCTTCCATTGATACTTATAGATATTTTGGAGGCGGGACAACATCTTCTGGGGCACATTGAAAAGTAATGCCTCTGTCTTGGTGGTATTTAATTTATAGAATGAAGCTTTACTATAACTATCTATAACTTCATGCAGGGCGGGCAAAGATGTCTCTGGTTAGTCACAAATAATAAGACGTCATTGGCAAATAGACATAACTTGTGTGAAAAGGAGGCTACAGTGATACCTGGGAAAAGTAATAATTTCTGAATGGTGGCTGCAAAGGGTTCGATAGCTAAAACATACATCAAAGGCGAGAGGGGGCATCCCTGTCTCTTGCTATTAGAGATAACAAACGAAGATGATAAAAAAACATTGCTCAATACTTCAGCAGTTGGGTTACTATATAAAGCATTGATGGAAGAGAGTATTTGTCCCTGAAAACCAAAGTTCGTTAAAGTGGCAGTAAGAAATTTCCAATGAAGATGGTCAAACGCCTTTTCAGCGTCTAAAGAAAGCAACAGAGCTTGTTGTTTCTTTTTGACCAAAAATTCAGCTAAATCGAAAACTCTACGGTTGTTGTCCGAGGCTTAACATACCCGGACAAAACCCACCTGATCAGGGTGAATAAGTTGGGGAACTAAGGGAGAGACCGGTTAGCTATTGATTTTGAAAAAATCTTCACATAAGAATTAAGGAGAGCAATAGGCCTTTAATTCTGACAAAAAGAGGCATCTTTCCCATCTTTGGGAATAGTTATTAACTGGGCCTCTAACATTTCAGCAGGGAGAGAACCATACTTAGTAGCTGACTTATAAAGCATAGTAAGAGCAGGGGCAATTTCAGTTGAGAAGTGTTTATAGATGGAATTGGTAAAGCCATCCAGGCCAGGAGCCTTCCCCGAGGGAAGTGCTTTAATAACAGCTAAAATCTCCTCCTCAGACCACATAGCATTGAGGGTTTCCAACTCATCCTCTTTCAATTTGAGTAAGTGCAATTTGTCCAAAAACACAGTGATAAGGTCCTCTGTGGGTTGAGGGGTGGTAGGATCTTTATCTAAATTATACAGTTTCTCACAGTAGCTAGCAAATGCGTTTGCTATGGATGATGGGTTAAGTAACCTCTGTCCATCTGAGGTAATAATGGCTTTAATTCTATTTCTTGTTTGGCATAATCGCAGCTTATGAGCTAAAAATATACCAGACTTATTGCCCAAAGTATAGAACTTCTGTTGAGGCTTAGACAGAGCACTTTTCATACGAGTCAAAAATAATTTTTTAAGCTGATTTCGGATGGCCACCATTTCTCTCCTAAGGAGACGAGATGGTCTAGTACAATTCAGGGAATCTATTTGTGCAAGACATTGTTCTAGGTCTAACTGTTGTTTTAGATATTGCCTTCTTAGCCTAGAGCCAGTCTGAATGGCTACTCCCCTCACCACTGCCTTAAGAGCACACCAATATATAGAGATAGACGTGTCACCCGGGGAATTGGTAGCCTTATAGGTGGAAAAAGTGTCAGAAATAGGCGTCGTTGCTTCTGCAGATGTCAACAGATACTCAGGGAATCTCCATGGTCTAGGGTGGAATCTAGAGTTACTATAGTCCCAAAACCAGGTCACAGCTGCATGGTCGGACCATACTATCAGGACAATTTTAGCCTGGCGAGCGGTCTGCAATATCCATTTATCTAATAAAATCAAATTGATTCGGGAGTAGGAATTATGAACGTGTGATTAATAGGTATAATCTTTAACTGTCGGGGACTGAACTCGCCAGACATCATACAAATCGTACTCTGCCATTAGGTTACTGGAACTATTGGAGGGAACTGATCCCTGACTCAAATTTCCTACATTAGATGATTTGTCAAGTTTAATATCAGGGACCAAGTTAAAGTCACCCATGCTCACAAGATGACCTTTTTGGACTTTATGGATGGCCTCTACTACCTTTTTTAAAAAGGGGACTTGTCTCGAGTTTGGGGCGTAGAGGGAAACCAAGGTAACTTCCTTATCATCTAACTTCCCCACTAAGATTAGAAATCTTCCGTCCCTATCTACAGTTTTGCAGGAGGGTTCAAAATGTATTGAACGATTAAATATTATAGCCACCCCATTAGGTTTAAATGGACCATTGGCATAATATACTTCTGGATACCTAGAATCACAGATCACCGAAGGCGCTAATGAAGAAAAATGTGTTTCCTGCAATGCTATCACCTTTGCTTTTTCCCGATGAAAAGTGGCCAATGCTAGCCTCCTTTTATTAGGGGAATTCAGCCAATGTGTATTTAAAGAAAAAAATGTAACCATTTGGTATCAAATAGATCCAAAGCTCCAACAAACAAATATAAAACAGTGTATCTGGATTCCTTAAAATAAACAGGAAAAAAAGGGGCAGAAGAAAAAAAAAACACTACAATATATTGATAATAAAAAAATAAAATAAACTAGCCCAAAAGCCGGGGCTAGAATGTTTTCCGCAAGGAAAAAATGACGGCAAAACAAAAAACATCGGGGAAGTGGCTCAGCATGAAAACCACCCACCCATACAGTGACCTAACAATATCAGAGCAAAGCTGGGCAGTTATAAAAATGTTAAAGCATACTTGACACAGTACTTCCAGCTTAAAGATATATAGGCGATATAAACAATCACTACTTACTATATAGGGATTATAAGAATTATAATAATATTAGCCTCCACCTAAGCATTATAACCTAATCTGTAAACCACTGAATGCAACTATTAGGTGGAACATAATAATTAAAAAAAGGGTGAAAATTCCTATATAAAAGAAATATAATATACATACATATCAACTGAATCATGGGATGTAAAACAGAAATACAATTCAGGAACGGTAGAATTATAAGGTACGCACATAAACAATTGGAATCAGTAGAGATCTTCATTCTCAATAACATCTAAGAAAGAGAGAAATAACTACATATATTATGATCTCTTGGAAACACGATCAATCAGGAGAAGCATGATCAGAATATCTAGAAGTAGCTGTGGACGCGGTGATATCCCATTCCGCTAGTAATTTAATGCCAGCTTCATCTGTGGAGATAACATATGAGGATGATTCATATTGTACTAGGAGCTTGACCGGGAATCCCCAGCGGGAGGAAATATCATATTCACGGAGCGCTGAAGTGATGGAATGAAACGAACGTCTCTTAGCCAAGGTATGTGCCGAGAAGTCCGGGAAGATCTGAAGACCTCCCAGTGTATCGGACCCTTCAGTTTGCCTGGCAGCTCTCAGCATAAGTTCCTTGACATGAAAAAAGTGAATTCGCAACAGGGTATCTCTAGGGAAGCTGTTAGTCCCCACTCTCGGCTTAGGCAGGCAATGAAATCTGTCGATGTGAAGGTCTTGAGGTGAAGCCAAGGGGAGGAGTTTTTGGAATAGTTTGGTCACATATTCTTATAATTCTGTAGGAGCAACCGAATCAGGGATAACCCAAATTTTAATGTTATTCTTTCTCGACCTGTCTTCCATATCCGCCCTTTTATCACGAATAGATGATACTTCTGCTTGTAGCTCAGAATGAGCAGTTAGAAGGTAATTGTGTGAGGAAACCAAATCACCCATCTTTCCCTCCAAATGAGCTGTATGACCACTTAATCCCACGAGCTCCGTTTTAAGCGACTGAACTGAGGATTCCACCCCAGGGAGGATATCAGTGCGAAAAGCTGCGAACATCTGGAACATAGATTGTATAGTGAGAGGGGCTGTTGGATCCAGATCTAGTCCCAAATCAGCCGGGGTCATGGAGCCATGGGAGTATGGCGCAACAGAGGTCGGTGCATTTTTCAGTGACGCCGAAGTTGATGATTTCTGTTTAATGGAGGATGGAGTAGGGAACTGGACATGTGATGGTAAACGCTGAGCTTTTCTTCCGCATTCAGAAGGCATTGCAGAACAAAATATAATACAAATAAACACTTAAGTGACCTTCAGAAGACAGGTAGTGATTGGTAGTGATGTCATATGAACATTTATGCACTTTAATACTACATTGGCGAGGGTGTCTCCATCCCTAAAAGGGAAACATGCTGTGAGAGGGTATTATAACACAAGCGACAAGCAGCTGACAAGTGGCAACAACTGGATATATGAGCAGATGATAAAGGGATTTTGCTTCCCAGTACTAGGTAGTATAAGGTAGAGAGATATACCTTCCTTTAGTAGCCGATGTTATACAGAAATACTAATGCAGTAATTCTTTGTTTTGGTATCCAATAAGAATATAGATAGTAGAACTAATTCAGTTAAAACAGAGTTTCTTGGAACTTACTTAGATGTATCTCCAGTCAGGCGTCCAGCAGGTCGAAGATGGTTGTCTGCTGTGTCCTCAGCAGCAACACCAGGGGTCAAGCATACCTGCCATCCAGCTAGGAGCGACAGTGGCACCAATGTGCAGAGCCTACACTCAATCCAGAGGTGAAGGCCCTCAGCGCCGGGATCGCGGACGACACAGGCTGTCCTAGCGGCACTCACAGGAGCTGCTGGACGGAGACAAGCCCGGACATATTCACCCTGTGGAGAGAGGAGGTCCGGAGGGAGAGAGGAGACAGCCGGAGGCGAGCAGGAACCTGCCAAATGCAAGTGCGGGCCGCTGCACTGTCATGTCCGAGGTCTCTGGAGGGTGACTAGGCTGCAATCCGCAAGGGCACAGATGTCCCCCGATTCTGCGGTCCCTATCTCCCGACAGTAGCAAATAAGGAGGGATAAATAAGTTCCCTAAATAGGGGCCGAAGGCAGGTTTCCAGGATGCCAACCCGGAGCTATAGCTGCATACGTCCTCTCCCGATGGCTGCCAGGCCAATGCCCCCCGACTCCCGGTATTTCATACCCATTCTCATCACAGTAATAGACTGCACAGCCCTTACAAAGGGAGGGGAATAGAAGTAATGTACAGTGTCTGGGTGGTGGCAAGCCATGGTCCATCGTGCCCATCTCTCTATTCATCTGCCCCTCCTCTTTTCCTTCAGACCTCAGCACCCAGATAAAAAAAACATATAAGACAGCCTCTAGGTGGTCCTGTTTTTAAGATGTCATCAGAAGGACTATCTGTCACTGCCATCAGTATACCGTCTCCCACCTGGCTACTCCCCTGAGCAGTGCATATTGATAGGGATAGGGAATTGGCATGAACACTGAGAGACAGTGTAAAAAGTGAGTAATTACAATGATATCAACAAAGCAGTGCAGTTTTCACACATTGTACAGGGGAGGGTTAATATTTACATATTTCTTATATGTATACTAGCCAGCACACAGCTGGGGGAAGCATGGGCCATACACCACTATAACTTTATTAGTGATGAATAATAATGTATTATTATTAAAATGTTCTTTTAAACTCAGTGGTTCTAAAATAGGATTAAGCTAGGCCAGGCTTGCCTACCCTCCCGATTTTGCTGGGAGCCTCCCGAATATTGGGTGCCACTCCCGACCCCCCGGAAAGGCAGGCAAGCCTCCCAACTGCCACATGCCCCCCCGACTACCTACTAGAAACCCCTGCAGCGGGGGGGGCCCAATGACGCGATTTGCGCTGAATCACGTCATCGTGGCTCCGTCCCCTGCTTCGCAATGCCTTTATTTTCGGCATTGTGAAGAGGGGGCAGGGCCACGATGATGCAATTGTGCGGTCACGGTCCTGGCCCAGCCCCCAAAACAGCATCATAGCCCGGCCATGCCCCCCACTGTATGCAGGCATTCAGCTCCCTCCCGGAAGGAGGGAGCTGAATTTCGGCAAGTATGAGATAGGCTATCTGTACCCGGGGCAAAGACTCTGCTTGGCACCCTCTCCCTTCATTGCCCTCCCTTTTTAAATATGTTAGTTTTTATATGCCTTCAAAGATACCCCTTATATAAAATCACAGCCCCCAAATACCCCGAAAACACCATCACACACAGTGGCGGGCTGGGCCGGGGGGCAGGGTGCCATGTGCCCCCCGGGCCACAGCGTCATGCGGGCTGCAGGCTGTCTGTGTCACTGTGACATAGACTGCACTAGGTGTGTAGCGCTGACTGGACGGAGTTCAGTCAGCGCTACACAAGTGGCAAACACACAGCCGCCGGCTCCGGCAGCTGTGTGTTTGTTGTAAGCAGCAGCCAATGAGAGTCTGTCAGACTCTCATTAGCTGCTGCCGCGCCCACTGCAGGAGCCGCTCCATCTTCCGGCTCCTGCAGTGGGCAATGGGAGAGACGTCATGATGTCATATGACGTCTCTCCCATAATGCAGAGCGGCCCGGCACGGGAGGACAGACGGAGGAACGGATGGCAGCGGCGGGAATGGGGATTCAGGTAAGTGTTTTTTTTATTTTGTTTTTTTATATTACGTGTGTCTACTGGGGGGGGGGTCTGGCACTACAATGAGGAGACCACTACTGGGGGCACTACAAAGGGGGGGACTACTACTACTGGGGGCACTACAAGGGGGGTGGGGGACTACTACTACTGGGGGCACTACAATGAGGAGACCACTACTGGGGGCACTACAAAGGGGGGGACTACTACTACTGGGTGCACTACAAGGGGGGTGGAGGACTACTACTACTGGGGGCACTACAATGAGGAGACCACTACTGGGGGCACTACAAAGGGGGGGACTACTACTACTGGAGGCACTACAAGGGGGGTGGGGGACTACTACTACTGGGGGCACTACAAGGGGGGTGGGGGACTACTACTACTGGGGACACTACAATGGACAATGAGGAGACCACTACTGGGGGCACTACAAAGGGGGTTGGGGACTACTACTACTGGGGGCACTACAAGGGGGGTGGAGGACTACTACTACTGCTTGGCACCCTCTCCCTTCATTGCCCTCCCTTTTTAAATATGTTAGTTTTTATATGCCTTCAAAGATACCCCTTTTATAAAATCATAGCCCCCAAATACCCCTAAAACACCATCATGCACAGTGGCGGGCTGGGCCGGGGGGCAGGGTGCCATGTGCCCCACGGGCCACAGCGTCATGCGGGCCGCGGGCCGCGGGCAGTCTGTGTCACTGTGACACAGACTGCACCAGGTGTGTAGCGCTGACCGGACGGAGTTCAGTCAGCGCTACACAAGTGGCAAACACACAGCCGCCGGCTCCGGCAGCTGTGTGTTTGTTGTAAGCAGCAGCCAATGAGAGTCTGTCAGACTCTCATTAGCTGCTGCTGCACCCACTGCAGGAGCCGCTCCATCTTCCGGCTCCTGCAGTGGGCAATGGGAGAGACGTCATGATGTCATATGACGTCTCTCCCATAATGCAGAGTGGGCCGGCCCGAGAGGACAGACGGAGGAACGGATGGCGGCGGCGGGAATGGGGATTCAGGTGTTTTTTTTATTTTGTTTTTTTTTATATTATGTGTGTCTACTGGGGAGGGGGTCTGGCACTACAATGAGGAGACCACTACTGGGGGCACTACAAAGGGGGGGACTACTACTACTGGGGGCACTACAAGGGGGGTGGGGGACTACTACTACTGGGGGCACTACAATGAGGAGACCACTACTGGGGGCACTACAAAGGGGGGGACTACTACTACTACTGGGGGCACTACAAGGGGGGTGGGGGACTAATACTACTGGGGGCACTACAAGGGGGGTGGGGGACTACTACTACTGGGGACACTACAATGGACAATGAGGAGACCACTACTGGGGGCACTACAAAGGGGGTGGGGGACTACTACTACTGGGGGCACTACAAGGGGGGTGGGGGACTACTACTACTGGGGGCACTACAAGGGGGGTGGGGGACTAAGACTACTGGGGGCACTACAATGAGGAGACCACTACTGGAGGCAATACAAAGGGGGGGACTACTACTACTGGGGGCACTACAAGGGGGGTGGGGGACTACTACTACTGGGGACACTACAAGGGAGGTACTACTACTACTGGGGGCACTACAAGGGGGGTACTACTACTACTGGGGGCACTACAAGGGGAGGGGACTACTACTAGGGGCACTGCATAGGGGGGAGGGGACTACTACTAGGGGCACTGCATTGGGGGAGGGGACTATGACTGGGGGCACTGCATCGAGAGACCACTGCTGGGGGCTCTACATAAATGGCAATACTGGGGGTACTACATAGGGGGTGACTACATCTGGGGCCACTATTTAAGGGGCATTGCATAAGGGTTACCACTATTGGGGGCACTGCATGGGGGGTGGACTGCTACTGGGGGCACTATATAAGGGGCACTGCATAGGGAGTACCACTATTGGGGGCACTATATAAGGGGCTTACTACTGGGGGCACAAGGGGCACTGCACAGGGAGGACCACTACTGGGGGCACTATATAAGGGGCTAACTACTGGGGGCACAAGGGGCACTGCATAGGGCACTACTGGAGGCCTGCATAAGGGTGTTCTCTCCTGTGGCATATGGGTACTACGACAGGGGGCTGCCCCTAATCTTTATTTTTACCTTACATTAATCCTATATGGACCCGCCCCCACCTTCGAACACTTGAGGGGGGGCGGCGCCGTAGCACGCACATTTTTCGGGCACCCTGGCTACACGCTACTCCTCTGCCAGGGCCGCCTGCATGCATTTGCCCCCCAGGCTAAAAGTTACCAGCCAGCCCCTGATGACACACTTTCACATGCCCTTATATGCCATTAGACTGTTAAATCTGGAACCTTATCCAGGCTCCAGCAGAGTTCAGATAGTGACCCCCAAATTCTATTATTTAGCAGTAGCTACTGGAGAGAAATCAATACACGTGCAGCAGTTGTGCGTATAAAGAATTCTCCAAATTTATTTCTCCAAACAGGGTTTTTTATAACATTTCTCATTTCTATGAAGTTTTCACTTTCTCTTAGGGCATTTTCAGCCTTGACTTTCTGCTTAAGCAATGTAGCTTATTGCTTAGCTAATCATGTTACAGTATTTGTGCATAAATATAGATGAACGCTCTTTGGCAATGATTCAGACCCGCTCGGTACCGGAGGCAGCTCGCAGGTCTGATGGGCGTTTTTTACATTTTTTGATTCCAGCCTCCAGGCCGCTCGCACAACTGTGGGTGACCACCCACAGCTTGTGCGAGTGGCCTGGTGATGGTCGCGATTATAGCGACCATCGGTCTTGCGACGAGACCCTTGTGGTAGGATCTCGTCCACGGCAATCCCCAGTGAACTTCCTGCTCTAATAGAGCAGGAAGTTCACTACTGACACCACTGGTGATGACAGTAGGGCTACCCACAAACGGCAGGCGTTCCTTCAGGAACGCCTGCGTTTGGTCAGCCACCCCCCCTCCCCGCCTACAAAACGGGGCAAGCTGTCGATCAACATCGACAGCCACCCTGTTTTGTTGTGAGCCCCGGAGCGCGTGATTTCTCGCTCGCTGCGGGGCTCACGCATGCGCACTGCCCTGCCATCGACCGGCTTGCGAGTGCTATGCGCTTGCGAGCGGGTCTGAATGAGGCCCTTTGTCTAATAAAAGCTGTGTTACTTACAAGGGTAAAACTGAAGTTACATATTTCCAAAATGTTCCAGTATTTGAATGAATCACACTTGTTCATGAAGCTGTGCATGCAGAGCGCTACCACTAGGTAAACTTAAGCAGCTGCCTAAGAGCGCCGGCCACTGCAGGGTGCCACTGGATTGGTGTGTAGTGTGGACCGCACATAAGTGCAGTCTGCACTACACTACTAGTAACAAACACACAGCCGCCGGCGCCAGCAGCTGTATGTTTGTTTTAGCAGCCGATGAGAGTCAGACAGACTCTCATCGGCTGCTGCGCCCACTGCCGTAGCCGGGCTGGAGCTCACTCATGAGCTCCATTTTCCGGCTCCCGCAGTGAGTGATGGGAGAGACACCATGACGTCTCTCCCATCATGCAGAGTGGGCCGGCCCGGGAGGACGCCGGACAGAGGAGCAGATGCCGGAGTGGGGATTAAGGTAAGTGGGTTTTTTTCGTGTGTGTATGTCTGTCTGGCTGGGTGGGGGGGGAGACCTACCACTACTACTATGGGCACTGCTGGGGGGACTACTGCGGGCACTGCACACTGGTGGGAACACTACTGGGGGCACTGCCTAGAGAGGGATTACTACTAAGGGTACTGCTGGGGGGACTAATACTGGGGGCACTACATAGGGGGGGATTACTGCTGGGGGCACTACATGGGGGGTACTACTACTAGGGGCACTGCTGGGGGGAGCAGTACTACTAGGGGCACTGCTGGGGGGACTACTACTAGGGGCACTGATGGGGGGACTGCTGGCGGGACTGCTACTGGGGGCACTGCTGGGGGGGACTGCTACTGGGGGCACTGCTGGGGGGACTGCTACTGGGGGCACTGCTGGGGGCACTACATAGGGGGGATTACTGCTGTGGGCACTACATACGGGGGGATTACTGCTGTGGGCACTACATAGGGGGAGACTACTACTAGGGGTACTGCTGGGGGAGGAGTACTACTAGGGGCACTGCTAGGGGGACTACTACTGGGGGCACTGCACTGGTGGGACCACTACTGGGGGCACTGCATAGGGAGGGATTACTGCTGGGGCACTGCTGGGGGGGACTACTCCTAGGGGCACTGCTAGGGGATGGCTGCTAGTGGGGGGATTACTACTGGGGGCAATGCTGGGAGGGAGACTACTACTGGGAGCACTGCATTGGGGAGACCTCTACTGGGGGCACTGCATAGGGAGGGTTACTACTGGGGGCACTATATAAGGTGCACTATATAAGGGGTACTACTACTGGGGGCAACTACTGGGTGCACTGTATAAGGGGCACTATATTGGGGGCACTGAATGGGGGGACCACTATGGGGGGCACTGCATAGGTGGGACCACTACTGGGGGCATTGCATAGGGGGGACCACTACTGCCAGCACTACTGGGGGCACTGCATAGGGGGGCCACTACTGGGGGCACTGTATAAGGGGCACTACTGGGGGCACTGTATAAGGGCTTGTGTAGCTATCAAGGGTGGGGGTGGGGGGGGCGTAAGGCTGAAGAAATGCCTATGGTGCCAAGAAACCTTGCACCGGCCCTGTGTGCAAGGCTATGATTATGCAGTTCTAAGCAATTCTAATACTTGTCATTATAAATATCACAAGATGGTTCCTTTAGAGAACAATATGACATCCTGACTTTAACAAGACCCATGTAGATGCTCCATATATGCCATCAGACCCCTCCTGATTCCCTTTATATGCCATCACACACTTCCACTTGCCCCTTGTCTTTTTCCAGAAATAACTTTGCTGCTACATTGCTACTCCCCAAAATGAAAGTATACATTGTAGATTACATTACTACATATTGGATTCACTTGTGTTTTGTTTCTAGAAACATTCAGTAAACTGTTTTGGAAATGATTTATTTTATTGCATATTGTCATTAGAGATGAGCGGTTCGGATTTTAGGAAATCCAAACCCTGCCGAACTTAGGGGATCCAAGCTGATACAAGTCCTGGGCTCGGATCTTCCTGCTGGGCTCAGATCCAAAAACAAGCCAAAACACGTTGGATCTTTGGAGCTCATTCAGACCCGCTCACTAGATGCTTACGCTCGATCAATGCGTATGCAAATTCGGCTAAGTGACGGCAAGGCAGGTGACCACACGGCAAGGAATAAGCACACCCACTATGACTTGGCGTGCGATCGCCCTGTCTATGCAGACGCCCACCAGCCGCTTAAAATGCCCACTTGCGCACGTCATCTCCAGGAAGTGTATGCAACATCGATACATTGGGTACCATCGGATGCATTCACAGCGCTTGAGGTTGACTATACCCTACTGCAAGCACTACAAGCACTTCAGTGTAAAATTCAACCAGGTGACATGTACGCGCTGGCTGTTAATTATGCACGCATCTGAAATGGCGGTAAGACGCTCAGGCACGCCTGCATTCACACCTCCACTTCCCCTGTTTCTAGTGGCCTGCCCCTGCTTCCCGATCGCTCGGACTAGTTCACGCACGCGCATTGCGATGCATACGCATGCGCAGAATGAGAACCATTGGCAGTTATGAGCAAACTCTTCCTAACGAACAGGTCTGAATCGAGCCCTCTGTGTTTTGGTTCGGAAAGCTTCTTCTGTCGGTTCCAATCAGCGGCCGCTACCATGGTAACAGGCCGCTGGTAGGCTGAGAATGGCTGTCTCTCAGCCAACCAGCAGCCTGTTAGCATTAGGGGGGTTTCTGTATACCCCACCCTGAGCTCCCCTCCCCCATCCTGTGCCTGCTGAACGCCCCTTTCTTACCCTGTGTCATCTACCCTCCCTCATCCTGTGCCCTTTCAGTGTCATCCCATAACCTGTACACCCCTGAGTGTCCCCCCTTAATATGTACCTTATTGAGCATCCACCCCAAACCTGTGTCCCCTTGAGCATCCCACCAACCGTGTGCCACTTTAAACGTCCTCCCGACCCTATACCCCTGACTTTCCTCCTCCATCCTGAGCTCCCAGCTCCATCCTCCCAACCTTGTACCCCCCTGAGCTCCCCCTTCCCCCTATAGAGCCCCTGATGTCAGAGATCCCCTGCTGTGCCCAACTGATTGCTATGTGCTGTGATGACTACTATATAACCCTGTGTGTGTGTGCTGATGCAGTGCAGGGAAGGGACTGAGGAATGAGGAGGAGGATGAGATCTACAATGGTGTAACATGTATAAGCGGCTCTTCTGTGGCATAATGTGTATAAGTGTAATATGTATAAGGGGTACTACTGTGTGGCGTAGAGTGTATAAAGGGCTCTTATGAGGCGTAATGTGTATAAGTAGCTCTACTGTAGTATAACATATATAAGGGGTAGGGATGAGCGGTTCGGATTCTGTGGAATCCGAACTGCTCTGAACATAAGGGATCCAAGTCCACCCGAGCCGCGGCTCCGGTGTTCCCGCCTGACTCAGATCCTACTTTGAGGCCGAACGTCATCCCCCCGACGTCAGATTCTCGCGAGACCTGGATGACAGTTGGTCTCTATATAAGGCGCCACGCTCAGGACTCGATGCCATATCACTGTTACTCGCATGCTGTGCACTACTCTGCGTTAGAACTTAGAAGTGGCTGTGTCCAGACGAGTGACTAGAGGCTGTGCTGTAATAATAAGTGACTGTGGGGGCACACTGCACACTGATGTACGCTGCGCTACTCTGCTCTGCTAAAGTGACTGTATTAGCCTGTGTCCTGACTCCAGACTCCATTTTCTGAGCTGAGTTAACTGTTAAGTGACTGTGTGGGGGTCACACTGCACACTGAATGCGCTACTCTGCTACTGATTAAGTACTCCAGTGTAAAACAAAAAGTAAAAATAATATTTAAAAAAAAAAAATGTATAAAAAATGGAGAAAAAAAAATATTAAAAGTAATAAGTAGCCATTTGTGTATACAAGCACCATGACTCCTTTGGCAATAGCCCTCTGTGTGTATAAGCACAGTGACTGCTTGGGCAATAGCCCTCTGTGTGTATAAGCACCGTAACTCCTTGGGCAGTAGCCCTCTGTGTGTATAAGCACAGTGACTCCTTGGGCAATAGCCCTCTGTGTGTATAAGCATACCTCCCAACATGACCCTCTCCAGTAGGGACACAATGCTCTGGTCCTGGACTTCCCTGGTAATTTATGATTGGTGGCAACTCCAGAGGTGGGAATGCAGCACAGTCCAAAATTCAAATAGGGGAGTCACACCAACTGCCAGTGAGTCCCAGCCAGTGATGTTTGGCAGTGTGTGAAATGACAGTTGGTGTGACCCCCCTATTTAAATTTTGAACTGCGCTGCAGCCCCACCTCTTACCAGGGAAGTCCAGGACTAGAGCATTGTGTCCCTCCTGGAGAGGGTCATGTTGGGAGGTATGGTATAAGCACTGTAACTCCTTGGGCAGTAGCCCTCTGTGTGTATAAGCACAGTGACTCCTTGGGCAATAGCCCTCTGTGTGTATAAGCACCGTGACTCCTCGGGCAATAGCCCTCTGTGTGTATAAGCACCGTAACTCCTTGGGCAGTAGCCCTCTGTGTGTATAAGCACTGTGACTCCTTGGACCATAGCCCACTGTGTAAACAAGTACTGTGAACCTGCTGGCCGTACCCAATGGGTGGGTGGGAGGCCCAAGGACAATTCCATCTTGCTTTCCCTTTCATTTCTGCCACTGCTCTGTGGTAATGTTTCATAGATGTGCTTTAAACTGCAGTATCTGTGCTGCTGCTCTGTTGCTTAGTAACTAGGGATGTGCAGGCTCGGATAGGTTCGAGTTTGCACGTGGAGTTCGGATTTTTCCCTCCAAAAAAACGGAACTCAGAACGAGGCAAAACGTCATCTTACATGGACGAACATCATCATTCCTGGTCTTTTGTCCAGGAATGATGATGTTCGTCCATGTAAGATGACGTTTTGCCTCGTTCTGAGTTCCGTTTTTTTGGAGGGAAAAATCCGAACTCCACGTGCAAACTCGAACCTATCCGAGCCTGCACATCCCTATTAGTAACCAGTCAGCTCATTGCAACCTTTGGCCAATAATGGTGAAAACAATTTTGTGAACTGTGGGGTGGTCTAAATTGACTGTAAATGGTTAGAAATTAATGTCATTGAGGTTAATAATACTCTAGGAACAAAAAAAGCCCAAATTATGTGATTTTAGCTTTTTCTGGCAATTTTTGTAAAAAATCCAAATCCAAATCCAAAACCAGTCACGGCAGGTTTGGCAAATCCAAATCCAAACCCGGACGACAAATCAGAGCCAAATCCAAATCCAGGAAAATGGTCCGGCGCACATCCCTAATTGTCATTCATAAGTATTAGCAGCAGCTTATGTTGTCTGCTATTTTTGGGTGACATTATCAATCTGTACTAAGCAACTGAGCAGTGCCATATAGTGGCCATATAAACATTTAATATAGCCAAACTTGTAGTTATCATTGCTGTATGTAGTTCAGTACTTCAAGTTACATCTTAAAGTCATCACTGTCAGCAGTGAGAAATCAGTTTTGGATACTTACAGTGCCATTTATATACTGGATTATGGTCATGATGTAGTCATACTAATGTACTGTACATCAGTTTGCTGAATAGCTCCCGTTAATGGGTGAGCATATAAGGTAAGGTAATGTAAAATTATAAGTATGATGTCTATGTTCAGTGAAGTATAGTTCTCAGTGTATTTACTGAAACCCTGCATGCTACTGTGCAAGTTTGCAAGTGAAGATTGTACAAAAAAAACTTTCTATAATTTTATTTAAAAACTTACAGAGGGGGAAGAAAAAGAAATATAAAAAAAAGTTGCCAGAAGCTGCTAATCAGTGTTTTAAGTTGGATTGTTTACTCTTCAACAACCTAGCATTACTGAGTTTGTTAAGGCAATGGAAGTGGCAGGAGTCATTGAACTGGTCAGGGGTGAAGCTAGGCTTTTTGTCACCCAGGGCAAAGACAGCTCTCCTTCCCCCTAACTCTCCAGTAGATAATAGTCACCCACTACCTATATGACCGCCATATAATGCAGAGAGTATCATAGTGACCATCATATAATACCTAGAGCATAGCAGTGAGCATCACAATGACTGCTCTATAATGCTGAGAACATCAGTGACTGCCATTTAATGTAGAAAAGATCAAAGTGACCACCATATAATGAAAGTAACATTACAGTGACCACCATATAATGCAGAGAACATCACAATGACTTCCATATAATGCATAGAACATCACATTGTCCACTATACAATACATGGATCATCACAGGGAGCATTGTAGAGACTGTCTTATACAGCAGAGAACATTACAGTGATTGTCATATAATGCAGAGAACATCACATTGTCCACTATATAATACATGGATCATCACAGGGAGCATTGTAGTAACCGCAATATAATTGTTATGATCAGCTAGGTACCACCGTGTAGAACCACTAGAGTCAGACTGGCAAGGTCTTCTGCTAATAACTGCCACCCACTGTTCCCTTAGAGCTGGATATGCTCACTGGTACTTAGGTGGTCACCTGGTCCTAAAACTCGAGACAGTAGGGGCTTAGACAGCAATCCTGCTGATCAAAGGATGTATGCAGCTGGTGATGGTTAAGGGTGGGTATATGGCTAATAGAGCTGAGATGCGGCTTTGTTGGCAAGTTGCGACCTTGAGGATGGAGATGCGGTCTTAAGGGCTAAAGTGTGGCTTTGGAATCATGATGCAGCCTTGAGGGCTAAGGTGCTGCACTAATCCCGAGGTATGGCCTTGATCGCAGAGGTGCGGCCTTGACCGGCGAGATGTGGCTTTGAGGGCAGAAGTATGACACTGGTGCAGAGGTGCGGCCTTGAGGGCCAAAGTACTGCACTGTTGCCATGGTGCGGTATTGAGGGATGAAGTATGGCACTGGTGCCTAGGTGTGGCCTTGAGGGCCGTAGGGTGACTTTGTTGGCAGCAGTGTGACCTTGAGGGCCGAGGTGCAGCACTGGTGCCAAGGTGCGGCCTTGATGGCAGAGGTGTCGCATATGTGCCGAGCTGTGGCCTTGAGGGCCGAGATGTGACTTTGTTGGTAGTGGTGCAACCTTGAGGGCTGTGATGTGGCCTTGAGGGCCGAGGTGTGGCACTGTTGCCTAGGTGCGGCCTTGAGGGCTGAAGTGTTACTTTGTTGGCAGTGGTGCAAGCTTGAGGCCTGCGGTGTGGACTGTTTACTTATCAAATTAGCATCATTCAGTCTGTTAAGGCAATGGAAGTGGCAGGAGTCAATTAACTTGAAGTTCAGGGGTGAAGCTAGGCTTTCTATCGCCCAGGGCAAAGATAGCTCTCCTTCCCCCTCACTCCCCAGTAGATAGTAGTCGCCCTCTACCTATATGCCATATAATGCAGAGAATATAACAGTGACCACCATATAATACATGGAGTATAGCAGTGAGCATCACAATGACTGCACTATAATGCTGAGAACATCAGTGACTGCCATTTAATGTAGAAAACATAAGAGTGACCACCATATAATGCAAGTAACATGACTGTGACCACCATATAATGCAGAGAACATCACAATGACTTCCATATAATGCAGAGAACATCACATTGTTCACTATAAAATACATGGATCATCACAGGGAGCATTGTAGAGACCGCCTTATACAGCAGAGGTTTTACTGGTGCCGGCGTGTCCGTAAAAACAAGATGAATGTGCCCAGGTTAAGAGTTGTTTCCTTAGGTCAGGAGCAGCAAACATTTTCCCCAGAGGTGGTTGAATATTGGTAGCAGCGAATACCTTAGACTCCAGAACAGGTGTCTCCTCAAGATCTCCTATAGAATTTTTGGATGAGAAAGACCGTCAGCTTTCGTGATCCTGGGCGGAAGGTTAAATTGAATTTAAAGTGGGAGAAGAAAATTGCCCAATGAGCTAAACGGGCACTGATGCATTGAATGTTCTTCAAAAAGAGCAAATTTCTGCGATCAGTGTACACAATGATGGGGTACTTGGCGCCTTCAAGCAAATATTGCCACTCTTCAAAGGCGAGCTTGACCGCTAACAATTCTTGTTCTCCAATAGGGTAGTTCCTTTCTGCAGGCAGGAATTTCTTAGAAAAATACCCACAGGGATGAACTCTGTAATCCTCATGTCTCTGAGAAAGTACTGCTCCTACTGCCTCGGAGGAGGCGTCCACCTCCAGTAGAAAAGGATTTTCAACATTAGGTTGTCTCAGAATAGGAGCAGTGATAAAGGCTTGTTTCAGTAACTGAAAGGCTGTTGCGGCCTCGGGCAGCCACTGGGAGGAAGTTGCTCCCTTTCGGGTCAAGGCAGATATTGGTGCCACTAAGGTGTAAAAGTCCTTAATGAATCGTCTATAATAATTAGCGAATCCTAAGAATCTTTGAATAGCTTTCATGGAACCAGGACGAGACCAGTTGAGAATGGCCTGTATCTTCATAGGTTCCATCTCCAATCCGGACCCAGAAATGATATAACCTAGAAAGGAATTGGAAGACACCTCAAAGACGCATTTCTCAAGTTTGCAGTATAACTGATTCTTTCTTAAGCGGGATAAGACCTCCTTCACGTGGACCCATTGTTTTTCAAGTGATGATGAAAAAATTTAAATATCATCGAGATATACTACGGCTGAGGATTATAGGAGGTCTCTGAATATCTCATTAACGAATCCCTGGAAGACTGCAGGAGCATTGCATAAGCCAAAGGGCATCACCAGGTACTCTAAATGTCCATCCCGGGTCTTGAATGCGGTCTTCCATTCGTCTCCTGGTCGAATCCGAATGAGATTGTATGCCCCTCTTAAGTCTAATTTTGTAAAAACTGTAGCCCCCTTGACCCTGTCAATTAATTCCGGAATAAGAGGCAAAGGATAACAATTCTTTACTGTAATATCATTTAACCCTCAATAGTCAATAAAGGGTCGGAGACCTCTGTTTTTTTTTTACATGAAGAAGAACCCCACACTGGCTCGAGAAGTGGAAGGTCTGATGAAGCCTTTTTTCAAGTTCTTTTGAATATATTCGGACACGGCCTTAGTTTCAGGCAGAGACAAAGGATACGTGCGATCCCGAGGAGGAGTGTTGTCCGGCATCAGCTCGATAGGACAGTCCCAGTGTGGTGGTAAGGAGTCTGTTCCAGCTTTACAGAACACATCACTAAACAAAACATACTGACAAGGAATTTGCGGATTCTCAGATATTTGTATTTTTTTCACTTATTTGATACAGGGTAAACAGGACACATGACAAGACTCATTCCAGGATAGAATTTGCATAGAGTCCAAATCAATTCTAGGGTTATATCTACACAACCAGGGGTATCATGACCATTCCCTCTGCAATACATGCATAAATTTTTGTGGCACCGTCTTTGCCGCTCTTTGGTGGAAAGGTGGGCCCTATTAATCTGCATGGGCTCATCCTATTTTAATGGACCGGGGGCAGAGCCATGGCAGGAGGATTGTCTCAGATAAAAAAAATGGAGCAGACATTTGGGGAAAGGAAGGAAAGCAATGTAAAAAAACCCAAAACAACAATAAGCATGGTGTGTATGCACTGTGGGCCTGATTCAGACCCGCTCGCAAGCGCTATGCGCTCGCAAGCGGATCGATGGCCGGGCAGTGTGCATGCAAAATCACTCGCTCCGGGGCTCGCAACAAAACTGGGTGGCTGTCAATGTTCATCGACAGCTCGCCCCGTTTTGTAGGCGGGGAGGCTGGCCAAACAGAGGCGTTCCCGAAGAACGCCTGCCATTTGAGGGCAGCCCTACTGACATCACTCGTGATGTCAGTAGTTGAGCTTCCTGCTCTATTAGAGCAGGAAGCTCACTGGGGCTTGCGGGAATGGGACACTACCACAAGGGTCTCGTCGCAAGCCCGATGGTTGCAATGGTCGTGACCATCACCTGGCCGCTCGCAAAAGATGTGGGTGGTCACTGCTTAGCGAGCGGCCAGGAGGCCGGGCAGTGCACATGTGAAATCACTCGCTCCGGGGATCGCAGCAAAACAGGGTGGCTGTCGATGTTGATCGACAGCTCGCCCCGTTTTGTAGGCGGGGAGGGGGGTGGCTGGCCAAATGGATTAGTTCCCAAAGGAACGCCTGCCATTTGAGGGCAGCCCTACTGACATCACTCGTGATGTCAGTAGTTGAGCTTCCTGCTCTATTAGAGCAGGAAGCTCACTGGGGCTTGCGGGAATGAGACCCTACCACAGGGTCTCGTCGCAAGCCCGATGGTCGCGACCATTACCTGGCCGCTCGCAAAAGCGAGTGGACAGGAGGCCGGGTTTTTAAAAAAAAAAGTGGCCGTCCTGATTCAGAGTGAGCGCTCGCTTTTTGCGAGCAGCTCTGAATCAGGGCCTGTGTCTTTACTTACCAAACCTTCCTTGGACGCTAATTTGGCAACTTCGGCCGCCTACCTTCATTCCTTTGCTTGCAAAAGCTCTAGGAAGCCAGTAATAAAATCGCAATCCTTATCCAAAGACATTTCTATGGGGAAAAAAAAAAATTTAATGGAATTTTTAGTGATTTTTTACAGTTTGTTTTTGTTTGTTTTTTGGATTTTTAATGTTCCCATGTGTTGTTTTTAATGTTGTTTATAGTTATAGTATTATTAATGTTGTTTTAAGTTTTGCTGTTTTAATGTTACGATTTTTAATGTTGAATTTTATTTAAAATTTTTGCATTTTTCAATAAAGTTTTATGTAGAATAATTTAATACATTTATTATGTTCATAATATAAATTATAGTTATTTTTATAATATATATTATATATACACAATAGGGCTGGGCACAGAATGGTGGTCAGTGGGTGGGTCATGCATTTATACACATTGGTGGTCAGTGGGTGGTTCATGCATTTAATAATAGACATAGGTGGTCAGTGGGTGGGTCATGCATAATATACATTGGTGGACAGGGTTTGCACTTAAAACACATTGGTGGTCAGTGGATACATTGGTGCTCAGCAGCACTACATTATACTTACCAAAATATAATAGATCACGAGCAGGTGTGCCAGCTGCTTGAGGAATCACGTCCGTCTCCTTCCAAGGCACGATACTGCACAAAATGGAGACTGGGCATGTCCAGGGATGTCAGTCAAGTGACGCGGAATGGATGATAGATAGTTCGATAGATCGTCAGTGCCAACACACGAATGATCTGCACAAAATTGAGATTGGCAGACCTTGCCTGCTGTAGGCAAGATCTGAAGATGCAATGTGCAACCAGTGGGTACACGTATCGGCATCGTGATTGTGAGTGGACACTCATGATTTGGACATATTTTACAGGATTTGTCATTCCGATGCATCAAAATTGGGCTAATCATGTAAAATATTGTCTAGTTTGTACGAACCTTTATACAGTGGTCAACAAGCGCCGTCTCTACAGTCTGAGTAGCAGTGCGGTCTTCTGGCTGGAGCCAACTCTGACCCTGTCTGGCGAGTTCTGCAAACTGCTTCCAAATAGGGAACCCTGGTAGAAGGCCCATTTGTGGAAGTGCTGTGCTTTCCCAGAAGGAGTGATACCTGACCTAGCTAGAATGGCACTTTTGACTAGGTCATATTTCAGCAGACAAATCAGCATAGGCTTTCTGAGCCTCACCAGTGAGCTAGGGGGCAAGTCTATCAGCTCAAGTATCTGCTGGCAACTTTAAATGCTGTGCCACCCTCTTAAATATTAACAAATACACCTCTGGGTCATCTGAAGTGGACATTTTCTTTAGATGCCCAACAGATATAACATTTGTCCCTCTGTCTTTTGATGAGAGGCCAACAAATTTACTATAGTGCGAAAAACTTTTTTACAGTGGGAGGTGTATGTAAGTACTTAGTGGCATTTATATAAGCGCAATGACAAGCCATTTTACACAAATAAATATATCTCTTTAATTCAGCAAAGCAACTGTTATTCAAGTTTAACACAGAAAAAGAAAACACTGTTTTTTTCAGCAATGCAGTGGTTAAACAAAACACAGGAAAAAACTTTTTTCTCTTTCAGCACTGCAGTCTTTAATCAAACCTTAGTATGTGTGCCTTGCTTTTTTCCAACAACAGGTGAACTTAATTACACATTAGCTGGTGAACATACTAATCAGCATTTCATATGTCTCAAGCAACTTAGTAAAAAAGACAAGGAAAGCAACTTTTTTTTCTCTCAGTGTACACTGAAAAGTTGCCACCCCTTCCCTCCTCCGCTCTCTCCCCCTGAGCTTAAATATTTCCTCTACCTCCGGGAGGGTGGTGGGCGTTTCCTGCGCCCTCCGGATACAGTGGCGCTCCGGGTGACGGACCGGTTTGCCCGTGCCTGGAGCCGCTACTGACTGAGGTATTTCCGACTATACTCTGCCTTGTCAGTTCCTTTGCTATGCCATCAGCATCTTGCTATTATGCTGTGACACAGCAGGGCAGATTCCCTGTAAAGGCCACCAAATGTAACACGGGGTGTAGAAATAAGGATTCTGACAGGCAGGTATTCGGTAAAGCAGTGTCTTTTAATGGCAGCAGACACTGCTCCTTAACATACATGAGCATAGGCCTGAACACACACAGGCACATAACAAAAACTAAGCAAACAAACATAAAAGGTTCCAGCACTCCTTGTGCTCAGCAGTCAGCAGTGGCTTGCAGCCACAATTGGCCATGTTGTCTCAGCATAGCCCTTGGTCCCTGGCACTACAGACACTTAGTCCTACTACCAGGCTGCTAGACAGCATCAGGGCAAGGAGCAACAGGCAGATGAGAGTTTTAAACTCTTCCTCTGCTGCTCAGTGATGAGTTGCAGCTAGGCCTGTGCAACTGTGAAAAACTGGAGATCCACACCTCTATTGCTAATGCAGAACGCACAGGTTTCACTCCAGCCTCCCTTGGAGGGAGCTGGTCTCACCAGAATGTAGGCAATTCAGGTGAGAGACAACCCCTCTCACAACAATACATACATACACTTTGATTATTTAACTTTGGACAATAGCTATAGTGGATGTGGTTCAAAGATTTAATTTTCTCCCTTTATTCATCCCATCTTTCTTTTCAGTCTTCCTCTACTGCTCTCCCCCATTTCTACTATTGGGTATTAGTACATAGCACCAATTTATACAATTATGTTGAAACTAGTTTCTACATAATTTTATATACGTATATATATAATTTTTTTTACTATTGTGTGTGTGATGTTATTTTAAATATTGTGTGAGTGATGGTATTATTATAATTTGTGTGCGTGTGTGTGTGGGTGCTATTAGTATTGAGGGCTATTATTAAGGTTATATTATATTGTGGGAATATTAATATACTATGATGAGGGATTAGAAATAATGACAGGGCTAGTTAGGGAAAGGATGGCAATTATTAAATCAAGTTACTATCAATTTAATATTAGGGCCAGTGGGGGAAGAAGGTCAAAGTAATCATCTTTCCAGGAGAAAGATTCCACCCCATCATTTGGGGTCTCTTCCAGAAATTTCCCTGGCTGGTTTTTTATCTGAATCCGCCCGAATGCATCAAACTAAATTGTGCAAGCAGACGACCAGTGTCAGTGAGATTGGCGGCCGGGTGAGTGCTGTGACTGGACATGGCAGGTCTGAGAGTTTATAGGTCTGCTCTTTTTCACACAGGGCACCAAAATGTCAAAATACTACAAAACCTCTTAAAATTGTAATGTATATTCAGATGTGAGTGGTCCAGTAGAAGCAAAGCCTGTGAGTGACATTTATAGATGACTTCACAAGGACGACAAATGTACTTCATCAAAGAAAAGTCTGAAGTGGAAAATCTATTAATATTAAAAAACTTCACTGGAAGGATATTATGTTTTTCTGAATGAGTTCACTCTGTTGATCAGCAATGATTGATGGATGGTTTACTCATTTTATGATATTTTATGATAATTTACTTAACTGGTAGCCAGGAGTTATACATCATATATGCGATTTTATTCGCAGATATCTGCAAAGAATGCGGGTACTTGATAGCTGCCTTATTATGTAACTTCTTGCATTATCCTTTACTTATAATACACTGTGGAATCCATCCATCCAGTCCAGACCCCAGAGTGTATTTTGTTTTTCCAATTATTGTGTTAACATATTTCATCCTGCAATGCACTAAATTCTGGTCAAGGCTGTTTCTCTAGTGGCCCAATGAGTGATGGCCAAAGATGGCTGCCTCAATGGTATCTTACAAGGCTTTGATACTGTGCTATAAGAGCAGAATAGAAAGTTACATACTGTGTATGTGATGTAAGACATACACACAGGGGCGTATTTATAATAGTTGCATGGTATGCGGTGCACACGGCCCCTGAGTCCAGGGGGACCCGCACCGCACACCCATACTTTTTTCTTCATGCTTACCTCTCTGATGTACCATGGAGTAGCACTGATGAAAATGCCTGGAAAACGGCCACCGCAGCCAATTTCCCGGCAATTTGCGTATGCACAGTAGGAAATCACCTGGAAAATGGCTGCCGCTCCATTTTCCTGGTGAACAGTGCATGCGCAGTAGACACCAGGCACACTCTAGTGCCCGGAATCTACTGCTGTTGTCAGTTCGCTGACGGCAGCTGGTGAGAGGTCTTACATAGTATAGCAAGAGGTAACCTTTCTTACTGTAAACAATTTGCTGAATAATGAAAACATGTGACCATGAAAAAATGTAAGTATATATATTTTAAATGTAATAATTACCTTTTACTTTTATTTGCTATAGGTGATAACGCACTTAAAATGCCATTTTCATTTCAAGCAAGAAAACAGTGTACATACTTTATTTATGCCTTTGAACTGAAGGAATGTTATTAGGTGGGTTCCTCATGTCCATCATCACCTATGGATCCTGCCAATCAGGATATGCAGGAACATGTAACAAAACTTTCAAAGTTTTGTGGCCTTCTGAGGCTGCCTTAGGAGTTGCCAGTGTCTATGTATTATTATTATCCTTTATTTATATGGCGCCACAAAGGTTCCACAGCGCCTTACACAGTACATAAATGAGCACACAAGAAAAACAGTTAATAGCAATACCAAACAATGCAGGACAAGGACATGGTTTATAAACATAGCTGCATAACACAAGCAGCAGGACATGATATGTAGGAAGATGTATAGCCAGGCTGGATACTAATACAGGGCAACCAGAAAGGCAGACTGATGAGGAGTCTCCACCACCAGTCAGCGGGCCTTTTACCAGCACTGTTCCCGGTATTTAACAATATTGTTTTCTAATACATTTTAAAGACATGGCAGAGCTTTCTCATCGGCTGGATTTTAATTTCCTTTTAATAGGCTGTTGGTTTATAAGTTAAACACAATATGAAAAATTACATTAATAGCAATATGGATGAGTGGGATTATAGTATATAGCAGTGGTTCCCAAACTGTGCGCCGCAGCACCCTGGGGTGCCTCGGGACACTTGCAGGGGTGCCTCAGGTTGGTAGTCCAGCACCAAATCAAATTATTTATGGTCAATGTAATGTAAATATGTGGACAAACAGAAGTGCAAACCTGTCACCCACTACATAAATGAACCTATTGATGACAGGTAATCACAATTTACTTAACTTTACTACTTCACTACATATTTTTCAGAATTTCTCAATAACAAACTTTTGGCTTAGGGGTGCCGTGAAAACAATTCTGATGCACTAGGGCGCCGCGATTCAAAAAAGTTTGGGAACCACTGGTATATAGTATAACAGTGTGTTCCTGGTGATACAAGGCCTGATTCTGAGACTCTCCATATGTGACCATATTCAGGTCTGTTGTGACTATATGCACATCTTCCAGCATATGCTTTGCACAGCCATCAGTATTTCCATCTGTAGTCGCAGCTGCATCACTAATATCAGTACTTACACCTACCCCTTTGGATTCCGATGTCCATCCCTATGCTGAACCTACAGACGGACTCCGGCCACCACTCCTCCGCCACGAAGTGCTCCCTCTGCAGCGTGATGTTCCTGCTCAGCCACACGTCCCTGGTGAACATGAGGCACCTCTAATTGAAGTCAGCCCAGGAAATACAGAGGACATTGTGCAAAGAAGACAGTGCTCATTACCATGTTCCACAGCGGGGGAGTGGTGCGCATGGGGACTGCGGAAATATGCACTGGTGCCCCAGCCCTGGGAACATGCTACTGATAATGCTTATCGTAGCTGCAATACAGATCCTCCTGCCCTTCCCAGCACATTCCAGTGGATATATATAGAAACAATATGTCCCTCATTCAGAGCCACTCGTAAGCGACCGTACGCTCGTAACGGTCCGATGTTGTCAAAGTCCGATGTTGTCAAACCACGCATGCGTCAGTGTAACAGTGCGCATGTGCGTACGGCTGTTTGCGATAATTTTTTCCGTTGTTCGTCGAATAGCGAACAGGAAGTGACATGTCAAATGTGATTGACAGAACTGTCCGTTTTGGGGCGGTGACGGGGGTGGAGATGGGAAAACGCAGGCGTGGCGAGGCGTTTTTTGGGCGTACATACATTATCTGATGCGAACGGCCAAATGTGAACGGAACAAGTGTTATGTCACTGTCTGATCAACTTTCCATTCAAACTGCTCGCATAGCTTGTGGTCTGGTATTCTCTACCACAATGACGATAGTGTTTTTGCCAACTTTCATTTTTTTTTTTTTTTTAGGGCAACAATATTGTACGCAGGTTTGTTGTTTTTCTTCATTTTTTAGGGGCCAAGAAAACAATCGTCCTTTTGTTTTTAGATAAGTGTTAATTAAAACTCCTACATGGTTTTTAACCCTTGTTTTTTTCCCAAAAAAAATAATGTTTACATTTTTGTTGTATTGTTTGTAATTTTGTTAGTGGGATTACCTTTTAACCAGGTTTTGAATGAATTAACAATAGATTTTTTAAGTTTTTCAAATCATTTTTATTTTGATACACAATTTTTTTAAAGTTTTTTTTTCAAAAATAAAATATGGATAACTAAAATAAATAAAAAAAATATAGAAATGCACCAACAAAAAAAGTGTCATTTTCAAACCACAAACAAACAAAATTTAAAAACAATTCACAAGAAGGGAGAGGGAAGTTTTGGCCATTAAGGAATATGGGGCAAACACAGAAGGAATATGGGAAATTTAGCCAGTGCTGTCATCGCCTTTTGGCCCATTTGGCCGGGGTAGGGAGGGAGCCTGAACGGGTCCGTGAGGTCCTTCGGCTGGCCTGTCCAGAGGCAGATGTTGGGGCCTCTGGACTAGGCATAGGGTTAGGCACATTTGGAGGGATGGCTGTTGTTGTGCCAGAGGTGGAGGATCCTGATGTTTCGGCAGGGAGGCCGGCTCCAACATCTGCTGGCGAACGAGCTTCTCCAGGGCATTTGCAATCCGGATGTTGGCCCCAGTATTTGCCTCCAGGGCCTGAGCAATGGTCACGTTGGCCGCAGCACTTTGCTCCAGGGCCTCCGCCACCCGTAGCAGACTGGCATCCAGCTTCACCAGAATCTCAGTGTGCAGATCCGTTTTAATATTGAGATCAGTGAGGAGGGCCACTGCCTGCGAGGGGGATTGCCCTGGACTGTCTTCCACAGGATCCCCAGCCAGATCTACTGGTTCCTCCCCTGCAGAGCCAGCAGAAGTTCTGCGGCCAAAGCTCCCCTCTGGAGCAGACTCATCCGCCTGTGTCTCTGTGAAAAAAAAGGAAAAAAAAATAACAGTATAATCTAGATATTGTCCAAAACACATTTCGGAGTTATTAACATTACTACATTTACCTGAGGCAACATGAGGAGCCACAAAGTCGGGCATGTTGGTATCCATGTTTGACACGCCAAACACCTCCTCATCCTGCACACACCCCTGTGCCATCTCCTCCAAATCAGTGAGCTCCAGTGCCACAGGGGTGGGCCCCCCACCTGCCCCCCCTGCATGCCTAGCCCTATCAACCAGTTTTTGCTTCAGCCGATATTTGAAATCACTCCATCTGTGGGTTAAAAAGTTTCCATTATTCCTGCAGTATTTGGACGTGTAAACACTTTTTATTAAAATGTAGTTTGTACGTACCGGCTTTTGACGAACTGGGTTGCTCATTCAAACTCACCAACCCTATTGACAGCACTGGCTATGTCATCCCACATTTTCCATTTCTGGCTTGCACCCATATTCCTTGCTGCCTGGGGCAGGGTGTCAACGCACATTTGGACCAAAACCTCCATCTCCGTTCTTGTGAATTGTGGCTGGCGTTTTTTTTTGGTGGCTTTTCTTGGCCTGCTAGGGCCAGCAGCCTCTTCCATTACATCCTCAACACCTTTTTGGTTTTGGGAATTAAAATTTTTAATGTAAAATGTGCCTAAAATGTTGGTTCTACAAAATCCTTTAGGGCCAAAAATACAAATACTTACCTGGCACCTCTTGGCCAGTGCTTTGCTGCTCTGCAGCCATTTTGGAGTTTCAGGTCTCACTACAGCAGACCGATTGGGGTTTTCAGTGACGTTTTTATACATGCGTCAGCATTATTCGGCCGCATCACTGATTGTGCGCTCCTATTGTCCGTCCGTAATTTGAGCGGGAAAATAGACTATTTATGGCTTGGTGTGACTCGAGTCGAGGTGGCGGGTGAGGAATGTTGGAGGTTTGACGGAGGAGGTGTTTGTGTGCGTTTTTTGTAGTACGGAGTTTGGAGTTTAGGATTGTGGGTTTTTTTTTCATTTTTATAATTTTTTTTTTTTACGTTTGCTTTTTTTTATTGTTTACCTTTGGATTTTGGAGTTTTTGAGTAAGTCTTTTTCCTAACCACCGTAAACAATAATAGTAAATATTTTAAAAATGTTAGTCCTTATGTTTTTTTTTTTTTACAGTTATTTTGGCTTTGCCCCCTTGACGTTTTTGGACTTTGGGTTATTTGTCTGTTTTTGGTAAGTGTTTTTATTTTCATGAAGTTACAATTTTGATGTGTTGGTCCTCGCCTATGTTTCGCTAAGTGTTTTTTTGGGGTTTGGAGGACCAATCATGTCTTCCCACTAAATATAGCGTACTCTTTTACGAAATTTTGTTTGAGTTGTTTTTATTTTTAACTGAACGTACTATTTAGCGCACTAATGTCTCCTTATTGAACTGTAAAAGTAGCGTAATATTTAACGAACTCATGTGTCTTGTTTTAACTGTAAAAAATGCGTACTAGTTAGCGCACTAATGTCTTTTTATTATTTCAGTGTAAAATCATGTTTGACCAATAAATGTAGCGTGTGTTTTCCCAAACTAATGTGTGCTCCCTTCTCTTTTTTTTAGGCCTAAAAAATGTGATCACAATCCAAGTTTGCCCAATAAAAACTAAATATATTTTCAACTTTTGAAATGTAGGTTGTTCTACTCATGACAAGACCCCGGCCTGTAAGCATCTTTGGATTTCTTAAAAAAGATAAGTATATTTTTCTTTTCAACTTTTAGGAAAATAACTACCTGGCTTACCATTTCAGGTTGATGTTGGTCGTATTATCTTGGCCATGGTTCCAGAACCCGACCAACCTCAACTTCGTCCCGGGCGTAGGCCTCGCAGGCGTGCAAGGCCCCAGATATATAGAACACGTGTCACCCTTTTTGGAATGCCTGATGATGAGGTTTTACGACGATACCGTCTTCCTCCACAAATCATCCTAGACACTCTCTCATTAATAGAGAGTGATCTTGAACGGCAAATTAACAGTCCTAAAGCAATACCACCACTTACGCAATTAGTGTCGGTGTTACATTTCTGTGCCTCAGATCCTTTCAAACCACGGTGGGAATAGTTGCCGGAATCTCCCAATCCTCCTTTTCAAGGATCCTGAGGGCAGTGATGGAGGCCATTTTCAAACACCTCCATCATTTTATTAATATGCCATTGGATATGGGTTCCCTTAGTGTGGCGAAGGACAATTTTTACCAAATAGCTGGCTTCCCACACATCATAGGGGTTGTGGATGGCACTCACATACCACTTCAGCCTACAGCAAGGCTGGAGGCTATTTATAGGAACCGAAAACACTTTCATTCCCTGAATGTAATGGTGGTATGTGATGCCTCCCTCCAGATCCTGTCCCTGAATGCCAAATTCCCCGGGAGTGCACATGATTCCTTCGTCATCCGGCAATCAGGGATTTGGCCCAAATTAGACAACCTACAAGCAGGTGATGCGTGGCGTCTGGGTAAGTTGACACCTTCAGTTGAAACCAATGCAAAGCTTGTTACACAATGGTCGTGAATGTTATATTTGTCTTTTCACAGGAGACAGTGGTTACCCATGCACGCCCTGGCTGCTCACTCCTTATTTGGCTCCCACACCAGGGCCACAAAGTGAGTTTAGTTCTGCACTTACAGCCACCAGGCAGGTGGTGGAGCACTGTATCGGCCTTTTAAAAGGCCGATTCAGATGCCTCCACCGCTCTGGTGGCGAACTCATGTATTTGCCGGCTATGGTTTCTAAAATTGTGGTCCTGTGTGGGATATTTCACAACATCGCCATAAGGAGTGGTGTCCCAATGCAGCCAGAAGAGGCCTTGCCTGAAGAGGGCCCCCCAAGGTTGGTCGGAGGTCAGTATGTGGGGGGGCCATACGCGATGATGTGGTGGCCAGATATTTTAGGTAATTATTGTTGCAAATTTAGTTAATTGACACAATGTAGACATGTAAGATTGTAATGTGCAATTGTAATTTTTTATTCATTGTTTTTTCTTGTATTCCCTTAAATTCCACGGAAAAACGATGCCTACTACCTGATCCACAAAATTGTCTTCATGTTGCCACATTGGATATAACTTCGGGAACAATTAATTCCTCGCCTCATGTGTGGATTCATGTTGGCCTGCTACTTCTTCCACCAGTTCTTGATTGTTTTTTTTTTTTCTGATTTGGGTGTAGGTTTTTTTGGTAGTGTGTTTTCACTGTGTGAATTGGTTGTCACAATTCACTTTTGGTTTATTATTTGTGTGTAATAAATTTTTGCTTGACGTTAAAAAGACTTTTCCTTGGTAAATTACAAGCACGTGTAACGTGGGCCAAAACAAACAAATTTTCGTAATGGCTAATCCTGTAATGGTTTAAATTGTTAAGTATTTTAACAGGCTTTGTGGCTAAAAACATACACCAAAGGTATTATGGTGAAACAGTATGTCTTCTAAACTAGGCCTAAGCAGGTTTGAATTTATATTTACATTACCCACCCAAAGGTAGCAAAAAATATGCTGGTATTTATAAAAACCTATTGGTATTGTTAGGTGTTTAATGTGCAAGCTTTCATACTTACTAGCGCTTTGTCAAATCCAATTTACCTTACTTTAAAAAACATGCTCAAATAGTCGACTTAGGGAAGGTTAAACAATGTAATATTTACAGACAAGGAATGAGATTTGTTAAAATACAACGCAATTTTATTTGAACACACATTATTTGTGGGTGAAAACAAAACAAAAAATTTACGATGAAGGTCCGCCGACATGTGGTCAAGGCCCACAAGCATGGCAATTAGATGTGGCCGCAAGGCTTGCAATCCTGCCTGCATTGATTGCAGCCGCCTCTGGTCCTCTGTGGGAATTAAAAAATGTGTGGATTAATAAAATGATACCTTATATTAGATGTTTAAAAAAAAAAAAAGACTATAGTTTAAACAAAGATACAGTTTATTTGACAAAAACAAAGTACTGGCAAATGCAAAGATGGGAGAAATACAAACTTAAAAAGTTACACACAAAAAGCCAACCCAAAAAAGGGCGAAGTACACCAAAAAAATATATTTGTTGGTACGGTAAACAAGAAATACACAAGTATGAGTGTTTTGATATGTGTCAGTGGTAAACATCGAAGACATTGTCTATAAAAAAATTTTTTTTTTAAAAATTGAAAATAATGAAACATTTAGAAATGCACAGGCAAAAGGACAACATCACCCAAAAAGCCCCCCCCCAAAAAACAAGCATAGTTTAAAAGGGAAACATACCGGTCATCTGTATTCCGGCTCTTGGAGCCCCTACATCCTCCTCCTCTGAGGTGGGCCAGTGCTGGTCCAAAGAAGGAGGGGAGATTTGGCTCATGGAGGAGGGTGAAAAAAAGAGAGGGGGGGTGAAGAAAAGAGAAGGGGGGGGAGGGGAGGGTGAATTTTGCGGGTTTGGAAAATTGGGAGAGGGAGGGGCCTCAGGTACTGGCCGGTCTGGGGTGGAGGGGGAATTGGGGGAAGGTTGGGGAGAGGTGTTTTGGCTGGGAGTGGGTGATAGGGGACGAGATCGTCATCTCCTTCGCTGTCTATGCCGGAGTCTGCGCTCAGCCCCTAAATGATGGATGAAAAATGTTTAGGTTTTTTTGGGGGGGGTTAGGAACAAATGTACCACACCAAAAATGAAAAAACAGTACAACAACTAAAAACATGCACACGCAGGTAGGTACGCAAAAAAAGACCACAAAATTAAAAAAAACACTTACTTGCTTCTATCTGCAGCCGCAAACATGCCAGCAGGTGTGGCGTGCGGCAGCGCAGATCCGACCACCTGCGCTCTAACTGCCCGATATTTCGGCGACAGCCGAAGGAGCGCAGGCGGTGGCGAACCTCCGCGTAGGCCATACGCTTCAGGCGGTTGGTGATGGGGGAGGCTGGCTTGTAACCCGCCGGTCCATCACCTCGGTGAGGACCAATAGCTCCCGCCTAGTAAATGCGGAGGCTCTCATGATGGCAATGATTTTTTTAACACAAAACAGTTTTAATAAAGGCCATAGAAAAAATTTGATTGGCTAATGTACTTTGTAAATTAACAGGAACCATTCTATTGGTTATTGTATGTCATGTGTCCTACAGGCTCAAAAATATAATGTGAGTTATGATAGGCTTCATGCAGTGACATGCGTAAGCTAATTTAAATAAACAAATTAAAACACTAAAATATGCCTATCACAAACACAGGAAAACAATAGTGTCCATCCTAAAAAGAAGTAAATTTGATAAAGTAAACCATTGGTGAAATCGTATGTATTCTGTGGGAAAAATGACACACAGACAAAGTTTATTGAAATTGAAAAAAACTATTAATATATTGATTGGCATGAAACGATTCAAGTATGTTTGCAGAATGAAAGAGCAGGTAATCGAAATCTGACAGGCCCACTTCCGGAATTGACTTGTGCGAGCGTCCAAAGCAACCAAAGAGATGAACGGTCGCTATTTTGAACGGTTGCAAGCTAGAGGAGGGGTTGAAAGAATATGGGGCGTAAGGTTAGCTATGAGCAAACATACGAGCGAGCGCTTAAATTTAAATTTTTTCGCTCGTACGGCGGACGAGCGAACGGACACTTGCGTCCGGGTCTGAATCAGGCCCTATGTCCGCACCCACTGCTTATTTTGTAGAGACAATCACGGTGGTGCACCTTAAGAAATCCACCATATACACAAAAATAGAAAAAAGGGCACTCGCCAGGTGCTGTAGTTGAAAACATTAAAATCACATCTTTATTGAATTCTTTAGCATCACCATAATAGAAGTCGACGTTTCAGTCCTCACATGAAATGTCATCAGGACAGCAACATCAGATGCACAGTACACATGTGGTATTGTGTACTGTGCATCTGATGTTGCTGTCTTGATGACGGTCCATGTGAGGACTGAAACATCGACTTCTATTATGGTGATGTTAAAGAATTCAATAAAGATGTGATTTTAATGTTTTCAACTACCTGGTGAGTGCCTTTTTTTCTATTTTATATATATATATATATATGTGTATATACATATATATACACACACACGTATATATATATATATATAGGACACAGGAGCTCCTCAGCCAAATACTCCGTTACACCCTCCTGGGGAAGCTGAATTATTATTATTATCCTTTATTTATATGGCGCCACAAGTGTTCCGCAGCGCCTTACATAGTACATAGAACTAATAAGTGAACAGGAAACGAGTAACTTACAGTACATTACAGTGCAGGACAAGATTTATATACATTGCTGCAGTAGTGATTAAAGCACTCACAATAAGCAGCCGGGAGTTGGAAGTCACGTGTTAGGTGCCCTTATGGGGAGTAAGGAGTAGAAGAAAATGTAAAGAGAAGCACATGAGGGAAGAGGTCCCTGCTCGTGAGCTTACATTGTAAAGGGGAGTGGCAGACAGACAGGCGTAACACAGAAGGGAAGATAGGGAGGAGGCTATGAATTAGGCTATGTTGAAGACAAGGTGCTGCAGATCCACCTGTCGGGGATCACACATGTCAGTGGATCTGCAGCACCTGGTCTTCAACATGGGTGAGTGGGGTTGGAGAGGCTAGTGTAGGGTGGTAGGGAATGGGCTGCAAAAAGAGGAAAGAGCTTGCAGCATGATGGATCAGGAGAATGACTACGGGAAGCACAGTAACGTAGTAACTAGGGATGTGCAGGCTCGGATAGGTTCGAGTTTGCACGCCGAGTTCGGATTTTTCCCTCCAAAAAAAAGGAACTCAGAACGAGGCAAAACGTCATCTTGCATTGACAAACATCATCATTCCTGGACTTTGTCCGGTAATGATGATGTTTGTCCATGCAAGATGACGTTTTGCCTCGTTCTGAGTTCCGTTTTTTTGGAGGGAAAAATCCGAATTCGGCGTGCAAACTCGAACCTATCCGAGCCTGCACATCCCTAGTAGTAACACAGTGTGTGAGTAAACCAGTTATGGATACATAATGCCCTGGTCAAAACACTATGCTTATGGGATTCACCTGTTAATATAGAAAAATGTGGTATATAAATATTAACTGCACAGATTTCCACTAAGGAAGTCTCGGATGTTTTTGCTCGCACCTTTTTAGGGTGTGGGCTGAAACATACAAAATTCCCTGGCCAGAAATATTGTGATGCATTAGCATGCAATATTCCGATTTAACCTAATGGCTAACTGAATCGTCCCTATAGTGGTAGATTATTTGTTTTCTGATTAATTGAACCCTTGTATGCAGTGCTACTGAGACATTTGGTGTGCCTGGGTACTAATGAGAGCGAGTGGCTTCACAAATCTAAATAGGAGGTAAACTTTTTTAAACATCACAGATCTGTTATGAAGGGACATAGAACAAAAGCAACTTTATCTAACCTATTTATTCCCAAATCATATCACTGCGCCCTAGAGTATCAGCATTTTTTCTATGGCACCCTTAGGCCAAAAGTTTATCTTTGAGAAACTCAGGAAAAAAATATTTAATTAATAATTAAGTAAATTGTGCTTAGCTGTCATCCTTAAGTTCAGTCATGTGGTGGTGGACAGGGTGCAAGTGACCTGTGGCACCCCAGGATGCTACGGCACCCACTTTGATGTAGGTTCGGAGAAAGTCAGTGATATGGCTAGCAAGCTGACGGTACGGCTAGAGCTGGTAAACAAACTGGAGAACTGAAGATTCGGCTTTGGGAGCCGATGATGCAGCTTGGATAATGAGGATGTGGCTTAGAGCCGATAGTAGAGGCTGGAAGCTGAAGGTGCGGCTATGGCTATGGGAGCTGATGATATAGCTTTAGTGCCAGTGGTGCGGCTTAGAGCCAGTGGTAGAGATTGGTAAAAGATGGTGAGGCTTTGGGAGCTGATGACATGGCTTTGAGAGCTGATGGTGCGGCTTGGATGCCAGAGGTGCAGTTTTTGAGAGCCGATGGTGCGGCTTTGAGAGTCGATGGAGTGGGGATATGCCAGAGGTGCAGCTTTTAGAGGTGATGGTGCGGCTATATGCCGGAGGTGCGACTCTGAGAGCCGATGGAATGGCTTGGAAGTCCGTAGCAGTATGGGAAATGCTGAAACAGCTGGGACTCCGACAGAGTGGCTTGAGAGCCAGTAGTAGTGTGGAAACTGCTGGAGCGGCTGAGAAGCCAATGATATGGCTTGGAAGTCTGTAGCAGTAAGGGTACTGCTAGTGCAGGTAGAATGCCGATGGAATGACTTGAGAACCAGTAGTAGTGTGGACACTGCTGGAGCGCCTGAGAAGCTGATGGTGGCTTGAGAGCCGGTACCTGAAGACAGAGCAATGCAGCTGGAGACACAGGATACACTACACGCAGAAACGCTGACCATGCAGCAGAGCCCAGGGATCCAAAAGGAATGCTATAGTTGGTGAGGTAGCAAAGGATCAGCGTACAGAAATAGTGAGGGAACCCAATTAAGTCGTGCCGTGGGGAGCAGGTGATGTCCGGGGGTGTCCAGATCGCCTAGCAACCGACAGAACTGGAACAACACTGCCAGAAGGAGACAAGTCGTGACCACGACTTGTAACAGTACCACCCTTGACGCGGGGTTGAAGAACCCCCAGAACCCGGCTTGTCAGAAAATCCCGATAGAAAAGCGTCCTTAACCTGGGAGCATGTAAAGCACTCTCAGTGACCTAGGAGCATTTCTCCGGGCCACAGCCCTCTTCCAGTGAAGCAAGAACAGCAAACAACCTCTGGAAATCTTAGAGTCCAAGATTTTTTCAACAATAAATTCACATTGACCGTGGACCACAATCAAAGCAGGTCTGGATGAAACCTCTGGCTTGAATTTAGCAGAACTGAAGACCGGTTTGAATAAAGAACAGTGGAAGGTGTTGTTGATGCGGACAGACCTGGGTTAAAAGAGCTTGAAAGCCACCGGATTCACCTACGCAATGATGCGAAACAGCCCAATAAACCTAGGACCCAACTTCTGAGTAGGTTGGCGAAGCTTAATGTTCTTCATAGAAAGAAAACCAAATCGCCCTTCTTGAATACACATGACTTCCGATGTCTATCAGCAGACTCCTTGGAGCAGAGAGAGACTTTCCGGAGACTTTGATGAACCTTGCTCCAAATGCGACAGAGCCAAGCGACAGAAGATGAAAAAGGTAAACTGGAGTCAAAGGAATTCGATCTGGGATGACACAAAAAAAGGAGACAATGAAGATGCTGAATGATACGAGTTGTTAAAAGCAAATTCAGCAAGCGGCAGATGAGCAACCAAGTCGTTATGACACTTGGAGATATAACAGCGTAAATACTGTTCCAAGGACTGGCTTAGACGCTTAGTTTTCCCATTGGACTGTGGATGGTACCCAGAGGAAAGGCTGAGAGAAATGCCCAAGGAAGCACAGAGTTTTCCAGAACTGTGCCACAAGTTGTGTTCTTCGATCCGACACAATGTCCATTGGTAACCCATGCAGGTGAAAGATATGCTGGATGAACAAGCCAGAGAGTTTGTTGACAGAAGGTAGTTTAGGTAAAGGGACGAAGTGCGCCATATCACTAAATCTGTCCCCCACCATCCAGATAACAGAGCATTGAGCAGAAAATGGAAGATCGACAATGACGTCTATGGCGATGTGAGTCCAGGGTCTCTTAGCTATGGAGAGGGGAAGCAACAAACCTGCAGGAGCCGTACATGGTGTTTTATTATAAGCACAGACTTCACATACCAGGACAAATTCACGAACATCCTTGGTCAGGTAAGGCCACCAGACCGAGCGGGAGAGTAACTCTGAGGTCTTACTAATGCCAGGATGACATAAAGCTCGATGAGAGTGAACATCCAGTAAGACTGATTTCCTCAATCAAACAGAAGACCAGAAGGTTTATTAGGAGAGGCTTGGATGCCAGAGGTGCGCTTTGAGAGCTGATGGTGCGGCTTGGATGCCAGAGGTGCGGCTTGGAGAGCTGATGAAGCAGTTAAATGCCAGAGGTGCGGCTTGGATTCTGGAGGTGCGACTTTGAGAGCCGATGGTGTGGCTGTATGCTGGAGGTGCAGCTTTGAGCGCCGATGGTGCAGCAATATGCCAAAGGTGTGGTTTTGAGAGCTGATGGTGTGGCTATATGCTGGAGGTGCGGCTTTGAGAGCTGATGGAATGGCTTGGAAGTCCGTAGCAGTATGGAAACTGCTGAAGCAGCTGGGACACCGACGGAGTGGCTTGAGAGCCGGTAGTACTGTGGAGACTGATGGAGTGGCTGAGAAGCCGATGGTATGACTTGGAAGTCCGTAGCAGTATGGGTACTGCTGGAACAGCTGGAACGCCGACGGAGTGGCTTGAGAGCAGGTAGTAGTGTGGACACTGCTGGAGTGGCTGAGAAGCCGATGGTGGCTTGAGAGCAGGTACCCGGAGACAGAGCAATGCAGCCAGAGACACAGGATACACTACACGCAGAAACGCTGACCATGCAGCAGAGCCGAGGGCTCCAAAAGGAATGCTACAGTTGGCAAGGTGGCAAAGGACCAGCATGCAGAAATAGAAGAGGAACCCAATCACGCCGTGCTGTGGGGAGCACGTGACGTCCGGGGGCATCCAGATCGCCTAGCAATCGACGAAACTGGAACAACACTGCCAGAAGGAGACAAGTCGTGACTGCGACTTGTAACACAGTGTCTGTCCAGGCTAGCGCTGAGATCTGCTCGCACTGTGCATCACTCCCAGCTGGTACTGAAGTCTGTCTGTGCTGCTTCTGCCTAGTCCGCTCAGTGTACTGTCACTGAGCATTGAGATGTCTCCGCAGCATGATGGTACACAAGCTGCACGCCAGAGTTCATTCCAAAACCACAGTATGAGCGCAGCCATGTTGGACTGTCACCTGATGCTTTTCCACCACTCAGAGCGATGCTACCAGACCAGCTGATTGCAGCATCCAATCCCTGGGGATCCACCCCTATGAATTCCATTTCCTGACTGGCTCCTGTTGCCAGTACGTCACTTCTGCTGTAGTTATAGCTTTGTGCTGAGCATCCAGGTACTCTGTATCTGAACAGTTCCGGTCCGTATCATTCCAGTTCCAAGTCTGGTTATGAAGTCCATCCAGTACTCCAGTCTGGTTTTACCACAGATTCTTGCTCATTCCTACTAACATTGGTCCCATTACATATATTCAACATCGGTTCCATTCTATATATTTCTCAACATCGGTCTCAAACAACCCAGTTCTTCATCAACATCGGTCTCAAACCGATCCAGTTCTTCAATTCATCAACATCGGTCCCAAACTAATCCAGTTCTTCAACATCGGTCTCAAACCGTGCCAGTTCTTCAATTCATCAACATTGGTCTCAAACCGTCCCAGTTCCTTAATTCAACATTATCGGTCTTAAACCGTCGCTACTCATCAAGTCAGCATCGTCGGCCCCAATCCGACTCTGCTCATCTATCCAGTATCATCGTCTCCAGTTCTCATTACAATCTGCTGTTAATAAAGACATTACCTTCCTGTCCTCGCCTTCGGGCCCATTATCTCTACAGTTCCTCTACCTACTCACATTAACACATGAGGAGGACCTGGCTCAAGTCACCCAGCTTCATCCACGCCTCCCAAGTCTTCTCTTCAGCCTCATACGCCTGTCCCAACCAATTCCAAACGTCAGAAGTGACAGAGCATAAATGCGGGTGTCTGTTTACAGCAATACGTATGGATCCCTATATGTCCGCAGCAGATATCGGCATGCTATGGGGCTGTTGATGTGCCCATGTGCAGCAAGCATGGGAAAGTGTAACTTTCTGGAGCTTGCGCCCCATAAGCAGCGACATCAGTAGAAGCCTATGGGATTGTTTTTCTAAGAAGTCCCCAGAGAGGAATCTGAAGGACCCCTTTCTGTTTCATGCAGCTTGCGAATGCGCTGGTCGAGTGATTAAACCTCTTTATAAAGAACACAAAATGATAATAAATATGTCTAGTAAAGGGGGTTATTGCTGGGCAAAGTATTGTATATGTCTGGTAGCACTGCCTTTTGTGTACAAGTGCTGATTTAACTAAATTAATATATAAATATACAAAAGTTGTTAATATTTTATATTGAGGCAAATGTTACGAGTGATAATTAGCATATCTGCATGAAAACCAGAGGTGAGCCCGGAGACCAGAAGCAGCCAGCAGCTGCGCTGGGGTGACAGCTGCTAATAGGCAGTTGTCCGCTCGCCACAAGATTATATGTCCCCCCTATGCCCACGTGGATGGTAGAGAATGACGTTGGGTAGTAGCTGATGACGTCAGGATCCTCTCCAGGGACGATAGATGCACTTCCGTTTCTGTACGATGACGTCATCTGCCAGTGTCTAACGTCATCCTCTCCACGAAGGGAATTTAGACATTACAATAATTAATAGAGCAAAAAGCCAACCCCGCCCCCAGCAGTATGACGAGAACGAGGCTTGGTGTAATAATGTTTCCGGCGTACTGTGCTCCCTGCTGTGTGCCGGGACAGGGGGCAGTATATGCCCGCCCAGCGCCGCACGTCACTTCCCCCCAGCATACACACACAGTGACAGCAGGGAGCTGCTGCTTCTTCTTCTTCCATAGACTGCTGCTGCCGGTGTATTAGTGGCTATGCCCTGAGTGTGGCAGCGCGGGCTATGGCATCAGCTGGCAGTGTAACCCGGGCCCTCCGCCTCCCTGCTAGGCACGGCTATGCTGTGGAGTTCTCTCCTTACATCCCAACCCGCCTGGCATGTGCAGCCTCCCAAAATTATGGCATATCAGGTGAAGGCGCCTCTCCTTGTACTACCCTATCCCCTCGCCAAGCACCTGGAGACTGTATATAGTGGAGGCTGGTACACCGATCGCTGTAGTGATAGATACTGTATACAGGGATGGTTTCAATCTGGGGAAAATAGCTGGAGGCATTTTGGAGAAAGATTGGAGAACATAGTACCAGAGTCCAGATTGTAATAGAACTGTTAAAACACACTGCATTTGAGACAAGTTATTCATACGTTGAAATGAATCATAAAACCTGGAAACAAATAGTTACATTTCTGTGCAAGCTCCAACATAAAAGTTTATTTTCAAATGATGACCTAAATAGCAATATTTCTATTTTTTATGGGCTGTAATAATAGTAGAGTACAAATTATATTTCTTGTCATTCATCTACTCATATTTTGCACTCATTTGAGTTGCTCTTTTGTTAATGGCTTCCTCCAAAATAAACAAAAAAATAGATGCTTATGCACTGTAATTAGATGGATAAGCAATACATTTTTTTTTATTTCTCTCCCATTATAATTTATTTAGTGTCTCCCAACTCCAGTGACCTCTAAAGTTTTTTCAGATATATTAGTGTATACTGATCTGTAAAACATGCATTGTTAGACTCTGTGGACTGTAGTTGGGAATCACTCATCCAAATTATACATTTGTCACATGGACATGTTATATCTTTGCATGAGTTAGCCTACATCTATCTGTACATTATATGGAATGAATCATTGAAAATCATTGGCGTTTGGATTTGGGAGACCCACAATGGGAAATAGATCACATGTCTAGCTTTCTGGAGAAGTGGACCAGTGGAGAAGTTGGCCATAGCAACCAATCAGCTTTGAGGTAGCATTTAACAAGTACAGTCTGTAAAATAATAGGTAGCAGCTGATTGGTTGTTATGGGCCACTTCTCCACATTTTTCACTGCTTGATACATAATCTTTGATGATTTAGATCTTCAATGTGTTCCACCAAGTTCAGTGGTTCAGATTTGCTAATTTGGGCGAATGGTGTCCTCTGTCCCGTACACCAGTGGTTCTCAACTCCAACCCTCAAGTACGTCCAACAGGTCATGTGTTGAGGAAATCTGTCTATTGAAGCAGGTGGGACAATTCCTGACCAAACACATTAGATTAGCTCAGCTGTGCATGATTAAATAAATCCTCAAAACATGACCTGTTGGGAGTACTTGAGGACTGGAGTTGAGAACTACTGAACACAGATGTGTCCTTGCTCATTTGGCCTCAATATGCCATCCAGCGAGATATGCCCAGCGTGAGTGAGCCGCCAGGTCCTGTGCAACTCTGCTAGTGTCGGCCGTCTTTTTGTTTTTTGTTGCAGAAAATGCATCACAATTCGATGCGACTAGGACGCACCAGGAGACTGTACTGATTAATTTGATATACAACACTTGTAAATCTGTATATATATATAACACCAATGTAAACATAGCATTCTTCAGTAGTATTTTATCCAAACCCCTTTTCCCAAGAACTGCCTTACCTGCTTTAGAAATACATCTGATTTGTGGGCCTTAGATACATCATTGTTATAACAGTTCTCCTTTAAGTGATTTTTTTCTTCTTCCACTCATGTTCGTTTAAAACTACATAGCTGAAATAATGATCTTGAGTTCTGAATAGGTCATACTCCACCATCTAGACCTATGGTTCTGTCCATCAGTGACAAAGTTGGACTTCTGAATAGGTACTTCACCAACCACTACATTGTCACCTGACTATCTCTTTCGCAGTTAATTAGACCCCATTATTTCTTAATACCCCAAATTTTAAGGTCATAAGCTGATCCCCAAGCCAAACATTAACCGCAACAAAGCTGCTTAAAAATGTAATACATTTTCTTATTAAAAGCTGGAATCTATGCCTGTCACATTGGAGGTGCAGACCACTAGGGGGCAGTGTGGGGAGCAGTGTACACGCATTTGGAATACCTATCAGATTATTTTGGGGACTATCCAGTTACAGTTCGGGTCTCTAGGTGACTAGACTTTACTAAATCTGAAAGGAAACCTTGCAATTCTGTATCCTATCGTCTCCTATGTTACCTCATGGCATGTGCTGATTGCATTTGACATTTGGTGTCATTTTTAGTATTCTAATACCAATGTGATTCTAAACAACATGATATTATTATGGTAATAACAACTTGTATTTATTTAATAGTATTAGAAAAAAAAAATGCTTATCGTGATACAGGTACTAACATTCTAATGTTTTTCTTTGTTAAATTTACAATATTTTCTTTGCTTTGTTTCCGCAGGTTGTGGAACTATATTTGTCCTAGAACAAAATGACGTTGGACTTGTTTGTGCTAAAAGGTAATATTTTGTAATTTATTACTATGGTTATTATAATTTTACACCTATACATAATAGCATCTAAACACATATGAGTTATGGCTTTGTGAAAATTAAAAGTTTTCAGGTGCTTCATCCTTGAAGACATTTTAAGTATTTACCGTGCATTAACTACTAGCACAAATTAAGTGCAGTCTCTTTTTTTTTTTTTTTAAAGAAGATTCAAACACCATCCCAAGCATCATTGCAAGATACTCTAAATTAACTGGCTCTGACAGAATGGTCATTAACAGAAAAAGAGGGAACAGTTGAGTTCTTTGAATGTAGTGCACTCTGAACACGACTAATGGAGCGTACACACGGTCAGATTTGTCAGACTTGTCAGATTTGTCAGATGAACGATTAAACGATTTGAACGATTTTACCAAAGTTTTGAACGATTTGAAAGATTGAACGATTTTTGACTGCATTAAAATGAATGGAATCGTCCAAGTCTGACTGCAAACACATCAGATGTCAGAAATCGTTATCTGACCATCGGGAACGCGCATCGTTCATCGTCCATCGTTCAGGCATGTCAGATATGAACGATTTTCCTTCAGATATGAACGACTGAACGATTTTTAAATCGTTATCGTTCATATCTGAAGGAAAAATCTGACCGTGTGTATGCACCATTATACTTGTTAAAATATCAATCTTAATTTCACTTTTTTTCTGTCTGAAAACACTATTACGTATTCTTGTTTTATTATTTTGCTTAATAAATGTTAGAAAAGATTTTTAACAAATTTTAATGAAGTTCATAGTGTTCTTCATTAAATCAACTCTTCAGATTCCGAGTTCAGTAGTAGCGTCCTCTTTGGATGATCTTGTTGATAACAGAAATTTGTTTAAACAACTGATCCAGATGGAAGTTTGGGACTCGTGAAATGATTGTTTTGTGTAATTTGCTTAGTGTGGAAGATTCTTTGTGGTTTTGTTACCGCCAGAAGGATGAAAACTATTTTACTGACCTTATCCCAGAGCTCACAATTTTAGATCGTACAAATACTATGTTGTGTAATGAATCCTCATAGACCAACTTATGTCTTCTTTGGAAAGATTGGTACTTGTACTCTAGTAGGGGTGTAACACACTCAATCGATAAATCTATGTTGGATTGTCCGATCCCTTGCTGATATAGGGCCTGATTCAGAAACAGACGCAATGCCGATATTTTTACAGAACGAGCGATTGTTGATGTGCACGTGCGAACGCTGCACTGCGCATGCACAGTAATTGCACTGCGATTGCTTTTATACCCAGGAACCACTCAAAGTGAATGACAAGTAGTCAGCGTTTGAGGGTGGTAATGGCGGGTGGTTAGAAAAATGCAGCAGTGTCTGACCGTATAAAGTCTGTTTTGTGGGCGAGCATAAATTAGCCAATGCATTCTCCTACACAGCATAAGACCTCTCTGCATGTCAGAAGAGCTGTAGTGTTTGTGGCTGGTGAGAATTGCCTTACATGATGCGGGACTCGTACCGATGTTTACGCTGTTGTGCGTCATCAGATGGAAATGAGAATACAGCATTGTGCACGGCTATGCTTTGGAAGGCGTTGGCATATTTTCACAGCTGTGTTCCCTGCAAATTCGCAGCTGTGATCTATAGTTAACTCAGATATAGTGCTCCTTTCATTTAACACTTAGGTGGGATTTCCATTAGCTGCGATAAGCCACTTTTTCACGAAAAACGACTTATTGTTCGAATTTATACTTATTACGCAAGCCTATTAGCTGTGGTTTTCGCGGGTGCGAGTTTTGACATGCAGTTTTCCCAACTTATTTTTCACCACTTCCTGAGCAGGTGAAAAGTTGGGGAAAATCCCTATTTCAAGGTAAAAATGACAGGTCTTGATTAAAGACCACTAGGCTACCCTCCTTAATGACTAATTAGGCAAAACATTTTTTTAATTAGCTTAATTTGGGCAATAATGACATGTCATTTTTGGGTTGAAAAAGTGCAGGAAAATGGGTTAATTGAAGTGGGACAGGATGCGGTCAAAATATCAATCGTGGGGATTCCGGTGCTCAGAATGCTGGCGCCAGAATCCCGACACCTGTCAAAATCCTGGTGCCAGCACCCCGAAGGTAAGTAGCGGGGCGAGGGGGAGGGGGAGGGTTAGAGTTGGGCACTAAGGGGAGAGGGTTAGGTTTGAGGGGAGGAGGAGGTTAGGTTTAGGCACGGGGGGGAGGGGAGATTAGGTTTAAGCATTGGGAGGGTAGGGGGAGGGATCCCATACCCAACCCAACCCAACCCATATGGGACATGCATATGGGGCTGCTATATGAATAGGACAGGTGTTTTTAAGATTGCAGTGTTAGAGGCGTATTTTGAAGGTTTTTAAAAAGTGTCTTTAACAAATATATACTTTAAAATTTAAAAAATAACATTTATTTTGCAAAACATTACAATTAGGGTCACTAATACACTTCTATATGGTACCCTATTTAACTTTTTTGAGGTACAGGCAATTTTCCCCTTTCTACTTCAGGGTCCATAGGGTATCCACGGGATACTTTGGGGTGTCATCGGGCATCTCAGAGTTAAAGTTTTCAGCCTCCCAGGATGCACTGGGTTTCCCTCCTATACCCCGCCCCCGAGCCCAGGCAAATCAGTTTCGTAGGTGCTCTTATTCGGGTCACCATTTTCAGAGGGGGGCTGTTATCAGCTCCTGAAGTTCTTTAAACAGCGTTGATGCAACAAGAGATGTACAACATAGACAGTCAGTACTGACGTCTATGCTGTCGCTCCTCCCTCCCGCCGGACCAGAACGCCGGTACTGATCTGTGGATGCTGGTGGGTGTCTGGGGTCACAGCTAGCGGTGACCCCGGATTACCCGGACTGCGGCCGGATTCAAGGGGGTCAGGTAAGCGGCAGGGTCCCGCGGAGGGTACCCGTCGATACGCAGTCGTAGGTCCTCAGAAAGGGGGCTCCCTGGGGACAGGCTGCGTGTGGAGCCAGGTATTAACTTGCGCTTCCACTAGACTACCAGGGACAGCGGGCTGCAGCTGAGCTGTAAAGCTCCAGCATCCCAGGGGTTAATTGCATGCCAGGGAAGCGCGCATTCCCTGTCTCACAGCCGGCGCCTCCCCCGCTGCACAGTGCCTCTCCATAGCGGGCTATGTCAGCGCTCCTCCCCTGGGCCCGCCTCCCCTCAGCTCCTTGGCTGCCATTTTCTGAAGTGTGCAAACGCTGGATACAGGTGGCATCGTGGTCCTCTCCTCCGATAAGGTCAGAGTATGCAGCACTGTTTCCTACCAGGCTCTGTGTCTGTGTAGTTGATCATAGTGCTGGTAGTGCAGGGATTTATTTCTGCATTGTCTGCCTGTACTTTCACTTCTGACTGTCAGCCATTTTACTATCCCTGTTCTTCCTCTGCTAAAGCCCTTGCGGTGCGGTGTTGCAGGGTGTTTATTACCTCACAGTGAAAGTATTTTCTGTGAGGGGAGTCACACTCATCATGTCTGAGAGTGAACGTGACTTTCCTCTTCTGCTAAAGTGTACCACATGTAATGTAGCGGAGGGTGATGGGAACACTGAGGGATTATGTAGGGCATGTTATATTATATCACGCCCGATTTCTGTCACTGCGCCTGTGCAGGAACCGCCCTGGGCTTGTTTTGCTTCTTTTGGATTGCTCTAAAAATGGGTGCGCCACGATAAGCAAATTTTGCATGCGAACGGTGCAAAAACTTTTGCTTTATCACGGCTAATTGAATTCCTCCCTTAGTTTATCTGATTGAGACTATAGTGAAGAAAATCGCAGTGAGCTAATGATGTGATGCAGCTGAATATATCTGAATAGCATACAGCATGGGAGGCAGAAATTAAATCAATCTGAACTCAAAAATATAATGTTGGGTCGCAAAGTGGGAAGAGGTTTGAGGGAAAAACAAGAGGGGATTAATGGTCTGCTAGAATAGTAAATTTAGTACTGACTCAATTTCAGGCTTTTGAAAACATATTCATCAAAGGGGAACAGATACAGTATGTAATTTAGCTATCACTTTATAGAATCTACATGATAATGGTAGCTAGAAGCTGCTTGTTGCTATGGACAACTTCTCTACTTGCCCTCTTTATAAGGATTGGTACATCTCCCCCTTTGTGACATTTTCAAGTCGCCTAACATTTCTCTTTATAAAAAATCTAGTACAAATATACACTGCCTTCTGAAAAAAAAAATTGCATGAGTTGTGTGTTGAGCTCTCCTGCTAATACAATATCCTTTCTAGTTTACCTACAGGTGCAATGCTGCTTTGGCAGATACATTTTGGCAAATATTTGCTATAACCAAAATGAAGATATTTAGAAAATCATATGACATGTCTGTAGCCCATATGTAGTCAGAATGCAGCTTTTTGTAATGCTTGCAGAGTGTTTAAGGGTCCAAACTTAAGCGATCTAGCCACTTCCCTGACGGCTCCATTTTTTGATGGTTCTCCGTTTTCTTTCTGGTCGACAATGAGTTGCCTGTCCCAAAATGAGTTTCTTTGTTCTCCTCAGTGCCGTAATTCTTAGTGTTGTAATAGCACAGTAACTTAGATCCAGTGTACATCCTAGATTAGAACTTATTTAGTAACTTATGTCATTGTTTCTTAATTTTTGTATCTTAATGACTTAGCTTTGATTGGAGCGATGCCCTATTCGATGTAACATGGAGCGAGATTAACGAGAATATACTGGCAACGTCCAGTGGAGATGGGTCGCTGCAATTATGGGACGTATCAAAGCCACAAGGACCTCTACATGTATTGAAAGAGCACACACAAGAGGTAGGATGCAGATCTGTATGTTTTATGACAGTAATTATAGTATTTATGCACATGCTGATTGATAAAGTTTAAATAGAAGTATTCAAAATTGGGAACTGCCTAAGCTTTACATTGCTGTTCATCATGTAAGCATGATTGTTTTACAAAAGGTGGTGCATAGAAGACACCGTAGCCTTTAACAACTAATAGTTATAGGCTTTCATTTTCTAAGCAGGCATAGAACACATAGCTAGAAACTGATTGGTTGCTAAGAGTTACAGCACCTTTTTTTGTGATATTTTCCAGTTTTTATAAACTTACTCTAAAGTACTAAATTGTTAGCTACAGTTGAAACCCCTGTATGTGCTTCTCTTTCTGCTAGGAGAATACATATTGCATTAATTCTGGACTTCTCCACTCCAAAGTTTATGCTTTGAAACAGTGGCGTCACTATGGGGGTGTGGGACAAATCATGTGTCACCCTCGGAAGGGGTGACATCAAAATGCTGGCTCCTCAGTTACAGGAGCCGGGTGCTGCAGTGTGACATTATCCTACAGCAGTCGGCTCCTGTCACAGAGGAGGAGCTGGCACTGCAGGTACAGTCTCCTTGCGCGCTATCGGGAGTTCTGCAATGCCACGCCCCCTTTTCAGACTCAGAACCATGCCAGGTGGATTTAGATAATAGCAACAATGCACATTGCAAAAAAAGGAGTATGAATGATCTAATGGACATGAGGATTCTCCATGAGATACATACAGTGAAGTGCCAAAAGTAATGGGATAGATGCCAAGTATTAGTAGGACCCCCTCAAGCTCGGTGAAGTGCAGCAACTTGACGTGGCACAATTTCCACACGTGGTCAGAAGACCCCTGGACAGATGTTGACCCATGGTGTCTGGATAGCTTCCCACAGCTCCCTGATATTTGTAGGTGCAGGATCTTGGGTTCAAATGTACCTCTCCACCACATTCCATAAATGCTCGATGGAGTTCATGTCAGGTGAATGTGGTGGCTACACCATTCTTCGGAACACTCCAGAATGCTGCTCTATCCAATTCTGGAGAATTTAGGACCACTGACCTGGTGCATTATCCTGCTAGAATATTCCATCGCAAGACCGCCGGTCACAATACTGACACCTATCATAATCCCGACACCGGAATCCAGAACGACACGTGCCCGTACGAGGTAAGTCAGGGGCGCCCGTCCTGTTAGCTGCGGGGGGGGGGGGAGGGTTAGGTTTAGGGCAGTTAGCGGGGTTAGAGTTAGGTTTTGGGGGGGGGGGGCTAGGTTTAGGCACCCCCTGGGAGGGTTAGGTGTAGGGAGCGTTAAGAGCGTTAAGGGGAGTTAGGGCTAGGCACCCCTTGGGGGAGGTTAGTGCTAGGCACCCCTGGGGGGAGGTTAGGGTTAGGCACCACTAAGAGAGGGTTAGTGGGGGGATAGGGGAGGTTAGCATACTTGCCTGCCTCTGTCGGGATTTTCATCCTGTCGGGCAGCTGCTGTCGGGATTTGAACCGGCGCTTCAATCCCATTCCATTCCATCGTTGTGGGGGTACATGAAATCCATGAAGAACTGCAAAAGGCAGATCAGCGGACCTAACCCCTGCCACATGAACACACCCCACACCATTATGGAACCATCAAAGGCCTGTGTGGTGCCTTGTGGGTGACTCGGGTCTGTCCCACACCCGAACACTACCATCAGCCCGAAAAAACTGGAACCGTGACTCATCGGACCACGCTACATGTTGCCAGCCCTCCAGGATCCAATTAGCGACGTCACAAGCCCAGGTGAGACGCTGTGCCTAGTGTCTTAGTGTTGACAGGGGCACTAAGTTGGGACTTCTGCTCCCATATCCCATGGAAGATAAAGAATGCTGCATTGACCTGCTGGGTATGCGTCTGGTACCACTGCGCTGTACACAGTGGGTGTTAATGCCTTCCATGAGGTATCCCTGGTACACAACGTGACACAGTAGATCGAGGAATGTTGAATGTCCGCACAACTTTGGAAATGGAATATGCAATACATTGGGTACCAACTATCATGCCCCGTTCGAACTCTGATAATTTCGCCTTGCCACAAGTAGCTTAGCCAGTGTTCAAACTGACACACAAGATGTCAGATTACAAACAGGTCTGGGTATTTCCAAGATGTGTCAGTACGGTTACGCCACCTACCATTACCTTTACATACTGCTATCCCATGACTTTTGGCACTTTGTATGTTCGAGGGTCAACTGCATAAGGCAGTGGTTCCCAAACTTTGCGCCGTGGTAAATGTAATGTAAATATGTGGATAAACAGAAGTGCAAACCAATCCACCATCACATAACTGAACCTATGACAGCTGGACACAATTTTCTACACTTTGCTACATGTTTTTCTGAATTTCTCAATGACAAACTTTGAAAACAATGCTAATACGCTAGGGTACCGTGCTTCAAAAATGTTTGGGAACCACTTGCATAAGGAATTTTTTTTTTTTTTTTACGTATTTCCACTATTCAGCAAAGCATTGACTGAGAAGGTAACGCAATTGTCTGTTAATACCAATTTAATACAAATTTTTCCATCAGTCCCTGCAGGATCTTGAAACTCTGCCCCAGTCTCCTTCCTTGCAGTTTGGCTAGCGGGAAGTATGTCCAGCTCCAGCCACCCAAAAGAGTGTGAATTGATTAAAACATATTGTGTGAACATAGGTTTTATATTAGTCTATATACAATTTTATATACAATATATAAATATTGGAATAGAACCGGGCCTTAGACAAACTAAAATTATAAGGGCACAGCCGTGCCCTTATATTAAGGCTGCATCTAAAAAAATGGATTTCTCCATAGAGAATTCTGAAGGTGGGGGCAGGGCATTCAAGGGGCTACACATCAAAAGCTATAGGAGGTACGGATCTGAAATTTGGCATTGCCGGGTAGAACTGTCACTGGGTGCTGCATGCCAAATTTCAGGGCAAACACATAAAAAATGAGGACATGGGAGTAATCTAAAGCTCCAACTGTCACTTTTTTCTAGCATTCTCAATTAGGACAACATTTATGCTATAGTCTGTGGGGTTTTTTTGGGAAGGCAAAACTGAGGGTAGGGGTGGAATTTAGACTTGGGGTTTGTTTTATTAGGTAGCTATTGTGCCAGGGTACGTGCTTTTGGGGTTCAGGTAAATTATAAAGTGACAGTTTTTAAACTATTACCTCAAGAATGCGCCATTATAAAGATAGGACTTTTCAACTTGTTGCGCAGCCGCAGTAGGAGCTTCCAGCAGGTGTAGTCATAGTGGCTTCACTTGGGTGCAGCAAGATGGCCGTCGTTTGCGGGCGGTAGCGGGCAAAGCAGCGGTGGGGACCTCAGCAGTGGCGGGTCGCGGCTGTCGACGGGGGCGCAGGTGTTGCCGGCGGAGGGCCTCAGCGCTATTTTTGAAATTCAAAGATAGCCGCCGCTAGCCAATCATGGCTCGCGGCGGCCTTCTTTGAATTTAAAAATGGCTAGCAGGGACTAGATCCTCTCGGATCCAGGCCCGCCTCCGACACCTGAACAGGCGGGCACCGCCGATGACGTCACGAGCTGTGATTGGCTCGCTGCGGCCATCTTTGATTTTCAAAGATCGCCACCGCGAGCCAATCACGACTCGTAACGTCATTGAAGGCGGCGGCACCTGCAGAGGACCATAGAAGCCCTGGGGAGGTGGCAGCCACCCCCCAGGTGAGGACGCCAGAAGCCTGGTGGGTGGGCGCCCGCCAGGCGAAGACGCTGAAGCCCTGGCGGGTTGGTGCCCGCCGGGCGCAGACGCCAAGCCCTAGCAGGTTGGTGCCCGCCAGGCGAAGATGCCATAAGTCCTAGTGGGCGGCAGCCATGAAAAAGAGCTGACATAGGCTGTCGCCCACTAGGTGAAGACGCCGAAGCCCTGGCGGGTTGGTGCCCGCCAGGCGAAGACACCATAAGTCCTAGTGGGAGGCAGCAACGAAAAAGAGCTATCACAGGCTGCCGCCCACTAGGCGAAGACACCGAAGCCCTGGCGGGTTGGCGCCCGCCAGGCGAAGGTACCGGAAGTCTTAGGCAGCAGCCACGAAAAAGAGATATCACAGGCTGCCGCCCACTAGGTGAAGTCGTCGAAACCCTGGCGGGTTGGTGCCCGTCATGTGAATACACCGAAGCTTTGGCGGGTTGGCGCCCGCCAGGCGAAAACGTAGAAGCCCTGACGAAGATGCCGAAGTCCTGGGGTGGCGGCAGCCATGCAAAAGAGCTTGAAGGCCGCCATCCTCCAGTTGAAGACCTGTAAAATAAAATATTCCAATATTAAAGTATCTTGTGTTATTTTAATATTTTTTTTACAGGTGGCAGTGGGCCCTAATGCCCAGCATCCTGGTACTTGTGGTTTTCCAAATACCAGCATGCAGGGAGATGTGCTGGGACCTATAGTTCACCTGCAAAAGATAATCTTTAAAATGCACCACACAACAAAATCAACACAGCACCCACCGCCCAGGGGTGCGGTGCTGGGGAAAGCCCCGGGCTATTAGCCTGGGCCTGGGGTGCCCTGAGGAGGGGGACCCCTTTATTGGGGGGGTACCCAGCTCCTCAGGGATCCCCGGCCTGGACTGACTAGCGGTCAGGGTTGATGCTGCGGCGGGGGGGCCCGGTGAAAGGGCTCCCCTGGCTATGAGCCCCACGTTAGAAATAGTCCGGTGCTGGTCCTGGAGAATACAGGGGACCCTACTCATTTTTTCCCCCTTTATTTCCAGAACCAGGACCGGATCAGAGTCCAGTGCTGGTTGCATAATTTACGTCATTTGTCCCCCGTATTTTGGCAACCAGGGCTGGTTCTGACTAGCCCGGTGCTGGTTGTGCTTAAATATGGGGGAACCCTATGTCATTTGTTCCCTGCATTTAAGCACAACCATGACTGGCTGCCTGTGTTTAAAAGAAAATAAAAATGGCATGGCCCCACCCCCTAGAAAACAACCAGCCCCGTGCTTTGGAGCCCCAGTATTGGTTGTTCTAAATACAGGGGGAAAAAATGCATAGGGCTCCCCCTGTAGTTCCCAAAACCAGCACCGGACTCCGTCTAGCAGGCCCTTAATATCCCGCCAGCTGGTACTTGTGGTTCTCCAGGGGTGATGCTGCAGCTGGGGGGCCCGGTGAAAGGGCTCCCCTGGCTGTGGCATCACCCCCCTGCTAGACGGAGGTTGCACTAAATACGGGGGACCCCTACGTCATTTGTCCTCCGTATTTTGGCAACCAGGACAGGTTCTCAAAAGCCTGGTGCTGGATGTGCTCAATACAGGGGACCCCTATGTCGTTTGTCCCCTGTATTGAGCATAACCAGTACTGGGGCTCCAAAGCCCAGGGCTGGTTGTTTTCTGGGGGTGGGGGGGGGGAGGTTACGCTTTTAAAAAAAAAAAAACTTTTTAACACATTCAACTTTTAACATAGATGCGTAGATCTCACTGCTGCATTCGTCCATCTGTGACTTATTGATTTGATTTTCTCAGGTGTATACGCACTACCAGTGAGCCCTCTGTCTCCCACTGGTGCCCCCTTTGCACTGCACCGCTACCACTGCTGCTGCCACTACCCCACACGCCTACATCCGTCTCGCATTCTGCACCTCCCAAACTAACCTCCCGTGTGCTGTCCCCTCTTCTACCTGCATTAGAGTACCATTTTGTTGCCCTTCTTCCCTGCAGGTGGCCTGGTTTGCTCATCCAAACCCTGATAGTTAATAAATTTTAAAGAAGCTATGAAATTCCATAGACAAAAAACCTTACGGTTTCATATGTCCCATTAAGGCTGCGAAGACATGATCTGAAAATTCACAAAACCTATTGATTTTCTGCCACTCAAACTTCAAAAAGCAATGAAATTACGATAATCAAGTGGTGTGGATGGGTGGAGGAGACACAGCAGCGTGGATAGATGAGACACAAAGGCGTGTAGAGGAGGGAAGGTTAAGCAGTACAGAGGGAGGGGGGTTGCCAAAGTAATGCAGATGGGTGGAAAACAGTGGTGCGGATGGTGGGAAACAAAGTGGCATGGTTTGGGGGGACAGCGACGTGGATGGTGGAAGAGAATGGCATGGACATGGGAAGACAAAGCAGTGCAGATGGGCAAAGACAGATTGGTGCGGATAAGGGAATACAGACTAGCACAAATAGGAGAACACACAACAGTAGGGATTGGGGAAGATAGATTAGTATGGATGGGTAGGAAGACAGAGTAGTGCGGGTGGGGGGAGGAGAGAGAGTTGCACGAGAAAGACAGATTGGTGTGGATGAGAGAACACAGACTACCATAGTTCGGAGACCACACAGCAGTAGGGGTTGGGGAAGACAGATTGGTGTGGATGGGGAGGAAGACAGAGTGGTGCAGGTGCTGGGGGGGAGACAGAGTTGCATGGTTGGGGGACCAGAGTAGTGCAGATGGAGGAAGAAAGAGTGACACAGATGAGAAACAGACAGCAACGTGACTGTGGAGAAGGCACGGATGCAGGGCGGTGCAGCTTGGGAAAAACATTGGTGCGGATGAGGGAACACAGACTATCACAGTTGGGAGACCACACAGCAGTAGGGATTAGGGAATATATAGCAGCATGGAGGCATATAGGGGAAGAAAGTGTACATGCATAGACAGAGTATGATATTTTTAAAAATAAGGGAGCTGAACGTGTATTCTAAATGAGATAAATGTATGCAGTGAGAAGGATGTTGGAAGCCAGTGAGATTGTTTGGGTGATCAAATGGGAAGATTGTGGGCACTGAGTGGGATGTGGAAACCACATAACTGCTCAGACCTCAGTTGCATAGACTGCATGTGCGTATTCCAATGAGCACACAATTCTGTGAATTGGTAGCTCCACCATTTTGTGAGTGACAGCAATCTCATTCTGTGAGAGTGCTGAATAACCACAGGGTGTGATGGCATACCATATCTGTATTGCACAAGGAACACGTCCATTAAGGCATCAGCCTTAATGATCGTAATTTCATTGCTTTTTGAAGTTTGAGTGGCTGAAAATCAATAGGTTTTGTGAATTTTCAGATCATGTCTTCGCAGCCTTAATGGGACATATGAAACCGTAAGGTTTTTTTGTCTATGGAATATATATATAACAATTCAGACATTTTTGGGAGTCTGGAGCGAATCATTCTTGCTGCTGGGCACACTGCAGGGAAGGAGACTATTTGCACCGTTATGCAAGTGCATGACTGACTAGAAGTTGGAGCATGCACAGGACATGATACAGGAATGTCTTGTAATCTGACTGCTGAAACAATGTCGTCGGGAACTTTGCAGCGACAACGTGTTAAGGCAACCGCTGTCCCTGCGAAGTTTAATGCTGAATAGAAGGGGGAAAAATTACAACAAAAAAATGATTGTGTCAATGTTGCCCGTAAATATTGGGGAGAATATCGACACTATTGCTGAATAGAGCCCAGAGTCTTTCATATAATATTTTATTGAGAAAAAAGTTACTTTCCAAATACAGATGTGTCCTCATACATAATCGCTGTAGTCGCGCCAAACAGCACCTCTTGGCACGCCAGGTTCTGTGCTAATCTGCTAGAAACGGATGTTTTTTTTTTCCGTAATGAAAATACGTCTTAGTCGCGAAGTGACTAGGATGCACCAGGAGACTGCGCTTATTAATTTCATTTGTGACACTTGTATATCTGTGTGTGACTAAATCTCTGAATCTGTATATGAAGTGCTGCAATACAACTATCGTGGCTTTTTCCACGCCAAGTTTTGTTGTGCTTTGTATATAGACTCAGTCGCACACAGATATATGTGTCATATATCAAATTAATCAGCACAGTCTCCTAATGCATTCTAGTCACATCACATTGCGCCTAAGACACATTTCTGGCCAAAAAAGACGCCCAGTGCTAGCAGAGTGGCATGGTGAGTGGCGACTTACTCATTCCAGGCATCTCTTGCCACGTGTCGTATCGAGGCTAGATGCATGAGGACACACCTGTATGACAGCGAAAGGTTGATTAGTATCATTACCAGCAATGTGACATTTGTACAGTTACCAGTCTTGCGGATTCATCGAGAATGCAATTAGCAAAGAGTATTTGCAATTGTTGATAATTTCACTGGATCTTTATTTGGCTGTGCTGGACAGGAGTAGTACATGCTGGTGTTAGACGTGGTATATTCAAAATTCGGGTATTTCCAGAGGACAAAGTCCAATATGATAGTCCACAGAATGAAAATATTGCTGAATACCTGGAACTTCCTCAGAGGTGAACAAACTAAACCAGAGGTACCCAAATGCGGTCCTCAAGGCACCCCAACTGTCCAGGTTTTAAGGATAACCATGCTTGGGCACAGGTGACTTAATTAGTACCTCAGTCTTTTGATTTGACCATCTGTTCTCAACCATGGATATCCTTAAAACCTGGACAGTTAGGGTGCCTCGAGGATCGAGTTTGGGAACCTCTGAACTAAACTAACTGCATCCTGGACTTCATGGAGACACTGGGTCTAATGCATAATTGTTTGAACATTGGGAGTAATTTGGCTTAGAAAAGTTGGAAATAAAAGTGGCATGTTAACACTCAGATGCTGAGGCTTATGCTTCACAAGATGCTTTTTTATCTGGCATCAATAAAACCTAGATATTAGCTTGACATTAAAAGTCATATGTAATATGTGCGTTTTTATTTCATGTATTCATGTCAGTGTGTCCTTTTGAACTTATGATTAAAAATCTTTTTTATATATTTATTGCACTGTGCACTTTCTAAGTGACGCCTGTCGCTGTATCATTCACTTCTCCCACATTTTTGTTTGGGATTTGCCCTAATCCCTCTTATTGGTATTCAGCTGACACCTTTAGGTAGTGCGTCTTGTTACATATATATACCTTTCACTATATTCGTTTATTACAGTTTAAATTATTTCTAGCACTTTATTCACTGTTGTTGGCTGGCGCCATAGCCATCACATTTGTTCTCTATAATAAATACACATTATGTTATTACAGGTGTCCCAAACACTGTTGGAGGGCAGTGGCTATTGATTACTAAAGAGTTAATCTAATGGAATGCAATATTGAGACCTTGGCCTGCTACACAATGCTTTACATTCCATTTACTCTGCATTATAAAACATTCAGTATCTATCGTCGTCTATGTAAGCTATATGAAATGTCCAAAAATAACCCCACAGGTGGTGGATAGCTGGCAAAGGCCTGGGCCTTCTCTAAAACCTAAAGTTATCATGTTATCTGGACAGGTGTTTGGAGAGGATGCAGTCAGGAAGCCGACGGTCGAAATGCCCACCATCGGTTTCACCGACTGTCAAATCTCGGCATGGTACTAATGACAAGCGTCGAAATCCCGAAGCCTGTCATTAGACCTAAGCCTGGAGCCCGACGCCTGGCATACCGAACAAAGGTAAGCCGGGCGCGGACAACTGCGTAGGGGGAGGGTTAGGTTTTAGGGCTCCCGGGTTAGGCACTCCCCGGGAGGGTTAGATTTAGGCTAGTGGAAGGGGGGGTTAGGTTTAGGCTAGGGGAAGGGGGAGGTTAGGGTTAGGCACCCCTGCGGGAGACTTAGGTTTAGCCTGCGGGGGAGGGGGGTTAGGCACTAGGGGGGAGGTTAGGGTGAGGCCACCCCTAAGGGAGGGTTAGGGTAGGTTAGGGGTACTTACCAAAATCAGCTGTCGGGATCTTCACCCCTGCCGGGCTTCCGCTGTCGGGATTTGAACTGCCGGCCATGCAGCCGGCAGTATTACATACTGATTCCGTTTGGAGGGTGTGCTCTATGGTGCATAGAGAACATCAGATCCCTTAAAATACCTGCTTCATTATGAAATTAAAATAGCACACTACACAAGAAATAAATGCTCTAAAAGGAGATAACAGGGCTCTAAATATAAAATGAAAACTATAACAAAAAATCAGGTCTTTGGACTTTCATCTTCATTTTAATTGTACAGACACATTTCAATACAAAAAAATTTCACTCTTCAATAGTCTTAAATTTCATCAGGCTGAGGAGGCCCAATTTGGGAGAGAGAGACACTACTTTTGCTTGTAAATGCTCCTGTGAAAAAGCAGTCCGCAATGAAAAGAAAACAAATTCAGATAACCTCTTATTATATCCCGACCAAATAGAAAAGTGATATAGGGATTCTTTCTGATAGGTTGTGGACCTATATTTTGTGGCATATCAAAGAAGAAATTAAGCTCTTTCATATTTCACAATTATACTACATACAAGTAACTTTATCATCTCCAAACTGTTACATTTTGTGAAAAGCTCTGGTTCAAGTTGCCCAAAATGTAGTAAAGGGCACAGGTTAATTTGCCACCTCTTTTGTGAATGTCCAATAATACCTAATTGTTTGATTTGTTGTGACAAACTATACATGTAAAATGAAAAGATTAACAGTTCTAATAAAACAATATTATTACCAATTTTTGTTTTATGATCCAACTGAGAGTGAGATCAGGGGTTCTTGTGCTTCGCTTTCATCCCCAGGAAGTATCAGATGATGCACATAAGAGGAAAGAACACTATTAGAAAATTAGAAATTAATAAATATTTCTAAAGTAAAAACTAATAAATTTGATAAAAAAACACTAACTCAAAATCAGCATTCATTGCACATAGTATTAATCTCTTGAGTTTGTATACTCATCTTTTGAATGGGCATTTCTTTAAAATTATGGCTCACAATACAAGCAATGTATGTCTGTCTATTCAATCTTGTTGGTTGCTGGTATTTTTTTCCTGTGAACAAAGTTTTTTTTTTTTTTTAGTTTTTGAAAAGGTTAAATGGATAAGAAAATCCAACCCCTTTCCTGTTACCTACAACTAGCAACCCGCCCCGGCTTCGCACGGGAGCAATTTTGAATTTATAGTCTTATAAGACTGCCTTGTAGACGACATTAGTCGTTTTTCGTCCTGGCGTCAACATGAAAAGATTTCGTTTTGACGTGGCACCCAAAAGGGCCACGTGAAGTTGTCCATGAGAAAAACAGTCTCCACTTCGGTCAACTCCAGCCATGTGAAATATCTGTCCCTATGCTACATTTATTGTCTTGCCAAAGCAGTCTCATATCGGGAATTGGACTCGTTTGAAATTAAAGAATCGTTTTCACATAAATGATATAGGAATGGTAAATAATTTAAATGTTGTATTGGTAAGCAGGACTTACATCAAGTTTTCTGGAGAAACTGGTTATTATGTATCAATGGCTACATGGTATAAAGTCCATCGTTAGATCTTTAATAGACGTCCGTTTTTTCATTGACTTACTTTACTAAAATTGTCCCTGCTCGGCTCCCTTTTGTCATGCATGAATATTTCATATACCTAAACCTTCCTCAGCAAATGCTCTATACAATAGTGAAAACTGCATCAAAATCCGTCCAGTGGTTCTCGAGATTAGCCCAAACAAACAGATAGATGTCTACCAGGGACTTTATTTTGTACTATTTATAGCTTATGAAGCCTTAAGTTCCCCATACAAGGCACGATATACGTGCTGATCTGACGGATCGGCACGATATAGGTGCTATATCGTGCCGTGTATGGGCACGATATCGTACCTGATATCGTGCTGCTCGCTTCCGCGGAGCCGTACATCGCGTCCTCAGATATTCCTGCAAAACAATCGGATCTGGGATGCGATGTACGATCCCATTCAGATGAAGTTGGGGGAAGCTGGCATATCGTGCGGTCTATGGGGACAGATCGGCACGGTGCTATGGGCACCTTTAGACTTCATTTGGTTGCAAAATTGTTGTTTAAAGTTGTGCGCTATTTTCTCACCAACTAATTGTTTTGTTTTTGTTTTTTTTCAATTAAAGTTTTATTACGTTTTTCACATATAATCAAGGGTGGAGTACAGAATGGAAAAAAAGGGAAGGTGGGTAGGGAATACAATCAGAAAATTGATTAAAGATAAGATAAGAACCATAACATTCAGATGACATTTTGAAACAATTGAAAGACAAAAAGCAGTCTCGTAGATAACAATGCAGTCTAATCTAGTGTCACTAGTTCATTGAATAACTGGAAATCTTGAGAGGATTCTGTGGAATGATTGGAGGAGGGGAGACACAGATTAGGGCACAGATGTAAGAAGGAGGAGGGTTATTTGTAAAGGAGAAGTGAAGGAAGATGGGGCAATATAAGAGGGAGTGCTGGGATTAGTATTGAGAAATAATTTACAGAATTGATCAGTGCAGAAGTGGAGGGAGGCTCTGTTTTTTTCTGCCAAGCAATTGGCAGCAAGGGTGACGAGCCGGAGTCTGAGAGCGATTGGGTTCATTTGGGATTGGTCTGGGCAGAAGGAAGTGTGATAGATATTAAGGGAGACAGATACCTGTAACAGAGTGTATCAATTTATGAACAAAGATCCATTATGGCCTAGATTTCAGGCTCAACCACCATATGTTGGCCAGGGAGCCCTCGTTGCCACAGTTCCTCCAGCACCTGTCAGATGATGAAAGTTAAATTGCTCGGAGACTGGTAGGAACCAGATACCATTTATGCAAGCGCTTGTAAACATTTTCCTTTACTCATCCACAAATGGATGATTTTGCAGCATTTACCCTAATCCAATCCCATTCCTAAGGTTTCCCCAATGTCCTCCTCCCTGGCCAACTCATGCAGGTCCTTTTCAGGTTGGTTATGATGGAATAATGTACAGGATAATAGGGAGATCAAGCCCTGTAAGGGCAAGCACTGAAGACAGAGTAATTCCAAGAGAGAGTACAAGGTTCTGATAGCAGTGCGAAGTACCTGGTTGCAATATGAAAGCGATTCTGAAGAGCTTAGAACTCAATGAAGGAGCACAATGGCATAATGTCCCTTAATAATATAATAATGTTTTTTGTCCAATAGACAAATGGAGTTTGGAATTGTCATGTAACCTTATTGTTGTCTAGATATTTAACTTCTATTACTATTAACTTAAATAGTCATATTGTTCAGATAACTACAATCACAACACCTTCTAAAAGTTGCATCTAGTATAAATAACATAAGAAATAATACTATGCATTTATTGTGTCCCAAAACCAGCGTCTTTACAATAGATATAATTTTCCAGGGACTAATCTTTTTTCTTTTTCATCTGGGACTGTCTTCAATTATGTGACAATCAGTGGCATAACTACCGTGGGTACAAGGGGTGCGGCTGCTATGGGGCCCGGACTGCCTCCAGGGCCTGCCGCTCCCCTTGAAGCCAGTAGTTATTCCCGGATTGGTCACCTGTGAGTCCGAGGCACCCAGCCTGCCGGCCAGAGTAGGAATAGGAGTGGCACACGGGATTTGTAGAATTTGTAGAATATCTTCCAGTGCTCATTCTGAGCAGTTAAAGATAAACTACAAATCCCATGAGGCTAAGTGTAAGGGTCGGGCTCGGCAGCTAATGGGACAGGGGAGAGTATGGCACCGCGGCCGCCACACCATTACGTCGAGCAGCATTTGAGCTAAGCTCTGCGCCGCCGTGAAGTGTGTGTGTGGGGGGCTTTCAAGATTTTGCTACTATGGGGCCCACAATGTTCTAGTTACGCCCCTGGTACCAATTAATAAATACAGAAAAAAGAAAATTGCCCTCCAGCACACTGCAGATAAATCAAAAATACTTGAATCCTACATGATAATAGAAATTCAGAGGTATTGGTTTACATACATTTGCAAATATATGAATAAGCGCTGGGCCGTGGTCAAGGCTCCTCTATACCAGCGTCCCTAAAATTAAGGGGTTCACGTCCGAGAAGCATGGCACCCCAAAAAATTCCAGCCAAGGACCACCCCCAGGGCATCACACGAAAAGGGGAAAAAAGGTGATAGTGAAGTGTTAACGGATAGGTGTGTAAAGATAAATCAATAAGTGTTAATGAGATGTAAAAGAATTAAAATGACATAAATAATACACAAACGCATAGAAAAGTGAAAAAATATTCTATGTGAATTAAGTGGTGATGCCATGAGCAAGGTCCAGCCAGAACAATCCCGGGGGCCCCACTCCCAAACGCTCACCCCAAAATAATTATTGCTACATAATAGTAGCACCCACTCTGGGTCATATAATAACAAATTGATGTACTGCATGATAACAGTACATGTATGAGCTGAGAGCTAACTTACCTTGGAGGTACCCCAAAAAACCTCCACATGGCACTATAAGGATCAGCACCTCCTCCTAATGCTGACTCCTTTCATGCCTCCAAACTGCAAGCAAAAAATATGGTAGGTGAGCAACTACCATATTTTTTGCTACCAATTAATAAATATCTGATAGCTAGACACTGTGACAGTAGTTCTGCAACCTTTTACCCACTTTCCTTCTTCTGAAGCTACTGGCTGAGTTCCTGTAACCTGCAGTCGTCACTGGAGATACCAGATTATTGAAATTGTATATGCTGGAGAAAGATTGTATTTATTAATAGTTATTTATATTATGCACATTACACAGTGCTTTACAGAGAATATATGCGTTATTCACATCAGTCCCATCCCCTGGAGAGCTTACAATCTATATAGCCATACTAATTACTGTACATTTTTTGTCAATATCCAATTAATTTACTAGTTTATTGGTTTGTGGAAAACCAGGCATACAAGGGGAGAGCTAACAAAATCCACATTGATAGGGTCTTTGTTGTAATTGAACCCATGACCTCCGTGCTGTAAGGCAGCACAGCTAATCAGTCCAGGAGACCCTAGTCTCCTAGTCTCTAGTCCCAGAGGAGTGGGAGAAGATTAGATAGAGAATCACTAACGTTTAAATTTGCTTGCCATTTTTCTGGATGTCTCAGCACTCTGTTGGAAAGACTGTAACTACATATGGTGGGATTGTCCCATGAGCTCTCTTACAGATCTTCTGATGTCATGTTTTCCACTGGCTTTTCTTAAAGTTGTGCACACATATGGTTTTGTTGAAATTGGATGGGAACTACTGTAGCTGTTCAGTGCTAGGGCTAAATGGCTGGATTGTTTCTTCTTCATAATGGGGCATGATGGTGCAGACGGGAAGTGACTGCGGACACAGGCTGACAGTTCTGATCACCTTTACTAACATGACAGATAATAACTCAATTGATGTTTACCGCTATAGTTTTATCACTTCATAGATGTGAATGGTAGGATATTCCCTGTAAAGCGCTGTGGAATATGTGTGCGCTATATAAATAACTGAAAAAAACACAATGAGAGGCGCACCAAATACTATATGTATGCAAACAAACAGCAGCTCACCTAAGGATAGGCTAATCCATGTGTAAGCAGAGAAAACAAGAAAAAAAGGGAGCGCTAATCTGTGATGCAATAATAAACCTTGATTAGTGAAATAAATTTAAATGATTTAATATCTTGGTGAAATTAATATAAATACATGAATCTATTAAAGAATAACAAACATGATAATGTGCATCGACAATGGTGAAGGAATAATAATGTCAACAATTGATAGAATGATATTCATAAATAGATGTTGGAATAAATGGTATTGCTAATCAATCAGTCACAGTTCGTCCCGGCCGGGAAACAAAAAATAAAATGAATATAAAAATATTATAAAAATGAAGGGTATACCTCTTATGCAGCTTGTATCAATACTGAGTACTCAGAAAAATAGTGAAGATTCAGTGCAAATGCTGGCAATTCAATGAGATGCTGTGTCTCATACGGAGCTGATCGTGGGGATGATGAACAACTTAGCCCATAAGTGTCAGATATGTGCTGTCTGCCACGATGGATGATGACACAGGAAAGCTGCTCTGTATGAAACAGCAAGCCGCCTGGTGGGCCGCATCTCCCGCGAAGTGTGCACCGTCCGTGCTATAGCCCAGCACTGTGGAGCGGTCTCCCACAGCACGTGCACCGGCCGTGCAGGTGCTCAGTGTAGGTGGCGGTCGGGCAGCTGTTCCGAGTGGCAGAAGCGGCCGTGGTGAATGAAAGGTCCTGCCGCGTCTACCGGTCTCCTGACACCTGTGCAAATCAGTGTTGTTCAAAGTGGCAGGTGGAAAACGCGGCGTGCGGGATGCGAATAGAAATGGGTCTGGCAATCAGACCGGTATTCAGATCGGTCCAATAGTGAGAGAGCCTAATGCGTCCAATATTAACAGATGTTAAGTTAATTACTATGATTGTCAAATTATCAACAATAGCTGTCATTTAAACACTTAAATCGCTGCATATCAATATATTAGATACATATTGTCTTAACCTACAATAGTTAAACAATAAATAAATATATACAATATATAATATATCTTAGACATACTATATTGATCAATCTATTGCTAGAATATTGTTCTTGTATTGGGATAGCAAAATGGCTACTGACAGCCATTTCTATTCATGGTTCTTATGTGTGTATCAGACATGAAGTGGTGTATCAGGCATGAAATGGTCCAGGAATGTAGAAGCAGACAGGCTATAAATCCTTTAGGCCTTGTCTACTGCGATGTATGCTTGTGTTAAGTTTTAGAAGTCCTTATCAGTAGTTAACCAATAAAGTAGTTTGAAGTAGGTTTATGCTCATATTAGTAAGAGTTAGATGGGTATGCAAGTAGGATACTATATAAACGAAGAACAAAGAAGCTTCCAGTGGCCTGCCCTTTGCCTGGACCAGAGACTGCAGCTGGTGGCCAGGATATTGTTCGTTCCAGCTCTATTCTGAGAGGAGGCTCCTGGATCGTGTAACCATCTTATATTCCGAAGCTAAGTAACTATTAATCTTCCATATCTTGTTATCTGTTGTAATAAATTATATCTTTTTTCAAGATACTGGTTTGTGTGGCTTAATTAACCTTCTGTATCCAAGAACCTTATCTCGTTCCACCAGGAACATTAAAGTGGTGTCAGAAGTGGGATACAGAGAGTTAATAGTCATAAATCTTCTTGGAATGTGTAGTCGATTGTTTTAGTATTGCTATGAAAACGTAGTGTTGTGCAAATGCAGGGTTGTGCAAACCCATGTAAAAAATCCTCTGTCTCATAAGTGAATGAGGGAGGTGTGACCTGATCAGTCACAGAGTGTATACTGTACGTCACAATATATCTGTATGTTGTCTGTTTACTGTCTTTGTGTTTGTGTTGTTGAAACAAACAAGAATAATGCATTTTAAGATTTTCAAGAAATATGCAAATATGTTGAAAAATGAATTGGGATTTCAGCTGGCTGATTTCCAGAAAAAGCATAATGTTGGTTTTTCACTGCCTGGTATTGATAAGAGTAAAAATAGTGAGATTTTGCATAGACCAATATATGTTGAAAGAAGTGTAAAATCTGTTGAGAAGAATGCAGTGATAAGAAAGCCTGTCTCACAGACAGAGAGAGTAAGCCTGAATTCACATTGTCCCAGAAATTCCATTGGGAGGGGGAGTGAAGCCTCACAAGTAATAGCTGAGATGGCAGCTAGCGCAGAAATAAGTGCTGATTTATTACACACAGAAAGTGTAGAAATTAGTGAGTTTGAGATACACAGAGAAGTGTGTGAAGTTACGCAGAAAGAACTTGAAACAGAAAATGTGATTGATCAGAGGAGTCATTTTTATGTTATGAAAATATTTGATGATTTGACAACATGTGAACAAAATGTTGAAACCCATGAATGCAAAGAATATGTCCAGAAATCAGAGTCAAAATTGAATGCAGATGAGGTTTCTGATAACATGCCATTGGTTAGTGATACTCTTAAGGTGAATGATGGTATGTCTGAGTTGTCCAGGAGTGTCCCATTTGCTATGCACTGTGAACTGATTGAAAAAAAAGATGTGTTTGCATGGCCATTCGAAGGGGTGTCGCTAAGTGAAGGGGTGGTGATGATGCCTTTTGCCTTGCCCAATGAGACAAAAGTGAAGGGGTGGGAATTAGGCAGGATTCCAGTTAAAGACCATGCCCCTGAGACTGAATACTCCCCTTGTGATAACATTACTTTTACATGGCATGATCAATGTGTCATTGTTGAGTTTAACAATGCAAAAAGTGAACAAGATGTGTTTTCTGATGAAACATCCATTGCAAATGATGATCATGGTTTACTTGCTCATTGTGAAGGAGGGGTTGGTGGGTACACACTGACCAACCACAATGGGCATGCATGCAGTACAGACACGCTGACTGTGGGAATATTTTGTGACATAGGTGCAGATTTTGTGTTTGGTAATGAAATTCGCATCTCAGTGTATTTCCTTACAAAGCCTTACCAGCCAAAGGTCTTGAAGCAGCTGAAAGACACACAGTTGCTAATGACAACGGCAGAGACTCTCATGCTAATTGAGGAGATTAAAGCACTACTTGCTGGCCGAGTAAAATTTAAACCAATGTTTGAACTGTCCATATTGGATTTCTTTATGATCACAGCTCCACGGTGGTGGGAAGATTTCCAAGACAGAGAGCATTATTGGTTCATGGACTACGGTGCTACCTGCACCCACACAGGACTGTTGTGGACAATTGCTGAAGCAAAGCAGCTATCTTTACAAGCTGACAGCCAACAGACAGAAGAAGGGGCTAGCGAACTTGTTGCATTTATGACTGTTTTCCAAGTCACTGACAAGACTGGATGCCCTGTAAGTCTTCACACTGAGAAATGGACATTTGACACAAAGTCTATATGTGCTGCTGTCCAAAGCTGGAAGATCGACATGGGACATGCTGATACATACACCTACAGGTTCAATGGTGTGTGCACAAGAAAACTGAGCACAGAACATGGTGTGCAATTCACCGTAAAGACAGCACTGATGGTGCTAGAACTGTTGAGCCATGATGGAGCTGACAATGCATTCGAGCAAGCTATTGATACCGTTTGAACAGCATCGATATTAGAGAGTTTTGATTGCACAGACCAGATTGCCCATACCTCCCATTTCAATATAAAATAACTTTGTCACACAGAAACAGTTTGCGGTTACAACACACACAAAGGTACTATATTGTAAAAAGGGTATAATCAGCCTTAATCTATACAATGCAGCTATATACAGGATAAAGACAAAGATACAATTACCAACACTCCGCTATGCGGTCTGGATCCTAGACTAATCAGCTGTCCATCAGGATTGCTGTGTGTTTCTTTAGGGTCAGGCAGGGAGGAAGGTAGCAAAGGAAAAGGAAAGGGATCCAGACTGCATGGCAATTTATAGGTGTACAATTACCTTTGAACATAAGCTGAATACTCAGAGGGGTTCCCTATTGGCCCTTTATTACTGAGTCACAATGGTTGTTGCTATTCATTTGTTAGTAAATGGTTGACGTCACTGGAGGTTGAACTTGTTAAAGAAATCCCTTTGTACTAACATTTGGCATGCAAATCTACAGGGGAGGTGTACAGTAATTTATACAGTATAGAGTATAATTCTTGGCAGGTCTTCATAACTCGATAGTGATCCCTTCCATATTCATTCTGTTGGTTTCATATTCCTGTTGAGACAGAGGGAAATCGGTAGATACTACTCATGACCCATTTATCTTATTCCTAATCCCAGATATCATATAACTGCTATTTAACATGTAACATTCACTGTATACCTTTAAAACACATAGCATTGTGCGTATCTCAGTCAGTTTAGGGTTAAATGGGATATAAGTTTATTGTAAGGAAAGGCTGCTGTCCGTCGGGGTAAGGTTTCCGACAATAATACTTAAAAGCTGGCTATGCGATTGAAACGCAAAACAGTATTTAAACAGTATTGCTGTACTAACTTTATGTGTTTATGTAATGTAAAAATGGCACTTAACTGTTGTGAGCACAGAAGCATGGCTCGCCATTCACAATATGACGAGTTGCGGGGGCATGGGATGCGTGTGCATGTATAGCGAGCATGTGCAATTGCGCGTGCGCAAGTGCGGCGGGAGCCTGTGTTCGCATAAGATGGCCGTGGACGATCAAATCGTCCAATGGATGTCGTGTTGCGATTCGTGCGCAATTAAGCGATCGCAACCAATTTATACGGTTTCGACAAAGCTCAAATCAAAGGGATTCCTTATATCCAAACCATGGTCAGAGACATTGCAAAAACCTGTTGTGTTTGCCAACAGCTGGAAATGTGGCCTACCTTGCTTTCTACTGATAAAGGCCTCATATACTGTGAAATAATGACTGTACAAGTCTGGTAATTTGAATTCATCATTTGCCACCAAGAAGATGGAGGACGAGTGCTGTACTGAACAGCTACAAAACACTGTCATACAGGAGTGAAGTTGTCTCAAGCAGAGTGATACAAGATAAGAGACTTTCCTGAAGATGTGACAGACTGATTTGTTGATATTATGGGATGTCTGAGAGGATTCAAGCAGACAAAGACGCCCATTTTACAGAAACATCATGGAGTATATTGGGATTTCTATGCTTCATACCATTCACAAAACTGACATCAGTATGACTGAGTGAATGGATGTGTTGCTTAGAAAACGGGAATGTTCACATATATATACAATGTTGGGTTTTTAGAGCAGGCTGTATACAGTATATATTTTGATAACCGGAGGGTGGTAAAAGGTGGAACTTTTTAAGTAAGATATCTGGTGCACAGACACAAACACTTATGATAAGGCTGTGAAGAAATGTTTAGTAGGAAGAGAATAGAGCCAGGTGTAAAGGAGCGTACACACGGTCAGATTTGTCAGACTTGTCAGATTTGTCAGATGAACGACTGAACGATTAAACGATTTGAACGATTTGGACGATTTTACCAAAGTTTTGAACGATTTGAACGATTGAACGATTTTTGACTGCATTAAAATGAATGGAATCGTCCAAGTCTGACTGCAAACCCATCAGATGTCAGATATCGTTATCTGACAAACGGGAACGCGCATCGTTGATCGTCCATCGTTCAGGCATGTCAGATATGAACGATTTTCCTTCAGATATGAACGACTAAACGATTTTTAAATCGTTATCGTCCATATCTGAAGAAAAAATCTGATTGTGTGTATGCACCTTAATAGATAATTGCAGCAGGATAAGTAAATGCTTATTTTATTTTGTTGTTATGGTTTATCTCACACTGTTTATTTGTTTAAGCCAACAGGTTGTTGGTTGGATCGTCGCTGGAGGTGAGAGAACGTCGCTGGAGGTGTGCCTGAGATGGCGATGGCCAGAGAGTGATTTCTTATACAGGAGATGAGAGAACGTCGCTGGAGGCGTGCCTGAGATGGCGATTACCAGAGAGTGATTTCTTATACAGGAGAGAGAGTCCAGGAAGACAACAGAGTTACTATATCTGATAGCACAACTATTACATACATCTATGTGCATTGTGCAAAACTTGTGCCTTATATTGGTTGGATCCACACTCACCAATATTCTCAAGACTTTTTCAAGATTTCATTGAACTGAACTTAACTTTACTTTACTGATAATAATTATCTTATAAGTAACTGATATATTTGATATAATCATATGTATTATTCACTGTTTTATTAGAGTATTCACATATAAAAGGGGATTGTTTATGTTTGAGTATATGGTGGGTAGGACAATATTTCAAATATGGGATTTAGGAGCCCAATTGGTTGATGTTGCCAGGGAATGGCGGGCTCTGTTAAACATTACACTTAATTGTAGTGATACCCCAGACATGATGCAATTAACACTTGATCCTCATAAGAGCAGAGATCTTTTGGCCATTGCATACACTGTGGTGGATAAAATTCCATATATTCTTCCAGATTATGTGAATTACCTTTGTGGGTGAAAGGCCTACAAATGGTTGTCCTATGGGGGATTTGCTAATTGTACATTGGGACGTTTGATACCCACCACATTCTTTACAGATGGGAATCAAGTTATACCAAGCAGATTCCACATAATTTGTTAACCAAGAGAGCAGTGCGGCCTTTAAAACAGTATTATGAGGAAAGTTTGTTATGGTGGTTCAACCCTGTTCAGGAATAGGGGTTTGGTTCACTGGTTTACTACATATGCTTATTTATGGAATCATGATTATAATATGTATGTATCTTGGGATCAAGGTATTATTTCTTTGTGTAGGGAAATGTGTTGTAACACGCTGGATTCTGTTAAATTGATGCCGATTAGGAGGAAAGATTCATATGAGAACATGATATACATGTCTTCCACACCATAAGCCCAAGGGTGGATTGTATTGGGATAGCAAAATGGCTACTGACAGCCATTTCTATTCATGGTTCTTATGTGTGTATCAGACATGAAGTGGTGTATCAGGCATGAAATGGTACAGGAATGTAGAAGCAGACAGGCTATAAATCCTTTAGGCCTTGTCTACTGCGATGTACGCTTGTGTTAAGTTTTAGAAGTCCTTATCAGTAGTTGACCAATAAAGTAGTTTGCAGTAGGTTTATGCCCATATTAGTAAGAGTTACATGGGTATGCAAGTAGGATACTATATAAACGAAGAACAAAGAAGCTTCCAGTGGCCTGCCCTATGCCTGGACCAGAGACTGCAGCTGGTGGCCAGGATATTGTTCGTTCCAGCTCTATTCTGAGAGGAGGCTCCTGGATCGTGTAACCATCTTATATTCCGAAGCTAAGTAACTATTATTCTTCCATATCTTGTTATCTGTTGTAATAAATTATATCTTTTTTCAAGATACTGGTTTGTGTGGCTTAATTAACCTTCTGTATCCAAGAACCTTATCTCGTTCCACCGGGAACAGTTCTCATTATGTAAATAAGTATCCAATTTGCATAAAATAAGCAGTAAAATATATATATTATAAACACATAAGAATTAATACACAAAAATTAATTGACATAAAAATTAATATTACACCCATAAGGAATTGATTCATAAATGATAAAATCATAAGTTATTAAATAAATAAATCAGTACTCATATATACAGTATAAATATACCAAAAATTAATATGATTAATTAATGAATATCTACAATGTGCCAAATCAATATACATAACTATCAAATAATAAAAAATTAGACTACTTTTAAACAATGAATAAAAAATAATAATAAATAAATATATCCCAATAATGATGTAGTAACGGTCATAAGAGTCATATATAAGACCGTTATTACATCATTATTGGGATATATTTATTATTATTTTTTATTCATTGTTTAACCATAGTCTCATTTTTTATTATTTGATATGTATATTGATTTGGCACATTGTAGCTATTCATTAATTAATCATATTAATTTTTGGTATATTTATACTGTATATATGAGTACTGATTTATTTATTTAATAACTTATGATTTTATCATTTATGAATTGATTCCATATGGGTGTAATATTAATACATTTTTATGTAAATTTATTTTTATGTGTGTTAATTCTTATGTGTTTATAATATATTTTACTGCTTATTTTATATAAATTGGATACTTATTTACATAATGAGAACAATATTCTAGCAATAGACTGATCAATATAGTATGTCTAAGATATATTATATAATGTATAGATTTATTTATTGTTTAACTATTGTCGGTTAAGAAAATATGTATCTAATATATTGATATGTAGCGATTTAAGTGTTTAAATGACAGCTAATGCTGATAATTTGACAATCATAGTAATGGAGTTAATATTGGGAACACTATATTTGACCAGTCTGGCATAGTGAGACTTATTGCCTCTGAGGAAACTGCCAGTATTTGGGGCCGAGAAACATGTTAGGACTCTCACTATTGGACCGATCTGATTGCCAGACCCATTTCTATTCGCATCCTGCACACCGCGGTTTCCACCTGCCACTGAACAACGCTGATTTGCAAAGGTGTCAGGAGACCGGTAGACGCGGCAGGACCTTTCATTCATCATGGCCGCTCCTGCCGCTCGGAACAGCTGCCCGCCCGCCGCCTACACTGAGCACCTGCACGGCCGGTGCACGTGCTTTGGGAGACCGCTCCACAGTGCTGGGCTATAGCACGGATGGTGCACACGTCGCGAGAGACGCGGCCCACCAGGTGGCTTGCTGTTTCATACAGAGCAGCTTTCTTGTGTCATCATCCATCGTGGCAGACAGCACATATCTGACACTTATGGGCTAAGTTGTTCATCATCCCCACGATCAGCTCCATATGAGACACAGCATCTCATTGAATTGCCAGCATTTGCTCTGAATCTTCACTATTTTTCTGAGTACTCAGTATTGATACAAGCTGCATAAGAGGTATACCCTTCATTTTTATAATATTTTTATATTCATTTTATTTTTTGTTTCCCGGCCGGGACGAACTGTGACTATTAAGCAATTGCTTTATCAGATTGATTAGCAATACCATTTATTCCAACATCTATTTATGAATATCATTCTATCAATTGTTGACATTATTATTCCTTCACCATTGTCGATGCACATTATCATGTTTATTATTCTTTACATATTTTTTAATAGATTCATGTATTTACATTAATTTCACCAAGATATTAAATCATTTAAATTTATTTTACTAATCAAGGTTTATTATTGCATCACAGATTAGCGCTCCCTTTTTTTATCTTGTTTTCTCTATATAAATAACTGGTAATAAATAATAATAATAATAATAATCACATGTTCACTGCATCATGAGCGTTTAATTAATTTGATAACTGCACATATACTAGAGACCAGGTCATTTAACCATGGCTCTTCTTTCAGAAGACCATAAATTAGATCTGATTCTAGTTTATCGATGATGTTGCATAAATAGGTTACCAATTGTAATCTTTAACTTTGAATATAGAGATACTGTCCTAAAATAGTAACAAATCAGGCATAAAAGTTGCAAGCATTAGTCCCGTGTTGTATCTGTTTTTCTGCACAGTCCTGTTAATTCTCTCTCTACAGCAATAGTAAGCAGCCTTTGAGCCACTTGCGGCTTGGCAAGCTTTCACCGGTGGACCCCGACACTCTTCTTTCTATCTAACTAATACTGGCCATACATCAGTGCCGTAATTCCCCGAACCCCAAACCCCCAACACCGATCCAGTCTGTTGGGGAGTCAGGGAAATTCTGCATGATAAAATTCCCAGACTCACCGATCTCTATATTTTTTTGTTCAGGATCAGCAAATCAGGGAAATCCAACATGTTGGTTTTCCCCGATGCCCCGACCCAGGGTTCTGGGGAATCGTGGCAGTCAGTCGCAGATGTATGGGCTGCATTAGTCTCTGATTTGTTATAAAGCAGAGAGTGAGGCTGGATGGGCGCAGCTGGCTTCCATGTCACATGACCATCAGCACAACGTAGGGACATCACTCAGCATAGTTAGAGGAGAAGGACTAGAGCGTGCATTGCATTTTGCTGTGCAGGTACATATTTTATAAATGTGAGGGTTCTGTGAGTAGTTTGTTGGGAAGGTCTTAGTGGCATGTGGGGGAGTTTTGAAGTACATGTAGGAATTGAGTGCATGTAGGGGCTTTATGGTCCGAATTAAATTCAATGTGATGATGAGTAGCCGCGGAGGGAGCTCCAGCAGCTATTCAATACACTGCGCTGCTTGCCTGATCGGGAATTGGATAAGTCAGAGAATGACAGTTCTCGCAACTTAACTTGGGTGGTTAGTCGCTGGCATTCTAGAACCGACATTCTCCGACTAAAGTGCTGCTGCATGGCTCTTAGCGCCGCGCTAAACCGGCAAACAGCTGCGTGCCCGCCACTTTAGTCGAATTTCTTCTCGCATCCCCAGGGCGGAGTGAGTAGAAATGCTTTAGCCCATCCAAACAGCGTGGTGTATTGAATAGCTGTGGTAGCTCCCTCCCGTGGCTATTCATCTTCTCATTGAATTGAATTCGGCACTTTGTGACAAGTGGAAGGCATTATTTTGGAGCAGTTTTGGATGTCTGTATGGCATGTGGAAAATAAGAGGATTGTGGGGACATATGGAATGAGTGATGTGGGGGTCCTGAGGTTTGGAGCCTATTTTTTGAATGTTTTTGAAATTGGGGAAAATGCATTTCCCTTTAGAAGATTGGAGGGCGCCCATGCAGCCCTTGAAGTATATCGGGTTGCCTATCACTATTTTATAAATAGCAGGTGGTGATTCTAAAGCAGATTCAGAGCAGGGGAGAGTAACTGTTAAACTTTCTCCTACCATGAACCTCCTTGTGTGTCGCCAACACCACTCAGTCCATTTAGATAGAACTAAAGGCACGATGAGGGGTCTGGATTTCAAGAATGCTGTCTGTCATCCTTGTGTACTTCTACTAATAGAATAAAATAATAATAACGTATTGCCATCTTTGAATATGTAGAGCTCAGAATTTAAGAATCCAAAGATTTCCTACAGTAGGTTGACTTCAGTGGGACAAAAATATTTTGTGTAAAGAGCATCTTTTTGATGGTTCAGTCAAGTTTTTTAAATTTTGTCTTTGTGGTCTGAAAATTATAAAATCAGTGTGACTGCCGAGACTCTCCTTGCATCAGCACCCTCATATACTAAGTAACATTTGTTTTATTTCATTATATCACATGGTAAACATTAAAAGTTGTGTATTCATTTCCGAAGCATAATTAAGTTGCCTTCTTGTAAATGTTAGGATGGAACTTGTCTTTAATGTATTTTAAATAAATTATATCAGCCAGTCTAAAATTTGATATTCCTGTAGTCAGTTGAGAAAGTTTTGCTTTAATTGTAAAAGAACCATCTCTGAAGTACAATGCCTCATATATTGTCATATGAAAACGCAATGAGGGCAATTAAATTGTTGGTGCCCGCGGCTGTGACTAATGGGCGCCGATAGAGCATTTCAATTGTTGCTCCGATTGAGCTCAATAACCACTGGCACTGACATTTCTGCTAGCAGCTTCCTGAGGCGGCGAGCCGCAATGTGCGATAAATCCTTGGTGTTGGCACCAAACTGCTATATAAGTGGTATAATTAGGCTGAACAAGTACGATAATTAATGGGCATCCAAAACAGTTGTATTGCTACTCTGGGCGCCCATTAATTAGCATTCCTAAAAAAAAACTATTAAATCACCCCAAATGTCTTTGATGGACTTTAGGACTATGATACATACACTTTCTACTTTAGGGTCCATAGGGTATCCACAGGATACCTTGGGGTATAGGTGATGACGTCAGTCTTCAGGCACCACAGAGTTAAAGTTTTCAGCCTCCCAGGATGCATCTGGGTCCCTCTCCTATACCCCGCCCCCGGGCCAAGGCATCTGTTTCGTCGGTGCCTGGCCGGAGTCGGAGGCACTGTGCAGAGGGGGGCTATGAAGAGCCCCTGAAGTTTCTTTTAAAGGCAGCGCTGGCTGCACCTCTGGGAGTACAGCATGGACAGTCAGTACTGACGTCCATGCCGTCTCCCCTACACCCCGCCGGTACCAGAACGCCGGTACTGATCCGGGGATGCTGGTAGACATCTGGGGTCACGGCTAGCGGTGCCTCCAGATGTCTTGGACCATGGCCGGATCCCAGGGGATAGCAGGTAAGCAGCGGGGTCCCGCGGTGGGTCCCCGCTGGTCACATGGTCCTGAGTCCCCAGGCAGGGGGCTCCCTGGGGACTGGCTGCAGCGTGGAGCCAGGCGACCAACCTGCGCTTCCACTACCCCCTGGGACAGCGGGCCGCTGCTGAGCGGCATGCGCTGCGGCGTCCCAGGGGTTAAATGCATGCCAGGGGAGCGCGCTTTCCCTGTCTCACAGCCGGCGCCTCCCCTGCTGCACACAGCCTCTCTGCTGTCTTATTGGCCATAGTGTGTCAGCGCTCCTCCCCCAGGCCGGCCTCCTTCATCCTCTGCTCCTCGGTAGCCATCTTTGAAGCATGGTGAACGCTGCTGGAAGCCTGTGAGCAGTGGCATTGCGGTCTGGGTCCCCCAGCATACCTCTCCTCTGTTTGTCACAGGTCAGTGTATGCAGCGCTGAGTCCTACCAGCCTTAGGGTCTGAGTAGTTGAGAACCAGCGCTAATAGTGCAGGGATTTGTTTCTTCTGCATTGTATGTGACTAATCTGCTAGCCTGCTGTCTGTACTTTCACTTTCTACTGTCAGCCTTATTACTATCCCTGATCTTGCTCTGCTCAAAGCCTTTGCGGTGCGCGGTGTGCAGGGTGTTATTCACACTATACCAATACGTATAGGTGTGAGTGTCACATACTTACCATCATGTCTGAGACTGACTTTCCTCTCCAGCTCATGTGTACTAAATGTAAGGTACCAATAGCGGAGGGAGAGGGTAACGTGGAGGGGTTATGTCCCCAGTGCCTGGCACTGTCACGGCCGATTATGGTCACGGTCCTGGTACAGGAACCTCCCTGGGCTTGTTTCGCTAAGGCGCTTACAACCCTTGTGGGCCAGCTAGCTCCGCCACCTGCGTTTACCCAGACGGGTTTGTCCCAGCGGTCAGTGGTGTCGTCACCCATGCAGGAGTTCCCGAGACAATTGATGGTACCCCACAGTCTCCCTGTCCCTTCCCAGGTTTCTCCGGAGCCTGCGTGGGTTAATACTCTAACTACATCGGTTCAGCATTTGTCCGATGTTTTACAGGGGGAGTCTGTGTTGCGGCCTCATAAACGGCCGGTGGCGTCTTTATCTGCTCCTTATGGTGATGACGATGAGACGTCAGATGATGGGGAGATTCTGGATCTATCTGACCAAGAACCTCTCCATACCAAAGAGCCGGACGCTAAGTCCAAGGTGTATATCCCTGGTCTTATTCGAGCTGTCCGCTCGGCTTTAGTTATTGAGGATATTGATCCTTCGGTGGCCACATTCATATATGCCTTTTTAAGGATATTAAGGGTGAGGCTACGGTGTTCCCTCTTTCTGATCAATTAGTGGATCATTTAGAGGAGGCGTGGAAAAGTCCAGGTAAACGGTTCCAGCCCCAGAGGCGCTTAGCCGTGGCTTATCCGTTTGCGGTCTATTATTTTTCTAAGTGGGAATCCCCTATGCAAGTGGATTCACATTCACATGTCACACGCCTAGTCAAAAGTGCCACGTTGCCTATGCCTTCGATGTCATCCTTGAAGGATGTCACTGACCGCAAGGTGGAGATCTGCCTCAAATCCGTTTATTCCCTTGCAGGGAAGCATCCAGACCGGCTCTGGCCGTGTGTTGGGTAGCCAGAGCTATGGAGCGCTGGGCGGATAATTTGGAGGCGTCTTTGGACTCTGACTGTTCGGCTGAGCAGACCGAGTTGGTGGGCAATCTCCGAGACTCGGCCACTTACATTAATGAAGCGGCCTTAGATATTTGTATGCTCACCTCTAGGATCTCCTCTGCAGCCGTGGCTGCTCGTCGCACCTTATGGTTGCGTTCTTGGAAAGCGGACGCGGATTCCAAAAAGGGATTAGAAGGTCTGGACAGGTACTATTTGGTCCAGATCTGGACAAAATAGCAGCTACGTTGGCAGCAGCAAAATCTGCAGGTCTTCCGTCTGCTACGATTCCTTCTAGTGCTGGTGGGTTGTCCTTTCGGCCTCACAGGGCCCAAGGTAGGCCTAAAGTACAGTCCTTTCCACGGCAGGCTGGGACCAAGAAATTGTCCAAGCCCAAGAAACACGTCTGGAGTACCAGACGTCCGGCTCCTAGGTCAGATAACAAACCTGCGGCCTGACGGTCCAGGCCTCCCTTTGGGGGACCCCAAAGTGGGGGGCGCCTGCTTCAGTTCGCCCATTGCTGGTCGAGGACTACGACAGACACTTGGGTTCAGGAGGTGGTCTCTCACGGGTATGCCCTCTCCTTTCGGCACAGCCCTCCATCCCGGTTCTTTACCACAGGCCTTCCGCTAGACCGGAGCAAAGCCTCAGAACTGCGGAAGGTTTTGCACACTATGCTCCATGCCGCAGTTTCAGTGCATGTTCCAATTTCCCAGAGGGGCCTGGGTTTCTATTCCGTTCTATTTTTGGTGCAGAAACCCAATGGGTCTTACCGTTCAATACTCCTAACGGCCCTCAACAAGTCCTTGAGGGTGCCTCTGTTTCGGATGGAGACCCTGCGGTCCATTATTCTGGCACTGGAACCTGGGGACTACATGGTGTCATTTGACATCCAGGACGCTTACCTGCATGTCCCTATTCTTTTGCGCCATCAGCAGTTCCTCAGATTGGCAATCTGCAACGAACATTTCCAGTTCCAGGCACTGCCTTTTGGCCTGGTGACTGCTCCACGGGTATTCACCAAGGTCATGGCGGCTCTCCTGTGGACGCAGGGAGTCCGACTGTTGCCTTATCTGGACGACCTCCTGTTGATAGCGGGGTCTCCAGAGCTTCTTTTACACCATCTGGATCTGACGATTGCGGTACTGCAATGTCATGGCTGGTTGACAAACTGGCAGAGGTCCACTCTTACCCCGTCTTAGAGGATCCTGCACCTCGGGGCCTTATTGGACTCCAGGCAGCAGTGGATCTTTGTGACGGAGGAAAAGATCCTTGCTTTGCAGTTGAGGGTGCGCAGTTGTCTGCAGTGTCGTCGAGTGTCGATACACTCGGCAATGAGGTTATTGGGCTCAATGGTGTTGGTATTCGACATGGTGGAGTACGCCCAATTTCTCTCCAGACCTCTGCTGCTATTGATCCGGTCCTGATGGAATGGATTGCCTCAGTGTCTCAAGTCCCAGACGTTGGGGCTCACTCCGGACGTTCGCCTGTCTCTAACCTGGTGTTTGCAGACGACCCACCTCAATCTCCCAGCATTATCAGCAGTGTTCATCCCGGGAGTCCTCAACTGGGAAGCGGATTTTCTCAGCAGGCAGGACGTGCATCCGGGAGAGTGGTCGTTACACCAGGACGTCTTTCAGAGTCTGGTGGACAAGTGGGGTCTTCCAGAGATAGACCTCATGGCGTCCCGGCACAACAACAAGTTGCCGGTGTACGGGTCTCGAACAAGAGACGAAAAGGCGTCTCTGGTGTATGCCTTGTCCGTCCAGTAGACATTCCAGTTTGCCTACCTTTTCCCTCTGTTTTCCCTTCTTCCGCAGGTAATACGGAAATTCAAATCAAGAAGGAGGTACGCTACTGTTGATAGCTCCCGAGTGGCCCACACGGCACTGGTTCTCCGACCTCCAGAGTCTGTCAGTAGACGTTCCTCTGAGGTTACCATTACGACCGAATCTGCTGTCACAGGGTCCTTGTCTTCACCCGGACCTGACTCGGTGTGGCTGTTGAAACGGTCATGCTAAGGTCCAGAGGGTTTTTCTGGCTCCGTGGTGCAAACCATACTAAGAGCTCGTAAACCTTCCTCGGCAAGAATCTACCATCGTGTGTGGCATACTTTCTTCCGGTGGTGTAGACCTAGAGGGTATTCCCTTAGGGAGTTCTGCCTGTCTAGGTTGTTGGCTTTCCTACAGGCTGGACTGGATCATGGGCTTCGCCTGGCTTCTCTGAAAGTGCAGGTGTCTGCCCTGTCAGTCTGGTTTCATCGTAGGATTGCTGCTCTCTCTGATGTGCACACCTTTATGCGAGGTGTTCTTCGCATTCAGCCACCTTTTGTTCCACCGGTGGCGCCTTGGAATTGGGCTGTGGTCCTGAGAGTTCTCCAGGGACCGCCGTTTGAACCACTGGACTCAGTGGACTTTAAATAGCTTACAGCTAAAACCATATTCCTTCTGGCCATTGCCTCGGCCAGAAGGGTTTTGGATTTAGGGGTTCTCTCTTGTAGACCCCCTTTTCTGATTTTTCATAGGAATAGGGCGGTGCTTCGCACTCGTCCGGGATTCCTTCCCGAAGTGGTATCCAGTTTTCACATCAATGAAGAAATTGTTGTGCCGGCTTTCAATTCACCTGGACTTTCAGTGGGTGACGCCATTTGGGATGTTGTGCGGGCATTGAGAATTTATGTTGACCGCACTTCTTCTTTTAGGAAGTCGGACGCCTTGTTTGTCCTCTATGGCTTCCGTAAAAAGGGTTGGCCTGCTTCAAAGTAGACTTTGGCAGGCTGGATTCGTATGGCAATTTCAGAAGCTTATCTTCATGAAGGTCTTCCAGTTCCCTCCTTGGTGAGGGCTCATTCCACTAGGTCTGTGGGTCCTTCGTGGGCAGCTAGACGTGGTGCCTCTGCAGTTCAGTTCTGCAAGGCTGCTACGTAGTCTTCTGTCCATACCTTTGTGAGGTATTACGCTTTTGACACCTTTGCCTCTCAGGATGCTTCCTTCGGGCGGCGGATTCTCCTCTCAGCACAGGAGCGTCCCCACCCTTAAAGGATACTGCTTTGGAACATCCCCAAGGTATCCTGTGGATACCCTATATACCCTGAAGTAGAAAATTTGAGATATGGTAAGAACTTACCCTTGTTATCTCTATTTCTACGAAGTCCATAGGGTTCCACAGGACTCCCGCCCTGTCGCACCTGTACTGCAGATGGGCTTTATTCTGGTCACCGGTTTTTCCGTTTCCCTATGGTGAGAATGTGATTCTTGTGAGTGTCCAGATTTTTTCTTCTCTCTCTTTCTTCTCCTCCTCCGGCCTATGGCTTGTGACGTAACTGAGATGCCTTGGCCCGGGGGCGGGGTATAGGAGAGGGACCCAGATGCATCCTGGGAGGCTGAAAACTTTAACTCTGCGGTGCCTGAAGACTGACGTCATCACCTATACCCCAAGGTATCCTGTGGAACCCTATGAACTTCGTAGAAATAGAGATAACAAGGGTAAGTTCTTACCATATCTCATATTATTGTCGCTAGTGATTTCATACCGTAGATGTCAGTCATATGACACTGCAGTATAAAGTTCCTTCGATACTTTTTGCTACCTAACATTGATTATAAGATTTAGAACGAGGATTTGGTATTTAGTTCTACTGAAGACTTTTATAAAATATGTAATCATTTAAGAGGCGAATGGAGGAAGACGCATGCACATGTTACTTTGCTCCCCTCCTTTTAGTGACACTGGAGTTACTGGTCGGGGAGCATGGTGTATTCGGCTACAGTCCTGTAACACAGAGATGTAACAGTTTATTTTAAGGGAAACATTTTACTGCATTTCTGATAGTGCTTAGTGGGCATATTCTAATTCTGTGTTGCCAGGCTTGCATGCAATGCTGCAAGCTTTTTATGCAACGGCCGTAACAAAGACCTAAGTTTTATTATATTTAACATGTTATTGAGGAAATATAAGATTCAAGCTGTGGCAAAATATAGTACATAGTATAAACCATCATAATATATTCAGAAAGCGTAATTACAGTAATTACTGTGACTACTATGTGTAGAACTGGATATGGCACATACATATAAAAGTAACTCTTGTAGCACATTTTAAAATAGCTCAGTAGAGGGAACCGTTTAGAACTACCTGTCTTCATGACAAGGAATAGCTTCTCAAAGTGCATAGAAAATTGCTGCTTTAATGATAATAATTAAAGACTGTGAAATATGATGTGTCTTTGTATTGCTCTTCCTACAAAGGTGTTAAAGTCTGTATCCCCCTTGCTGTTGCATAAAATATTTGCTTTCTGGAGCATTTGCTCACATTGTTCTTTTTTTAACTTGTGATGTCCAATAGCATGAACAAGGATGAGGACAAACTATGTACTACTGAATGGATTATTTAACAGACACAGGTTTACAGCTGGAAACTACATGTATGGATGGGGATGTAGTCAGGAATCCGGCGAACGAAATGGGGGGGAGAGCTAGGTTTAGGGACTCGTGGGGGGGGGGGGGAGAGCTAGGTTTAGGGACTCCTGGGGAGACTTAGGGTTAGGCTAGGGGAAGAGGGGGGTTAGCTTAAGGCACCCCCCGGGGAGAGGTTAGGGTTAGGCATCCCTCCCTCTGGGAAGGTTAGGGTGCGGGGAGGGGGTGTTAGGTTTAGGCACCCCTGGGGGGGGGGGTTAGGCTTAGGCACTAGGGGGAGGTTAGGGTTAGGCACCACTAAGGGAGGGTTAGGGGGGGAGAGGGGTAGGTTAGGGTTAATACTTACCCTGCCGGGTTCTCCATCTTCCGGCTTCGGTATTTCATCTGCCGTGCTTAGGTTATACCGCCGGACCTATTGATTCCGTATGGATAACCCTTGATTTTTTTTGGAATGTACACAGTTTTAAGAAATTACCAAAGAAAGGGACGCAATATGCAAATGACAGGTCAAAATTCATTTGGGTGTGAAAGGGTTAAGTTGGGTATACGCTGTACAATAATCGGACCGAACAGACGATTTCCGTCCATTCAGCCCAAGAATCTCAGAGTTTGTACGTAGCGCCCTGGCCGACATTAATTCGGATGGTCTGAGCTTGGCTGCATGCATGACAGTTACCAAAACGATTAGCTGGTTTTCATAGCAGTAAATCAGGTGTATTCCTATGATCGCTCCCATCATTCCGATCATCAGCTAGTGTGTTTGCTAATTTTTAAACGGACAGCTAATGTATCAGTTGGATGGATCATTGGTACATCGCTGAGGTGTATACCTAGCTTTATTCAAATCAAACTTGGTGCCCTTGTAGAAGCAAGGGCACCAATCCATCTCCAGAGATGATGTTGCCAACCCCACTACACAGAGAGGTGAGCCACTGAACCAAGACTAGGGAAATGAGACACTTTTAATGAGAAGGTGTTTATTAGTTGGGTATCTAAAGGAAGGGAGAGGATCCTGTCGATTTATTTTATGTAACTGTAAATGTGGGAACAAGTTAAGATGATTAAAAAAATCGTATGATACGTTAACATGAAATGACAGTAACAAATTATTTACAAGAAAACTTTTTACAAATTAAAATGCATTAAGATACAACAACAGTGTAAGTTGTCTTGGATACCTAAGTATATTCTTTATTAAATTGTTCTGAATCGGGCTGCCCACACTTAATGAGATTTGCATCAAGGCTCCCAGCCTTTAAACGTGCTCTTAAAACTTTTATCTACATTCAAGCCTACCAACCCTCCGCCTAGCTCTCTCTAGTCAGGATCGGTATGATTTACCGCCGGTTCAAATCCTGACAGCGGAAGCCCGGCAGAGGTGGAGATCCTGACTACGCTAAAGGTAAGTATAAACTAACCTAAACCCCCCCTAACCCTCCCGTAGGGGTGCCTAGCCCTAACCTCCCACCCTCCCCAAGTGCCTAACCCTAATCCCCCCTCTAAGTGCATAAACCTAACCCCCCCTTCCCCGCTGCCTACCCCCTTCCCCTAGCCTAACCCTTCCGGGGGGCTGCCTAGCCCTAATTCCCCCCCGGGAGCCCCTAACCCCCCCCCCCCGCAGCTGTCTGCGCCTGGCTCCCGGCTTACCTTCGATTGGAATGCCAGGTGCCGGTAGGTAAAATGACAGGCGTCGCGATTTAGACGCCTATCATTAGATCCTTCCCGGGATTAGACAGTCGGGATTTAGACCGTCTGCATCCCGACTGCATACCCTCTAGTCTACCCTCTGCATTTTGCATCTCGGTTACACTCTCCATCTTTGTGTGCACTCATACTTCAACTAGAATGTTAGCTGTCATGATCAGGACTCTCTCCCCTTTGTTTTCTCTACATAATGTGTACTTGTCTGTAACTATTTTGTATATATACAGTCTCTTGTATGTTCTATCGCCTATGTACTGCATTACAGAAACGTTGTAATAATAATTAGTGTTCATTCTAGCAGCCTGCACCTGTCATAGCCAGTGCAGTTCCTTTTTCCTGCCTGTGGTGTCACTCTCTGCTCTGGTGCGTCTCACTGATGCTTTTCATTGAGTTCCTTAAAGGTATTAACACTAGGTATGTCATGTAGTCCATGATCATTAGGACATAAGAGTAATTGCCATGTCCTTCATCCAATTTCAGATGGTTCATGGTGACCAATTCTATATGCCAACTGGTGTGGATCGACAAGTGTGGCGCAGTCTCCCACATGTCTGTTTTAAAGTTATGGTTTACACCTTTCAGACCATTAAACTATATTTTTTCCAGTAATATTGGTTTTCTTGACCCCAAAATGTCCTGATTGGTCATGTCATGCTTTATGGATTTCTGATCCTTTTTGCTTTAGGACTGTAATTTGTTCTTCTCTTCGTGTGTATCTGTTTGCACGCTCTTTCAGAACATGAATGCTTTTCCTTCTGGTATACACAGTATAAATAGCCCTTGGCGCAAGTAGTACTGAATAATGATAGTATAAATGGAAATGTAATACTGGACTACTTCAATAATAACCCAAGCAGATAAATAAGTTTGCAATAATATCAATTATGTAATGTACTGTGATGATTGATATGACACTACTGTTCAGGTAGCTAATATTAATGTTCTATAAATAGTAAAGGAAAAAAGCTAATATATTTTGCGTATAATAAAATAATAGGTCACAATAAATACATATAAAGTATAAATAAACAATCATGAAACAATACCTCTTTTTTAAGGAAAGTTCTTAAAGTGATGTGTCGGTCTCAGTAGAACTATCTGCCCCAAAGCATATCATTTAGGACTCAACCCAGCCAGTAACAGTCTTTAGGGCAAGTCAATTGATTGTGATGCTGGTGATGTGCCGTCGGTACAGGGGTTTGCAGCAAAATGATCAATTTCACACTCGTAATTATTTGTTATGTGCGCAGCCACTGTACATTGCTCGGAATTGAATTGCACCCTTAGCAATGAAGGTAAACCCACATTTTATATTCTTAAAGTGTATATGGTAACTGTATATAAAATTGTTTAAGCATCAAAGCAATTTTAATGTATTTATTAGGAGCCAAATACTTTATTCCAAAACACTTTAAACAGGTTGTCTAGTTTTGGATTATCCCCTTCTGATTTGAACCTTCCCCACTGTGTATACCAAATACCAACAGTCAGTTTGCACTGTGGCCCTGATTCAGAGGCGCTCGTTATTTGCGAGCGCTCGATCTGAATCAGGGCAGGCCGTTTGTTTTTTTTTGACCGGCCTCAAAGCCGCTCACTAAGCTGTGGATGACCACCCATAGCTGTAGCGGGCGGCCTGGCGATGGTCACGGTTATCGCGACCATCGGGCTTGCAACGAGACCCTTGTGGTAGGGTCTCGTCCACCGCAAGCCCCAGTGAACTTCCTGCTCTAATAGAGCAGGAAGTTCACTACTGACATCACTGGTGATATCAGTGGGGCTGCCCACAAACGGCAGGCGTTCCTTCAGGAACGCCTCCGTGTGTCCAGCCACCCCTCCTGCACGCCTACAAAACGGGGTGAGCTGTCAATCACAATCGACAGCCGCCCCGTCTTGTAGTGAGTCCTGCAGCGAATGAAAATTCACTAGCTACGGGGATCGTGCACGTGCAGTGACAATGCCCGGCCATCGACCCGCTTGCGAGCGCTATGCATCAGGCCCTGTGTGCCTCTTGTCACTGGAGCGTTATGGACAGCAATGGGAATTTCAGGCAAGGGAGACCTCTCACTATTTGCTATACAAAGGAGAAGTTTGGATTACGAATGGTTGGGCAACTCTTTAATGCAAGCATACAATATATGGGACAGACATATATGTTATCATTACCTATGTACACCTTTATAAGGTGGTTAGTTTTAAAATTATGCTGTTTAGTTTCAATCTCTTTTTTCATTTTTAATACTAGCAATAAACTATGCATTTTGTACAAGCACCTCATTTCCAAAAGTTATTTAATAAATTCAATACTCTTAAATGTTAGCTGCAATAGTTACTACATAAATGAAAACAGAATCATACCTCCTGAAGCTGACTATCAGACCTAGATTTAGATTCAATTCATTGTGAGCTGTTTCCACAAGATGCTATGGTACTAAAACATTGCTTATTTTTATCACTTAAAAGCAAGCAAAAATAAGCAGTGTTTGCTGTACTGTAGTCTCTGGAAATGCATATTGTGCAATGCTGTACTGTAGTATCTAGAAATGCATATTGTGCAATGCTGTACTGTAGTATCTGGAAATGCATATTGTGAATGCTGTTATCAGGTCATGCACTCCCCTTAAGGTGGCCATACACCTACGCGATTTCTGTCCGATTGTATGATTTTCGACGAGCCGTACGATCAATCCTGTAGAAATCGTGCATTTTTTTCCCTGTATACGATCCGATACGCACTCCCGCGATGCATCGGGCGTCCGACTGGCTGTGTCCCCTCACTTGACTGACAATTTCCTGTTTACGCCCACTGCAGACAGCGCCCGAGCAGAGAGGATCAGCAACTTGAGCAGCAGACACAATTGTGCAGGTATTGTATAGTATTTGCAGGCCACTTGTTTTCCATATACAAAGCACACTGGCCACCAATGTTTAGCATATGCATAGTGGGCATTGGTTTGAGCCCTGCACAAACTGACTACCTCTGTTTACCCTTCAATGCCCACCCATTTTTTCCCAGCAATGCCCATCTATTTCCCAGCAATGGCCACCGTCTAGATATTGTTTACCCAGCAATGCCCACCCCTATTTGCCCAGCAATGCCCATATATTCCCCAGCAATGCCCACCATCTAGCTATTGTTTACCCAGCAATGCCCACCCATTTTTGCCCAGCAATGATCTTTTCCCCCGCAATGGCCACCGTCTAGATATTGTTTACCCAGCAATGCCCACCCCTATTTGCCCAGCAATGCCAATTTATTCCCCAGCAATGCCCACCATCAAGCTTTTGTTTACCCAGCAATGCCCACCCATTTTTGCCTAGCAATTCCCATCTATTCCCCAGCAATGGCCACCGTCTAGCAATTGTTTATCCAACAATGGCCACCCATTTTTGCCCAGCAATGCCCATCTATTCCCCAGCAATGGCCACCATCTAGATTGTTTACCCAGCAATGCCCACCCCTGTTTGCCCAGCAATGCCAATTTATTCCCCAGCAATGCCCGTCATCTAGCTATTGTTTACCCAGCAATGCCCACCCATTTTTGCCCAGCAATGCCCATTTATTCCCCAGCAATGCCCACCATCTAGCTTTTGTTTACCCAGCAATGCCCACCCATTTTTGCCCAGCAATGATCTTTTCCCCAGCAATGGCCACCCCTGTTTGCCAAGCAATGTCAATTTATTCCCCAGCAATGCCCACCATCAAGCTTTTGTTTACCCACCAATGCCCACCCATTTTTGCCCAGCAATGCCCACCGTCTAGCAATTGTTTACCCAACAATGGCCGCCCATTTTTGCCCAGCAATGGCCACAATCTAGATATTGTTTACCCAGCAATGCCAATTTATTCCCCAGCAATGCCCACCATCTAGCTATTGTGTACCCAGCAATGCCCACCCATTTTTGCCCAGCAATGCCCACCGTCTAGCTATTGTTTACCCAACAATGCCCACCTCTGTTTGCCCATTAATGGCCATTGACCACAGTCCACCTATGTTTTTGAACCAATGCCCATGTTTGCAAGACTGATCTAATGAAAATCGTGTGTAAAAAAACACAAATTCGTGTGGTCACGATGGCCGGGGAATCGTAGGGAAATCGCATGATGAATCGGATCTTATGCTGGTCGTGTAGGTGTATGGCCAGCATTAGTCTGGTCCACAGTGCAGAAACCACGAAGAACCTCTCTAAGCTATGTTAGATGCTATGTGTCCTGAGCTTGCTGTAATTCCTGCTGCTTAATTTTCACAGCTGTGTTAATTGTTATACTTGGATAGATTTTTAAGCTAACCTCTTATTAGTTACTAATAATTCCTGGTTGGCAAGAGAAAAGAACATTTGTTCTTAAATTAAGCAATTCAACCTTGGATTTACCTGAGGGATTGTTGGTGAAAGCCATAAAGCCACTTGTAAATCTTCATCTACAATAGGTGAGCTTTTAGCTGCAAACAGAGGTGAATGGCAGAGACAATTAATTTTAAATGTTGGATTGTTACGTCACAATTGGGACAAAAAAAAACACAATTTCATGTCAGAAGATGTGATCTGACTCCTAGGTGTATATTTACTAAAGTACATTTATTTTCTTAAGTGGAGTTGTTGCCCATAGTAACCAATCAGAATCTGATTGGTTGCTATGAGCAACAACTCCACTTCCAAAAATCTACACTTTAGTAAATATACCCCTTAGGTTAGCCCTCTGAGACTGTGAATAAAAAACAGCGATTCCAGGGCTACTATAAGTGCTGCTTATGCTCGCACTTACATGCGGGGCGAGCCGACTCCCCCTAATTGATATGGGGCTCTTCATATCTCCTAGTGAAGAAGAGTAAAGTGAATTAACATTTGAATTAAAGTTTACTTAATATTTTGGTAATGTAATTATAATTTAGTTTAATTATTTAGTTATTTTTTTAGTTTTTGTAAAAAAAACCCTCAAAAAACAATCCATCGGTGCGTACAAAAGCTTTTTTTTTCCTGTGAGATTTTAGGGTCACTTCCAACGGACACAATCTAGAAACTCCAGTTCTGTTCTACTTCATGAACAACACTTTCTTTTATTACCCTTGTGGAATAGGCTTGAAAGTCTTATGCAGCCATTTGCAAATTCCCTTCTCAAGCTTTATTAGCTATGTATTGCAGAGCTGCACAGACTGCTGATAATGACACAGCCTTTCTACTGCTGGGAGAAAGTGTTTTCTTTTCTGAAAGTTTTTTTATGGTAATCCTTCTCTGCAATGGGAAGACATGAATTTTAATAGCCAAAGCAATTAGGAGAAGCAACTAAAGAAAAAAATAAGTGTCCTTAGATCAGCCTTAGGTGTTTTTCTATTAACTCCTCTTTCTCTTACTTCCTTGCAAGAAACGTGTTGGACAGACCAGTGGAAACCTGTACATTTGCGGGGTGTTAAAGGAAGGACAGGTCAAGGTTATAAGTAGGATTTTGTTTTTTTTATGATCCGTAATCATTATGGATAAAAAACTATGAGTACCTCATTTCTTGGTTAATATTTTTAATTTGTTGCTTTGTAAATGGAGTGCAGAAGCTCACTAGTATCTCATATCTTCAGGTGTCCTATAGGTGCAGGTGTTTTTCTTTTCAGTTTTGTTCATTGTGCAGACCAGAGTTGGTCACAAATCTTCTTTTTTGTGGTGTTGCTCTTCTCTCTTGATGATCTGGTTAAATGTATTTAGTTTACAACATTAACATAAAGACAGTCTTCTTGAGAAAAGAACATTATATTTTAGTATCAGTTATTGTTTACTTTCACTATATTATATTTCCAACCCAAAACAAAATATATAGTTTTACTGGTTAATAAGAAGCCATGGCTTGCATGTAAGCCAAAACATATTTTTGTTTCTCCACGAGTCCCTTAATCTGCTCACTGGTAATATGTGATTACATATATTTCTCCCTCAGGTTTACAGTGTGGACTGGAGTCAGACAAGAGGAGAGCAACTGCTGGTATCTGGATCTTGGGATCGTACTGCTAAACTAGTAAGTGAAAGGTGACACACTGTGCTCTGTCTACAAACATAGTTCTGTTTGTTCTAACTGTGCTTTTTACCTGCCAAGGTCTATCTCCTTGGATATTGTAATAAACCTGTTTGTTACTTCTTAACAGAAATTACTTAATTAACTACAGTTTCAGATGCAGCTTTTGCCATTTGTATCTTGTCTTTAAGCTGCTTTACTGCAGTCATACAAAAACAATTTACCACAAAATGAATGGATCTGTATTTTTAAAATGTTCCATTACCCCTTTATAATGTAAGCTGTCGGACAGTGCCCTCTACCCTCTTGTTGCTTCCCTTGCACTATTCTTATGCTGGCCACACACATAGTGATATTTTACCCGATCTGGCCGATTCCGACACATTGGAACGACAGATAGTGTAAAATATAGCCAAATCCTGAGTAAATCGTGAGTCCCCACTCACGATGCGATGTGCGTCCCCGCTGGTCGCACATCGCATCGTCAGATCTGCCGTGCAGTAGGGCAGATCTGACAATCTAGGACATGATGCACTGTGAAAGTTTGGTCTGGATGCAGGAGAGATCGTTTGAAGATTGGACAACAAATCGTGTGCAGAGCTGCCGGGGAGAGTGTCAAGGGAAATCGTACACATCGGCTGATCGTGTGCACATCGCCATGTGTGTGGCCACCTTTACCACTAGTGCTTCTTGTCTTTTGTCTCCTCCTCCCCTTTAGCGACTCTGACACTGTGCTCCCTCATATGATGGGTAGAGGATCATTGACAGCTGTTGCGCTTTCTCCTGAAACTCACCACCGCCTGCTGATTATAGCTACAAGGAGTTGCCCTAACCCTTCTCCCTGCTTTTATCGCTCCCTGTCTGTGTTTTTACTACAGTGCTTATATATATATTTTTACTCACTCTTGTGCATGATGTTTATGCTGTGTACTTTATCGGTTATTACATAACCTCTTGTACGGCACTGCATACATGGGACCAAATGTAATAGGATGAGAGTTTAGCAGTAATCTCTCACACTATTACATTGGTTGAGTTTTATCTCCAAAATGGGAAAACATTGAGATGAGAGTTTAAATCGTGAGAGTTTTTTGAGTCTGAATAACAAGCGAGTTTGCTTGTTCTCGGACTCTATTACATTGGCCGAGTAAAAAGTGTGAGAAAACTGTCACATTTTCTAAACTCTCACCCTATAACATTTGGCCCATGGTGTTCCTACCAGACCTGGGGCAGGGCAGGATGCTGAGGTGCGGGCAGGGATTCTCTGTACTCGCTTTTCCGAAAAGGGGGTGTGACTGACCGAGGAGGGGGCATGTCCTCATGGTATGCCCCCAATTTGTCACACTTGGGGGAGTGCCTAGTACTTATGAAGGTACACACACACACTTGCAGATGATCTAACAATGCAAATGTAATGTAAGTCTTAACAGGCACATTAATACAGTATAACATGATTAGAATTTGCCCATGACATTCAGGTGCCTCTAGTGCACAAACCTCTATTTTAACTAAGCTTGAATGTATTATTTCTCATCGTAATGCGACACAGAATTGGAATGTAGGACCTCTTAAGGCAGCTGTAGGGTAAGCAACGTGAGCTTTTCCCTGGGCACTCATGTCGAGTCTCTCTTACTTTGCCCACAGTAATATTTAAAACCTGAAAAGCAGCATTCAGATCTAATTCATAGGGACATTGTGCCAAGAAACTGAAAGACCTATAATCCTATCTTTTTCTTTTAGTGGGACCCTTCCATTGGAAAGTCACTCTGCACCTTCATGGGCCATGAAAACATAATTTACAATACTGTCTGGTCACCTCATATACCAGGCTGCTTTGCCTCTGTCTCAGGTAACATATTAAAGTAGATATAATTTAGTTTTTGCTTGGGGTTATTTTAGACTGCCAAATAATATGTATTTCTGGTTGGGTTTCATTGAAGCATGGTTCATTCATTCTGTTTAATAACATTAAGGGAACATGTGCTGTTTAGTCACTGTGTGCATGACTTCAATTGTCCACAAGGTGGTAGTCTTATGTTTTTTTTGGAAGAGCCCATTTCAAAGTATAAAAGTAAAGTTAGCTCTATGTTTGAAGACAGCTAAAGCTGTGTAGTTTTATCATCGGACATAGAGGGAGAGCACTGTAGTGTTGTGATAAACTGGCAAAGAGAGAGAGAGAAGCAGTAATGTTATCTAACTTAGAAGTAGAGTTTAATAGTGATGTAACCTCAGATGGAGAGAAAAAGAAGTGCTACAGTATAACCTCATATAGAGTGGGAGAAAAATAGATAAAATCTAAGATAAAAGGGGATGAAAAAAGTGCTGTGGCCTCATAAGGATAGGAAAGTAGGGCTGTATTCTCAATTTTCGCATAAAGGTAAAGGAAAGTGGTGTTTCAACATCAGAGGGTGAAGAGCGAGATAGTGTTATAATATCAGAGAGAGTAAGGATAAAGTAGTGGATAATGTAAGTATAAATACATAGATACAGAGGAAAAGTAGTGCTGTAATCTCAGATAGAGAGTCTACACTGGTGAAGCATATTAGCGGGTAGGGAAGTAACCCTATCATCTCAGGTCAGGAGGGAAGTATTTTTTTTACCCCGGGGCGGATTGGGATGGAATACCAGCCTGGGAATTTCTGTAAGCAATCCTAATAGGGGCGGGTCTGTTAAGAGGGAGGGGGTCTTTTGATGAGGGGTGGGATACTCCCTCCTCAAAGGGCCTGATTCTGAGTTGGACTCAGTTGGGGCTTTCTTGCGTCCTTTGCGCCTGCGACTTTATGCTAATGCCACTACAAAGCCCTTTCCTGGTGTACATCGATGTGTCTGAATCTGCATGGTCTGCCCACTTTCACAGTTGACAGACAGTGCAATCATGCTTTTTTGCATCTACGCCACTATCGATCAAACCAACGAAACTTGCACCAGCTCTATGCTGGGTGCAGATCATCCGTCTGAGTATGGCCTCCAATGTGAGCGATTCAGCATCTCTAACGCAACCGCTTCTAGCAACATCCTCATGTCACTCCAATAACAAGCCTGTACTACGTTGCACCTAATAAGCCAAACCGCTGTAACCGCCCTGGAACGCACAACAGATTACTAATACACTTCTTTGTATGAATCTTTACTGCAAATGATACCTCTTTCACACTGCCAGCAATAGTTATTTCACCTGAACGCGCAGCAACCCGGATTATTGCTCAGTGTGAAAGGGTCCAGTTGTAATAACACGGGTAGAGCGACCCAGCATTTCAACCCTTGCAATGAGCAGGGTTGAACACTGGTTCAAACCGGCTCGCAGTGCAGTGTGAATGGGTGACCCGGGTCAATGCGACCTGGGACCTGTTCACAGCATACGCTGAGCCGATGCTTGGAGATGATCTCATCTACAAGCACAGGTTCGGTGCGTGACGTCATCGACCCGGTAATAAGCTGGGTCGGGACGCTAGTCTGAAAGGGGTCTCAGCCAGGTCACACCCGGGATGGACTTGTGTACAAAATCCTGGGTGCGACCTGGGTTTGCAGTGTGAAAGGGGTATGAGACACATGCGCAGATGTAAACATCCAAAGCGTCCAACATCGCCGTTGCGTTTGACTCAGAATCAAGCGAATAATGTTATATTCTGTGCAATAGAGGTGTTTACTGTATAAAATAACTACAAAAGGGACATGCATTTATTTATTTTTCTGTTTTTTGAAAAGTCTGTTTATTTAATTTTTTTCAGTCATACGCAGTACACAGAAAAAGTCTAGAATAAAGTGAACACAGTGATAAATTAGAAATAAAATGAAGGTAATGTATAATTAACAGCAGATAAATATGAAAATATTTCAGCAGGTAGAGATTGTATAATGATTTATAATAAATTGTCTATAGAGTAGTTCTAGCCTTTGAAAAAAGGATAATACAAATTCTACAGCTCTCAAGGTAAAGCTGCCAAATCTTACATAGTTATTAGGTATCCAAAAAGTAAGCTATTAGACCAGGGATCAGGGAACTTTTTTACCTTTTACCCCAAAATATATTTAGATATGCCGACGTTACCCCCTTGATTTGAAAGGAAGGAAATTCTATAGTAGTGCCCCCATATAATGCCCCTGTAGTATTGCCCCCATTATTATGCCCCTGTAGTAGTGCCCCCATATAATGCTCCTGTAGCTGTGCCCCCATAGTTATGCCCCTATAGTAGTACCCCCATAGTTATGCCCCTGTAGTAGTGCCCCCATATAATGCCCTTGTAGTAGTGCCCCCATATAATGCCCTTGTAGTAGTGCCCCCATATAATGCCCCTGTAGTAGTGCCCCCATAGTTATGCCGCTGTAGTAGTGCCTCCATAGTTATGCCGCTGTAGTAGTGCCCCCATAGTTATGCCGCTGTAGTAGTGCCCCCATATTTATACCCCTGTAGTAGTGCCCCCATATTTATACCCCTGTAGTAGTGCCCCCATATTTATGCCCCTGTAGTAGTGCCCCCATATAATGCCCCTGTAGTGCCGCTTGCACAAAAAAACCCGCCTTAATCCCCGCTCCTGCTTTTGCCTCCCGGCTGCTCCTCGGAACTATGGGAGAGACGTCATGACGTCTCTCCCATAGTGCGCATGGAGACAGCTGGAAGCTGGAGTTCAGAAGAGAAATCCAGCCTCCGGCTAACGCGGCGCTGCAGGGAAGGAGCCGGGCGGCCGCTGGTAATAGCATCTCAGCGGGCGTCTGGCTTAGAGCCTCCCTGCGGAACAGCTGGGCATGCATATGAATCATTCTATATTATAGAATGATTCATATGCATGCCCGGCTGTCCGTCCATTATCCCCAGGAATTTCATTTTTACCCCTGTGGGGTAATTTACCTCTGTTCCCTGACCACTGTATTAGACAAAGCGACAAATCTTACATATAAAAATCATTGGTCTGTTTGTTTGTCTGTCTGGTTATGCATTCGGACACCCCTGCAACGTTGTCCAGGCAGATCCTGGCCAGGTTTTAGGGGGATTAGGGTCCAGGTCGGACCTCCCGCTGGTGTACCCTGGGCAGAACTCGGGGAGCCTGTTCTGAGCCTTCCACTGGATGGATTTGGACGATATCACATAATTTGGACGAAAACTTCACAGAGTGGTAACATTGGATCCCAAAAGATATACTAGGTGGTTGAGGTCCCAGTTGGACCTTCCGTTGGTGTACACTGTGCAGAACTTTGACCCAGGGAGCCTGTCCTGAGCTTGCCACTGGGTGGATTTGGACGAAAACTTCACAGAGTGGTAACATTGGATCGCAGAAGACACACTCTGGGGTTGAAGTCCCGATCAGTCCTCCCTTTGGTGTACGTTGGGCAGAACTTTGACCCGGGGCGCCTGTTCTGCGCAATCCTGCCCCTTGTTGGTGCAAATTTAATACAAGATGGGTAAAAGAAAAGAGCTCTCTCAAGACCTTTGCAACCTTATTGTTGCAAAACATAATGATGGCATTGGTTACAGAAGGATTTCTAAACTTCTGAATGTTCCAGTGAGCACTGTTGGGGCCATAATCCAGAAGTGGAAAGAACATCATTTCACTATAAGCCGGCTACGACCAGGTGCTTCTCGCAAGACTTCTGACAGAGGAGTGAAAAGAATTATCAGAGGAGTTGTCCAAGAGCCAAGGACCACTTGTGAAGAGGTTCAGAAAGACCTGGAATTATCAGGTACAATTGTTTCAAAGAAAACAATAAGTAATGCACTCAACTGCCATGGCCTGTATGCATGCTCACCACGCAAGACTCCATTGTTGAAGAAAAAGCATGTTGAAGCTTGTTTAAAGTTTGCTGCACAACATTTGGACAAGCCTGTGTAATACTGGGAGAATATAGTCTGGTCAGATGAGACCAAAATGTAACTCTATGGATGCCATAATACACACCATGTTTGGAGGAGAAATGGCACTGCACATCACCCCAAACACACCATACCAACAGTGAAGTTTGGAGGTGGGAACATCATGGTGTGGGGCTGTTTTTCAGCATGCTGTACTGGCATACTTCATATGATTGAAGGAAGGATGAATAGAAAAAAGTAAGTAAGCGTGTTCAATACTTTTTCCTTGTGTCATTTCACATTATTACACATAACTTAATTCACGGACATCTATGGTTTGATTTCTTTGCATGGGTTGTTGCTGACATTTCATTACAATAGCCCCATTACAAATATATTTGCTGAGAAAAATGTTGATGTGTTCAATACTTACTTTAGCCGCTGTATGTGAAATCTCATGAGGATAGTGTAATAAGTATCTGTTCTGAGATGGGGTGGGGGGGAAATGTTGTAATGCATTGTATTTTTAAAGATATGCACTGGTGTGTCAGGGTAGCACTGAAAAGTGTATTTACCTTCCAGGTTCATATATGAAAATTTTGGGGTTTGTTGTCCTTTAACCACTTGCCTGGCACGGTCGCATCAGATGCGACCATACCAAACTGCGCTTTTCCTGACATGGTCGCATCTGATGCGACCAGTCAGAAATACAAAAGATAATGAAATACAGAGCTAATATGAATTGTTCTCTTAATAAATATAATATAACCAGATGAAGTGCAATCAATTGATAAATGGAGAAAATTTCATTTAATAATGATGAATAAGAAATATCTAAAAAATGGAAATAAAGATAAAAATTCATGCATAAAAAAAACATACAGGCCAATCTGTAAATTGGGCTACCCCTACATAAGATACTTTTAGTGGATATAAATGTCAATGGCTTAAAACTCTAAGACTCCTATAGGTGACAATGGAAAAGTACTTAGAATTCCCAATTGAATGCACAGTGTCGCAGTGCCCGGCATGTAATTCAGAGTGTTGCAGTGCCCGGAATGTATTGCGGAGAGTCTTGTAGTGCCCGCTATGTAATGTTCTCTACATGTGTTGCAGTGATCATCATATAACACAGAGATTATCAGCAGTGACCCATGTTTAACACAGATAATATGAATACTGTCCACCACACACACAATATTAATACACATTCCCCCCACACAACATTAATATACCACCCCACCACCACAGACAGTATTCAAACACATCACCCCCAGAAAAGAAATAATGAAATGCACACACACTGACAGATGCCCCTGCATGCGAGCAGCGTTGGAGGGAGGAGGGGGGGGCTAGGAGCCTGTAGGGCCGGATTAAGCCTTTGGTGGGCCTGGGGTACAGAGAGCCCTCCCACTCTTTTGGACACCACCACCTTGGCTGTGCCTGCTAAGCTGCTGTGTGTGTGCCAGACACACAATTATCTCTCTAGGAAGTTTTCTAGGAAATTCTGCACCACATAAAAGTACAATAGTAAGGAGGAGAATTATGAAGAATACTGTATGTAGTTCTCCTGAAGTGTACTGACTCGCACGATGCCAGCTGCTGAGTACGTGGGGCGGCGAAGTGCAGTCACAGTGTCTCTATAAATCTTCAAACCTGCTACACACAGAGCGACGCTGCGCCGGCTGTGATTGGAAGCTGGCTGAAGCAGAAAAGACGCATGTGGCCCCTACTTCAGAACAAGGTCAGAGAGATCTGCTAAACAGTGCTTTCTGTCCGAGGAGCTGTCACACATGCGCAGCACCTCCAATCATGCACCGCAGTCCCTGGCCAGTGTGAGGAGACGAAGGTGTCTCCATTGTCTCAGTTTGTTTTTTTGATCCCTCACAGCTCTAGAAGCCTGAGAGAGGGGGGGCCCCCTGTGCTCTCCTCCCTTAATCTAGCTCTGTATGCCTGCCTGTTGCTGCAAGGTGCTCTGAGCACCCTGCAGCAGCTTGTCTCCTCCCGGCTACCCCCGTGACTCAGTGGTTAGGTGGTGGTCACAAAGAGAAGGCAAGCAGCTGCACTGTGCCCGGCAGGCCAGTCCGACCCTGGCACTGCAGGCAAAACTAATAGGGAAGCTGGCTAGGACAGCGGAGCAGAGGTGCCCCCTGCAGGGCTGGCGCCCGGCGGCCACCGCCTCCGTTGTCTCTGGCAGGTCCGCCCCTGATTTGAACCCTAGTATGTTAGGGACCTACCCTACAAAGGTTACCTGGATATGGTGGGTAGGCCCATAACCTTGGCCATGATTATGCTAAAAATCTCTATTGATTGCAAAATTTTATTGCATATTGTATTTATATACAGTCAGGTGCATAAATATTGGGACATTGACAGAATGTTCATATTTTGGCCTCTATTCACCACCACAATGGCTTTGAAATGAAACAAACAAGATGTGCTTTATGGTGCATACACACGGTCAGATTTTTCCTTCAGATATGAACGATAACGATTTAAAAATCGTTCAGTCGTTCATATCTGAAGGAAAATCGTTCATATCTGACATGCCTGAACGATGGACGATCAACGATGCGTGTTCCCGATGGTCAGATAACGATTTCTGACATCTGATGTGTTTGCAGTCAGACTTGGACGATTCCATTCATTTTAATGCAGTCAAAAATCGTTCAATCGTTCAAATCATTCAAAACTTTGGTAAAATCGTTCAAAACGTTCATCTGACAAATCTGACAAGTCTGACAAATCTGACCGTGTGTATGCTCCATTAACTGCAGACTTTCAGATTTAATTTGAGGGTAACTTTCACTTTTTAATACTTTGTTGCAAATCCTTTGCAGGCAATTACAGCCTGTAGTCTGGAACGCATAGACATCACCAGACGCTTTGTTTCATCCCTGGTGATGCTCTGCCAGGCCTCTACTGCAAATGTCTTCAGTTCCTGCTTGTTCTTGGGGCATTTTCCCTTCAGTTTTGTCTTCATCAAGTGAAATGCATGCTCAATCGTATTCAGGTCAGGGGATTGACTTGGCCATTGCATAACATTCCACTTTTTAGCCTTAAAAAACTCTTTGGTTGCTTTTGCAGTATGCTTCGGGTCTTTGTCCATCTGCACTGTGAAGCGCCGTCCAATGAGTTCTGAAGCATTTGACTGAATATGAGCATATAATATTGCCCGATACACTTCAGAATTCATTCTGCTGCTTTTGTCAGCAGTCACATCATCAATAAATACAAGGGAACCAGTTCCATTGGCAGCCATACATGCCCACGCCATGACACTACCACCATCATGCTTCACTGATGAGGTGGTATGTTTTGGATCATGAGCAGTTCCTTTCCTTCTCCATACTCTTCTCTTCCCATCACTCTGGTACAAGTTGATCTTTGTCTAATCTGTCCATAGGATGTTGTTCCAGAACTGTAATGGCTTTTTTATATGTTGTTTCGCAAACTCTGGTCTTCCTGTTTTTGTGGCTCACCTATGGTTTACATCTTGTGGTGAACCCTCTATACTCACTCTTGTGAAGTCTTCTCTTAATTGTTGACTTTGACACATATACACCTACCTCCTGGAGAGTGTTCTTGATTTGGCCAACTGTTGTGAAGGGGTTTTTCTTCACCAGGGAAATAATTCTTCTGTCATCCACCACAGTTGTTTTCCGTGGTCTTCCGGGTCTTTTGGTGTTGCTGAGCTCTCCGGTGCGTTCTTTCTTTTTAAGAATGTTCCAAACAGTTGATTTGGCCACACCTAATGTTTTTGCTATCTCTCTGATGGGTTTGTTTTGATTTTTCAGCCTAATGATGACTTGGTTCACTGATAGTGACAGCTCTTTGGATCTCATATTGAGAGTCGACAGCAACTGATTGCAAATGTCACACCTAGAATGAACTCCAGACCTTTTACCTGCTTAATTGATAATGAAATAACAAGGGAATATCCCACACCTGTCCATTGTTGATATTAAAATGAACCTCTATATACCCCTGCCTGTACCTTTTAAAATCCTTCCTATAAACCTCTAAGGATGACGCTAATTTGCGTACGCAGTCATAAAATAAATGGAGACTCCAGACTCAGAACATGTGGTTCCGAAGCACAAAGTATTATTCAAGTAAAAGTACAGTCAGTTACACGCTATGATCTGTGTATAATAAGTGCAAATAAATACAATGAGACAGAGAGAGAGAGGCACACAGAGAGAGAGAGGCACACAGAGAGAGAGAGGCACACAGAGAGAGAGAGGCACACAGAGAGAGAGAGGCACACAGAGAGAGAGAGGCACAGAGAGAGAGAGAGAGAGAGGCACACAGAGAGAGAGGCACACAGAGAGAGAGAGAGGCGCACACAGAGAGAGAGAGAGGCACACACACACAGAGAGGCACACAGAGAGAGAGGCAGACACACACAGAGAGAGAGGGAGACACAGAGAGAGAGAGAGGCACACAGAGAGAGAGGCGCACACAGAGAGAGAGAGGCGCACAGAGAGAGAGAGAGGCGCGCACAGAGAGAGAGAGAGGGGCGCACAGAGAGAGAGAGAGGGGCGCACAGAGAGAGAGAGAGGGGCGCACAGAGAGAGAGAGAGGGGCGCACAGAGAGAGAGAGAGGGGCGCACAGAGAGAGAGAGAGGGGCGCACAGAGAGAGAGAGGGGCGCACAGAGAGAGAGAGAGGGGCGCACAGAGAGAGAGAGAGGGGCGCACAGAGAGAGAGAGAGGGGCGCACAGAGAGAGAGAGAGGGGCGCACAGAGAGAGAGAGAGGGGCGCACAGAGAGAGAGAGAGGGGCGCACAGAGAGAGAGAGAGGGGCGCACAGAGAGAGAGAGAGGGGCGCACAGAGAGAGAGAGAGGGGCGCACAGAGAGAGAGAGAGGGGCGCACAGAGAGAGAGAGAGGGGCGCACAGAGAGAGAGAGAGGGGCGCACAGAGAGAGAGAGAGGGGCGCACAGAGAGAGAGAGAGGGGCGCACAGAGAGAGAGAGAGGGGCGCACAGAGAGAGAGAGAGGGGCGCACAGAGAGAGAGAGAGGGGCGCACAGAGAGAGAGAGAGGGGCGCACAGAGAGAGAGAGAGGGGCGCACAGAGAGAGAGAGAGAGGGGCGCACAGAGAGAGAGAGAGAGGGGCGCACAGAGAGAGAGAGAGGGGCGCACAGAGAGAGAGAGAGGGGCGCACAGAGAGAGAGAGAGGGGCGCACAGAGAGAGAGAGAGGGGCGCACAGAGAGAGAGAGAGGGGCGCACAGAGAGAGAGAGAGGGGCGCACAGAGAGAGAGAGAGGGGCGCACAGAGAGAGAGAGAGGGGCGCACAGAGAGAGAGAGAGGGGCGCACAGAGAGAGAGAGAGGGGCGCACAGAGAGAGAGAGAGGGGCGCACAGAGAGAGAGAGAGGCGCACAGAGAGAGAGAGGCGCACAGAGAGAGAGAGGGGCGCACAGAGAGAGAGAGAGGCGCACAGAGAGAGAGAGAGGCGCACAGAGAGAGAGAGAGGCACACAGAGAGAGAGAGAGGCACACAGAGAGAGAGAGAGGCACACAGAGAGAGAGAGAGGCACACAGAGAGAGAGAGAGGCACACAGAGAGAGAGAGAGGCACACAGAGAGAGAGAGAGGCACACAGAGAGAGAGAGAGGCACACAGAGAGAGAGAGAGGCACACAGAGAGAGAGAGAGGCACACAGAGAGAGAGAGAGGCACACAGAGAGAGAGAGAGGCACACAGAGAGAGAGAGAGGCACACAGAGAGAGAGAGAGGCACACAGAGAGAGAGAGAGGCACACAGAGAGAGAGAGAGGCACACAGAGAGAGAGAGAGGCACACAGAGAGAGAGAGAGGCACACAGAGAGAGAGAGAGGCACACCGAGAGAGAGAGAGGCACACCGAGAGAGAGAGAGGCACACCGAGAGAGAGAGAGGCACACCGAGAGATAGAGAGGCACACACACACAGAGAGAGAGGCACACACACACAGAGAGAGAGAGGCGCACAGAGAGAGAGAGGCGCACACACAGAGAGAGAGAGGCACACACAGAGAGAGAGAGGCAGAGAGAGAGACACAATTTAGGCGCAAAAGGAAATTATACAGACCCCAAGTACAGTATACTTACGCAGGTGCTTCCGGACCCGGAGATAGGCATCAGCAAGAGACCCCCAGTCATACAGCATTCAGCCTGAAGACTAGCATTCGTGCACTCATATTTATACCCCCCCAGAATAAAAGGACAATAGGGGAGTCTGTTGCTGATATGCTGATATCATTGGTTCCCAGAGGAGAAGCATATGTTACAGCACATTTAACAGGCTGGTTCAAATAGACTTTCGCTGCCTCTAACAGCTGGGGATCTTTCTAATCACGCCCTCTGTAACATCCTAACAGTTGTTAATGAAATAAAACATTTTGTTGCTTGTAGATTCTGTGATCCATATCTTGAGTTTGCTTGATGCGATCTCTCCACCGATAACACCGGAATGCTGTAAAAAACATACGCATCAGAACAAAACCAAACACAACTTGCTTATCATGTATAATACCTTAGTTATCAAATATCTATATTTCTCAGCATTTAAACTAACTGAACCAACTTAAATCATATACTTTAAAGCTTATTAAACCTTATGTGTGAATATGTAATGTGTGAGTATTCGGGGTTTGATATAAAGACGTATTAATGTGTGTATGAAGATGGGTGCGCTTGACTCTAACATCTTAGCAGCGTGACATGCTGGGCTAGATAGTTCTACATGTCCTGTCAGCAGGCCCCCCCACCTTTCCTGTGTTCAAAGGAAAGATACCTCTTTTGTTCTCACAGACTCTTGTGTGAAAATGCTAAATATCCCAGCTACAAGAGACAGACCCAAGGTGACACTCTAGCCTTTGAAATCATGTCATTGCAGGAAGCTTGCTAATGTATTCTAGCCGGACCACCCGTAGTGGGCAAACACTATGCAGGAAGCTTATCTACACAAGCCACTTGTCACCTGGCCACTTGCTCTAATGCAATACTGTAAAGCCATTTCTGGAATATATCCTTTATAATACGTAAAGTAATGAAATAGGCTTTTGGTGAATCGCCGTAACCTTTGGTGATGGTCACAGATGCATTCGCATGATGCTAATAGTATTATCGCCACATGTACTAAAATGTGAGTTTATCTAAAATGGCGCTTAGGTGGCCATTTCGCAAAATGGCGTCTTGCGGCCAGTCGCAAGTTGGTGTCGCTGCGATTCAATTTTAAACTGATCTTGTCTCAGCCAATAATCCAGCTTCGACACCATGAAATAGCTTTTGAGTTGATAGTCCCATTACTTTTGGCACCTTAAAAAGTGGGAGGCACATATAGAAACCGTTGTAATTCCTACACCGTTCACCTGATTTGGATGTAATTACCCTCAAATTAAATCTGAAAGTCTGCAGTTAAAGCACATCTTGTTTGTTTCACTTCAAAGCCATTGTGGTGGTGAATAGAGGCCAAAATATGAAAATTATGTCAATGTCCCAATATTTATGCACCTGACTGTATAATTAGAAATTTGGAGTTATGCACCTGTGATCTGTCTGTTTCTGTGAAATATATATATATATATATATATATTGTGTGTGTATGCATATATATATGTGTATGCATATATATATATATATATATATATATATATGTGTATTATATATATATATACACACACGCTGTGTGTGTGTGTGTGTGTATACAGTGCATCCGTAAAGTATTCACAGCACTTCACTTTTTCCACATTTCGTTATGTTACAGCCTTGTTCCAAAATGGAATAAATTCATTTTTGTCCTCAAAATTCTACACACAGTACCCCATAATGACAAAAAATTTTTTTTGATTTTTGCTACTTTAATAAAGCAAAAAATTTAGCTCAGATGCATCCTGTTTCACTGATTATCCTTGAGATGTTCCTACAGCTTAATTGGAGTCCACCTGTGGTAAATTCAGTTGATTGGACATGATTTTGAAAGACTAACACCTGTCTATATAAGGTCCCACACTTGACAGTGCATGTCAGAGCACAAACCAAGCATGAAGTTCAAAGAATTGCCTGTAGACCTCCGAGACAGGATTGTCTTGAGGCACAAATCCGAGCAAGGGTACAGAAAAATATCTGCTGCTTTGAAGGTCCCAATGAGCACAGTGGCCTCCATCATCCATAAATAGAATTAGTTCGGAACCACCAGGACTCTTCCTAGAGTTGGCCGGCCGCCTAAACTGAGCGATCAGGGGAGAAGGGCTCTAGTCAGGGAGGTGACCAAGAACCTGATGTTCACTGTCAGAGCTACAGCATTCCTCTGTGGAGAGAGGAGAACCTTCCAGAAGGACAACCATCTCTGCAGCAATCCACCAATCAGACCTCTATGGTAGAGTGGCCAGACTGAAGCCACTCCTTAGTAAAAAGCACATGGCAGCCCGTCTGGAGTTTGCCAAAATGTACCTGAAGACTCTCAGACCATGAGAAACAAAATTCTATGGTCTGATGAGACAAAGATTGAACTCTTTGGTGTGAATGCCAGGCGTTCTGTTTGGAGGAAACCAGGCATTGCTCATCACCAGGCCAATACCATCCTTACAGTGAAGCATGGTGGTGACAGCATCATGCTGTGGGGATGTTTTTCAGCGGCAGGAACTGGGAGACTAGTCTGGATAGAAGGAAAGATGAATGCAGCAATGTACAGAGACATCATGGATGAAAACCTGCTCCAGAGCGCTCTTGACCTCAGACTGGGGCAACGGGTTCATCTTTCAGCAGAACAACAACCCTAAGCACACGATATCAAAGGAGTGGCTTCAGGACAAGTCTTTGAAAGTCCTTGAGTGGCCCAGCCAGAGCCCAGACTTGAATCCGATTGAACATCTCTGGAGAGATCTGAAATGGCTGTGCACCGCCGCTTCCCATCCAACCTGATGGAGCTTGAGAGGTGCTGCAAAGAGGAATGGGCGAAACTGCCCAAACATAGGTGTGTCAATCTTGTGGCATCATATTCAAAAAGACTTGAGGCTGTAACACACACTAAGTATACGAGGGATAGCCTTCGGAGGATGTTAGTCGATGGATACCATCGATGGGTCCACTGGTGGCTGCCATCAATGGTGAACAATCGATGGTTTGCACCCCTCGATGGCCACCACTGCGGTGGGGAACGGAGGCTGCTGGCCAAAAACAAAGTATGGGTAGGGGCGCCGGGGGGGCGGGGCTAAGCTCTGAAAAAAAAAATCTGCTCGTACATCGATGGCAACCTTTGGCTCTCTATCATCGATGGTAAAACTGTTCGACATTGGTCATAAGCCATAGATTTCGTTCCTTCGATGGCCATTCCTACAATATACTGGGGATGGCCAACCATCGATGGTTTGCAAACCATCAGTAGTCTATGCACCAACGATGGTAGCCCCACAAACCGATGTTATGGAAACATCGGCGGCTGCGGTCTCAATCAACCATTGGGTTCTATTGATGGTTGAGCCCATCGGCCATCGATGGTACAGCTGTCAATTGCCATGATTACAATATACCATAAGAAGTGCTTTTTTTATGGTATACGGTGTTTTAAAAAAAATATTATTTTTTTTTTTATATAAAATAGTGTTGGATACTTTATAAAAAGATGTTCTTGACCTAATTCAGTTATAAATTTCTGAGCGTTTTTTCGACATTTTTTTTTGTCTGTTAAGTGGTTAATGCAAAGGCAAGGTGCTATTTGAAAGGAGTAGCTTAGCATCCTTGATTCACTGATAAAGTAGGGTTGTTCTTTCCTCATCATCCGATCTGGGGGACACTGCTAAGCTGACGCTGGGTTAGGTGAACTGGGCCACAGGAGTAGGCTCTAGAGAGTTAATCTGATTGTCTCCACCCCCCTCTTAACCCCTCCTTCCTTTAAGCCACAGTTCTTTCCTAGCGCCTGTGGAGTGAGGCACGATGTTTCCAGCGCCTTTGGTAGCCTTATTTGATTTTTTAGATTTTCCGTTTTGGTCATCAGCCTCAGCTCCTGTTTCCAGGGCTCAGGCAGTCAGCGCGTGTCCCAGTAGTTAGAAGGTCGGAAACCCCGCTCCGCCCCAGCTTGCACATGTGACTAATATTTGTGAACTTTGAGCATAGATCACCGGTTCTGTCACAGAATGCTCTGGGATCTGGCCTGTAGAAAACCTAGGGAGATCGTTCTCCCACAGATAAGCCTACCTGTGAGTAGTGCTGGGCCGTGGCGTAATAGAAGTCCCGACAACACTGCCTGTAAGTTGGCCCCGTGTCAGGCTATTCCCTCTTCCCAGACCAACATTCTCAGCTGGCGTTGAGTGATTGTGGCTTGGGGGGGGGGGTTTGAGGTACTTATCAAAGGGTGTTTATATTGCTCTCTCTTATTGAGAGCAGAATTTATTTTCATTTCAAATGCTGTGTTTTTATCTGTGAGAATACTCCTGCACGTTATCACTGTGCATTTACGCAGGATATATATATATATATGTGTGTGTGTGTGTGTGTGTATATATATATATATATATATATATAATATTTTGCAGGTGTACCTGGTGGAAACAGGTGTTTAAATTTATTTCAGCTGCTGTTCTTGTTTGTGATACAAAAAAAAAAATCCTGCGGGATCAGTTAGCGTCCCCAGTTCAGTAACCTTTATGGGTCTGTAATATTGTACGATGCCTTTCTACAGTGTCAGCCTCCATGGACAAGATTGCAACTTCATCTGGAATGTCTAGGAAGCGTTCTAGATCCCAACAGATTACTTTCCCTGCAGAATGTTTAGAATAATGGTTCCCTCGCGTGCCCTTATAATTTTTGCGTTGCCCTGGAGAATGGATACTTACCAGGAGGAAGGAAGATCAGATTGGTTGGCAGGAGGATTCCCCTGCTAATCTGGGAGTTCAAGATTCCATTGCTGCAGTCAGGCAGACTTAAACTTTCAGGAGGCAGAGGGTTCTGAGGCAGATACCTTATATTCACTGTTTAGGTGTAAATAGAAACAGGTGGTCACTTTTCCGCCATTTTCTAATTTCGCAGATACATTGATAGAAGCCTGGTTAAAGACTGACAGTCGGTTTCAGGTTCCAAGGGTTTAAGTTGGTTTATCTATTCTTAGATAAGGACATAGCAAAGAGGGAGGTACCTCCCTGAGTAGATGTGCCTATTTCCTGACTTTAGAAAGCTACTGTTCTTCCTACTACCCAGACTGTGTCCTTAAAGGATCAGTCTGTGAGAAAAAAATTAAGCATTGCTCAAGTCTATTTTTTGTTTCACAGGAGCTTCTTTACATCCAGCATTGGCAGTTGGTAAACAAGGCTCTGGAAACTTAGACTGAGCAGTTGGCTTCAGGCATTCAATCTGATGATTCCGCCGATCTCTTAGCCTTGGTAGACCAGATCCAAGAGGTCTCAGTATATATGGGCAATGCTGCTTTGGATGTAGATTCACTGTATTCAAGGATTTCAACCCTGGCAGTCTTGGCTAGACATTCGCTCTGGCTCCGATCTTGGCAGACAGATCCAGAGTCTAAGCACACTCTGGAAGCTGTTCCGTTTGAGGGGGCCACATTGTTTGGTCTGAAAGTTACAAAAATTATTTTCAAAGCAACGGGGAAAAAGCCTGTATTTGCCTGTCTTATCTTCAAAATCTAAGCCTGCTCGTTTCCATCCTTTTTGCATGGTTGGGAGTGATAGATTTAATGCATTCAGAGGTCAGTTTACCTCTTTTCATTGTGGCTCCTTTACGTCGGTTTCGTGTTATCTGGGGACGGATTGTTGGGTCTGGGACATTCTGTACAGGGGTTACATTCTGGATCTGTTGGGTCCTAGTAATTTCTTTGCCACTCCTCTACCTCAAGACCCAGTACGTCGTAGGGCCATCAGGACAGCAGTGCTTTCATTGTTAGTTGGAAGTTATTGTTCCCGTTCCTTTAGATCAGCGGGGCCAAGGCTTTTACTTTCACCTCTTCCTGGTGAAGAAACCAAATGGTTCATTTTGGCCTATTCTAATTTTAAAACTGCTCAACTTTCCCTTCACACTTCAAGATGGAGTCCCTACTTTCTGTTGTCAGCTCCATGTTAGAAGGGGATTTTTTGGCGCACCTGGAAGATGTGTATCTTTTTGTCCCAATTTGGCAGGGTCATCAGCAGTTGCTTTGTTTCACAATGGGAGAATGTCATTTCCAGTTCCGAGCTGCTCTGTTCGGTTTATCCACAGCTCCCAGAGTGTTTACAAAAATATTGGCCCACATGGTAGCCTTTCTTAGGAAAAAGGGTGTTAGCATCTTACCCTATTGGAACGATCTCCTAATAAAGGCAAGTTCAGAGCCAATGCTGGTTCAGCACTTGGTAGGGATCAGGGAAATATTGGAATCCCACGGGTGCTTACTCAACTATCCAAAGTTTAATCTTGTACCATCTCAGCAGAGGATCTCTTTAGGTCTCCTTTTTGATACTCGCAAACAGAGAGTTTATCTCCCCCCCAGAGAAGGCTCAGGATCTCCGGTCTCAGGACTGTAATTCAGCTACCACAGGTTTAGATCCTCAGGGGTATGAAACTCCTGGGAAAGATGGTGGCATCGTTTGAGGCAGTTAATTTTGCCAGGTTCCAAGCTTGTCCTCGTGTTTGGACAAAATGTTTTTCTGTTTGTCACCTCAGACGTGACAATCTCTCCAGTGGTGAATACAGTCTCAGAACTTGTTCAAGGGCAATCCCTTCCCTGGTTACCACCAACACCAGTTTGATTGGTTAGAGAGTGGTGACTTCAGCTACAGGGCCATTAGTCCAGAGACGAGGCACTGCTCCCAATCAACTTTCTGGAACTCAGGATGTCCTGCGCAAAAACCCAGTTTACATTCAGTTGGACAATTGCCACCATGGTGGTGTATACCAGTCGTCAGGGATTAACTTGGAGACGTCAGGTTATGTTGGAGGTGGCTCAGATCTTTTCTTTGGTGGATCGCTGGCTACCTATGATATCGGCCAGAGACATTCACCCCAGTTTGTCTCAACTAACTTTGGCGGCGTGACCAAGATCTTGAGATCATGGAATTTTCGAGATTAGTGGTTTCTACTATGCATTTGTCGAAGATTTATCACCGGGTCTGTCGCCTGTACATTTTCTGGTGTGCACGCCATCACCTTTCGCCAATGTTTTCATCTCTCTCGTCTCTTTGTCTGCCTTCTTTAAAGAGCAGGTATCCACCCTTTCTTTCCTTTTTTGGAATCGTTTAGTGGTTATTCTGGAGGTGCAGACTTTTCCATCCACCTTACATTCCTCCTATCCTTCCTTGGTATGTAAATTTTGGTCCTGGATGCTCTTCAAAAACCACCTATTGAACCTCTGAAATCAATAGAGTTGCGATACCTTACCCTGAAGGTTGCTTTCCTTCTAGCTATCACTTCGGGTAGAAGGTGTTTCCGAATTGGCAGCTCTGTCTTGTACGCGTCTTTTAATTATTTTTCATTCTGATAGGGTGGTGTCTCGCCTCGGACTAAGCCGTCATTCTTGCCTAAGGTAGTGTCCAAGTGTCACCTGAACTAGGACATCGTTCCTCCTTTTTATGGTCTTTCTTCTTCCATTTCTTCGCTTAGAAATGGAGCGGATTTATATTCATCGTACCTCGGTCTTCCACCGTACTGATTGCCTTTTTAGAGCTGATGGATGCTCCTAAGCTTGGCTGGCCAGCCTCCAAGCATTCTATTCCAAATTGGGTGACTGCAGCTATTTTTCAGGCAGATCTATCTTCGGATATGCCGGTTCCTACTTTGCTCTGGGCTCATTCGACATCTGCAGTTGCGACCTTCTCCCTGTTATACTTTCTTCCCAACATAATTTTAGCAGTGTCCCCCAGATTGGATGATGAGGATTTGGGATTTGTTTATGTACTCACTGTAAAATCCTTTCCTTGTCATCCATCTGGGGGACACTGTGATCTCTCTCTTTCTAGTCTTTTGCTGTTTTGGTTCAGTTTATTTTTGTTAGAGTGGTGCGACTTTGCCCCTCCAAGCAGCTTTGTTAGAGAACAAGCTTCAGGATAGCAGGAGGGGTTAAGTGGGGGAGGGACAGAGCCAATCAGATTAACTTTTTTTTGTACCTACTCCTGTGGCCCAACACACCTAACCCAGCGTCAGCTTAGCAGTGTCCCCCAGATGGATGACAAGGAAAGTATTTTATGATGAGTATACTGTATAAAAAAAAAAAATAATGTTTGCAAGATGTTTTTCTAAAGCGTGCTCCTGATATGCAGCACAATTCATTTAGAAATGACATGTTGCAGGCATCATGGCAATATTGTGTGTGTAACCTCTGCAGTGTGCAACCTATGTGAAGTACATAAAAGAGTGGGGGAATAATCCTGAACCCCCCCGTAAATACATAACAGGACAGTGTAGAAAGAAATGTATTGGAGGCTGATTTATTGGGTAAAATGGTTGATTTTTGCAACTTTTATAAATTATGCAAAAATTATAGCTAGCTTATGCATTTCTGTGCATAGAGTATTTTGGGGGCCATGAAAATATCTCTAGGGTGATTTTAAAGTGTGTGTATTTATACAAGTTTGTAAAAAATGGAAAAAAAAACACTTGCAACTCCCATCTGCAAGTTCAAAAACACCTTTCCCATTAATACACCTCAGCATATGTGTCCCACGTCATGTGGCCCATTTTTCAGTGTTTTTTTAAAGAAAAAAGTACATGAAAAATTACCTTTTCTTTATTGGCCCAAATTTCCTGTTTAAAAACCGATTCTGGAGGTGCGAACTAAAAGTCACGTTCACTCCCATTGCCATCTTGTGGGCCTGATTCAGTAAGGATCGCAACTGCGATTGCATTAGCGATTACGCATGCTCTCTCTCTGGTTTTTTCTATTACATTAACCATAAATAATTTGATTTGTCTCTGGATAATCAACCTGTGTCACCCCTACAAGTGCTCCACGGCATCCTGTTGTATTTTGCCTTTGCAGTAACATATTGATAATTTGACTAAAATGTTTTACATATCTATTCCAAAGGAGAAGAAAAATGAATGTATTATGGCGGTACCTCTTAATTTAATAAAGAGTGCACCTCTCAGCATAGACTGTGACTAGTGAAGCAGTCCCTTATATGAATTGTGCTTTTATCTAGATGCTAAGCTAATAATAAACAAACTGGATGATAATGTGGTACTTAATGCAGCACTGACAAAGTATCACATGAACAAACAGGGAACAGGCGAGCTGCCACCCAGACAGGATCTCTTTGTAGTGCTTGGGGACTAATTGGACGTAATCCCTAATTTAAGTTGTCTGTTTCTAGGTTACTGATCTTTATGGCTTTCTAAGGTACAAACCACTCTGACATGATCTCAGCATATTGTAATTAATACATAATTGTTACTTTTGTTTCAAGAGACAAAAAAAATGCTTCACTGATTTTGCAGCAGAAATATAGTTTGCTTTTTATAAATGAAGCTTTGTGCACATTTTGTACAGTGCCATTTTAGATGCTTTGTTATGTTAACACAAGGCTATTTCTGTTTCATCTGTATCTACTGAGCAGCAACTTGCAGCTTGGTCTCTATATGAAATATAAAATAGACTGTTTACAACAGACCTGCAGAAATCCACTAGATGAGCCGTGCACGTGGAATGGCATTTGGGCAATGTAGAAGTGCGTGATCAGTTTGAGGTCTAAGTACATGTTGTCCATAACATATTATCAGTACATTTCTGCCTTTTGTCTCCTAACTGTAGTGTACAGTATATAACTTTTTCTACTGCTAGATAAATGACTGCATTTATTTCTCATTTTATTATCGCCTATATTTATTTTTGTCTAAACTCATTTTGTAAACACAATATTACTTAATTGCTGGATGGCTAAAACATTGAATAAAAGAACATTTCTTTCTAGTAATTGTTGTTGTGTATTCAGAAGTAAAATAATGCAAGGTTTGTTAGTGATGTTTTCTTTCTTTTCTTTGCATACTGAATTGCAATCAGAGTCTTTGGTGTTGTGCAAGACAGCACATAGAAGAATCAATAGCTTTGTTTGTAATAGACGTGCACACTAGATGTGGATTAGCATCTCCACAAATACTACAACAAGGAGATTAGCATGGTATATCTTTGGAAAGACATATTATTAGTATTAAGTAGCACTAACGTTTTCTGCAGCACGTGCAGTGTGAATCCAGTTTTCATTGTTATATTGGAATAAAAATGGATGCTTGCTTATCAGACTGTTTTTAGTTTCATGTATTTACCATACAGATGTGTACCTGAGTAATTTAGATCTTTAACTCAACAAATATAAATTGTCCTTTTTTATATTTCTGTTTTAATCCTAATTATTGAACAATTTTGTAATTTAAAAAAAAAAAAAAAGAAATACATACATCTCCTTGAAAATTATAGGCCTGATTCAGAGATGGACGCAGATTACACAGCCTCTGTGTCTTTGTATGCAGCGCCCATGTGATAATATGCTAATGCCACAGGAGGCGTCATGTTTAAATAAAAGGGATGGGTACGGGATGCCGACGCTCGGGATCCCGGCAGTCAGAATCCCGACGATGGCATCCCGACCAGGTTACAATCCTGATGCCTCCAGGTAAGTAAGCCTAACCTAACCTTTAACCCTACCCCTAACTCTAATCCTCCCCCCTGCAGCCTCGACCTAACTTTCCCCCCTATTGCCTAACCCTAACCCTTCCCTAAAACCCCAGTACTTACCTTCAGGATCCCGATGGTCAGGATGCTGGCATGGGTATTCTGATAAGTGTCGGCATTCTGAACACCGGATTCTCATCTGTCGGGATTCTGACTGCATCCCAAATAGACGTCTGCTGCTCTCTTCGGATTAAGGCCTATTCTTTATGAAAAAAAGTTTGATCACATGTTTCTTGCACCCAATTTTTCCATATGTAAGCCAATTCTTGTCAGCTAAATTCCCATGTGCCCATTAATTGATATGCTTGGGGGAGGTTCTGTCTCTTTAAGGCCATGATAAAAGCATAGTTTGTGTATAAAATCTGAGATACCTGGTGGCAAAGGTTTCCTTTGATTTAATTCTATAATAGTTAGAAAAGAAATGTATGTAAATGGTGTTTTTTTTTTTATCAAAAGGCATGCATTGTTGAAAAAAAAATAAGTTCATGCACAAGAGAGATTCACAAGACACAAGAGACAGGCTTTCCAGGATAGCTACAAAACAGAGTGGACTACAGTACACACAAGAGATGGAAACAAATGGGGCAGAACTAAGAAAAAAAAAACATGGAAAAAGTGAAGTAGCCTAAAACCTGGGGCTACAGTGTTTGCCATAGCGGTAGGGGAACAGCAAAACAAAAAACATGGTGGATGTGGTCCTAGTCTAGGACCACCCATGCAGTAAGGAAGAAAACCAGTAAAAATAGTCAGAGGACAATATACAACATAACAGTGGGTTGCGGTGTGATCAAACTAACAGAAGCAAACAAAACAACCCTAAGAGCATACAACTCACAAATAGAAACAAAAACGAAAAAAAAGAAAAAACTACTACACTGTCGCAGCAACCATATGGAAACCAGAGGTCTAGTACCCGCTAGCAACTAAATAAGCATTCTAAATAAACAGTGGTACCTAGTCAATAAAACATGTTTACAATAAAATAATCAGATTTGTCAAAAATTACGGTATGTTCAATATCTCCATGTTACCAAAACCAAACACCAGGCGGTATCTAACCAAAACATTATAGTATAGACATAGAGCTGACCATCTTACGAAGCCTGAGACCAGTCCAGGGACATCGGGTCTTTAGATCCAAAGGCTTGAGGGGACACTCAGACTTCACAGCAGCTTGACTCCAGCCTCGATGGAGGATTCATAGTGAACCAGAAGTTTAACCTGAAATCGCCATTGATATAATAAGTCATGTTATCCCTCAAGGCGGACGTGAAGGCCCATTCCATTATTTCTGAATTTAAGGCAGAATCTGGAATCCCACATTCAGTATCTTTAGGTTATTTCTACTTGATATTTTCTCTAACTCTGCTAGCTTGTCTCTCATTGACGACACCTCAGATTGGAGGTCTGCATGGCCATTAGAAGGTCATTATGTGATATTAGTTCCTGCATCTTCCCCTGTAGATCTGTACGGCCACCTACCCCACTATCTCAACATGTAGAGACTGCACAGAGGCTTCAACCCTAGCCAACAGATCAGTACAAAAGGCTTTTAACATCTGGTACATGAAGTGAGCAGGTTGGGTACAGGAGAAAATGACGACTAACCCTCCCCTCCCGCAGCCTAATGTTAACCTTCCCCCTAATGCTTAACATAGGTGAAACTAGAGATCTGGTAATGGGTTACCAGAGTTGCAGGGGGCAGGGCACCTGATAGTGAAAGGGAACTCCAAAAAAAGGGTGCGTGGCAACTGAAATAGGGGTGTCTCCAGCCAGTCCCATTCTATGTCCCCAGCCAGACCCCCTTTCTGCGTCTCCCCAGCCAGACCCCCTTTCTGCGTCTCCCCAGCCAGGCCCCCTTTCTGTGTCTCCCCAGCCAGGCCCCCTTTCTGTGTCTCCCCAGCCAGGCCCCCTTTCTGCGTCTCCCCAGCCAGGCCCCCTTTCTGCGTCTCCCCAGCCAGTCCCCCTTTCTGAATCTCCCCAGCCAGACCCCCTTTCTGCGTCTCCCCAGCCAGACCCCCTTCTGTGTCTCCGTCCCAGCCAGCCTCCACAATTGCCCTCTTTTAATTGCTCCAAAGCCATGCGATGTGGATCCACTCTTGCAGCGGCCTTTGTGAGACGTCATAACATAACGAGCTGGATCTCCAAAAAAACAACAACTTTATTGCACAGCGGTGGGTGGGCAGTGACCGATCTGTAAACATGGCTAATGGGTGATCCGCCGCTGACCACTCGGCCAACCCCGGACTACCCCCCAGTTTTGCCTATGGTGCCTAATCCTAAAACTAACCCTAATACTCATTGTCAGGATTCTGACACATGGTATCTTGGAGTTGGTATTCTGATTATCTTTGGGATTCCAGAGCCGGTATTCTGACTATCAGGATCCTGACTACATCCCGGAGTGAACAGTGAGAGGGGCATGTAGACTACTGCATGGGTGTAGAAGGCATTAAGGTAGGAGACACATCAGGATCTCAATCAGGTAGTCAGAATGGTGGTGTACGAGAAAGACAGGAGAGTAGATAGCTTGTTGAGGTAACAAGCTGAACAGTTAACATGCACCCCACAATACAGTCAAATAAAAGGATCCTGATAGTGAAAGACTGCCACGGTGTACTATAATGTCTTGGAGCCCTGGAGATAGATATGTGTCCATATATATATATATATATATATATATATATATATATATATATATGGACACATATATAGAAGGAGTCTGGAGGGTAAACCACCCAACATGTATTGTAGCAGCGCAGCCACTAGTAAAGCAGGAGGGAAGTTAAGGAAATGGGGCCTGGTTAAAGTGAGTCGTAGCATGGTCAGTCCATAAAACTGCAGCCCAGATCTCCAATGTGCAGTCTAGATGAATAATATTGATCCTCTAATGCAGTGAGGTAGCTGGCTGAAAAGGTTTCTTAAAGATATGTCCTCATACAGTATTGCTGCATTCGCACCAAACAGTCCTCCTTGGCCGCCAGGTCCCGTCTCACTCTGCTTGCGCCAAGCGTATTTTTCATTTGAAAGTGCGTCTTTGTTGCAAATGGATGCAACTAACTGCTTCCTGAGACTGCACTGATTAATTTGATATGCAACACTTTTATATCTGTGTGTGATTGAGTCTGAATGTCTATATGAAGTGCTACAATGCAGTTTCCGGGGCTTTTTTCCATGCCAGTCAGTTGTGCTTTGTATACAGATTCAGAACGCACACAACAATTTTTGCATATTAAATTAATCAGTGCAGTCTTGTGAAGTGGTTTGTTGCATCAGTTTGCAACTAAGACGCATTTTCTGGCTAAAAAGATGCTCGGTGCAAGTCCATTCTCATGGGACCTTGGTGCTCACTTGCGCCAGGTATCTCATGCTCAGGGCCGCCATCAGGGGGGGACTGCCGGGACTGGAGTACCGGACCCGGATAGAGAGGGGGCCCGCCCGCAATGCCAGTGCCCCCCCACCTCCGCCTGCCAATCCATTGCCACTGCGCTGCTAAACGAGTGGTTTTTCTTTTCTGTGAAATGGAGATCCTTGTCTGCGTCTCACTGGAGTTCCGAACAGACTGCTTGTCAGTTAAGGGAGCGCATGCGCGGCAGCTCCTCGTATCCGCACAGATGATATTGTAAGAGTGTGGGGAGCTGATGCCTTCCCCCAGCAACTCGCGCGGTCATTTCATCGGTGGTTACTGTACTCCTCCAGCTGCAGGTAGGGCACACCTGCTACACCTTCCAGTGGGAGATTGGGCTGTGTGTTGTCACATGTTGGGGGGAATCTTCAGAAACAATAACTGGGCAGCGTGTTTGTGTGTGTATATATATATATAATATGTGTGTGTATATGTGTATATATATATATATATATATATATATATATATATATATACACACACACACATACTAGAGTGTGTGTGTATGTGTATATACATATATATCTACATACATATATATACACTGTGTGTGTGTGTATATATATATATATATATATATATATATATACACATACGCAGTGTATATCTGTAAGCAATAACTTGGCAGTATGTGTGTGTACATACATATATAGTATACAGTATATCTGACAATATCTGGCCAGTATGTATAAATATATATACTGTATCTATATACTGTAGATGCACATTATATATACATACAGTATATCTCTACGGCGTCATTCACAGGTGCTATCACCATTTCAGTCCATCTAGATTTTCATTAAGAACATTGTTGCTAAAAGTCAAGATGGACTGAAACTTTGGACAAAGGCACTGTTTGTCATTTGAAGTCTTGCCTGAAAGTACCCATGAGTGAAACAGTTTGTCCAATACTATATATATATTATATATATATGCACACACACATACATATATATATATATATATATATATATATATATATATATATACATACAACCAAGTTATTGCTTATATATACGCATATATAAATAAAATAAATATATATATATATAAATAGGAAACCCCCTCTTGCAAATCCTGCATTTGCCCCTGCAATCCCACTGTCCGCCCACTTTGCCACCTGTCCACATCCCCACCCATCACACCGCACCTCTGAAAGGGAGGAGCGCGTCGCATGAGGAGTAGGTCTTGGAGCAATAAGACCAAGGGGATGGAGAGACAGAAGGTGGGCTGGCTGGGGACACAGCAAAAGGGGGCCGGGATGGAGACAGAGAAGGGGGGTTGGCTGGAGAGATACAGAATACAGAAGGGAGGGGGGCTGCAGGGGAGACAGGAGAGTGGCTCACTGAAACTGGAAAGACACTGTATGGTAGGAGTTGCCGAAACATGCAGGGGGGGGCGGCCTGCCTATATTGCCAGTCCCGGGCCCCATAATTTCTGTGGCAGCCCTGCTCATGCTGCATGGCGTATTGAGGTGTATAAGGGCACATCTGTATAAAACCAGCAGTGTCTAAAATGGTGGGAATGCAGTGGCTGTGCCCCCAGAAGCCGCCAGAGGGCCTGTCCATAGCGGGAGAAATCACGGCAAGAACTGGGAGCAGCCCCTGGTCAGTGTATTTTGCACGCCGCCCCTCTGCGGTAGTAGAGTCCACCGCATATATGGTGTGCAAGGGTACAGGAGCCCCTTCAAAGTGCCTTCAATAATCTGACCAGGAAGGATCTGTCAGGCAGTCAGGTCACGCCCACTGCGCTCTCTAAATTTTTATACCTATTTCAAGTGTAGTTACTTTGTAATTTTATTGCATGCTCTGCAATTGCCCATATATTACAAGAGCTTTTTTCATTGTCTATGTCAGAGGTTCTCAAACTCGGTCCTCAGGACCCCACACAGGTCACGTTTTGCAGGTCACCCAGCAGAAGCACAGGTGTATTCATTACTCACTGACACATTTTAAAAAATCCACAGGTGGAGCTAATTATTTCACTGATTCTGTGAGGAGACATGTAAAACATGCACTGTTTAGGGTCCTGAGGACCGAGTTTGAGAACCTGTGGTCTACGTCTTCTCCCTCCTCTGAGTCCCACACTCGTATGGTTCAAAAGCGGTCCATTAACATCCTGTAATCTCACAAGCTTTAGCAATTTTGGATAGAAAAGCAAATTCCATAATCTAGTGTCCCCCACCAGCCCTGTTAAATCACGTTTTAAGAACCCTAGATTTCCCAGGGCTTAAACCTGGGCTCATTTGTTCACTGGGTGGCAAGCAAAAGTAAATATAATAATGCCTTCCACCACCCTCTTTTTCCCCATCATTCACATAAAAGAAAATGTCAATATGCCTAACAAGAATGTATTCCAAATTTTACACCTAAGGACTTTTATCTTTATTTAACAATAATCCAGATATAAAGTATATAGTAAAAACATTCACAGAAGTGCTCCTTGTATTTTCTCCTTCTCCACGTCAGTGTCTGCTTGCCCATGTGATGGGACCATTGAGAGCTGTTGTGCCATCCCCTGCAATTCACTACTGCCTGCTGACCCTAACTAGCTCTTCTACCATTTTCTTTGTTCTTGTCACTCCTTGTGTGTTGTTTTATTGTAATGTTTGTATTTCTGCTTTGTACTCACTGTTGTTCATTGTATTTATGTTGTGCACATTATTGTTTTTTATGTTACCTGTTTAACAGATCTGCATAGACCTTACAGCACATAACAAATAGAAGATAATAATAAAAGTGACATTGCAGTCAATAGAAGTCAAGGGATACGCAATTATGAAGATCCAGATTACTTGTCATACAGGTTCGTCACTTTGGTACCAATGAGTGGCAATTAGTGTGTACAGTCCAAGGTTTATGAGTAATCATGTAGTATGCTGGTCATCATCTCTATACAGTATGTGTATCAGATCCTGTTGAGGACTGATTGTAGCAAGGGACGGTTGGATTTATTCCATTTCGCTGCTAACTGACAAGTTGCAGCAGAAACTACGACTGGAACATCCAGCGAGTATTACATTTAGTAAACAATTTTTTTTTCTAACATCTAACGAAAAGTAAATACAGTTCACTTGTTGGTATTAAAGTGTTTAGCACATACAGTACTAATCCTCTAATAACCTCAGTCTCTGCCTTCGGTAACTTGTTTGTAAGCACCATTTTTGATTCTTTGAAATTAAGGTAATTAAATACTGCACTGCTAATTGTTTCAGGGTCTTTATTGAATCCATTCATAGACTGATGTCACAGGTAATTTCAAAGCTGATAAGATAAGCCAGGAGCCAGAGAGGATGTGCTTCAGCAGTAGAGGACCTGATCAATGTCTAGCTAACAAAGAAACTCCAGTCATCTGGAAAATGTGATTAAAGAAATGACATAAATAACAGGGACCTGATGCTTGGATAGGATGCTGTGAGTCATTGTGCTGTTCCTGCTGAACTTCTCTTTACTACCTGGAAATCAGAGTGCTTTGTGCTTCAGAATCTAAATGAAAAAGCAAACACAATTTTGTTTATGGCTTCCATGTTTGTTTCTTGCACTGCTGTTCATGAACAGCATGTATCATATCCTCTTGTTTAAGGGGGTGTGTAAAGCAGTGTTACATACAGGGACAGTTTTCATACCTGCTATAACAGAATCATTTTACCAGCAGACTAAATGCCTTTTGATGGCTAATATCTTCCACAGCTCTCAAGGTAAAGCTACCAAGTCTTACATAGTTATTTAGTATCGAAAAAGTAAGCAATTAGACCACATAGCGTCAATGCGACAGAGCGACAAATCTTATATATCCGATTATGCATTCGGACACCCCTGCACCGACTGGGATGAAACCAACACGCGGTGGTCCAGATAGATTCTGGCCAGGTTTTGGGGGGTTAGGGTCCCGGTTTGACCTCCCCTTGGTATACACTGGGCAAAACTTTGACCCGGAGAGCCTGTACTGGGCCTTCTCACTGGATGGATTTTGATGAAAACTTCACAGAGGGGTGGCAATTGGTCTGGGATACCTAATGGAGTGGTTGGGGTCCCGGTCGGTCCTCCCGTTGGTGTACGCTGGGCATAACTTTGCTCTGGGGAGCCTGTTCTGAGCCTTCCACTGGATGGATTTGGATTAAAACTTCACAGAATAGTAACATTGGATCCTAGAAGACATACTAGGGAGTTGAGGTCCTGGTCATACCTCCCGAGTTCTTGGCAGAACTTTGACCCAGGGAGCCTGCTCTGAGCCTTCAACTCGATGGATTTGGACGAAAACTTCACAGAATGCTAACATTGGATACCAGAAGACATACTATTTGCCCTCCAGCTGCTGTGGAACTACATATCCCCCAGCATGCCTTGCCACAATTTTGATATAACAGCATGCTAAAACTGTGGCAGGGCATCCTGGGATCTGTAGTTCCACAGCAGCTGGAGGGCCAAAGGTTGAAGACCCATGCTTTAGATGCTACTATCTGATGCACCATCGAAACTTGCACCTGCCCAATGCTAGGAGCAGATTTTCCATCAGAGTGTGTCTTCCAGTGCATACTTACTGAATTTCTGGCTCCCCACTCTGGGAGCAGGGAGCTGGGGGGCCAGTGGCCAATCCGGGAGTGTTGCCTTCTCTTGCAGGGGTCTGGGAGCGCCACCTGATTTTCGGGAGGCTCCCAGCCGTTTTGGGAGAGTAGGCAACAATGCTCCAATGTAAGTGATTAAGCATGTGAGTTTGCAACCAGCTATGTGACATGCCTGTGACACTCCCATAGCATACCCATCAGACAGTGCATCTCTGTATGTCTAATTAAAATATCGGCAATGGTGCGACTCATAATCTAGCCCAATGTCTCAATGTTAATTAATTGGGACTGTATGCTAATTAGGAGAGATTTGCGGCAAACCCTGTGTTTTAGTTTTGGATCTGGATATACTTACGTGTTCTGGTTTTGTAAAACCATCCTCACGTGTTTTGGATCTGTATTTATTTTAAAAAATTATAAAAACCGCTAAAATCACATAATTTGGGCCTGCTTTTGTTCCGACAGTATTATTAACCTTAATAACAATAATTTCCAGGCATTTCCAGTCAATTTTAACCACCTCACAATATTGTTATAGCTACTTTTCACCAATATACTGTAGGCTAAAGGCTGCAGCGATCTGGCTGTCTAAAGTACAGAGCAGCGGAACAAACGCACGGCAGTTTACAAAATATGGAGATCTATAAAACATTACCACACAGCAGTGTCAGACAGGGCAGTGTAATACACTATAAAAATGTCAGTCAGCAATGCCCCAAATAGTGCAAGTTGGAATTGTCCTTTTGGCCTCCCATCCACTCTTATGTTGGATATTAAAAAGGACATGCACAGTTTAACAAACCAAGCACTTCAGAGACAAGGACTGACACTTTTGTGGCAGAAGTCCTTGGTTTGTTTGGGCCCCCACAAAACAATTTTTTGGCAGGACTATCTCCATTTATTAAGTAGGAGGTTGATGATGAGGGTGTTGGCGATGGAGATTGCATGTGCTGGCCTAAACTGATGGTAGCGGACACTGGACTGCTTGTTATTAATTTACAAATTATTATAATTTTGTTAAATAAATTGCATGATCTTGATTTAACAGGGAATAGGTCCTAGATGGTTAACATCCCTACCTCTACTAGCTTTGGCTTTACAAATGTTGTCAGGATTTGTGTTAAAATATTTCCACACCCATGAGGTGGCTTTTCTGGTCTTATCCCCAGGCATGACAATGGCTTTCTTTTTATCACGAGCAAGAACTGCTGCCACTGGTGGCTGATTTACACAAACAACATCCTCATCATCAACGTCCTCATTAGCTTCAGGTAGGAAACAAATATCTTCCTCATCCTCCTTTTGCACTTCCTCCACACTATCATCTTCAATTTCTATTATTTTACCATCTAATACTAGCACAGCCGTCATGGTGTCAGTGATCCGCTGTGCAACTGGGTGACATCTGTCATATTTGCTTCCTCTATCAAAGGATTTTTTAACAGTCAATTTTATTTAACTACTACTAGTCGTAGTGTTCTTGGTCCCTTTTTGGGATGAAGATCCAACCCCTGCAGCAGCAACCGCATCAGCAGGCCTAGCTCTCAAAGATTCTTCTGATGAATCCTGTATAGGGGAGGAGCCTTATCTTGGATGCAGAACTACCTCCGATCATGATTGAGGATATTGTTGATAAAAGTGTTGGTGGTGGAGATGGCTGGTGCTTAGATCTAGCATAGAGAAGGGAGCTAGTTGATGCTGGACTGCTTGTTTTTACTTTTGTAGCCAAAGTTTCTGGTTTTCCCCAAAACTTTTCATGCACACACTGCAAATGACGCAACAGGGAGGAGGTTCGTAGTTGGTTAAGGTCTTTACCTCTGTTTACTGTGGCTTTGCTAATGCTACAAATGGCTTTACAATTGTCCGGATTTGGGCAGAATAATTCCACACATAAGAAGTGAATTTTTTGTCTTATGCCCAGCCATGACAATGGGATTTTTCTTATCATGGGCAACAGTGGTTTCCACTGGTGCCTGACTTACATAAACAACCTCACCAACAACATCCTTATTTGAACTGGCGTCAGCTACATAAATATTCCCCTCATCTTGGTGCACTTCCATACTAGCATCCTCAACTTCTACATCAGCATGATGACATGTGCTGCTCATCCCCACATTTGCAGATGGTGCACAAATAGTGAAAGGAGGCTCCTCTTCTAGTACAGAATTGGAAAGGTCAGGCTGTTAGATGACAGCGGTAGATTTCTATTGGATAGTGGTCTGATGGTGCAGGGGTCCCCTATGCGCACAGAGGTACCCCTTGAGCGGTGCTGGAGGCTTTTTCAAATCTTACGCTGTCATCAGGTATCTTATCTATCCCCTTACTGCTCTCTCACCAACCGCGGCTATGTGCTAATATCTGCACTGCTCTGCATCAGGGGAAAGCCTTGAGCCAGCGCCGGCAGCAGGTTCTTTTATTTCTTCACTGTTCCGTTGCACAGGGACTCTCATCCCCAGTGTGATGCGTTGCATGACTGGGGGAAACAGATCCCGTTTGCATGTAAATGCACGGATACTATATTTCCTTGATTATTCTCAAATCTTAAGGTTAATACCTGGTACCAAAGTGATTATTAGATTATTGGGAAACAGAGGGACGCCTCATAAATAAACGATTATACTGGTGTATTTGAACATTTAGATGATTTCTGGTCTTGGTGCATTTTTAATTGTGTGTTTTTCACATGACTGATTTACTGTCACTTATATGTTCGCCAAAACTTACATATTAGTAAATATCTTCTCTCAGTGTCACTTTTCACTGTATGATTCTTCTCCTTTTTTTTTTCACAACTACTTTGGTTATTTTGTTTACTCTGTTCGCCTATTAATTGTATCTTTATAATAATACTGTCAATTACAGATGATATTTTAATTGTTGATGATTTATGTTATATTATCATGGTCTTTTTATTAATATATTAATTAAAAGTTACATATTAGATTACAATTGAGGTGTGCCCCTACTATTAGGAGTACTTTTCTTGCATTACAATTTTGCAATCAATAGAGGTTTTTAGCATAATCTTGGCCAAGGTTATGGGCCTACCCACCATATCCAGGTAACCTCTGTAGGGTAGGTTCCTAACATACTACGATTCAAATCCAGAGCGCAGGACACCCCCAAACTATCCCAGCTAAGCCACCCCAGGGCACCGCCATAGTAAGAGAAGTGCAGTGTGAAAGAGATAGTTAGGAGCAGCTACTGCTGCATATAAAGAATGAAAATAAAAAGTGAGGTACATATATAATAAACAAACAGTGAAGGGTTAAAATGTGTTATAAAAGAAAAATGTGTTATAATGCGGTGCCCTGAAACAGATCAACAAAGGCAATCCAGGGGGACCCACGCCCCAAAAATGAACCAAAGTTGCACTACAGTATATAAAACTTGTAGGACTTACCTAGAATTGTGACTATTACTAGTGTGCATATTCATTAAAAGACTCCATGCTTTTAAACCAATAAGGTAGGGGTGCTAATCCAGACTGAGGGCGTCTCCTTTCCCTCAGGTGTGCAATAAAGCACATTAAATAGAGTATATGGGAAAGATTTCTGGACTGCACACCCTGAATATATATATAATGGGAGGTGCTACCTGATGAGACAAATTGCAGGCACTTTTCTTACTATGGCGGTGCCCTGGGGTGGCTTAGCTGGGCTAGTTTGGGGGTGTCCTGCGCTCTGGATTTGAATTGTAGTATGTTAGGGACCTACCCTACAGAGGTTACCTGGATATGGTGGGTAGGCCCATAACCTTGGCCAAGATTATGCTAAAAACCTCTATTGATTGCAAAATTGTATTGCATTTATATATTATTAATAATTTGGAGTTGTGCACCTGAGATTTGTCTGTTTTTGTGCCTGCAATTTGTCTCATCAGGTAGCACCTCCCATTATATATATATTCAGGGTGTGCAGTCCAGAAATCTTTCCCATATACTTTTCTTGCATTACTTCTTTGCATTACACTTAGGGGGTCATTCAGACCCGGTCGTTAGCGCCGATGCGCTCGGACCGGGTCGATGGCCCCCCACAGAGCATGCGCACGACGGCGCCGGCGCCGTCGTGTGCATGCGTGAGACCCGCTACAACCGACAGCGCCAGCCGTAGCGGGTCTCGATCCAAAGGGGGCGAGCTGTCAATGTTGATTGACAGTTCGCCCCGTTTGGAAGGCGGGCCGGGGGGGTGGCAGCCCAAATGGGGGCGTTCCTATTGGAACGCCTACCGTTTGGGGGAGGCTCCACTGACATCACTAGTGATGTCAGTGGAGAGCTTCTGGCTCAGACAGCCAAAAGCTCTCTGGGGCTTACGACAAGGGAGACCCTACCCTAGGGTCTCGTCGTAAGCCCCGATGGTCGCGATGGTCTTGACCATCGCGACCATCACCTTAGGCGGTCGTAAGGCTGTGGGTGTTAACCCACAGCCTTACCACCGCAAAGGAGGACGTCTTGAAAATTCAAGACGTCCTCCCCTCATTCAGGCCGACTGCACGCTCTGTGCGACCGGCTCTGAATGAGGTCCTTAGACTTTCCTCAGGGATTTGTTACGTTTCTGAGCACACAGTTGGTTCCTGTGCCTTTAGTGGTTTTCATTTTTTTGACACCTCTTCTAGAGTGAAAAGGGTTTACATCGTCATGAGAGGCGAAAGAAGATGCCTCACTGGCAGTTGCAGAACCACCACACATAAAGTCCAAGGCCTTTCCTTTGCACTTTGTGTGGTGAATGGCATATTGGCAATTTTATGTTTTTCTGCATTATACTTTCCCTTTATTATAGGTGTTTTTTTCTTTACCACTGTAAAATATTGATTCTTTGATTTTAGATGCCCTGACTTAAACCCTCTATCCCTTAGGCATTGGCTTTAGTAGATGATGTTGAAGGACTAGTATTGTCATGACTGTATGTCATTGACAGCAAAAGTATTTGGTTGCTGCTCCTGCTCTTCTCTAAACTGATCCTTATCCGTTTATCAATGCACAGCTCAACTCAAACTGCTGGGATTTAAAGGGCTTTTTAGTTGAACAAACTCGTTGGGGTACAGCACATAGAACAGTACAAGTAACAAACAATATAGAACCAGATATATATATTTTTTTTACGTTTTTTATTTTTTTACAACCAACTGACACTGCTCAGAGTCACAGTGCTATTCAAAGTTGTTGAATGCAGTGGGCTATGGCCTGCGGACTCACTGCAGCACCATAGTGTGACAGGACAGGGAATGCATGGAAACCAGCAAATACCAAATATATACAGTATATATATTTGTAAACTTTTTTTTTTTTTTTTTTTTTTTACACTTTTTAATTAATTTAAACTAGTGTTTTTTTTACAACCAACTGATATTGTTCGGAGTCACAGAGCTGCTTATTCAAAGTTGTTGAATGCAGTGGGCCATGGCCTACGGACCCACTGCAGCACCAGTGTGTTAGAGAGGACAGGGAGTGGATAGACACAGCCCCTGGATGGAACAGTACAGCCCCTGGACGGAGCACAGCCCTGAATGGGCACAACCTAGCCCCTGGAATGACACAACACAGCCCCCCTGGATGGACAGCACAGCCCTCAGATGGACACAGCACATCTCCACACAGCAGAGTACTGCAGTGTGAGGAGTGACTTATATGTAATCCAAAACCCGTGAGAATCCGACTTGGGATTGGTGACGTTTTGCCTCGTTTTTGGATCCGAGTCAGGCGGAAGACCCAAGTCTGACTCAGAACCGGTCGGATTCGCTATGTTCAGACGGATCCGTTTCTCAGAGAACCGGACCCGCTCATCTCTACTAATTAGCAGTGAGCTAGGAATGGCCTTTAATTAGGAAACATAATGTTTAGTCTTTATATATGCTGTATAGCAGCTGTTCTCAAACTCGGTCTTGTGGACCCCACACAGTTCGCGTTTTCCATGTCACTCAGGAGCTGCATGGGTGTATTCATTACTCACTGACACATTTAAAAAGATCCACAGGTGGAGCTAATTATTTCTCTTGTGATTCTGTAAGGACACCCAGAAAACATGTACTGTATGGGGTCCTGAGGAGCGAGTTTGAGAACCAGTGCTGTATACAAAGGCTGAAAGCAATTTTGCACAAATTTCTTAGCAAGCTAATTTCTATATATAAAAGTTTTAAACTTCTATTTATGCAGCTGTATGTTCTGATTTATTTTATTGTTATTTTTAGCTTTTGAAAAACTATATAGTTTTAATATTTTAATTATGTTGATTCATCCACTAGAGATTCACATTGTAGGTAATTGTTAATGAAGTATAGCACTGATTAGTCACTGTAAACATATTAGCAGTGCTAAGTATCTTACAATAAGTTACCAGCACCAATATAATCAAAATACCCTGCTATATCAAAGTGCTATTCATATTACCTTCATGATAAATCTCTAAATGCACCACAAAGACTGTGTCTTAGAAATTACACATCCTTACAGCATCACTTACCATTCACCATGCTGGTAATCTAAGTGCTCAAATAAATTGTAGGTTTGAGGGTAGTTTAATCTAAAGCACAGTATCAGTAAATGATGTATTATCTACAGCACGCTTAGTGATGTGCTTCTGGCAGAATTCTGGGTTGAGTTTGAATTCTCAGAGTTAAATAATGGGTAGAACATCTCTGGAAAAAATTGAAGGCAGTGAACTGAAAATTTGCAGTCTGGATGTTTGTGTCACTTGTTTTACTCACCAAATAACGATTTATTAAATAGCACTATGTCAATCACTTTATAATATATTTTATATGCTGACTACCTTATGATGGTGTTCATTTGTTAGCTTGTGAAGTGGAATAATTTAAAATGTCATATCTGCAGTTTGAACGGCACTATATATTGCACATATTTTATTAGTTATTTAGGTAAAATTGACTAGTCAGAGCTGGTTACACATACATGTGGGAAATGAAGTGAGTGGATCTAGAACAACCTGTAGCCTATCTAAGCCCTAGAATGTTAATAGCATCACAGAATATATCAGCTCCCAAATGAATATATACAGATGTGTCCTCATACATCTATCCTCAATATGCCACGCGGAGTGAGAAGCCTGGAATGAGTGAGCCACGCCGAGCTGTGGCGACTTTTCGCCTCAAGTCTGAATATGTATACAAAGTACAACAGAACTTAGCCAAGTCGCACGGGACCTGATGCGCATAGAAGGGCTTTTTGACGTGACTGCAGCAGTAGTGTATGAGGACATATCTGTAGCTTGTCCAACCATAGTAACTTTAACAAGCATAGACTAGTTATATAAGAGGTTACTGTCAGATTTATGTTAGAAGATTGTCGTGTCAAAAGCATCTATATGAAACAAAGTAATGTACCGTATATAAGCTTGTTTCAGAGGCGAGAAAAGAGAAATGTATAATTTTGTGATAATACAGCTGTGGCAGAATTTGTAGATATTGCCCATTGGCAGAATTTATAGATATTGTTTCATGACAATAGCTAGATTGTAAATTCAATCACAGAGCGGTATCCAATTAGCCCCGAATATTGTTCGGGCGTGTCGAAGCTGAATAATTGGCTGAGACAAGTTCAGTTTAAGATTTAATCGCGACGACGCCATCTTGCGATTGGCCGCAAGACGTCATCTTGCGAATGGCCGCCTAAGCGCCATTTTAGATAAACTCACATTTTAGTACATGTGGCGATAATACTATTAGCACCATGCGATTGCATCATTCACCATTTCTCATACACACATTAATACACACAATTGCGCTGTTAACTGGTCGCATATTAGCGAATGCATAGGACTTTGTATGAAACCGCTGTTTTATTAGCTTTATGCGCACGCATCTGCCCCAAGTTAACTAGCGTCCTTATATCAAACCCCGAATACTCACACATTACATATTCACACATAAGGTTTAATAAGCTTTAAAGTATATGATTTAAGTTGGTTCAGTTAGTTTAAATGCTGAGAAATAAAGATATTTGATAATTAAGGTTTTATACATGCTAAACAAGTCGTGTTTGGTTTCGTACTGATGCGTACTCTTTTTACAGTATTCCGGTGTTATCGGTGGGAAGATCGCATCATGCATTCTCGAGTTATGGATCACAGAGGCTACAAGCAACAAAATGTATATTTCATGAACAACTGTTAGGATGTTACAGGGGGCGGGAAGGGAAAGACCACCAGCTGTTAGAGGCAGGGAGAGTCTATTTGAACCAGCCTGTTAAATGCTCTGTAACGGATGCTTCTTCCCTGGGAACCAATGACATCAGCAACAAACTTCTCTATTGTCCTGTCTATTCTGGGGGGGGTATAAATATGTGTGCTCAAACGCTGGGTTCTTAGTCTTCGTGCTGAATGACGAGGGGTCTCTTGCTGATGCCTATCTTCGGGTCCGGAAGTGCTGCGTATGTATACTGTACTTGGGTCTGTATAATTCCTTTTGTGCCTAAATTGTGTCTGGATCAATTGCGTGTAAATGTCTGAACTTTTACTTGAATAACACTTGTGCTTTGGAACCACAGATTCCAGGTCTAAGTATTTATTTACTGTATGACTGCATACGCAAATTTGCGTCATCCTTAGAGGTTTATAGGAAGGATTTTAGAAGGTACAGGCAGGGGTATATAGAGGTTCTGATCCAGTATTGCTAGGCGCTAATTGACCCCCGTGATTGCCAAAAATCGGCTGTTTTTTTTTCACCATATCCAATTAATTTGGTCGAAATAATAGGATAGTTCTCCTGAAAACACACAGGTGGCTCGCGGACCTATGTGTTTTCGCCTTTTTTCTGGTGAAAAAACGTCAGTTTTCGTGGATACTTTTTCGGGATACATCAGGTCCTGAACCCCCCTTCCCCCCCCGATGAGTGCTGGCTTCAGGCCAACTTCAGAGCTAATTGGATAACCTCGGCGAGGTAATTAACAGTGTTAAGCAAGTTGGACAATTTTTTATATTATAAGCAGAAACATCAATAGTAACATTCTTAGTAGAAATATAAACAACCATAGGGCTCGATTCAATTGAGCGCGATTTAAATAGCGCCGGGAGATAGTTCCCGGAGCTATTCAATCCATCGCGATGTTAGGTTGGGGAAGGCTCGTTCTCGCGCCTTAAACAGGGTTTTTAGGCGCGAGAAAGGGCATTCCCCGACCTAACTTCCCGGCGCGATGCTGTTTTCCTGGCGCTAAGGGCAGAAAACAGCCTCACGCCGGGACTTTTGTCGGATTTCTGCTCTCATCCCCGTGGGGATGCGAGAAGAAATCCTATAGTCGGACTTGGCAGCGCGGTGTATTGAATAGCTTCGGGAGCTTACTCCCGGCGCTATTCACATCGCATAGAAGAGAATCGTGCCCAAAATAATGGCAAGCAGAAATGTCAACAATAACAACATACTTTCCCCAGTATATGTTTGCTGTTTGTTTATCTCATGTATTTGTTCTCTTTTATTCCTTTTTCTTTTCTGCAGGTATTTCTACCTAATGCAAGTGCCTCCAGCTTGTACTTGAGATGTTAGACACAGATTTAACAGCATCGTAAGATGACGATTCAGCCAACCTATGATACGACGGACGACATATTGTGCGGTCTGTACACACTGCTCGATCCGGTGAACGGCCACACGATATGTCGTTCACCAGCCGCATCTAGATGCATGGGGTCGTTCATCACATTGAAAGATTGAGCAGCATGTACTGCAGATCAGTCGATGTGATAAACGACCCCGCGGGAGCGCGCAAGGGCCGACACAGTGGGTACACACATGCCGATGTCGACGATATATTGGCCGGATCGGGTGACGTATCGTCTAATGTGTACCCAGCTTTAATCTCAGTAGTAAGTTAAATTAATACATTTAATCAATGATTAATAGATTTAATCAGTGATTGAGAGACCTATATGTAAAAAGCAAAAACATTTAACTAGAAATAACGACCTGATAAAGCAAAAACATTTTACTACAAATAACGACCTGATAGTTTTTACATGTCTAAACTTGTGCAATCCTACCATCATCATTTATTGACTTACTTGATGCTATACTGGATATATACAGTATGTTTGATCAGATACTTCCTTTATCTTTATGGTTTAAAATTCCATTCTAAGCTGTCTCATGTCAGTTAAGGGTTTCCTGCTCAGTTTTGTTTGTTCTCAGTAACCCATAACCTATATATGTATTTACCTTAGCTATTCCTCTTGAACTATTTCCTCTGTTGCCTGCAGAGACTCTATGGGGTATATTTACAAAAGTAAGTTTTTGTAGAAACGGAGATGTTACCCATAGCAACCAATCAGATTCTAGCTATTATCTTCTAGCAGGTGCTAGATAAATGATAAGTTGAATTTGATTTGTTGCCATGGGCAACACCTCCACTTCTATAAACCTGCACTGTAGTAAATATACCCCTACCACTCTTAAAGGATTTCTCCCTCTTTTTTTTAGCTAATAATTGCCTGATCCAATATTTTATCAGATATGCTTACGCTGGGTCCACAGGGACTGATTCAGGTCTGGAGGGCATTGCACAGCTGCAAAAACATGGCTGTGCAATACCGTCCAGCATATATTAAAGTGCTGCACTTACCGGTGCTGCCAGTCCTGCCCTCTCTGTGTGACGTAATGACATCGGGTGCTTAGGGGGCGGGCTGGCACTGGGTGCATTTGAACCCTGTTACTGCGCTGTCTGTAATATATGTCGTTCACATCTGCTCGTGTGTGTACACATGACGCACCGACCCACCACCCATATGCTGACCACAGAAAGCAGAGATAATTACATCACAACTGGTTCCTGAGGCCAGGCGTATCGTGCGATGATTGGTAAGTGTGTATGCTTACCAAAATCAAACAGTTGTTCGGTCTGTCGCCCAAATGTATAACCCTGCATTACTCATGGCTAATGTTAGCACTGTTCGAAATGTCAGCTGTCTCTAATCACTGCTGAGCTTCTTTTGTGTACTTTCAGAGGTCTTTCCTATTATTTTCATAGTTGCCAACTGTCCCTAGTTACAGGGACAATACTGGTTTCAGACTTTTTTTTTCAAGAAATTACTATTTTTCTGAAATTAAAAACTCTATACAATTAAATTTCTTTTTAGGGGACTGTAGATACACTTCCTCCCATCTATTCTTATTTTTTCTGATACTGAAGAGTCTTTAAGACATACAAAATGCTATAATCGAATTGAGGAAACATGGCAGGATGAGGATTGTACTACTCAACCAAAATAGGATCACATAACCTATTTAGATGCTTTTGCTCAGGCTTGGCCAACTTGTGGCTCTCCAGCTGTTGTGAAACGACAAGTCTTAGCATGCTTTACCAGCTGATCGGTGGGAGGGCATGCTGGGACTTGTAGTTTCACAACAACTGGAGAGCCACAGGTTGGCCAGGTCTGCTTTAGCTCCATAGCAAAGTATCCCTGGAACCTATTTTATTATCTTAGCAGCTGTGTTCACTACGGGACTGTAGCACAATATAGTGAAGCAGTATGATTCAAAAGATCTCGGGGGTTAATAAAGTTTGGAGAAACTATTTAAACCTACATAAATTGGTGACCATATGTGCAAGTAAACTGTGTACACACTGGGCCTAATTCAGACCCGCTCGCGAGCGGGTCGATGGTGCCCTAATGCGCATGCGCGTGAAGGAGGGAGCTCCGCCGTGCGCATGCGCGAGACCCGCATAGCGACAGCCAAGCTGTCGCAATGGGTCTCGCACCAAAGGGGTCGTGCTGTCGATGGTGAGTGACAGCACACCCCCTTTGGTGGGCGTGCCGGGGGCGTTGCTGCCTAGACGGAGGCGTTCCCATGGGAACGCCTACCGTCTGGGGCCGGCCCCACTGACATCACTAGTGATGTCAGAGAGAGTGCTTTTGGCTCTGATAGAGCCAAAAGCACTCCTGGTCTTGCGGCAGCAGGGTCTCGTCGCAAACCCGATGATCGCGATGGTCTTGAACATCGCGACCATCTTTTCGGCCGCTCGCATAAGCTGTGGGTGGTCACTCACAGCTATGCGAGCGGCCAGGAGGCCGCTACATTTTTAGGTAGGAGGGCCCTGCATCAGGCCCACTGTGCGATGATATTGTACGATATATTATTCCCACTCGGATCAAAACGATATATATCGTACACATCGTATAGAGTGTACACCGGAACTGTTGTTTCCGGACTTTGGGCCTGATTCAGACCCGGTCGCAAGTGCTGAGCGCTCGCAACCGAGTCGATGGTGGCCCAGAGCGCATGCACACGACGGAGCCGCCTCCGTCGTGCGCATGCGCGAGACCCGGATAGCGACTGGCAATCTGTCGCTCCGGGTCTCGTACCAAAGGGGGCGTGCTGTCGATGTTGAGTGACAGCACGCCCCCTTTGGTGGGCGGGCCGGGGGGGGTGGCTGCCCAGACAGAGGTGTTCCCATGAGAACGCCTACCGTCTGGGGCCGGCCCCACTGACATCACAAGTGATGCCAGTGGGAGAGCTTTCAGCTCTGTTAGAGCCGAAAGCTCTCTGGGGCTTGCAGCATCGAGACCCTACCACAAGGGTCTCGTCGCAAGCCCGATGGTCACCCACAGCTATGCAAGCGGCCAGGAGGCTGCTCTAAAAAAAAACAAAAAAAACGCCCTGATTCAGAGCGAGCGTTCTGTCAGAGCGACCGGCTCTAAATCAGGGCCTTTGTTCATTGCATTGTCCCATCTGCTGTCCTGCATGGCAGATGGGACGATGCGATGAACGACTTGCTGCTGTTTTATGCAGCATGTAATGATATACCACACCACCTTACGCCGGATTGGGCAGTGTGTATGGCACATGCGATGTATCATTACATCGCTCACTTCATTGCTGGGTCACACCGTCGTATGGTGTGTAGTACCCAGCTTTAATGCTATCCATAGATGTCAAAATGAAATGCTCTGCTTCTGGCTATCGTCTAAATTACTAATCACCACTTGCCTAGCTCTATGCTGGAAGGACACCTGGTCTTTTTTACACAGCTACAATACACATGCTTTTCTGTGCTAAATTCTTTTTAACCTTGACTGTTCAAATGGCTAAAATACAGTGTGATGTGTCGTTTTTCTTCAGCGGGCTTCACCTCTTGTAGGCTGACTGCCTTCATTTTGTGTTTCCTTTGAATGTAAAATAATATGATACATGTTTCCAGTAACTGCAGGTAATTAATGAATAGAGAATGTGGCAATTCATGTATATTGTAATGACTGCGGCGCACCTTCTAAAACAAGGCATACGTTTCTGTTACTGATTGTCGCTCTTTTCTCTCCGGCTCCCTTGTTTTCCACCCACCCGCACGGAGCACTTTCAGCAATTCAAAATCATTTTGTTCAGGAGCCTGTTAGAACAGCTGCAGTGACAGTATGCAAAAATAACAGGGTGAAAACAAGTTATGATTAGTAAGGCATTATTTTCACTGTGAAAATAATAGAACAATCAAGATTTAAGGACAGATAAATATGCATGAGTATGGTTGTTGTCACTATATAGTATTCAGTCATTTACAAGAGTCTACCATTATTGTTTCATCTGCTCATTATAGGACATTCAAAATACTTCCTGGTTTGTTTTTTTTGGCTGAGATGATAATTGCGTTTTTGTCAGCCACCTATGACATTGTGTTATCTCAAGTCAAAAATGTATCAGCTTGTTTGTGACCTAACACCTTGAATCTGATTTATTGGGAAACTATAATAAACTTGTTTATACAATTAAGGTGTGCATGAGGTCTGTGGGAAAAGCACTTGTGCTCGGTTCTTGCTTTTCATCAGTATAGCTAAACAGGCGCACGTGGCAAGTTACGTCATACAAGCCAACTCTCCGATTGTCAGGGAGTCTCCCTGACATAGGTGCAATCTCCCTGAACAGTCTAGTAATCTCTCTGTTTGCAGCTTACCCCCATTATGAAACTGTTATATTAAAAAAAACAGATGTATACATTCAAATGGGATCATTAGTATCATTTCCCTGCATTAGTTATAATATATGCATACAATACATAGGCTATATGCATTTTCTGAAAAGTATCAGTGTGTTTTCATCAACAAGTAGATCTTACTGACTGCTTTGGGGCTCATTTACTTTTAGATGTAAGTCAATTTTATGGCACACCTCTCAGATGTAGCAGTACACGCCCACTGTACCGCAGCGCTCATAGGTGTTACTTTCACAATCTCCCTGAAGTGATTTTTCAAAAGTAGGCAAGTATGAGTTAAGGTGCCCACACACATACATATGTGCACACGATGAGCCGATGTGTACGATTTATGTACGATTTCCCTTGAAATTCTCCCCGGCAGCTCTGCACACGATCTGCACACAATTTGGTGTCCAATCTTCATACGATCTCTCCTGCTTCAGACATTTTACAGTGAATCGTGTCCTAGATTGTCACATCTGCCCTACTGCACGGCAGATCTGACGATGCGATGTGTGACCAGCGGGGATGCGCATCGCCTCTTGATCGCGAGTGGGGACTCACGATTTCCTCACTATTTTCGCATATTTTACACGATCTGTCGTTCCATTGCGTCGGAATCGTCCAGATCGGATAAAATATCGCTATGTATGTGGGCACCTTTACGTACTAAACAAAGACAAGGCTCTAAATGGACATATATACAAATAAATATAGTAGGGGAGGAACAAGAAAGTTTAGTTTTATTTATGTCAGGCAATGTCATTTTTGTGTCATTGTATTCACGTGGTTTTACATGGAGTGTGAAATAGGATGTGTGTGTACTATGAATTCAATGTAATAGTTGTAAAGGACAACTGCAATTTATTTAGCCGCCTAGCTCCAGCCTGTGTATCATGCTTCAGTGCAAAGTTATTTTAACTTTGAAGACATGTTGAACTTCAGTCTGTGCTCTTAAAATGTCAGTGGTTTTCTATTTATAGTGTTAATAGTACAATACTTACAACATAGAACAAAAATAAGTATGGAGGTAGTTTTTCCCAACATTTCTGGAATAGCATTTTTTTTTTATTCTTTCTTATTTTTGGCACATATACTCAACAATGTAGAAAGCGAGTTGTGTTGTGACCTGCTGGCTGTGCACAGAACATCTCTTCTGATACGTTCTGATGCAGAGATTAGACAAGTGAGGAATAAGCTAACCTGGGTCAACACATAGCAAGCATTACTTTACTTTAGAAAGTCTAACAAATCATTTTGTTTAATAGTAGATAAGAAGGGAGGAGAATGACTCTTCCACTTGAGTAATATTGCTTACTATACCACAGTAACAATGCCAGTAAACAGTGGGATTACAGATTTCTGATTGGCCCCTAGATCCAGTTGACGAATTTAGAGCAATGCTGAGAGAAAGTGTGTTAACAAAAAGCATAAGTTTATCCTGAAATTTTCTCATTTTCAAATTTTGCTGCATTCCCCAAAGTTGTGCAAAAAGAAGACATTAGTATGCTGTATTCCGCACAATGACCAGATTCCTCTGTGACCGTGTGCCTATGCTGACCCAGTGAGATATAAGCTCTACTGTACTTGGGCGAAATCCAATTAGCCGTGGGATTTACCCTACGGGTAATTGCCCACACCG